>CAJGYO010000004.1:99931653-101310815 GCA_904845875.1 Miscanthus lutarioriparius | reverse complement strand
CGAACCTGTAGAAATTAACGACAGTAAGTTCGAGAATCAATTAATTCCATATAACTGAACGTGGCCTTAATCGTCAATCTTTTACACTCAGCGTAGCAATTCTTATTGGAAATAACTTGTTTAAATGAGTTTTTAGAACAACTTATTTAACCAAGTACTGTATTATATATTTCTCAAAACCATCGTTGTAACTATTTTTGATAAAAAAAAAGTTTACTAAATATTTTTTATCATACTAGTTCTGTGACTTCTGTCCACGTTAGAGTGAGACATTGTCCTGCCAAACAGGAATCGTACGTGTATGAATGGGCCTGGTCCATGTGGCCCAACTTGAAGCACGAGCCAAGCGAGACTAATCGCAATGTCCCAGCCCAGAGAGTATTATTCCTCTAGGCCCAGTTAGTATTGCGGGAAAGCATGAAGCTCATCATCTTCAACGATGAGACGACCGTACTCTTTCAATTCATTGTGTCACGCCAAAGTAAGTTACCATATCAGATGGCTTGTTTGGATCCTTCAAGCTAATATAGTTAGCTGCATTAGCTAGACAGCCAGCTAATAATAGTCTTTTATTAGCATGGGTAGTTGGATAGTTTAATCTAAGCTAGGCTGGTTAAATTTGGCTAGAGCTTTTTTAGGTATTTTTTATATTACTCTAACCGACTCAAATGCATTGTTGAATGTTGTTTGAACCATTACTTATTATTTGTTATTTTTTTAATGGCGCACGCATGCATGTGAAGCGAAGCGAAGGCTTGCATTGGTAGGGTATCGCGCGTGCACGTAAACTGACGAGCCTGCCTGCATGCATGTAGTGTAGGCTTTAACCAAATCTGGCTCAGGGTCTGCTAAAGCCTGCGGCCGTGCCGCTGCATATATGCAGGCCAATGCCCGGACATGTACGTACGTACAAGCGTGCAGGACACCTCCAGGCTCTCTCCAGCTCCATGCATGCAACAGTGCACAGTGTACCACAGTACACCAAGATGCTTCTTCAGTTAAACTACACGCACGTATGGCCACTACACGCCTGGCACGTACACTAACTTACTGTTACTCACTCGCTCCAAAATACTTTTGAGTTTGGACTGCTGATCTGCTAGCTTTATACGTACGGCCACTAAAGTATTTGCAGCTTGTTTCTGGAAATGATATGCTATCTAGTCACTACTAGAGTACTAGTACAAGACAGTAAATAAATTGGTTGATGAAGTAATGAAGAAACTTTTTTTTGCCTCTATCTAGCTTAACTTTAGAGATTGGTCGAGAGCTTGATCCGATTAGGGGCAAAGAAGGGACATGCAAAGCATGGTCACATAACCCAACAAAAAACAACTTTTACCAGCGCAATATTTGCCCCTGCCTGCGTGCCCCGGTGCGGTGCTCCCAAAAGATGGAAGGATGCATCACATCATAGTAGGCTGCCTAGCAGCTCTGGGCTGTGACCTCCAGTCGACCAGCATACTACTAGGAGGAGGAGGAGCTGGATCGGCCATGCACGCGAGAGCATATGAGCATGCATATGCAAAGCACCTGACGCGGCGCGGCCACATTAGCTAGCACTTTTAGCATGTTCTAGACATTTGGGGCACGGCGAAAGGGCAATGATGGTGCCACAAGATCGCGCGACACCATGGTTAGTTGGGCAACTAAAAGGACACTATCACGAGCTAGGAGGAGGGAGCATCTGATTGTGTCCATCGTCGTCTTCACACACTGCATGCTGTCCCCAGACGTACACCCGTTGGGTTTAGCTAGGGGAGGGGACACTACTTATGCCCCCATGCATATCGTGTTTGTTCCGTTCTCCTTGGGCTCCATCTCTGCGATGCATGCTTACCTGCATGCATGTACGTAAGTGCGTGCTTTTTGCATGCATGCATGGTGAGCGCTTTGATCACCGCATGCTAACCAACTTTAATCAAACTTCAATGTGCTTTTGTACAACGGCCAACTAATAACTAGTATGATATATGGATTATTATTGCATTTCCGTTGGCAGTGTAGCTGTAGAGGTATTTTAATATACAACGCCCATGATAAACTTACCAACGGCCAACTAACTAACTTCTATTTCCAGAATCCAACTGTATAATTTACCAAAGGTTGGATAATCACTTACAACGTGGACACATTGCATGTTTACTGATTGGATAACCTTTTCAAGACTCCACGCTAATTTAGATTATTTTTAAACTCAAAGTTGCTACTTTGGATTCATTTATATTTTGGATGAGATATTACGGCATATCAACATCCATGGTTTATTACTTGTAAGTATGGTTTTCAAGAGTTCGTCTAGGCATTAAAGCGTAGCTCATGAACCACGAGGGTTTGGTTACGCCATATCGCCTAGGCGTTGCCTAGGTGTCTAGGTGTACCTCTAGCGTCATAGGACACCACAACGCTTAACAAAATGCTTGTAAGTACTACACTTTATTTTTTTATATAAAATAGATAGTTCTTGGAGTTCTTTAATAGAGGAATTTGGCATCTTGAGCCCTGCAGTGCAACCTGAAATGCTATTTGTCATTGTAGTAACTAATTAAGAGTGTGGCATGAGGCCTTAGTATAATCTGGATCTCAGTATAATATAAAGATATATAGGGTACTGAATGATGATAGGCACAACATGCACTGGATTTTGAACTTATCGTTCTCAAGTATATAGGAAAACTCTTTCCTTATTATAAATCAAGTTTATTTATTAAGATTTCGCAAAAAAATCATTTATTAAGAGCCCCTATGTCTATATATGAGCACTAGACTTTTATAAGGAGATAGGCATTTTGGTGGGATATATACTCAACAGTCCCTCACTTCCTAGTCCATGAGTTCCAAAACGATAATGTGTTTTGATTTTATCCCAGGTCAAACATTTTCATGTAAGTTTGACCAAGTTTATTGAAAAACTATATCAACTTCTATCACACTAATTTAGTTTAATTACATCCATATGCTACTCTCTCTGTCGATGCGGGACCCACAGGATACCCCGCAAGAGAGAGAGAAGATCTAGTTCAACTAGGATTCTTCCCATGTAATCTTAGTAATAGAACTATTAAGTAATCCTACTAGGAAATCTCATTGTAAACCGATTAGGACTCTGGCCTCCTGACTATATAAAGGAGGGCAGGGCTCCTGAAGGCGGACAATGGTACAACATAACACTTCATAATCAATCCAACGCAAAGGCAAACGCCGACTGGACGTAGGGTCGTTACTCGATCTACGATCGAGGGCCTGAACCAGATAAATCGACAGTCTCTTTGCGTTCACCATCGAGTTCAGTTCAACAGACGCCGAAGCCCGAACTATACCGCCACGGTACCCACATGGCGTGCTATCGATGGTAAACATCAACGGTGGGCGCGCTGTAGGGGCTTTCGACGACTTCGCATCCGAGAGCTCGATGGACCTCAATAACATGATCTTCCCGACGGGATCGATTTTCATCTTCGGCTCGTGGATCTGCGAGGCAGACAACTATGGCAAGCTTCAAAGCCATCTCCTCAAAGATCCGGATCATCATGAAGAATCCTCTATTTCGACAACTACGACGGATCAGCTCATCAGAAGATTCGCGCAGCTCATAATACCCGATTCGAATAAGATTCCACAGCTACATGCATCCGACTCGAATTCAAGCTCCGTATCCGAGATGAAGTCTTATTCGAGTGCTTTCAAGAAGTCGAGTTCTTGTTTGGCAAGATTCCAGAATACAACCCAAAACAACTCGGATTACCCTCAGAATTTTTTCAAAAGGCCGAGTTCTTTTCCATTTGGGCTGGACAACACGACAAAATCCTATCAGGGACAGTTTGAAAGGTCTTTCAAATCAACACTTGGGATACCACTGACAGGAGCTCAGGAGGGTCTCGTTCTAACGATAACACCCGCAAGATCAGATCATCCATCGGCCAGGATCTGCTCTCGAGGATAGCGGAACCCAACTAGTCGGCACAACAACAACAATGCTATTCTACCTTACCAAGAGGGGACTCAATCTACGACGCCGAGGCGCATTAATCAAGTCATCGGCAACTCCGGACAAGATGAAAACTAACGACAATAACGGAACAACTCACGCACGGGAAGTCTTTGATGGTTCGACGCCCTCGATCGCCATTAAACCCCCGAAGCACCCGATGTCGGTCATCGGATGAATCGAATCCAACATATCACCCTTTGCTCAGTGGCTACGATGGAGAAACCGAGAGTCGAGACAAAGCTAGAGAAAGGAAAAACAAGTTGAAACAAGGGCGCCAAAGACCAAGGCTCGACAACAGAGAGAAGCTGGACCAGACACGAGTCGAATTGGTGAATACGACAAAAGAAAATCACAACAAGAGGTCAAGAGAGACGCACAATGAGTACGCGCCTTACGATAAGATTCGAGAAGCATTAGAAGAACTCAGGGCAACTTCACATCACGGGGAGAAGTACGAACAGCTCCAGGACTTGCTCCGGTCAATGATCCCAAGAACGCATGAAGAGAGAACCCGATCAAGAATACCTGCCAGATCAACAACCCATAGGCAAGAAGATCAAAATCAAAGGAAGTCCGCTTTTGAAAGACTTCGACCAGACGGAAGCCATAACGGGGAAAGTAGGAGGGAACATAGTCGGGGCCATCAATTTGAACAACCAAGGAAGACCAGGAGTACAGGGCCTACCCAGACAGCCTCGCAGAATTATTCCCATCAAAACAACACTTGGCCAGAAGAAGGAGCCGAATCCGAATTCAAGGAAGCCGGAACGCATGACAGATTCCCCTGTTTTGCAAACAGGTTGGCATCAGTTCGATTACCTCACAAATTCAAACCGTCTAATCACTCCAAGTATGATGGCAAAACCGAACCAAGACAATGGCTCAGAATATATTCACAATCAATTGAACTAGCCGGAGGAGACGATGATATCAAAACCTTGTTCTTCCCCATGGCACTGGAAACGATGCCCCTCCAATGGTTTGATAAATTGAACCCAGGATCGATCAGAACTTGGGAAGACTTGCAAAGAGCTTTCTGCAAAAATTTTGCAGGTATCATCACACACCCGATCACTCATGCCGAACTGAAAGGACTCAAGCAAAAGGGGGGCGAAAGTCTCAGAAATTACTATCGGCGATTCGGTGAACTGCGGGCTCAAGTGCATGACATCACCGAACGAGAAGTAATTGAAGCTTTCTCTCACGGAATCATGGCTAGGTGGTAATTTCAAGACTTCGCAAAGAGAATCCGAGAAACAATGAAGAATTGAGATTTAACAGAGAAAAAATGATTACTGCAGAAGAAAAAACACGAGAAAGGTTCCCGGATAGAAGCAACCAAGACAACCCGGATAGGCAAAATCATCGAAATAACAGACATCAAGAAAGAAAGCGTAGACCAGACAATACCGTGGCAATGGCCGACAAATCAAAGAAGTTTTCCAAACCCAGAAGATATGAAGACATTGAAAACATACGTTGCCCACTACACCCTAACGGGAGACACACCATCAGAAACTGCTACACTTTCAATGATCGATACACGAGAAAAGATAGTAAGGAGAACACCAAAGAGGACAATCACAAGAAAGATGAAGACAACCACGAAGACAAAGGATTTCAAAAACCCAGGGGAACGGTAGCAGTAATCTTCTCAGGAGCCCCAGATTGCACAAGCAAACGTCAAGAAAAACTAGCACTACGAACCATCATGACAGCAGAACCGGCTACACCAAGATATCTCAATTGGTCACAATATCCAATCCAATTTTCAAGAGAAGACCAATGGACTAGCGTAGGGAACGCAGGCCATTACCCACTGGTTTTAGACCCAACTATTGCCGGTATGACTGTCACCAAAGTACTAATCGATGGGGGAGCTGGACTCAACATCATCTTTTCAGAAACACTAAGGAAGATGGGACTACAACTCGCTGGGATGATTACACCAACAAGCACTCCCTTTTATGGAATAGTACCCGGCAAAGCAGCCATGCCACTCGGACAAGTTACTTTACCCGTCACTTTTGGAACTCCTGCGAACTATCGAACAGAGTTTATCAAATTTGAGGTCGCAGACTTCGATTCGTCATATCATGCGATCCTCGGACGCCCAGCACTGGCAAAATTCATGGCAATACCACATTACCCGTACTTATTGCTTAAGATGCCAGGACCCAACGGTATCCTTTCTCTTCGAAGCGATTTGAAGCGTGCTTTTGATCATGACGTTCAGTAATCCAAATTGCGGCAAAAGCACAGCCGACAATGGGAGAAAACAAATAGCCACAATTGTTGCAGAGATAAGCCAAGAAGAATTAGAAATACCGCCAAAAAAGCCCAGCATCATCACACCACCAAGAGAAGGCGACGTCAAGCAAATCGATTTGGGCACCGGCGATACCTCCAAGACAAAGAACCATCGATTGCTCACCTCTTGGCAAAATAGAATTCGCGCTCACCAACTTTCTTGGGACAACAAAGATATCTTCGCTTTGGAAGCCGCCGACATGCCAGTGTCCCAAGAGAGTTGGTCGACCTGTAATTGATGTTAATGAAAACTCCAGCACTCAGAAAAGCAATGGCTACGACGATTCTCACCCGACAAAAAGGCAAAGCGATTAAAAAAGAAATCACAAAAACCGATGGCGGCCGGATTCATCAGAGAAATCCTTCATCCGGACCGGCTAGCAAACCCGGTCCTTGTGCAAAAGAAGAACATGACGAGTAGTGGCGATAAAGGCCGACTACACGGATCTCAACAAGCATTGCCCAAAAGATCCATTCGGGCTACCACGCATTGACCGAGATAGTCGACTCAACAAATGGAAGTCGCACTATTATCCTTTCTCGATTGCTATTCAGGGTATCACCAGATTGCATTAAAAGAACAAGACCAGAGCAAGACTTCTTTTATTACCCCGTTCGGTGCTTACTGTTACAAGACCATGTCGTTTGGACTAAAGAACGCTGGTGCCACATACCAAAGAGCTATACAAACTTGCCTTGGAGATCAAATCGGTGAAAATGTGGAGGCATACGTGGATGATGTAGTGGTGAAAACAAAGAACCCAGACACCATGATTGAAGATTTAAAGCAAACATTTGAAAACTTGAAGAGATGGAGATGGAAATTGAACCCAAATAAATGTGTATTCGGAGTTCCTTCAGGGCAACTACTCGGATTTTGGTCGGTCAACAAGGATTGAAGCCAAGCACCAAGCAAATTCGAGCTATAACATAAATGAGGCAACCTAGGAGTATCAAAGATGTTCAGAAACTAACAGGATGCATGGCGGCCCTCAATCGTTTCATATCAAGACTCGGAGAAAAGGGGTTACCCTTCTTTAAACTACTAAAGAAGACAGACAAGTTTGAATGGACAAAGGAGGCTGACGAAGCTTTCAAGAAACTTAAGGCATATCTCACATCCTCACCAATTCTCACACCCCCAAGGAAAGATGAAGACATGATGCTATACATTGCGGCGACTACTACTGTAGTCAGCACGACAATAGTCGTGGAAAGAGAAGAAGAAGGACGTGTGTACAAAGTACAAATGACCGGTATACTACATCAATAAGTATTGTCTCGAATCAAAATCCGGTACCGCATGTACAAAAACTACTCTACGCCCTACTTATCACCTCACGCAAGCTTCGCCACTATTTGAAAAGCCACAAAATTACCGTGGTGACAGACTTCCCACTCGGAGACATTTTACTACAACAGAGATACTGACGGGGCGTATATCAAAGTGGGCGATTGAACTTGGAGCTCTTAACATCGACTTTACCCCACGGAAAGCAATCAAATCTCAAGCCCTTGCCGATTTTGTGGCGAGTGGGATGTAAATTCAGCGACCTTTATCGATACAATCCTTGATCACCGGAAGATGTACTTTGATGGGTCGCTCAAACTAGGGCGGAGCCGATGCAAAAGCGTTCTCCTCATTTCTCCGAAGGAAAACAACTCAAGCACGTCCTTCGGGATATTATGGCAAGCTACAAATAACGAAGCGAATATGAAGCCCTCATCCACAGGCGACGAGTGGCAATTACCCTCGGAATAAAGAGATTACTTGTATATGGCGATTCAAAGAAGAGTCATCAACCAAGTAAACAAAGATTGGGATTGCACAAAAGAAAACATGGGTGCTTATCAGGTTGAAATACGGAAACTTGAAAAATATTTCCAAGGATTAGAAATTTTACACGCATCACATGATTCCAACATTGCAAAGCAGATGTCCTTGCCAAGCTCGGATCGACAGAGCAAAGGTTCCACCCGGCGATTTATAGAAGAGCTATCAGTTCCCTCTATCAAACAACCCGGTGAGACATCCAACAAAATTCAGGCTAAAAGGCGTTCAGATCTTGGTAATCGACACCTCATGGACCCAAGTTTTCATCGACTATATCAAAGAAAATAAATTACCGGTGCAGACAAAAGCGGAAGCCACCCAAGTTGTTCGCAGAAGCAAAAACTACGTTTTAGTAGGAGATAGACTCTATAGAAGAGCGACTTCATCAGAGTACTCTGAAATGTGTTTCATTTGAAGAAGGCAAAGAGATCCTAGACGAGATACAATCAAAGTTCTTTGCGGAAATCATCTTCGCTTCAAGGACTTTGGTTGGAAAAAGCATTTCACACCGGATTCTCTTGCCAACCGCTCTAAAAGACGCAGAAGAACTTGCCGGAAAATGCAAAGGTTGCCAAATGTTTGCAAGACAAGCCCATGTGCTGACTCACAATCTTATCTGCATCCCACCCGCTGGCCTTTTTCCTGCATTGAAATTTGGATCAAGTGGGGACCCTAAAGAAAGCAAAGGGCGGCTTCGAGTACATCTTTGTGGCAATCGACAAGTTCACCAAGTGGATTGAATACAAACCACTCATGAAGTATAAGCAACCAAAGCAAATCAATTCATCCAAGAAATTACGCACCGCTTTGGCATGCCCAATCGAATCATCACAGATCTAGGCTCCCCTTCAACTCACTGTAATTGAAAGTGGGCACAAGACCGTGGTTTCAAGATAGACTATGCGTCTCATTGCACATCCGAAGCCAACGGACAAGTAGAAAGGGCCAATGGACTCATACTAGCCGGATTAAAACCAAGGTTATACGAAGAACTAGTTGACTATGGGTCCAAATGGATTGAAGAATTGCCAAAAGTAGTATGGGGGCTACGAACTCAAATAAGCAGAGCAACAGGCCATTCACCCTTCTTCCTAGTTTACGGATCGAAGCCGTCTTGCTGCTCGCCGACTTGATCTGGACATCACCAAAGATAGAACAATACGATGAAGGAGAAGCGGAACAAACAAGAAGATTAGAACTCGACAAATTTCGGAAGAAGTCGAGAGTAAATGCCACCTCCAATCACCAGATACCTACAAGGTTTAAGGCGGCACTACAACAAAAGTACCCATCCTCGATCACTACAAGTTGGAGACTTAGTACTAAGAAGGATACAAAAGACCTGACAGACGACATAAGCTTCTCGGTCCATGGGAAGGTCCGTTCATTGTCACAAAAGTCACCAGACCGAGCACATACAAGTTAATAACCGAAGATGGGAAAAGAAGTCAGCAATACATGGCACATCACCTACCTAAGAAGATTCTACGCCAAAAACAAGATATGCAAGCCACAAGGGACCAACATTCACAATCGACGAAAGACGATATTCTTCGACAACATATGTATTTGTTCATATTCATGATCAATAAAGATGATATTCATCCACAAAGATGTCTTATCATGACTTCCAACGAGTTGTTTATCGAAATAAAAAGCAAAATGGTCGAAAACACGTCCGAGCTCCCGTACGAGAGCAAAATAGTCAAAAAACGCTTGAGCCCGCCGATGAGGGTAGTTAAAAGCTAACACCCGAAACAAAAAGCAAAATGGCTGAAAACACGCCTGAGCTTCCCGGCCGAGAGCAAAATAGCTGAAAAAACGCTTGAGCCCGCCGATGAGGGTAGCTAAAAGCTAACACCCGAAACAAAAAGCAAAATGGCTGAAAGCACGCCTGAGCTTCCCGGCCGAGAGCAAAATAGCTAAAAATACGCTTGAGCCCGCCGATGAGGGTAGCTAAAAGCTAAACACCCGAAACAAAGAGCAAAATAGCTGAAAACACGCTTGAGCCCGCCGATGAAGCCAAAACTAGTCAACCGAAACTGAACTCTAAAAGACCCTCCAGCTCTTCGTTCCGAAAAGCAAGAGGCTCGGGGGCTACACTACATCCAGATAGGAATATTTTTTCCTCAGAAAAAGTACAAGCGCCACTCAAAAGGCAACATTCTATGCCGAGTCGTTTTCTCATAGCGCGGTGTCAACACAAAGATTTAACAAGCGCTACTCAAAAGGCAACATTCTATGCATTCTATGCCGAGTCGTTTTCTCATAGCGCGGTGTCAACACAAAGATTTACATCTAACAAGTCTGGTAGCGGACAAAGCACTCGACAAATCGAGGGGTCTCACAGATAACACACAGTCGTTTTGTGGAGCAGAGACGAAAAACAGGACAAAATACTCAAGCAGGGACAAGTAACTTCGACCACACCGTGCAAACAATACATCAACGAAAACAAAGAATCTTCATTTAAAGAGGAGTGTAATATTACAAGAAGCTTTACAAGAAGCCGGTCAATCCGGTCGGGCATTATCATCGGGAAGGAAATGTCAATATCTAGATTTTACGCAACCCCTCTTGGCTAAACCGTCGACCAAAGCTCCATCCTCTCAACGGCGTCAAGGTATTCTTGGCTTTCAGACTTTCTCTGCTATCTTGGACAGAGGCGCCCAGAGCAAGGACCCGGACTGGCTAGCACATTTTTGGTACATATTTGGGCACACTTCTTCGCAAATTTAGAAACGACCGGAATCAGGGAATGAATCGCGCCTAAGATTGCCCGTCGTCATTGAGTCCGGAGAACATCGACATTGAACGAAAAAGATTTCCACAGAACATTCCAATTTTCAAATTGGCCGTCGCCGACTTCTCGGTCAAGCTTTCAATAGTTCTTTGGGCCTGCACAAGATCTCTATCACTCCGCGCCTAATCGCCTTAGCAAGGGCAAGTTCTTCCTCAAAGCATGAGTAATTACCTCCTCAGCCTTATTATGACTAGAACGGACTAGAGTCTTCATTTCATCGATGCTCTCCGAGAGCTTCAACTTCTCACTCGGAGAACTAAGACAGACACCCAAGAACAAGTCGTGAAGAAAAAAGAAATCAAAATACAAGAAAAAAAAAGCAGAGCCCATGGCACCTTTGCATTCATTCTTTGCGAGACTCGTCGTGGTCTCCGTCTCCATTACCCGCACGAAGGGTTTTCTCCTCCTTTTGGTGCATTTGACGTTCATCTCCAACTCAGCCCGGAGAAGGTCGAGATCGGCTTTTAGAACGTCCACCTCAGAAGACAACTTTCTCTCATTTTCGGATGAGAAAAAGAAGCCGTAATGATCACGGAGAAAGATCGTGCCAAAAGAGACAAAGAAAAAAAATAAGGCGTAAGGACAGAGGAAAACGAGCATGCAAAAAAGGAACGGCAAAGAAACTTACGGAGTTTTTCACCAAAAGAAGTCGCTAGGGTCGATAGGCTCCCCAGTGCATGGTCAGCTCCGACAATCGATGGGTGGCATCGAATCTGTTGCACCACGTCATTGGAAAAAGAAGGACCGCCGGAAGCAAGAGAAGGGAAGGAGAAGCCGGATGGAGCGAAGAAGGAACGACCAAAGCAACCTTCGTGGAAGCCGGAGTTAAACCCTCGAAGGACCGGCGCGGACGGCCACAGCCACCTCGGAGCGGCCAAAACCAAGAACTTCGCCAGTAGCCCCTGAAGCCCCCACGACTCCATCAACAGAATCTTTGTGAGTCCCGAGGCTCGAACTCGTTGGCACCAAGGAGGCAGAGAAGAAGTCGAGGAAGGAGTAAGAGAAGACGAAACACTGAAAAGTGATAAAAGGAGCACCGATAAGAACCAGAGGAAGGAAAATAAAAGCCAAAAGATAAAGTGGAATCTACTCACCCGACCACTCTCTTCTTTGCGGTTTAGAGAAGCCCTCGCGCGGGAGGAACCACGACGGTAAAACGCCCCGCCACCCGGGCGACGAGAGCGGAATGGTAAGCAACGGAGCCGCTGGAAGGAGCCGGAGCTGGAGACGCGGAAGAACTCCGTCTTGAAGGAGCGTAGAGAACTCGCACGGAGCTTCCAAAGAACTCGACACGGAGTTTCGGAAGAGGTCGACAAGGAGCCTCGGAAGAACTCACTCCCGGCCTCCGATTACTTCAAAAGATCAATACTAAAGGTCAAGACAAAGAAGAGAAATTCAATGCAACAGAATATGAAAAACAACTCACCGCTTGGCGTGATGAGGGGTACTTCATCATCTTCTTCGTCCTCAGCCAAGGAAACCAGAGCACCTGCTGAAAAAAGGATAAAAAGTAATCGGATCATGAGAGAGACAAGAAAATAAAAGAACAAAGAGCATTAAATGAGCTCACCTAAGAGCATGCTAGCAACAACTGGAGTACCTGAGAAAGTACTTGGTTTGCGAGGCTTCTTGGAGACAGCGAAGCTAGATGAAGACCCATCCATCCGCCGCCTCTCTTGGGACACTACGAGGACCGCGAGGGACTATACGAGGAACATATTCTTCATATACATCAACAAATCCGGAAGAAACCCCAGGAAGAGCGGTAGAGGTTTGGGACTTACTAATTGCAGAAGTCCCAGCAAGTCTATCTCTAGTCTCTGCCACGGCAGGGAAAGCGTCAGGAGAGACCGGGTCGACAAAGTTCCACCCAAACTCCTGCGAAAAACAGATAAAACACCGAGTCAAAGAAAAGCTAAGCAAGAACAAACGCAAGCTAGAGTGCATAAAGTACTCAAACAAAAAGATAGACAAGTCACGGTGAGGCGGGTTGTTGGGTCGAGAACTCGGTGACAAAGAGGGGAATAACGCTCACCCCTTTCAAGCATCTTTCAAGACGCCGAGTACCTCCTCACCGGTCAGCTCAAGAGCTGGGACCATGCGTGAAGGATCCTCGGCCCTGTAATACTCAGAGCCGAGATGCTCCCGCTCCTTCAAAGGTGAACCGGCTGAAGAAAGCTCGAGACGATACCAAAGCCGGTCAAACCCTGCTGCTTCAGCATGTTAATCCTATCAAGGAGTGGCTGGATCACTTGAATCTCAGAAGGCGATTCAAGTTTCTTGTCCCATCGGTCATTCACCACAGGACCGGACCGGGATGAATGGCAAGGAAGGGATTAAATTGGCAGCGTAAACCACCACTAAGACGCCAATCTTTTTACAGAATCGACCAGGTCATAGTCAAAAACTTAATTTTGAGACCTCGATTTAAATGAATCCCATTAACCGCCAAGAACATTTGGTTTCTTCACGGCGGGTTGAGGTTTCGATTATTTAAAGAAAAAGCGAAAAAGAGATGAGAGAAGGAGGATTCCAAGGAAAGCTTCGCAAAGGTGAACAAAAATGAAAGATGGAGAATGGCATTGGGGTTAGGTGGTTTGGACTAATCCCAAAATAACCAAGGAACTGGATGAAGGAAAGCGGAAGCAGAAGGCAAAGTCCGTAGCGGACAAAAGAAACGAAAAGGACAATCTCACGGGACACGGAGCTGGAACCCGATGTTCGCCTAAAACCCTCCTTTCAGTGATGACTTTGCTTTGGATCAAGCCATCGCTAACGAGCTCGCACAATTTGGTCTTCATTTGTTGTTGGGGCCGGCCAAACCTTTCGAGCACCCTCATAGCCACAAACTCCTCGATTTTGGATCAATGAAAGGGATGATTCCTCGCTCACGAAGGTCGCTTTGAGACTTGCTTGCGTTTTCTTCTTTCCCATGAACTGGTGGAAGCAAGAGAGGCGCTAAAGAAGATGTAGGATAATGATGCTCAAGGTTACTGGGCGGTATGGTGGCGACGGCGGATTTAAAGCTAGGGTTTAAAGGCAAGAGTTGGGCAAAGCAAAGGGTCTTTAAATAGGTTTCTCAATGATACAAACGGCCCACAAGGCCCGATAAAAAACACAATGTGGGAACGCGACGGTCCATTTACCGACGCAGCTAAAACAATGGAGGGCACAAATCTATACAACAAGACAAACCAACAAGGTGATTTCAGACTTATCCGTCCAAAGACCACACGGCGAAGTTTATCAGATCGCTACAAGAACAACTCGTCAAAACAAGAAGAAAGAAGGAAGAAAGAAAAGGCTACCTCACAAGGAACAAAAGAACCCGGTTATTTGAGAAAGAACCGGTAATCTCATGGACAATGGGGATCATAATGTAAAAGTAAAAGACAACTCGAGAAGACAAGATTCGTTACATTACAAGCGAAGACTACAAATCTTAAAGACAAGATTCGTTACATTACAAGCGACTTCAAAAATAGAAGATTACAAATCTTACAAGACCCAACGAACTCAGCACTACGAAAAGCAAGGTAGCAAAGAGGAACGCGGACACGGCTAGTGAAAGGACCTAGGATGTTGCCTAGAGGGGGGTGAATAGGCGTTTCTGAAAAATCAACACCTTTAAAAGCGGAAACGATTAGTAATAGGAGTTTTCAAAATGGAAACTCCAAATCAGAGTAATACCACCCCTCACAAGTTAGCCACAAAGTATATAAAAGATACTAGATAAACCTAGGGAGCCAAACAGCGGCAACCAAAGAGTTGAATCAAAATGCACTAGTCTGTTAATGTCGGAAGTCCCGACGTTTGGGTCAGAACTTCCGACGTGTCGGAAGTCCCGACGATTGGGTCAGAACTTCCGACGTGTCAGAAGTCCCAACAGTTTGAGTCAGAACTTCCAACGCAAACTGTCAGCACTTCCGACCCCTACGGAAATGAACTACAAGTGCTAAAATGAACTTTGTGATGCCGATAACTTACAAACCCACTTCCTAGTGGTAAGGTAAGGTGTTGGGTCACTCTCTTGACGTTGATAAGCCACCAATCCGTAGATCGAGTCCCAAACCCTAAGAAATAGCTAGAGAGAGGGAGACAACCAAATACAAGTAATTTCGAGCAAATCACAACAACAACAAGCATGCGGGAGACAAGAATTTATCCCGAGGTTGGCAGCCCCACAAAGGAGCTCCTACGTCCTCGTTGTTGAGGTGACCACTTTGGTCTGAGTCTCTTCCACCTCCTTGCCTCACTCAAGGATACCACAAAGGTCACTTGAGTTTCTTCACTAGAAAACAAGGGTAATACAAACTTCCCAAGGCTCTTCCACAAGATGGAAGCTCTTGGGCGACGCCTAGCTTGGCTAGGGAAAATCCCCAAGAGTAACAAATGCAAATCAAACCGCTTGCACGAAGAAATCAAGTGCTCAAGCTTGCTCAAAGTGTTTTTCTCACTCAATCCACTCTCCAATCACTCAAACCCTTTGGGAATCGAAGTTGGAAGCAAAGGAGTGAAGAGAGGGAGCCTAGAATGCTTGGGGGCTGTTTGGCCGAGTGTTTGTCGCGAATGAAATGAGTGGGCAGCGGTTAGAATGAAGGAGACGGGTATATATACTCCAAGGCAAAATCTAACCGTTCGGATCTACGCGGGAGTTCGACGCAGATCTCTGGACTTCCGACGTATGAAGAAAACACTTTGTTCATGCGAGGTCAAAGTCCACTCGAGAGGCGATAACGTCGGAACTTCCGACGAACGCCGGACTTCCGACGGTCGGAACTTCAACGAACGTCGGGACTTCCGACGAGCACGGTCGGCAGTCGAAGAGAACCATCGATGCTTGGGACTCCGGCTTTGGGACGGACTTCCGATCGTCGGGAGTTCCGACTCACGTCGGGACTTCCGACGTCCACATCATCAGCAGCAGTTTGTGGATGGGAGTCAAGATTTCCGGCAAGAGTCATGACTTCCGGACCGTCGGGAGTTCCGGCTACGTCGGGACTTCCGACACCGACAAATACTGAAAAATTATTCTATGTGCTCGTGAAGTGCTAGAGTGTCTCTCTTTTGATTTTATTATTATGCTTGAGCACTCTATCTTCCTCATACCACCTAAACTTGCATCCCTCTTAATAGTACGGCATACCTATTAACTCAAGATCAAAAGAAAAACGAAATTAAACCTTTTGAGTTGATCTTCTTTGAAATTGATGCCGTGTCTTTCAATCTTCATCAAGTGAGGGTGCCAACATGTCAATATTGATCTTGTCACTTGAGCATAGCCATCTTGAGCACGTGACTTGATTCCATTCATCAAATATGAATAACTCCAAAAAGTATCAAGTCACTTCTATCAAACATTCCAATAGTGATTTGATCCTCCACATAAACATGGCCATCATAGCTTGATTAGTACCTCAACTAAATGCAAGTACTTCCTTCTTCACCCTAGCTAGGTTCTTCTTCGCCGCCAAGCCGCCGCTTGCCCTTCACCCTTGCTTAGTACCTCAAGCCTTTCCTTGCTATCTTCACCATCTCAAGCCATCAAGTCACATCTTGTGTTGAATCATCCATTCATGTATTGTCATCTTTTTCATTTCAATTTAGCAAGCTTCAAATATGAGACCATTCCATATGCAATCCCTTATGTCTCATTAGTTGACTCTTATCGTGCTTGCTTTCACATAGATCATTGAAATCCCACAATAAATAAGCATTTGCATGAATTCCATTTGCATTGTTGTCTTGTGCTTGAACTAGATTGTTTATACAACAATACATCATTTTGGCTTTATACAATTTCATCAAGTATCTCGTGAGATAATCAACTTCCTGTCTAACACTTAGCAAACATGTTAGTCCTTTAATCGTGTTGTCATTCAATCATCCAAAACTCACTAAAGGGCTAGATGCACTTTCAATCTCCCCTTTTGGTGATTGATGACAACCCGATTAAAGCTACAAAAAGATATAAACAATTAGGCTTTTGGATTCAATGATTTATGAGAGGCTCCCCCTTAATGTGTGCAATATGAATTGAATTCATAAATGACCTCAAATGTCAATTTGCACATACTAAAACACATAGGAGATCCCCCCTTAAATCATTGCATCCGTGGGGTGCAAGTGTGTGTCAAAATAAAAACCATGATGCATATGACATGATATATCACACAAGACTAAACAAAAAGCATCACACCATACAAAGTCACTCTAAAACATGCATGGTCCTTATGAAAGTAAATACATCATATATATCACACACATAGCACTCATCACAAAGATTTCTCAAGTCATATCTCTCCCTTTGTCATAGCTAGTCTCCCCCTTTCCTAGCTAGACACAAGGTTGCATTCTTGAAGCATTAAACATATCTCTCCCCCTTAAGCTTTCATCTCTCTCCTCCTTAAGCTTTAATCATATCTCTCCCCCTTTGTCATCTATCGCCGAAAAGGGTCACACAAAGCACAAAGGGTGCTTAAGGTTAAAACTTTGTACTAATCTCTCCCTCTTTGTATTAACCTCTCCCCCTTTGTCATCTTAAAGAGGTTGTACTTGTCACTTGTTTACAATTCAAAATAGATCAAGTACATGGGTTTACTAGCTCATGAACAAACTCATACACTAACCACTAGATCATATAATCATTCAGGCAATAGTGGTAGTCTATGAATCTAAAAATTTTCATTTATAGTGCATGATCCTATAAGCATGTACTATATGCACTAACCGCATACTAGTAAGGGATGAAAAATGATCATGCACAATACAATGATACCTTTGCTATGTTGGAGAGAAAGATAATCATAAAGATTTCAATTCATTTCTCCAGTAGCACCATGAAGTCCAATTATAAGCTTGGTGAAGACCAATAGATACCAATTCTTTGAATTCCTATTCTTCACCCATATGAATTGAGAATCACTAATGATCAAGTGCACTTTTCTTGTTGTGGTTGGCTTGCTTCTTCTTTGATCATTGCTTGCTTGAGAGAACTGAAAGATGCACCACTTGTAATACCACTTGAAATTTCATGATACCACTTGAAATTTTATGACTTGTTCTCTTTTGGGTGTTGCTTGCTTTTTAGACCAATCTCTTGATTTTCTTCAACCAAGTACCTCAAATGTCCCTTTTAGATTACCACTTAGATTTTAGCCATCCAAGCCTAGAGCGAAGTGACCTCTCTCCAAAGAACCATCCTTGATACTCACTTGAAATAACTTGAAAGAAAATCACTTGATCCACTTGAAAGATTTTGTTTGATTGATCCATATTGTTGGACTTAATTTGATGAATAACTTTAAATCATTCTTTAAGTCCTTTTCTTTCTACTTGTTTAAGTCTTTTTCTTTCTATCAAAAGATCTCCAATTATCACTAGAATTTAAACTCCATCTTCATCTTGATCTTGGTCTTGATCTCTAGCTTGAGTACCAAATGTGTACTAGATACACTCTTCAAATAAATTGTCTTGTACTCATCATTTGTCATGCTTCTATCTCAAACCAAAACCAAAACATAGGTACCTCAATCACTTATAGATATGATTCTAATTTGCGGACCTTTGAATCTAAGTGACTTTTGATCAATCCGATAATTGTCACTTTCCTGGCAGATTCTGTACTCTTCAAAGAATAAATCATATCTCCCAAAGTACATATCCAAAACCACGAAATTTGGTGAAGATGTGACACACTAAGTCTTCTAGTAGCTGTAAAATTTGAGCTTCTTTGGACTTCTATATTGCTACCAGATTTCATATCTTTCCACACAGGTACATGCTGAAAACTGCTGCACTATAGCTAACAAGATCTACTCCAGATCCGAAGTATCACTTATCCAAATCTCATGAAATTTGCACAGCAACTAATACCATAAGTGTAGAGCATGCAGACCAAATTTCAAGCCAATACAAATAGATTTGATTACTCAAACATGTCTATGATCACTGCTAGCTCAGATTTTCAATATTGGACAGATTTCAATAATTGAGCCATTTTTCTCCAAATTGAACCAAACTTGAAATCAATTTGTTTGAATACTCTCACAAGACATATGTCCATTCAAACCACTTACTAGAAGAAATCTTATGAACATATCCAATCAAACCAACTTCAAACTTGATTACTTAAGCATTTAATCCATTCAAACATCTCATAGCAAGCAACATATGCATATATATCCAATTCAATTAACTCATATGCACCCAAATAAACTTTGATCAACAAGAGATATACCTTGATAGCTTATGATCATCTTTGCAAGCTTCAACTCCACTTATTTGCATGCCTTCAAATATATCAATAAATTCCTACAACTTGAATATGACACTTGTATGTTGATAGCATATGGACTTCACTCAATTTTGACTTGGTATTGGGATAGAATTGCACTAGGCTTCAATACTTGACTCAACATAAGATGAACAATAATAATTCCATTGAATCAAGTCTCCAATACCATGGTACCTACAAACGATCATCCACTTTTCGATGGTACCCAAACTAGTTTGGGTCCTCCCATGTTAGACACAACATACTTAGGCATAGCCTTAGTATGAATAGTGGAATATTTTTGCAATACTAACCAATAGGGTACCATGACAAACCTTCCTAGGCATAATATTTGCATTAATTGGAATAAGCTTAGGATTCTCACTTAGGGGACATGAATTAGCCAAGAATTGATTTTCTCTTTTTCGAATATTTGGCAAATTTATGATTTTCAAAATTTGAGAGATTTTAGTGGGACATAGGGATATTTATAGACTTGAGAGAACCATGTCACATGTGATTAGGCAAATAATCAACCAAGGGTAGCAACAATCACAATATGACATGACTAGGTCACAAAGACCCAAAAACCACACCACCTACACATGCTAGTTAGGGATTTTGTAAAACATCTATCCTATATCACACAAATGCACACACTAGCATATAAAGGGCCTTAGATGCACTTACAATGCATGTATGTAAATACATACCTTTGCCTTGAGCCCACAATATCACCATTGAGATAATACATGGCATGACAACATCATGTTGACCTCATTTGTCAAATAATCATACCATATATGAAATCAATTTTCATCCAAAGGACTACAAATAATGCTAGATAAATTTGTTAGTCCACAATATCACCACTGAGATAATACATGGCATTACAACATCATGTTGACCTCACTTGTCAAATAATCATACCATGTATGAAATCAATTTTCATCTAAAGGACTACAAATAATACTAGATAAATTTGTTAGTCCACAATATCACCACTGAGATAATACATGGCATGACAACATCATGTTGACCTTACTTGTCAAATAATCATACCATATATGAAATCAATTTTCATCTAAAAGACTACAAATAATACTAGATAAATTTGTTAGTCCACAATGGTGCAAAATAGAAACTGAGCTCCCCCTAAATAAGTACCACAAGTAATTTGAATGACTTTCAACAAGCACTTTATTCTTTTAAGAATTTGGGAGTCAATTTTCTATTTTGACCAACACAAAGTAATTTGCCATATTTAAATTTCGTTGAGACATACTCACAACCCACTTAGGTTTGATAGATCACAAGCTTACGAGCAAATTAAGGATATATGAAATCATATGGATCAAACCTCAATTGCATTCCAATTAGTGCTCTGTTTCCTGCCATACGGACACGCCCTGTGAGACATATCGAACACGTCCGGCATGTGAAGAACATAAACACTTTTCCTTTCTCGCTACTCGCCATACCGGACATGTCCGGTAGGCGCAGGACGAAACAATTGAAGCGCTACTTGTGATTCTTCGTTTTAGCTCTAGTACTTCTTGTATGCTCTGCATCGAACAATTGCATTGCTCTACTAGAGAGCCATTAAAAGCATCACATGGCAAACATGATAATTATTAAATGAAACTAATTAGCCACTTCCAATTATTTCATAAATATACTTATTTGTGAGCCATTTAGCACTAAACACAAAGTGGCTATCCTATAAGGTTTTTAGGTACTTGTTACCAATGGTAGAGATGAAGTAAATGATATGGTCATTGATTTATCTTTGGGTCAACCATATATGAGATTATGATAAAAATTGATTGATAGATTGAGTGAATATTTTTAATTTACTTGCTCAACCACCCCAAGCTTCCATCTCATCACCAAGTACCTACATCATTAACCTAAGCACACTTTGGTACCCAACTCTTGTTGGGTCCTTTTAGGTTAGTCAACAAGTGCTTAGGCACCCAAATGGCTTTAGCACTAGTTTGTGGTGAACACATCACCTTGCTAGTGTTAACTCCGTTTGTGGTCTTCCTAAGCATATTATCATAAACAAATATGTTTGGCTTAGGGATGTTACCATTTGGGCAATCATAACTTAGATGCCCTTTCTCTTACAAGCATAGCATATGCGGCCTTTGCTTGCTTTATGCTTGTTTTGCTTGTATGGACATCTATCAACCTTGTGGCCCATCTCATTGCATCCATAGCATCTTCTTGTTGCAACTTGGGCTTCCTTTCTTGCATCTTTGTACATTGGGCATTTCTTGGTAGGATGCCCCAATTTCTTGCTCATGAGACAAGCGCTTTGTCCATCACTCTTCATTTGCTTGGCCTCCTTGGTAGAAGCCTTTTGATAGGCGGCTTCAACCTTGTCGGCCCAACTCTTGTGAGGACACATAGCCGACTCATGTTCATTCACTCCACAACCATAGCATAGTCTTTTTTCATGTTTCTTGCTCTTGATTGTGTTGGCCTTGCTTGAAATGTGATTCTTTTGTTGGGATTTGGAGGAAGCAAGGTTTGAACCCTTCTCAAGCTTCTTCACCATGTTAACACGGTTATCTTGAGAAGGTTGTGCTCTCTCCTTACCCTTCAATCGAATCACATCATTTCTTAGCCTTTCCACTTCTTCCTTAAGCTCTACATTTTCTATAAATTTTTGCTCAATCGAAGATTGGCTTGCTTGAGAAGCACACTCATTAGTACAAGAAATATTCAATTGAGAGTGTGTGTACAAGTGAGTGTGTGAGTGGGAGGTTGTGATGATTTTACCGTTGTAATCACAACCTCATGAGCCACCTCAAGCATAATGCTTGATTCTACTAATTCTTCATGAGAGCACTTGAGATGAACATAGTTTGCTTGTAGCACATTATAATTGCTTGAGAGTTCATCTAATTTTGCCTTGAGCTCAAAGTTTTCCTTCTCTAGTTGTGAAACACTAGAAGAGGAGTTAGTAACTAAAGCATGCTCAATTGATAATTTCTCATACCTCTCATTTATGGCCTTTAGCTCTTGCAATTTGGAGATGAGAAACTTTTCTTGATTTTGAAGTGATTGCTCTTGTTTCTCATTCTCTTCCTCTAGCTCATCATTCTTCTCAACTAGCTTCATGAGAATGAGCTTGTCTTTGTTACTTAGATGATCAAGAGTGTAGCTATCTTCAATTTCAATATCACTCTCTTCTTGATCATCTACTCGTGCTATCTCCTTGGCTTGATCTTTCTTGCTAGCCTTCTTCTTGCTTTTCTTGGCCATGAGACACAAGTGATGAGTATCATGAGATCTGAGGTTGACTCATCACTTGGCCACCACCGGGCTTGAGCCTCTTGCTCGGCTCGGCGCTCTTGAGGTCTTGTGAGGCTTCTTTGCTGCATGAAGACATAATGGACATATTTTCCATTGACTCGACCTCAAGTGCATCATCGCATTTGGATTTTCCATATAACTCAACGAGTTTGATCCAAATGAGATGAGCACTCTCGGAGGTGGTTGTCCATTGAATATTGCCTCATCTTGAACCTCTGCACTCAATGTACTCAAAATGATATTAATAGCTTGAGCATTGAGTTGCACGCATATCTCTTCCTCTTTTGATAAATTCTTATAGTTGCTCCAATCAACTATAGGAAGAGGTATGCTTGCAAACACAATATGCTCAACAAGAGGACTAATATCTCTAAAAGCATTGAGTACATGAATTGACCAAGGTAGAAAGTTTGAACCATTATTTTGGAGAAGCACGGCTCCAACTCGATAGGCGTCGACATCCTTTTCTCACGGCGGTGAAGCTTTAGGTAAGAACCTTGCTCGATACCAATTGAAAGGACCTAGGATGTTGCCTAGAGGGGGGTGAATAGGCGTTTCGAAAAATTAACACCTTTAAAAGCGGAAGCGATTAGTAATAGGAGTTTCCAAAATGGAAACTCCAAATCGAGTAATACCACCCCTCACAAGTTAGCCACAAAGTATATAAAAGATACTAGATAAACCTAGGGAGCCAAACAATGCAACCAAAGAGTTGAATCAAAATGCACTAGTCTGTTAATGTCGGAAGTCCCGACGTTTGGGTCAGAACTTCGACGTGTCGGAAGTCCGACGATTGGGTCGAGAACTTCCGACGTGTCGAAGTCCCAACAGTTTGAGTCGAACTTCCAGCATAAACTCGTCAAGATTCGACCCCTACGGAAATGAACTACAAGTGCTAAAATGAACTTTGTGATGCCGATAACTTACAAACCCACTTCCTAGTGGTAAGGTAAGGTGGTTGGTCACTCTCTTGACGTTGATAAGCCACCAATCCGTAGATCGAGTCCCAAACCCTAAGAAATAGCTAGAGAGAGGAGACAACCAAATACAAGTAATTTCGAGCAAATCACAACAACAACAAAGCATGGGAGACAAGAATTTATCCCGAGGTTGGCAGCCCCACAAAGGAGCTACTACGTCCTCGTTGTTGAGGTGACCACTTTGGTGAGTCTCTTCCACCTCCTTGCCTCACTCAAGGATACCACAAAGGTCACTTGAGTTTCTTCACTAGAAAACAAGGGTAATACAAACTTCCCAAGGCTCTTCCACAAGATGGAAGCTCTTGGGCGACGCCTAGCCGGCTAGGGGAAAATCCCCAAGAGTAACAAATGCAAATCAAACCGGCTTGACAAAGAAATCAAGTGCTCAAGCTTGCTCAAAGTGTTTTTCTCACTCAATCCACTCCAATCACTCAAACCCTTTGGGAATCGAAGTTGGAAGCAAAGGAGTGAAGAGAGGGGAGCCTAGAATGCTTGGGGGTTGTTTGGCCGAGTGTTTGTCGCAATGAAATGAGTGGGCAACGGTTAGAATGAAGGAGACGGGTATATATACTCCAAGGCAAAATCTAACCGTTCAAATCTACGTCGGGAGTTCCGGCCACAGATCTCGGGACTTCGACGATGAAGAAAAACACTTGTTCATGCGAGGTCAAAGTCCACTCGAGACAGCCAACGTCGGAACTTCCGACGAACGTCGGGACTTCCGACGGTCGGAACTTCCAACGAACGTCGGGACTTCCGACGAGCACAGTCAGCAGGTCAGTAGAACCATCGATGCCGGGACTCCCGGCTTGGGACGGGACTTCCGACTGTCGGGAGTTCCGACTCACGTCGGGACTTCCGACGTCCACAGTCACCGCGCAGGCTGTGACTGGGAGTCAGCACTTCCGGCAAGAGTCATGACTTCCGACTGTCGGGAGTTCCGGCTTACGTCGGGACTTCCGACACCGACAGTCACAGAAAATTATTCTATGTGCTCGTGAAGTGCTAGAGTGTCTCTCTTTTGATTTTATTATTATGCTTGAGCACTCTATCTTCCTCATACCACCTAAACTTGCATCCCTCTTAATAGTACGGCATACCTATTAACTCAAGATCAAAAGAAAAACGAAATTAAACCTTTTGAGTTGATCTTCTTTGAAATTGATGCCGTGTCTTTCAATCTTCATCAAGTGAGGGTGCCAACATGTCAATATTGATCTTGTCACTTGAGCATAGCCATCTTGAGCACGTGACTTGATTCCATTCATCAAATATGAATAACTCCAAAAAGTATCAAGTCACTTCTATCAAACATTCCAATAGTGATTTGATCCTCCACATAAACATGGCCATCATAGCTTGATTAGTACCTCAACTAAATGCAAGTACTTCCTTCTTCACCCTAGCTAGGTTCTTGGCCGCCAAGCCGCCGCTTGCCCTTCACCCTTGCTTAGTACCTCAAGCCTTTCCTTGCTATCTTCACCATCTCAAGCCATCAAGTCACATCTTGTGTTGAATCATCCATTCATGTATTGTCATCTTTTTCATTTCAATTTAGCAAGCTTCAAA
This sequence comes from Miscanthus lutarioriparius, assembly GCA_904845875.1. Taxonomy (NCBI): domain Eukaryota; kingdom Viridiplantae; phylum Streptophyta; class Magnoliopsida; order Poales; family Poaceae; genus Miscanthus; species Miscanthus lutarioriparius. The sequence continues at coordinate 101,285,729 of CAJGYO010000004.1, read as the reverse complement.
TATGAGACCATTCCATATGCAATCCCTTATGTCTCATTAATTGACTCTTATCATGCTTGCTTTCACATAGATCATTGAAATCCCACAATAAATAAGCATTTGCATGAATTCCATTTGCATTGTTGTCTTGTGCTTGAACTAGATTGTTTATACAACAATACATCATTTTGGCTTTATACAATTTCATCAAGTATCTGTGAGATAATCAACTTCCTGTCTAACACTTAGCAAACATGTTAGTCCTTTAATCGTGTTGTCATTCAATCATCCAAAACTCACTAAAGGGCTAGATGCACTTTCAGCTAGGCTCTGGAACGACTACGTGTCCCAAATTGCTACTCAGAAGGACAAACCGCCATCAGCTACACTGTTTTCTTCAAAGGAAGGACGCAGTGCACTCAAGGCGGAAATCGGCAGCACGGCAGGACAACTTGGAGCAGAGAAGGCCAGCGGGCATCTGTCTACCCAAGACCGATGTGATACTGCATATGGTGTTGATCTGCACTGGACAGTCTCAAGACAGGCGACGAGGATCAACCCAGAACTACCAGACGAAGAAACGAAGCCCACATCACAAGACTTCCTCCAACTACCACCACATACATCCTGGCACAATGCTGTCGTGGGATTAGCCTACCTCTAATCCCTATCACAAGACTTCCTCCAGCTACGACAAAACACACAGGAACTACAAAATATGCCCGGGGGCTGCTCTACTTCACAAACTACCATGCTCATATCCACGAAGGTTTCAACGGAATATCCAATAGATGAAAACAAGCACTCCAGGACAGTATTTATAGACCAAAAGAGCGGAGCACATGGACCAGGAGCACCGACGAAATAAGCCTGACAAAGAACACAGTGAAAGGACAGGACTCAATAATGGACGACTCAGGCGAGAGGAAAACAGTGCTCGAAGACGGGCATATTCGGAAGGATATACCATCACAGTACAACCCGTGAACAAAAAGCATTTACACTCAACCACCACCATACAACTACATCCGACAATGAAGCAGACTATCAAAGAATACGCCAAGACCTCGTGATCGAAGTTCTTCCCGAACAAAACAACACGGGTATACGCTCGGGGACTCGGCCAAGATCACAGATTAATCAACACTAAGCTGGGAATCCGGCACTCATTTCAAACTCTCTCGGGGGCTCGAAACAAAGACAAAAGACAAAAAGTACAAAGAAACTCAAGACTACAACGACGACAACGCATCAAGACTCTTCTTCAACCGACTTCTTTTTCAAAAGAAAAGAACTCGGAGAAAGCACGAGGTGCGGGATACATAGCCCTGTTTTTTTTGAAAATAGAATCTGGACCCTCCAACTTTTGCAAGCAAAAGCAAGAGGCTCGGGGGCTACACTCAGTGAGTGCAATTTTTATGAAAAATTGCACCCACCAAAAAGAACCCGGACATAGGCTCGGAGGCTGCACACCGCGAAACTACTCGGATGATGGTTTAATCCAAGACTAAAGGACCGCTTCGGAAAGATACCACGAAACTACTCGGATGATGGTTTAATCCAAGACTAAAGGACCGCTCGGAAAGATACCACGAAACTACTCGGATGATGGTTTAATCCGGGACTAAAGGACCGCTTCGGAAAGATACCACAAAAACTACTCGGATGAGGACAAAATTCAAATCTCGTGGATTACTTGAGAGCTGATTTTCAAACAAACATAAAGGATCAAGACCCTCCAACTTTTTGTTCCAAATAGCAAGAGACTCGGGGCTACACTCGGTGAGTGCACTTTTTCTCCAAAAAGCGCACGTCACCAAAAAAGACTTTCTCAACGCAGACTACTTAAGACATTATGACAAAAAGAACCGGAGCGAGCCATATTGAGTTCTTTTTGACAAAACTTCAACGAACAATCGAGCAACTTCAAGACAAGATCCTCCAGCTCCTTGTTCCAAATAGCAAGAGGCTCGGGGGCTACAACCAGATGGATGTACTTTTTCTTCACAAAACACTCACCACTCGAAGGTCCCAAGAAGCGCTACAAGGTTTCACTCCAGAAAGCACTCGGATAACATTTTGTTCCTACCTAACAAGACTTGAAGGAGCAAAGCGAGACTTTCAGAGCTCAACCATGAAGTGCTCAGGGGCTTGTCGATGCGCGGGACCCACAGGATACCCCGCAAGAGAGAGAGAAGATCTAGTTCAACTAGGATTCTTCCCATGTAATCTTAGTAATAGAACTATTAAGTAATCCTACTAGGAAATCTCATTGTAAATCGATTAGGACTCTGGCCTCCTGACTATATAAAGGAGGGCAGGGCTCCTGAAGGAGGACAATGGTACAACATAACACTTCATAATCAATCCAACGCAAAGGCAAACGCCGACTGGACGTAGGGTCGTTACTCGATCTATGATCGAGGGCCTGAACCAGGATAAATCGACTGTCTCTTGCGTTCACCATCGAGTTCAGCGTACGCCGAAGCCCGAACTATACTGCCACGGTACCCCTGTGGCAGGCTATCGGTGGTAAAACATCGACACTCTCTTGTACAAATTCAGTTAAACTTGACACCTTACATGGTTGAAGTACTACTGGAGTAGTATATACAGTCATTAATTAATGATGATGATGCATAATCCATGCTTCCACAGTTCCACTTGCATTGTGCATGCTACCTTGCATTGCTCCCTCTCTCTGTCTCTCTCTCATCACTTCACATGAACCGAACAGGTACCTTTTGCCAAGCGAGGCCCTAATTAATATAAATGCCCTATCCATAAGCACGACGACGACATGACATCGTGGTTGCATGCATGCACGTAAGTACGTGGACCAAGACATGCATGCCCATGCTTGCATGCATGTGGCGATTAGGCAAGCAAAGCAAACTAAAGCGACTTTCCAGCACCGACCGGCCGGCAGGCTGGCCGGCGACCTGCTGCGACCGCTACCTTATGTGATTATGTCTATATATATATGTGGACACACATGTACATGCACACTGCAACAGCACGTCATGTGGACACTGTGGTGCGCGTACGGACGTGACTAACCTTTTTGCAAACTTGCAGTTGCTGCATGCGTACGTGCGTGCCATGCAATGCCCGATCGACGACGTGCACGATCGATCTGCATGCATGATGCACACACCGGCCGAGCGAGAGCCCAGTGCAAGTGGATGGCTGTGGACATGCTTGCTTGCATGCACCGCCCGGTACGGATCAGTGGCCGCGTGCACATGCATGTCGTTGAAGCAGCCTTTGGGATGCACGAACTAACGCAACTACAAAGTGGAGAACACTCAGGTGCTAGTTGCTGAGGCCCAGATGTCGGAGCATCATATTATATCATATACTACTTAAGCATTTTGGCGAGTGGCGACCACTATTGTTTCACGACTTTTGTCTCAATGGGGGTTTCATGAAATTTCATGGACATTAAATACGCTGACATGGCACTGTATTAATGAATAAAGAGATGGTGAAAGTTTCATGAGAGTAGAGAGAGTTTCATGGGGATAAAACTCTTTTCTGCGATGTTTCCAAAATAAGAGTCTGTTGAAAACTAGGACACAAAGTCCCCACCGAGACTGGCCTAACGAGTGTAGCTACCTCCATTCCAGCATTAATACATAAAAAACATGCAGACCAATATAAATTTGGAAATGGTGTGAATTTGAGAGGTAAGTTCTACTACTCTTACTCTATTAATTAATATGATGGTATTCATGTGATACCAAATTGCATTCATAGGTAAGTATATACCAGTATTCAATATGAACCTAATAATGATACAACCTACAAAACCATGTATCGATAACAGAAGTAATTGGCCAAAAAGACTTATCCTAATTAAGGATGGCAGCGGGTCAGGTTCGGATCGGGTGGAGTCTCTGTGCACCCAAAACCGAAACCCGAAATCGAAACCCGAATCCGCCCCGAAAACCGATTCGGGTGGAAATCCATCACCAAAACCAAACCCGCGGATACCCGAAACCCGAACGGATACCCGAAACCCGAATGGATACCCGAAACCCACGGATATATATACACATATTCACATGTATAAACAAGAGGCAACAAATAATAAATATTTTCATGAGTCAACTTTAAATAAATTTAATAATCTAAGTAAATAAATTATTATTAGTATATTATAAAACATGAGTTTTAATTCCAAATGATTTATTTCGGATATCCATTGGATATCCACGGGTGGAAAACCAAACCCGAAACCGAACCCGATTAGTTTCGGGGCCCCGAACCCGAAAACTGTGGGTGAAAAATCATCCCTAAACCCGAACCCGCAGAACCCGAAACCCGCGGATATCCGCCCCAAACCCGACCCGTTGCCATCCTTAATCCTAATAAGACGAAATACGCATACTAATTTGAATGGGAGGGAACAGTAGCCATTTGCACTTTTCACTGGTTCATTGTACGGTGTATATACTGAAGAAACATGTGTATACTCTCATAGTGATGTTTGTTTGCTCTAAAATACCACTCTCAAAGCTGACCGGGCTATTACTAGTTTTTTTTTGTTTGTTTTAGCCGAACGCGCAGAGACGACGTCAGTGCAACGAATAGCACTGTGCCTCATGCATGGAACATGTAATAGGCAGCAGTAGGGTATACTAGCTGTACAGCGCATGTTTGCTTCTTGCTGTTGACTTGCTGTGTGGACAATGGAGACGGATCGTAGGAGGTGGTAGTAGCTAGCCCCTACGGTAGCTATACCGCTGTCCGCTGACGTTGACAGATGGACTGTACAGCTGCGCATGCAAGCATGCGTGCGTGCATCCACATGCACATGCACGACGACGACGCGGCAGCCGGCCGGCCGGCAGCACGCAGCAGGCAGGTCAAAGCGCAACGCCTCAGCCGGTGAACCAGCAGCCAAGGGGAAGCGACCAAGCGTGTTGGAGCCAAAAAGAAACGAAAGCGGAAAGCGCAGGGGCCGTGCCTACACCGCCTGTAGTGTGCGTATATGTAGCTGCAGCGCCTGCACGCATGCAGGCCCTGGTTGACACTGCCCGAACAACGCTACTCCTGCTCTACCACTGGTTCCGTTCTCGATCGGAACCGCTGTGCTCTTGCTAGATAGCTATGCGCCTATGCGACCTGCGTGCATGCGCCAGCAGGCCAGAGGGGATATATAGCTACCTAGCCATAGTCCAACAAAGCCCTAATATCATACAAACCTATCATATGTCTTCCATCCTAAAATACTTGATCTTATAGCATTTAAACTTTGTATTAAAATAGTTGCAATTTTCACTTCTCAATGCACATCTCTCTTATTCCAATACATCCTCTCTTTTTTCTTCTCAATACATCTATATCTCTACTTTCTTGAGGGGCATTCCGGTCTGTCTTCTACATTGATCTCCGTGCGACGTCAACTAATATGGGACAAAGGGAGTACCGAGAGAGTTAGCTCGAAACTGTTGCTCTAGTAGATCCCCTTGCCCACTACTACAGGAATGGTTTCTAGGGACGGCTGGTGAGGCTTTGTAGAGACGGCTCGGCTAGCCGCCCCTACCATACCATCTCTACAAATCATGCATTTGTAGGGGCGGTTTCCAGACCGCCCTTATAAATCGATTTGTAGAGGCAGCTGATGTTATCAGCCGCCACTACCGGAAACCTCAAATTTGTCGAGTGTTTTTATGTTGCCGAGTGTATTCCCTCGGGCACTCGGCAAACAAATTCTTTATCGGGTGCTATACTAAAAACTCTCGGCAAATAGGGGAGTTTGTCGAGTGTCAAATAAAAAACACTCGGCAAATAGGGAGTTTACCGAGTGTCACGGAAAAACACTCGGCAAAAAGGCTGGTTCGCCAAGTGTCCACACACAACCCTCGGCAAAGCAAAAAAAATATAGAAAAAAAACAATCCGCCCCTAAAATCCCGCCCCTCCCCTCCCCAGCCCCACTCCTCCCACACCGGCGCCCCGGCCTCCCCTCCCCAGCACCCCGCACCCGCCCCAACCCTCCTCCCGCACCCGCCCCCTCCCTCCCCTTCTTCCTCACCGCCGACGCCTTGGCCCCTCCCTCCCTCCCCTTCTTCTTCCCGGACCCATGGATCCGCCCTCCCTCCCTCCCCTTCTTCTTCCCACGCCTTGTGACAGCGGATCCGCCCCTCCCTCCCTCCCCTTCTTCTTCCGCCACGAATCCGGCCCCTCCTCCCTCCCCTTCTTCTTCGCCAAGTGGCACGGATCCGACCCTCCCTCCCTCCCTTCTTCTTCCGTCATGGATCCGCCCCCTCCCTCCCCCCTTCTTCTTCCCCTTTGAAAGGTCCTTGTTTGGTTTTGGTAATTGAGTGACAACCTAGGTGGACTAATTGTGTTTATGTGAGATACACAGGTAATTAGTCCATAGGTACATGTGTGTGAGCAACATATGCCATGAAGGTGAAAATAACTTAGAGATGTTGCAAAGCTCACACATGTGATGATGAAGGAGCTTAACGCACATGAGACATGACATTGAGTCATGTGATCAAGGTGGAGAAGATCAAGACAAGACTTGGCTTGATGGACCAGTTGCAAGCGTGAAGGGCAAGTCGAAGGCTTTGGAGTGATGGACCGCGTGGCGGTGAAGCTTGAGCAAGACTTGGCGCCGATGGACGATGGCAACGGTGAAGGGCAAGTGAAGTCAAGATCGATGAACCAATATGATCACGTGATGATATGAAGTGGATCATATCATTGTTGATCGTGTTGGTGCATGTGTTGCATCGACATTGGATGAGATGGAATGGAATGCGCAAGGCAAAGGTATAACCTAGGGCATTTCATTTCACCGGTCATAGGTGTGTAGAGAAGTTGATGACCGGGTTTAGGATAGATGGCCGTACTATCAAGAGGAGCAAACTTGTTTGCATATCGGTCATCTAGTGCCACTCGAGTGATCTAACTTTGCATCGTCGCTAGGATCGAGTGGCGTGGCAAGTAGAGTGGCTAACATCCTTTGGGAAATGATTGTGAAAAGCTAACACACATACACATGGTGGTGTACACTTGGTGGTGTTGGCACATTTACAAAAGGAGGTGGTGTTTACAGGGTGGTGCTTTCGGGAAAATGGAATGCCTATTTTCTATTACGCGGGATGCAAATTCTTGTGGTTGGCACATTGGAGCAAGGGTGAAGAAGTTAGAAGTGAAAATGAGTTGATCGCGAAGATGCTGGCATCGGTCAACTAACCAGACGCTGGGTCTGAAAGCACCGGACGCTGGTAGCATGTGTCCGGTCGAGCTGGTCGGTCGGCACAGTACCGAGGGTATTGCACCGGACGCTGGTCTGTGTCCGGTCAAGGTGGACCGGACGCGTCCGGTCGAAGAAATACGCCTCGGGGAGCTTACTGGAAACGACCGGACGCTGGGGCTCCAGCGTCCGGTCAGTTGAAGCTGCTGCGTCCGGTCAGGTCAAGTGACCGTTGGAATCAGGACACGTGGCCGTCTGCGGGCGACCGGACGCTGAGGTCCAGCGTCCGGTCAACTCGACCGGAGCGTCCGGTCAGCCCGACTTTTGCCCAGTGAAGGGGTAACGGCTAGTTTAGCCCTTGGGGCTATAAATAGAAGTGGCCCTCGGCCATGGCTGGTGTGGAGCACCTAAGGGGACTTAGTGTCCATGCTTGTGAGTGCTTGGGAGCCCTCCATCACACATATACTTGATAGTGATCATTCGATTGTGTGAGTGAGCGATTCTAGTGCGATTGCATCGTGAGGTTGCATCGAGTGGCACTAGGTGGTCGTGTTGCAAGCCGGTAGTGCTTGTTACTCTTGGAGGTTGCCACCTCCTAGACGGCTTGGTGGTGGTCTCCGTCGAAGCCCGCAAGAAGCTTGTGCGGCGCTCTGGAGAAGTGCTTGTGAGGGGTACTTGTGCTCACCCCACGGGAGTCGCGAAGAGCAACTTTAGTAAAGCGTGTCATTGAGCTACCCTCACTCAAGGGGTAGGTTCTTGCGGTGCCCGACGTGCGGGCTTAGCGGGTGATGCTAATTAGCCGCCGAACCACCAAGTGAGCGGTCGACACAACGGGGACTAGCGTGTTGGCAAACACGTGAACCTCGGGAGAAAAATCATCGTGTCAACCTTGTTCTTCCCATTGGTTTGCATCCCCATTACATAAGCTTGCAATTACTTATATATATCTTAAGCTTGTGTAGTTGCTCTTGTAATTAGATAGCTTGTGTAGCTAGCTAATTACCTTCTTGCTTGTGTAGCATATAAGTAGCTCCCTTGCGTGGCTAATTTGGTTTTAGTAACCTTGTTAGTCACATTGCTTAGTTTGTGTAGCTAAGTATTTGCGCTCTCTAATTAGGCATTGGTTGCCTTGTTATTGAGCATTGCTAGTGAGCTTAGTTAGCTTTGTGCTTTTGCTTACTAGCATGTGTAGGAGCTCCCTTGTTACTTAAAGTACTAGTGGCATAGGTTTGTGTGACCTTGCTCCTAGAATTGTTTAGGAGAGCTCTAGCTAGCCCGGCACCTTAGTTGCTTTATTAGTATCTTTGCAAGGTGCTAGTGAACATATATAGAGGGGTGTAGTCTTGGCTAGACCGATTGTTTTAATTCGTATTTATATCGGGTTAGCCGACTTGATTAATTTTAGAAAAGACTATTCACCCCCTCTAGTCTCGCCATCTCGACCCTTCACCCGCCGTGGCGGCCCCCTCCCTCCCCCCTTCTTCTTCCCCTGGATCCGCCTCCCTCCCTCCCTTCTTCTTCCGGCTGTCATGGATCCGCCCCTCCTCCCTCCCCTTCTTCTTCCCCGGATCGGCCCCTCCCTCCTCCTCCCTTCTTCTTCCGATGGTGCGGATCCATCCCTCCCTCCCTCCCCTTCTTCTTCCGGTGGCCGTGGATCCGGCCGCTCCCCTCCCTCCCCCTTCTTCTTCCCCGGATCCGGCCCCTTCCCTCCCTCCCCTTCTTCTTCCAATGATCGCGGATCTGGCCCCTCCCCTCCCTCCCCCAACAGCGATATCCAGGGAGGGGGCCCGACGGCGATGCACCCCAGGCGGCCGAGGGGACGGCAGTGCGGGCCAGGGGCGAGCTGCAGCCCCCTGGCCGAGAGAGGCGGCGTGGTGGCGGGGGCGTGGTGGCGGAGGCGGATGCGGCGTGGTGTGGGTGGCTGCGGCAGGCGTGGATGGTGGCGGCAATGTGGATGGTGGTGGCGGCGGCGGTGCTGGTCAGGCGTGGATCGTGTCGGCGTTCCTTTTTTTCATTTTTTTTTGAAAAAAAGTTTGCCGAGTGTTTTTTGGGCACTCGGCAAAACTAGCTTTTGCCGATAAAGGGTTTGCCGAGTGTCATTTGCCGAGTGTAACACTCGGCAAAACCCTTTGCCGAGTGTTTTTGGGGCTTCGCCGAGTGCCACTGGCACTCGGCAAAGCTCTTGAATCCGGTAGTGCACCCCTACAAATCGATTTGTAGGGACGGCTGTTACCAGCCGCCTCTACAAAATCGATATGTAGGGGTGGCCATAGTACCAGCCGCCCCTATAATACCTATTTTTAGGGGGCGGTTCAGTATAGAACCGCCCCTACAGTACATTTTTCAGCCAAAAAAAATTCAAATTTACATTTCAAATTCGACCAGAACATCTATATATATGCATATATAATTCAAATCTGACCAGAACATATATAATTCAAATCTGACCACAAGCACAAGAGCATTATATAAACTACCATTACAAGTCCAATTCACAAGAATATATACAATTCATCATTAAATAGACATAATTCACAAGTCTAATTCGTTCCACAAGTCCAAACCATCCCACAAGGTAAGACCAATGTCAAATTCCATACACATTGTTATCAACAGCCTAGAGCTAGCCTTTCAGTCTCACGAAGGTGTTGGTACTGAGGATTTCTACCTAAGTCAGAATCTCGGTCATGGTAGGTGCCTTTGACGTGTACAATCTGATCCAATATGAAGTTGCAAATGTCGCCGACAAGCTCTAAGAGTTGGTCATCCTTGTATGGGTCTCTTTTTATTTCTTTCTCTTCTTTCCACTACAAGAGAACAAGTTTTGGTTTAGTATTTCATATCATGTGTGAAGTTTTTATACTACGGGTGAAGAGGTTCAAACTTACCCTTAAGGGGTGTCTCCTGTAGGCACCGGTGTTACTCATCATAGAACATACATAGTATCTACAATGTACACTCTCAGGTTTCTGCTTGAGGCACTGTGTGTTTTGCATATGGAAATGTTAAGTAATGGTTTTGACAGCCATGTAATGGAGTACTAAAGTAAGTTACACTTATCGCACATAGTGTTTTTATAGCCAGCCTTTCCTTCCTTACTGGATCATGCCTTCCGTGATGTTTATTGACATAGAACCTGAATGCCCTATTCGAATTATTTTAGCAAATACAACTTGTTAGTATCCAAAAGTGAACGTTACAAGTATGTATACAAACATATAAGCTAATGAGGATTGTCGATATGTATACGTCTTGAGAATCAATATGAAGTCTTTGTATGTCACCGGGTCCCTATCTATTGAATCAAAGACCCATGCCATGCTCCTCCCGACATCGATGCCTATACAAATCCAGTGGTTACTGCATGAATTTAATCATAGAACTAGATAAGCTCTTTTGCATCAAATAAAATATATCGAACAAAGCTTTAAGTATAGAGTTGAACTTACTCGAAGTTGTATGGTAGCCATATAATAGAGTGTTGTTGGAGATTTTTAAAAGCCAGGACAATGTATGCCGAAACCTTAAGGGACTCTTGCCTTTGTTTCTTTGCACGGATGTCCTTTTTCTCCCGAAGGGTCTTTCCAGCAGCTAGCTCTTTGGCATCTAGTTTTCATTGTCTAGGGTAATTAAAATTTGTTTGTGCTGTAGCTTGATGGTCTATATACCCGGCTTTCACACTTGGCATTTGTATTATAATGTGCACATGCATTCTACAAATCACGGTGTGGGTTAGTTACAACAAAATCCAAAGATTACATTCATATCATATTAGGAGGGCAAGGACTTACTGGCACCACGTGCGAATTAAATTCATTTCCATTGCTCCGAGGTGAAAGCATATCTGCATGTTATTGAAGTCAAAGATAATTTTCTCGGCTGAGCTTCCAAATGTGCCGGCGGGGAAGCATGCTTGTACAAGGTCTATGCTCGTTAGGAGAACATACAAGTATCAATTATGGAACCTTCTCATTCCAAGTGGTAGGCGCTGGATGTCCTGGTTTGGTAGGAAGGGCTTGCCTCTTTCATATGTTTTCGGGTAATCCTTTGACCTTTTGATGGCATCAACATTTGGATACTTCTTTGCTGTTTGGTGGACTTTGCTAGTGATGGCCTCCCCAGAAGCTCCCATTCAGGCACGTCCTCATCTTCTTGTGCATCACCTTCTTCAGGAGGCACTCGTTGTTCATGTATCGGCTGCGCTTGTTGAGAAGACTGTGGCATCTCATCATGCACTTGCTCGGTATGAGCTGGAGAAGGTTATGGCTTATCAGGCACATGCTCGCTAGGAGGCGGGGAAGAATGTGGCATCTCAGGAATGTGGTGGTCACGAGACGGTGAAAATATCTCCCCGTCCTCAACAACTCGCTCCAAATTTGAGAGAGAGGGAGGCAGCGAAGAAGCAGTCAATATAATGCTCCATTTGTGCTAGAGGATGAACTGCCCCATTACGTCTTCGAGTAACACCAGCCCCTTAGGAGTTGCGTAGTCTATCCTCCACTGCATGAACCTCGGGCTTTACGATATGCACCTCGACCCTAGTGTAGTCCGGCGGTATCTTATTATTGTGGTGTAAGCCACCGGAAGGATGTGCCACACCCGCTGCCACCTTCATCATAATGTTCTGCCGGCCACTGAGAAACACCAAGGTGCAACTAGTTGGTTCTCGTATGCAATCGACGAGGGTTGTGGCTGTAGTAAAACCTTGGCTGCTAGGAACTTTCGGAGGGCTGCCAACTAATGTTAGTTCTCCCGGCGGTGCCATTAATGTCCGTGGCTCCATAGACAGTCCTTACTTCTCCAGCGCCTTCGCAACTAGAGCCTTCACTTGGAGCTCAAGATTAGCATGTGTGCTCGTTGCTTCCCAAGCCAAGGCTAAGCTCGTCCCTCTCTCTGGAAGGATTGAATGAGCCCTTCTCCTTATCTTCAGCATATTTCAGTATCCTTGATACTGCCTCTTGGGTCTCCGGCTTATCAAACTTAAGATTACCACCGGATGATTCTGTACTCCTCGCATATATCCAATTCCTTGAGCATACCTTCAAATTCTTCACATCGATATTCCCAGAAGCTGCGGCCTCTTCGTCCATCTTCCTAAACTGTTCTTCCTTGTCATAGTAGCCACCAGGGCCTAGATGATCGTGGTGTTTGTTCCTCTTCGCTAGCTCGGTGTTACGGGCACTGAGCTCCAATGCCTCCGGTGAAGTCTTCTGAGCCACGAGCTCCTCCCATTGACTAGGAGTTATGTTGCCGAACTCGTTGAAGGGAGTTAACCCCTTTTGGATATACTTCTTGTTGAGCTCTGACCTCTAACGTCAGAATGACTCTCCCATGATCTTGAAAGCATTTTTTTACCAGTTCTTGCTTACCCTCCGGAAATCTAAAATTGAGCTTCAGTTGCTTATCCCATAGTTCATCCTTTTTCTTCTCGGGTACCTCTTTTCAGTTAGGGATTGCTAGGTTCAATTTATCTCTTACTAGGGCCCCGATCACATTACGGAATCATCCTCTGAATTCCTTAGGCTCAAGGATCTCCCCTGTTGGCCCGACCTTTGTTATCACATATCATGCCTTATCTGGATATTGGTTTGCTTTTCTATCCCCTCATTTCCTCTTTAGCTTGGTAGTCATGTCCGTGGTTGTGTCTTGAAGTTGTGGAGCAGAGGCCTCAATGTCCGTCTCTGTGGTTGTTGCCTCTACTCTCCTTTCCTCTACTCCATCTTGTCCGACAAGATGTCGCGGACGTCGACGTCGTCTTTTCTGAGTTTTAGGAGGGACCTGTATATACGATAGGTTAAAGTGTTAGCAGAGGTAACACAACCAAAGCTTTAGCAAAATTTACAAGCTAAGGCTTTATCCCTACCTTCTCGTTCGGGTCAAAATCCTTATCCAAATCTTCCTCCGTTGGCCTCCTTCTGGCTTCACGTGGGAAAGGATCCTCGGGACTTACATAGCAATATGTCTAGATACATAGCAAAATGGATAAACCAAAAAAGTCAAAGCGACTTATAATTTGGAACGGAGGGAGTAACGCTTTCATCGGTCCAACCTGTCACCGATTAATCTTGTTCACAACCTATTCATCCGATTAATGCCCATAAATAAGACACAAGCTAATCAATATATCAATACATACTCATAAAAGGTGGCTTTGCTCTCTGATTTGATACACTACCAAACACCTCAAAAAATCTAATTTAGGGGTCAATACTACAAACCCTAATTATCAAACAATGTGGTAGAGACCTTGTGGGGTTCTTAGATCACAACCAACAGAGATACCCACTGAGGCCTTGATAGCATGATGAATTATATGGAGTCACCGCACATGTCGCTTGAGTTAAATAAAATAACCATAAAGAATAGGGTAAGATTACAATATATCGTACTAGTAATTACTGGTCAAAGTAGTATATCAGTGGCCATGTCGATGTCCACACCGATACACCATTATAATTGGAGGGAGTACTCCAACAAATCTATGCTACCTTGTTCGTATATCCATTATATTAAGTGGAAGTAGATTCCACAACAATTCGGGAGCTCAAACAACTCTAGGACTGAAGTAAGGATCAATCTAGAACTTCTCAAAAGAATATACTCAGATAAATCAAAATACATTACATATCACCAAAGTTGTCTTGTAAGCCAATAGTGTATCAGCACAATATAGAAGCTATTTTTGTTGTACTGAGACGTATCGACAAAAATGGTATGCAACTTATGCAAGTCCTGTCTGGGCTTTTCAGGCTTACCTATAAACAATTGAACACATTAGGTGCTACTTTGTATTAAGAGGAAAGATGCATAAAACATAGCCATTGGCTTATAATAATGGAGCATTCCATTAACAAGTCTTATCAGCTGCGGCGAGTTAAACCATTCTAAGCATGGTATTATGTTGACATATACAACCTAGTATCAACTGCTTTTCAACGGAAGGAAATTGCATGCAGGTAGCATTCTTCTAAGTTCTAACTGAATCGTCATATTTATAATATAGTAAATTACCTTCACAAGATGCAGCATGCATAAAGTTGTTGTAATAGAAAGATTATCAGTTAGCAAACTAACTTGTCGAGGTCCCAGCGGCGGATGGAGCCAAGGAAGACGGCCGAGCCCCAGAGGAGGCGGCGGCGGAGCTTATCGCCCCCACGAACGGCGGCGGCGCTAGGGTTAGCAGCAGGACCCTGTGGAGCTCCAATGCATAGAGATGGGGAGCGTGCACGGGGCAGGGATGTCGAGGTCGGAGAAGACACCCACGCCAGAAGCAGAGGTCGGAGATGGGGAGCGTGCACGGACGCCGGCGCACACGGCCACCAAGGGATGGCGGCGGTGGTGGCGTAGTGGGCCGGGGCCCTCAAACCCTAGCATAGGGGCCCGGGAGAGCTCAAGGTCATAGATCGACGAGCCGACGGCCGGAGCGGGGGAGGTCGGGGTCGGAGCTGGGGCGGCGGTGGGCTGGCCGACCGGGAGGCTCTCAAACCCTAGCCGCGTGGCGACACGAGGATTGCCGAGGATGGGGCCCGGGGCACGGAGATGGGGTGGCGACATCGGTGTAGCGGCTTCGTGGACGGCGTCAGCGGTGGAGAGGTCAGGGAGGAGGAGGCGTCGGCGGTGTCGAAGGAAACTTTGGCAACCTACCGGTGACGTAGAGGAAGAATAGCGCCCAGACTTAGAAAAATTTCGGCCTCCCGCGAGCTCTAGTTTATATACCGGAGGTCATTTGTAGGGGAGGCTCCTGAGTTAGCCGCCCCTACAAATCGATTTGTAGGGGCGGTTGCTGAGTTAGCCGTCCCTACAAATATTTTTCAATTTATTTTAATTACTAATTATGTAATTCATTCATATATAAAGAACACAATGTAAATTTATATATTAGTTTTTTTATTATTCTATATATATAAATATATGTATATATAAACAATTTTCTTATATATATAGATATAATTCTATATTTTCTTCTTTACAAAAACAATATTTTAAAAAATGAAAATTTGAATTTCAAAACAACGAATAGAATTTTAGGACACTAAATGACCTCAAATGAAAATTTTGTAAACATCAAAGTTGTAGAACTCATCAAGATGTACAACTTATATTTTGGTCATCTTTTCATTTGACAAAATTTGAAAGTTCAAATTTTAAATTTTAATAAATGGCAACTTCAAACAAGATTTTGAAACCTTAAATGATTTCAAATAAGAAAGTCATGAACATAAAAGTTGTTGAACTCATCACTATCTACAACTTTTTTTTATCATTTCTTCATTTAATAAAGTGTTAGTAAACATTATTCACAAATCCACATATCACTCATAGTTTCATAAACTATACTAGAGACATTGATTTGTGAACAATGTTTACTATCACTTTGTTAGATGAAGAAATGGCCAAAATAAAAGTTGTAGATCTTGATGAGTTATACAACTTTAGTATTCATCACTTTTTCAGCTGAAATCATTTGGTGTTTCAAAATCTTGTTAGAACTTGTCATTTTTTAAAATTTAAAAATTTGAAATGCTCAAACTTTGTCAAACGAAAAGAATGACCAAATCAACATAGTAACTTGATAGGGCATGATTTTAGAAAATTCTATAAAAAAATCATCACATTTGGAGTTAGTATGAGGGAGAAAGACTAGTTATAAATTTTATCCAGAGATTAAAAAGAAAAATAACAACTGTTCTTGATGATCAATGATGAACAAGTGTGATTTCTCTTTTTAATATGTGGCTGAAACTTATAACTAGTTTTTCTCCCTCATACTAACTCCAAATGTGATGGTTTTTTTCCTAAATTTTTCTAAAATCATGCTCTATCATTTTAGTCGGGTCATCTATCTTTGTCGCTAATTTTGGACAATTCAAATTTTGAATTTCAGAAAATGACAACTTCAAACCTGATTTTCCACCACTAAATGATTTCAGATGTAAAGGTGATGAATATAAAGTTGTATAACTCGTCAAGATCTCTAACTTTTATTTTAGTCATTTCTTCATTTCATAAAGTGTTAAGTGCTTGTTTTAAGTGTTTCAATAGTAGTCCGAACATGTTGCAGTAGTAATAATTGCATGTTTCAAGTGTCTGCGTGTTACAGCTGTTTTAGTAGTAATAGAGTGGATGTTGCAATAGGTTCATCTGAATGTTGCAAAGGGTAGTTTCACACACATGCATAAATGTAGTCTCACACACATACATAAATATATAGTCTCACACACATACGTAAATATATAGTCTCACGCACATGCATAAATGAAGTCTTACAAACACACACACTTACACAAACACTCCACGTTCAACAACTAGCTAGCCCGCTATAACGACTTTTCCCTTGACACCTTTTCGTTCCCATGGCAATATGTCTTTGGGCAGGTTCTTTTCCACAACACTGATCTTCTTAGGAAAGTTTGTGAATAGCGGCATTTCATTGTAGTTATTATAAGCTTCAACATCATCCACGCCATCAACTCCGATAATGTGTTGTTTCCTGGAGGCAACCACGTGCTTTGTCTTCTTCTTCGGGGGGAGGTTACTTTGTGGGTCAGGCATATAGAAAACTTGTGCGACACGTGAAGCGAGCACCCAAGGGTCATCTTGGTAGCCTAGATTCTTGAGGTCCAGGACTCTCAATCCAATCTCATTCAGTTGGTGTTGTTTGATCCAGCGACATCGAAACAAGGCCACCGTTATATCCCTTCCACAGTCAAGTTCCCATATCTCTTCAATTATGCCAAAGTATTGGATCTTTCGCCCCACTCCATCGAGAGCTTCTATTCGAACGCCGTTGTTTTGGTTCACATATTTACTATCCTTTGCGTGGGTATAGTATGTGTACCCATTGATGTCATAAGCTTTCCAAGATGTCACCTGTCTCGATGGCCCCTCCGCCAACCTACTGATGGTAATAGTCTACGGTTTCTCCAGACGATATGTTTTGATCCTTCAACCATGTAGTTAGACGTTGCTTGTGCCGTTTCATGACCCAATCATCTAAACGACCATTTCTCTCCGCTATAATGATAGCCATGTGTTCATCAATGTACGGTTGTATCAGTTGTGTACTCTGCAAGACACTGTAATGCGCCTGACTCACTTCTTTGTAATCATGGTCGATGAACACTTTTCTATCACTGGTGCCCTTCCCAGCCAGCCTACCCTTGTGACGAGAATCGGGTTTACCAATCCCTTTCTGTACTTTTAGGTACTCTTAGCAGCACTCGACAACTTCTTCAGTACTATAACCCTCTATCATGGAGCCCTCTAGGTATGCTCGATTATGCACATATCAGCTTAGAACCGACATGAACCGCTCGTAGGACCATATTTCATGCAAGTAGCAAGGACCCACCACCTATATCTAATGAACCATGTGAATCATGAGATGTGGCATTATATCAAAAAAGTAGGAGGTAAACACATCTCTAGTTGGTTTTGTGACTCCACCACAAATTCATGTAGGTCACTCAGCTCTTTTTTGCCGATCGTCTTCTGTGAGATCTTCGAAAAGAAGTAGCACATGCGGGTGATGGCCGTTTTCAAGAACTCTGGCTTTATAGCCCTGATTGCAATAGATAGAAACACTGTTAGCATCACATGACAATCATGAGCCTTGCAGTGTGTTATTGACAAGTCCTTCATCAACACTAGCTTCTTCACATTCGCTGAAACCCAGTCGGAACTTTGACCCCCCTCAGGAAAGTGCATATAGCTCTCTTCTCTTCTGGTGTTAGGTTGAAGCACGCCATGGGCAGAGTGTATTTTCCATTAGCCTCAGGTACCGGGTGAAGCTGTGGCATCACGTTTAGCTGCACCATGTCTTTCCGGGATTTCAGACCATCCTTTGACTTGCCTATGTCCATCAAGGTAGCAATGAGACTCTCAAAGACATTCTTCTGCACGTGCATAGCATCAATGGCATGGGGGACCTCCAAGTCTGGCCAATAAGACAGATACTGAAAGAAGATCGATTGTTTCTTGAAAGGCACGCCTTCAACAAGAGGTGTGCTTCTATCTCTATTCGTCCCATCCGAATTCTTCTTTCCATAGACGACGCGTATGTTTTTCACCATTCTGTACACGTGTTCTCCGTTATGACGTCTCTCCAGAGGGGGTTCAATCTCTAGGGTGTTGTCATAAAATCTAAAGAATAATTTGCTGCGGTTCTTGTGACTTGTCTTTAAGAAACGCCGGTTCCTTAGGTAAACAATCTTCTTGGATGCATCTAGGAACACCCATGTAGTACCATCCAAGCAAACTAAGCATCCCGTCTTCCCTTTGATCTGTCCAGATAAAGCAAACAGCATGGGGTAATCATTGGTAGTAACAAATATTATTGCTCTACATATGAAGTCCTCCTTTTGGAACGCATCGTACATCGGCTCCCTATGCCTCCATAGCCTCTCCATTTCTTGCATCAAAGGCTCGAGGAACATGTCTATATCAATGCCTGGTTGTTTAGGACCAGAAATAAGAATAGTGAGGAGAAGGTACTTTCTCTTCTGACACAACCACATTGGGATGTTGTACATGGTCAAGATCACTGGCCAAGTGTTGTGGTCGCTCATCCTCTCATTGAAGGGATTCATTCCATCGGTGCTCAAGCCAAACCGTACATTCCTTGGGTCATCGCTGAATTCTTTGTGCTTCTCATCGATCCTTTGCCACTGAATACAATCAGCCGGGTGTGCAATCTTATTATCATCCACCTTGCGCTCATCATCCCACTATGTCATGAGTGCGGCTTCTTTAGGGTTTAGGAAGATACATCTCAATCGGTCGGTCACTGGCAGGTACCACATTATCAAGACAGAAATTCTTCTCTGCTTTACATCATTGCCTAATGGAGTGTCCTCTAGGGGATGAGATTCTTGTACCACCTTTTTTGTACCCTTCTTATTCCTCTTTTTCCCCATGGAGGCTTCGTCCCCACAGTAAAGGTCATTGTTCTTATACCGGCTGGCCCCACACCGGGGACATTTATCCAGTGACTTGAACGTTTCGCCATGAAAAAGGATACAGTGGTTGGGGCATGCAAGGATTTTTTTCAACCCCCATAATCAATGGACTTATGACCTTCTTCGCTTGGCATGTGTTGGCGGGAATTGAGTTTAGTTGTGGCAGCACCCATGATAGGAGACGCAATAGATCATGAAACTACAGTCTGACCAGCCGTACTTAGCCTTCAGGATGAGTAGCTCAAGCACAAAACGTAGCAATGTCTAATGTATCGGACAACCCTTTTTAACACCATACACAGTCTCCTTCGATGCTTTTGTCACCCTTTCCAAATTTTCTAGACCTTTCGGGCTTTTTAGTAAAATCTCTGGTCCAAGGACCCAAATCATTTTCTCCAAATCATCAAAATCATCTTCATCACCAACACGTGCTCCCCCATCATTATTGGCACCACCTTCATCGTTACCATCCCAACCATCAGCATCACCACCTTGTTCATTACCAAACTCAGGATTCATTTGTACATCAAGCTCTTCTGAGTATTGGAACAAGTATTCTAGGGTTTCGACGTCGTCTTCTTCATCATCGTCGTTATTATCAACAACCGTTGTTTCACCATGATGAATCCACACTGTGTAGTCCTCAATAAATCCTCGCACAATCAAATGTTCTCTGATGATAGTCACATCTGTCCATGCCATAAGGTTTTTGCAATCTTTGCAGGGACAAATAATTGTATCCTTCTTCTCTGTCAACGTCGTTGCATGCTTCTCTGCGGTTTTAATAAATTTGTCCACCTCTTCACGGAAACCTGCCTTGAACCTTAACGAACCATACATCCAAGACTTCCTGTACTCCATATTTTAAAACACAACAAACAAAGAAAATACATTAAAGGACTACTAATTCAGATATATATGTAAAGGAATCAAATTAATAATTAATTACTTGACAATAATTCTATATACTTCAGATATATATAAATATAAATATAAAATAAAATTACATAAAGCATATCAAACACACACCATGGTAGAGGGTAATTAATTAATGGCCTATTGATCAATAAATAATTAAAAATATATATTTATTAATTAAAATAAATAATTTAAAAGACAACAATTTGCAACAATTAATATTTTACCCACTACCTTTCATGCAAACTCTATTCCAATTTCATGAAACATAAATTTACAAAATTAAAATTAAAAAAAACAAACCCTAGATCTAGATCTAAATCTACATGTACATGAAACATACATGAAACTAGGGTGTAATCTCAACTAAAATAAATGGTGTAATCTCATTTATCTAACTAATTTACACTAATAGTTTCAAAACTAGAGTCTAATTTGATTCATACAAAGCTCAAGCACCATAGAAGAGAGAGAAAAGCAAAACTCTAATTACGATCACTAACCAACCATTAAAACTTCAAATAAAGGCTTGGAATAGCATTTTCTTACCTTGTATAACCTCTCCACCAAAGTATTTAAGATCAAAACCTCCCCCCTTAGTAGAGCAATTTTTGGGAGGAGCCCAAGGCCTCCCAACCTTTTTTGCTCGGGTTGGAGAGAGTGGCCCGAGGTGGAAAAAGGTGGCTGCTATATATACAGCGGGCATTTATAGGGGCGGCTGGTGATTCAGTCGCCCCTACAAATGGACACAGCAGGGGCGGCTGGTAATAGCCGCCTCTACATACCAGCTGCCCCTACAAATCAACGTATTTGTGGGGGCGGCTCGTATTACCAGTTGCCCCTACTATGCTATTTATAGAGGCGACTGCTGTGTTGGAGCCCGAGCACGCCACTGTAGGGGCTGCTCCAATGCTAGCCGCCCCTAAGAAAAGCCCCGTTGCTACAAACTGTTTTTCACGTAGTGGCCATCCCTATTAATTGGTGGCCACAAAAAAAACACCACAACTCCCTTCGTATAGAGGAGGAGATGCAACTCCCCAAGGGATATGATCACTCGTATCCCAACCGCTAGACTTTTCTTCCCTCGTGCACGTGGACCTTGCCTCGCCAGGGAGTTGCGTTGCTCGCAGTGTCCTTCGATGAGATGCCGCCCTCCGGGATGGGGCAACATCTATGGGAACAGGGCCGGGAAGGGGAGGGGCAGCTTTGCGATGGATAGGATGGGTCTAGTGAGGAGCTGTGCGACGTTGGAGTGGCGGCGGGAAGGCGTGAGGCGCGGTGGTGGAGGCGCTTGAGCTCCGCATCTCGTCCATTGCCACCATGTTTTACATCTTCCTCGAGGGGCGAAGGAGGTCATGACGTTTTCGGCTTCCTCAAGCTGGCATCAATATGTGCCTGTAGATGAGAGAGAGAGAGGAAGATATGGCTATGGAGGCGCGGAAGATGCATGGAGGAGCAGGTAGGGGAAGATGCGAGAAGGTGCAGAAGTCGAATATGCAAAGAGAAGAGCGGCGGCAGAGAAAGTTGCGGGGAATAGGCAGATAAATGAGTGAGGAGAAAAAAATTCCACAAACATGTGGGTTCTACATGTTAGTGAATGTATTAGGGATAAGATATTGGTGATCTGCTACGGCAACTCTCTCACTCAATATCTTAAAAATTAATATTGGTGCAATTCATAAATACCATTTTATTGGAGGAGCTGTATTGGTAATTGAGGTGGTGGAGATGGAGATGGAGATGGAGATGGTAGCTCTTAGTATTGGCATGCGATGGCATGTGTGTACTGTACTCGCGGTGAGTGGGGGAAAACGCTTTAGGGCCTGTTTGGAACGCAAGAATTTTACAGGAATCACACAGGGATTTTATAGCAATCCGTTCAATTTGACAAGAAAAAACGCAGGAACAGAGGGAAAAAAAATCCCACGACAGGCCCTTAGTTTATTGCAACAAGCGCACAAGCGGAATGGCGTCAAAGCTGGCATCGATATGTCCTCTTGGCTCTTGCCCCGCGAGATGGTTCGCGCCGCCATCCGATTCCGTAGGTCAGGGTTTTTGTCGTTTGTACGTGTTGGCTGTAATGGAATGGAGTCACAGCATGATTACTCCTACCATACCCCTCGCTGGTCACGAGGAGCCGTTAGGCACGTTACGTGACGTGTGGTGACTGCGGCCGGCGCCGGGAATCACGTTGAACGCCGGACGTAATCACGGAGGGAATACGCCGTCACGGTCGCACCCCACCGTGGGCTGGGCTGATCCCAGTCCCGGCTGGCAGAGCTGGGTGTCGCGGAGGGCGGCAGCTGGGGCCCGGTGGGTCAAACGGCCTTCCAATCCCACCTCCGCCTGGCCGCCCTGGCGTGGCGAAAAAACCACTGCTGCTTGCTGCCTTTTGCAACGTTGGCTAGTTCATATCGTTGTTGATTTGTTTACGTGAATGAAAAATATTACTGGCTGGTTCGTGTGAACAGTATTTTGCTGAGAGAGCCAGCGGCTCCCAGCCGATCAAGTCGGGTCCGTCCTTTGCATACTACTGGCATGCAACCGCTACCGTAGTACGAGACCCTCCTCGCGCTCGACGTCCCAGGCACTAGTACTCGCGCAGGCAGCACGGCAAGCATCTCTCTCCCTCGCTCGTCTCCACACCACATGCACACAACACACAACCTCCTCCCATGCCATTGCCGGCCAGCCTATAAAAAGCGCACACCCCCACCCCCGTCTTCCTCGACTCCACTGCCTATTGCCTTGCCTTTGCCGTGCCAACAACTCATCCGCCGGAACCCCCCCCCAACAACCCTCGCTCCGATCCATCAGTCCATGAAGATGCTGCTGCGGATGGAGGTGCAGGCGGAGTCGGGTGTGAGCGCCGGCGGCGGCGTCGTGGCGGACGCGGCGACCGAGACGGAGGCCATGACCATGATGGTGCCCGCGGCGCCGCACCCGCACCCGCACCCGCACCCGCACCACTCGCTGGCGGTGTACGAGCGGGTGGCGCGGATGGCGAGCGGGAACGCGGTGGTGGTGTTCAGCGCCAGCGGCTGCTGCATGTGCCACGTCGTCAAGCGCCTCCTCCTGGGCCTCGGCGTCGGCCCCACCGTCTACGAGCTCGACCAGATGGCCGGAACCGGCGGAGGGAGGGAGATCCAGGCGGCGCTGGCGCAGCTGCTCCCGCCCGGGCAGCCGCCCGTGCCGGTGGTGTTCGTGGGCGGGCGCCTCCTGGGCGGCGTCGAGAAGGTGATGGCGTGCCACATCAACGGCACCCTCGTCCCGCTCCTCAAGCAGGCCGGCGCGCTCTGGCTCTGATCGTGGTCGCCCGCCGTGGCGTGCTGTACGTGTGCGTCTCCGTCGCCATGCAGACCGATCGACCGGCCTCATGATTGCTAGCTTTGATCCATGGGTTTTAGTAGTAGTTGGGGGAGCTGTGGATACAATCAAATTAACCACGGGCTGTACGTCTGCCATCAGACATCAGTATGTGGCTGGCAGTTAGTACGTTCCTAGCTTGTTCTTCTTGTGCTACGTACTACTTACTAGCTACTACCTTAATTCCCTATTTACCTGGCCTTTTGATCTAATCTCTCCAGTGGTGTTTAAATTTGTTCCATGAGAAGGGTAATGAATGCAATCGCTGTAGTTGCTACTTTCTAGTAGTAGAAAGATCAAAGACGTGTAATGCAACTGCGAGTCTGCAATGCCCGCAGCACGACGATGATGCTCCATATCGCATCGATCGATCTTTGCTTTCGTTGTCGCTAGTGTGTGTTGTATTGTAACAACTGCACTCGAGATCGGACGACGGTGGTGTAGCTAGCTAGCATTTGCATTTGCACAAGGGCGCGCGCGGCTGCCGTGATGCATGGTGCCGCCAGCTGAGGTCAGAGAGCAGGGGCCAGCAGCCTTGGATATGATCGAGTTGATGAAACGCACCTTGCTACCTTCCCTTGTAAACTTTTTCATCAGAGAAGTGCCGTCCATCGAGATCAACGTACATAAGGTGGGGACGGAACCAACCAAAATATGGCAAAGGCGCAAAGCGGTTTTGTATAATAATGAGCGTAATGCGCTTATCATCAAGTGCTGTGAGGCATGTAGAAACTAATAAATGAAGTAAGAATGCAGTTGTAGTCCTTGTGTGCGTGTTAACACACACACAACGCATGTAGAGAGAGTAGTATCCTTTGGTATTTGTGGATGGATGGAATCGGCGCGTCCGTCCGGGCGGTCAAAGTGACGTATAGGCAGCGCAGGGAGGCGCTGCAAGGTTGCTTTTATTCGGATGGGATGGAATGGATGGGGGCAGGACGCATGCAGGGGCAGCGCACCGCACTACTGGGAGAGGGAGGGCAATGCGGAGTCGGTCGGTTTCCGGGAATAGGCCCGGCAAGCTGCCGCGGCCGCGAAAGCGAAACCCATGGCATCACCGCATGCAGGCAAGGCAGTCCATCTCTGATGCTCATGAGCGTGATGAGGTGCATCTGATCGTCCATGGCAGGGATGGCAATTGCATTGCAATGCAAAGCAAAGACGAGCAGCATATCGCTACGTATCCCTGGCACTGCCCCAGCCGTACGTACGTTCAGACGACGCTCCTGCATGCCGGCCCGCCTCTGTCCACATCTACTGCTACCCACCGCGCCGCGTGCCCGCGTCGGCGTCATGCATGCGCACCCAACGTCTCCCAAACTAAAAGCAGCCATCACTCGCGAGTCGCGACGCCGTCTTGTGTCTCTGCTACGGATCGATAACGCGTTACGTTACGCGTGTGTGTTTGCGCGCGCGCGGTGTGTCTTGCACATACAAATACAAAACGAAACGGCCCGGCCACCTGTTTTATTTCAATGTGGTGACGTCGAATTGGATCACCACACCGGTAAGGAGCTAGATCGCTTTCCAGCAATGAGCACGATACGCAAGACACGTCACCAGTCACCAGAGGAGTCTCGTCGGGAGCGTGTGCCTAACCGCTCTAGAGCGTCGTCATCGTTAACCCCGCAATCATGGAGCACCGACAAAGAACAAGGAGAAAGGGTAGATGAGAAAAGAGGGTAAAAAGAGACAGTAGGTGTGTTTCTTGATGATTGTGAGTTGAGATACTCAATCGGCCATGTACCCCTTATTTTATAAGGAGTAAGGGTAGTCTTATCCCCTTTCAAAAAACACTAATATGGTACTATTTTACTACGTTGGTTTATAGAGATTTTTTAGATTGGGCCAGAACTGGCATGGACTTACATTAGATCTACTAGACGCCTTATTACGTTCGCGATCGTCTCCCTGGTGCACAAGCGCAGAATGCATGCAGCCGTTGCATTGCATTGTCCACGTACGGACGCCATGCTCATGCTGTGATATGGCCTTTCGCCTTCGCTTCTTCAGAGTTCAGACGTTCGTCGTTTGTTTGTCGTTTCAACCTGCTTACCTGCACCTCGCCTCTACTTAGTTTCTCATCATCACACGACCCGTGCCGTCGTTGTCCGACCCTTCCTGTCTTGTACATGTATCATGTATGCATGTACGTATGTACTACGAATATAGATGCGGTACTTTTCTTGTGTGACCACTTGCTCATGCAAGCCGTGTGTGACCGATGCATGCAAACAAATAGAATCAGACCCCGGTGAGTGCTAGCAGCTGATGTCCTCGACCGTTGCCGGCCTAAGATACCATTTTTTTCCCCTTCAATATTTCAAGGTTACTTTTGACGCTCTTTTCGTTCCATGGCATGCATCCTTTGTTTTTCCTTCATCAGTTCATCCTATCTTCACCTTGCATTGCTATATACCTCAGCACTCAATAACAAATAAACTTCTAGAGTTACCCTAAGTAAAATCTTTTTAAATTCGACGACCAATTTATAAAAGAGTATTGATATATATGACACTAGAAAAGTGAGGTATGAAAATACATTTCATGTTATATCAAACTAGTATACACTATTTTTTTGTCATAAATATTTGCCCTTTTTACATAAAAAGCTAATATATTCAGAGACCGAGGGAGTACATACAGGCACCAAACCACACTTTACATGGTATTTTGTGACCAAAATTTAAAAAGGTAACCATGCTTGCGTTGCGTATTGCATGTGAAGTGCGCATATCTCTGTTGCCTGCACACACCACTAGCCGGGACCATTCTGAAAAAAGAGCCGGGCCGGCCCCGCCGGGGTGCAGGCGGCAAGTATTGTACTACTCAGCATGCAAAATACAATGTGTCCAGTAAGTGAAGACGACGACGATCGAGGACCGCCGGACGGACAGTCGGACACCGATGCAATAAGCAGCTCAGCAACTCCGATCCAAGATGCAGTCTGTAATGTTATACCTTGTTTTTTTTCCGTTAATGCTACCATTAAGACGTCCGGAAGGTCGGACGCCTCGCTCCACTCACTGTCACATGCGCCGCTCGCATAAAACAAAATCAACTCCTACACGCCTCGCTCCACTCCCGCCCTTTCCCCTTCCATGCTCCTCATCCCCTGCCGCAACGCACTAACGCCGGGCGTCCTCCCCCACCGGGAGACCCCAACGCCCGTAAATCCCACGGCCCTCTCCTCTACCCTGGCAAGATCCACGGAGCACGAGCAAGATCCACTCGTCTCCGACAAGATCCATGGAGGTGGCGCGCCGCCCTCCCCACCCCCGGCGGTGGCCTCTCTCTCCCCGGCGACTGAGCTCCCCCCACCCCGACGGCCATGGCGCTCCTCGCCCCCATCCCCCACCGTCGCCGCTGAGCCAAGCCCGGTACTTGTGGTGCTGGTGCTCGTGCGCCACCGCTCGCCGCTGGCTCCCGACCTCGACGGCTGGAATCGACCGGCCCAGGCTTCCTCTCCTCTATGTTGCAAATGTATGTTTCAGGTGTTTCAGTCATTTCAAAGGTATGTTGCAGTTATTTCTTATGGATGTTGCAAAAGTAGATCAGGGGATATTGCACATGTTACATATGTTATAAGTATTTCAGAAGCATGTTGCGAACGTTTGTTCAAAATGTTTCATCTGTTTCCAGACGTATGTTGCAATCATTTTTTTATCTGGATGTTGCATATGTTGCAACAGTATGTTTCAACCGTTTCAGTCTTATGTTGCAGTAAGTGTTTTTCATGTTGCAATTGTTTTATCTGGATGTTGCATATGTTTGACACACATGTTGCAAGCGTATGTCTCAAATGTTTCAAATGTATGTTGCATTCGAGTGTTACATGTTGCAAGTGCAGACCGCCGGCGTTGGTGTCCATGAGGATGGGTAGGGCCAAGCCGCGGCCACCAACACATGGAGGAGGCGCAGGCCATCGGCAGCAGTGTGGGGAGGAGGCATAGGGCAAGCGGTGCTGTTGTGGAAGAGGCGGGGGCGAGTCATCCAAGCTGCGTGGCTAGCAGATCTGAAGCGGGCGGTTCGGATGGGAGCATGGGAAACGGAGCTGGCACACGAATCCAAGTGGACGGGATGGAGTAGGCCTCGGGCGTCTGGACGTCCGAGCGCGGCTAGTCAATCCGTTCTTTTCCCTCTCTCCAAAATTGACCTGACCGTAACACTAAAAAAACTGACCTGACCGTACCAGGTACCACACCAATAGGCAGCATCATTCTAGAAATCAGTTCTCTTCACCATGATATCCTGACCGTACCAGGTACCTGCTTGGTTAAAACGTACAACTCCAACTTTGCTTCTTGCTTAATGAAACACGTACGGGTACAACCCGATCTCGAAAAAAAAGGATTGTAGTACTATTTAACAGAGAAATGCACTTAATTCTTTTGTGTACCATGTTTGTGTTTATTGGATAACTTGTTGTTGCCGTAAACTAAGCATTTCCATATTGTACTCAATCAACAGATAAAGAGCAAATTAGTGGGCCCAACAGTCTGTGTGCATACATCTCTTTATTTATCAGTTTGCATGTGAAATAGATATATGATGCTTCACCGCATTAAAGATGGTCATATTTTACCAAACATAAAAAAAAATCCAAAGCATAATTTCCTCTAGTACACGTGCTGACGAGGATTTTATACATCCTGTGCTCCTTTGCAAAAGAAAAAGGAAAAAAGACTCAAAGGAAGCGGATTTAAAGATCTAATAATGGGCCAGAGCCGCTCAGACAAGGGGAAGGAATATCTGACCTTGGGCCCTCTCTCGTGGAGTCTGGAGCCCTGTTCTTTGGTGTGGCCCACTGTTGAGGTCCTTCTGAGCTACGAGCCGGCCCATACCTAGTCCGCACAAACTGAAAACGAGCCCATTTACCTTTCGGATTACCTGCTCACCAGCTCCAAATTTTCTTTCCCTGTACTTACTTGAATGGCCACCATCTCTATTTTTTTAATGTACTCCCTCCGTCTCTTTTTAAGTATCGTTACGGTATTCGTATTGGTCAAACTTTCTTAAATTTAACTAGGTTTATAAAAAAATATTAGCAATATTTATATTTTTTAATAAATTTATTATGAAAATAGATTCATCGATCCATCTAATGAAACTATGTCATAAAAATTAATATTTTTCTTTTATATATTTGGTTCAAATCGTGTATGTTTGACTTGTTAGAAAGCGAGAACGGCATAACAAACGAGGGAGTGTAGAAGAGAGAAGAGAGAAAAAATATCTGCAACCGATGAAGAGACCGTGCAATCCTCAAACCTTATGTCTAGAACTGCAACTGCATGTTGTCCACAATAACATCCAAAGGCAACTGTCACTTTGTGAATCAACGGCTCAAGGCAGAGGAAGCAGCCAACAAACCCTGCTTCCTCTGCAAACAAAGAACAAACCATCTTCTCAGGAACACATGGCAGGCCTTGGACACTGGAACAGTCAACAAGCAGAGCCCTAGTGATGTGATGTGACCAGGCGTTTTAACAAAGGATTTCATTGGCTGATTTGATTACTCTGAATAAATCTGTCAGATTGCGAAGGCTTGGACGAACAGACGTCTGTCTGCTCTGCTCGCAAGCTAGTGTCACCGGGTCAAACACACACATGGGCTGCGTTCGCTGGTCTCGAAAAACCAGGCCAGTTGGCTCTCCTCCTCATAAAAACACTGTTCATCAATCAGCTGCTACAGTGTTTCTCTCTCACAACCACCCGTCAGTTTCAGCTAAGTTTCAAACCAGCGAACGGGGCCATGATTGATAACATAAATAAACTGGCTTTACTGAAAATCTGCATTGTGCATTGCATGCGTGCGCTAGGTAAGAGATGGAGGCATGGAGCACATGTGTGCTGCTCCTGGTACCATCCTTCTCTATGAACAGTGTTAGCTGTTTCGGCCCAACAGCTGTAGGGTATGGCCTACTCATCCATTTGCGACAAAAAAATATAGAAAAAAAGGGAGATTGGATTAGATACATTCCGGGACGAAAAGTTGCTCGGGAAACGAGAGAATTTTCAGCGTATTTTCCAGAGACAAACGAGTAGAGAACCAATATCCTAACACATGATTGGCAAACATAGAGCAAAGCAACCAATATGCAACAATTCAGAACTACGGATGGTGCGCTATGATACGGGTGGAGTAAATATCCGTCCACGATGACTTGTCTAACAAAAACAATATTTTATATTTACACTCATATCTGTGAGTAATATTTTGAACCCGCTGCCGCATCCATCGGGTATGAAATTCACAGATTCTCTTACCGCGAGTTGTATTGTAACTACAAGAAACAAATCCTTTGTATTTTAAAAACTAACAGCTGAAGCAACATACATACCCGTACTCGTACACACGGTAGAAAGTTATACCCGTATCTGGACCCATGGGTGAAATTTTGGACCTACACCCGTCGGGCACAATACATGTGGCTAGGATTAGGATTGCCATCCCACTCATCCGAATCTAATTATTAGGACCGGTTGGATGTAAATAAATCTGATAAATGTATATAATGTATCGGACGGTTTATATGCTACAAGTAGGTGTACATACTCAAATGGTTGTACACTTGTAGTTGAAGCATTTACAAATTCAATATATATATCAGGTTTTCTTTCTTACTTTTTTTTAAAGAAAAGCTTACCACCGCCACTTACTTTAGATAATGGTATGTGTCTCTTATTCCTTTTGCAAATGACCAGAGTAGTTTTTCCATGCATGAAAGGTCAAGGAACATCTCTGGACCGTTTCATATATCCTCCTCAAATCAGCATCCAACCTTTTATATCCACCTCAAATCCCCAGCCCCGGACTGTTTTGCATTCTTCTTCCACCTCAATCCATATGTGTGGGAGTAGTTTGACATAAAATTTAAACTAAATTCTACACCAAACCATTCCCACACACATAGATAAATTGAGTGGATACATGGACATCTAAACGAGCCCTTACTATAAACATCTCCTTGGCACTTATGCATTTGGCACTTGAGCAACAACAATGCTAAACAACACGTAACATTCTTGCATTCACTACCGGAAACTGGCACTTTGCCGAGTGCCCGACGCTTTGCCGAGTGTATTTTATAGGGCACTTGGCAAAGACGGTCTTTGCCGAGTGCCAAATAAAATACACTTGGCAAAAAAAAACACTCGGCCAAATGCGTCTTTGCCGAGTGCCTTTTTTCTGGCACTCGGCAAAGATGTATTTTGCCGAGTGCTATTTTTCGGCACACGGCAAAATGCGTCTTTGCCGAGTGCCTTTTTCTGGCACTCGGCAAAGATGTATTTTGCCGAGTGCTATTTTTCGGCACACAACAAAATGCGTCTTTGCCGAGTGCCTTTTTTCTGGCACTCGGCAAAGATGTATTTTGCCGAGTGCCTTTGTTTTGGCACTCGGCAAAGAGGCATTTTGTCGTGTGTATTTTTTTTTGCCCTCGGCAAATCAGTTTTTCAAAGCAATTTTTGAGGCCCTAAATGAATTCAAATGAAAAACTTTTCAACTACAAAGTTATATAACTTCTCAAGATCTACAAAGTTTATTTTGGGCATTTTTTCATTTGACAAAGCGACAATAACGTTTTTCATAAAATATACATCTCCCGTATTAGTTTCATGAAAGTAGAAGAGAGATATATAAGATTTGTGAACAATGTTACTACCACTATGTCGGATAAACAAATGATCAAAATAAACTTTGTAGATCTTGAGAAGTTATGAAATTTGGTAGTTGGCAATATTTTGATTTGAAATCATCTTGTCATGCAAAAACGATGTTTGAATTTGAAAATTTTAAAATTTGAATTTTTCAAAAGACCTCGGATGGAAAAACTTTCTAAATGAAAATTGTAGATCTCCAAAAGTTATGAAACTATGTAGTTGACAACTTTTTGATTTGAAATCATCTTATCATGCAAAACTACGTTTGAATCTCTTAAATTTGAAAATTCGAATTTTTCAAACGACCTCGGATGGAAAAACTTCTTAAATAAAAAATAAAAATTGTAGATCTCGAAAAGTTATGAAACTTTGTAGTTGACCACTTTTTGATTTGAATTCGTTTATGGCCTCAAATAAGCAATTTACTCTTAGTTTAGTATAATATATGAGGATAGATAACGGAATCTAGACATAAGTGATAGTGTAGTGCAGTGGTAGAGCAGCAGACACGCGAGGGAGAGGTCGTGAGTTCGAATCCCGCCGGCCGCGTTAGCCGCGAATTTAGCGCAAAAAATGCAGCGACTTCGATGGAGACGAGCGGGCGCTGGCCGGTGGCGGCCTCCCTGATTTTTTTTTGAAAAATTTTGCTATTATTTTTCGGTTTTTTCGCATTTTCATTTTGCCGAGTGCTTTTTCAGCATTCGGCAAAGGCTTTGCCGAGTGTCCGACATGCGGCACTCGGCAAAGAAGCCTTTGCCGTGAAGAGATATGCCGACAGCTCTTTCCCAAGTACAGCACTCAGCAAAGGCTTTACCGAGTGCAAAGCCTAAGCACGCGTCCCCCGTAGTGACTGTGGGCACACGCACGGGGAGAAGGAAATAGAATGCATGTTGACCTTAAAAAAAATAGAACGCCTCAACAATTGATTTGAGCATAGGTGTTAGGATCCTACAAGATGCATACATGTCTCGGTCCATGAAAAACAGGTGGATACCTACTACTACCAGAGAGCATAGGTACTGTTACACTTACAGCTCTCCATTCTTCCCCATCTATAGCATCTTCAGTTCGGCCATGGTGTTTGGACAACGTACGACGCCACTAGTTGGCGAATGTTTATGCAAACAGAATCAAGCGAACGATTTCATACATCCCGTGATTTTCCATTTTTGGTAAATTTTTTTTTCGCAACTTTCTTTTTTTGGAAAGTTTTTTATTTTTAGAAAAAAAAAAGTTACAAAGTTAGATGCATAACTTTTACGTATAACTTATACATATAATTTATACATCTAACTTATACATAGGCCTATCTAACTTATACACATGACTTCAACGTGATAAAGTTACGCACATAACTTATAAATATAACTTATTATGTGACAAAATTATACACATAACTTTTATATATAATATTTTGTGAAACTTATTATCAACATAATTTTTTAGGAGGTACACAAATTATACACAAAACTTTTACGTATAACTTAGATATATAAGTTTCATGGTACAGGTTATATGTCATAAGTTAATATACATAGATTCTAGTAGAAAAAAATTCTTCGAAACATAGCCCAGTGGGATCTAGTTTTATTCGCCTCGTCATGTAGAACACACCGATATAGACGGAATTAAAAATAGATACACAGTTCGAAAGTTATAACAATTTGAAATAAATGTTTTGATTTTTTTTGCCTACGTCATCACTGACGTCACAGACGAGGAAAAAAGACGGGAGGGGAGGGTCTGCCGGTCTGCCACAGGTGGTGGGAGTGGGATCGTTCGCTCAATCCCCGAACCCAAATGGAATTGGGGACAACGTACATGTCCCATCGCTTATTACTTGATGCATGCCTGATCCTCTTGTAGCTTACTGACTAGCCAAACAAAAACGATCTCTCTGGAAGGGCATATAGAAAGAAACTTCAGTTCTCTACGTATTTTCCAGGGACCGCACACATGTGATTGAGAATTTCTCCTTTCTTCGCTAAATGATTGGAGTTGGTTCCAATCAAAGTCCAAGTAATATTTTCTTCTTGTATCCATTATTGGACTTTGGAACATATATATGCTTAGGTATGGAGAACAATTGAATTATTGTAGAACTAATCATGAGGGTTTCATATTCCGGATTTGCATTGTGTCCGATTAATGTGTAGATTCAAACGGCACCTACCTTTTTACCATAGAAAGTACTGGTAGTAGTCTTTAGAGGCCTTTCTTAAGGAAAGGCCCTCAAATGTGATGGGGAATCTGTAGATTTTGTGCTTAACACACGATCAGATCCCAATATGCCTACCTATAAAAATATTTGCAAACAAAGGGTGGACAGCATTGTCCTAGCAATTTCTTGTGTGCGATTTTCCCCAGGCATCAAAACTCTTTGGTAGCAGTAGACATTGAACTCGTAATCTTAAGAGAGATAAGTATTAGAAAATAGTAAATAGATTTAGGTCCCATTACTAAAAAATCACTTAGGTCTGCACTCTTTAGTTTATTCATATTCTAACATGGTTTGTTCAGTTGTACACTTGTACTTCATCCACAAAATGATGCAATCCTCATTTTTTGGGGAGTCAATCGATTTAAAGTTTAATCAAAGTTATATAAAAATACTAATATTTATGATACAAAATAAGTACATTAAATTAATTAATTATGAAATATATTTCCATAGTAAACCTAGTTGGAGAAGAAGAAGGGGTTGCAATAAGCGTGGTGGTGGTGGAAGGTGGCGGTGAAGGCGGTGCGCTGCCGGAGCACGGGAGGGGGTTGAGGCGGGGGCGCTCGTGCCGGATCTAAAGCAGAGAGCTCGGATTAGGGTTGGCTGTGGTCGAGGGTGTCCGCCGAGGTGACATGGACACCGCCGGAGCCAGGCGGGGTGAGGAGGCTATGGGGGAGTGCAGGAGGACGAATGGGAGGCATGCGGACGGAGTCGTGGGCGCATGTGCACGCGGGCCGTAGTAGAGTCCAAAAATGTTAGTAGCTCTTCGTCTTGAAAGAGATATGTCTATCTCATATGGTGTGAATGTCATGGATTTGGAATCCTCCTTTTTTTTTACTAAAATTTGTGTCCACCATGCTGAGAAATTGGTAGGCAGGGAATGGTAGGAACGAGACACCACGCTTACTTTAACCTCCGGGGTCGCCTTTGGCACCAATTGATGCCCAATCATATGAAAAGGCAATCTCTCATACCACACCAGTAAAAAGAAAAACATTAGCCTATTCTTAATTCGTACCACTAACACTTTACGCGTCGGTTTGGAGGACAAGGGTGCTCGCTTTGCTAGTCTTGTGCTCTAGAAACCACAAAGAGACATGTGGGTGGCGTCGTGCAACTGAGTACATGTACAAGTGTGCAGTGGCGGATCCAAAGGGGGGGCTGGGGGGCTCCAGCCCCCCCTAATGTCTTGATTTCAAGCCTAATCACTGTAGCAAAAGATTGATTTCACCATTAAATCTTCATGCAAATCAACATCTCCATTGTTTTAGCCCCCTCCCCCTTATCCCGCATCGTGCATCCGCCACTGCAAGTGTGGTAAGCCCTGCCACACAGTTGGACTGCATGCTTTACACTGTTCGACAAGAGCACCCAACCTTCCAGCATATGTGCCCGTATTGTTGGGCCTTTCCATGATCCTGCTTTTCACTAAGTTTGGATCTCATTTTGGCACAAGAAAATCTTTGCTTATTTGGAAAATTATCATTTTTTATTATCAGCTTTATAGGAGTAACTGGAAATTTCTTCCTAATATCTTCAACATAAATAAAGAAATGAACTATTTCCTGAGTTGTTTTTTCCTGACGTAATTGTTTCAGTGATAATTATGGGAGAGAAGGTAAACTAATTCTCAACTTATATAAAACGACAAAAGATACTCCCCTATGTCTCATACCTCTGTGTTCTAAATTATAAGTCGTTTTATTTTTTTCTAGATACATGCATCTAGATACTATGACATGTCTAGATATATAGCAAAAAATTATCTACCTAGAAAAGCCAAAATGACTTATAATTGGGAACGGAGGGAGTAGAAACTAAACTACTTGATGTATATAACTTGTTGCTTGACAAAACTAGCATGTTCGGATAACCCTTGAATTTTGTATATTTCTAGCTACTTCTGCTTTGTTGCTTGCGCAATTCTTGTAGAACTTTTCTGCTTTTAATAATGCCTAATAGAGGATATCCCCGTCATGTTCACCTAAAAAAATCCAAAGAGACTGAGATGCTTGAATTTCCATATGTTTAGGTTCACACGTTCTCTATCTGGAGCTTGGACACTCCTTTTTGAAACACAATACGCAACGACTACATATAAGATTCTCACTCACGTACCCCGCACATCCCCTATAAACTCTCGTACACGCACCCTAACTCTAATAGAGAAGTCATTTTAACCATATGAACTACCATCATAGTTCGATTTCGATCAACTCTAAAACTAGAAATCTTTGATCATCCAATGGTCAAAACCATTCATATCTTGCCTTCCAAGTATTTTGAAGGTGTTCTTTCCTTACGTGAAGGACACGTGGTAGTGGTGAGCTATCATATTCGTGTTTCTCTTTTCTCTCTCTTTCCCACTTCGTCCCTCAACCCCTCCAATTGAGCGTGCCCGCAGTGGTAGTGTGGCAGACTATCATGCACGTGTCCTCTTCCCTCCCTCTCTTCATGCCACAATCCTCACACTCTCTCCACCACAATTCTTAGCCCTCTTGCCCTAGGTCGACCCACCCAACACATGCTCGTCGGGCGCCCGAACATGGCACAACAATGCCATCATAGTCGCAGACCTGATGTTAACGCTGGCGACCCCTGCGCTGCGACCGCCCTCAGCACAACACAACTGCTCCATGGCTGCCAGCACATGCTTGGGCTCCCCTACGCCACCCTCTATCACAAGATGGGCCAGCGCTAACACTTCGACACATTGAAACCATTGTCACCGTGGTCCTTCACTACGAACAATTCTAGGCACTTGACCATTCCTGTGTCCCCCAACGATGTCGCAGAACCGACCAATTTATAAGAATACAAGTACAATGGCAATCCGCACGTGGTCGCACTGTCATACTTGAACCCATATAAACCCGGTAGTCCGTCGAGTACCACGACGGGTCTCGATAAACGATTTACAACAACCAAGATCGTCATGAGATTCAACATACATGCCACATATTACATAAAGTTCACAGATACTTTTCATCATCGTAGTACGAATAAAAGTTATTACAAACCGAGTTTGATAAATAAAGCGGAAGCAAATAAGTTCGAAGATAAAGTTTCCAACATAGTTTGATACAGTGCCAAGCTAGATCACGGTCCACAAAAGCAAGGATAGGAATTACTAAAGAAGCCTGCCCAAGGCTTACTCCTCATCCACAGCGGGATAGAAGCAACTCTTGCAATAACCATGATACACGGTGCCATCTCGCAACAATGGGAAAATAAACCCCGAGTACGAGAAGGTACTCACTAGACTTACCCCGTCATGAACCGTAAATAAAATGACTCCAAGGATTATGCAAGGTCTGTGTATAAGTGGACGTAATTTGACAACATTTTTGCGAAAAAGGCAACTGATCCGTTGTACAATTATGATTCCTTTACCAAGTTAATTATCACTATCCATTTCTAGATTAGCAACTATCCTGTGCCAAACATGTGGTATATCCTTTAGAAGCATACAATAGTAACCATAGCGTGTATTGTAATTCTATTTTCATCCGAACCATCATGTTCCATAAACACGCTTATTACGATGTTGGAGCTAGCCAAGTTTCTCACTATCCGGAGAGACGGCGATTGAATCGATTTCAACCGGTGGAATTTATTCCTAACACAAACCTGTGGTCTACCACCACGATAGCCTTAGGTCACCTTTTTTTGGTACAACTCCAGTACACATTTGCGGGTCCGATTTGCGCCGCACGATCGGGAACACCAGATGCCGGGATGCTCGTGCCAAGCTCGCCCTTGGGCTCACCGATCGTTCCCGGAAGGAGCGCACAATGTAACGATTCTTTACCGAGTTGAATTACTCGGCCAGCGGTCGGAACGAATTATCCGGCCACCTAAGTGAGAGGCATGCGTTCAATCTTGTCGGAAGTTCCAACAACAGTGCGGTCCTTGATCGACACAGACGGGATAGATCCACACCCAAGACCTCCATGTCTTGTTGCTTTTCTATCGACATCCCGCCCGGTCTCCAATTATATTAACCATGGTTCTTTTCCACGATAGCAATTTTAACCAACCGTGCTCAGTATCAACCTATATCTCGCAGTGACCGGAAATCATCCGACTTTCTACCGGTCTAAGCATGGCTAAGCATTTATTCGATCCTACACCTATACCGGTTAAAGGTGTAATATCCGGACAAGGAATGTACATGCATCAAGTGGTTTCATTCAACTCTTATAACCTAATGCAAAGCAATCATAAGTACTTAAGTAAATATTTGTAAATTATGGGAGACTTATAATGCTCCGGGCTTGCCTCGCAGAAAGGAAGTAGGGCGGTGGTCATGGCACTTGAAGCTCTTCGTGGTTTTGCTCCACGCCCGGGAGCTGCGGCTCATGGATCCTCCTGCCGGTTCCTTCCTCTCGCTTCTTCAATTCCAAACAACGTGATCTCTTCCTCCGATCCTAGATGCATGAGTATGGCATAAGTATTACGAATGCATATATGTTAACAAGTGCATCATGTTTATTGAGTAGGCGCATATCTCTTCTCGGTTATTTAATTATCTTTCCATAATGCATCGATTATACCATAAAACAGCAGCTACTTGCTTTACTCATAACGGGAGTTCTACAAATCCAAATCCAGTGATCCTAGACTTTCTGGAAAGCTTATCAAATTCTCTACAACTTTGTTATTAACCATTTTTACAGTACACATCATTTTCAACATGCCACTCATCAAACTTTAGAATCACTCCGGAAACTATTCAACATGCAACATAAAGTAACGATACTTCTACTTCATGCAATCATTCAAAATTTGACAACATAGAATCCACCAACAGTTTAAGCATACCAATTACATTTAGAATCATATAATGTGAAGCCCAAACTATTTACTTAATTGCCTTTATCATTTTATTTATATATCTAGGTTAAATAATAAATATATATTAGAAGTACTTAATAAATTCTCAAAATTTTACAGTGCCTTACTAATTCTATCAAAGGACTACTATAAAAATTTCATGTCATTTTACCAAGTAGAACATCCTATGCAAAAATGACAAGGCAGCAAGGCTTGAAATAGCATAAATGGAAAACCCTATTAAAAAATGTCAAGCAACAGATTTCCTATTTTTCTTAGCATCCATATGGTACTAGGATTACCTCCAACAAATTTCATGAATTTTGGACTCAAAATTAATTTATAAAAATTTATGCAAGGATTGACTATTCATAAAAGAAAAATCTATAACTATAAATCTACCCATGCACTGGTCCCCAAATTTTTACCAGAGCTCATATATGCTAAGATTAGCTTACCACAAAAATTTCATAATTTTTGGAGCACAGGAACTATAGATATAAAATAAACAAATTTGAATGCATTCAAAAGCACACTTCAAATCCCTATTTAAATCTCCAAAAATTTCTACTTTAAATGTTAAAAACGTATTTTTCCTAAATACTACACTTCTTGAGGAACACCCACAAATTTATTTCACAATTTTTTGAGCTACCAAACTGGAGGTATGAAAATCACAAAAGAAATCAAAAACTGGAATCAAATGAGCTATCCTTCAATACTGCTGTCGCTGACCGGTGGGACCCGGTGGTCAGGGGACCCCACATGTCATCGACTCGAAGCAGAGCAGCGGCGCTGCTTGGCACTGCGCGGCTGCGGCTCGTCGACG
This sequence comes from Miscanthus lutarioriparius, assembly GCA_904845875.1. Lineage (NCBI taxonomy): Eukaryota > Viridiplantae > Streptophyta > Magnoliopsida > Poales > Poaceae > Miscanthus > Miscanthus lutarioriparius. Next base: position 101,246,744 of record CAJGYO010000004.1, on the reverse strand, counting down.
GCGAGCTTCGTCGGCGATGACATCTATGCTACGCGATCTACGTGACCTAGCGAAGCTATTGAGCCACTTGGCCGGCCTTATCGTCGACTTCTAGAGTCGTGGCGGCGACCATGGCGAACGGCGGATCTGGACCACGGCGGCACGCCGGTGTGGGTGTGGGCTCTGGTGGCTCGAGCGCGCAGCTACCGAGCATCACCGAGCTGCGGGCGAGCTATCTAGTGCCCTAACGCGGCCTGGGATGGACGGTGGCGACGTGGCCACGGAGACGGGGCTCACGACGGAACTCCGGTGAGCTCGCATGCGTTGCGGTGGCCTACCAAGCGCTGTCAGCGGCACGGGAGGAGGCAGTGCACTGCTGGGGTGGTGGTGGAGCTATGGCGGTGGGGGTGGAGTGGCTAGGCGCGAGCGGTGGCGCGCGGCTATGGCGACGGCGGAGCTGCGGAGCTCGGCGGGCCGCCGCTGCGAGGAAGAAAGGCCGAGGCGAAGCAAAGCAAATGGGGCGTGGGGCGGCTCGGGCAGACAATGGCGTGATGAAGCGGCGGCCAGCGTCGTGCTGCGCTGTGGCTCAAGGCGTCGTAGCGCATGACGACGCGCCGTCGCTGCGGACACGCTGGCGTTCAAGCGCTCTGGCGGATCGTCGGCCACCGATCGGCTTCGATTCGATTCGTCGATCGCGACATGCCGAGCCCGACGACGAGTTTTGACATTCATCTAACCGCTAAACCGTTGCTCCAATTCAGAACGATCTAAATGACTTTCGTAGTCCTAAGTACCAGCTACAAAAGTTGTTCAATCATCTTGTGCTAATTCGCAAATCAAATCGAGAAAAGTCATCCCCAAAGTGAGCTCGTCATTGGTCGTTGTTCATGACTTAGCGAAATTTGCTAAGTCTTTGAAATCAATGATTTGATGATTTTGAAATCCAAATTCACACATGTTAGAGCTGAATCAATCAATGACCCAAAAATAAAAGTTGTTCCTTATGTCAAACACTACAACTTTGATTTAGTGAACTCCTCCATGCAAGGTCTCTAACACATAGTTCAACTTTGGTCAAACATGTCACTTTTGAATGATGAAACACATCAAAGCATGGCTTAATGACCAAACTAGCCCTAGCCCTAAATACCAAAGTTGTTCATGATGATACTCTAAGCATGTTTAAGCAATTTGCAAGGTCATTTAAGCATTTCATGTAGTAGTCACTCATAGAGCTATCCAGGTCAACACATGTAATATTACTTACGTGCTTGATCATGAAAGGTGACCTTCATGAACAAGGTTCCTTTTGTTAACCTAAGTGTAGCTAAGGTGTTTTAGTGACTAACATTACCCACTTGCATTCATTTGCACATGATCATATGCATATGTTCCAAGAAACACGAAATAACAAGCAATGTTTCATATGTTTCGATCACATGTTTCAATTGTAAATGATGATTTATGAATGCTTGATGCTCATGCTCATGTTATGCAAGTCAAGTTATGCAAGGCTAACACCCGAGGTGTTACAAACGAGTCCAATGGCATACAACTGTGTGGATGTCATGTTGTTGACCTTGGCGAACCATGATGTGCCACATCCCATATGCATCATAGGCCAAGCCACACCTTTGAGGGGCTGCCCCCTTCGTGTCGCCCTTGATCGAGTGTGGCCCTCGTCTCCTTCGATCCATCTCTCCCTATCTCCTCCACGACATCACAACCAGGACGCCTCCTCAATGTCTCCCTAGGAGCACATATTCTTCTCAGGGCCACCCCCTGGTCGAGCCACCACCACACAACCTTGTTGGATCACCCGAGCGCAACCTCATCAGATCCACCGGCCGAGGCGGCACGTGCCAATGCCACACCCCGTTGGATCACCTGCAACAAGACAATGCAGGCAGAGCACGAGCTTGCCAGATCCATCGGCCTATAGGCATAGTATGATTCATGAGAGAGGGCGTGAGGCAATGTCTTGGGGAAGAGACAGAGAGACCGAGGGAGAGGGCGCGCAAAGAGGAGAGAGAGATAGGCCTAGCATGGGGCCTTGCTGCTATGTGTTGTCCACGAAAGCAAAACCCACCTTCAAAGCAGCTAGATGACACAAGCAAACGGTTTTGATAATTGTATGATCAAAGATTTTTTTTGGTTTTAGAGTTCCTATGGCCAAAATCAAACAGGTGAGAAATAGACCTCTGTTAACATCGGGGCGTGGATACCCATTTTTGGCACAATGAGATGGACAAGTAGGAACATCCCAGTTTACTCAAGATGGATGTTTTGTTGCTAGTATACTCTACAAAAGAGCAGGCGCAGAGTAAACTGAAACTTTTGCCGGAATTGCTTGCACAAAAAACAGGTGCAGTCCCATTTGTTCTGCAGATCAGCCGGGGCCGCAGCAAATAAGATGAGATGCCTTATCCTAGTATATACAGTAGACTATAGTAGTAGTAGTAGCACCAACCGGTGGCTGTTATTTTCCGTCTAATCATCATCAGAGCATCCCCATCACACGCACACACACACAGAGGTATTAGTCATGTAGTCAAAGCTGCAAGTCGACAGCACGCCCTTGGGGTCAATTCGGCCCCGGAATCTTCTCGGCTTTATCAGTCTCTCTTGTAATAATCCACACGCAACAAGACAGACAATGGCATCAGCTATGCTCCACGTAGTATATATATATACATACATACATACATATATATACGCACACACGCATACCAGTCCAAACTCGAAACCCTCCGTTATTATTTGTGACTGGGAGCTGATTGAGCAGTCCAAGAAGCAAGGATAAGGTGGGTGGACGTGGACCGCCGGAGGGAGGGGAAGTGAGGAAGGAGCCGTCAGCCTTGGCCATGGAGGGCGGCGCGCACGAGTTCGACGGCTCCACCTTCAAGGAGTGCTTCTCCCTCTCGTGGAGGAACCCCTACGTCCTCCGCCTCGCCTTCTCCGCCGGCATCGGCGGCCTCCTCTTCGGCTACGACACCGGTGCGTGCGTGCGCCCGTCCTTCTTCCTGCCTGCCTGCCTTTGTCACTGCACTTTCATTTCTTCACCTGCCAAATTCAGCTGAAGGAAAGATGACCCTTTTTGTTCATGTGTATGTAAAATCGAGTTCGAGACCTTTTTAGAGCTCGGATGATCGATCGTGTACAAGTAGCGCCCTATTCATTTGAGCTTGTTTGACAGTTACTGATTCGGTGCGAGAGAGAACGGCCAAACAAATCCAACCGAACATGACGTAGATAGCCGGCTATTGGTGGCCGAACTGTTTTAAATTTCAGTAGTATCTGCAGGAAAAGTGTTCGACAAGATCGTGTGTGAGTGAGCAAGTGACCAGTGACGTGAGCTCTGCTTCTGTGTCTGTGTGTGTGGGTGAGTGCAGGTGTCATTTCGGGAGCTCTGCTTTACATCCGCGACGACTTCGGTTCAGTGGACAGGAACACATGGCTGCAGGTAAGATAATCCAAGAAAAAAAAATCAATCCTGGCGCGATTCGACCAATTGGCGACGAGAAACAATGCGGACTGAGGATCGCTGGCGCAGGAAATGATCGTGAGCATGGCGGTGGCCGGCGCGATCATCGGCGCGGCGATCGGCGGGTGGACGACGGACCGGTTCGGGCGGCGGACGTCGATCCTGGTGGCCGACTTCCTCTTCTTCGCGGGCGCGGTGGTGATGGCGTCGGCCACGGGCCCCGCGCAGCTGGTGGTGGGCCGCGTCTTCGTCGGCCTCGGCGTCGGCATGGCCTCCATGACCTCCCCGCTCTACATCTCCGAGGCGTCGCCCGCCAGGATCCGCGGCGCGCTCGTCAGCACCAACGGCTTCCTCATCACCGGCGGCCAGTTCCTGGCCTACCTCATCAACCTCGCCTTCACCAAGGCGCCGGGGACGTGGCGGTGGATGCTCGGCGTCGCCGCGCTCCCCGCCGTCGTCCAGTTCGGCCTCATGCTCGCCCTCCCTGAATCCCCCCGGTGGCTCTACAGAAAGGTAGGGGTACTGTACTAGGTCCCATTCGCCTTCTCTTCTTTTCTTCTCTCCGGCAAGAAAAGAATAAAAATGCAATTTTTTTGCTACGAATTGTAATGAAACAGGGGAGGGCGGAAGAAGCAGAGGCGATCCTGCGGCGGGTCTACTCGGCGGAGGAGGTGGAGCGGGAGATTGGGGAGCTGAAGGAGTCGGTGGCGGCGGAGGTGCGGGAGCGGGGGTCGTCGGAGAAGGTGAGCCTGGCGGCGCTGGTGCGGACGGCGACGGTGCGGCGGGGGCTGGTCGCCGGCGTGGGGCTGCAGGTGTTCCAGCAGCTGGTGGGCATCAACACGGTGATGTACTACAGCCCCACGATCGTGCAGCTGGCCGGGTTCGCGTCCAACCAGACGGCGCTGGCGCTGTCGCTCGTCACCTCCGGCCTCAACGCGCTCGGCTCCATCGTCAGCATCTACTTCATCGACCGCACGGGCCGGAAGAAGCTGCTGGTCATCAGCCTCGTGGGCGTCATCCTCTCGCTTGGCGTGCTCACCGCCGTGTTCCACGAGACCACGTCCCACTCCCCGGCCGTCAGCGCCGCAGAGACCGCGCACTTCGACGGCTCGCTGACGTGCCCATCCTACCGCTCCTCTTCCTCGTCGGCCGGCGGTGGGGGATTCTGGGACTGCACCCGGTGCCTCAAGGCGGCGGGTTCGAGCGAGTGCGGCTTCTGCGCGTCGGGCGCCGGCAAGCTCCTCCCGGGCGCGTGCCTGGTGTCCAACAACACGGTGCGCGACGCGTGCCACGGCGAGGGCCGGCTGTGGTACACCCGCGGGTGCCCGAGCCGGTACGGCTGGCTGGCACTGCTGGGGCTGTCGCTCTACATCATCTTCTTCTCCCCCGGCATGGGCACCGTGCCGTGGATCGTCAACTCGGAGATCTACCCGCTGCGGTACCGCGGCGTGTGCGGCGGCGCGGCGGCCACCGCCAACTGGGTGTCCAACCTGGCCGTGGCGCAGTCGTTCCTGTCGCTCACGGAGGCCATCGGGACGTCGTGGACGTTCCTCATCTTCGGGGGCCTGTCCGTGGCCGCGCTCGCCTTCGTGCTTGTCTGCGTGCCGGAGACCAAGGGGCTCCCAATCGAGGAGGTGGAGAAGATGCTCGAGCGCCGCGAGCTCAGGCTCAGGTTCTGGGCCCCACGACGTCACGCCGACGCCGACACAGATGGCAACGGCAAGGAGAGTGGCAAGAACGCTGGCGTCTGAGGCTGTTTGCTCGAGAGCACTAGGCAGTACATTTTGGGAGTAGACGCCGTCTGACATGACAACTTCGTGAAATTCTGCGCTTGATGCTGTTGGGGAGAAATACTATAGCGCTGGTTGATAACCGTGTTTTTGTGAGGAGAAGCAGCCAGCTGGTCTTGGAAAAAACAGACCAGCGAACGCAGCCACAGGTGAATCTCTTGGCTTCTAGTACACTGTCAGTCTCTTGTGCTGCACCGTGCGATGCGGTCGCAATCTAGCTGTGTCCCTTCTTGTGAAACCTACTACTCGTATGTGACAACTTCTATCGAAGACGGGCAGAGCTGTTTCAACAACGACATTATTTGAAGCTTTAAACTCCAGTAGGTACTAGGTAGTAGCGTCGAATTCCTTTCTCATTTTTGTGTTTCTGGAGGCTGTTTCTTGTATATTGTAACTCAAACTCTGCTTTCTACTTAACGAAAAGGCAGAACGCCTGCAAAGATTGCTCTAAAAAAATTTCCCACGGGTGAAGAAAAACTATTTTGGTAAAGCATCTGGCAAAAAATCAACTCCCCATGGTAGCTAGAAAGAACGAAATGACCATAATGTCTTTCTTTTTTTTCCTCCTTACCTATTTCTTCTTCATCTTCTCTCTTCTTATCCTCTCGACCCCCGATGCGCCTGCCTAGCCCCTGGTGACCTGGCGGCCATCCCTCTCTGTGCCTTGCTCCTGTGACCCGATGCCTTGCAGCTTCAACCGTGCCCTCCCTGCTCGGCCTAGGGGCAAATCTGACCACCTGGGATGCTTATGACCACTAGAGTGAGAGGGAGCAAGGAGAAGTTGGTATTTCCAGCTCCATCCGACGACCACCTCTGTGAGACCGGATTGTTAGGGACTCCGCTGGTGGAGCTGTTTGAAAATCATCGAATTGATAAGAAAACTTCAAAACTGCCAGAGAAGCTATACAAAACGGGACCTAAGTACTCTGTACTTTCAAATCATATAGGCTTTACTAACAAAGTATATTAAAAGTGTATTAGTTTCCTGTTAACCTGACCGCTAGATTCAATTGTTCGACTTAGTAACTCGTATTTTCATTGTTGCCAATCTTCAGATGTGACGGTTATTGAAGTGAAGAAAAGAAAAGTAAAAAGAAGCACTCTCCAAGCCCAAATGGCGTCTAAACTGGGCCTTATATGGCCCAACATAAAGCCAAGCCCAGTTAGCTTCCTCTATTTCAACGACGACATCATTTGAAGCTTTCAACTCCAGTAGGTATTAGTATTAGGTAGTAGCGTCGAATTCCTTTTCTCATTTTTGTGTTTCTAGAGCCTGTTTCTTGTACATTGTAACTCAAACTATGCTTTCTACTTAATGAAAAGGAGGAACACCTACGAAAGCTTGCTCTAAAAAAATATACCCACGATCAACACCAGAATTTCTTAATTGTTGGATTTGCATCTAGCGGCTCACACTTCTTACGCGGTCCCACTTCTAACTCTCGGTTATAAGAACCTGTTTGTCATAGCTCTGCTTTACTGGTGGAGTAGTATTTTTTTAGTTCAACTCCACTAGCGAAGCAAAACTGTTTTGATAACATGTTTGGCAACAACTCCCTATGGTAGTTAAAAAGAATGAAATAACCATAATTTCCTTCTCTTGTTTCTTTAGTTTTTCCCCTTTTCCTATTTCCAGGGACTCTACTTGTGGAATTTTTTGAAAATTATCAGATTGGTAAAGAAAAAGTTACAAACAACTTATGAAACTGCTAGAGAAGTTGTACCAAACAAAACCTAAGTACTCTATATTTTCAAATCATATTGGGTTTGATAACAAAGTATATTAGTTTCTTGTGATGTAACCTGTTCACTAGATTCAATTATTCGACTTAGTAACTCGTATTTTCAATTTTGCCAGTCTTGAGATGAGATTTTTTTTGACAAACGTCTTGAGATGAGATGGTTATTGAATTTGAATTGAAGAAAAGAAAAGTAAAAAGAAGCACGAGGCAGCTTTCTCAAAGCCCAAATGGACTCTAAACTGGGCCTTACATGGCCCAACAGACAGTCATGCCCAGCTAGCTTCCTCTATTTCGGTGGCGCCGCCCAGGCGCGCGCGCAAATTCCACATCCCCCTCGACCGAGTCGTCTCGCGCCAACCAAAGCGACGGCTCCTCTTCCCCGCAGCGGCGCAGCCCGGGGTTCCCCTCTCGTCTCCCATCAGATCAGTGAGCGCGCCCTGCGAAGATCTCCCCTCGCCGCGCCCTGCGGATGGCGACCAGCGACGAGCTCGCCCAGATCGACATCTCCAAGGAGGTACGCACGTCATTGCGCGCCTACCCTCCGCGCTGCGGAACGCCCGCCCGCTAGGTGTTCGACGGTTTGTCTGACCCACCGGTCCTGCAGGAGAAGGACAAGCTGGTGGCGGAGGTGATGCGCTGCATGCTCTTCAAGACGCACCAGAACTCCGACTGCCCCATCAAGCGTTGGTGCTCACCGGGATCGTCACAAAGAACTACCGCCAGCGTGCGCTGCCCACGCTCGTCATCAACGAGGCCAAGGACAGGCTCGCCACCACCTTCGGCTACGAGATGAGGGAGCTGCAGAGGACCCACGCGCCAGCCACGCGCTCTGGCCGCCCATCACAGCCGCAGCGTAAGGCCTCCTTTTTTCTCTCTTCCTGTTTTATGTTTTGTTCCTTTCCTCTGTATCTGTCATCACAGTGGTTACAGGCTGGCAATGACTGATGAAATTTCTGAGAAATGTCCTTTAGTTAACGTGGAGGCCAAGAGCTATGTTCTGATCAGCAACTTAGACCCTGAGGTGTACAGCAAGTACGTCGAGGACAAGGGCGCTTCCCATCTGTCTGGCTTTGCTTTCGCTGTCATTAGCACTATTCATCTTGCTGGTGGCAAAATGCCTGAAGGTAAGGAAAGGAGATCCAATTATGTTTGGTTAGGAAAACACCATGCTCTGATGTTCCTAAGTTGTTTCGATCACATTTCAGAGGACCTCTGGCATCAGTTGAAGCGGGTGGGTTTGAATGAGAATGACGAGACTCACCCTGTTCTTGGTAACAATAAGCAGGTGCTCGAACACCTAGTGCAGCAAAGGTTGGTTTGGTGTATGCTGTGGAATCTATAGTTCACTGCAAAAAATTTGGTTGCTTTATTGGTTCCCTTAAGGCAGGTATCTGCTGAAGGAGAAAGTTGCTGGACCAGAAGGCCATTTCATGATGTATGAGCTTGCCGAGAGGGCATTGGATGAATCCATCAGTGGGAAGATTAAAGATCATATTTCACAGGTTTGTAAGCATCATAATGTGGCGATAGCATTACACCTTTGAATCTATTAGAAGAACTGACTTTTTTAAAAGGAGTTTTACCTCTGCTTTTAGAAAGCAAATGAAAAGAACTGACTTTTCACAGTAACAGCAATGGCGATAATGTGTCTGGATAAGTAACAGCCATACAAACCATCATGCTTAGGTGTGATCCCAGTTGATATTACCATTAACTGTATTTACTGTATGTTTATTTTTGAACCAACATAAAGGATTTCATATAGTGTCATTACTCATGATTAAGATTGCCATGCCTTCTGGATTTCTTGCTTTTCCATCACTGGGGAAGTTCGTTTGCATTAATTTGCCTTAGCCATATGTATGTTAAGGACTATGGAGGGTTTTTTTTTTTCTGTTTCTACTGCCTAGTAGTGCACTTGTATTTATAAAACTGCAACCAATTGCGGATCAAAAATTTATTTCACTTCTGATAACAAGCAGTATAGAAGCAATCATCAGTATGGGAGCTTGACTTCCTGAATGCATTGGTAAACACTGAAATCAGATTCTAATGAGACCATGCTTGTGAAAGAAGTATCCTTTTTTCTTCTTATATTGTGAAATGTGAAATAACATTGTGTGGTGTCTGCTAAAAAGAAACCTCTTCTTTTTTTGTTCTTATTGTTGAGTAGGTTGTGGGTGCAATCTTGCAGAAGTAGACTGAAGTGGATGGATCTGACAATCAGTAGGTATTTCCGCTGCATCAAATATTTGCTTGTTTCTAGATCAAAATATCACTCCGGATGTCATTTCCTTGTAGGAAAATAATAAAGGTACTACTAGTAACATGTTTCTCTTATCCCTCAGCCTTGTGTTAGGACAAGCTGACTCTCTCAGGCTGGGAAGCTACCATCTTGCATGGATCCAGGCTTGTACTCTTCATGCAATTTTGTACAGGAGATGTGTACTTCACAAGCCGTGGCAACTTTGGTGCTACTATCCTTAATTAACTAAATTATGTGGAGGACATGCTGTTGATCATCACAGCATGCTTGATACTAACATTTGCAGTGACCTAATATCACAAAACAGTCAGCATATGTTTCCATCGTCATTGCAGGAACTCAATCATTGGATGCGTCGTCCAATCTCTGTCTACCAGAGCTTTCAGTGACCTAACCACAATGAAACCATAAGCCTGTAGCTCTGTGAGCCTATGAGGGTCACTCTCAAACGTTTCTCTGTGGCAATCCATATACCTGAGAACACTAACGCAGCATGCGTGCCTTTTCGGCTAGTCGTCTACGCGTCGACTCACTTTTCGTCAACCCAGTCACCACGCACCACATTTTCGACGAAATGCCAGCGCTTTTACTCCACAATGCTCGCCGCCTTAAAGCTTGTGGCGGCGACCAACGTCGTCGTCCTGTCCGTCCTAGTGGGTAGTGGCTGTTGGGTGGGGGACGGCTTCGGCTTCCTAGGTTGCGCGAGCTCAGTCCATACTCCATAGCACTCTGCGCCCTGCCACTGTCCAGCTGTTGGAGTCTAGTTCTTTCTTTCTTTGCCGCGTCTGGGGCAATGGCGTCAGGACTGCCGCGGTTCTTGCTCCCAGCGTCGGTCCTCTTCTTAGCTCTTCTTAACTTGCCGGCGGCGGAGGAGAGCGGCGCCGCGACGGCCCTTCTGGAGTTCAAGCGCAAGTTGCTGGACGTGGACAACCACCTCTCTACCTGGTCCAGCACGGGCGCGGACCCGTGTGAGTGGGCCGGCGTTGCCTGCTCCATTAGCGGAGAGGTGACTGGCGTCACGCTCCACGGCCTCAACCTCCACGGCGAGCTCTCCACCGCCGTCTGCAAGCTCCCGCGCCTCTCCGTGCTCAACGTCTCCAGGAACGCGCTCACTGGCCCCGTCCCCGCTGGCCTCGCCGCCTGCACCGCGCTCGAGGTCCTCGACCTCAGCACCAACTCCCTCCATGGTGCCATTCCTCCGGAACTCTGCTCGGTGCACAGCCTGCGCCGGCTCTTCCTCAGCGAGAACCTGCTTTTTGGTAGGATCCCGGAGGCCATCGGCAACCTCACCGACCTCGAGGAGCTGGAAATCTACAGCAACAACCTCACCGGCAGGATCCCCAACTCCATGCGCGCGCTCCAGCAGCTCCGCGTCGTGCGCGCGGGGTACAACGACCTCTCCGGCCCTATCCCCGTCGACCTCACCTATAGCGCGAGCCTCGAGGTGCTCGGGTTCGCGCACAACCACCTGAACGGGACGCTGCCCAAGGAGCTCTCCCGCCTCAAGAACCTCACCACATTGATCCTCTGGCAGAACTACCTCTCTGGCGAGGTGCCGCCGGAGCTCGGCGACTGCACGAACCTCCAGACGCTCGCCCTTAACGACAACGCCTTCACCGGCGGCGTGCCCAAGGAGCTCGGGGCGCTGCCGTCACTCTCAAAGCTGTACATTTACCGGAACCAGCTCGACGGCACCATCCCACCGGAGCTGGGAAATCTGCAGAGTGTCCTGGGGATTGACCTCTCGCAGAACAAGCTCACCGGCGTCATCCCCGGCGAGCTCGGTCGCATACCCACGCTCCGGCTACTCTTCCTCTCCAATAACTCTCTGCAAGGTAGCATCCCACCGGAGCTGGGAAACCTGCAGAGTGCCCTGAAGATTGACCTCTCGCAGAACAATCTCACCGGCGTCATCCCCGGCGAGCTCGGTCGCATACCCACGCTCCGGCTACTCTTCCTCTTCGATAACTATCTGCAAGGTAGCATCCCACCGGAGCTGGGAAACCTGCAGAGTGCCATGGAGATTGACCTCTCTGACAACGTGCTCACCGGCGTCATCCCCGGCGAGCTCGGTCGCATACCCACGCTCCGGCTACTCTACCTTTTCGTTAACTATCTGCAAGGTAGCATCCCACCGGAGCTCGCCCAGCTTAGCAGAATAAGAATGATTGACCTGTCCGGCAACAACCTCAGTGGCACAATTCCGACAGGGTTTCAGAACCTGAAATGGTTGGAAGTTCTGCAATTAGCTTACAACGACCTCCATGGCGTCATCCCTCCATTGTTGGGGGCTAATAACAGCCAACTCAGGTACCTCGACTTGACAGACAACCAGCTGACGGGGAGCATCCCTCCTTACCTCTGCAAGCACCAGAAGCTCAGATTCTTGTATCTCGGATGGAACTTCCTCGTCGGCAACATCCCTCCAGGAGTGAAGGACTGCACTACTCTGACGCGTCTCTGGTTGGACAACAACATGCTGACCGGAAGCTTGTAGGGCGGGCAATCTTGTTGTTTGCTCGCTCCCTCATCGATATGTCTAAGATATGTGTGTGGGTTTACATCAAACCTGTATACCTAATAAGTAAAAAGAAAAGGTACTCATAGTGCTATTCGGTCCATATGATGGTACACATATATACACAGAAGAGATCTTCTACGCTATAAATTAAAAGCTGACGAGAAAGCATAAAAGTGTCTCAACCATACATATTGTATCTCAAATACTAAGCTTGTATCTCTCAATGCCAACTTTGAGATGCACAGCCGCCCGAGACCGAGGTGCCGAAAGGCCGCCGCCGGTGTCTAGCCGGTGTCATTTTAGGTTGCCTGGTACTTTAGCAATAGAACTAAACTCCTGCACTTTGGTTTTCCTTGAAGGCTCGGCTCGCCGAGGGAGCCTCAAGGGCGTGAGCGAGCGCTTCGCGTGTTGATATATTCTCGAATTCTCGAATTTTCTACCTTAAAATACAATGATGCACACTCTTGTGTGTATTCGAAAAAAAACTGAGATGCATGCTCAGTCGCTACTACATTGACTATGCTTGAATTTTAAAAGATGTATTATTAATATGTTTGATTAATAAAAAATACTTATATGTTTATTTTCTATAAAATAGACATAATAGAAACTTTGTAGTCTATATCTAATGATCAGAAACTTTTTTTTGCAAGGGTCTGACTTATATATTTTTCATGTACATTCATATTTTTACTTTGCATGGCACCCTTGTCTATTTTAATATGCAATTAGTTTGCAACCTTGCCATTAACTATGGTGACTATCGTTGCATCACATATATGAAGTCATGAATCTGAATTTTGATCTTTTAACTTTATTTTTATTGACTCCTACAGATTTTTTTCCTCAAGTTAAAACTCTTGTGCTTATTGTATCTTTTACTGACTCTCATTTTGGACTGTTTTAAAATAAGGATTTTAGGTCGTATAGTACATTCCTAAATACTACAATAGCATATGCAATCATTTGAAACTTGCACCATATCACCTAAGATAAGTGATAGAGCTTGAAATGAGATCTCGGATGGGGTTAGCAGTACTAACCTCAAGAAAATTTTAAATCTTATTAAGCCTTATAATGATCGAATTACTCTAGAGTAGTGTTAAAGGGTAAAAAAATATAGCCATCAGTGGTCTCCCACAATTAGATGTGCAATTATGGTTATACTATCAATATAGATGTCTCAAACATTTAGTTAAAATATATAAATATAGATAAAGTAACAACCTATATAAATCATGTCATGGTTACTAATATGGTTTTAAAAAATTTGTTAGCATCATTAGTATATGAGTTGTTAAGGAAATATTCTGTTGATGAAACATAACATATATATTTATCGCTCATGCATGTTGACACAATGTGTATGCTTACATTAATTAAATATTAATATATTAATATTGATAGAAGCGCATAATGTACAAACATCTGCATGCTCTATGGTTATTTAAACAATTTTTAATAGAAGATATTGATTATTTTTTAGATTTTTGAGAGGATATTTAATTTTCTTAGTAATGAGATGAAAATTGGGTTACATAAATTATTTATTGTAATAGGAGTACATGGGTAATCAGATGCAAATTTAGGTCTACTTTAGATCATATTACTTAATGGCGTATGTCGGTAGTTTAAATATAGAGTCATGAGTAATTTTATGTTGTTTTATGTACGTAATAGCAGAGGTGGGTAATTATTTCGAAAATAAAATAGATCCAATAGTTATTATTATCACCGGTGATTAGGTTATACCGAATAGATGGTCAAATATTTCAGATTTTTGTGAGAAACTTCTAGGATCTATCTTTTATTTTCCTATTGTGTCATGTGAGGATTAACGTGGAGGCTCCATTAAGGACCTCTACTTAGCATTTCTATTATTTATCATTTTTGTAGCATGACATGCATTTAGTTTAAACCTAATCATTAAGATATATAAACTCTTATTTGCATCCCTTTTTGTGACTTCACGAATTATAATTTAGCTTTTGATTTTTAACCAAGTTGTATAATTTTTTTCCACATGTTAAGTAGAAACTCTAGTGTTTTTTATTTTTATTCTAAATTTATTTTTATAAAAAAGAGTTTAGGTCCTATTAATATTGTTTTCCACATGTTAATTAAGTTGAAACTCATATTGCACCCTGGCACCGAACTTGTTCAATTTGTTATATCATAGAATTATATGTGTAGTATCATTTTATATATCCTAGAGTAATAAAAATTAAATTACCATTTTTAAGATGACATAATGTTTCAGTTAAAACTTATAAAGTTATTTAAAAATAACTTATGAAATTCATTATTAGGGAGTATTAATATAGTTTAAAGGGAATTGCCGGTGTTATGTTATTGCTATGTGGTTTGTTAATTAAACATTTTCCATGCTTATAAGCTATTAAAATAATATATATATATATATATATATATATATATATATATATATATATATATATATATATATATATATATATATATATATATATATATATATATATATATATACTTGGTATACATGGTCAAACATAGCATTATGGTTATTTAATTTCACAGAAGTTTGTGATTTAGAAATATATGCCTCGTATATACATGGTCAAACATAGCATTGTGATTATTTAATTTCATAGTTCTAGAAGTTTGTAATTTAGAATTACATATGTCTCATACTTTATGAATATTGATTTTTTTGTAATAGCATATATTAATATTTACATATAGATTTGAGAGAGGTGAGTAATTTAGATGCAATGTGTGGGTGTTATTATGAATTATGTTTCATAATGAAAAATGGGTAATTTAGATACAAATTTAGGGGGTATTTTAAATTATGTTTCGTAATGGTCGGGGTGGGTAATTTATATGCAAAATTAGGGGGTTACTTTAAGTATTTTTCATAATGGCAGAGGTGGGTAATTTCTTTTATAAATAGATCCAATGGCTTTTATCGAAGATTATGATTAGAGTCTACCAAATTAAAGGCTAGATATTTCTGATTATTGTGAGAATTTCTAGGATTTATCTTTTTTCCTAACATGTCTGGTGAGAGTTAACGTGTTGCCTCCGTTGGGGCCTCTAATTAGTAATAATAATTAAGATAGTATTTACATATACGGGCAAAAAGCCTTTGCACAGATGGTTTGCAGCAAATGGTCCAAGGAAATGGTGTATGATGAGCCTTTGACATACTGTAGTACTATGCAGTCTATTTTGGATAACGAGAAATGGTGTAGTAGTATATAATAACATAGCATTGGGCATATATATGTTTGTGCATACCATGTTTACCAAATATATGCTATATTAAATATTGGACTGCAAAACAGCTTATGCATTGCTTAACAATATCACTTAGCATAAGGCATACTTAGCGTAAACGGGCTCACAAATGACTCATGCATGTATATGGTACGGTGCACGTGTTTAGTTATCAACATATCACGTGTAAACCAACCAACCTGTGCAAACTTAAAAACTAACAATCAGGATCACTGGATGCTGATCTAATGGATGGGGTGATGGGGCTTAAGCACAAAAAAAGGACGGCAGGTGGGGGGCTTAAGCGCAAAAAATCCCACCTCTCACCCCATTCATTGGATCAGCATCTAGTGGTCCTAATCGGTAGTTTCCAAGTTTGCACAGGTTAGTTTGTTTGCACCTGATATGTTGCCATTTCATATTGTCAATGAGTCTGCATTGCTCATGTGTGTATGGCTGCCTAGCCCACACTAAGTCATTCAATCCACAATAAGCACTAATCCAATAAATTAGTACCTTAAAAACATCTCCAAGAGATTTGTCAAAAAGACTAGCTAAATTTACTAATTTAGCTACTCTCTAAAATAGATTTGACAAAAAGATACTAGAGTACTCCAACAGACTCTGTAAAACCAAGAGGCTAGATGGCTAGTGAGATAGGCTATCCAAAAGTAGAGAGCGAATGAGGTGGGATGGACAGCTACTAAATTTAGAAAGTTATTTATAGAGCCTATTGGAGATGTTTTTTCTTTAATAATAGCCAAATTTACCTTTAGAAAACGATTTGGCTAATCTCTTGGAGATCCTCTAAGTTTGCATTAATTTGCATAAGTAGGAGCTCAAAGGTTGAGATATTAATCTTAAGGAAATATAGGCTTAAGAAATATTACCAAAAATAAAAAGGAACTTTACTCTCCAATTGAGAAATATGGATATACCACTACTATAAAGACAATTTTTTGGGAACTGACCACTTTTACTATAGAGGCGCTTCTTGATTAAGCCGCCTCTATAGTGCCCTGTGTAACGGTCCACCTCTGTAGATGCATCTTCAAAGGCGGCTCACTATCTAGTAGCCTCTACAAATGGATATGTAGGGACGTCTAGAGTTGCTAATTGCATCTCCACTGAAAATGCTATCATTTTCAGAGAAGGTTGGTAACTCCAGCCACCTCTACAGATCCCATAGTAGCGGTGGCTAGATAGCGAGCCGCCATTGGTATTCCTAAAGCTAATACTGCCTGGCCTCGTTCACTCTGCCTCGTCCTCTCCCAAAGCATCACCCACTTCGCCTCCACCAAACCCTTGCCTCCTCCTCCTCCAAGCCCTCTCCTCCTCTCCCCTCGGGTGTGCGGCAATTGTCGGCCGTCATGGGTAGAACGTAAAGACTCAAACACGCAACGCTCGAGGGTAGTTTTCCCCTCAAGCAGTGGTGGCGGCAGCGGCGGACTCGACTACATCCCGGTAGAAGGCAAGGTCCTGTACCTTATCTATTTCAACGAGTAGGTCAAGTTGTCCGTGATGCGCGTCACCCTAAATAGTGTGGGGGAGTCGTACGCCGCTGCTAGGAGGGGCAATGGTGCCGTGTCGAGAACCCATGCCACTGAGCAGGGCAATGGATCTACGGCATCGACGACCCGTGCCACCGGTCAGGGCAATGGATCTGTGCCGAGTGGGGTAGAGGAATAGCGACGAAGGAGCTATTGTCGTTGCTCAAGAAGCCGGCTCCTTTGACAGCAGGAGTCAAAAGGCCGGTGACGGCGACAAAAGCCAAATGCAAGAACAAGGTATAGCCTATTTCAACGGTCAGTGTTATGGTTCATCGAATTCAACTATTCTCTTCACTGTAGTCATTGCTTAACTGTTAGGGGTAGGGTTCATCAGATTCAACTGTTCTCTTCACTATAGTCATTGCTATGTCATTGCTTAACTAAACTGAAATTGATGATAACTAGCTATGATTGAACTAAAATTTACTGATATCTTGTTATGACTTTACAGTAATTTGATGATAACTTGTTATGACTTGACTGCAATTTCATGATAACTTGGTATGACTAAACTACAATTTGGTGATACCTTGGAATGGCTTAACTAAAATTTGATGATAACTTGGTATGACTAAACTGCAATTTGATGATACCTTTGCCTATTGGACTGCGACCTGTTTTACAACAATCTCGTTGGGTTGATCCCAGCACACCTAGGAAAGTGGGAAACTTAGGCAACTTGGAGTCACTACATTTGAGCAATAATGAGCTTGAAGGGGAAATCCCCTACTCATTTACCGACCATTCCAGACTGGTTGAGTGCAACTTGTCTTACAATAATCTTGATGGCTTGCTCCCATAAACTTCTTGAGCTAAAGATGTTGAAACTATAATGTTGCTATATTTGGTCTCAACCCGGCCCGACGAATGGGAACATAGAGTCTTCATCAATGTACCTACTAATTCGTGTAGTTTAATATCATAAGATATCAGGGCTGTGCCGGCGGGCGTGCAAGCCGTGCGTTCATACAGGGCCCCAAATTCTAAGAGGCCCCAAAAATTATGGCGCATTAAGCCCTGCTGACTTTCAGATTACTCCTGATGCTGCCTCTCTTCCTACATTGTGCTACCTGAATCGATCTACATCGATCTGTCTCCCTGGCTCACCCGTAGTCCCATCCTGGCTTCCCCGTGTCTCCCGTCTTCATGATCAAGCAAGCCAGCACATGGCATCCATCTACAGCAATCTGTCTCCCCGGCTCTCCCATCCTGGCTTCACAGTCTCTCCATCTCTGTGATCAAGCAAGCTACAAGCCGAATGGAGGTCTAGAGGCCAGCGCCCAGGTGTAGGTCACAAGGGGTAAATTCCAGATTCCTAAAGACCTAAACTCGTGGAAGGTAATTATCTAATTGACTAATTATCTTATATTTATCGATACAAATATTTCTTTATGTTAATGAATAATTACTAGTTGCTATAAGTAGATATAGAACTGTTGTATTGCGCTGTATGGAAAATGGACCCTATGTCCATTTACTTTGGATTTTGGTGTTTGATGACCAACGCAACCAAATTAGACTAATGAATTTGCATGTGATTGTTTTGTAGTTCAATAGGGTGCAAAACATGACTTGGACGAAGGCGACATGGTGATCCTACGATCAACACCATAAAGCAAGACCCTAGAAGCACAAGAGAAGACCCAAGAAATCAAGTAAAGTCCAAGCACGAAGATAGGAACCAAGCTGGATGCAAGATCACGAAGAAACGAGCTTCTAGAGGTGATCGAACGCAGCCCTTATAGGGATCGGGCGCGTCCGTTCAGTTGCTCGGCAACAGCAGGCGTCAACAGCAGCGACCAGGCGCTGAGGACTGAAAGTGACCAGACACACCGATGTCACTGTTCATCATCCCGGCAACACATTCAACACTGACCGGACGCTGGCGGCAAATTGACCAGACGTAGGAACTGCAGCGTTCGATCGAGTACAGAGAGGTTCTAGAGCGGCGAAATTGCAACCGGACGCGTCCGGTGGCATGTGACCGGACGCCATCAGCGTCCGATCAGTTGATCGCGCGCTCTAACGGTCGGGACGACCGGACGCGTCCGGTCAGGACGAAAGCAGTGTTCGGCCAGTAGCAGAAAAGCGGGTTTCGTCCCTAACGGCTACTTTCTCAGTGGAGCTTATAAATAGATGCCCAACCAGCCATTTGACATGGGTGGAGCTGAGGAAACATATCAAGGGTGTTGATGCACCATTTTAATGATCTACACTTGCATAGTGCTTAGTGAATCATTAGGTGATTAGCGTAGGTGCTTTGCGAAGTGCTTAGGTTGATTAGACCACCGCTTATGCGCTTGCTCTAGGTTTAGGCCTAGTCTTTAGTGAGGTTTGCATACCTCTTACCACTCAGTGCTTGCGCGCAGCATTGTTGTATATCAGAGGGGCTTGTAATCTTGCGAGATCACACCAACCACGTTTGTGGTGTCGCCGCCATCATGTACCGGAGGGAACAAGGCCCGCGGTGGTTCGGCCGAAAGCTTGATTGTGAAGATGGCGGGGAGCATCCGGGAGAGGCTTGCCAAAAGGCATGTCGGAGACCTACTTGCGTGTGGGGAAGGCCCGAGGCTATCCATGGAGTTACCCGACTGGGAGCTTGGCCCTTGCGAGGGGCTCCAACGAGAACTAGGGGGAAGCTTGCGCGCTTCTCGATACCTCAGTAAAAATACTGGAGTCATCAATGGGAGTTTACATATCTCTACCTTGCTCTTTAGCTTCTGCATTTATATTATTTGCATTACTCCTTTTTACGGTAGAGGTAACAACACACTAGCAAAACCGTAGTTGCACATTTAGATAGTTTATCTTTTGCATAGGTTTTGCTAAGGGTAGAAAAAGAGGCCATAGTTTAGAGTTGGTATTTTAAGTTGCCTAATTCACCCCCCCTCTTAGTCGTCACGGTCCCCTACAAGTGGTATCAGAGCCGATTGGCTCAATTTGGACCTTTGGCTTCACCGTTGTTGAGTCAACGCTATTTAGAGTGGTTGGAATGGATACCTCTAGGCCTTCACACTTTGACGGCACTAACTTCTCCTAATATAAAGCTAGAATGGCTTGTCACCTTGAGACGGTAGATTTGGGTGTTTAGAGAGTCACTCATGATAGGATGAAACCCATTAAGAATCCCCATAAACCCACAAAGAGTGAAGAAAAATAAATTCATTTCAATGCTAGAGCTAAAAATTGATTGTTTGAATCTTTTAACATGGGTGTGTTTAACCAAGTGTTCACTTTAAATACGTCACATGAAATTTGGTTACAACTCCAAGAGCTCCATGGTGGCACAACTAATGTCTGTGCGCAAAAACATTATCTAGCTAAACAAAGTTATGATTCCTTTGAAATGAATGATGATGAGCTTGTTCGTGATATGTATTCTCGTTTGAATCTAATTATCAATGAGATCCATTCAATAGGATTAACAAAGCTAGATGATATGGACATCATGAGGAAGATCATCTCTATGCTACCACAAAAGAAATATGCAAGCATCATCATCATCCTTCACAAGATGGAGGACTTGAGCACCATGACCCCGACCATAGTCATTGGTAAGATAGTGGCATTTGAAATGTCACGCAAGATAGGTCAAGAAGTATCCTCTTCATCAAGCAAAGGCAAAGCTCTCATATGTAGTGAGAAAAAGAAGATTAAGGGCAAGCAAGTTGAGACAAACTCAAGTTCAAGCTCCTCAAGTGAAGATGAAGAAGAAGAAGAGGATGATGATGATGATGATGATGATGATGATGATGATGAATCAAGTGATGATGATCAATCTTCCTCCTCCACCTCTGACCTTGATGAAGAATCTATCAAGCTTATCAACAAGGTGGAGACGATGATCCGAATACTCAATGTCAAGGGTGTGCCCATCCAAATTCAAGATTTCATCTTCACCAATCAAAGAAATGAGCAAAGAAAGAGAGGATGCAATGGATATGGCGAGTTGGGGCACTTTATGAAAGTTTGTCCAAACAAGCCCACACCCAAGACAAAGAAGGCGTGCAAGGACAAAACCCTCACATCAATAAGGTCATGGGATGATTCTTCAAGTGAAGAAGACCATCACAAGAGACGAGGGCACAAGCACTCATCATCGAGAACCTCACGTGTGTGCCTTATGGCACGAGGTAACAAAGAGCTATCCCTAGTGATAGTGACAATGATAGTGATAGTAATGATGAGCTACCTTCTTATGATGAAATTCTACAAGAAAATCATTGCTAAAATTTGCACTAGTCAACAAAAGAAGCTTGAAAAATTAAAAGAAAAACTAGATAGCTCACAACAAGCTTATGCTACTTTGCTTGAACAATATGAAACTTTTGCCAATCTTAATATGGAGCTATCTACTAAAATTGAGCAACTTGAGGCTAGTGAAACAACAAATGCATGCACAATCAATGATGAGCAACTTGTAAAGAAAAATAAAAAATTAAAAGAAAAGTTAGCTAGCTCACAAGATGCTTAAAAAAGTTTGTTTGCTAAAATGGAAACCATGTGCAAACATTGTGATGAGCTAACTAATAAAGTTGCTAATCTTGAAGCCGTCGGTACAACCCTCACCAAGGCATCTAAAAAAAGTTCTATCTTTAACATGCCTAAAAAGGATGCTTCTACTTCTTGCATTGATTTATGTTTAGACTCACCCTTGTGCAACCAAGTTTGTGTTGAGAAAGTTGTTGTAGATACATGCACACAAGAGGTTGCAATGGAGAATGAGCAACTCAAGCAAGAAGTGGCTCACCTCACCAAGGACTTGACTCAAGTGAAAGACAAGACGGAGCAAGCCCAACTTCATCAAGATAACACTGTCAAGGGAGTGAAGAAGCTGATGAAGGACAAACCATGGTTTGCTACATGTGCCATAAGGAAGGCCACAAGTCCTATGAGTGCAAGGTGAAGAATGGGGGAGGAGCAAAGAAGAAAGAGAAAAAGCAAACAAGCAAGTTGTCCAACACCTACACCAACAAGGTGGACAAGAAGGCCTCCACACCTTATCTCTTGAAGAAGAAGAAAAATGACAAGGTGGTGACCATCAAGGTGAACAAGCAAGACAACAATGGGGCCAATCGCATTTGGGTGCCAAAGGAGAACATTTCCAACATGAAGAGCACCAAGAAGGTTTGGATCCCGAAAGGGAAGTGAGAAGTCCAATGGACTTTGGGGAATTTGGAGACTTGGCTAAGTATGGGTGCATTTCATGGGGTGCATCACATTGGATCATGTCAATTGCCAAGTGGGTTAATGAATACTATGGACCCAAATTCCCCTTCCCATGTTAGGTAACTAGATTTAATTCCTTTCAATTGGTATCAAGATTTAAGTTCTTGCAATTTCAATTAGCATCTAGTTCCCTTTCATGCCTAGGTTTGCATTTGCATACTTAAATCCTTTGTCATGCATACACTAGGTATATCTTATGGTAGGATTGCTCAGTCTCACACTTAACTCTTGGAGCAAACCTACATGGTTTAAATTGTTTAGGAGCATGACACATAGCTTGTCTTTCAATTATTCATCTAATATGTGCCAAAGTCCAAATTGTAGATAATTTCTCCCGAATATCATTTTTGAAAATGATTCTCACATTCATGTGATGTCATCTTTCAAGTGGTATTTTTTATTCTAAAATCAATGTGCATATCTCCTACAAGTATTCTATACTTGTGTGCACAAATTTAGGGGGAGGTTACTCTACAAGTTGGATGCTTTGAGACTAACACCTTTTTAAGCTTATTATGTGTGTAGTAGTCTTATTGCAAGGAAAATGGAGTCCCCAGAGTTAAGCATCATACTTCAAATATCCACCACCTATTGCAAGTGGTATAAATCAAATTAGTTTCCACTTGTGGTATTTCTAATCTGATATCATCATGTTGATTAAACTTTGATATTTATATGCTTTCTCCATGCATTATATAGATTAAACTCCCTTGAGTATTAATTTGCCAATTATGCATTAACTACATTCTCCATCATATGTATGCATATATTTAGGGGGAGCTTAGTCTATGTAATGTGAGAGTCAAAGTTTGTGACCTATTCCACTCCACATACAAAGGATCACAAAGTTTGACCCTCCCTTGTGCTACTAATGTCTTCCTTTTCGGTGTTTGATTCCAAAGGGGAAGAATTTGTAGGACCAAAAGCAAGCCCGATCATAATAATTTACAAGTGGTAATGGTCCGAGAAAGGGAGGATAGTGGATTATGGATTAGTCTATGTAATGGGGGAGAATTTGTAGGACCAAAAAGCGAGGCTTAAATCCATAATGCCACATGAGGACATTTGCAAGGGTAAGATAAGTTTCCAAAGATGTTTACATATGGTACATTTTAGCTTTATAATTAGTATCTTTAAATTGGTATCTTTTAGCATCATATAACCTTGCCCTTTGCATTGCATCCTAGCAAGTAGATAGTTTTTAAATTTCAAAATTTTTATTATTTGCTTGCTTTGGTCGTGTTGTCATCAATCACTAAAAAGGGGGAGACCCTAGGCCCATTTACTTTGGATTTTGGTGTTTGATGACCAACACAACCAAATTGGACTAATGAATTTGTAAGTGATTGTTTTGTAGTTCAATAGGATGCAACACGTGACTTGGACGAAGGCGACATGGTGATCCCATGATCAACACCATAAAGCAAGACCCTAAAAGCACAAGAGAAGACCGAAGATATCAAGCAAAGTTCAAGCACGAAGATAAGAACCAAGCTGGATGCAAGATCGTGAAGAAACAAGCTTCCAGAGGTGACCGGACGCAGCCCTTATAGGGACCGGATGTGTTCGTTCAGTTGCTCGACAACAGCAGGCATCAGCAGCAGTGACCGATGCTGAGGACTAAAAGTGATTGGACACACTGATGGCACTGTTCATCACCGGATGCTGGCGGCAAATCGACCGGACGCAGGAACTACAACGTCCGATCGAGTACAGAGAGGTTCCAGAGCGGTGAAATTGCGATCGGACGCATCCGGTGGCATGTGACCGGACGCCATTAGCGTCCGATCAGTTGATCGCGTGCTCTAACGGTTGGGACGATCGGATGCGTCCGGTCAGGACAAAAGCAGCGTCCGGTCAGTAGCAGAAAAGTGGGTTTCTTCCCCAACGGCTACTTTCTCAGTGGAGCTTATCAATAGACCCCCAACCAGCCATTTAACATGGGTGGAGCTGAGGAAACATATCAAGGGTGTTGATCCACTATTTTAGTGATCTCCATTTGAATAGTGCTTAGTGAATCATTAGGTGATTAGCGTAGGTGCTTTGCGAAGTGCTTAGGTTGATTAGACCACCTCTTATGTGCTTGCTTTAGGTTTAGGCCTAGTGTTTAGTAAGGTTTGCATACCTCTTACCACTCGGTGCTTGTACGCACCATTATCGTACATCGGAGGGGCTTGTAATCATGCGAGATCACACCAACCGCGTTTGTTGTGTGGCCACCACCGTGTACCGGAGGGAGCAAGGTCCGCAGCGGTTCGAGCGGAAGCTTAATAGTGAAGACAGCGGGGAGCATCCGGGAGAGCCTTACCAAAAGACACGTCGGAGACCCACTTGCACGTGAGGATGTCCCAAGGCTATCCACGGAGTTACCCGACCAGGAGCTTGGCCCTTGCGAGGGATTCCCTGTGAGGGGCTCCAACAAGGACTAGGAGAAAGCTTGCGCGCTTCTCGATACCTCGGTAAAAATACCGAAGTCATCGATGGGAGTTTGCATATCTCTACCTTACTCTTTAGCTTTCGCATTTACATTGTTTGTATTACTCCTTTTTGCGGTAGAGATAGCAACACACTAGCAAATCCGTAGTGGCACATTTAGATATTTTATCTTCTGCATAGGTTTTGCTAAGGGTAGAAAAAGAGGCCATAGTTTAGAGTCAGTATTTTAAGTTGCCTAATTCACCCCTCTTAGGCGTCAAGGTCCCCTACAAGTGGTATCAGAGCTAGTTGGCTCAATTTGGACCTTTGGCTTCACCGCCGTTGAGTCGATGCTATTTAGAGTGGTTGGAATAGATACCTCTAGGCCTCCGCACTTTGACGGCACTAACTTCCCCTACTATAAAGCTAAAATGGCTTGTCACCTTGAGGCGGTAGATTTGGTTGTTTGGAGAGTCACTCGTGACGGGTTGAAACCCATTAAGAATCCCGATAAACCCACAAAGAGTGAAGAAAAAGAAATTCATTTCAATGCTAGAGCTAAAAATGCTTGATTGAATCTTTTAGCATGGTTGTGTTTAACCAAGTGTTCACTTTAAATACGGCACATGAAATTTTGTTAAAACTCCAAGAGCTCCATAATGGCACAACTAATGTCCGTGAACAAAAACATTGTCTAGCTAAACAAAGTTATGATTCATTTGAAATGAATGTTGCTATATTTGGTCTCAACCTGGCCCGACGAATGGGAACATAGAGTCTTCATGAATTTACCTACTAATTCGTGTAGTTTAATATCGTAAGATATCCTGACTCCATTCTAAATTATAAGTCACTTTGACTTTTTTGGTGCATCCATTTTATTATGGATCTAGATCTAATGTATGTATACATAGCAAATTCTATATATCAAAAAAGTAAAAATGACTTATAATTTGTAACGGAGGCAGCATGTTTTTAGACTCGCCGTGAAAAATGCTTCCGTGGTGTAGTATATAATTCACACATTATTAAATTATACTAATTTATAGGATTTGATAGGCAAAGACATTCAAAGAAAAAACTATGAATATGGATAAAAAAACATATAGATCAGTAATTGTAAGTTTACCATAATTTGATAGAGACTACAAAGTATCTATTATGTCTATGATGTTAGAAAATAAACAAAGAAAGAAATTGTGCAATTTAATATAATTATTTTTCTATTAATCAGATATATGAAACAAAACCAAATGCTTATGTTTTCTAATGTTTTAGTCCATGGGAGAGCACATATTGATGGACTCATTTATAATCCACTAAAAACGTAGTTTTAACCAATTTTGAATGAATATAAAAAATAGGTGAAAAAAGGGAAGAAGACAACCGTGCTAGTCTTGGGCCACTAAAGTAAGCAGCCCATTAGGCCCCAGCCGGCTTGGACCAAAAAAAAGCCACCTGAGACCTGACCACAACCACAATACAAGCAAGGCGAGACGCGGACCAAAACGGAGCACGCTTGCCCGCATAGGTCATAAGAAGTGGCAAGTTTGGTGCGAGTTATTATTATAATTATTATAACCCCTTTAAATTGGAGTGGGTTGCCAAGCGCCCACGGTGGCCACGGTAGTAAAAAAGATTTCATCCGTCTGATTCCGATTTCAGCGTCCATATTTACTTTCACCGTTAGTTACTATTTATTCCACGTGTTAGCCTATCTGTGGTTGCTCTAAACACCTCCAGAATCTTCTCATCCCTTCCACATCCGGCAAGCAGCCTCCCCATCTAGTGTGCTCCTCCTCCCCGAAGCTGCCCTTGCAGGCGCCACCATCGCCGCTCGCGCCCCAACCAGGGGGCGCTCCCCAACTCTTCTCTCTCTCTCTCTCTCTCTCTCTCTCTCTCTCTCTCTCTCTCTCTCTCTCCCTCTCTCCCTCTCTCCCTCCCCATGCGGTGCCGCACGCCGGGTGGGACGGCTACCGACGTGGGCGTGGCGGCGCATTCGCGGTGGCCGCTCCCTGGCCCAGCGGCGCAACGACACGGGCGCGACCACCCCCCCTCCCCCGCCATGGCTGGCTCCCCACTCTAGGTTCGGATGGGGCGGCGATGAGCCCCCAGCATGTGCTGCGCCGGCGCGGCTAGCCCTGATGGTTGTGGCCTCCGGTACCTCCGCTGTAGTCCCCTCTGCTCCGTTCGCTTGTTATCTCCTAGGTGAAGCAAGAACATCACTCTCCTCTATTGGTCCCATTGCGGTGTCCTCTATTTTCCTCTTCAGATCTGTGCTACACATTGACGGATTCAACAAGAAAAGGTAGGTACGTTCTTTCCCTTAATCTCCATCCCCTCTTCTCATCTGTGCTAGAGATTTCCGAATTCAGCAAGAAAAGCCAGTGTCGGCACAAAAATGTGTGTCGACATACGGCAAGCCAGAAGGATCTGCTTAGGATGAGCCCGGAGATCCGCTTGGCTTCAACGCAGGGTTAGTCGACCCTGCGTATTCCTCACGAGACGTGCCAGTCAATTTGACCCTACAATTGACAAGGAGAGAAAGTTTATCAGTAATTTAAGATGGAACAAGCCGGTCTGTGTCCAGACAATTTCAAGTGTGCCGCTTCGGGAGCAGTCAGACGGGAAAAACGACTAAATAGCCAATACGCATAGAAATCGGCTGTTATAAACTGTAAAGCTCGTGGGTAGCGATTGATTTTATGTTGACAGGTAGAGTACTTGTAGATGTAAATGAGATCATTAGCTAGGTGGATATTACCAGTATAAATCATAGAGCCGATGAATCTGACGAGAAAGGATATAGCATGCGAACAAATCGACTATCTGATATGAATGGATCTACAAACACTTTGAATCTAATCTGTTACCATCAACAGTGAGGTTTGATCGGATCGATGGCTGCTATGATGATAATAACAAACTAAAACCGAAGAATTCGTAAAAACATCCATACTTCGACAGTCTTTCTGAAAGACATGCTGTACGTGAAGGCTTGGATGAATCGGCTAAAATAGCCGATTCAGATGAAGAGAACTACAGCGTGTGAACAATCAACTATTTCACGTGGATAAACCTATGGACTCATCAGACCTAACCTATTATCTCTAATAGTGGGGTTCGATCGGATTGATGCAGCCATGATAAAGACAACAAACCAAACCTTTAAAGTAAACAGATCTATTCACGCTTAACAGAATCATGTAAACACACTGTAGACGTTAACGCATAGGCGATCGGCTATTTAGCCGATGCAGGCATGGCAAACAGTTAAGGTCACGCCTGATCGAGAACAAACTTACCAACTAGCATCCTCCAATCTAAAGTGCTATCAGTGGGGATCGACCGGATCGTTACAGCCATAATAGTGAACCGTAGACCAGATTTGACCAGCCAGCAAACCTCTTTAAGATCATACGTGCCTTAACTGTGTACTACGCACGATCAAGATCGAAATTAAAACAGTCGATGAAACAAGACCCATCGCTTATAGTAAGAAACATCGTGTTGTAACAAAGCAAGTGACGGACAAAAATGATGTGAGGCCGATCTAAATCGATCTCGACCGGGTAGGTTGATGTTGCTGCAAACTAATAACAATAAGAACATCTGCTAGATCGGTAACTTAATGAATCTACCCGAAGGACGCCACCCTTAGGTAGAGCCGATAACTTGACCTTATTCTAATTCGAGCAGTGGAGTTCGACCGGATCGATGCTGCCGTACTTGAACTAGATAGGAGTTCATAACTAGCTTATACCAGAGTCGCAGTGGAGGTCGACCGGATCGATGCAACCATACAAATAGAGGTATAAGCCATGATGGTACTTATAGACAAGCTGAAGGTCGACCGAACCGATGCAGCCCTACTTGCTGAAGAACTCACCGAGATCTACTCTACTCCTACTCCTAAGGGTTGGCCAGAGCCGAAAAAGTATGTAACTTGTTTTTTATTGATTGGATGTCTTTACAATAGCCGGGGTTCGATATTGATACCCAGAGCCTAACCATGAATCCTACTCAAGTACGACTCATTACAATCTTTGGTATAAAAGAAAACATTCATAACTTAAGATAACTTGGACCCTAATCTTTCCATTTTCGTAGAGTCTGATATGTATTCCCCGACGCCAACCGTTGTCCATTATCGTTATCTGCTGATGTCATTCGAAGAGAGCCGATTCTAGTGTCGCATCTGAATCAGCTGATATCGATCCTTATGCAATCGATTCCTTGATTGACACAATCTTGGAAGCTTCGAGTTCCCACATTCTTCTTCCCAAATTTTGGTGTAAACACATGCCCCCCAATTTTGGGATAAAATGATTTTATTCCAAAATTCCTATTTATCTGTTTACCATGCCGCAACTGTTCTATTTCGAGATATACGTGTTACTCCTGACTTCCCGGCCCGAGTCTTACATAATATCCCAACAGTATCTTTCTCAACTCACTTGGCCTGTTTGCTCTCCCCTTCTTTCTCGAGCAAAGCCAACGCCGCCATCACTAAGGCCTCAACCCTAGCGAATCATCTGCAGTATCAAGCTTTTATTCAAGCGATCCTCCCCAGATTCAAATCCATTTCGGCAGTAATGGTGACCAGTGACCACGTCCCTGAGGTATGCTTTCCCAGTTTCCATTCTCCAAGTACCGCCCGCTACCCTGTATTTCTTTTCTTCTCAAATTTATTTCATCCGATTTCTAGGAAATGAGGAACAAAATTTTAATTCCATTAGTTGTTGCTTCCAATGTCTATTTTCTTGGGCCTATGGGTGACCCCGATCCATCTGATTTCATCCATCAAGAAACCAACCAAATCCCCTTCAAACAATCTGTAGTGGATTCGTCCCCCTGGAATATCAAAACTCCCTTCAAAAACTGGCCTAAAATGCCTAAGGGATGGAGAGACTAGTTTCGTAGGGCATCCGAGAAAAAGGCTGGAGATTGGGAGGTATATGATATGAATCAATGTTTGACACACTCGTTGTCTAGGATGGAGAGGAATGATTCACTCCTGATTTCCGCATCTTATTTCTGGTCCAATGCCCTGAACGCCTTTGTTTTTGGTCATGGCCCAATGACCATCACTCTGGGCGATGTTTACATGTTGACCGGCCTTAGAACAACTAGATTAATGCAGCCTTATGATTACTTACGTGCTGGTTCCAAAAAATTATCTAAGATATTAGACTGAATAGGATGGGCAAGCTACATTCTGAACCAAATCGAAGACGGATTAGCTGTTAGCGAAAGAGAATATGTGGCTTTTCTGAACATGTGGCTAGAAAGATTCATCTTCTGCGGGTCATCTTGTGGCCCAACTTACAATCACAAGCTTATGGTAGAGCATCTGACAGTGGGCAAGGATATCCCCCTTGGAAAGTATCTGTTAGGAGCTGCTTACCATCTGATGCACCAGGTAGTTGCCCAGTTGCTGAAGAATGAACCAGTGCATACTATTAGTGGTCCTTGGTGGTTGATACAGCTATGGCTGAACCCATCAGTGCATGAGCTATGGTGAAGCTACGTTGGCCATAACAATTGATGTTGATGTTGGCCATCTCTTCAAAAAGTTTTATAGAGGATTGATGCAGACATCTTGACTTGGCTACCCTATGATGAGGATGAGAACAATGAACTGGTCCTCCCATTCAAATTTCAATTTGAATTAGGTTGTTTAGACAAAACGACAGCTGCAATCTTTAATTCCTTCATCAAACCTTGCGTTCTTCAGCTGAATTTCATCATGGCCATGGCAGGATGGCTACAGGTTCCTTCCTTCCAGGCAACCTTCCAACTTATGAGTTTTACAATCCGTCTTTCGTAGCCTATTAGTTTGGTCTTGGTCAACTTCCCCCTCAACTGCTCTTCAAGAACACACCGAAGCCAAGAGAAGGTATCAGTGAGGTGATGAAAGCCTCTAGAGTCTTTCAATTGGGATCAGATCTTCCTTCGCTTTGCTTGCATGATGGGACTAGAGTTAGCTTGTCTTCCACCCTCTTTGACTCCTGGTGGCAAGAATGACATTCCCATCTCTTCTGTGGGTTGATCTATCCTTTGTGCATAGCTCTGGATGGAGAATTTGCTTCTGGCAGAGAGGTAACTTTCTATTCCTTTTTTCAAAAAACTATTTAATGAATTCTCTTGCCAACTGTTCTAACAGACCCTTTTAGGACACCAAATTCGATCCTCCAAGCTTGGACATGAAGGGGCATCCTATAGATTATCAGCCTCCATGCCCAGTTTCAAGAATAGGATCAGTTGCACCTCCATTGAAGAAGTTGATAAAAACTCATGCTGCCCCCATGATCGTGACGTATCAATCTTCAAAGCGCAAGGTGGTCCAAGAAGCAACCCAGAAAGCCATGACTGGGAAAAGACTCGACAGAACGAGACCATCAGCTGCTCAGGTAAACAATTCATCTTTTCCTCAAAACGATATTCAACTTCTGATCCCCTTACTTTACAATTATCAACCATGGCATCCCAATCAGTTCTGGGTGCGGAGCTGTTGTCCCAGGCATTTAGTTCAGCATCAACTAAACCTTCATCGGCTGCTCCCCAAGAGGAGCCGATTTCGGTTGAACCAACCGACATTCTTAGGATCGTAGAAGAGGAGGATCCTTCCACTTCAATCCTCGATGTTGCCAAGGTATCTCCTTAAAGTTCTTGATTCTTATCCAATTTCATCCTTCATCTGACCATTTATCATGTCAGATACCCTATGAGGGAACACACACGTAGGAGCAGGAGTTTGATAGTCAACTCATTGAAAATGATCCTACTGTTGTCGACACCCAGATTATCGATTCCCTAGTTTAGCACACAACTGATGGTAAGAAAATCATATACCCATTTTATCCTTCCGCAATAATCATGAACTAAAGATCTTCCTTGATTTTTGTAGATACCAATGTTGAGAGCTTAGAGCCGATTCAACCAGATATTACTGGTGCATCATCAGCCGTTCCTTCCCTTCAGATAGAGGCTACCATAGAAAAGGTACTGTATCCACTTTCACCATCTATTTTATTATAAACTGATCCAAACCTCCTAATCAAGTTTTTCTTATATATAGGCACTCAATCTTTCAGCTCTGAGCTACTCTTTCAATCTTGAGGAGTATCTAGATGAAGACAAGATCAGCTCATCAGCTGCCTCCTCTAAGGAAGCTTTGTCAGAAGAGACCAGAAACTGGCTAAGGGATGTACTACCAATGTTTGAGAAGAATATAGCCGATTTTGTCCAAGATACTGATTCAATGCAAAGAGTCTTCTTGGCTATTAAGGATAATTCATCCCTAGTTCTTTCCAGAGTCTTGTCACCTTTATCCATTATTGAAGATCAAGCCCCAAAGGTGAAAAAGGCTCAGAGGAACCTGTCCAGCCGTGAAACCTTATTGGCTAAGGGGAACTCCAACAGGCAAGAGGCTAAAGAGCTGACATAGCTAATTGATGATTTGAAGAACTCCTCCCTTAGGATCGATCCAGAGTTGTCCCAACTAGAAATCAAGCGTGCAGAACTTAAGAAGGAGCTGGAGAACGTGAAGGTACCATCGATCATCATAAGTCCAACCTGGCTCAAATACCCGATGCCATCAAACAAAAGAAACAGGAACTGCTAGCCAAAGTCAGAGAAGGCAGAGCCATCCGTAGTAGCCTCAAGAACATCCCTAGATTTGCCAAAGAAGACAAGCAACAAATCATAGAAGTTGATGCTATTCGGCTAGATGTATTGAAAGCAATCCAGGATGTTCTAGACTTGTAATTTGTATATCAACATATATCTTGTGTAGAATCAATGGTAACCACACTTTTTGTCGCCTCATTGTACTTCTTGTTTCGGCTAAAGAGCTGATTTGAAAATAGCCGATTCCAGACTTCAAACCTTAATCCGATTAAGTCTAAAAACATGACCTTTATTAAGAGAACCCCTTGATCTTCTGTCCTTAGTCACCAAACACCGTGTTCTCTTCAGCATTAGCGAGGTGGTGCTTTGCCTTCTATTAATTGTGGTTACCTTTTGCATGTCTCGAGGCGTCCACCTCCTCGCTCCATGGCTTCAAATACCCGCCGAGGGCTCTGGCCTCGAATACATCTACACTCGCAACTGTTCCCGTTCCTTCGCACTTCTCCGCCCTTGCAGATTATGTGGCATTTTTCTTCCCCCATCTTGTAGATCCAACCAAACTTCATGGTCGGCGAGGACAACCGAGGCAAACGTGTGGCAGAGGAGATTCTAGAGGAGGATATGCCGGTGAACCAACACCTTCGACGGATGAGGTAAGATTGATATCTCCTGCTTATGGCGATGAACTCTTCTAACTTCATGTATAGGTTCGTCTTGAATGATAGCCTTCATCCTCTTCCCAGGGCCGGCGAGCCCTCTAATGTTGCATCCTCTGCGCCGGCCTCGTCGTCGGATTCCTCCGACTCTTATAATGGTGACGACGCCCGACATTTCCTCCGAGAGTGGAGGGCAGTCCAGAACCATTATTCCGAGGTAACTTGGGAAAACAACCAGCTTGAGATCCGCCTTGGGGTCTCTCAAGCCGCCCTTCACACTGCCGAAGAAGAGGCCAGCACCGCTCGGGGGTGGTTGGCCAAGTCCGATGCCATGGTGGCGAGTAAGATGAATTCTAGGAACGCCTTTATTCTTATTTCCACTGTCTTTATATTGATAGCTCTCCTATTTCTGTGATTACTAGCCCTGACGGTGCAGTTGGAGTCCCTTCAACTGGCGGCGAACGCGGCCACGGATGCCATCAACGCTCGGGCCCCCTCATCAATGCCCGCCTCCATGACATTCTGGCCTACGTCTAGGAAATCGCTCTCATGGCGTTTGTCATGGCGCGTTGATGGCGCTGGCCGTAGCATAAGTCCAGACCGAGCACAAGCTCCACACCATGGAGACTGGCTTCTCGATGGGCGATGGCCCCGAGGAGCACGAGGACTTGATCGCGGAGTTTGTCAACGCAGCGGAGGCCATCATGGACATCACATCCGCACAGGATGTGATAAACAATGTCTTCGATTAGTTTATATCTAGGGCCAAGCTGATCAATGAATATAATCTTCCACCTTTTCTATGATTGTATCTGTGTACTTTCTGTAGTGTCATGATTTTTCCTGCGTTTGTTTTTGCTCTGTAGGCGATGCATCTCGTATCGGCTTTCCTCCCGCTTGGGATTGATTTTGAACTAGCGGCGATACCCTTCTGGTACCAGCTATTAGAGCCGATGACTGAACAAATTGGCTATCAAGTGTTGATCCAAACGTTAGGATAATATTCCTTCAAACATTTTTCATCGATCGCTCTTGATAGGTTGCACTAGAACTTTTTAGACCAAAGATAAACAATCCATCGATCCAGGCCAAGCAACTCATTAAACTAAACAACCTCTAATAAATTTATTAATTCTGGCTTGTATTCAGGATTCGACTTAGCACTTACATATGTTGGTCTAGGCTTATCTTCCTGACCAATGTTTATCTCCCTTAATCCACCGGCCGACGTGAAGCCATAATTATCCATTAAAACAAACTCTCAGAGTCGATTGCTTGGATCGGTCGTTGGCCTTCGCTATTGATCTTAATGAAGCCTCCTTCCCATAGCTTGCCAGAAAAACACTCAAAGTCTTCTAGCTCCCAAAATACCGGATCGGCTGTTGCGATATTTACAGAATCATCAGCGTGAACTAGCTCAACATCATCTCCATGCCATTGAATCAAACATTGATGCATGGTCGATGGTACACAGAAATTTGCATGAATCCAATCATGACCGAGTAAACTGTATGAACCCTTTCCATCGATGACGAAGAATGTGGTGAGCAGAGTCTTACTCCCAATTATCAGCTCGACATTCATTGCCCCCCTAGGTCTTGGACGCATTACCTCTAAAATCTTTAAGCATCATATCAGTCTCAATCATATCTCCTGGTCCCTTGCCAAGCTTGCAAAAAGTGGTGTAAGGCATAAGATTGACAGAAGCACCTCCATCCACCAACATTTTGCTCATCGGCTTTCCATCGACAAAACCTTTTATGTGTAGAGCCTTTAAGTGCCGATGTTTGATCGGCTTATCGAATATAGCATGTTGTATCACTGTTAACTTGGCAACTATTTCTTCATACTCTGATTCATCAAAATATGAATAAACTTCTTGATCTGCTGGAGCCCTGAATTCTGACGGCAATAGAAAAGCCATTTGAATATTAGTCGATGGTTGCCTCTTATCGACTGTTTGTTTGGCACGCCACACTTGAGGTCTACCAGATGTCTAAGCCTGTTCCAGCTCTCTGTTCCTTAGGCGTTGCACTCTTCTTTTCTAGCTTCTTGTCGGACCTCCTAGACACCATTGGCCTTCTTGCCAAACATATTCTTCCTCATTACTTTCTTCTTCATAATCAGCCCAGTTTTGATCAATGACTCGCTTTCCAAGCTGATTATGAACACTTCTATTTTTTAAGCGTCGGTCCATGTTATTATGATGATACTTATCTTGAGCATGGATAGAATGGCGGTTGGCCCGAGATTGCCTAAACTTCCAATATTGCTCGCTGCACTTCGGATAGTTATTCCTAGTAGGCAATTTCAAACCTTTGTTCCAACAATGTCTGAAGAAAGGACAACTCCAATGTGATTTAGCTTGCTTTCTTTCATACCTCTCTTTTTCCTCCTGACGCTGATATTCTCGTTCTTCTAACCAACGCTGATAATCATTTTCCTTCTGCCGCTGCCATTTGATGTAACACGCAGCCTTGTCGCCCCATCCTTTGATGTCTCATCCTGCTTATATCGGCTCTTTTGCTTGTCACGACGCCTTCTCATCTCTCTATATTTATTAGCCGATATTTGCATCTCGGGATCGAATGTTCTAGTTTCCTTTGATCTAATTAATGTCAGGACTTTAGTCTTCCCTTTGAGCAGCCTAGCATCAACCATGTTCTGATCTCTTAGGAAAGGATTATCGTCAACTTTCATCTTTCGAGGTGTATCGAATTTGAGCCTTCATTGCTGAATAGCCCCTTGTATATGTTGCTGGAAAACTCTACACTCATTAGTAGAATGAGAAGTGGCGTTGTGAAATTTGCAGAACTTCTTATTCTTTAACTGATCGGGAGGCAACATAACATGATTGTCGGACAACTTGATCTACCCCTTCTCGAGCAAGAAATCAAAGAGCTTGTCCGAATTTGTAACGTCAAATTCATAGCTCTCCTTGACTCTTCTTTCCCAAGGATTTGGTATCATTACTGTCTTCTTACCCAAATTCCATTCGGCCGCAGCAACCTCTTCTTCTTCGTCGTCCTCATAGCCGTCATCGACTGAATATAGATTATAGGCTTCGGCCATTGTGGTACTTTTCTGGAATCGGATATCTCAGCGCATATTCTGGAATTGGCTATTGAGCGTTGCCACTCGATGAGCCAACTGACTCAAGTTGTCAAATTCTTGTCCGAGCAGCTTCTCTCTCCATGTTGGCAACATTCCTTGAATGGCCAAAGCAGCTAGCTGATCATCAGCCAAGTTTAATGAGAACCACAAATTTCTAGTCTCTCGAAACCTCTGAAGAAACTCAGTGCCCAATTCACTAGTTCTCTGTCTTATGGTTGTCAAATCAGTAATCTTCTTTTCTCCTATCCCAGTGTAAAAATATGTATAAAACTTTTTCTCTAGGTCAGCCCAATTGGCAATAGAGTTAACTGGCAGTGATGAAAACCAAGTGAAGGCTGGTCCTGACAGAGACAAGGAGAAGAAACGAACTCGATGGGACTCTTCAATGGATGCTTCGCCCAACTGTGTAAGATATCGACTAACATGTTCTATTGTGCTCGTGCTATCTTGGCCAGTGAACTTAGCAAACTCTGGGAGCCTGTAATTTGTAGGAAGAGCAATCAAATCATACCATTCTGGATATGGGCGTTTGTACGAGAAGGTTTGCCCTTTTGGCTTCAAACTAAACTGATTTATCATCATCTCGGTCACTCTAAGAAGCAACTCATCAGCATTTGAATTTGGATTTCTCTGTAATTGCTGACCCATTTGTGGATTAAAATTTTGGGTACCTTGATACCCTAGATTTGGCATCATGTGAAGGGTATTGTAATCTGTGCCATAATGATACCCTTGTGGAATCTCTATCTGCTAGGTTCTTTGCTGGTTTGCTGCTTGAAGTCTTTGGTTGTAGATGTTAGGATCTATATCTCTACGAATCCTTTGAACTAATGGTGCTATTTTTTGAGCCGATGACGGTATTTGGCTTGATGTGTCAAAATTAACTATCTGGTTCTGACCTTGCCCCGTCGGCTGTTGCACATGCTGTGCCGACGATCTAGGATTATACTGTATTTGATTAGTAGTACCACCTTGAACTTGCTCAGATGAACTCTGAACTACCTGGACATCATCATTACCAGCTGGTGCTGCTTCTTGATGACTAGTACCAGTTTGATTAGTCCCCTGAGTCGACGGATGTGGAATGTTGTAATAAGCCGGCCCAACCTGATCAATTGGAAACCCATGAAACACCTCTTTCATGGTGTTCTGGAATGTGTTCAAGAAAACTTCATTGTGATTCGACGTGGCATCATGAACAGACTTGTTTACAGCTTCTATGAAGAAACGTCTGTCTTCAGCTTCATCTACATCTGTCTGCCCATGCAACAGAACTCTTGGTAGTGGATATTTCTGAATAATTGTATTGTCACGGGTCTTGGTGTAGGACAACAAACACTTGTTCTAAAATTCTCCTGTAGCTTTGTTGATGATATCTTTATCTCTATCTAGTAGGTCTTTATAAGGCACCATAAGGATGTCATTATTGTTGTAAGCCACCATGATGATTGTGGGGTCCCACCGAGCGTGCCAAAATGTGTGTTGACACGAAAATATGTGTGGACACACGGCAAGCCAGAAGGATCTGCTTAGGATAAACCCAGAGATCCGCTTGGCTTTAACGCAGGGTTAGTTGACCCAACGTATTCCTCCTGAGATGTGCCAGTCAATTTGACCCTACAATTGATAAGGAGAGAAAGTTTATCAGTAATTTAAGGTGGAACATGCCGGTCTATGCCTAGACAGTTCCAAGTGTGCCGCTTCGGGAGCAGCCAGACGGAAAAAAATGACTAAATAGCCGATACGCACAGAAATCGGTTGTTACGGACTGTAAAGCTCGTGGGTAGCGATTGATTTTATATTGACAGGTACAGTACTCGTAGATGTAAATGAGATCATCAGCTAGATGGATATTACCAGTATAAATCATAGAGCCGATGAATCTGACGAGAAAGGATATAGCATGCGGACAAATCGACTATCTGATATGAATGGATCTACAAACGCTTTGAATCTAATATGTTACCATCAACAGTAAGGTTTGACCGGATCGATGGCTACTTTGATGATAATAACAAACTAAAACCGAAGAATTCGTAAAAACATCCATACTTCGATAGTCTTTCTGAAAGACATGCTATACGTGAAGTTTTGGATGAATCGGCTAAAATAGCCGATTCAGGTGAAGAGAACTACAACGTGTGAATAATTGACTATTTCACATAGACAAACCTATGGACTCATCAGACCTAACCTATTATCTCTAACAGTGGGGTTCGACCGGATCGATGTAGCCATGATAAAGGAAATAAACCAAACGTTTAAAGTAAACAGATCTATTCACGCTTAACAGAATCATGTAAACACACTGTAGGCGTTAACGCATAGGCGATCGGCTATTTAGCCGACACAGGCATGGCCAACAGTTAAGGTCATTCCTGATCGAGAACAAACTTACCAACTAGCATCCTCCAATCTAAAGTGCTATCAGTGGGGATCGACCAGATCGTTACAGCCATAATAGTGAACCATAGACCAGATTTGACTAGCCAACAAACCTCTTCAAGATCATACGTGCCTTAACCACGTACTATGCACGATCAAGATCAAAATAAAAACAGTCGATGAAACATGACCCGTCGCTTATAGTAAGAAACATCGTGTTGTAACAAAGCAAGCGACGGACAAAAAGGATGTGAGGCCGATCTAAATCGATCTCGACGGGGCAGGTTGATGTTGCTGCAAACTAATAACAATAAGAACATCAGCAAGATCGGTAACTTAATGAACCTACCCGAAGGATGCCACCCTTAGGTAGAGCCGATAACTTGACCTTAATCTAATTCGAGCAGTGGAGGTCGACTGGATCGATGCAGCCGTACTTGAGCTAGATAAGAGTCGATAACTAGTTTATACCAGAGTCGCAGTGGAGGTCGACCGAATCGATGCAGCTGTACAAACAGAGGTATAAGCCATGATGGTACTTACAGACAAGTCAGAGGTCGGTCGGACCGATGCAGCCCTTGTTGCTGAAGAACTCGCCGAGATCTACTCTACTCCTACTCCTAAGAGTTGGCCGGAGCCGAAAAAGTAAGTAACTTGTATTTGATTGATTGAATGTCTTTACAATAGCCGGGGTTCGATATTTATACCCGGAGCCAAACCATGAATCCTACTCAAGTTCGACTAATTACAATCTTTGGTATAAAAAAACATTCCTAACTTAAGATAACTTGGACCCTAATCTTTCCCTTTTCGTAGAGTCCAATATGTATTCCCCGATGCCAACCGTGGCCCATTATCGTTATCTGCTGACGTCATTCGAAGAGAGCCGATTCCAGTGTCACATCTGAATCAGCTGATATCGATCCTTATGCAATCGATTCCTTGATTGACACAATCTTGGAAGCTTCATGTTTCCGCGTTCTTCTTCCCAAATTTTGGTGTAAATAGCCAGGTGGTTTCCCGAAATCTCCTTCCCATCTCTCCATTTATTGAACACTGATGCACGTATCAATAGATCCATTCGTTTTGTTGCAATGTGAACACATATTGGTACATCTATGAATGGATATCGCCTCTGTAGATCCATGGTCTGCTCTATTTCTTCCTAAACTTGCTTGGCCTTCCTATGGTAACCTAAAAAAATCCCCTTTATCTCCTTTGGTACCTTACATCCCTGATGATGGTCCCTTAATTTCGTTTCCTGTATTTATGGATTTATTTCGCTTATGCATAAGGTTCAAGGTTTCTGTTCTGGCAGAAAAATCTAAGCATGTCATGATGCACTGTGCTACTGATCTTTTCAGTATATATAACCATGTGCCTATGGTGCTGCTTTATTTATTTTACTCTGAGCATATGCCATCGCTGATGATGTACTTATTCCAATTTGATCATAAGACGATGACGATACCTGTGAGGTGCTTCCGTTAGACCTCACAGTATTTTCATGGCATTGCTATTTTGCATTTTTTTGGTTGACCATATGTCAATGCCAATGAGGCTGCAAACAAATATCTTTTTTTTCTGAAATATAGCATTGCCATGTGTTAAGCCTGGCCATATTTCCATGCCATTGCTACTTTGCAATTTTTTTAAACCACATGTCAATGCCAATGATGCTGGAAACTAATATCTTTTTCTCAAATATAGCATATGAGGATATTATGTTATGATTATCAGTTTTTATGATCTTTTCAATTTTAAATTCTGATATCAATTGAGGCATTGCCATATGCTATGATGAATATTACTTCCTGCATTTTAGCCGGAGTTGGCGTGCACTCAGGGTGGCCATGTTTCCGTGAAAAATTAGCCCCTTCAATTGGGAGCGCGTTCCTGAGCAGGCAGGGTGGCCACGGTAGTAAAAAGGATTTCATCCGTCTGATTCTGATTTCACCGTCCAGATTTCCTTCCACCGTTCCTTCCTGTTTGTTCCACGTGTTAGCCTATTGGTGGTTGCTCTCAAAAAATATACTCTTTTCCCGTCTGACTCTACTCTCCGCTTCCTCCCTCTCTCCCCCTCCCTCCCTCTCTCCTGACGGCGCTGCCATGCTGGGGGGTGGCTACCGGTGTTTTATGATATCTCTATTCCACTTTTATTGAACTGAGGCATTTGGCATATGGAGTCATATGAACAATTGCATGTATGTGCTCCTTTTTTGTATTCTTAATGAACTGAGGCATTTGGCATATGCAATGATGAGCTACTTTTCCCTGCCAACAATCCAATCTTGTTTCCTTCACCTCAAGGGAAAATTGTTGCTGTTCAAGCTTTATGCTTTTCTGTTGTTGTGCTATACTGAACCACCATATTGTTAGCTAATAGCCTAATATTGCAGTCACTGATATATCTCCAGCTGATAGTAATAACGTTTTTTTACTTCCTCACAAACCTTAACACTGGGCTCTCCTTGCTGCAGTAAACTACAAAATGTGTTATTTATTTTCCATTCACCTGCTTGATATGCAAGATGCCCTTTTCCAATTACTTCTATTATAATGTCTATTGTTGATTGGAATTTAACACAGGTATTTGCATCCTCAGTTACCATTTCGTTTAATAAATCTTTGCTTACCATATACTACACAATGGTCACGTCTATTTCCCATATGTGGTCAGTATTCTTTATGTGCACACCATATTCATGCCCGCTCTTTATTACTCAGTCATGGAACCACCAGGAGAAGAAAGTGTGGATTATATGGTTTCTTTGCAATGAAGTACAATTGTGCTCTGACCAACGAAAGGTTGTGTTATCTTTAACTGCCATGGCTCATGAGGTTGCTGATGCTTTGCTCATATTCTGTTACTGATTTCCTATTATTCACTTTCATGTCTGCTTTTTGATCTTTGATACCGTTTTTTTCGTGCATGCAGGCCCAAAACATCTGCAATTGAGGTTTTGCTGGGTCTTTTCCACCGAGTCCTCAAATATTTGGTTACTGCCTTGCCTTTGTGCCTTCTTTGATGCTTGTTTTTTTACTCTTGCGTGTGCTATTGTTAGCTTAGATGCCTTCCCACATGTGCTTCCAGTTCTACAATACAGCTGCAATGTTCATAATTCTCATAGATAGAGGTCTACTGATTAGTTGTTGCTGTTTTCTAGGTACCTCCTATGCCACCTTCTCTTTAGCAAATTTGGAGATACTATTTTCTTTGATCCTGCATATTTTTAGCCCTGCCCTACAATCAGTAGCAGATTCAATGGTGGGGCGGGCGATGGGGCGCCGAGCCCCCTACCGATACCAGAGCAGTGGAGCCCCCATGAATTTTTAGGCAAAGTTCTATCGTGTAGGTGGGGCTGAGACTTAAGATCGAGCATCAGTCCGAGGTATGTTGCTGTCGCACTTTTGTTCACCCCCCCCTCTAAAATTTTTTCTGGATCCGCCGCTGCCTACAATATATTATTACTAACTAAAAGCCCACCCAGAATAATGTTAAGTAGTTCACCATACCTAATATATAATTGTAAGGCCCTAATAATGCCTTTATCCCTCAAGGCCATTTTCCTAAAGTAGATGACCTACTATTATCTGATCTTGTTGTAATGAAGAAGCATTGTGCTTAGACCAAGGAAAGGTTGTGCTATCTTTAACTGTCATAGCTTATGAGATTGGTCATGTTTCACTCATATTTTATTGCTGCTTTCCTATGAATAATCTTCTACATACACTATATCTAACCTCTATGACTGTTTTATTTATTTATTGAACTACCTTCTTCTGGTAGTTCAACTCCCAATGTAATGTCTCCTAAAATTTATATGTTGATTTCCCCTGCCATTTTACTCATTCATTCTCACGTCTGCTCTTTGATCTTTGATACAGATTTTGTCGTGCATACATGCCCAAACCATCTATAATTGAGCTTTTGCTCCGTCTTTTCCACCTGTGTCCTCCAAGATTTGGTTAGTGCTTTCATGCCTTCTCTGATGCTTATTTTTAAACTCTTGTGTGCTCTATTGTCGGCTTAAATGCCTTATCCTCACAAGCGCCAGCTGCCCGTGCCGGTGCGCCAGCCACCGATCCTGCCACATCGGTAGGTTATCTCCCCCATAGCTTAAATTCACTGCATATGTCAGTGCTAAATACATTTGGAACCTAATGTTTTTTCTGATGGGCCATATAATGACATCACACTATCATGTCACCTCTGTTCAGACTATGAAAAACTTTGCTATTCTAAAGCCTGTGATGAAAAATGACGTCACATGTTATATGAATACATGTTGATGATCTCCAAAGGTACACAACA
Source organism: Miscanthus lutarioriparius (assembly GCA_904845875.1). NCBI lineage: Eukaryota > Viridiplantae > Streptophyta > Magnoliopsida > Poales > Poaceae > Miscanthus > Miscanthus lutarioriparius. Next base: position 101,204,411 of record CAJGYO010000004.1, on the reverse strand, counting down.
TGCTCATATAATAACATCCCCTTCCCTACATTCCGTCAGAGGTAATTCCTTGTAATTGTTGCCACTGCACCCCTCTCCTTCTATCTATACTCTTTTGTATATGTACCAGCACATGTACATTGTTGGTATTTCTTAACGTCTACAGAAGTTAATCAGCAAGCTTACGGAATTACCGTTGTAGCTTTCACCTAGAAGTATTTAGGGTATCGTATTTTCCACAGGTAATGAAGGTATTTCTTATAGCAAATTCATCCAAGGACAATATAAGGGTAGAGTTGAAAAGGGTAGAGAATGATTCCTATGGTAATAGGGTCTAAGGACAGATAAGTTCTACTTCTACTTGCTCTTTGGTGCTCTTCTCCTTGCGTGTTGTTGAATGAGGAGGGGGTGGCCTCCTTTTATAGATGGAGAGGAGGAATAATCCTATGGAATATGCTTTGCTTCCTTTCATAAATTGATCAAACCGCCATTCTCCGCATTAATTCCACCGCGATACCCATGCAACCGCCGTTGGAGAGGCGGTAAGAGTCAACCGACCAAAGCTTGGGCCGAACGGAGCAAGTAGGAAACCATGGCCTGGTCCAAATCGGCCCAAATTTGTTGGGTCGCCTCCTGTGATCCTCTAGACTTGGCCCTTGGTGGTTTCGCGCGGAGTTGAGTTGGTTTGGTTTGATTTTGGGCTTGTTCTTCACTTGTCTGGCCCCGATTTGTCTGATTGTGGGCCTTCTCCCCCTTGGGCTCATGTTGGGTGTATGTTTTGTTGTGTTTCTTGTACACTTTAGGCTTATTTTCTGTGTAATCCTGACATGTCCTCCTGCAAATAAATAATCACCAAAACTTATGGAATTGATTAGTTATAAGCCATAATTCTAAGTTTGGTGTTTATTTTAGCAAATTCTATGTGAGAATTGGCTGTTAAAAATTGGAGTTAAGGACTGCCAACAAGCTCCCCCACACTTAGCCCTTTGCTCGTCCTCGAGTAAAGTTCTAAGGACTAAGATGGGTTATCTCCTTGATATGAAACCTGGATACAAGTTATTCTAGGCTTCACCTGCACTTGTGAACTTTAGAGTGTCTACCACATTATCTTGGGTGATTGAATAATGGAACAACATGGATTTAAATCCCCTTCAATCAGTTTAGAAACTTGGGTTTTCATTAGATTTCAAAAATATAAACATAGCTTAGCTCCTCAAATAATTCTCTCGAATCGCTCAATGCTGTGTTTGGTTCCTCACCAATGCATATCATAGTGTTGCCTTCTTTCTTTCCTACTTCTAGAATGCTTATATGGGTCTTTAGGTAGGGAAAGATATGAAGGCATACTTACTCTACATATTTTGTTAAGTTAAAGTCAGATCCAAGGAGAAAAGATTTCATACCCTTAGATCAAGGAGTGCATGTGTGTGAATAAAGATAAACTAATACTCTTTTAACAAGAATGATCACTCTCTCTCTAGTTTTTATTTTGAGAACATGGCTATTGCTCTCTTTCTCTCTTTTTTTTCTTCAAAACATGAGCCTTCGTGTGCTCATCTTTTTTTCCAATACTTTGGGACCTTTATGTGTCCCATTTTTTTCTTTTTATACTTAGACCTTTATGTGTCCATGTTTTTCTAAAGATTTTTGCATAGCCCATGTCTCTTCTTCCTCTTTCTAGATCATGGAGTATTTGCCTAACAAACATTTTTTTGTCTACTCCCAATGTAGGAGCAGAATTTTTGGTGGATGGAAGCATGTTTTTGCGTACTCCCAGTGTAGGAGCAGCATGTGTATATGGAGTGTACGTGATTTTTGATCTTGGGAGCATGAAAAATCTCTCAACAAAGGTCACAATACTTACAAAACTCAACACCAAGTAAGTGGCATATGTAGAAGGCTCATTTCATGTATAAACATATATGGCTTTGGTGGGAACTTTGCGTATCATTAGAGGAACATGCTATTTGAATTTTGTTTTTTTTGAAAGATAAATCCCAAGTACTTTGCATAAGAGAGCAAGTTTCATATCATCCTACTATATCTCATATTCCAATTACTTAGATAAAATGGGATCCCTACGACGAGTGTTCACAAGTTATAGGAATATTAGCGAGGAATAAAGAGTATGCAAATTTAATCAATAGATAGCATGAAGATTGAGTGTCATTTGTTTTCTATTTTAAATTTGTTCAATTTTTAAACTTTAAAATTCGGGAGAGTTGAGGGTAGAGTTGCACAAACCATCGTTAAAGATGAAGGAGCTACGGGGAATCAGATATGGTTTGGCTAAATCAAAGGTTCATTCAATCCTCTTTGGAGCCATCTGTTCCGTCCTTCTGTATGTTGGATCATTTGATGTTGTGCAACGTGTTGGTGGGAGATCTCGAATGTGTGTTGGTGATGCATGAGAGATCTCTCCCACACTTATTCTTGTACCTATTTATTTTATAATGAAACGGGAAATGGAAACAGACAAGGGCTCTCCCAGCTGAGGTACCAGGGGCCTAAATTATATTATATTATATTATTATTTATTAGTAATTTTTTTGTTTATTTTTATTTATTCACCAGACTTTTTATACTCAAGCAAGGCTAAAGTAAAGTTGCAAAGTATTTCTAGCCTTGATTCATCTCCATTTTAGATTACTATTATTGTTTATGAAAGTGATACTCCAAAGTTCATTAATCAAATTTCAACACTATGTTAAATTTTGATTAAAGAAGGCTATTTTAACTTAAGCACAATGCTTAATTTAAAAAGCCTATGGATGTACCATATATAAATACATCCAAACTAGAGCATATGACCTAAACAAAGGTAGCATGAACTTGTATGAGCAAAATCATATGGAGGAAAAATGAGTAAAGGAATTGATGAATATTTAGTTTTTTATCATAATCCGGGGTATCTCCTGGCAATGTTGTGTTTATGGTCATAAGCTTGACCTTGGGAACTCATCCGGCAACTGTCAATGGTGGTGTAGTTCCCAGCTTCACCACCAAACATTTAACATTGTCGTCCAAGCTGCAGGGTTAGTTCCATAGTGCATCCATGAGATTTGTAATATTTATGGTAAACAAAAGCATCCATAACCATCCTCCTAAAGAGTTTACTAATGATAATTGAAAGATGGCTGAGATTCTCATGGAAGCACACGGAACTAAATAGTGTGTCCATGGCATAGAAATTTTCGTGTAGGATTAACATTGAATCTTGACCATTATCGAGATCAACGTTTGGATGGCTAGAGGGACACGACTTGGATTCGAGCGAGGATGATGATGGACGTTCAGTTTCACAAGGAAGCCTATGTAAAACAAATGGGGATATAAACTTCACCTCCTCGAACGGATCTTTGTTGGGATGATGCTCCGCCATTGGGAAATCTAAGCGAGTGGTGGAAGCAGTTCTCCCAAACTCTTCGTTAAGGCTCCCATGGGAAGGTTTTACTTGGTAAAGTTTGTCTAAACGGTAGCCTATGAGGAGCTCAAATTCATGGATGGCATATATATGGAAGTCTAAGTGAACCTCGTTTTTGTTTATTTTGATCGGCACGGCCCTAGCAATCCCACAACACTCGAAGATGAGTCCCGAAGGACTTTTGAAGAGTTTGTTGGTCGATACTAGCGGTATTTTGCCCAAAAGGGTTTCCGCAAGGAATTCTGACATGATATTAGTCTCAACAGCGGGGTTGTGCACTGAATTACTTTAGAAGAACGTTTCACTTCCATTAACCATTCCTTTGATGGTTCCACTCTGGGGAGAACTTTCCTTCTGTGTTTTTTGTGCCATGATAACTTCGAAGTATTGCCATAATTCTTGAATTCGATGGGGAACTCGGAAGGATGAATTAATCGTTCCTTCGATGTTTGTAGTTCGGGTGAGGGCTCATGAGTCGAACATAAGGATGGCATGTGTTTGGATTCGACCGATAAGGACTCCTCAACGCTCGACATGACTTTCGCCCGGAGGGTTTTGGTTCTTATGACGGAAGAAGTGTCTTCCTAGGAAGTTTTCAAGGTATTTCACTTGCTCCGTCATTGGTTTATGTGTAAACCAACCTTAGACAGTCACGTCTAGGCATAGGTCAGCATCTATATCCAGACCCAAACAAAAGAGACGCAATAACATGCCATCGGGTAAGGACAAGTCTAGGCCAGAGTGTATTAGCATTGAAAACCTGGCCCAGTCTGCACCTATAGACTCCTCGCGCTACACAAAATTGAGGATCACCCTTGGTAGAGAGATGATACGAGACATTAGGAAGAATGCAAGGTGAAATTTGACTTTAAGTTCATCCTAGTCCCCATTCGTACTTTCTACGGCATATGTGTACCATTGCTTCGCCTTCCCTGTGAGAGAGAAGGGAAAAAATTTCCACCTTAGTGTTTCTTGTGTCATGCCACATTTCCTCGAACTCATGCAGGTGTTGTCAAGAGTTTTCATTATCATGCCCAGAGAAGGGTTGAGCCCGAGCCATAGCTTTTAAACTAGGGTGGAGTTCACAGCCAAATGAACGGTTTGGTTTTGAAGGTGGCTCAGGGAACTCCCCCTTTGAAGAGGAAGGGTTTGCAAAAGATGTTTGCTTCATGATATAAAAGATAAAAGAAAATACTTTTGTTTTTATAAAAAAGAAAATATACAGATACAAGGATGAACTAGGTTCAAAGAAAATATAGCAACTGTCCCTGGCAACGGCGCCAAAAAGCTTGCTGGTATCTATTTCTTAACATCTACAGAAGTTAATCCATAAGCGTACGGAATTATCGTTTTAGCTTTCACCCGTGAGTATTCAGGGTATTGTATTTTTCACAAGGAACGGAGGTATTTCTTCTAGCTAATTCATCCAAGGACAATATAAGGATAAGTTGGAAATGGTAGAGAAGGATTCCTATGATAATAGGGTCTAAGGATAGATAAGTTCTACTTCTACTTGCTCTTTGGTGCTCTCTCCTTGTGTGTTGTTGTTGAATGAGGAGGGGGTGGCCTCCTTTTATACATGGAGAGGAGGAATAATCCCATGGAATATGCTTCGATTCCTTTCATAAATTGATCAAACCACCATTCTCCTCATTAATTCCACCGTGATACCCATGCAACCATCGTTGGAGAGGCGGTAAGAGACAACCGACCAAAGCTTGGGCTGAAAGGAGCAGGTGGGGGTGCGGCCGCACTAGGGGGTGTGGCCGCACCATGGCCTGGTCTAAATCGGCCCAACTTCGTTGGGTCGCCTCCTGTGATCCTCTGGACTTGGCCTATGGTGGTTTCACGCGGAGTTGAGTTGGTTTGGTTTGATTTTGGGCTTGTTCTCCACTTGTCTGGCCCTAATTTGTCTGATTGTGGGCCTTCTCCCCCTTGGGCTCATGTCTCCCCCTTGGGCTCATGTCGGGTGTATGTTTTGCTGTGTTTCTTGTACACTTTAGGCTCATTTTCTGTGTAATCTTGACATGTCCTCCTGCAATTGAATAATCACCAAAACTTGTGGAATTGATTAGTTATAAGCACTAATTCTAAGTTTGATGTTTATTTTAGCAGATTCTATGTGAGAATTAGCGGTTAAAAATTGGAGTTAAGGACCGCCAACGCACATTTGGACTTTGGTTTCCGTGAGGAAAGGGCGTCCACGTCACCCCGCTTCCCCTGCGCAGTTGGATCCTCGATCCTGTGGCTCATGATACTTCGAGCCACTTACGTCGGCAGCAGCTTCACGCGATTCTTCATACCTTCTCTTCATTCTGCTTCTAATTCCAGCATAAAAATATCTACTCCGCCTTATCTGCTCTCCCATCCTCCCTCCTGTTTCCACGTATTTACATGATATGATTTTACCATGGTACACACAACAACCTTCAGATTGCTAATTGTTTGTAAAGGGTGATGTTTTCTGGCTCCATGTTGTGCCTACCTAACTGCAACAGATCAGATGCTGCCATTTCGGTTTATTTCTGAGGCTCCCTCTTACTTATTAACTTCTTTTTTTTCACAATTCGTGTATATATAGGGATTTCGGTGCTCAATAATTGAGGCCCATTTCTTCTATTATACATCTTAGATGACCGGTAGGATGACATGTGAACATATTTTGATCCCATTGAGTTTAAAAGAGTTCTGTTTGCAAACAAACCCTAAATAAATCCCCTATTTTTAGTCCTCTGTTTCTTTTTCTTTTTTCTTTTTTTTTGCATTTCCTACTCTTTGTGATTATGCAAAATTGTAGCAACATATTTCCTTAAGCACTATACATATCTTCCTCTCTTGCCAGGGATCAAATATTCCATCTCTTGTGCAATGCCACATTCTTCATGTGATTCCTTACCTGCCCTTCGCAAAAAATCCATGCTCATGTTCATCCTGCCCTTATATGCAGCAGCATAGTATTATACATTTTAATTTCGATACAAAAGTGTATGAGATCAGGACCGAGTGTTCTTCAGGTACGCCATCTTAATCATTATATTGCCTGCTGCTACCTGCGGTTCGACAATTATTTTGCCCGAGTTCAATCTGGAACAAGAATTTGTAGAACCCATTTGCCTTCCTGACTACATAGTGAATTTTTTTGTTCTGAACCTCCATCCTTATTATTTACCTCAGTTAAATGTTACTATTCGTTGACTTCATTTCCTTATAAGCCAGAATATGGACACCATCTATTCTAATCTTTCACATCTTTTCAGGTTGTTTTCTTCACCCATTCTGATAAGGATAATGCAACACATGTCAACCACATATGCTACTGATTCTGTACTCTGCATAGCAGGTATATCGTTTAGTGCTTCCTATGCTACATGTCATTGTCTTTCCATCTTTTCAGCAACTGATTCTTGCTGGAACTTTTTTAGTTGTGCTCTGGAGTTACCCACTACAGCATTTTTACTCAATTTACATATTCCAATTTTTTCCCAAAAAAAAAAACAGTAGCATTTAGGTTTATGAAGATGACATCACAAGCGGCTTCCTGTACGTAAAGATTTTTCTCTATTTATGCGTACCTGGACCTATTCTTCTACAGAGCAACAGTTACGAAACTGTCTTTCTCTTTATTACAGTACGTTTGGAAAGCATTACAATTCTGACTTATTCCATGCGCTAATTTAGAACCCACCTGCAGCTACTATACCTATGGTTCCATGACATACTTGGGGCCAATAATTATACCATTGTTGTATACATGATACAGTACAGAGTATAGGTTGCAAAGGCACAAGGTGTTAGGATCAATTAGTTGTTTCAGAACAACCTGCAGATAAGTTCTTCAGTGACTCCACTCAATACATGCTAATAGCGAGACAGCCTTTGTCATCTGTATGATTTTTTTTATTTGTTGAGATGCTGAAAATAACTTTAAACAAAACAATCAGCAGAACTTCATATTTTCTCTCAAATTCATGACTTTTGAGATTCAGTATCAACCATACATAGGTTACGCTCTTTTTATTATAACAAAATGCTTCTGCAGCCTCATATTTTCTCTCAAATTCATGACTTTGAGATTCTATTCTTGTACATATATGCTCTTCCTTGAACTTTAGCTAGATTTGTATTGTAAACTTTAAAACTTAGAAGCATGTATATATACAATAAGCAACTTCTATCTATTTCCCCACTAATAGCTAGCAGGTAGTAGCAATACATGTATACGTGCAACAACTAGAGAAGGATAATACATGTATACGTGCAACAAAGAAGGGGAGCAGGTTGGCTTCCAAGAGGCTCCGCCGTTTATTAGCGAACACATGAGCTCGTGTATGTTAGTCGATTTTCTTATGAAATTCGTACCGCTCCTGTTGTACGGGCAAACTTTCATTTGGGTTTTCTCAGTCTTTAGTGTAAGTAACATAATCATTATAGTATGTATAAGCAACCCAGTTCCCTTCAAGTATAGTATCTACATAAACATACGGCCGCAGCGGAGCGTACCCTCTGCCTCCTACTCTGTCTACTTGAGTCTAACCCATGTATTGTACCCTTTCTCGCCCATTTAATATAGCATTTTGTGAGGAAATGTGTTACAAATTACTTGATGAAATGTTGTTTAGTGTAGCGTGTTTAATATAACTCATACAATTTTTACATGCCATCCAAATACCCACGAGCGCGATGGCGTGTGGATTCCACTAGTACCCTTAAACTAACGACCGCGTTAAAGCACGACCTGTCGTGTTCTCTGGAAGCGCGTGACCTAGCCCCTACCCCCACGACCGTCGTCTACCTCATGCTCGACCTCGCCCCCACCCTTGCTGCCGCCGCTGCCCACGCCCCACCCCTGCCCGTCGACCTCCCCCCCACCACCTTAACCTCCCATTTACTCCGAACAGCTGCAACGCGTCTCCGCTATAGTCCCACACAGGTCCCGCCCCTCGCCTGTCCCCACCCCACCACCGGCGGCCGGTCGCAAGCCGCCTCGCCACAACCCCGCCCACCCTAACCACAGTAGCTCGCCGGTGAGCACCGTCGCGCCGCCCTCGCCGCCCTTCAGCCCGCCACCACCGCCGTGTCGCGGCCACCTCCCCTCGAACCCCCTTCTAAGCCTGCCGGGATATGATTCCCTAATCCGCCGGAACCCTAACTCTGGCGAGGTCCTCGTCTCCGACGTCGGCGACCTCCTCGCTAGAACCCTAGTCTCCATCTTCGTCTCTAGCGCGGGCTTGGACGCAGGCGCGAGTGCGCGTTCGATGCATTGTGCGACGCCTCGCATATTAGAATTTGCCTTAAACTAAATTGTGCTAACCACGCAAAAAGAAAAGTATTTTTTGGACTATTTTTTTTTTAAATATTGTCATTTGGATGCGGCATGCATCGGTTTCTCTGCTTTGTCTAGAAGTCTTGACTCTTGAGTCGTCACATGACCTGACCACAACGAAAGCAAGGCGAGACGGAGACCAACGCAGCACGCGTGCCCACACAGGTCACCGGTGGAGGAATAATATATATGCTCCATTCCGTTTCAGTTGCACTTCCCTCCACGGCTCCACGCCTCGACTCCCTTTTTGTCAACCTGCGCCCCCGCGCACCACCTGCTCGACGTAATACGAGTGCCACCGCTTTTGATCTTTGAAACCCCACCGCACCGCAGGGAGCGCGCCTTTCTGCCTACTCCACCACGACGCTCGCCCCATTAAAGTCCGCGGCCACCCCCACCATCGTCGTCCTGTCCAAGTCTGTCCTAGTGGCTGATGGGTCAGGACTCAGGACGGCTTCCTCCGACTGGAGCCTGTTGGCTCTTAAGATCGTCCAGGCATAGATCTACTGGGTGTGTTCTTTCAATTCGGGATAAATAAGCATGTAGATCATCCTAGAGCACAAACCAGAGAGAAAGGGAGAGAGAGAGAGAGGTAAGGGTACCGACCATCGGCGGGCTTGGAGGAGGTGGAAGCCATGTCATCGGTGGCGTGGAGTGTTGGTGGAGTCCCAAAAAACTTAGCGGGTGTAGGCGTCGGGCTTTATTTTCATGTGGCAGCGAGAAGAATTGCTTTAATCAAGCTCTATTCTCCTTCTAAATAAAACGACAATGCGAGATCCAGTGGCGACACCGGTGGAGCTTCCGCCGCCTTCAGCAGCTACCCTCTGGATCGGATTAGGGTTTAGGTGGAGCCGTGGGTGGCGAACCTCGTGTCGGACGAGCCATGAAAACACAAGTCTCCCCACCTTCTTATTTCTTGCTAATTTCTTCTTATTTTATTGACGCAGGGCGTGAGGAGGCCCACCAGTTTGAGCATGCACATTAGGCTGGGCACCCCGATCGGTAGCATTTTGAGTCGAGAGTCCGACTCGGTCGTTGGACCGAGCCGGGTGAAGATCAATCTAACAGAGCCCAGTTCTGCTCTGCCGTGCGTGATTTAGGATGGCGTCGCTCATGCTGATGAAAAACGGCGGAAGCGGCCCATTGTTCGCGCGATAGATTCATTTTCGCCTAGGCCGTACATGCCGAGCATTTCATGGCTTCACACTCGCTTGCTGGTTCTTGCTCACGGCGACGATCCTCTCGTTAGCTCTTCTTGACAGAGTGGGGTGGCGGGCACAAACCGGCGGCGGAGGTGGTGGGGGCTCACAGAGCGGGGCGGCGAGAGCTTGGGCAACGATCTCAGTGGCGACACCACCGCCGCATTCGCTACCTCCTGGATGACTTAGGTGGGCTTCGTGGGTGGCAGCAACCTCGTGCGACGGCCCTAGAGTTCAGAGTTCAAGCGCAAGCTTAGGGACGTTGACAACTATCTCTCGTCCTGGGGCAGCACTGGCGCGGGCGCCGACCCGTGCCAGTGGACCGGCGTTGCCTGCTCCAATAGCGGTGACGTGACCGGCGTCATGCTCCAAGGGCTCGACTTCTACGGCGTCGGCGAGCTCTCCACCACCATCTGCGCGCTCCCGCGGCTCGCTGTCCTCATCGTGTCGAACAGCGGGCTCTCGGGCGGCGTCCCCAAAGGCCTCGCCGCCTGTCGCTCGCTCGAGGTCCTCGACCTCAGCAACAACTCTCTTCGGCACCATCCCACCGGAGCTCGGCCAGCTGAACAAGATAAGAGTGATTGACCTGTCCGTGAACAGCCTCGACGGCGCCATCCCGCCGGAGCTCGGTAACTGCACCAACCTGCAGACCCTTGCCTTGAACAACAACTACTTCACTGGTAGCGTCCCGAGGGAGCTCGGAGCACTGTCATCGCTTTCCAAACTATTCATTCACAAATCACAAGAACGAGCTCAGCGGCATCATTCCGCCGGAGCTCGGCCAGCTGAGCAACATAAGGGTGATTGACCTGTCCACAAACAACCTCAATGGCACCATTCCGCCGGCGCTCGGTAACTGCACCAACCTGCAGACACTCGCCTTGAACAACAACAAATTCACCGGTGGCGTCCCGAGGGAGATCGGAGCGCTGTCGTCGCTTGCCAGACTCTACATTTATGAGAACCACCTCGACGGCACCATCCCACTGGAGATCGGCAACCTGCAGAGTGCAGTGGAGATTGACCTGTCGGTGAACAGCCTCATCGGTGTAATCCCTGTTGAGCTCGGCCAGATACGCACGCTCCGGCTGCTCAACCTCTTCAGTAACCGTCTACAAGGAAGCATCCCGCCAGAGTTCAGCCAGTTGAGTAACATAAGAAGTATTGACCTGTCGATTAACAACCTCATCGGAACCATTCCCAAGGGGTTTCAGAACCTGAGACGCTTGGAATACTTGCAGCTCTGCATGAACAACCTCCATGGCGCCATCCCTCCATTGATGGGGGCTAACAGCAACCTCACGGTGCTTGACTTGTCGTACAACCAGCTGACGGGGAGCATCCCTCCTCACCTGTGCAAGTACCAGAAGCTCAAAATCTTGGAGCTCAGCTCGAACCTCCTTGATGGCAACATTCCTCCACAAGTGATAGCCTGCACTAGTCTAGAGCAGCTCTGGTTGTCAGATAACATGCTGACCGGAAGCCTGCCCCTCCCCCTCGAGCTACATAATCTGTCGTTGCTTGAAGCTGACTATAACCGCTTCTCCGGACCGATACCGCCTGCGATCGGCAACTTGAGGAGCATAGGGTGCCTAAGTCTGTCCTCCAATTTATTTGTTGGGCAGATCCCTGCCAGCATCGGCAACCTGACAAACATTTTGAATCTTGATCTCAGCAGAAACTCCCTCACCGGAGAAATTCCTCAGGAGGTCGGTGCACTAGTGAACCTGATGAAGTTGAGCCTGTCTGACAACTGTCTGAACAGTACCATTCCGAGGACTCTCGGAGACCTGTCCTTTGTCACTGATCTGCAAATCGGAGGCAACCATCTGTCTGGTCATATCCCGGTTGAGTTTGGCCAGCTGAATGGCCTTCAAGATACTCTAAATCTCAGCTACAACATGCTGTCAGGTGAGATCCCAACACAGCTAGGGAATTTGGGGTTTCTGGATTCGCTGCATTTGAACAATAATGAGCTAGAAGGAGAAATTCCTTCTTCATTCGGGAACCTTACAATGATGTCCCACTGCGACCTATCTTCAAGGTTTTCATTTTCGAAAATTAAAATTTATCGGGGATCACAGATAAAAAGGATAAACAGGATATATCGGAAATATCGGACCAAATTCAAATAAAATGTAATTTGAATTTAAATAAATTTAAATAAAATTTGTACGAAAAAATAGATATTTTCTTATCGGCACCTACGGATAAAAAGGATATATCGGAAATATCAGGAGATTTCGGCCGAAAAAGGAAACCATGCCTATCTTACAACAATCTCGTTGGGCTGATTCCACCACAGCTGGGAAACTTTTTTTCGAAAGCATGTTTTGCACGTGCTTCGTTGAGAGAGGTTAGAGTTCATACAACACAAACCGGCTGCGAACGACGGCGAGATGTCGAGGTCGCTGCACGGCTGCACACTGACACAGATCACCGGCTATAGCGGTGCAGCTAAACATGCGTACTAACTAAGAAGATAACTGTTGCGACAAAGCTGAAGCGGCGAGCCCAGACTAGTTCACCGCTGCGAAGAGCGCCGCCAGACATCGATACCCCGCGGCGATCAAGGAATCCGCCTCGTCGCGGATCAAAGGGAAGACTTCAGCCGGCGACTTAGCAAGGTTGTCAAACGTCCGCCTGTTGCGCTCTTTCCAGATCGACCAAGAAGCGAGGAGGACGAGTGAGTCGAAGCCGCGGCGTAAGCTTCCGGGGATGCCGGCTCTGGTCTGCTGCCACCAGTCGGGCAAGCGAGAGTCCAGGTTTGGACTTAAGTGCGGCAAACCAGCTCGCATCAATAGGCGATGCCACACTTCACGCATGAAGATGCACGAGGCCAGTAGGTGGTCAGTGGTCTCCTCCTGCTGGTCGCAGAGTGCGCAGCTTGCATCTGGCTGCAAGCCATGATGATGCCGCCGTTCGGCCGTCCACAGGCGTCAGTGGAGCGCGAGCCAGAAGAAGAACCTGACCTTGGGTGGTGTTGCAGCCCGCCAGACGTGCTTAGCGCCCACTGAGGTCATGCCGGTGAAGAATGCTCGGTAAGCCAAAGAAGCCATGTAATTACCCGTCTCAGACCATTTCCAAATGAAGCGGTCGGCTGTGTGTGGCACGAGCACGACGGAGTCCACCATGTCCCAAACGGTGACGTAGTCGCAAAGGACCGCCGCCGTTGGCGCGCTGGAGATGTCCCTCGCCAACTGCGCTGGAGATGTCCCTCGCCCACTGCCGGTTGGCGAGGGTGTTCTTGATAGTTCGCGAACGCCGACGGCGTCCCACCGCCCGGAAGAGGTTGGGGGCGAAGTTGCAGATGGCGCCCCCTGGCAGCCAGGCATCTGTCCACAGCTGGGAAACTTGAGCTACTTGAAATTACTGCGGTTGAACAATAATGAGCTTGAAGGGGAAATTCCCTAATCAATCGTCAATCTTTCCGAACTGCTAGAGTGCAGCCTATCTTACAACAATCTTGTTGGACTTCTTGAGCTAAAGATGTGGAAACCACACTGCTCCTAGTCTCAAGCCTGCCCAACGAAGGGGAATATCGTTTCCTTTATAAAGGAGGCTAGTCAACCGTGTAGCTAGCCTTACATAGGGTAGGACTGTACTGGTCATTGGATGTATTTTCTAAAAATAATTATTATCTACCTTTGCGATTGTATAAACCAACATAAATAGCTCATACATCTATATTTAAATTAATTACCCACCTATACCATTAGAAAACATGATCTAAAGTGAACTAAATTTGCATCTAATTATTCGCATGCTATTATGACAAAGAATTATACAACCTCTTAAATTTGCAACTAAATTACTACTTCTGTAAAATCTAAAATACCCCTCAAAGCTACATCTAAATTATAAACTTCTTCTGTTACAAAAAATATTTAAGTAACAATAAGGCATACTCCTCCGTCCCTTTTTATTTGTTGTTATCACTTTCGAGAAGTCAAACGTACTCAATTTTGGCTAAATATATACTAGAAATATTAATATTTATGGTACATAATTAGTATCATTTGATAGATCTTTGAATCTATTTTTATAGTAAATTTATTTAGAGGTTTGTAGATACAAATGTTGCTAATATTTTTTACAAATCTAGTCTAAATGTATCCCTGACGACAGTAGAGAGAGTATATATGTTTCTACATTATCCGCTTCCATTAATATTAAAATAAATTAAAGTAAACAAATATGTTGTGCCATCATGCACATCAAGTACACATGCATGCATGAAGATAAATACATATATTGTTTTAACAAATTATCATATACTAAGGATACTTCAAAATTATTTAAAATTATACTAATAACCATGAACTACAATTTATATAGAGTAAGTTGTTAGTTTATGTATATTTATACATTTTAACTAAAGCATTTGACATATCTATATTTATAGTATATCCATAATTGCATATATCTAATTTCTTTATAAGAAAATGCAAACATGTTAAGAAATGAGGTAGGCTAGTGCACCACAGGTGATCTTTATATCCTTTGAGATTACTTTAGAGTAAACAGTCATTATTAGGATTAAATATCAATATCCTCGTGAGGTTAGCACTGCCGCATCTTGGGTCAGTTTTGGATCCTTCATTTTGGAGGAGTTGAAATCTACATAATGGATTAAGCTATTTGGCTTGGAATTTGACATTCCATAACTTTTCCAAGCTCACAAATAAGGCTATCTCAAATCTACTGAGGTGAGAGATGGAAATAGATTCTCAGAGATTATTATGCTATAATTATATTATCTAACTTATAGCACACTCTTCAACTCACTTCTCTACAATAAAAACGCAACATATAAGTATGTCCCTTGTATGTCTAACAATAAATATATAAATATATTTCATATACAACTATATTAGCTTAATTAATCTATACCTAAATTGTAATTATTAAAATAAATTAAATTCTAAGGATCAAGCAGGTCCTAAATCTCACTTCAAGCTCTACTGCTGATCTTAGATGACATGGTGTATATTTCAAATGACTATTTAGGTCTTCATAGGAGAAGAGTGCGTGATCTATGACCCAAAATCCTTGTTTTCATGAAAATACAAAAGAGTGTTAGTAAAATATAGGCACAAAGATCTTGAACTTAACTTGAGAACGAAAAACTTATAGCAATTAATAAGATTAAAATTTGGAATTCAAAATTTAGATTCGTAATGTTATTAAATATGGGCTACACAAGAGCATCTATAATTTAAGCTAAAGTTCCACTAAATGCATACTACACAGAGGTGACCTGAAAAGCAAAAACTATGAATATAGATGCTAAAAAGGACGCGGGCGAGCGCAAAAAAAAAAGCTGGAAAGAGGGATCGTACCACGACAGACCGCCTAAGAGCCCACCCTCGGTAACCGGTAGGACACAGATGAACATTTGTCTAGTGGATGCTCAAGAGTCTATTTATTAAGGCGAAACAGAGAAATTATACTCTAACTAATTACTTCTTGGTATATTAAATCATGTCGGAATGGAGGGAGTATAGTTTAGTAACCGGCAAGTTTACCATAATTTATAGTAACTACAGAGTATCTATTATGTTAACTAAAAATTAAATAAACAGGAAAATATGCAATAGGTCACCGGTGGAGGAATAATATATGCTCCATTCCGTTCCGTTGCACTTCCCTCTACCCATCGTCTCTCTTTTCGTCAACAGCTGCCCCGCGCACCACCTGCTTGACGGGATGCGAGCGTCACGGCTTTTGATTTTTGAAACCCCACCCCCACCGCGGGTGCGCGCCTTTCTGCCTACACCACCATGCTCGCCCTGTTAAAGTTCGCGGCCACCGCCACCATCGTCGTCCTGTCCGTGTCCGTCCTAGTGGCTGTTGTGTCAGGACACAGGACGACTTCCTCTAACTGGAGTCTGGTCCTGCTTTGCCGTGATTTATTAGGACGGTGGCGGTTGGGACCATGGCGTCAACCGTGCCGCGATTCTTGCTCCCAGCGGTGATCCTCTTCTTAGCTCTTCTTAACTTGCTGGCGGCGGCGGCGGCAGACAAGTTGGTGGAGGACGGCACGACGGCCCTGCTGGAGTTCAAGCGAAAGCTTGGGGACATGGACAACCACCTCTCGTTCTGGGGCTGCGCTGTTAGATAATCTACTGTTACCTTATGTGAACATAGTAAGGGAAGATAGCGTCGAAAGGCTCCCTGCTGTAATATTGTAGCCACTGCAGGTGCAGGTGCCGCACGGCTCACCTGCAGCACTGTAAACACATGCAGTGGCCGGCGCAGAGTTAGCCCTGTATGTTCAGCCTGTTCGCTTGGTCGTAAACGATCGTAAATTTTCAGCCAGAAGAGTATTTTTCTCTCACATCAAACCAGCCAGCAGTAATAATTCACGATCATATACGATCGTTTCAGCCCCAGCCGAACAGGCTGGTTATCTAGTTACTGTTACAGCATGTGCGCTGTACTAGGACTAGATGAATAAAGTTGTATAAATAGACATACACGGTAACTCAGTAAAAAGAGTTCAGATTTGCCATCTCACAGATAGGGCTTTGGCCAATGCTGGTGTCTTGTATTGTGTGTGCTTGCTCTGTTCTCCCTTCTTCTTCTAACTCTAGCCATAGTGTGTGGGGACGGACACACTTGTTTGTGATCGGCACGGCTAATGGGTGTTCGACAATACTAGCGGGTGCTCGGCAAGACCGGCGAGTGGTTCACTCGCCTGAGCCGGTGATCCTGTGGGCCAACAAATGGTATCAGAGCCGTACAAGCACCGTCGCCAGACTAACCGCTGATGATGACGGGCGGTTCAGAGATGGACGACAACAGTGGCACTGCTGTGGCTACCCAGCCATGACCTGAGGTCGTTGTTCACACGGTGCGGGAAGTCAGCGGCACCAGTTAGCCGATGCTTACTCGCACCAACTATGGAGAGTGGTCGGTGACCATGAAAGTCAAGCTCAGAGCCCGACGGCTCTGGAATGCTATTGATAAGGGCACCGACAATGAAGAAGACGATATGTCAGCGTTGGAGGCTATCCTCGCTGCTGTACCGGTGGAGTACAGGGAGCCGTTGGGGGCAAAAAGCTCGGCTAAGGAGACGTGGGAGGCTATTGCGGCGATGCGCGTCGGTTTCAACCGTGGAAAGAAGGCAACGGCCTAGTTTCTGAAGCAGGAGTACGCCAACCTCAAGTTCAAGGATGGTGAAATGGTGGAGGACTTCTCCCTCCGCCTGTAGACGCTCATCAGCAAGCTGAAGAGCCATGGCGTCACCATCGATGAAGAGGAGGCGGTCTCCAAGTACCTCCACTCTGTGTCGGCAAAGTACATCTACATCGTTCTCTCCATAGAGACGATGCTGGACTTATCCACCCTCACCATTGAGGATGTGACAGGCCGTCTGCGGGCGGTGGACGAGCGCTTGGAGCAGGCAACAGCAACGAAGGACAGCAGGAAACTCCTGCTGACGGAAGAGGAGTGGGCTGCTCGGAGGAACTCCGGGAAGGCAACCTCCTCCAGCCGCGGTGGCGATGAAAAGCGCCGCGGTGAGGCTTCTTCGGAGAAGAAGCAGGTCGACCCCAACGCCTACCGACGTTGCGGGAAGATGGGCCATTGGGCACGGGAGTGCCCAAACCGCAAGCATGAAAAGAAGGCTCAGGCTCATCTGGCGTAAGCCGATGATGAAGATGAGGCCACTACCCTAATGACGATGTTCTGTGCATTGCACGACGTCGAGGCCGAGGAGAAGGAAGAGGTGACGATAGTGGAATGACCTGGGAAGGCCCTGAAGACAGTCAACCTCGATGAACCACGCGCTCAAGTTCACCTCGGACATGTGGGCGCCGACCAGGAGCAGCGGTGGTATCTGGACTCTGGTGCTAGCAACCACATGACAGGCTCCAAGGAATCCTTCTCCGAGCTCGACGGTGATGTTACCGGTACGATGAAGTTTGGTGACGGCTCAAGGGTGGCTATCCAAGGGCGCGACACCATTATCTTCAAATGCCAGAATGGGGAGCACCGCGGGCTAACGGATGTATATTATATCCCGCAGCTGCGTTCCAGTATCATCAGCATTGATCAGCTCGATGAGGGCGACAGCGTCCTTAGGATCAGGGACCAGGAGCAGCAACTTCTTGCCAAGGTGAAGAGGTCCCTGAACCGGTTGTACCTGCTCGACCTAAAGGTAAAGCAGCCGGTGTGCCTGGCGGCAAGGCACTCCGAGGAACCGTGGATGTGGTATGCCCGGTTTGGACATCTCAGCTTCGACGCGCTTGGTCGGCTGAAGAAGATGGTCTGAGGGCTACCCCACATCAAGCACGGAGGCGAACTGTGTGACAGCTGCCTGACCAGGAAGTAGAGGAGGCTACCTTTCTCAAAGGCGGCCAAGTATCGTGCGAAGGACGCTCTCGAGCTCGTTCACGGCGACCTTTGCGGGCCGATCACGCCTGCTACAAACGGTGGTCGGCGGTACTTCCTCCTGCTCGTGGACGATTGCAGTCGCTACATGTGGCTGCAACTCCTGACGAGTAAGGACGAAGCGGCGACGGTGATCAAGAAGTTCAAGACACGCACGGAGGCCGAGAGCGGCAAGAAGCTCCGCGTGCTGAGGACTGATCGCGGTGGTGAATTCACTTCGGTGGAGTTCGCTGCATACTGCGTGGATCAGGGTGTGGGGCAACACCACACCACGCCGTATTCGCCACAACAGGATGGCGTGATGGAGCGACGGAACTAGACGGTGGTCGGCACGGCCTGATCCATGATGAAGGCCAAAGGCATGCCGATAAGATTCTAGGGAGAGGCGGTGACCACGGCAGTGTTCATCCTCAACCGCGCTTCGACCAAGGCCCTGATGAGCAAGACGTCGTTTGAAGCTTGGTAAGCGTGTCCTTCCTCCGGACATTCGGCTGCATCGACCACGTCAGGAAGAAGAAGCCGAACCTCACCAAGCTGGAGGATAGGAGCACACCGATGGTGTTCCTAGGCTACGCGGAGGGTACCAAGGCGTACCGGCTCTACGAACCACGTGGAGACAAGGTGCTTGTCTCGCGCGACGTCGTGTTCGACGAGGAGGCGGCTTGGGACTAGAGCAGTCCAAGCACGGGGGAAGTTGGCAGCTTCACCAGCACCTTCGTCGTTGAGCATTTGGTCATCCACGGTGGTGGAGACGCTGGGGAAGAGGTGCCGAGCACTCTGGGAGGAGCGCCGAGCACTCCGGCGGTAGAGTCAAACACTCCTAGGGCAGTGCCGAGCACTTCGGGAGGGACGCCGAACACTCTAGGAGGAGTGTCGTGCACTCCTAGAGGGATACCGAGCACGCCAGGAGTGGTGCCGGGAGGTTCTGCAGTGGTGGTGACCACTCCAGGACGGGTGCCGAGCAGTCCTGTGGCAGAGCCAAGACATCTTGCTATGGTGCCAACCACTCTAAGACTGAGGCTGGGCACTCCTACAGTGTGGCCAAACACTGCAGGAGTTATGACGAGCTGTCCAGAAGTAGTGCCGAGCACTCCAGGTGCTGTGCCAAGCACTCCAGCGGAACAGGGAACTCCATCGACGCCGATCGAGTTCACCTCACCTCCAAGTGACATCACTGAGTTTGTGGACGCCTACCACGAATGTGAGGAGGTGCGGTTCCGCAGGCTGGAAGACATCGTCGGTGGCACAGTCCCCTCAGGTCTGGCGGGCAGGCTGCTCAACGACACAGAGCTGCTACTCGACAGTGTAGAGGAATCACCCACATTTGCGCTAGTCGAGCGCGATGGAAACTGGGGATGGGCGATGCTGGAGGAGATGAAGGCGATCGAGGAAAACGAGACTTGGCAGCTCGTCGATCCACCTCCAGGATGCCGTCCGATCAGCCTGAAGTGGGTGTACAAGGTCAAAAGGGAAGAGCTCGGCGCCATTGTCAAGCACAAGGCGTGCCTCGTCGCCCGAGGCTTTGTTCAGCGCGAGGGCATAGACTTCGAGGAGGTCTTTGCGCCAGTAGCGTGCATGGAGTCGATTCGTTTGCTACTTGCTTTGGCAGCATCAAAAGATTGGTGCGTCCATCACTTGGACGTTAAATCGGGCTTCCTCCAGGTTTCATCGTCAAGGGAATGGTGTTCGTCAGGCAATCTCCAGGTTTCGTCATCATGGGAGAAGAGCACAGGGTGCTCCGACTGCGCAAGGCGCTCTACGGGCTACGGCAGGCCCCACGAGCATGGAACGTCAAGCTTGACGCCACGCTGGGCGAGCTTGGGTTTTAGAGGTGCACAACCGAGCACGCGCTCTACACACGGCGACGGGGAGGAGCTCGTCGTCGGCGTGTATGTGGATGACTTAATCGTCACCGGCGCGCATACGGAGGACATCAACAGCTTCAAGCGCGAGATGGCGGCTCGTTTTTGAATGAGCGATCTCGGCGCACTCTCCTACTACCTCGGCATCAAGGTGAGACAGGGGAAGGAGGAACTCATGCTCGATTAGAGCGCGTATGCCTCCAAGCTGTTGGAGAGGAGCGGCATGGCTGAGTGCAAGCCATGCGTGACTCCGATGGAGGAGCGGCTGAAGCTGACGAAGGCCAGCACTGCGGCGAAGGTGGAGGCGACACTCTACCGGAGCATCATCGGCGGTCTGCGCTATCTAGTCCACACAAGGCCGGACATTCCGTTCGCCGTGGGCTACGTCAGTCGCTTCATGGAGGATCCCAGAGAGGATCACTGGTCTGCGGTGAAGCGGCTACTACGCTACGTCAAAGGGACGGTGGATCATGGGATCATCTTTCTAAAGACCGGTGGGAGTAGGCTGTAGCTCACTGTGTTCAGCGATACAGACATGGCGGGGGACATCGATGGGCGACGGAGCACCTCTGGCATGCTCGTCTTCCTCGGATCGGCCCCAATTTCATAGTTGTCGCCTAAACAGAAGGTGATGGCGATATCTACATGCGAGGCAGAGTACGTAGCGGTGGCCACAGCGGCGTGCCAAGTTGTGTAGCTACGCTGGCTGCTGGGCGAGCTAACCGGAGTGGAAGCTCACCCACCAGCAATGATGGTGGACAACCAGCCCACCATCGCTCTCGGGAAGAATCTGGTTCTGCACGACCGGGGTAAACACATCGACATAAAGTTTCACTTCCTCAGAGACTGTGTCGATGGAGGGCAGATCGTCATCGAGTTCGTCGAAACTGGTCGGCAACTCGCGGACGTCCTCACCAAGCTGCTCGGACGTCTTCGACTCACGGAGCTGAAAGAGATGATCGGCATGGAGGGGTACAAGGGTTAGCAGTAGGATTAGAAGAAAATTATTAGATAATCTACTGCTACCTTGTGTGAACATAGCAAGGGAAGACGACACCGAAAAGGCCCCCGCTATGATAATGTAGCCAGCTGCAGTGCGAGGCATGAGCTCACTGCGAAGATGTAGCCACATGCAAAGGCCGACGCAGAGTCAGCCTCTGTATGTTATCTAGCTATTGTTGCAGCAGACATGCGCCAGTACTAGGACTAGATGGATAGAGTTGTATAAATAGACATATACACGGTAACTCGGTAAAAAGAGTTCAGATTTGCCATCTCATAGGTAGGGCTTCGACCAACGCTGGTGTCTTGTATTGTGTGTGCTTGCTCTGTTCTCCCTTCTTCTTCTAGCTCCAGCCATAGTGTGTGGGGACGGACAACGCTTGTTCGTGGTCGGCACGGCTAGTGAGTGCTCAGTAATAGTAGCGGGTGCTCGACAAGACCGGCGAATGGTTCACTCGCCTCATCAGTTGATCCTGTGGGCCATGGAGCGCTGTCGCGGAATCTAGTAGCGGCGAGGTGACCGGTGTCATGCTCCAAGGGCTCAAGTGCTCAACCTCCACGGCGAGCTCTCAACCACCATCTGCGTGCTCCCGCGCCGCCGTCCTCAACGTGTCCGACAACGCGCTCTCGGCGGGTCCCCGTAGGCCTCCCGCCTGTCGTCGCGCTGGAGGTCCTCGATCTCAGCGCCAACCGGCTCTATGGCATACCACCGGAGCTCGGCCAGCTGAACCAGATAAGAGTGACTGACCTGTCCCTGAACAACCTCAATGGTACAATTCCGCCGGAGCTCGGCCAACTGAGTAACATAAGGGTGATTGATCTGTCGCTGAACAACCTCATTGGTGTGATCCCCGTCGAGCTCACCCAGCTAAGCAACATAAGAAGGATTGCCTTCTACAGCAACAACCTCACTGGCAGTCTGGCACCATTCCGATAGGGTTTCAAAACCTGAGAGGCTTGGAGTACTTGGACCTCTCTGACAACCAACTTCATGGCAGCATCCCTCGATTGCTGGGGGCCAACGCTAGCAACCTCACCATGCTCGCCCTTGTCACCAAACCAGCTGACGGGGAGCATCCTCCTCACCTCTGCAAGCACCAGAAGGTTGAATCCTTGAGGCTCGGCTGGAACCGCCTCGTCGGTAACGTCCCTCCAGGAGTGATGGCCTGCACTACTCTAGAGGAGCTCTTGTTGTCGGATAACCTGCTGAACGGAAGCCTACCCCTCGATTTGCCGCTGATGCAGAATCTGTGGTGTCTTGAAGTTGACACTAGCCGCTTCTCCGGACCGATACCACCTGAGATCGGTAGCTTGAGGAGCATAAAAGCGGCTAAATCTGTCAAGCAATTTCTTTGTTGGACAGATCCCTGCCAGCATCGGCAACCTGACAGAGCTCAGTTTCTTAAACATTTCGTCGAACCAGCTCAACGGACCGATTCCTCGGGAGCTAGCACGGTGTACAAAGCTTTCGAGACTTGATCTCAGCAGAAACTCCCTCACCGGAGAAATTCCACAGGAGCTCGGTGCACTAGTGAACCTGGAGGAGCTGATCCTGTCTGAAAACTCTCTGAGTGGCACCATTCCGAGGACACTTGGAGGCCTGTACAGTGTCATTTACCTGCAGATCGGAGGCAACCGTCTGTCAGGTCATATCCCGGTTGAGTTTGGCCAGCTGAACAGCCTTCAATATACTCTAAACCTCAGCCACAACATGCTGTCAGGTGAGATCCCAACACAGCTAGGGAATTTGGAGCTGCTGGACGCGCTGTACTTGAACAATAATGAGCTTGAAGGAGAAATTCCCTCATCATTCGGTAACCTTACAGGCCTCTCTCAGTGTGACCTGTCTTACAACAATCTCGTTGGACCGATCCCGCCACAGCTGGGAAACTTGGAGTTCTTGGAGCTACTGCGCTTGAACAATAATGAGCTTGAAGGGGGAATTCCCTAATCATTCGTCAACCTTTCCGAACTGCAAGAGTGCAACCTGTCCTACAGCACAACAATCTTGTTGGACCACCACTCCCATAAACTTTTTGAGCTGAAGATGTCCAAAACTAGAGAATTGCTATACTTAGTCTTAATCTGGTTAGCATGTGTTAGGGTATGTATGCGTCGTGGTTGGGTGCAGTGATGCAATCGCATTGGTGTTCTCTTGTCTCCACTATTCCACTTTCTAAAGCAGCACACAAAGAAGCATTTTTTTTAGCAGAACAAAGAAGCATTACGTGAGTTTCAGTTCTCGTTTGGAATCCTAAGCTATCTCTTTTTTTTTTTCCTTGAAACTGAATCCTAAGCTATCTCAGTCTCAGGCTCTGAGCCCTTGTGTATGCAGTCCTATGGACAGAGAACAGCCCGCGCATTTGCTCGCCACAATCACTAGAACACATTGGCTCTGTGGCCCATGGGCTCACGGCCCAATTGTCCCTTAGTTAAAGACAGTTTGAGCCCAAAACACTACTATATAAAACGGAGTAGGGGCAAACCAACCAGATTAATGGATGGATATGATGCAGTGTCCTGCTGCTGCGCGAGCATTTGCATATATGACATGTCTTGTCTTCGAAGCAAATCATCTGCTGATGGGTCACTTTATTTGGGCGGCAGTGTTGGATTAAACAGTGTGTTCTGATTGATTGATTGCGTGATTGATACGTGTATGTTTTACTTCACGCATGATCACGCATTGAGCACGAAGAGGGGACACCAAAAACGGTAATTTTAGTTTCTCCCCATTCCTTCTAGTTGCTCAAAAATATACTACTACTACTAAAATCACTTGCTCCTAATTTGTAAAAACTTTGGCAGTGTATCATCTAGTGACAAAAGGGGCGTCATGACGTCAACATCAACATAATCAAAAGCTAACTTTGACTAGTGATTTCAAAATTGAAATATTAACGAAGCATACAAAAAAGGCAGTAATTAATACTATGAAACGTTGTAAAAAAAAGACCTATTGAAAGCACTATGATGCCCAAACTCAACACGTAAAACCTTCTTTTGAGCTTTTCCAGCCATGTCCTTCAGATCAGGTCTCTACTTTTGGCTTGAGAACCCCCCCTATTTTTCATAAGCATGTTTTTTTTTCTACTAAACTCCAACAAGGGACCCTATCCGATTCATTCTCCTATGCCTACAGATCGATTTTGAGCCGATGATTAGAGTGTTTGTTTGGAAGGAGGTAAAGAAAACCTTACCATTTTAGTTTTGGGCCGCTGTTACCATATCCATTTCCGGAACCTAAGCCTAACTAATACTTAGTTGTTTCCATTTTCTCATCTGGTGATAGATCCTCATCTTCTTCTGGCTCAAATCCCTTTTTCATATCCAGGGCAGGCTTTAGGTACGCTTTAGTTTGAAAAGATATGCTCGACCTTGTTTATGTCCATGGTACCATCGTACGTACCTTCTACTATCAACCAGATGAGATAGGGCTTTGAAAGGTCAGAGGTAGTTTTAGGTCGTTTAGCAGTTCTCTAGCCAGCTTTCTCCCCAAGAAAGCCTTCCTGAGATTAAAAGAAAAAGGTTTGAAGGTTGATCTCCGGGATCAATGAAGTTCGGAACCAGCAAAGGGAGGCTGAAAAGCCGTAGTGCTAACACACGCCATGTAGTTTTGAAGTAGGCTCCGACAGCTGCGAGCTCCGCGTCGAAAAGCGAAGCGAGCCGCGCTAGCGCGCTACTCTTCGTTTATGAGCCCTTTTCTATCGCTTGCTCTCGTGCTTGCAACCGATGATTCACTTGTTTAACCTGACCTTGAGGAATCACTTCGCTCACATGAAAGGAAAATGAGCTTTTCGGAAGGGCTTGTCTTGTCCTCCGTTGGTTGCATCGCTTGTGCTCCCTGTCGAGGGAGCACTTGCTCTTCTCCCTGTGGTCGGTGCTCAAGGAAAAGCAAATTCTGAACCAACCAATATGACATCATACTTCTGTCATCGTGCAATTTTAGCTCCAACGAATGACATTGTCTCGGAAATAAACAAAAAATGATTGCTCAGCTAACAACGGCTGAAATGTCATACTACAATTCAGATTCAATATATCCCGCTAAGTTTCTGAACTCAATCTCAATAAATGGCCTACCAGACCATGTGTTGCATTTGAAAAATTGTGTCCCTATAATGCTTGTACGGAATCTAGATCCCTCTAGAGGACTTTGCAATGGAACTAGACTAATTGTAACACAACTCACAAGTCGTGTGATTTGAGGGTGAAATCATCACAGGAAAAGCTAAAGGCTCCAAAGCATACATTCCACGCATTGTTACAACGTCAGCTCAAACCAAATGGCCCTCGCCAGTTCCCAATACGACTTTCTTATGCCATGACCATCAATAAAAACCAAGGGCAAACACTAAACATAGTTGGTGTCTACTTGCCATCTCCGGTATTCTCGCATGGACAACTGTATGTTTTGCATTTTCACGGATTACTTCCCCAAAAGGTTTGGGGGTTCTAATTGAAAACAGTCCTTCCTCCTTTGAGGATTGCACACACAATGTAGTATATGCTGAGGTCTTCTCTCAAATCAATATCAACAGAAGTTAATGTACACAGGTATATTGTTAAAAAAACCACTCTATTATGCCTTCTGTCATGTTTACTCTCATACGTTATTGTGCTCATTTTTGTACATGCAATTTATTTCCCTTCATATGGATTTGTCATTTTATCTGTTTTCATCAACTGCCATGCACTCTTCACTTTCTGATGCAACTTTATCATATTCTTTCAGCAAGACCTTAGACATGACTGCAACCATGAAGCTAGAAGACATTAGTTTAGGCCAGCAAAACTGCAAGGTCTTAGGACGCCTTACGAGACTTTGGGACTCCAAAAACATGAACTCCAGAGCTGCAGACCCTTTCATCAGCATTGATGGAATATTGTGGATGAAGACGTAAGTATACTTTTCTTACTCAATTGTTTACCTTCCTTCCATATCTCAGTAATTTTGTCCTCTTTTGCAGGGCAAAATGGCAAATGTCAGTGCTGTTGACACAAAAAAAAAGGCCTACATCCATCACCATCAAAAGTACATCCTTCAATTTCAGTCCACCACTAAAGTACACCGACTAGAATCAAGAGGAAACATCCCACTCTTTGCATTCAATTTTTGCCCATTTGATCAGCTACCATCCACTTGACAGCTACCTACATTTTTTTATTTCGTCTCTAATTTTTTTAACTCATATGACCTGCTCCTGCTTCCATCTTACAGATTTAATAGGAGTCACAAGCAATGTAGGGCCATATGCCTTTGTGACCGCAACATCTCACAGAAAAAATTACGGAAAATACAAATTCAAGACCAAGAGTTAGTATCATCAGCTCAGCTAATTTGTAGTAACCTGATATTATTTTTGGCATAAATAACTTTAGACCCATTTGCAGAGAACAAACACAAGAACTGCTTCTGTGGGGCGAATATGGTGAAACATTTGATGAGGCCTGTCTGTGAAAAATCTCAGCAGGAACTGTAGTAGCAATATTTGCTGGCTTAACTGTCGGAAGCTTTTCAGGTCACCTATTTAAACTTACCAATCTCTACCAAACAAAGTAACATGCTTATGCATTCCCTAATTTTATATGAACTATACAGGCAAAACAGAGGCATCATCAAGTTCTGCAACTCAAGTATATATTGACTTGGACATTCCTGAAGTTAACAAATTCTGAGACAGGTTACTACCAGTTTTTAATAGTACTCCATATACAAACTGTCACCTATCTTATTTAACAACATACCACTCAAGTATCCATATATTTGCAGCTACAAATGGGAGACTCCAACTCTACGCCATCATTTACCTCAGATGTTGCAATTACCACCAATTGAAGCTGCTGGGAAACTATACAAAGTTGATCAAATATGCAATCTACCAAATTCATCTTTCCAGGTACCTTCTCAACTCTTTTCCTAATAAAATTCAGTCTATATATCTACTCTCCATATGAAAAGCAAATTACTAATTCCTTCATTTTTCTTCTTTCCATAAAACTAGGGAGGTGCTACATATAGTTGCATTGCAAAAATAACGGCAATAATAACAACCACAAAATGGTACTACAAAGCCTGTCGCCGTGATTGTCCAGTTTCACAAAATGGGATACATCAGCAGTATAGAATAACCACGATGTGACTGTCCAGTTTCACATCCAGTGCCAATGTGATAAGTTTTTCTTCAATACTTTAAAATTAACACACCAAACATATATACCTGGCACACAACTAACAAATAATGCACCACATCGGTACAAACTTCCTCTTACAATTATGATGATACAGGAAGCATAGACGCAATAGCTTTCTCATCTATAGCTGAAGATTTGGTTGAGCGTACTGCTTCCAAAACTTCTCAAAACATGAAGATAGATGCGGCAGATCAAGCAGTCTCTCTGGAAACAGCAATTGGAAAAACAAGACTCTTTTACATAGGAATGAGCCCAGACTCATCCTCAAATTTCTCAAATATGTCTTGCGCAAGAGTTTTCAAGTAGATAATACAACAAAATCTTTGATGCCGCCAAGCACAAAGGTTAGTCTACTGTTTTCAGATATCATTATTCCTTATATTCAGCTAATAAACACACTGAACTTTGCAGCTCCCATCTACACTTGTCAGCCCTATTCTACCACTTCCAGATTCTAGCAACCTAAACTCTTCAAGGTTATTATCAGCTATCAAACTTAGTACTTCCCAACAGATTCACTAATATGTTACTTAGTACTTTCCACCGAATTTACTAAGAACTTACTACTAAAAAAAAAAACTTAGTACTTCCCAGACTCTGTGCGGGGTCTGGGGAAGGATGTCAGTGGCAAGCCTTACCCTCGCCTGTGCAATGCGAGGAGACCACGACTCGAACCGGGACCTTCCGGTCATAGGCGGTAAGACTCTACCGCTTGCACCAGGCCCGCCCTTCTAAGAACTTACTACTAATTTAGTATTTTAATTTTTATTGTATACCTAGCTCTACTGCAAAGAGAACCTTGCATTTCCAAAAGGATATAGACAACACTGATCCCAGGTATGCCATTATTTACCCATATCTCATTACAACCATTCATTGAATTTTAGTGTTGTACCAGAAAGAACCTTTTCCCCCACAAATAGTAGCACTTATACATATTAATATATCTAACCATTCAGTTTCCTTAATACTGCCATCATTTTCATCTCAATGCAGTTCAGAACAGCATGCATCAACCTCTGGAAATATTCCTAAACGTCATAAACAAATGTACTTCCACCTTCCATAATGTTTCTAATACTTCTTTTTAAAATAATACCTCCTAACATACATTACTACCACAGACCTGCAGATAACGATAGTCAAGATGAGGACATGCCACAATCAAACAAAGACATCCTTCTTTCACCTACAACATCCCTCACACTCACTAATCATCGAACAGATGGAGAACGATGAAAAGGAAAGAGCCCCCCACAATCCCAACCCTCCAAGATGTGCTCCAGACGTCACGCTTACACTGTGCAATATTGTTCGCGTGATCGGCCTGTACCTTCTTCAGTTGTGTGGACATGCTGAGCGTCTCCTTATGAAGAACATCAAACCTGGCGGCTTGTGAGGAAGCGACTTCGGAGACTGCCCTCTCCATGGAGATGACGTTTGCGGTGGTGGCGTCCGGGGCGACCGTGGTGGTGGGCTTCGCGGTAGGGTCGGCGGCGATGGTTGTGACGGGGGCGCGGAAGAGAACGGAAGCGCGGAGGAGGACGGGGGCGCGGGCACGGAGCCCGAGCCTTGTCGCCGCGGAAAGCAAGTCGCCGGCGCTAAAGTGGAGGTGGCGGGTGGCAGAAGGCGGCGTTGGAAGCGGGGGGAGAAGATAGGGGCCGGGGGCGGCGGAGGGACAGGAGCGGGGGGCGAAGATGCGGCTGCTAGGGTTACTACACGCGTGGTGCTGTTGGCCGGCTGGCCCATAAAAAATGTCCCGGCCCGGCTCAGAGCTGTTTCTTCCCCTTTCGCCACTTCCATCAGGACAAGCGAGCGCGTACGCACGCGCGATGGCTGAGCGGCAGAGGGCGGCCCATGTGGGCACGCGGCGGCCCAGGAGCGCGCGTCGAGCGTCGTATTCCTACCCTGTACGCATTACAATTACCTCGTCGCACCTTCCACGTAGGTGAGTTTTTCTTTTTTATTTCTTTTTTCTCTTTCCTTTCATTGTGGTGTTTTATTTTTTATTTTTAGTAATTAAATATTTTTCTTTATTTCATTTTTTCTTTCCATGTTTTGTTCTTTTTTATTTTCTTTCTTTTCTTCTATTTCTTTTTTCTTTTCTCTTTCCTTTTATGTATTTAATATATTTTATTATTTTCATTTTGTTTTTTGTTTTTCATTTTATTATAGTTATTTTTTATTTTAATTTTTAGAATTTTTGGTTTTCTATGTATGATGCTCTATATATAATTTTCACATAATATAAGTAGGATATTCTATAATTATTTTTTAGTATCCATATGATGTTTTTTTAAATTTTCCTCTGTTACATGGATTTTTATTTCTTGTTTTCCATTATGCTTTATTCTATATTTTGTCATTTTCCATTCATATTATTTGTTCATTCATTTATGTATTTAACTTTTATTGTCTATTTCATAGTTTTTTTTCATTGTTTCCTATTTTCACGGATATTATGATACCATTCATATGCACCTAGAATTTTTTCCTACATCTAAAATATTGTTGTCGTGAACTTAGAACATTTGTGTATGATGGTGGAACTCTTTTTTTATGATCTTCTAGTGATATTCACTTAAACGATTTCTTCTATAGCAAAATAAGACCATTCTCATACTATTTATTAGGTATATTGTAGATTATTGTTATATTATTTTTTATATGATTAGTGATTTTTATTTTTTTTTATTACACGTGATGATCGGTGATGTATTTTATGATGTTCATGTAATATACATGTGATGTTCTATGATGTATTTTTAGATGTTCAGGTAGTATATATGTAATATTCTATGATGTATTTTCTGATATCCAGTAGTATACATTTGATGTTCTAATATATATTTTGTGATGCTCACGTACTATATATTGTTCTATGATTAATTTTCGTGATGTTCATATAGTATACATATGATGTTCTATATATTTTGTGATGCTCTTATTGTTTCTATTTTCCTTTTTTTATTTTCTTTTTACTTTTACTAATCTTTTCTTCTCTTTTTATTTTATTTTCCTTTTATATTTGAATCATTTTTTACTTTCACATACCAAAACATTTGGAGAAATAATTTGTGAATTCGTGATGTTACTTAATTTTTTTCCTATTGTGTGGTTTTTCCCTTATGCTTTGTTCCATCTTTTTATTAATTATTCTATTTATGTCATTTATTTATTTATTTATATTTTATACCTTTTGTTTTATTTTTCTATTTCACGGATATTATAATACCTCCTTATGAACCTAGAATGTTTTTTATCTTAAATATGAAGTATTGGTTTTTTTGAATTTAGAACATTTATTTTATGAGTGTGGAACATCTTATCTTGGACCTAGAACATCTCCTGTACTTTAAAAAATACTCTATCTTCACGAGATAAATTTCATTAATAAATTTTCATATAAATATATCTATATGGGGTCTCGGTTTGATGGATTTATTGTAATAATAAACATAATGATGAGATCAAAATTTAAGCTTCGATGCTTGGTTTAGCAACTAAATATTTTTAAAACTTTATTGACACAAAAGCTTGGCATGCTTTTTGTAGGCATATGCATGTGGAGAGGTCGTCCCGCTTTTACTGGTCAGTGTACGTATGAACTTTTACTGGCGTACCGACTGGTCATTTTATATGAAAGAGTCGAGAAAAAAAATCTGCACAAACATTATTTCCGTATACTTTACTGCAAAAACAGTCTAAACATTATACACTACAAGCAAACTCAAACACTCCGCAACGGCCCATGACGCGCTGCAGGAACGCGCTGCAGAAGACTTAATTATGGTCAGCCCATGACTTGCTGCCAGCCCGGTCGGCCTATAGCCCCCCCCCCGCCCCGCGCACTTCCTCGCCACAATCACATCACTTGAAAACAAGAACATGTATGCTTGCGGGTCATGGGCTCACACCCAATCATTAAAGAAAGTTTGAGCCCAAAATACCTTAAAACGGAGTAGGGGCAAACCATCCCAATTTTACCTGAAAAATCGAGAGATGCATTTGATCGTAATTTTTTTTTTTGAAAAAAGACGTTTGATCATAACTGATAACTGGATGGTGTCTATGGCCCATGGGGTTACAGGACTCAGTGTGTTGGATTGCAGTTACAAGACCCTGTGTGTTCTCCTTGATTGAGTGAGTGATTGATACGTGTATGTTTAACTTCACGCATGGTCACGCACTCCCTCATTGAGCACGAAGAGGGGGCACCAAAAAAGGGTAATTTTATTTTTTTCCCCCATTCCTTTTGGTTGCTCAAATATATACTACTACTAAAATCACTGCTCATCATTTGTAAAAAAAAATGGCTGTGCATCATCTAGTGGAAAAAGGGGCGTCAGCATGTCGACATCGACATAGTTAAAACCTAACTTTGACAAGTGATATCTATATTGAAATATTCACGAAGCATAGAACAATAAAAAATGATAGTAATACCACTAAACGTCGCGAAAAAATACATATTGAAAATATTATGATGCCCAAACTCAACACTTATAACTTCTTTTTGAGTTTTTTTTTCAGTAATATCACTGAAATCAGGTCTCTACTTTTAACTTGAGGGCTTCTCCTACTTTCATAAGCATGTTTTATTTTTGCGGCTAAACTCCAACAAGAGCCCATAAATTATGACCCCCTGCTTCTATTTCTCTCCTTTTGCAAACTAGTCTATTTATTTGACACCGCAACTATTCAAAAAATGTTTATGGATCATACAAGTTAACTACATTGTGGTTTACGAGCTCGAATACAAAAATTCAAATTCAAAATTTAGACAATATAGTTTATCACATCATATAGTCATCACGTAACAGCGTAAAACACCACAATGCTCAATTTTCCCCTCCGATGCCATCGCCTGTACTAGCATCAACTACACCTACCTCTTGAATTATTTTACATCCTTTTGATTGAAATATCCTTAAAACCAAATAAAAAACACAAAAAAAGTGTGTCACATTGCTTCATCACTAACAATGGTAAACATATGTGTTCTCCTTGATTGAAAGGTCAAAAGGAGTGTTGACTTGTTAATGTTTAAACTTAGCTGACTCTATCAAGTTTTCTCGATTCCAAAACATAAATTATTTTGGTGGCCAATGCACCAATTGTATAGTCATCACCTGCATATGTATGACGGGATAGACGAAGTGGCTGCAATATGGGAGCGCTTACATGCATGTGTGGGGGGAAAAATAAAAGTAAGGTTTTGGGGGGGGGTTGGATCCCCTAGGAGTAGAGGCATGGACAATGATTTTGAGGGCTCAAGTAGTGGCCTTGCTAAGTTTTTTTTTCTTAATGGCCTTTAAAAGTAGGTGAGAGCTCAAGTAGGAGAGCCCTGCTCAAGTTGCTCGACTCGAAACACATGCTAGAAATGGAATTTGGAGGGAGGTAGTAGCTGTGTACAAATTGTAAGCATAAAAAAGGTTAAGAAGTAAATAACAAACCAAAATTTGTAATTAGTCCACAAGTATATATACTAGCCAATTATATTACTAAGAGGAAAAATATACGTATAATATCAAAAAAGAGTCGACCCTTTACCACTTTATAAATTAGCCAAAACTTCAATGTGTGCTCCTAATTAAGTGCCGAGTTCCTTTAACTAAGACTCGTAATTGGTCCCGGCAGGGTGCTACAAACACAAAACTAAACCTTAGAGTTAACAACCAACATCAGCAACACACCAATAAGATAGCTTCCCTCCAGTTTTAAACTCGCAGTACCCAGCAGGCAGCCACTGGCTCCCCGAAACGTGTCCCGGCGGAGCCAACCGGAACTGGACAAGTGGCGCGAGGCCACCAGGAGACTGTGCACGCCCCACTTGTCACATTAGTTAAACGCAGTTACACAATTACAGAGGATTAGACTAATCGAGTGTGCATGTTTAGCCTGCTGGCGCCGGATCTGCTCACGGATTAAACAACATTATTACTTATGATGCCACCCATTCATGGGTGCACGGGCCAGCTGCTCCCTCTAGGATCTAATCTAAAATTAGGCGCAGGCTTTGGAGCCAAACTTTTTCCATCAATCAAAAGCAATTGTTTAGGCCCCGTTTAGATCCAAAATTTTTTGGATTTTGGCTCACTGTAGTATTTCGTTTGTATTTGGTAATTAGTGTCTAATTATGAACTAATTAGGTTCAAAAGTTTCGTCTCGCGATTTCTCACCTAACTGTGCAATTAGTTTTTTTTTCGTCTACATTTAGTACTCCAACGATTTCTCACCCAACTGTGCAATTAGTTTTTTTTTTCATCTACATTTAATACTCCATATATATGCCGTAAAATTCGATGTGACGAGTACTTCCTAAAATTTTTAGAATCTAAACAGACCCTTGCTCCTCCGCACCCATGGCCTCTCCTCCTCCGGCAAAGTCACCGCACCTCGGGCCACGCGTCGCCGGGGCGCCCAATCTCGACAGTGAGCCGGGTGCTCCGGTGACAGCGCTGCGCCGTGGATTTGCATCAGGAGGCAAGACACGGCGAGGCGAGAAAGGGATTAATAATAATGCTGAGGTCCTAGGTAGATTTGGGGCTAGTCTAGATAGTCATTAATTAGCTAGGTGCTGTTAGGGCTTATCAGTTTATGCCCTAATGGCGTTGGCCCCAATGCCATGCTATGCTACTGCTGCTGCTGCACACAACCTCGTGGTCATGGGTAAGTGAGAGAGTGTACGAGAATCCGCATCTCCAGCTTTTGGATAGCGTTCTTTTCATGAGAGCTGGCGATCTTTACAATGCCTATCTTGTACGGACAACTGTTAGGGCTTATCAGTTTATGCCCTAATGGCGTTGGCCCTAATGCCATGCTATGCTGCTGCTGCACACAACCTCGTGGTCATGGGTAAGTGAGAGAGTGTACGAGAATCCGCATCTCCAGCTTTTGGATAGCGTTCTTTTCATGAGAGCTGGCGATCTTTACAATGTCTATCTTGTACGGACAAATGCCACTTGTCAAATTAGTTTCTCACTCCCTCTTAGCTTCTTCATCAAAGGTTTCATTCATCCATCCATTGGAGGTGTAGGATTGGAATCTGTTTTCATTTTCTGCAGTGATCTGTTGATATATACTAGAGTAAAACGCAACAAATTCAAATTAACTACGGCATCTTTGCTTGATTTGGCGCTATCATGCCTGCCTCATCTTTTGAAGCATTTTGGTTAGGTGCGATGTGACGGCTGTGGTGTGTAAACTAATATGTGAAGATCAATCCGGATATGACTTACCATCATGCTTGTCATGTTTACGCTTTAGTTGCAAGCGCTAGATTTTTTTTAAAACCAAATAAGTTCCTTGTTGCCACTAGGCAGGTATAGACGTGTTGTTAATATATACTACTTCCTCTAGTAACAAACAAGTGAAGTTGGTATTGATGTTGTCTGAAATCGACCATATTTAAAAATTTGAATATAACTTGTTTTTTTTTGTATAGAGTTTTACTGTCTTGGGAAAAAGTTCCACAAAAGTATAACTATGATATATTTTATGCATGCATTATTAGAATATTTAAAAGTTATACTTATGCGGGTAACAAAAGTTTGGGTAGTTGACTAAAGACAACTTGAAAACGTCACTTATTTGTGAGTTGTGACCGGAGGGAGTAGTAATAGCATAGTAGTGCAGGAGAATCAGTAACAAACCCCCCCCCCCCCACCCCCACCCACACACACGCGTAGCATATGTGTATATATAATTATAAATATGGTAATTGAATATTATTATGTTCTGATAAGACATTTTTGAGACATCTAGCCTGTTTGCTTATTGGTTTCAGGCAACCAACAGTGTTTCCCTCTCATAACAAACCAGCACCAGCTAGCCCAAACCAGCCCAGAAATCAACCAGCGAACAAGCCGATCATAATAACTTCAGAACGCGTACAACTACAAATAAAAAACTGAGTCACAATCAGCAATTGTGGACATATACTGTATCCAGCATTGGTGTTTTTTTGTTTTTATTTTTTCCCTGCGTATTCAGCTAGTATATATATCTTTTGTAGTTGTATTCCAGCAATTTTAGATGCTTTCTAGATGGGAACCTATGAATAGGGTTTGCTATCTAGTAGCTACTACTTATTCTTTTGCGATTGATAAAGTGCTTGGAGATTTGTGCGATGGCCCTCTTTACAAAAAAAGTGGCACTCCTACACCTTGCATGCACATTCATGTGTGACCATAAACAAATGAAAAGAGAACCTAACATCACCTGAAACAATATCTTATACAGGTAGCTAGGGTTTGATAGTTCTCACAAGTATCAAGTTATAACTAATTATTAAGACCGTTAAGATGTTGCTGCATGCAAACCTGAAGGCTTAATTTTCTATGGCAGTGTAGGTTCAGATCCAAATGCAGTCCACTAGACCTACACTTAAGTGTCGCTGTGTGGTAAGCTAGTTGTATTCTTGTTGCCTAAACTTGAACTAATACTGGAGGGCGGTGGCGATGCAAAGGCACGAGCACGAATTCAAAGATAGCATACATTGCCTATGTTTGTTCCATTCTCGTTGAGTTGATATCAGATGAGCTAATTGAATCACAGCTCACGAAGTTTTCATTCGATAAATATCACCGTCATCAGGTTATAAAACCATCTACTCCCACGTGGTTGAACCGTCTGAAATAGCACATTTACGGAGGTGCTTGTCTCCCACCAGACACTAAGCACCCAAAAACAGGCTACAACGAGCGGTATCCGTCGAGCACAATCCAAGGGAGAACCCGAAAGATCCATATTTTTTCCAAGTATCCAATAATTAAAACGAGTTACAATACAGGTCCATTTCATACATCAGAAGTTCTTAAAAAGTACATTATTATATTACCAAATGTCAGAGTGCGGAATGATAAACAACGGAATTTAAATAAACATCTAGCGATAGGAACGAGGATTCCGTCTGAGCCCACCAGAAAAATCCTCCACACAAAGGTACTTCTCATGTATCACCTGCAACAGGGGTAAATAAACCCTGACTACACAATATACTCGCAAGGCTTATCCGACTAGTGGGAATAATTTTCTGACTCCAATGAATATGATAAGCTTTATGGTTTGCTAGTTTCTTTTGGCAGAAAACAATACTAATAGTGAGTCCTTACTTATGTTATTATTACTAGCCGCATTAAGTTATTAGCTACCCAGTCTATATAAGCTCATGTTCTACTTTCAAGCAAGAGTTGAGCAATCAATTTCATTTCTTCTCCTTTCAACTTTCAGTTCTTACTACGATTGCTAAACGCAGAGACATGCCGTCTAAGACGCTTGGCGATTCTGAATCAATGCCCCCAATTTGGGTGCCCCAAGAAGACACGCCCGCTTGTACCCCAGGCACAAGCAGGACCAACCCATCACTCTCATGTCCTGGGTGTTCAGGTCCCCGTCCAAACTTGGACTCCAAGACCCCACTCCTGAGTCCCGGACTCAGTGTGGTGCAAGGACCTCCACCATCTCCGCCTCCAATCAGTCGGTCCGAAAAGAGCCGGATCCACGACAAAAGAGCAACAAGTCTTCCCTGCGCCCATACCCAAGTATGTGCTCGGGACAATAGATCTGTGACTTACCTAGAGCCATATGCAATGATCGGTTCTTAATCGACACAGACAGGAAAAAAGTGTAACCGAGCCATGCCCTGTTGGCCGTAGGACACAACCCCTTACACCCACCAATACCCAAACCATATCCCTGCCCGGTCACCATTTACCTTTACCACATTTTTACCAGGAGTGATCATATTTATCACCTACTTGTGAGTAACGACAGGTTACTCACGCTACCAATATCCTGAGCATAGCGGCTACTCGCCCTGTACTAGTAGGACTCATAGGTAGATATATTTATACATGTGGTTTTCATAAAATGCCTGTAACGTAAATGCACATCATATATATATATATATATATATATATTTAGTGATCATTTAAAATAAGGGTTATGTACCGGGGCTTGTCTTGGGCAGGCGACGGGTCAGTAAGGTCAGCACCAAATGGCTCCGGGGCGCCCTCCTGCACGAGGATCTCCTCCTCGTACTCCTCAATGACTTCGTCGTACTCCTGTTCGTCGACGGGCACGAATTCTATCAGCTCGTGATCTACATGCATGAAATGATGATACAATACTTAGTAATCTAGCAACAACAGCTCTTAAAATAAAGTACCTCTGTCTAACAACTACGCTAGTGCTACCGACCACGGTAGTAAGTTATCTATGGCTACTAATAACAAGTATGAAGTATGTCATTCGTTATTATAGCAACTACTGATATCCTTACTCCTAATGTTGATTTACGCTATATACGATAAAGCAAGGATAATAGCTACTCTACTTATCAACCTACTCTAGGGCTACAAAATTTATAGCAAGTACAGAATAATCTAGTGAGCCTACTGTAAAATTTTGCTAGCCATATCTATCACCAATCTACCATGAAAATTCCTACAATTATTAATCCATATAATATTAAGCTTTCTAGTTTGAATTTATGAACCTACTATCGTCCCCGTTAACTATAATCTAGCTATACTAACAAGTAGATGGTATTTTTTGCGAACCTAACAAAACTGGTCTCACTATTTTTGGGCATCTACACGATTTACTATAATTTATTAAAGTTCAGCTCAAACTATTATTGAATAAGCATCCACGAATTTACTGGAAAATGAAAACTAATTCTTATCCCGTGACCCAACTCGAGCGGCTCGGCCCAACTAGGCGCAATGCGCGCGCATGGCGCGGCCCACGCAGGGGCGCGACCCAGTCGGACGACGGCCCGCGGCGGGGAGGACCCACGCGCGGCTGGCTCTTATGCAAAAGAGCCCCCGGATCCCCATCAAATGGCAACGTAGTCCATTCCACTATTCCCTCCTCTCACTGACTCTAGCACTTAGCCCCTTGGTTTACTTCAAATTCACGTCGCGACGTCCCTGGCCGGACTTAACAGAGCCGCGACCTCACCGCCCAAACGACGGCGAGCACCGACCACTCCGGCACACACCAGCATCCCCACGAGCTTCCTCATGCCACGTGTCGTGGTAGTGTCTGGCCGGTGTAGCCCGACGCCGGTGAAACCACCTATTCGAACGTCTCTACTACTACTCGGTGACCATCTACAGGCTGCGTTAAACAATGTAGAAGTCCTAATTGGTCCGCTACTACATTCAAATGCGTCGGCCACGGAAACAGCATCTACCTACGTCCGTTGGGGACGGCTACGCGCTCCGGC
The DNA here is from genome assembly GCA_904845875.1 of Miscanthus lutarioriparius. Lineage (NCBI taxonomy): Eukaryota > Viridiplantae > Streptophyta > Magnoliopsida > Poales > Poaceae > Miscanthus > Miscanthus lutarioriparius. The sequence continues at coordinate 101,165,794 of CAJGYO010000004.1, read as the reverse complement.
GAACCCCGGCCCTAATTGAGTCAACCAGCTACCCTAGGAGCAAGAGGACCTCACCAGCGGTGTGATGGATGGACTGGGCGAAGGCACGAGGCTCGGCAAGATGGTCGGCCATGAACACGGGTGACTCTAGTTCCCAGCAAGCACAGCGTCGGTGTCTCCGGTGACCCGTGGCTCCACCGGCGAAGCCACTACACGAGCGCGATAACCAAGTCAACTATCACTCAAGGCACAGCCTAATTGAAACGGCAAAGAACCACAGGACGCTCTGGCCGTGCGCCCGCTCTGGCGACCATGGCGGACCGCCGTGAGGGGAACACCCCGCCTCACCTCACTGTAGGCCGAACGAACGCCGGGATGACTTCACTCGATAGCTAACTACCCGAGCTCGTAGTGTGCACCGCTAATTGGAAAACAGTGGAGTGTGTGAGGCCAATTTGTAGGAGCGGCGCCTACGGACTTATGGCGGCCGGCGACGGCAAAAATTCAAATTGGCGCCCCTCCCTTGTACCACCGCCACAGTGACCAGTTTGGCACGACACTGTCCTTCCACTCGACCACCAGACGTGCTCGGTACAAAGAAAGGGGGCCAGCGCATTGATTCGGCTTTAGCATGGCTCGGCCAGCCGGCGACCTTCCAGGCGATGTGACTGGCACCTTTGGCTTGGCCTCGAGTGCAAGCGTGAGGACAAGACAAGAAGGACGAGCCCACGCGCGCACACAGCCGATGTCAACGGAAGTAGTAGCAGGACGGCAGCGACGGACGGCGCGCATTGCAAGCGACATGACGCGAGCAGCAGCCACGGGCGAACGTGCTAAAGGAGGAGCAGAGCAGCTAGGCATGGCCGGGCCCAGCGCGCACGCGCCGTGTGCCATCGCACGACAGCAGGAGACCTAGGCCGGCAGCACAGGGCCAACGCACGGGTGTACATGCGTAGGCACGATGATGGCTGGTGCGGGAGCATACGTGGCGTGCCAGTGCAGTAGCGCAGCGTAGCTAGTAGGGCGAGGACAGCGGCCGGGACGGCCAGTGCGGTGGCCTACGCGTGGCGTGCTCGCACAAGCGCAGCAGTGGCAACGCGGCTGGCTCGGCAGTGCTCGCGGGCGACCAGCAGTGGCAGCAGCGATGCCAAGCAGAGGCGGTGACCGTGACTAGTGCTGGCTTTGGTTGAAACTGTGTGACGTGCACGCTTTTTAAAGCTATTGAAAAATCCTACCCGATGGTCCAAACGCCAAACCAATTCTTCTATACGCAAGAGGGTACGTAGGGCTATCGACCTAAGCCATGACATCTCGCCACTTCCTAAGCCGATCGCTCTACAAAAATTGCTAAACATGGCTTCGTCGACCCCATTACAGACTTAACGCGAAAGGAATAAACCTCGAACGGTTTCGCGTCGAATTCCAATTCCGAGCTTCTTGACATATTAGCTAGCGAACCTCGTCCTCGACCGCACGTATTTCATCGTCGCCTACGAAGTTCGTACTACAAACTTTATCAAAGTTCGCATAAACGTTCTATAACATTTTTGTTCGATAAAAATTCGCTTAGAATACTAAACGATATTAAGCGACATAAAGCGTAACGTTTGTTTCTTTTTTCGGATGAACATTTCAAATGCCGTACATTGATTTATAATTTATGTTACACACATTTACACATAAGTATGATGTTGATGCAGTGTTTTAGCAAAAATTGTATAATGTAATACCGAGGGTGTTACACCCCACATCCCAACACATAAATGACTTCTAAGTTCGTTGTCAGCGTTTCGGACAGAGGGGTCCTCAACCAACCAGTAAATGTGAACTGCGTGCCCCTAATCCCGGATGGTGATGCAAAGAGACACAAGGTTTATACTGGTTCAGGCAATCGGAGCCGTACGTCCAGTCTAGGAGATCGATCTTATATTCTCTGCACCGAAGTGCTTGTAGTAGGGGGTTACAAGCTGGGTGAGAGAGGGAGCTAGTCCCAGGTCTCGACGTGGAATGGTACGGGTTGCTTGAGTCATTGCTCTTAGGCAGCATGGGAGCGCGCGTGAATTGAGTGAGTGTGTTTTTGCATGAGGGCTGGCGTGGTTTCAATCCCTAGAAACGGCCCTGGCTGCTTCCTTTTATAGCTACAAGGAGGGAGCCAGGAGTACATGAGAGAGCTACACGTGGAGCCTTAGTGAGAAAGGAAGATCCAGTATTGTGGCATATTCATGTAGCAGCACAGTGTTGGGAATGGCAATTCATACTTGATCACCGGTGCGTCACGCAGGCCATGCCCGAGGCTGTTGAAGTCGTAAGAGTCCTTGTTGACGTCTAGTCAGTATGGCCTCCACTATAGGTGACATGCCATGCCTGGTGGACTCTTGTCCTGGTGGAGTGCCGAGGCCTAGCGGGTGCTGGAGCTGATCGTGCCGAGGCCTTCTTTGCCGAGGCCTCGGAGGTGACCTGTGTACGACGCGGGGGGTCTCAGTGGTCTGTGTCGTACCCGATTCCGGTGAAAAAGTGCGGAATGGGTGTCCGCTAGGAGCTGTAGTCTCTGCACCATCAGTAGGGGATGGTAAAAAGGTGATTTGACCACCGTCCCATCGCCCCTTTTGCCATACCCTACCAATCGTGGCTAACGTAGGCGTAACTAGGGGTACTTACACGGATGGGACGACCCGCTAGAGGGGCAATTGAGGCGGAGGCGACGAGAATGCGGGACAAGCTTAGCCTCGGCCGAGGCGGAGAAGGAATGGCGCGTCCGAGGCCTTGCCGGGGGGTCTCGGATGAGGCAGAGACCGAGCAGTTGGGCTCTCCTGCTGTTTCCGAGGCTACAGGGACATGGACTCGACCTTCCATGCCGCTTTGTCCTTGGCGCAGGGGTTAGGTAGCACAGGGCAGTATAAGTGTCAGGAGGGAGCACAGTGTTGAGTATAGTGGCAGGTAACCCCTGCTGTGCCCGGTCCCCTGTCCCTATCGGTTGTTCGCGCCTTGACTTGTACTGCGTCTGGTGGCGTTTATGGGAGTGGTTGGGTGCATTTAATCCGGACGTGACGTTTTTCTAGAGGAGTTCGGTCAGGACGGAGGTTACGAGTATGTTCGTCGAGCCCGGCCTTGAGCGAATCGGAGAATTGGAGATCCGTTCGAGGCCTTTCGGGGCGAGGTCTTGGCGAGAGGGTCTCGGCGAGAGGGCCTTGGCAGGACGTTTTAGGCCTGTTTTGCATGAGGCCTCGGCACAAGGCCTCGGGCGAATCGAAGAATTCTACCGAGACCTTGCAATAGTCTTATGGCTTTGGTTTTAGCAAGGCTTAAGCAATATTCTTGGATCTTGCTTAGGGTACCCCTTCTTGTGGTATCCGACAGTAGCCCCCGAGCCTCGGGAGGAGTGCGGGCACTCTCCTGAGGTTTTTGACGAGACTTGGTTGCATAGCAGCTCTGTTGGGATCGTGTTTTGTACTTGGTGGTTACGGTGGGTGCTGTGGAAGCGCCTCCATGGTGTAGTTTTGAGGCCCCGGAGGAGTGGGTTTACTCCTCTAGGGGCTTTTTCTCCATTGAGCAAGGGGTCTCATCGTGCTTGCTTTGGGCCCGTGAATGCGAGTTCGGGTCATTTGGATCTCGGCAAACTTTGCGAGAACAGCCCCTAGTCTCTGCAGACAAAGCGAGAGGGCCGTCAGGTGCTCTCTGGCTTTTTATCGCCTCTTGCGTGTGAGGGTTTGTTTGTTGTGACCCCCTCGGGGTGCGATCCTGGGTCATGGGGCCTCAAAGATATCTCTGGGAAGAGCTCCCTAGCCTCACTTGGGAGTAAGAGGGTCGTCAAGGAGTTCCCCGGCTTTTGTATGACCCTCGCGCAACCTTTTTGTTCGGAAGGAGGGGTTTGTTTGCGAGCCCCTCGAGTGTGAAACTGGGTCACTGGTCTCGGCAAAGTTGGGGAGAGAGCCCTTAGCCTCTGTGGGGAGGTCCGTCAGGGGTTCCCCTCTGGCTTTTTTATACGACCCTCGCGCTTCCTTTTTGTTCGGAAGGAGGGGTGGAATATGCCAGGCTACCCTCGGTGGGTACGATAGGTGACACTTTCGGTGAGCTGCTATCGGGTAAGTCCGAGTGGAGGCCCATGCCTCATTCGATAAGGGTCGGTTAGCGGTCCAGAGATGCACTCAAAGGTACCAGAGGGCTTCTCTATTGGGTCCCAGGGCCGTTCGATTGGCCCCGGGGGCTCGGCGCCTCCCTACGGTGGGATCCCATTCAGAGAACTCCCCTCTGGTCTCGGACACGACTTAGGACATCCCGAGCAATCGCTTGCTCGGGCCATGGCCATGTATGGGCTCGCCCATAGTTGTCCCTGACTCTGTTGTCCTAGGGCAGCTATCGAAACCCTCGGTGGTCAAGCCTTCGAACCCCTGGACCGTAATGGGCTCGGCACCCTTTTTGTTGCTTTTTTCTAAATCTATGAGTGCGGGCCTGGGTGGCTTGTCCTTGTTTTGAGTGCAAAAGGAGCCCCCGAGCCTCCGCACGGAGCGAGAGGGCGGTTAGGGGGTTGTTTGCCGAGCCCATTCGTGTGCGAACCTAGGTCGCTGGGTCTCGGACAAACCTGCAGGAAGAGCCCCCTAGCCTCTGCACGGAGCGAGAGGGCCGTTAGGTGCTTTCCTGGCTTTTTATACGCATCTCGTGCGTGAGGGTTTGTTTGCTGAGACCCCCTCGAGGGCGAGCCTAGGTCGTGGGGCCTCAGCATATTTGCAGGAAGAGCTCCGTAGCCTCTGCCCGGAGCAAGAGAGCCGTCAGGAGTTCCCCTGGCTTTTTGTACGACCCTCGCGCAACCTTTTCATTCGGAAGGAGGGGTTTGTTTGCTGAGACCCCTCTCGGGGCGACTGGGTCATGGGGCCTCGGCATATTTGCGGGGAAAGCTCCGTAGCTCTCGCCCGAGCAAGAGGGCCGTCAGGAGTTCCCCTGACTTTTTGTACGACCCTCGCACAACCTTTTCGTTCGAAAGGAGGGGTTTGTTTGCCGAAACCCCCTCGAGGGCGAGCCTAGGTCGCTGGGTCTCGGCAAGGTTTATAGGGAGAGCCCCCGAGCCTCCGCACGGAGCGAGAGGGCGGTCAGGAGTTCCCCTAGCTTTTTATGCGACCCTCGCGCATCCTTTTTGCTCGGAAGGAGGGGTGGAATATGCCAGGCTACCCTTAGTGGGCACGAGCGGTGACACTTCCGGTGACCTGCTATCGGGTAAGTCCGAGTGGAGGCCCATGCCCCATTCGATAAGGGTCGGCTAGCGGTCCAGAGACGCACTCCAAAGGTACCAGAGGGCTTCTCTATTGGGTCCCGGGGCCGTTCGATTGGCCCCGGGGGCTCGGCGCCTCCCTACGGTGGGATCCCATTCGAAGAACTCTCTGCTGGTCTCGGACACGACTTAGGGCGTCCCAAGCATTGCGTTTGCTTGGGTCTCGGCCATGTACGGGCTCACCCATAGTTGTCCCTGACTCTGCTGTCCTAGGGCGGCTGTCGAAACCCTCAGGGGCCCAGCCTACGAACCCCTGGACCGTAACGGGCTCGGCGCCCGGTTCCTTCACCTAAAAGGAATAGGGTGGGGGGGATGTTTCCCCCATTGATTCAACAACGGCCGGCGCGCCTTTTTAGGCAATTTCCTGGGGGCGGAACGACGTCTGCTGCTGCATTAGTCGGACATGACGTGGCGTCAGTGGATGGGATGTAACTGTTCCCGCGATTAATGAGGAAAAGGTGGGCGTGTGGGCGGTAGAATCGGATCTGGATTAATCGTGCCTGAACTCGAGGAAAACTTCCCCGATTTCATCGCCTGTCCGTTTCGTCCTTACCCTACATAAATACAAAACAGGGATCGCCCCTTCCCTCCTTACTCTCCGTTGCCTGTCCGTTGCCAAGAACAGAGAGCGCCGGGGAGAAGAAGGGAGAAGAGCGAGAGAGAGAGCGAGTGAGAGAGAGAGAGAGGGAGGGAGACTCACCGCTGTAGTTGAGCCTTCCACCGCACTCATGGCCGGCGACATTGTTGTCGTTGAGGTGGACCCTTGGGATCCGTCCGATGTGTCCGTGGAGATGCTGCAGTCTCTCATCGACGATGGCCTTCTCTGCCTGATCACCGACCCCGATAGGCCGCAATGGATTGCTCCGCTCGGTGAGCCAGAGCCGAGGCCACCTGCGGGGTACGTCGTGAGCTTTGTCTCTTTCCACGAGCGTGGTCTCGGCATGCCGGCGGACCGATTCATGCGGGCGCTCCCGCATTACTATGGGGTGGAGCTACACAACTTCAACCCCAACTCCATCGCGCAGGCAGCTATTTTCATCGCCATCTGTGAGGGGTATCTGGGGATTGCCCCCCATTGGGAGCTGTGGCTCCACCTCTTCCGAGCGGGGCATACCACCAAGCCGGCGGGTACGGTGGGTATGAGGAAGATGGTGAGGGCCGGCGGCTGTACTCTCTAGGTGTGCCAAGACCGACAGCACCTCTACATCCCGGCCCAGCTTGCATCGTCCAATCGCCACTGGTACACCAGCTGGTTCTACCTCCGCAACGACAACGACGGACTTCCCCCCTATACCAGACGGATCGTGGAGGACTGTCCGGAGAAGTGGAGGTATGGCATCCCGAGGGAGGAGCAGCCTAGGCTACAGCCGCTCCTAGATGGGCTGGAGAAGCTGCAGAACCGCTGCCTTACGGCGGCCGTGGTCGTGGTAGCCTTCCACCACCAGAGGGTGCTGCCGCTGATGGCTCGGCGGCGGCGCCTGTTCGAAATGAGACCGGGTGAGCCAATCGAGGGCATCCAGATGTCTGTCGCCGCCCTCTCCGATGATGCGGTTCTACATCGGGTGAGGGAGGCGGTGGATGGGAAGATGAAGAGCAGTGGCCTGACCCACATTGTTATGCGCCCGTCGCGGGGGTATCTCTCCCTGGTAAGTCTCGCGCCGCTGTAGCCCCCAAGGCCTCCTCATTCCTCATTGTTTTTCCGTTTGCTTACTCGCGCTCGCCGTTCCCACAGGGGATGAGAGACGTGCGAGCCTCCCCGCCACCCGTTCCCAAGGATGCAAGGCGGCGGGCGGTGAACCGAGCACATGCCGAGGCATAGAAGAAGAAGAAGGACGCCACGGCAGCAAAGCGCGACAAGAAGATACTCGAGCGCGAACGACCTGCTCGCGAGCGCCAACGAGCTTCTATCGGCTCAGAGCGCGGAGGTGGAGGACCTCCGCCTTTGCTGTGCAGATATGAAAGCCAAGGTGGCCATGGTTCGGGAGCAGGCCACTCCTTTGGTGGCATGAGTCAAGGAGTTGGAAGAGGAGCTGACCCGGGTGGCCGGCGAGCGGGACGCCCTTCTTTCCCGGGATGAAGAGGCGACGGTCTCTGCCAAGTCCGTTGCTGCATAGTTGGGTGAGACAAAGGGCACCCTGGACGAGGCCCTCAAGGCGGCCGAGGCCTCTCGGGTCGATGCTTTGGCTTGGAAGGGGAAGTTCGAGGGTAAGTTCTGTTCCCTTTATTTTGTTTATTTTTCTTGCGTTCGGCCCCCTAACTCTCTGGTGTGGTACAGAGCTAGAGAAGGAGGCCTCCAAGGTGATCGAGGCATCATGGGTCGAGGTCAGTATTTGGAGAGAGAGAAATCCAAGGTAAGTCCCGTGGGCCTTGCCCCCTGTTTGACTTATTCTTCTCTCATCTTTGAACCTCATCCCCGCTCGTTTTGGCGCAGGGTTGGAGAAGGAGGTTTTCCAGTGGCGGAAGCCTCTATCGCCATGATGTAGGCGGACGCCGAGGCTGAGATCGAGGAGCATGACGCGCTGTGCCGCCGCTCGTATCGTCTATGAGGCTCTGGCTGTTGAGGGGGCTCAGTCAGGTAGCTCCCTCAGGAGCCGCCTGGCTGCGTTGAGTGGCTAAGTGTGGGAGTGACTTGAGGCGGCATTGCATCACAGCGCATCAAGCGTGCCTTGGCCATCGTCTCCTCACACTCACGCCATCAACCTCGAGGCCATCAGCGATGGTTACATTTTGCCTGATGATGACGAGGAGGTGATGAGGAGGTCGCCATGGTGATGGAGGCGGCTGAGGTCCCTGGGGGCGGCGGCTGGCCGGTCTGTTTGAGGAAGAAGTGGTTCCCTCTCGCCCGCTTGCCGATGTAGGAGATCCCGAGCCGTGATCTGGGCCAAAGGGGCCATGTAAATGAATTAAGTTGTTGTCATGTCGTGACGTTTGTGGCCATCGAGGCCTTTGAAGTACTCGTGCACATGCTTTTTTAATCGGTTTATATTATTTTTCCGAGCCTCTGTCCTCTGCCTTGTTTCTAGACAAGTCTCTGCAAACAATTTCCTCAAAACCTGAGCTGCCCCTCTAGCGAAAGGTGGTGAGGGAGTTCTTGTGTGAGCCTGCGTAGGCGATCTCATAACTCGCTGCTCACCGGCCTTTTGCACTCGAGGTGCGCTTTTGGTCCTTAGATTTTTTACAATCGACCTGTCAGAGTATGCGAGAGAGTTTGGCGTGGGAATTTATTCAAAAAATGATTAAAAATAGTGCCTGGGACTTAGGGGGTTCCCCCCGCTTCTAGCCCCCAAGGTAGCGTTATCGCAACATCGATCTCGAAAATTAGAGCAACTAAAGAACGCTTCTTTAATATATTTCGAGAAAAAATGTATACAATGCTTGGAAGTTTAAGGGTAGAAACGATGTAGCTGTTCTATGTTCCAAGCGTTGGTGAAGACTTTGCCCTTCTCATTGGCGACTTGTAGGTCCGGGTCTCGACTTTTCAAGGCGATAATGTCTGACCCTTCCATGGTGGGGTCAACTTGTGGCGGCCCTTGTTGCTCTGCCTTAGTCTTAGCACCAGATCGCCCACCTTCAGGTCTCGGCTTCAAATGCGCCGGGCTTGATAGCGTCGTAGGGCTTGCTGGTACTTGGCCGAGTGTAGCAGCACAATGTCTCGGGCTTCCTCTAGTTGGTCGAGGGCATCCTCGCGGGTAGTGCGGTTGCTTTGCTCGTTGTAGGCCTGTAACCTCGGGGAACCGTACTCCAAGTCTGTGGGGAGGATGGCCTCGACTCCATACACTAGGAAGAATGGCGTGAACCCCATGGCTCGGCTTGGTGTATTCCTTAGGATCTAGATGACCGACGGGAGTTTGATCAGCCATTTCTTGCCGAATTTCTTCAACCGGTTGTATATCCTTGGCTTGAGGCCTTGAAGAATCATGTCGTTGGCACATTCTACTTGGCCATTCGTCCTAGCGTGTCCTATGGCTGACCAGAACACGCAGATGTGGTGGTCATCACAGAACGTCAGAAATTTATGTCCGGTGAATTGTGTCCCATTGTCGGTGATGATGGTGTTTGGAACTCCGAACCTGTGGACGATGTCCGTGAAGAACAATACTGCTTGCTTGGATTTGATTTGAGTGATCGGTCGAGCCTCGATCCACTTGAAGAACTTGTCAATAGCTACCAACAAGTGGGTATAGCCCCCGGGGGCTTTCTGCAGAGTCCCAACCATGTACAGTCCCCATACGGCGAACGGCCATGTGATGGGGATGGTTTGGAGGGCTTGGGCCGAGAGGTGCATCTGCCGCACATAGTACTGACATCCCTCGCAGGAGCGTACCAGCTTGGTGGCGTCGGTAACCGCCACTGGCCAGTAGAACCCTTGGCGGAAAGCGTTTCCGACGAGCGTTCGAGGCGCAGCATGGTGCCCACAGGCTCCCGCATGTAAGTCCCAAAGTAGGGCTTGGCCTTCCTTGGTGGTGATGCATCGTTGGAGAACGCCGGATGGACTTTGTTTGTATAACTCGTCGTTACTGACGACGTAAGTTTTGGCTCGTCGTGCAAGCCGTTGGGCCTCGGTCCTGTCCGTAGGAAGCACTCCTCGAACGAGGCGATCAAGGAGGGGGACCCACCAGTCCGCCCCCTAGTAGGCTTGGGGAGGCTCTACATCGATTTCCATGGCCTCGGGCTCACGGCCGGGGTCTCGATATGAGAGGGGCCTCGGGCCCTGTGGGTGGTTTCGGGCGGTGGGCCCTCTTTTGTTGCCGAGGCATAGTCCACCGAGGGCTTTATGCAGTCTCTGGCGAATATGTTCAGGGGACCGAGGCTTGTGCCGATGCCATCTATGCCGGTTCGTCCATGGCCTCGTTGAACTTTCGCGTAATGTGGTTGAGTTGAGACCATCAAATTTATCTTCAAGGCGACATACCGGTTTGCGATGACGCCTCCATTTTGGGGTCATGACAATTCAAGTCCTTCATGACTTGGTCAACGACGAGTGTGAATTGCCTTGTACATCGAGACGCCAGACTCCAAGCTCGGCGGCGATCTGCGATCCCGTTGCCGAGGGCCGTGCTTCAGATTCTCTGCGTTGTTGAGGCGGCAAAGTGGAGCCGGATGGTGTAACGCACATGCACTCCAAGGGGGGAGATGAAAAGTAGACCCGTGCCTGCCCCGGTCTTCATCAGAGACCCGTCAAAGTACATGGTCAAAGATTACGATTGGATTTTAGCGGTGGTAGCTGGGTGTCGGTCCACTCACCACAAAATCGACTAAGACACAGGATTTAATTGCTTTCAAGGGCAAAAAGATAGGGCCTCCCCATGAGTTCGATAGCCCACTTGGCTATTCTACCGAGGCCTCTCGGCTATTCCCGAGGCCTCTCGGTTTGGATTATCTCCTGTGGGGAAGGATGACACCACGGTCACCGGTGGGATTGAAGTAGTGCGCACTTATGCGCTTAGAGCCAAGACTATGGCGAAGACCAGCTTCTAGATATGGGGGTAGCGTGTCTTAGTTTTAGAGAGTACTTCGCTAATGAAGTAAATGGGTCATTGGATAGATAGAGCATGCCCCTCCTCTTGCCTCTCGACTACTACTACCACGCTGACCACCTGGGTCATTGCGGCGACGTAGAGTAAGAGAGCCTCACCCTCGGTTGGCGGTACCAGGATGGGGGGGTTGGTGAGTAATGCTTTGAGCTTAGTGAGGGCCTCTTCAGCCTCGGGGGTCCAAGAAAAGCGTTCGGATTTTCTCAAGAGACGGTACAGAGGTAAATCTTTTTTGCCAAGGCGCGAGATGAAGCGACTCAGGGCCGCAAGACATCCCATAACTCTCTATACTCCCTTGAGGTCTCGGATCGGCCCCATGTTGGTTACGGCCGAGACCTTCTCTGGGTTGGCCTCGATGCCGTGCTTTGAGACTATGAATCCCAACAGCATGCCTCGGGGGACCCCAAAGACACACTTCTCAGGGTTAAGCTTGATGCCCTTCTCCCTGAGGCATTTGAAGGCGATCTCCAGGTCATCGATGAGGTTACTGGCCTTTTTGGACTTGACTATGATGTCGTCCACATAGGCCTCGACAGTTTGCCCGATGTGCTCGCCAAAGACCTGGGTCATGCACCGTTGGTATGTGGCCCCTGTGTTTCTAAGACCAAATGGCATAGTTCTATGGCAGTACATGCCGAATGGGGTGATGAAAGAAGTCGCGAGTTGGTCGGACTCTTTCATCTTGATCTGATGGTAACCAGAATACGCATCAAGGAAGGATAAGGTCTCGCGTCCTACAGTGGAGTCAATGATTTGATCGATCCGAGGCAACGGGAATGGAACCTTTAGACATGCTTTATTTAAACTGGTGTAGTCTACGCACATCCTCCATTTTCCATTTTTCTTCCTAACTAGTACAGGATTGGCTAACCACTCTGGATGGGATACTTCCTTGATGAACCCAGCCGCCAAGAGCTTCTGCACCTCCTCGCCGATGGCCCTGCGCTTTTCCTCGTCGAATCGGTGCAGGCGCTGCTTCACAGGTCTGGAGCCGGCCCGGACGTCCAAGGCATGCTCGGCGACCTCCCTCGGTATGCCCGGCATGTCCGAGGGGCTCCATGCGAACGTATCGGCATTCGCGAGGAGGAAGTCGACGAGCACGGCTTCCTATTTGCTGTCGAGGGTGGCGCTGACCCTCAACGTTCGGCCGTTGGAGCAGTTGGGGTCGACCAGGATGAGTTTGATAGTCTCTGTGGGCTCAAAAGTCCTAGCACGGCGCTTGGAGTCGGGTACCTCGCTACCTAGTTGGTCGAGGTTGACGATGAGTGCCTCGACCTCCACGATAGCCTCTGCGTATTCGATGCATTCGACGTCGCAGTCGTATGCATGCTCGTACGTGGACTCGATGGTGATGACGCCGTTGGGGCCGGGCATTTTGAGCTTGAGGTAGGTGTAGTTCGGGACCACCATGAACTTGGCGTAGCACGGGTGCCCCAGAATGGCGTGGTAGGTTCCCTTGAATCCAACCACTTTGAAGGTGAGGATCTCTTTGTGGTAGTTGGAGGGAGTGCCGAAGCAGACCGGCAAATCAATGCGTCCGAGGGGTCGTGCGCGCTTCCCTGGCATGATGCCGTGGAAAGGTGCGGCACCCCCTCGGAGCATCGACTGGTCGAGCTCTAGGAGCTCCATGGTGTTGGCATAGAGGATGTTGAGGCCGCTACCTCCGTCCATCAGCACTTTGGTGAGCCGGGTGTTGCCGATAATCGGGTCGACGACGAGCAGGTATTGCCCGGGGTTTGGGACATAATTGGGGTGGTCCTCCCGATCAAAGGTGATCGCCTCCTAAGACCGATTAAGGTCTTCGGGAGTAGCTACCTCAATCGAGAAGACTTCCGGCGTTCCCTCTTTCGTTGATGCGCCGTGAGTGAAACCTGTTTGAAGGCCCGCCAAAGATCATGAAGGCATTGTGCACCTCGGGGAACCCATCGCCCCTCCTCGTTGTCTGTCTCATTTGGCGCCCTTCTTCCTAAGCGTCATCATCGGGAAGTCCGAACTTGGCGTAGTAAGCGCCGGAGCATGGTGCACTCTTCGAGGGGGTGTGCTTTCTAGGGCCACGATGGTAAGGGCACGGCTTCTTGAGCATGCCATCGAATAGTCCGGGGCCTCTGGCGGGGCCTCGAGGATTCATGCGATCCGCGGCTACGACAACCTCGGCCTCGAGGGCCTCTTGCTTCCCTTGGCGCCCCTTTTTTTTTTTCTTGGGGAAATGGGAGGGCGAGGCCCCAGAGGTCTTGTCCCTCCGCTTCCCTTTGCTTCAGCCGCCGTCGGGAAGATGGCCCCGATAACTTCTTCGCCGAGGCGAAGTTGGTGGCGACGTTAAGGGCTTGCCGCCTTGAAGTTGGTACATTCGGCCTAACTCTCGGACCAGTCTCATTTGGAGGTGCCGAGAGAAAAGCTGGACAACTTCCAAGTCACCGGTATTTGGGCAACTCTCTGTTGCTTGGAAAAGTGCCGGATGAAGTCTCGGAGAGACTCGTTCGGCTTCTGGCGACAACTCTTGAGGTCCCAGGAGTTCCCGGGGCGCACGTATGTGCCCTGGAAATTCCGACGAAGACCTTGACCAAGTCGCGCCAGTTGTGAATTTATGAGGGAGGGAGGTGTTGAGCCAGGCTCACGCCGATCCCGACAGAACAAAGGGAGATTCTGGATGATGAGCAGGTCATCGCTCGCACCACCTAGCTGACAAGCGGTGCGGTAGTCGGCCACCACAGCTCGAGGTTGGTCTCGCCACTATATACTTTTGCGAGATTGGTGGTTCTGCCGGAACCAGGCGGGGAATGGAGCGCCGCGGATGGATGGCCTGCTTGAAGACTCTAGGGCCAGGCGGCCCAGGAGAAGGACTGCGGTCCTCCCCGCTGTCGTAGCGGCCACCTCGGTGTGGGTGGTAACCTCAGGCGAGCCCGTCGTTGTCATGGCGCCGTCGCCTGCTGACCACGTCGTGGTCCTCTTGCGCCTCACGTCGGTCGCTGAGGTGGTCGTGGACTGAGAGGGCCATGAGGCAATCATGCACCGAGGGCCGCTTCGAGATGTTCTCACATCGCCGAGATGCGGAGCTCTCGGCCTGCTGTACTGCGGCGGTCTCGAGAAGGTCTCAGAGCTCACCGCGGACCCATTGCCCCTCCGTGGTAGAGGGCTCGGGCATCGCTCGCACTAGCATCGCCGCCGCCGCGACGTTCTGGCTAGCGCGATTGAAGATTGGGGGTTGCTCACTTCCTTTGTCATTGTTGATGCGGTGGTGCACGTCGTGGGCCCTCTGCCGGGCCCCTCTGCCGTCACCGCGGCCTTGCTGCTCCTGCTCGAGAGTGTCTCGGAGCTGCTGCAGCAGGAGTCGATCTTGGTCGACTTTTGCCTAGAGCTCGTGGAGTTGCTCCAGGTCTAGGCGTCGGGTATCCCCGGGGGCGATGTTCACGTTCCGCGCCGCCCGGAACTCGACGAGCGGGGGTGTGGCATCACCCGCCCCTTGGCAGAGTGGGGACCGGTTGCCTGCCCTCTCCCCCTCGTCACTTGCCCCTGGCATTCTGAGCCCGACGTGGAAACACTCTTGAGTGGGATCGTAAGTGCTTTCGTCATCGGAGTCGGAGTGGCCGAAGCAGTAGTCGCTTGCGACCAAGAAGCGGCGCATAGCCACGGGGTCACGAAGCCTGGAGAAGTCCGCTTCGGCCCATGCCTCGTCCTCCTCCGAGGAGTCAGTGTGGGTGTGGGTCGAGATTGTGGTGGAGAAGTCGAGGGCAAATCGTTGGTGGTGTCCCGAGAGCTCCGCGTGCGTGGAGGCGTAAGCGAAAGCGTAGGTGGCGGCGATGTTTTTCAGCCCGAAGAGGTACGGGGATGGTGCCACCGCTGGGCTCCGCTCCGCCTGAGTCGATTCCCCCAGAAGTGGTGGGGCAGAGCTTGATGATAGGACGTCGCTGCGCGCTACCGGCGTCCTTCCCCTACCAATGCTTAGGCTAGACAGGTCCCCAGCCAGGGACTCTGTACCAACAGCCGGGCATGGGATGTCGGCGGAGTGCGGCGCGCAGTCCTGAGTTCGCGTGGCGTCAGAGTAGTCCCTTTCGCGTCGTGCTGGCGAAGCGTGGCGAGCGGCGGCCCGGCGCGCGCTGCGCCCGTCTTGCCGATGCATTAACGTCATCGCCGGCCGGTGGGGGCTCGGGTGTTAGGAGTACCATATCATACTCACATCCTAGAGACATGAACTCTAGGCTCCCAAACCAGACCACCGTCTGCCGAGCGTAGTGGGCGTATGGGGTCGACCATTTGAACTTGTTGGGACGATCACGCTAACACGAGAGGCCCCTACTGGCGCATGGCCAATCGGCGGCGTTTGGACGGGGGTCCTCAACCAACGATAAATATGAACTACGTGCCCCTAATCCCAGATGGTGATGCAAAGAGACACAAGGTTTATAGTGGTTTAGGCAATCGGCGCCCTACGTCCAGTCTAGGAAATCGGTCTTGTATTCTCTGCACCGAAGTGCTTGTAGTAGGGGGTTACAAGCTGGGTGAGAGAGGGAGCTAGTCCTAGGTCTCGGTGTGGAATGGTGCGGGCTGCTTGAGTCGTTGCTCTCAGGCAGCGTGGGAGCGCGCGTGAATTGAGTGAGTGCGTTTTTGCGTGAGGGCTGGCGTGGTTTCAATCCCTAGAAACGGCCCTGGCTGCTTCCTTTTATAGCCACAAGGAGGGAGCCAGGAGTACATGAGAGAGCTACACGTGGAGCCTTAGCGAGAAAGGAAGATCCAGTATTGTGGCCTATTCCTGTAGCAACACGGTGTCGGGAATGGCAATTGGTACTTGATCACCGGTGCATCACTTGAGCCATGCCCGAAGGTTGTTGAAGTTGTAAGAGTCCTTGTTGACGTCTAGTCGATTATGGCCTCCTTCGTAGGTGACATGTCGTGCTGGTGGACTCTTGTCCCGGTGGAGTGCCGAGGCCTAGCGGGTCTTTGGAGCTGATCGTGCCGAGGCCTTCTTTGCCGAGGCCTTGGAGGTGACACATGTAATGACCAGGGGGTCTCGGTGGTCTCGTATGTCGTACCGATTTCGGTGAAAAAGTGCGGAATGGGCGTCCGCATGAGCTGTAGTCTCTGCACCGTCGATGGGGATGATAAAAAGGTGATTTGACCGCCGTCCCATCACCCTTTTTGCCATACTACCAATCGTGGGTTGGACGTAGGTGTAACTAGGGGTACTTACATGGATGGGGATGGGCCGGCCGAGAGGGGCAATTGAGGCGAGGCGACGAGAATGCGGGACGAGCGGCCTCGGCCGAGGCGGAGAAGAAGAATGGTGCGTCCCGAGGCCTTGCCGGGTCTCGGACGAGGCGAGAGACCGAGCGGTGGGCTCTCCTGGCATTTCCGAGAGGCTCTGAGGGACATAGACTCAACCTTCCATGCCGCTTTGTCCTTAGCGCAGGGGTTAGGTAGCACAGGGCAGTATAAGTGTTAGGAGAGAGCACAGTGGTGAGTATAGTGGCAGGTAACCCCTGTTGTGCCCGGTCCCATCCTGTCGGTTGTTACGCCGCGCTTTATACTGCGTGCTTGGTGGCGTTCTTGAGGAGTGGTTGGGTGCATTTAATCCGGATGTGACGTTTTGCGGAGGAGTTCGATCGGGACGGAGGTTACGAAATACGTTAAATCGAGCCGAGCCCGCCTCGGCGAATCGGAGAATTGGAGATCCGTCCGAGGCCTTTCGGGGCGAGGTCTTGGCGAGAGGGTCTCGGCGAGAGGGCCTCGGCGGGACGTTTTAGACCTATTTCGCATGAGGCCTCGGCGCAAGGCCTCGGGCGAATCGGAGAATTCTGCCGAGACCTTGCAGTAGTCTTTTGGCTTTGATTTTAGCAAGGCTTAAGCAATATTCTTGGATCTTGCTTAGGGTACCCCTTCTTGTGATATCCGACATTCGTCGTGAGTCAAACAATTCTAGGTTTTTAAAAATAAAAAATACTAGCTCCCTTCGTTCTAAAAAGATTGTAATTCGATCTATGTTTGGGGTAAATTTAACTTCCTTAAGTTTGGTCAAGTTTAAATAAAATAATATCAACATTTATGTCTCTAAATAAGTAAATATATGTACTATAAAAGTATATTTTATAATAAATCTAATAATATTTATTTGTTATCATAAATATTAGTATACATTTTTTTAGATTTGGTTAAATTTAAAATTGTTTGGCTCCTCAAGATGCAAAAATGTATTGATTTTGGGATAAGGGCAGTAATATTTTTTGGATGGGAATTATTTCAATTTGGACGTCAACATAGTCCATGAAACACACATTTTGACCACTAACTTGAAATATAACAAGTTCATAAAATTGAATAAATTACAAATTCATGAAAGAATGCACACTTTTTGAGACAAAAACTACTCATAAATTTATTTTCAAATTTTCAACCTAAATATTTATAGCTAAAGACTCACATGTCTAAAAATATACCCAAAATGACCAGCTCTAGATGATCAAATGAAGCATATATTTTGTTAGAGGAAAAATGGGGGTACACTTACAACTATTTCCTTGGAATTACCTGGATGTGGTAGTTTTGTTCCTAAGAAATTAAGTTACCACCGGCCGGGCACACATATAGCTTCAGTTCTTTGCAAGTTTCACTCACTGCTGTAATATATATATATATATATATATTTGTATTGAAGATTCACTACAACTACTTTGCAACAATATTTGTAGGCTGTACGTGTGCTCCCTTGCACACTGCACAAGCCGGGAGTGATGTCATGATATTGTATCACCTTGATGTAATTGTGTTTTGATATCAACAAAAAAAACTTTCTTTAATGAAAAAAAACTTTGCAACAAAAAATGGTGAAAAGGGATACTACACGTAATTTTCACTCAGATTCACCATATCCCAAAACTTTAGCCGTACGTACGTACAGTATTATGTGCTAGTAAATCCCATTGTGACTCCTTTTTACGGTTTTACCTCCTCCTGTCCTCTGTACAACTTACAGATGCAAGTGACATTATAATACATTAATACAACTTACTGGTACGCACCACATCGGCCTCTGTTCAGTGATGTCAAATAGGGGCAGGCTGCCTCGTTCTCACTCTCACCTCACTTGGCCCTTGTTCCAGGGCAGGGTACTGGTACCACTTTTTTCACTAATAAAAACGATACTCCCTCCATGTCATTATAGGATGCATGACCTAGAAAATATCAGCAATATCTATATCTCTAAATAATTTTATTATAAAAATATAATCAACGATTTATCTAATGATACTACATAATAAATATTAATATTTTATCAAAATTTAAAATATTTGACTTTTTGGGAAGTGAGAATGACATTTATTTTGGAACAAAAATAGTACAACTTTAGATTTATCCTTTTAGTTTGTGATCAAATATACACAAAAGAGGATCAACATTTATGATTGAAAATAAGTATACTATTCCATGATGAACCCAATAATAACTATTGTTATCATAAATATTTATAATTTTTTTATATATTTAATTAAATTAAATTTTTTTGCGAGACCTAGTTACAAACGAAGACGCTCACATAAACGAGCGCACACTCACTCATGAACACATGTACGCACACCCTATCCTAGTGAGTATCTCCGAAGAACTGAGTTGGACCAGAATAGTGCCGTTAAATCTTAGAATAAATCAAGAAAATGCGAACATCGGTGTCAAGTCGGGGACTTGAATCCGGATAAGCAGGTTCCACCACAAGGAACCCAACCAGCTGAGCTACACTCGCTAGTACAATTTGACTTAGCACTATGCTAAAAAATACTTTTTAAAAAAAAAGAGCTAGTTCCAGTAATATAAGTGCCACAGGGCAAAGAAATGGTGCGGGAGCCACCATGGGCAAAGGGATCAAGCTCCATAGCTGTCTGGCCCCAGCAGCCACCCTGTGGTGTGTACAACTGCAGAGACGGAGAGGCCATTGCGGCATTGCGTGATGGAAGGAGGGGACAGATGCATTCAAGCAGCTAGGCAGGCTCACAGTCACAGTCTCACTTCTCTGTTGGTCCACAGCCATAGGAGATGTACACATGTGCTTCTTTGCTTGCCGGATCGGAGGGGAGAAACATGTGCTGCTGTCTGACCTGGCAACAATGGTAGTACACAGCTGATGATGTTCTTTCCAGGGTAGGGTAGCATTGTACGATTCAGTTACAGCCTTACAGGATGAAATGTTCACAAAAATAGGTGTATTCTTAGGTAGAATTGAAGGAAGGCTGAGAGCCGCGCTGCGCTGTTAGAAGGGTGTTGTTGAAGATTTGAAGTCTCGTTACACCCAATATCTGTTTCAGAATGTAGTTCGTTTTAATTTTGCACACTGAAAAGACAAGATAAAAAGTATTGTTGGCTGATTTGTTGCGAGAGAAAAAAACATTGTTTCTTCACTGAAAAAGTATGGCTGAAAAGACAAGCGAACAGGACAACATTACCAGATTTATAGAAAAATATACTACATCCGTCCCACAACATGTAAATCTCACTTTTCAAGGCAAGTTTAGTGGAAGTGTGAAATTATGCATGTGCCCCTTCTACATTCTTCTTCTCATGTGCTAGAACTCGAGAACAATATAGAATGTTCCTTCAAAATACAACATGGGATGAGTTGGTTTTCAAAGGTGCAATGTTTTTTATTAGTGGGTTCCATCTAAAAAGATAACCTCAACTTTAGGATTACATGAATTTTGGGACAAGATTTGAACTGCACGATTACATATTTTGTGGGACGAAGGGAGTATTTATATCTATGATGGAAAATAAATACATTATCAAATCATATTTTAGGAAAGAATGAGACTAATAATTAGGTAGATGTTAGTGTATTTTTTATAAATATTTGGTTGAAGTTAGAGAAGTTTGACTTGACCGAAACTAAAACGACCTACATTTTGGAACCAGAGAGTATATAATACTATGTGTGCTTGCAAGTGGGGGTAGAGCCACCGCCTGGTGAAAGCTCTAGCTTGGTTTTGGTGAATTGATAAAACTCTAAGTGCTAACCCATTGCAAGTGGTGGAGCAAATGGTGAAGATCATGAGATAGGGTAGCACATTCCAAGTGGTGGAGCAAATGGTGAAGATCATTATGATGGTGGAGACCATGGTGATGATAAGTGCTCGGGCTTGAAAAAGAAGAAAGAGAAAAACAAAAAGCTCAAGGCAAAGGTATACTTGATAGGAGCTCTTTATTTTGGTGATCAAGACACTTAGTGAGTGTTATCATATTTAAAATAGATAGCCGTACTATTAAGAGGGATGAAACTCATCGTAAAATGCGGTTATCAAAGTGTCACTAGATGTTCTAATTCATTGCATGTGCATTTAGATTCTAGTGAGTGCTAACACCCTTGAAAATATTTATGAAAATATGCTAACACACGTGTACAAAGTAATACACTTGGTGGTTAGCACATTTGAGCAAGGGTGGCGAAGCTTGTGAAGTCGAGGAGGTCACTGGTGTGACCGGACGTAGGACCAGACTCTAGACCTGCACTAAGAAGCTGATCGGACGCGATGATGGTGCGTCCGGTCGAGTGTGACGTATGCTGGCGTGGGGGCATTTGAACTTGGCGCGCAGCGGGAGAAAGATCGGACGCTAGCCTACGTCCGGTCTGGTTGGATATCTGACGCGTCCGATCCAAAATATGCGGTTTTGGATCGTCTCTAGAAATGATCGGACGCATGGTAGCGTAGCGTTAGGTCATGTGAGCAGCGTGTTAGGTCGTGGCACTGAGCGCATGGGCGTGGGCTCTAATGGACGTAGCATCGGGTGCGTCCGGTCTTGGCATGGTGCGCCCGATCATCACTTGACCATTGGCTCAAACGAGTTAACCATTGAAGATCAGCGATCGACGTTGAACCAGGGGGACACGTGGATGGAGATCCGTGACCGAACGTTGGGGGCCCTGCGTTCGGTCAGCATGACCAGCGCGTCTAGTCACCTCGAGCTGAACTTTGTGTTGAGCCCAACGGCTCTATTTCGTGGAGGCTCCTATTTAAGCCCAATGATGGCTCTTGCTCACTCTCTTGGCCATTTGTATTGAGAATACATCCTAGTGAGCATAGCCAACACTCTCTAACTCACCTTGCTTGATTGGATCATCATCTAGTGAGATTTGAGAGCATCCAAGTGCATTGCTTTGAGTGATTGCATATAGAGACACTTGGTGATTGTGTTTTGTTACGTGATTCACTTGTTACTCTTAGATTTTACCGACTCCTAGATGGCTTGGTGCAGAGAGGATCGTCGAGCGGAGGAAGGTGCTTGTCTCTGGCTTCGATCGTGGTGATTGTGAGGGGTTCTTGACATTTCCCCGGTGGAGAGAAAAAGGTACTCTAGTGGATTACTCATGGCTTGTGGATCCTCATCTTGCGTTGGTTGTGCGGCACCCGATTACGGGTTAGGCGTGTGATACCTTTTAGTGCATGAACCTACAAGTGAGTGAATCACCACAACGGAGACTAGCTTGCCGGCAAGCAAGTAAAACTTAGTTGAAAAAATACTGTATCATCTTGTCTCCGAAGATTTCATTGGTATTCATTGTGATTGATTGTAGCACCCGGTTTTAAAAACAAACCAGATACACACCATATGTGATCCTAGGAAGTCAACTCTCACATATAGCTACAAATAAGGGTAATATCAATAGACAATGCTCAATATATAACGTACTTAGTATAAAGAATATAACCTTAGATATCAAACAATGGAAAGACAACTTCGATCTTCGGGTGAAGACTCCAATTCTATAGGGACAACTGACTGGTTGATCATAAGCCTAATTCCTCCAAACTCTAGCCATCTGGTACCCATCCGGGATTTTTATCTAAATAATTAAAAAATAAAGCAAGCGTAAGTACATGTCGTACTCAACAAATATAACATGGGGTTCATGAGGCTCAAAAGGCTAACATTGGTTTAACTATAATTAACTTTTAATGAGTTATCTTTTAGCAATTGGGTGGTAACAAGTTTATCCACAAGCCCATATAAACACATGATCAGGTAAACATGAATAATGAATATCATAAACAGTAATCATTAGTGAGCATCTTCATCATCAGTATCATTAGTGTTCATCATCTATTCCGTAAGGGTTCCAAGGCCGCTCGTGACCATGAGCACGACTGATATACCAGTTTTACACTCTGCAGAGGTTGTATACTTTCACTGTGAGTCGTGATTTACCCTTTCGTCCAAGGCGGCCAACCTCTTGACCCACTACCAAGGAAGGTCGGCAGGGTTCACTATGAAGCCTATCAAAGGTTCGTCTAACAAGTTAAGGCCATTAGATTCACTCGGCAAATAGATATAGGAACCCCCCTATCGAATGACATAATTCCATCATGGCTATACACATAAGAGTAGAGGTTGTCCTATACCTGATTCGGCAAGCCATTCTTACGCCATAAAGGTAACCTCTAACAAGCTAGAAAAGGTCCTCATACTGAACTAAAACAAGAGCCATGTAGCCCTCACAGTTGTACCTATAAGTCCCAGATGATCACTTACAGATAAGTCATTAGGGAGAGGAATCTAGAGCACCATAAAAACAGCCCAATGCTCTAGCCCCCTTATTCCATGTTGCTAAAAAGCATCTTTTAGTGTTTATTGCATATACCATTAGTCAAGTTACAAGATCATGGCTTTAGTTTGAGCATTAGCATCACACTACCCAATGCAATACCCCATAGGTATCAAGGAACAAGCACCACCCAAGCATCCATACAATCATACACGAAACAAACAATAGATCTAAATTAGAATAGTACATCAAACATAAGAAACAATAAGTGAAAAGGTTTTAAAGATGTTCTACATGTTACTACGAACACACAGACGTGAAAAGCACGCTAATCGGAGCTACGGTAAAAAAGATACATCTACTGATAGATTTGCTTCGAAAAGAAACTATAGGCTTTATTTATTTTAGCTATATAAAACATGTATAAGATACTTCAGAGAAATACCTTCATTGAGTTAAGTCAAATTATACTTGATTTAGAAAAACAAGGTAAAATTAATCATACAATTGACCAAGGTGAAAAACCTAAGTTACTTTTAATTAGAAAAAAATCCAATTGCATAATCATTATTCAAGCTAGGCATTAAATCATAAAATTCCAGAGCTCTTGACCTGGAAAACATTGATACTAATGCATAGATTATGTCATTACGAATCTAACGCAACTTGAACGGGCCATATCAGAGTTAAAACGGAGAAGATATGGCCTAATGAAGATAGTGGCAATTTTGTAAATAGATGGAACTTGATTTTTGAATTTAAAATAAATAAAATCAGATTTTAAACTAAGCCAGGGACGACGGGCATGATAAAGAAGTACAGGGGCTCTTTAGAAAAAGTGCAGGTACGACGGGTTCTATTACATGAAACTGCAGGGGCTCTTTAGCAAAAACGCCATGAAGAAGGGGTACGGGCTAACTCGGGCCGTTGGATCAAAGATGGATGATCTAGATTAGAAGGGGAGGGAGAGAGAAGAGCCGGCCGGCCGGAATAGTGCCAGACACGGCGGACTCCATTACCGGCGGCGAGCAACTCACCGACGAGCACAGAAAACGACCTACGGGCCACGGTTCGAAGCGAGAAAAACACCACGGGGTAGAGGAGGAACGAAGATCATGGCTAGGTATCTTACCGTGGTGCGGAGCGACGGAGGGCGGTCCGGCGCTCAGCGGCGGACGGTTATGGCGGCGGCGCTAGGGTTAGCTGTGGCATAGCCACTCGGCGATGCGGCTATGGCTCGGAAATGAGATAGGGAGGCGCGGGCGGTGCTCTGCTGCTATTTAAGAGAGCAGGTGGCTTGGGAGGCACGGCAAGGCGGTGAGGCGTGGGTAGCGCGGACTCACGGCAACAATGCGGTTCTGACCGATCGCGGACTCGAGCAGGGAAGGAGAGGATGCGGCTGACAGAGCGGCCCCACCCGTCAGCGTCATCAAGCGAAAAGAGAAGGGCACTGCAATCTTTGGGTGGAAGTTTAACGGGCTCATGGGAGGCAGCTGGGGGAGTAGTGGGCCGCGGAGGAAAAAAACCGAGAGAGAGAATTGGGCCACGACGGGAGAGGAGGAACTAGGCCGAGCAGCTTGTTGGGCCGGTTGGGCCAGAAGAGAGGGAGAAGAGTTTTTCCTTTTCTTTTTTTTTTCTAAATTCTATTTTCAAATCCATTTTCAAAAACATTTTAATTAAATTTAAATTTTGGATCAAACCACTCATCACAATAAACAAAATGCAATGGCATGAATGTACAAAAATGTTGTTAAACCTTATATTTGATTTTAAATTTTAAATAAGTTATCATTTTTTCTAAATTTAAATGCTCACAAAATGCATAATTAAATCAAATTCACCTATTTCAAAATCATGCAAATTTTAGGGTGTTACATTGATTGATCATCTCTTGCCACGGGGGTATAACTCACTACCTCTCTTGTGTATTTACATTCATAGTGTAGCTAAGCTCTTTAGTGTAATTAGTTTTGAGAGGTAGCTTGAGTCTTGTCTAGTGGTTAGTGAGGCTCTTTAGTTAGTCTTTAAAAGCTCACTAACTTAGTGGTAGTGACTTAGCCTCTTGAGTAAATTAGAGATCATAGATAACTAGAATTATGGATAGGAGACTTGTATTTTTAGTAGCCTAACGTAACACTTGATTCGTCGTTTAATTATCTAACCATTTAGTTTAAGTGTTGTTGTAGAAATTTTTATAAAATATTCATCCTCCTCTAACTATTAGGACCTTTCACCTACCAACCCAGACGTGAGCGTCCATCTGGACTCATCAACAAAGTACAAAGGATTTTTTTTAATTTTGTATCAAAGAGAAACACTATATTTTATAGGTAAATATTTCTGTATAACGAGAATCGTTCGGACTCTTAAAAGTTTCTGGCTCCGCTGCTACTGGGTTGCAAACGTTGTGCCCCAAAAACTGTAAACAATCCCACCACCAAATTAAAGATGCCCCTCTTTTTGCAAAGGGAAAAATGTATGTTTAACATTTCCGTCATTTCACTTTGTGAGAACACGTACGTATAAGGCTGTACGTGTGGAAGCTGATTTAGCAACTCATCAAGGGTTATATTAGCACTAGTTATTGTTTACATTTACACAATCTTAGATTCGATATCCAATGAATTACATATATAGAGGCTATATATATGTGGCCAGCTGTACTATCTGAAACAAAATAGTTGAAAGCAGAAAAGGGGACTGTACTAGATTATTCCCCACTTCCTTGTCCAATGCTCTCTGGATTAAACAATTACTTCTCTACCCCTCTGATCAAGTTCATTCTTTCAGCGTCAATAGTACTCCAAAATCGCTATATATGGTCCCCAGAAACCAGCAGATACTACTACTGCTTCTTCCACATAGCAGAGACCTTAACACACTTCCATGCCAAGGCGATTCTCTTGTCCCAAATAGACAGATCCTAATATTATAGTGCCCCTACATGCATACCAAAAAATGTATAAACTATTTCTTCCATGCATGCATGGTCCCATGCATAGACATGAAGCTTACAAAGATTGGAGGAAATACTACTGATAAGGTATCATATATTGTACCTGATCCGTTCTGCATTTTTAAAATCAAGCCAATTGACTTCCAAATACATATATATGCTCACATCAGAGAGTACATATCTGATAGATTTGGTATAAGGAAAAGAAGAAAGGCGAGCAAATTTAAAATGACCATAAGCTGGGCAGTTCACTTTATCCTCTCTCCTGAACCATCCGTTTCATATATAGCGAGCAGGAATCAAATGGCAGCAAATCAATGACATAGTGGCATGCATCTCACCACTGCAGATGCCCTCTTTGCCGAAAGTTTGGGGCACGGCAAAAGCAAATTACTCAACTTCGGCAAATGCTTTGCCGAGTGCATACTCAACAAAGATTTTATCGGCAAAAATTTCTTTGCCGAGTGTCAAAAATCGACACTCAGCAAAGTCTTTGCCGAGTGCCAAGCCCGCACTCGGCAAAAAAATAACTGCCGTCAACATTTGACGCCGGCTTTGCCGAGTGCCTAGGGACTGGCACTCGGCAAAATTTGAATTTTTACCGAGAGCCAGGGCTCAGCACTCGGCAAAGAAACCATTTTTTTTTTAAAAAATCTTTTTAAAAATAGTCTTTTGCCGAGTGTACCACCACGGCTTTTAGCAAAATTAACCTCTTTGCCGAAAGTGCCGGTGTGACACGGCAAAAGCGGGGAAGTGGTGTTTAAAGCATTTTTCCCAACTTTGCCGAAAGTGCCACCCCCTAGCACTCGGCAAAAAGACTTCTTTGCCCAGTGTTGGCACTTTCGGTAAAGCTGGGAAATTTGCTATTTTTTTTTTGTTTGTTGCTTTCCTTGAAAGCAAACACGCAAAACTCATATATAATACATGAGACAAAGACACACGGGCATTTAGCATCACACAAAACACATACATAATTCATCACATACATTCATAATACATCACAAGCACATCCAACATCCATCACAAGCACATCCTCCTGCATAATCCATCACACGTACATCCAATGTGCAAATCCATGACAACATCTAAGAAGTCTTCATCCAACACAAGTCCTAGATCAAGAAAAGTCAATGAAACATGAAGGGCACCACCCACCATTGCCACCGATCCCAATGGGAACTGAAGGGGCACCTCCAGATGCGGTGGTGGACTGTCCGGTAGGTGTGTGTGTCTTTGTAGAAGAGTCAGGTTCGAACCCGACATTGTTGATGCACAAAGGAGAATTGAATTCATTAGTATCTACACAAGCTAAAGGACTTGATCAACCATATATATATACTCACCGTGAGTGCCTAGAGCGGAGGAGGAGTAGGAGGCTGGCTGGAGGCCGCGGCAATTCGGGGCACCACCACACCCGGGAGAGTGGTGCCGAGGCTCGACATGAATGAGAACATGTCCTGCATCCTCGTGCCTCGGCCGCCCTCTGGGCCCTCGGGACCTCCCACTCGGCCCTCTCGGCCTCCCCTCTGGGCCCTCTCCTCTCCCTCTCAACCCTCTCGGCCTCCATCCTCTCCACGGTGGCTGCAATATTCAATCACCAACGTTTAAAACAATGCAAATGCAAGGTACATGTGTAAAAGTAATGAGCAGACGAATGAAATAGAACTAACACAGAGTGCCGCCATCTGCTGCAGCAGGTGTGCTACTTTTGTCGAGGTCGAATGGGGACGGAGGAGCTCGTGCTCTGTGCTCGGATCTGGGCGAGGTTGGGCATAGAGGTTGAGTCGACCATGTTGGAGGCCATCGATGCAGGCGTCTTTGCTTCCCTCCTCCGAGCCTCATCACGAGGTCGGTATCAAAGGGCTAGGTGGCGGGGTGAAGTCCTCCCCATGCCGCCACGGGCCGCCGAGGCGTGGTCGGTGAGCTTCTTTGTGGACGCTCGTGTTCTTTGCCTCGCCTCCCACATCCTCCGGGTTGTAGGCGGTGTCCGGGTTTGTCGCCTTGCCCTTGTGTGCCATGGCGACGCCATGAACTCGTTGCATTCACGGCCATCATGCGACTGGGACCGCGAGGAAAACACAAAGACGATTAGAAGTAATGAGAATTGAGCGTTAGAACAAATAAATAAATAAGTGCGTAAGCGTGTACCTGAGCACAGGTGTCTGAACTGAGGGGGCGGTTGCCTTGGTGGTGGTGCGTGCCGCCCACCCATCTGCAGCGACACTCCCGGACGGAGGGCGTGCCTCTCCCTCCACTCATCGGAGACCCACTTGTCCACGAAACGATCTCTGTGGGTGGCGCACCAAGAAGGACACATCTGCATGCCATCAAGTATTAGAAATGTTAGAATATAAAATGAAGGCTACCTATTCTTCATGGAATGAGTCGGTAACAATGTTTTATAAGATCTTGCTCCACTGGTTAGTGTCATGGTCACGGCCTCGCTCTTCCCAAGATGCAAACGAAGGACATCGCACGAGTGGTTGATGTTACCTCGCCTCATATTACAGGTCCGTGACTCGCCCCCGCATGCCATCCTGCACCTTTGTCACCCAGGCGGGGTCATGCCCCTCCTCCAACGTGAAGAAGTCCTGCATACAGACATCATGTGTCCTTTCATTATTTCAAGAACGTCTAATGAATTCATAGTATTGAGCAATGTAGTGTGATGTAGACTCACCCGAACTCACGCTGATCCGCTCACATGCATTTGCCGTACACGGCGTCCATGGCGGAGTTGAAGTGGTCCCACGTCCGTGGAGGCGACTCAACACAGGCGTGGGTGACCAAACCAGAGAGGTAGTCTTGGCGGATCGAGACCATGAGGATCCCATTGCACTGCCGATGATCGCCCCGGACATAAGTTTCCGGTTCTCTGTGAGTCGATGAAGAAGAATTGTTAGTCCGATTCGGTTTTGACATATGAACAAGAAGAGATGCAAATTGAGCGGATACTTACTTGTCGCCCTTTGGGACGAATCACCGACCTCCCTGAAAGCAGGATCGGTCGTGGAGCTGCGAGGACCCACGCAAGTGCTGATGCTGATGAGGTGCTCAAGTGGAACCCCGCCACCCCCCAGAGGAAGTGTCACCCCGCCACCCCCAGAGGTAGTGTCACCCCCTCCGTCTGGGGGCCATGCTTGGTCCTCGTTGTCGGTGGTCGTCGTCGGTCCTCCTCGGGGGGGGACGGCAGACGACACACCGCCTCCTCGAGCGGGCCAAGGTTCGAGACGGCTCCTCGCCGACGCCTCTGCCTCCGCCTCCGCCTCCGCCTCTGAGTCGAAAGCGAGTTGTTGGTCCGGGCCGCCGCCTTCACTTAAGCATTTTGTCGAGTGCTGCAAATACAAAGAGTAAACTAGTTAGCACAATATAGACAAATATAGAGATGCAAAATGAGCGAAACATAACTAGAAAATAATAATAATATAGTATTACATGAATTAGAAATAATCCTCGTGTTGGTGCAATGTCGGATCATAAGTGTAAATCATCACTATCAATATTGTCTAACATTTCCGTCTCATCTCCATCGTTATCATCAATGGCAACGCGTAAACCGTAATCGCTCAAGCGATTGCTAAGTCTTTGGCATTTTGCACCCTCTTCTCCATCGTCCTCATCTCCATCGTCCTCATCAATGTCATTGTCTACTTCCATGCCCATCAGTGAACAACAACTACAACTAATCACTACGACTTTACTAACTAATACTAACACTACTAATTAACTACTACTACTAACACTACTACTTACTAACTAATACTAACATTAGGGCATACCTTCAATGAGTCGAAGACGGCGACAACAATCGCTATATATGGTCCCCAGAAACCAGCAGACCTTTCTTCTTCTCTCTTCTCCTCTTCTCCTCTTCTCCCTTCTCCTTCTCTCCTCCCTCCTCCTCTCTTCTCCCTGCCTCCTTCTCCTCCCTTCTCCTTCCTCTCCTCCTCCTCCTCCTTCTCTTTCTTCTTCTTACCTCCCTTCTCCTTCCTCCTTCCTCCTTCCTCCTCTTCCTCCTACCTCCTCCTCCTCCTTCCTACATAGCAGGCGGGCAGGCGTGTGGGGGCGGGAGCCGGGGGGGTAGGGCTTGAGGCCGGCGGTGATCTCTGGCTGACTGCTTGTGGCAACTGTGCTGACAGCAAGGGGCAAGTGTGTGGCGGTGTGTGTGTGTTCGTGTGTCCGTTTTTTTATATTTCCCAGTGCGGATCCGAGGCAATCGAGAGAATCCTGCCGAAAGTATGCAAAATAAAAAATTAAAAAAATCACATCTGGCTTCTTGCAGTGCCTAGGGTTGCACTTTCGGCAAAATATTCACTCTTGGAGTGCCAAACCTTGGCACTTTTGCATTTTTTTTGCCACCAACTTTTTCATTTGTACCATGAACAACAACATTTCAAATTTGGCACAATTTCATTCTTTGTTCACTATATTTCTTCACTTTATTTTTTGTTTTCTTGCAATTTTAGGAAAATGTAGGTTTGACTGCAAAGTGCAAGAATAATAGTAAATGTTATTCTTATATTGTTAGTGTCACTTTATGCTAAATCTGATCTGTGTTCAAATTTTGATCAAGCGTGCTCAGAACAGCGTCGCGAAAGTGGTTATTTAATTCTATAAAATTCAAGCGCCGAAAATCCATGAAACTTGGCGAGATATAAATGATATCATAAATGAAAACGTTTGGAGGGCTCATACGTATGGTCATCATCACATTTACATATCTGATAGATTTGGTATAAGTACAAAAAGAAAAAAGGCGATTTTGCAAATTTAAAATGACCATAAGCTGGGCAGTTAAAGAAGGCACTTTATATCCCGAGTGCGCCTCTTTCCGAGTGCCCAACCATCAAGTTTCAAAGTTTGGCTTTGCCAAGTGGCGAGCAGGAATCAAATGGCAGCAAATCAATGGCATAGGTGGCAGTGCGATATTTCTGTCAAAGATTTGAGCACTGGGCAAAGCCCGGGTTTCTGAGTGTAATGCTCGTCTAGCTATGTGAGCAATAACCAAATTAAACACGGTACAAAACATTTAACTAAGAATATCGATCTATTTGATTGAAAAGAAGAATATTGTGCATGAGAAAGTGACTTGTCACAAGCATGCATGAGTAGTCATCAAGAACATGATTATTATTACAAACGATCACTTTTGCGCATTGCAATTTGCACCATGTGTACTGAAGATATATATTGTAGAATAAGCTAAGGTAGGTATAGTACACACATGATGAAATGAGCAAAGTGTAGTAGCACGATCAAGGGTGGCATGCATGCAAGAAGCTTGTAACATGGCTATGGAAGAAAGCCGAGGTTAAGTTTTTCTCTCTCTCACAAGTCACAAGCTCATGAGAGCCTTTGTTAGGACAATCCCTGTCCACTTGGCTGATAAGCCATGGTTGAAAGTACTGTTGGCTGATTTGTTGTAAGAGAAAAATATTGTTAGTTAATTTAAAAAAAAGACGAACTTATAAAAAGCGAACAGGGCGAAATTGAAGCCTGTTGGAAGCAATGACTTGATGCGGACCCAGAGAGATACGTGGGTGTGGGGGGGGGGGAAGGCAAGCCATGTGCAATGACAACCGCAAAAGGACACCACACCTAAAAAAAAAGCATTGGCACCTTTTTCTTCCTCTTCTAATAACTCGATCAGCAGATCGATGAGATCATGCGCAAGAATGCGACATGAGCTAATGACCGAAACTCAACTGAACCGAGCAATCTTGTGTGGGTGGTGGTCATACAGCGACGTGTTTACGGCGCTGTACTTTGTGTTTCCTCCAAGCACACATCTCTCTCTGCATTATCACTGTCTCGATCAGTCACAGGCTGATCGCTTTCGGTTACTAGTAGCAGTAGTAACTGCATAATTGCAAAGGAGTACGGTCTCGATCGGTCCATGGCTAGTGTACTGTGTGTTTCTACTGCTTATGGATTTCGATCTCAAGATTTAATTATCGAACACTGCAAACTTTGTCCAGGAAAAATGCTTCTTTTAGTTTTGAAAAAATCGTCATCTTTTTGCTATTTGAATGGAGGCTATATATGAGAAGCTTATAGTAGTTAGTACGTACTATGCCATTATATTACTACAGCTTCATGAAAAGAAGGAAGGAAGGAAGGAAGGAGGTGCAGAGAGGGAAAGGAAAAAGGTCGCAACGACTTGTTTCAGGGGAAAAAGCCCCCTCTCCTTTTACTGATTATCTGAACGAGGAAAAAGAGCAAAATAAAGTGGTGGCAATGGCATGCCAAACGATGCGTCAAGCAAGCAGGCATGCACGCATGAAGCCATGAACACCGTCGTGCTTTTCTTCTCTTGCATTGGGGAGATCAGAGAGATTCAGGGGGCCGGGGAGTAGGCCATGGCCAAATAATTCGCAGCGCGGAACATGCATGCATGCTCCAGTAGCAATTTGTGTACTAGCAGTTAGCAGTGGCATAGTACAATTAGCAGTGCATGCTGGTAGTTTGAGACTGCAGTAGTGTTCTTGAACTCTGAAATTAATCAGTTCAGTTACTACTAGCTAGCTAGCTAGCTAGGAGTACACTCCTACAGTACCTAGCTAGATGCATGAACAACATGATCCTCTACGGCCTACCTAGCTGCTTTGCATTGATCAAAAGTTTTCTTCCTACCTTTATCTTCACCTTTTCTATCTTTCGAGGAGAAAAAAAGAGGAAGAAAAAAGCACGGTAGCTTTATCCATCTCATCTCGGTCGTCCTTCATCATATGATCCGTGAATTTGTTATTCGATCCGTATAGGCATATTTGATGGAGTAAATGTACTAGTACTATGTTACTAAGCACTATACATATACGACGGAGGACAACTACTCGCATGTAGCTAGCCATGGTGTCGATCGAGACCAGAACACCAGATCGACACTGTAGAACACAGTAGCCAAGCACGGGCTAGCAGTAGCAATGGCCTGGACGGCTAGACAGGTGTGTTGTGTACGTGATGAATTGAAGAGAGATCAGTGTCCGTTCGTCCCAGTTTTCACTTTTCAGACAGCCGGCCGGCCGCAGGCGCTGCTGCGGTGGCCATTGAAGGGAGCGTCACAAGCGGCAAGCGGCTGCAGCTGCATCACCTGCATGCAAAGCAGCCAGACGCTACGGCCATGGCGGCCGCCATTGACGCATGCATGCAGATAGTGCAGCGGCTTCCTTCCAGCATGCAGCATAGTACCAGCACGCAGCCGCCGCGTCCTGCTGCCACCCCATTTATAGCTAGCGCTGGCCGGCCGATCCTTTCCGACGCACGCGTTGGGGCGCCATGCATGCATGATCTTTGACGTTTCAGGCACAAGAAAGAAAGGGCAATGGGGCACTTTTGCATTTGGAGCAAAGCACCGGCGTCCGATCCGCCACCAGACCGCGAAAGGTGCTCATAAATGGCGGCGCTCCTGGAGGTTGTGGACGAGCACGAGCCCTACCAACCGGCAGCAAGAACAGGCCAGGGGCCAGGGGGGGCGGCCGTTTGATCGAACTAACGAAACGAATGGGGTTTGGTTGGTATGCCCACAGCCTGCAGCTGTGTGTGTGTGTGCTAGTAGAGTAGATCCAAGCTTTCGATCCGGTATAAATTAGGTATGTCGTCGTCGAGTTCCTGGCTCATTTCTAGTCTAGTATACTAATGTCGTTGCAGACAACGATCGAGAGCGAACGATGTTTGAAATTATGCATGCATGGCGTCTAAATGTGGTTGGAAACGACGAGTGTGTGCGCATGTGATGTGGGCACTTCCAACAGGAATTGTAGGCTTAAATGTTGTGAAAATCATTTTGATACCAACTTGTAGTCACTAGTCCGTCAACCCGGTTGTGCTTCTGCTAGAGGTATTTATTATTCTTATTTTATAACACAACAATACACATATAAATACTATGTAATTTTTTTTACCACAGCACACATATATAAATACTGTGACTTTCAAACTTTTATCTTACTTGTTTTTGTAAATTATCCTCAAGTTACTATTGTGCTTTTGCCGTTGTACCATTTATCCAAAGCTTCCATTTTATACGATATTGAAATTAAGTACTTTAGATCGTCTTATTATTACTATATACAATGGTATAAATGGTTGTTTTGAAGTAAGGGGCAAAGTGACGTTGTTCCAAATTCCAATAATTTTTGCTATTTTCAATACAATCATCTCTTTAAAAAAATTCTAAAACTCCTTTTTGTAAACAAAATAGCATTGCAACTTGAAGAGTGACTCACTGAGATAAAACTCTAGCTCCGGCCCTTAAGTCTGCACACAATTTGATGTGAGATGTCGGAGAAACGAGGGTGCTAACCTAAATAAATAAATATAATAATATAATTATTAGTACTGAAATGGAATATATCTCAAAGACTTTAAGGCCATGTTTGATCCATTAACATAAAAAATTAGCTAGCTAATAGCAAATAGCTTCTATTTTTTAGCTAGCTAAGTTTTAGCAGGGAAGTATTTGGATCCGTCCACTAATAGCTGCTAATAGGTGGTTAGATAGTGAGTAAAAGATACATATAAACTAGTAGCACCTATTAGCAACTACAAATCTGCTAATGAAACTAATAGTTAGCAACCCTCCAACTAATAATTAGCATGTTATTAGCAGGTTTGTTTGGATTCATTAGTACTAATTTTAGTTGCTAATTTTAGTGCTAATGCATCAAACAAGCCCTAAATATATCATTGTCAACTTTGTCTACACTGACTTCCTACATTCTTTAATATATTGAACTTTTTATAAAAAAATGTATATTGATATTTTTAATAAAAAGTAGTACATCAATACATATATCATAATAATATTTTAGCTAACATATTATGTAAAGTAATAACTGGATGTAGTTTTAATAGTTTGTTATTGCCATTGGCACATAAGAGTCGTTAAGAGAATATTTTTTGTGATTGTCCAAATGAAAAAATATATTTAATTGCTCATGCATGTATGTATCCTTGATTTATACTATGATGACAAGCATGGAGTGGTGGAGCCGTGGAGCTTAATTAGGAGTTTTCTTTCTTTCTTTCTTTTTTTGCGACTCAAGCTTAGTTAGGAGTTAGGAGCATAGGGTCGTGGCCACCGTACCTCTAAGCGAAAAATTCTTAAGGTAGTACATAATTTAATTGCTTTAAGTGCTAACAAAATACTAATTTGACTATTCTATTTCTATTTCATGTCATACTGGCCTCTCCTCTCTATTTACATCCAAAGTATGTATGCTTATTTTGAATATAGTTTTTTGAAAGACGCGACTTAATCGAGTCACCTCTTGTTCTAGGCATAATGCGAGACCTATCCATGTCTATTCTCCCACATCACTGCTCAGTTGCAACGTTTCCCACAGTGCTCCTCCTATATATGATTCTCCCACCATTGGTTAAAATTACAATAATTGGATGGATATTTCTGAATGCCTCCTCATCCCCATCCCCACGTGGGGAGAAAATTCGCCAGGCCAGTCAAGGAATATCTTTTTTCTCCATTTTGAATCCGGGGAGATTTGGTTCGGTCCTCATCCCCTAATAGAGGAATTCTCCGAAGGGAATTAAAGATCGAGGACCCATGGACATTTCTAATTTCGGAGTATCTAAATGGGTGGTGTGTGTTAGGAAATGATTCAAGAGATAAAAATAAAGGGACAGTGGTTCAATAATCTAGATTGCGAATAAGAAAGACTTATGTTTGGATCCTTGGATTGTACACATACTATAGGTGGTTGAAAATGTTTCGCACCGATTATCTCCAAATAGCATAGTAGGACGGAGGTGGATAATTAAATTGTCTAAATTTGATGGTTGGGTTACAGAGAAAAAAAAACTCCCCTTAGATTCCACCCGTTGGAATCACATTTCCATTCTCTCATCTAATTCTCATAATATTTTCCCGTTTTTAGGATTTAAGGGGCCCATGTACATGACATGCTCTCTCCGTCCTGAAATATAGTGCATTTTCATTTATCCTAAGTCAACCCTTATTAAGTTTGACCAAATTTATAGGGAAAGGACAATAATATGTTTGACATTACATAAGCTCCACTAGAAATAATTAGGGAGTATATTTTTTATAACTTTTTGATATGGTAAAAGTTATTTTTTTAATAATTTTAGGCAAACATGAGATTAGTTAACTTAGAACAAACAAATGAACTCAAGACGGACGGAGTAGTAATTAAGAATTTAAGATTCTATCCATGGTGGAGCATCTAGAGGGGAGGGGGGCCAGCCTTCCTGTGACCCAAGGAGGATGGCACTGTAGGCACATTTGAATGCAGTGTTTTTTTTTTCTCTTTTTATTTTCTTGCAGTGGTAGTATGTGGGTGACACAAGCTCGTACGTACGACTACATATACTGCAGACTACAAAAGCCGAGCCACGTACGTAGGAGTCCGTAATGCATACAGTGGCTGTCCGGCTGATTTATTTGGAATCTGATCCGTTCCGCTGCGCATGGGCGTGCCTCCGTGGGTTGGGACACGTCTCGTGTCCGGAGAGACAGACGCGTACGGTACGCCCGCAGGAAAACGGGCACCGTAGCGAGGTGCTGCCTGACACTGTGTCACTACGGTGCCCGGTGGCCATTGCCCAGCATCCCTTTTCCTCCGTCCCGCTCCCGCCCGGCCCTCATAAAATCTCGCTTCGCCTCGCCTGTCAGTCATCACTAGTGGCCACCACCTCCATCGCTGGCGGCAGGCAGTCAGTCAGTCAGTCAGTCCACTCCCTCCCTCCCTCCCTCCCGCGCCCCCAAAAACCTCGCCTCCCGAGTCCGTCCGCCCGCCGCCCTCGCCGCGCCAGATCTGACGACGACGGACCCCACCGCCGCGCCGATCGCTCGCTCTCGTCTTCATCACGTCCCGCGCGCGCCCTCATTCTCACTGCCGCCACCACTCCGATTACTTCCTACCCGCTAGCGCCGCCGCCGCCGAGCGCGAGGCCTCCGAATTACGCCCGTCGTCGTGATAAGCCGCCGCCGCGGGCGGCAATGCGGAGTGCGTGGTAAGGGGGCGCGGCCGCCGCCGCGATGGAGGTGGAGGCCGTGGGCTGCGCCGGCACGGGGGGCAAGCGGGGGCGGGCGAAAGGCGCGGAGCCGGACGCGAAGCGCCGCGCGGTGGCGGTGGCCGTGCCGCCGCCCACGGGTTCCGCCGCGGCGCCGTGGGCGCAGCAGCACCCGGCGTCGCGGATCTACCGCGTCCCGCGGGCGTCCGGCGGCAAGGACCGCCACAGCAAGGTGTACACGGCGAAGGGCATCAGGGACCGGCGGGTCCGCCTCTCCGTCGCCACCGCCATCCAGTTCTACGACCTGCAGGACCGCCTCGGGTACGACCAGCCTAGCAAGGCCATCGAGTGGCTCATCAGGGCCGCCGCCGACGCCATCGATAAGCTCCCTTCCCTCGACGCCGCCGCGGGGTTCCCCGCGCACCCGGCCTCTGCCGCCAAGGACCACCACCACGCTCCGCCTGTCGCTGGTGACGACGACGAACACCACCACCAGCAGCAGCTCACGAGGTCCGGATGCAGCAGCACGTCAGAGACCAGCAAGGGCTCCGTCCTCTCCCTCTCCCGCTCCGAGAGCCGGGTCAAGGCGCGGGAGCGCGCCAGGGAGCGGAGCGCGGTTGCCAGGGACAGGGACAAGGACAAGGACCCCGACTCCGCCGCCGCGGCCGCCAACGACGGCACCGCCAGGCGCGCCGCGGCAACCACTGCCTCGGCGCAGGCGGCGTCCTTCACCGAACTGCTCACGGGGATGGCCGCGGCCAGCGCCGCCGCCCCCGCCGAACACAAGCACCACCAGCAGTCGTCGGTGTCCTGGGGGCAGCCGACGACTGTCTCCGCCGCCACCGCCGACTACATCGGGTTCGCGCAGCCTCGGAAGGGCGGGGGACACGCGATGGCGCACGCCTTCGCCTCCCCCGCTCCCCACCTCGGCAACATTGCGTCCATCGCCATGGCCCCAGCCGCGCAGCACTTCGGCTGGGCCAGTGGTGCCGTCACCGTCGCCTCTAGCGGCGGCGGCGAGCCGCATGCCGAGATGACGCACTTCTCGTTCTTGCAGGACCATTTCATGCCCGTCCACGCGGCGGCGCCGGCGCCGGCGTCGGCTCCCGCCATAGAATACAACCTCAACTTCTCCATGTCCTCGGGTCTTGTGGGTGTCAACAGTAGGGGCACCCTTCAGTCCAATTCGCAGCCGCACATCTCCGGCCACCACCACCACCAACAGCTCCAGAGGCTGTCTACTCCACTGGACGCTCCCAACATACCCTTCCTGTTCAGCCCGCCCGCCGCTGCCGCTGCCGCTGCGGCGCCCACCACGGCCGAGGGCCAATACGCCGCGTTCCAGCTCTGGAACGGGTTCCAGCACGCAGACATGAAGGAGAAGGGCAAGAACTGATCGACACCTGCCCTGCGCAGTGCAGTGCTATCTGGATGGTAAGCTCATCAACTCTCAACCTTTCTTTGCTTTTTGGATGCTTGTGCGTTGGGGCCTTAATTTAAGGCTACGATGCCTGCCATTTTCCAATTTGATATGATTATCGCTCCCTTTTGGTGGAACTCGAGGTGCCTTGTGTACCCAAATCCCATAAAACTCTCGGCTGGTTCTTGGCAATTGACGAGTGTCAAGGCTTTAGTGGGAGCATTCAGCCCAGCTTTACAAATTAGAACAGGTGTCATTTCACTACTCACTGGAGAGGGATCTGGTTTGGTGTTCTGTTCCACCCATCAGCTATTTCATAGGAGACAGGCCAATCACATGGTTTCTGTTTGCCCGGCACTGGATTTTTAATGCCTTAATTTGTAGTAAGCCCAGGCTACGTTGTAGTAGTATTGCATGAAAAGGATCTGTTCTACTATGAATCTATGATCAAATGCATAGACAGTAGACACTGTATAAATAAAAATACCAACATAGCACTGTCATATTGTCTAAACACATCTCAAATAATGGTCTTTTGCTTGGTTCAGGTACTGCCAGTGGCATAGTTTAACATTTGCTTTCCCATGTTTTCTTCTTTGTCAGCATATACTAAAAATTACAACAACAGCTGTTCTCCAAAATAAACTTTATGATTGAAAATCTAAGCATTCAGAGAGTAATCCTGTTATGACGCTTGGTGTTTTGGTTGTACTTCTCAGAACAAAGTTGAGCATTTCAAAAATCTAAGTTCTTCAGTGGCTACCTATGCAACTGCATAACTCTACCCTGAAGTATCTTTGAAATAATATAAATACCCAACTATCATTGTCATACAAGCTAACATAGTTTTCAAAAGACCCTTTCAAGGTTCATATAGAGGTGATGGCATAACTGACCTGTTCCTTCACGATGTTCTTCAGAAGCAGTGCAAGATTTGTGCAAGGTCTGAGTAAATATGCAACAAAGCTTGGCTAAAATTGAACTCTAATTCATGTTGTAAAATGCTATGATTTTTCTTTTTGAAAGGGAAGAAACTATGATTTTGGCATGTTTGGTCTTTGGGCAAAGTTGTGATTTCCAATCAAATAAGCTGCTTGTTTTGTTAAAACCACACACTTGTACCACTGCAAGTATTTCCCCCATGGTTATGATGCCACTGGAGTGAATGACAAATGGGCCGATCTGAATTTATGAGTTGTGGGTCCAATGGCAAATTTGGGAAGCCCAATGTTTGCTGTGGTCAGAATCCAAGTGGCTCATCTTACAGAAGATAAATGCAATGTAGTTCACAATAGGCATGTCACTTGTTAGCCCCTGGAAAAATGTATTTCAAATAGATAATTTAATATTTACCTCCAAAAAGGCATGTTATTATTTGAGAGATTACAGTATATTTCTCCTTTTCTCTCAGTATCTGTAAAATGCCAATCACAGTCTTCTATTACATCATGAATCTCATTTATTTACCAAATACACTTCGACAGAGAACAGAGCTAGAATCTTTCTGGCTCAAACTTGAAACACATAATATGACCATGTTAAGATTACAGGGTCGAAAGCATATATTTGGTACTTGCTAAAGAATACAACATTTCATACCCCAAGTGAAGCATTTTATTTCTCATATGATCGCTTTTGGTGCATGGCTATTGGAGTTTCATCTACCAGTCTGAGTTTAGAAATTGTTGGCTAAGTCCTTGTCCCCAATAATAGAGATGGACCACAAGGGGCATGTGCAATTTATGTTCTGAATTTCTGATTGACTGTTGTATCAACAGTGTAAGTGGGGATGGTAAGTTGTTTCCAATGAAAACAAATGAAGAGTATTCCCTTCCTCATACGTTTATTGCCCTGAAAAAAAAACCAATAAAATGTCAACACATATATTATATGGAAATTTTCCTTATATGTTTATTGATGTTCTGAAAAAACTAGGTATTGTAACCTTTCAGAAAAAAAACAAGG
The DNA here is from genome assembly GCA_904845875.1 of Miscanthus lutarioriparius. Taxonomy (NCBI): domain Eukaryota; kingdom Viridiplantae; phylum Streptophyta; class Magnoliopsida; order Poales; family Poaceae; genus Miscanthus; species Miscanthus lutarioriparius. The sequence continues at coordinate 101,126,167 of CAJGYO010000004.1, read as the reverse complement.
TATTGTTGTGTTAGTCTTGTCTTTGGAGTCTGCATATATAACTATGGTTTATTTGCTCAAGAAAATGCCATATTGAGATAAAAAGCGCTAGGCTAGCCACTAGCCACTAGGTGGTGATTAGACGCTAGGTCAGAGGATGGCATCTATGCATCTTTATTGTAACAGTCTTTCTAACAAAACGAGACACCTGTCTCCATTGAAGGATGAACAGTTCACATGATCTTCTTTCACTATTGTCAAGACTTGATTACCATCAAGTATTTTCTGGGTGAACTACAAATGGTAGTCTTTAGTTATGAAACTTGCACGAAATATGTAAGAACCATGACTGTTCTATTGCATATTGAAAGATCTTTCATACAATGTATTTCGTATTTTTTCCACAAACCATGACTTCTAGCCCCGATAACACATGTGCGAGTATTCTTTATTTTTTAGCTAACACATGCATAAAGTAGTTCAAATGTTTCAAAATGGCTAGTTTTCTTGAACTAGATAGGTCCTTTGTCATTTCCAAAATTAAGAAACAAGGACAACTGTTTTGTGTTCTTCTCTCTGACAAGAAAAGCATTTAAATAATCCAAAAGCAAAAGGATTGGACTGTTGCACAGTATTACTTGCTGCACCTAAGAGCATCTTCAACAGATTACTTATTTCATCCTCAATACCAAAAAAAAAAAAATGCAATACAAGGAATTGTGGTTGCACCAACAAATTACTCATCCTATCCCCAATACCTAAATGTTAAGTGATTACTCAAAAGTCAAAATCCACCCCCTCTCCCTCAAATGTAGGAGATCCACCCCCTCTCCCATATCCACTTAAAAAGATATTGGTAATATGTTGGAGAAGAAGAAAAGGCTACACTACCATTAATAGGAGATCATCTATGTAGACTTTTAGGAGATGAAGGATAGGTAATCTGTTGGAGATGCTCTAACAGTTATTATTAGTTAGTATTATAGTTGTGTTAATATTTTCCTAAGTTATTTTTTGGGTAGGAATGTATACAAGCGGAATGTTTAATAACGTATTTTTTTTGGAAATTTAATAATATATTTTTAGAGTCCTACTATCTATGGGGTTTGCATTAATAAAATATAGTCAATATTCATATATGATCCTCACTTTTTCTTATTTTTCTGATATGAGGGTGTCCTTGTCAAAACTCAACACTATAATTTTTAATTTATAGAAGAACTATTTTTACTGTTGTTGTTTTCTGCTCTGTAGTGTTCTATTTACTGCACCTATTAAGATATTTAATAGAGAAATTAAATAAAGGACACTGCTACTCAGGTATTAGTTATGCTATCATGAATAGGTTGAATTAATCTTGTTGGTATCACTTATAATAGCAGAACCTTTATATCTTATATATGTTTTTCTTTAATGATGCCATTGAGATTCTAAAGTATGCTAAGTTGCTAAGCCCTAGGTATCGTTGAATTTGGTTGCCCCATCTTATTTCTGGAAAGCTTTGAAGTGGAGACTTTATGATAAAAGCTAAGCACTTTGAATAATTAAATTATCCTACATATAGGCTTGTCTACCTCGAGTTCTGGCATATATCACCAAAATAAGGCCTACTGGTAGACCTACTAATGATATTTTTTTATTTCTTTCTCCTTTTTTGATCTTAAGTATAACTGTATCTGCTTCAGCAGAAGCAAAATATTTAGCTGGCCTACAAGGCTTCTAAATTTGAATAGCCTTTATGAGTTATTGACAAAATAACAACCTTAGCTTTTAGTGGTTGCTGGCTCTGTGCAAAATAAGAAAAATAGGATTTACCTAAATTAATTGAACAAGCTCATAGTATGTTAATCTTGAATGGCTCTGTATTCTTTGCTTCCAAGTTTCTTATGGCAATCAGATTCAATCTTGCCAATAAAGTTGGCCATTATGCATTGTAATGTCTAGTGTTTTTGCCTTCCTACAACTGTCCTGTGTTTCCATTTTGTAGCCTTAATTTACTTGCTAGAATCTCTGCCTGAAGGTCTTGTGGTTTACTACACTCTGGACTCCTGAAATTTATATACATAATTGATACTATATAAAGCTACATGGAATTGTACCCCCATCGTTATCCTTGATATTGATCCTGACTAGTGAAATGAAGCTTGAATTTGACTATGCATGCTGATAGAAAAATCATAGAGTCAAGTCACCGGTGTCTGTTTGACCTGCTATTGCATGCACCTCAAGATAGGGGGTTCTTGTGCTCAATTTTTATTCAGCGGTGAAATTAAGCTTGAGTTTGACATGCTAACAGAATCTTCTTGGGAGAGTTGGTCAAGTGAGCAATATAATAATGGGCTATTTGACCTGCTAAAGGCTTCGCTGCTCTTCTCTAAAATGAACTGGAATGAAAAAAAAAAGTGCTCTACTAATTAATTCTGACTGTCTGACCATAGTGTCCGTTTTCAAATAGAAGTCATATACATGAAGTGTCATAGCTCAGTCTATCCTGTTTGTCAGCCTTGCAAACTATTTTGAGTGGCAGGAAAGTCATTTTAATCATGTATTGTTTGTTGATAATAATAATTGAACTGGTTTGGCCAGTTCATCGCATGAACTGAAGCAATGAACATAAGGCGTGCTTTTCCTTTTTTATCTGACCGGAATCATCATTGTTGACATTTTACAGGATGTGAAAGCATCAAATAATTGCAACCTGCCCCTGCAAGCACCATTCATTGCTTGAAGCTGCCATAATTGCGTTGGGGATGATTCCCCGAATTCTTGGAAGCAGATCATCCTTCAGACATCTACTCTGGTCATCACTGAAGAACCTCATCGTCCTTACTCTGACAACCTTCTGCACTTCTTTTTCCGCTGCTACAGTATTCATTTCCTGGAGATGAGATTTTCGGAGCATGATTTGCCAGAGTGACCTGTCAGAAAGCCATTGTAATCATTCCCATTCTAAACTTCCCCAATGGATGGATTCGATTCGGCACCCTTGATCAGCTCTTTCGAGTTTCAGGGATCAGTTATCCCTGCCATTTTTATGGTTCTCGGTTGTGTGTTGTACGAGAAGTGAGAAGACTCCAGTGCATGAAATGAAGTCATATGTGGGCGTGTTTGTGCCCCTGTTGTGTGTGCTGAATACTGGCATAATGGGAGTCTCAGATGTAAATTTATTTTCTTGTTTTGGCAGTGATTATTTCATATTGCTCCCTGATTTGTGAAAAGCTAGCAACTTGTGGTCGATACATGCTGCTTATATGCTGCAGAATGAACGTGCTCAACTGATTGCATGTACCAGCAGCCCAGGAGTGCAGAGTACAGTCTCTGCCTTAGTGCCTTGCAATTGCAATTCATCAAAATTTGAGCTGCATGTGAGGAACTGATGGAGGTTCAGAATTAATCAGTTATTTCACGCCAGAATTTGACAGATGTAAGTTTAGACGTGTCTTCGACAAGACCCAAAGCTATTTGAAAGCCGTGGAATTTTCAGTGAACAGTATCTTGTTAGGTGTGGTTTGCTGTAGGCTGTGGCAGTCAGATAAAGCAGCTGGTGCGTTCTACCCAGCCTTTAGAGGCGTGGCAGCACGGGTCACTGGATCGGCGCGCTTTTATCAAAGAGCTTGCAGGAGTACCTAATTCTGTGTGCCTTTGATGATATGCTTGCAGGTTGCAGGACAGCAAGTCAAACCCAACAGGAGATGTGAAAGGTGGTCAAGGCATCTACCGTTTGGAACTGGAGTAGGCTGAAGCTGCAGGCTTGTCCGAACACGGTAATTCACTTTTTATCATGTTACTATTACAGTTAGTAACAAGTCAAAAAGAAACAAAAAATAATCCAGAGTTTAATCTGTCATTATTTATAGTACCCGCACTATGGTCTATGTACTATGTACAATGTTAAAGCTAGAGATAGTTGAATCGTGTATCAGCCTAGCCGAGTGTTTCAGAAAAGGAACACTCAAAGGTGTCTGCCTCCATTGAAAGAGCACTAGCTGAGGTAGGAGTGAATAACTTCCAGATGCTTCTAGCCTTCAACTGGTGGTTAGTCTTGGTCAGAAAGACGGATCTCTTTTCCATTTGGAGTCAGGTTATAGCCAACAACTTCTTGGAACTCAAGATTTCAGACTAGTAATGGTCTTCAGCTACGAACAAAGTTAATCTATGGATGCGCCCTTGATGCATGCCTAGTAAAATAGATTGATGATACTGGCCTGCCAAACATGGAAAACAATTAACTGGGGAGGAAGGTTTTTGTAAGGTAGTAAGGAACAAACAACATTATTTTCTTATGATTACTGTCTTAAGACTGGGCAATAGTTATACTAACAGTTCATTTATTTCCTGAACAATGTAGAAGCTATCAGATGTCTAACTTCAGATGTCACTTGATCTCAGCACTCCTAAACAAAAGAAAACTGCTACTTTACCTCACCTCTAAATCTTTGGGGATGAATCATATTCTATAGCTGCCTCGGATGCTGGTGACGAGAATGAGTCATAGGAGGACGCTCTAGCATCGATGAGCATGGAAATGACTTCTCTCATGCTAGGCCTATCAAATGGCGACTGATTGGTGCAGAACAATGCAATTTTTAGCACCAGAGACATTTCTTCCACGACTCTCCTTGAGCTCAGGTCCAGTCTGTTGTCAAACACTTCTGTATTTGGCATCATTTTGTTCATCATCCGCCTCACCAAATTCACAAGATCTCCTCCTTTCTCAAGAGGCTGAATTGGGGATTGCCCAGTCAGTAGTTCCAACAGAACTACCCCGAAACTATAAACATCACACTTCTCAGTGACCTTCATGGTAAAGGCGTACTCTGCACAGGATAAAACACACACCATTAGTAGCCATATACATTGCTTATTAAACTGAGCTTGCTAGTTTATTGGTGGAAAGAACAGATTAGTAAACTATGATATGTGTACTCCATATGCTGTAACTTCAAGGTAATGCGGAATCTATACAGAACTCCTAACACAGTGGTTTAGTAACAGATCTGACCTGGAGCAATGTAGCCATATGAACCAGCAACAGCAGACATTGATCCAGAGTTGGAAATGTCAATAAGTTTGGCTAAACCAAAGTCCCCTACATGAGCCTCCATCATCTCATCAAGCAATATGTTGTTTGATTTGATATCACGGTGAATGACCTGTGGTTTGCAGTCACTGTGAAGATATCGCAAGCCTTCAGCAGCACCCAGAGCAATCCGGTAACGCGTGTCCCAGTCCAGTAGATATGCATCCTTGCTGCCATGAAGCAATTCTCCCAGGCTACCATTTGCCATGTACTCATACAGGATAAGATTTGAGTCCTGATGGGAGCAGAAGCCATACAACTTGACAATGTTGCGGTGCCTGACATTTCCAAGTGTAGTTATCTCAGCTCTGAAACTTCTGTCAATGTTCGAACCTTCTCCTTGAGCCTTCAGCTTCTTGACTGCGATTTTCCGGCCATCAGGCATCACAGCCTTGTAAACTGTGCCACAAGCACCTCTTCCAATCACAGCACTCTCTGAAAAGTCCTCGGTTGCTTTCATAAGCTCCTGATAGGTCACCCGTTCCTTCAGGCAGTAGTGGGGACCAGAAAACCCTGTCTTGCGCTCTTCACTTGATACAAGCTCTGGTATCTTGGCTCTTAAGGCCCAGCAAACGACTGCAATCAGCACCAATGAAACCAAAGCAATGACAATGGAAGCAATGCTGATGATCTTCTCCCTGAGAAAGCGCTTCTTCTGCGCTGCTGCGTCCTTGCTTGAGTAAGACGATGCTGAACCTGGACATGCTTTCCCTTTGATACCACAAAGGCCATTGTTCCCAAGGAAGTTGCTGCTGTCCAAGTGCTCGAACAGAGGGGTGCTGGGAAGCGGACCAACGAGATTGTTGTAAGACAGGTTGCACTCCAACAGGCTCGAAAGGTCACTGAATGAGGAAGGAACTTGACCTTCAAGCTCATTGTTGTCCAAGTACAGGTACTGCAGCATGTGCAAATTCCCTAGCTGCATCGGTATCTCGCCAGACAGCATGTTGTGACTGACATTTAGGGCAATCTGAAGGGCAGTGAGCTCACCAAGCTCAACCGGGACCTGACCAGACAGACGGTTGCCTCCCATCTCCAGTTCTATGAGCATTGAAAGGCCCCCAAAACTGCTTGGAATGGTTCCATTCAGACTGTTGTCAGACAACTTGAGCAGCTCCAGGTTTCCCAGCCCACCAATCTCTGTAGGAATCACTCCAGTGAGTGAGTTTCTACTAAGGTCAAGCCTTTGAAGCTTTTTACACTTGGCTAGCTCCGAGGGGATTGGTCCCGTGAGCTGGTTCGACGAAATGTTGAAGGCAACAAGCTCCGTCAGGTTGCCAATGGCATCAGGAATCTGTCCGACAAAGAAGTTGCTGGACAGAATTAACCGCTCAATGCTCCTGAACTTGCCGATCTCAGGCAGTATCGGCCCAGAGAACCGGTTCTGGTTCATTTCAAGCGATGTTAAGTTCTGTAGCAGCGACAGTTCGACGGGGAGGCTCCCGGTCAGCATATTTCCCCCCAACCAGAGCTGTGTCAGAGTCCTGCAAGTCTTCACACCTTGAGGGATGTTGCCGATGAGGTGGTTCGATCCGAGGCTCAAGAACATGAGCTTCTGGTACTTGCAGAGGTGAGGAGGGATGCTCCCGGTCAGCTGGTTGTCTGACAAGTCGAGCACTGAGAGGTTGCTGTTGGCTCCCAACAATGGAGGGATGACACCATGGAGTTGGTTGTCAAAGAGTTCCAAGTACTCCAAGGCACTCAGGTTCTGAAACACCGTCGGAATTGTGCCGGTGAGGTTGTTGATAGACAGGTCGATCCTTCTTATGCTGCTCAGCTGGCCGAGCTCCGGTGGGATGGTACCTTGCAGACGGTTCTCGAAGAGGTAGAGTAGCCGGAGCGTTGATATCCGGCCGAGCTCGGCGGGGATGACACCAGTGAGCTTGTTCTCCGAGAGGTCAATCTCCAGGACACTCTGCAGGTTTCCCAGCTCCGGCGGGATGGTGCCATCGAGCTGGTTCCGGTAAATGTAGAGCTTCAAGAGCGACGGCAGCGCCGCGAGCTCCCTGGGCACGCCGCCGGTGAAGGCGTTGTCGTTGAGGGCGAGCTTCTGGAGGTTGGTGCACTCGCCGAGCTCCGGCGGCACCTCGCCAGAGAGGTAGTTCTGCCAGAGGATCAATGTGGTGAGGTTCTTGAGGCGGGAGAGCTCCCTAGGAAGCTCCCCGGCGAGGTTGTTCTGCGCGAGGCCGAGCACCTCGAGGCTGGCGCACTCGGTGAGGTCGACGGGGATGGGGCCGGAGAGCTGGTTGAGCCCGGCGCGGATGACGCGCAACCGCTGGAGCGCGGAGACGGAGACGGGGATCCTCCCGGTGAGGTTGTTGCTGTAGATTTCGAGCTCCTCGAGCGCGGTGAGGTTGCCGATGGCGGGCGGGATGTTGCTGTACAGCAGGTTCTCGCTGAGGAAGAGGCGGCGGAGCGCGGGGAGCGCGCAGAGGTCCGGCGGGAGGGCGCCGTGGAGCGCGTTGGTGCTGAGGTCGAGGACCTCGAGCGCGGCGCAGGCGGCGAGGCCCAGCGGGATGGGCCCCCTGAGCGCGTTCTTGGAGACGTTGAGCACGACCAGGCGCGGGAGCGCGCAGACGGCGGCGGAGAGGCCGCCCTGGAGGTTGAGGCCGTGGAGCGTGATGCCCGTCACCTCGCCGGCCGCGGAGCAGGCAATGCCGGCCCACCCGCACGGGTCCACGCCCGCGCTCGCGTCCGCGCCGCCCCAGGTCGAGAGGCGGCCGTCCACGTCCTGCAGCGCGCCCTTGAACTCCAGCAGCGCCGCCGCGGCACCGTCCACGTCCGCCGCCATCGCCGCCGAGTTGAGATTGAGAACAACCAAGAAGAGGACCGCCGCCGGGAGCAAATACCGCGGCACGCCCGCCGCCATTGCCGCCGCCGCCGCGCGCTTCCTAATCCTGAGCAAGAAGCGGAACCCACGCCAGCAGCCGGAGCGAGAGGCGCAGAACTATGACAGCGGCGAGGAGCAGGGTGCCATGGACAGACAGGACAGAGGTAGCGGCAGCCGAGGAAGCCGTCGTCTCGTCCGTCCCCTCCCCCCACCACCGAGTACCAGTAGCCACTAGGAGGACGGACAGCGCGGCATGCGCGGGCGGGGCGAGGTGGGTGACACTGGTCGCGCAACAGGGCGGCGTGGTGGTGGTGGCCGCGAGTGAGTGGCACTGTGGGAGGCGGCAGGGAGAAGGGATGAAGGAGCTTTATGGGGGCGAGCACTGTGGAGGACAGGACAGGCGCGCGCCCGCGCCGGGGGTCAACAGCGCGGGCGACGGGCACCATTAACTGGAAGCGCTGGCATTTCGTCGAGCAGGGGCTGGCGGACGGGGGTGGTGGACGCCTGGACGGGCCCACGGTCAGAGACACGGGTGGCGGGACTCGGCCGTACGGGCCGACGCGTAGAGAGGGAGAGCCGTGGAGGTGTACGGCGGGCGCGTACGTGTGTGTTCGTGTGGGTTACGACTGCTCGTCGCCGAAAGCCAGCTTTTGCGATCCGTGATCGAGTCGAGGTAGGAAAAAAGCGGCCTCGCGACAGCGCTTTTTGGTTGTTTTTTTGTTCTTGAATTCAACAAGCTCATCTCTATGGCGAGTGAAAATATTGGAACACCCTTTTTCTTTCGCAAATAGAAAAAACTTCTGTGATGTTCAAGTTTTGGACACAAGGTCACAGTCCTTTAGTGATGATTGGATTTTACTCTCAAACCATAGATGATATATGTATGCATCTTATTAACTTCTTTACCGGTGACTGTGATGGTCGGTGATAGCTCAAGTAGAATCAAAACAGTGTAATAAGGTTGTGACGTGGGGGTGCATTTCAAGTGAAAATGAGTTAGTTTTTGTATTTGGAAAAATAGATTCAAATTCACTTAAAAGTATACTTTCAATTTTCAAAAAAGTTCGTTAAATTTTCTAAATGCACATCGCAAATTAGTCATTTTGTCATATGGTGCGTATATAGCCTCAAATTTTCATTCCGTGCAATTTTTTTAAAATGAGTTTTGGTCTCAACTTTCGCGACAAAATACACATCGATCTATGACTGAACTACGGATGCCACGTTACAAATTGTTTCTAAACTTCAAAGTGTGCTTATTGAGTGAATTTGCACCATTTCTCAAATTTTGGTGCACTTTCACCTGATGAGATGGGTGTGAGGGGAGGAATGGGTGGTTGGAGTGGGAATGAAACTGGTGGCAAGGCCATGGCACATGAAAAGGGTTAGATGATCTATGCAGCCGGTTGGTTGGAGATGAACTAGGGGCTGTACGTACGGATGAGAGGTGGTTGAGATTTCATAAGGTAGAAGGTAGATATAATTACTTATTATATTATAACTTCGATCTGTTCTCAAAAACCAAACTAAACCTTGTCTCAGATTACTAGAAATTTAATTAGGAAAAGTGGGAGTGATCTCCATAATTTATCATGCATGTGTGAAACAAAACCACCGATCACTTAAACGATTATTTAGCCGGTTTACATATCATTTAGATGTTACATGGTGGTACGTTGTTTTTGTTTATTCGGTTGTTTATCTTGTTAAAACAGCCGTGTGCAGGCCAAATAATGACTGAACAACAAGTGACCTATTGATTACCATTTAGCATTTATGATAACAACGAATAAAATCATACTTCCTCTATCATGGTATATAGAGTAAGCAAGCGTTCAAATTTATCCTAAATCATAAGGGGAATTCTAGGTGAACTAACCCTCCAACTCAACTTAAAAAGGCAACATTTACATGCATACCTACCATTAATTCTGTTATTAACACAACATGATAACCAAAAAGGGTTACATGCGTCGTTTAGTTGACCACATAATATGTCCTAAAATTCCTAGGATACCTTATATTCCAGGATAGAGGGAATAGTAAACAAAAAACAATAGTACATATGTACTCCTAGCATGTAGCAAGAAATTTATATACATGATCACATAGGAAAAGAATAATATAAACCACAAGCTTAAACCTCTGGCCTTTGAACCCAATGATTTGGGTCAAATTTCCGGTACATCTGTGCTTATTGATTGTTCACTTGTCCTATTGAAAACTACTGGATAACAGAAGTTGGCCGCAGAGATGGGGTCATTATAGATTTATATGTATATTTCGTCATCAATCAGAGCCATATTTTGAGGTCGAGAAAATAGTATATATGTTCCATAATTTAAAGTGCAACCTGTCAATTAACTTTGGTGATTTAAACAAGTAATAATAGCCTGTCATTTCAAAGCCCTCATAGCTCGCTCTCTAGCTTAGGAGGTTCCATGTCGTGTCGGGTAGAGTTACCTCCTTTCCGTAGCTATAGCTATTCCCCTATAGATTACACGCAAAAGACAGCCGAATTTTGCATCATCATATCACATCCATCCATTGAGCCCAACTCACATGCGTGTGGTTTGTACATGTAGCAGTAGGCCGTGAAGTACTACTACTAGTCATGCTCATGTGATGATCCGATCGAATCATCCAATAATTAATTAAACAGAACAATTACAGATTAAGATATCACCTCTGGGCTCTGGCTCCTATTGAAATCTTCAACACAGTTTGGAAATTGGTCCTTTCTTGGCCTTATTTTACACACAGGCAGAGGGGATGATTTTTATTTTTTTTAAATGGGTGGTGGCAATGGACACAACCACCGTCTAATTCACATGCATGCACAGGTCAAGATATCCTTCCAAGGTTGGTCACCTCATCACATGGGTCCTGTCCTGCAGCACACCCCACTTGACGTGCATAATTTTTATTCTTCAGGTTACAAGTACTAGTGTACTAAGCTAGCTAGTACAAAGATCCTTAAGAAAAAAGAAATATAGGCTACATTTCATTCATGTCTTGTATATGTATGTACCTGTGCCTGTATAGACTCTCTCCGTCCCGAAAAAAATACAATTCTCACGTGTTGAGAAAAAGTTATCGCATAATAATACAAAAAAAAACATATATACCTTACTCTTTTTATTCTTGTATATGTTGATTTGACAAAAACAAATGATTCCACCTATAAACTTTATATTTTATTACATAATCTACATATCACAATTTTTTTAAACAATACATAACGGCTAGAATTACATTCTTTCCTAGACAGAGCAAGTCGTGATATAAAAACATTATGGGTTGCAGTACTGACTTGCTCTGCTGGGCTGGGGATAATAAATCATATGGAAATTGTGATGACATATGACCACATGTCATCACTGATGCATGCATATGGTAGGCCAAGAAATTTTGGATCATGCGGCAGCCGGCAGATGATTCAACAGTTCACTGGCTTATATCCCATCAGAGTCCGTGCCTGAACGACGACGGCCCTGAAGGCAGGCAGGTCGTTTGTCCAGGTGTGAGCCTGATCAGCATGAGTATCCTGGATTTCAGTTTGTTTAGTGAGGTCAATCCGTCGATCTGTTACATGAAACAGTTATTTTTTGTAAGGCAACAAAGAATAGGTAGAAGCAGGAGTCGTCCGTGTGTTTGGCCGGGATGCTTTGGATGCTCTGGCACACACAGAAAGTTAGGCCCTGAGCCACAAAATGAAAAAACAGAGGACGTCCTAATGTCCTATCCATCGATCTGCTCTGCCTGAACTGAAGATACATGGAACCTAAACAAAGGTATTAGGAGGCCGTGTTGTTCCTCTCAAATGCAGACGAAAAGCTTGATCATATCTGCTGTACATACACACACGGCACATATCAGCGAATTAGGTCAGGGTTTTTTGTATATGGAGTCCATGCCTAATTCGATGGCATGTGGAAATGGATGTGCAGCAGACAGCAGTAGTGAGCTAGCTAGTGCATCATGCGGCTGGGTGTCTGTGCCTGCCTTGGCAGTGTCATCGTAGATACACACACACATACACCTAGCTAGATAGCTAGTTGGGCAAGATCTGTGTGTCACTCACTATTGTTGTTTCTGACGCACCAACGAACAGTGCAGCAAGAGGGCCGGCAAGAGCGAAGGGATGGGAGCAAGAACACAAGAGAGGCCTCACTCACCCTTTGCCTGTTGATTGTAACCACTGACCTTCTCATTGGGGGTGTCCACTCACTCACGGAAGTGGCTCAAAAAAAAAGTGCTCCATCACTAGTCGTCGCCTAGTATGATCTATCCTTGTCAGCTACCAAGAATTATGAGCTCCACTTCCACTGCCTCGACCATCACGTCGTCGGTCGCACCTGAAATGATGAAGCAGGGGACTCTGTTCTTCCATTTCGTACGAGCCAATATATATGTAGTGCACGCATTTTTCGAGTCCACAAACCTTGCTGTTGCACTATTTTCAGTCTTCAAATTCAATGTTATTAGTATACTTCAGATTGTAACCGAGTTTTACATCATTTGACTTGTTATTAACCATAGAGATACGTAGACAGGCAGAAATCCTACAGGCAAGACAAGCCGTGCAGCAACTGAAATGTAGTAGTCGAGGATCAGAGGGCTGCACGTACGTGACTGATCCCATCACCACCTAACTGTAGAGGCTGAAATTTTGTGCAGCAAAAGCGATGCTATGTCCCTCTAGCCCTCACTCAGCATCGGCACCGACCGAAGACGACGTTTCAGACCAAGATTTTGGGGCCGGGTTTCTGCCTAACATAAAACCGGCGGCGACAGGGGCAGGGCTGTTGAACCCCCACTTAATCTCGTGGGAATCTCTCCCACACTCTACGTGTGTTTATCACAAACACTCTCTACTTCATCGTGGATGAACACACACAAGAATGATAAAAATAGACAACTTTGTTGATGCAAGCCACAAAACTCCCGTCGTTTTTCCATTCATTTATAGACTTAACAGGTACGTACATGGAAAGGATAACACCCGGCCAATTCCACTTAGCTGTAACTCGCGCCATGCAAGCCTCTAGGACTGACCTCTTCACCGGCCACTAATGACATAGCAGCACATCTCGTGCATGCATCCATCCACGCTTGACCGATTCAGGCCTTCCAAGCATCACGCATGACCTCTTCACCGGCCACTAATGGCCTAGCAGCACATCTCATGCATGCATCCGTCCACGCCTAACCGATTCAGGCCTTCCAAGCATCACGCTTGACCGATTCACTCGGCTTTCTTGACCTTTCTTTGCCTACAATCCAGCTGCTTCTTGTAGCAATTCACATGCAGCATCGCTTCACACGGCAACACCCACATCACACGGCATGTCAACATATAGGCCATGAGCCACCGACACTTATTTTCTCCATGCAACTAACAACATAAACATGCAATGCTCTAATGACAAGATTAAATACTAATAATCACCCCCTAATCTTGGCATCTCCAATCACAGGAGAGCTGGCTCATCATCACTTGAAGCCACGCATGCCTTCTTAGGATCAATAGCACCCCACGCGCCATTGGTGTGCAAGAGGTACTTCATCCTCATCTCCCACGCCGCGTAGTTCGTCCTTGGCAGCATCGGAAATGGGAGCCTCCCCGTCGTCGAGTCGCCGAAGCCACTGCTCACCATGGCTTTGCTCGGTGAAGATCCGTCGTGCAGCATCGTCTTCGTGGAACAGCCAGGCTCCGATGCCAATATGTTGACGTGCCATGTGATGCGGGTGTTGCCGTGTGAAGCGGTGCTGCATGTGAATTGCTATGAGAAGCAGCTGGATTGTAGGCAAAGAAAGGTCAATAAAGCCGAGTGAATCGGTCAGGCGTGATTGTAACACCTCGGTGTTAAGCATGCATTAACATTTTGCAAATCATGAGCATAATCCTTATTATGCATTCATAAGCATGACATGAAATATAGAATTAAAACATACTAATGAAACATGTATGTTGCATAGTTTTGTTTTAATAGATTGGATGCTATGTTTGTTTTGCCATGTGTGTACCTTGGTTGATCACTTAGACCAATTAGAAGTAACTAAGATGCAATTTGGAGCAAGGTGTATATTCAAAGTTTTCTCAAATTTTGCTTTTAAAAATAATCTTCTAAAATCGGGTTTTTGATTTGAATTAACTTTAAATCTATAGTTCAAAATCTAATTGGATTTTGGCCTTACTCTTTTTGGCAAAGTTGTAGAGTACTTTTTTCTGAACAACTTTCATTTTTACACCAACTTGTGAAAATGCTTTTAAAATGGATCAAAATGGAATTTTAGTTCTGTTTATTTAAGAAATAAAAAGAAAATCATTTTTATTTTTCTTAGCGGGCCGTCGCTTCCCTTTCGGCCCAGCTCGCAGAGCCGGCCCGGCCTGCCCCGCACCTCACCCGCGCGCTCCCGCCTTGCCCTTGCCCGCGCCCGCCGCGTGGAAGCCGCTCATCGGTGGCAAGGGGCGGTGCCCGCTCCGACCGGCCATGCTCCGCCTTCAAGGCTGTCCGACCGCGCGCACGCCACCCCACTCCACACTCCATCCTGTCTCCTCCTCCTTCCTCTCCATTTCAAAGTTCCGCGGGAGCTCTCACCACCGAGCGGCGCCGCTGCTCCGCCAGCGACGTGCCCCTCCACCCGCGCCTCTTTCTTCGATTCCTCTAGTCAACAGCTCCACCTCGTCAAGCTCCCTCGTTTACGCCCGCGTGCGGCTGCCGTCGTATAGGTGAGAGGCTGTAGTGGCCAGTCTTCTTCTCCGCTCCGCCATGGCCGAGCTCGCCGGAGCTCGTGCCCGCACAGGCGACCCGCTCCACCTCCTCTTTTGCCCTTTTTCTCAAGCGCTTCGGCTTCTCTTTGGCACCGCAAGGCGTATTCGCCCCTCGCCTAGGCTTGCCGTGGCCACGAACGGCGGTGAGGCCGCCATGCAGCTCCGCCACTCGTCGGCGTAGCTCGTCGTGGTGGATAGCGCCTATCCGCGCTGCCCTTTTCTAGCTTGTCGAGCTCCCCTGCTTCCGTGCGGCTGACCGATGGGACCCGGTCGGCTCTCGGGGCCCAGTTGCAGTGACTGGGTTCGGATCTAGGTGCACGAAGCTGGGTGCCCGTAGCATTTTAGATCCGGTTTTAAAGAAAAGGATTTCTAAAACGATTTCAAAAATTGATTAAAAAGCTTGTAAAATGTATATCTCGAGTTATATTGCTCCAAAATTGATGAAACAAATTTTTCTAGGTTTCTTATGATTAGATCTATCTGTTAAAAATATTGCATGTCAAAATTGTGATACTTTTCTGTGTAGCTTTATTTAAATTAAATAAATGCAGATTTCTTAGAAAATGTCTAATAAATATAATATACATCAGAAAGATATGGTTCCAGTTTTGTTAATCTCCTTTAGTGATGTACTTTGTAGGAAAAATATAAGTCATGCAGGTTCTGTAGAGAAATATTGAGGTGTAGTTCAAGTGCCTTTAATTGATGATTTTTGTTATTTTAATAAAGAGCAAAAATTGTATAAAGCATGTGTATGATAATTTTTGTTCAGTTACTGTTTACTGTGTAGAACATAGGAAAAATACCAATTCTATTGTTTGACACTTTTCATAGTACAAAGTATTTTCATGCTCATATTTATGCCATAGCTCGTCATTTTGTGTAGGCTATTTTACTTATCCTAATGCCATAAAAATTTTATGGTAGTCTACTTAGAGTAGTACTATGCTACTGTAATTTTCTTAGATTTTTATGAGCACCAGAAATATATGTTGCTGTTGTAACCCTAGTTTAAAATGAAATAAAATAATCTTCTTTAATGCATGTTTAGTTAATAATGTTTGCTTTGGTGTATCTTTGAAGCATCTTAACTTGCTGTGGTGACTTGGCATGCTAGTACAGTGGTTGTAGTAGTAGTATAGTAGTACATGTTCTTGGATGATGTTGGCTATCTTGTAGAAGAGCTTTACTTCTACTATGTCCAATAAAGTTAAACATGTTCATCTACATTCCATGCATCCTGATCATAACATGTCATCTCTTCGATGCACCTATGCATGAGCACTTATGCATCTGCATCATACAGGATCGCATGAGGAGTTGCTAGTAGCAGTCCAGGAAGAGCAGACCAGGACAGATCCACAAGAAGTCCAGACACAGGAGGTGCTAGAGGAAGAGGAGCAAGGAGAGGACTTGCCTGAGTGCGTGGATCATCAACCTAGTTCGTTTGAACGAGACAAGCCCCGAAGCATTCTAAGTCTCCTAATTTACAAAAGCAATTCTTTCTATATATATGAGTTATATATTGTTGCATTAAGTTGTAGGAGTTGATTGAAACCGTTGATGCATTTATTACTATCCTTGCCTACCTTATTACCTTTTACCCTGTTAGGTCAGGATCGAATAACTGCTTAGCCTTGCTTAGACCGGTAGCGATCGGTGATATCCGGTCACCTACATTATAGGTGGTTACTGGAAGAATTTAGCTATGGAAAGAATGATATTCTGGAATTAACCATGTGTGATGGATAATTAGAGACCGGACGGAAAAGTTGGAGGCAACCAGACAGGGTTCTAGGGTGCTGTTAGTTTCCGTCTGTGTCGATTAAGGACCGATCGTTGCTCGTCCCTCTTGTTGTCATGTTGAACGCATGCCTCACATTTAGCTGGCCGAATAAAGTACCTTTCGACCGCGAAGCTAGTGGCACTATCCGGGCCGGGATCTACACGAGTGCGCGTATTGGTGCTGATGGGGGTATGACAGGGACGCGAAGAGTGAGCCCAAGGGCAGGTGCGCCCTGATTCCTGGCAGTCGGGCGGTCCTTGGGTACTGCGGCTCCAGATTGTCCCGCGGCTACCTAAATAGTGTCCTTGATGATCTAAGCTACCCTGGCAGGGGAAGCATGGTTTGTGTGAGGAATAAATCACCAGCTGGTTAGGAATAGATTCGAATCGCCATCGCTCCTGGATAGTGAGCACTTGACTCGAGCTACGGCATCGTAGTAATTATTATGGAACAATGATGGTTATCTGGATGGTATGGGATATGCTAAATCTAAATTAGTAACTGGATGTTATTGGTTAATCAAGTGATTGCTATAGTACATATGCTTACCTAGATGGATAGGTCCTAATAAAGATGATGCAAAGTATTTAAAATGATGTCTTCATGATAACTTATGCTTTTCGCAAACAAGTCAGCTAGCCCATTAAAGAAAGCCTTGCATAATCCTTGGTGTCGCTTTATTTTGGTTTAAGACGGGTAAGTCTAGCTGAGTACCTTCTCGTACTCAGGGCGTTGTTCCCATTGTTGTTGCAGATGGTCAAATGTACTACGGCTATTGCATTAACTGCATGTACCCGGCGATGGGTGACAACTAGGACCAAGGGCAATGGTCACTCCATATCTCTCATCTGATGCTTTTGTTGGAGATGACTAACTACTGGCATTGTATCTGAACTAAAAGTGTGTGTGGCTTTAAAACTATTTGCTTCCGCTACTTCAGTTTGAACTTGGGTTGTAATAACTTTATATTCTAAACTCTGATGTACCGAACTGTGATTGCGAACTTTATGTAACGTGTGACGGTACTTGCTAAACTTGTATGATCTTGGTTTGTATATTGATTGGTTTGAAATCCTTCATGGTTTCATGGACTACCGGGTTATACGGGCTTAAGTTTGCTAAATTATCTACTTCGGCGGAAGATTTCCTTACTTAATCTCGTATAATTGGTCGGTTCTGTTACAGTGATGCTTGGAAGGAGTGGCCTGAATCGGTCAGGCGTGGATGGATGCATGCACGAGATGTGCTGCTAGGCCATTAGTGGCCGGTGAAGAGGTCAATCCTAGAGGCTTGCATGGCGTGAGTTACGGCTAAGTGGAATTGGCCGGTTGTTATCCTTTGCATGTATGTAGCTGTTAAGCCTATAAATGAATGGAAAACGACAGGAGTTGTGTGGCTTGCATCAATAAAGTTGTCTATTTTTTATCGTGCTTGTGTGTGTTCATCCATGAGAAAGTAGGAGTGTTTGTGATAAACATATGTAGAGTGAGGGAGAGATTCCCACAAGATTAAGTGAGGAGGGATTTTCGATCTAGCTTAGCCACTGCACAAGTCCATCGATATGATGCCCCGTCTCGTCAGGCCGGGCCAGGCACCTCCTCAAGTCACTGATCATCGATCAACTCACTAATCATCGCCAGTCGCTTCGTCTGTCATTGAAAATTACTTTAACATTTCAATTGCATCAACTGGCCTGTTTCGGATGCATCATGAATGACGACAAGATGGACGATGTTGGTCGAAATCATGTTTTTCGTGGATGAATCATCGACCGATCATCTGTGTGCTTCTGTTACACTTAATTAGCTCCACAAGTGATCGATGGTTCTCTCCACAAGTGATGGGTCATATGATGTACACTTAAGCTCTCTTTTTTTTGAGGAAATTACACTTAAGCTCTTTGAAATAGCATAAACAAAAACCTAATTCTTTAAGACTTTCATGAATTGGTTTGCTGATTAAGCCAGGGAACGTACTCCCTCCTCCCAAAGCACATCCTAATTGCTTGTTACCCTGTAAGAGCAAATCCAGTGTAGGAGCCCTCAAAATAGGGTCACTATTTTTCATTTAAGGACTCCCTCTATTTTTTATAGCCGGTTTTTTCATCTACTCTAATAAGAGTAGGAGCTGAGTGGAGAGTAGTAATTGGTGGGTCCCCTACTCTACCTGTGGGATATCAATCACCGGCGGGTGGGAAACAACCTCAATGATCGAGTAGGGGCTGAGTGGAGAGTCCCTAGGAATGAGGACCAGAGGGTGAGATTTGAGGGCTTTCCTAATTTGAGGGACTAAGTCAGAGCTCTGCTAGAGCTATGTTTTTGGCTCGAGCTCTAAAATTTAAGTTTAGCAACCTGGATAGGGAGGGACCACAGACAAACAAGGGTAGAAATTAATTTATTTTGAGTTTTTTGGCTAAAAGTTGATTTTTTAAGGGAGTAGATAACTAAATATCTTAATTGTGAAAAAATGACTAGATAGATTAGAGTTTAATAAAGTTCAGTAAAGGAGTTCCTTATACCCAATAACCAATGCCGGAGCTTAGCATCAAGGTCGGGAGGTGTTGGACAGATGGATTAAGTAGAAAAAAGTTTTTTAAGACAATCAGTGGACATCATTAAGGGCAACTCCAACGATTGTTTCTAAGGTGGTACCAAGGATGAAGAGAGAGAATTAAAGAACATATGTGCAATACGTCATAGTGGTTTGTTAGAGGAATCGGTTTCAACAATGAATATCAGCAAACCACGCAAAGACAATCAAGTGGGTAGCATAGAAGACCCAAAATTATACGGGTTCAGGTACAAGTTGCCCTACATCCAGTGGAGAATGGATCTCTTATCTCGTGTGCTTGGTGTTTACAAGGGGCGGTGATGACTAGTTGCCTAGTTCACTAGGGTTGCTATGCAGTATGATCAGATGCCGAATGAGGGCTCCTTGCTTATAGATTAGATCCCATTTGGTTGAGATATAGGTTTCCTATTTGGCTACAAGGAAATCTATCAGATAGAACCAGAATCGGTTATTTCTAGTATATCTCGATCTCCAAGCTCCATTGTTTGGTTGCTTGTCTACCAAGTTTGATGATATACCCCATCTCGGTTGGGCCTCGTATTTGACTGCCTCGACCCTACTGTAGTGGGCTTCTTTGTGGGCAGTGAGGTACCTTGTGTCCATATCACTAACACAATTATGCTAGCAAGGAAATTTTTAGCACCCAAGCCAAAGTTAGCTACCAATGTAAAGATTAAAAAAACATATTTGTTCCCTTGAAGAATATTTGTCTTGTAGGGCCCATCATTTAGCAATGAATCATTGTGGAACAGACTGATCAGGCCAGCGCACGCCCAATTTCAACAACTGGGCATGGGATTCAGGAGTGAGGATGAGAGGGGGACGAGACTCGCTAGGAGTGAGGGGAGGATTCCATTTGAGGTGGCGTGAGAATAAGGGAGGGAAGGAGAGAGAAATTGGGCTAGGGTTTTTTATGTGTGAGTTAGAATTGGATGGGCTAGAGATTTAGTGGTCCTCGGGTCTCTTGATAAGAGGCCTGCCTCTGTAAATGAATTTTAAGAGACACTAGTTCTTTGGTCCGTCTTCGTAAATAACCGTCCACCTCTGAAAGCCGATAGTTATGTTTGGAGTCTGCTACAATTCTTGCATGCCTCCACTAATAAAATGAAGTGTCTCTTAAAATTTGATTTGTAGTATGAATATGTTGAAGAGAAATTTGGTAATTAAGCTAGACATCCTGGCATGGCATCATCTAGCAGCCTACATGTTAAAGCTGCTCTATACAGGTAGGAGGTTGAGATAGAGTGATTTAAGTAGAAACTATTGGATATCGAGATAGAGTAGAAAGGAACTAGAAGACGACGGGGAAGAGGTGTTTGACCTATATTGAGGGAGAGGGAGAGAGTGATTTCAGGTGTAATTCAGTGTACCAGGAGGGCTGAATATATTGGAGAGAGTTTTTTATACACTCTTAACTTAATTGTACGGCGATGAATAGGATGACTAACACAGATGAATACTACCGAGGGCTGAATATATTGGGAGAGAGTTTTATACACCGCCGGTTCTCTCTGAAAACAGAAATTGATTTGGGATGAATACCGGTTTTGTGTCTCTAACTAAGCGGTGGCTTGATGGTTACATATCACTTTGTCGGTTCAAGATGAATAGGATGACTAACGTCGGTTCTATCCTCGAACCGACGGTGATAAGATATAGCACAAAAATATGCCGTTCTCTCCTTCCTCCTACTTCCATCCCGAGAACAAAGCACTACTCCCTCCATTGAATCACCATGAAGCTAACTTGGATTTTGAAGAATGGCTTGATCTTTTTGCTTTAAGGTGTGAAAGCAAGCTTTAGTGGGTTTTGGGTGAGAATTAATTAATGAGACATAAGGGATTGCATATGGAATGGTCTCATATTTGAAGCTTGCTAAATTGAAATGAAAAAGATAACAATACATGAATCAATGAAGCTTGCTAAATTGAAATGAAAAAGACAACAATGCAATGAATGCAAATTCAACACAAGATGTGACTTGATGGCTTGAGATGGTGAAGATAGCAAGGAAAGGCTTCAAGATGTACTGGCTTGAATGGTGAAGATGAAAGGTTTGAAGCGACGGCTTGGCGGCCGAAGAACCTAGCTAGGGTGAAGAAGGAAGTACTTGCATTTAGTTGATGTACTAATCAAGCTATGATTGCCATATTTATGTGGATGATCAAATCACTATTGGAGTGCTTGATGGAAGTGACTTGATACATTTGGGATTATTCAAATTTGATGAATGGAATCAAGTCACGTGCTCAAGATGGCTATGCTCAAAGTGAAAAAGATCAAAGTTGACATGTTAGCACCCTCACTTGATGAAGTTTGGAATACATGGCTTCGGTTGAAAGAGAACAACTCAAAAGGTTTAAATTCATTATACATTTGGATTTGAGTAAATAGGAATGCCGTACTATTAAGAGGGATGCATCATGTTGATAGATAATGTTTCATAAGTGCTCAATTCAACCCATGTGAGTTTTGAGTAGTTGAGCGACAAAAGAGCTAACTTTATTTTTGTTGTTCGGCAATACCGGACGTGTCCGGTATTTACCCAGCAGTGGTAAATTTGTAGTTCTCGGGTTGGTTCGTCGAGAGTTTCGACGTAAGTCGGGAGTTCCGACTATCGGGAGTTCCGGCAAGGGTCGAGAGTTCCGACGACTCACAATTTAAATAATTTAGAGAGTTCACTTGTTGGTCATACCGGACGTGTCCGGTATGGATGACCAGAGGCCAACAACAGTTTTTAAATGTACTGAGTGTCGGGAGTTCCGACGGTCGGGAGTTCCGACATGTATCGGGAGTTCCGACACCTCAAATATTCTAACTCGGTTGCAATGGTTTTCAAAAGTGCTGAGGATCGAGAGTTCCGACGGTCGAAAGTTCCGGCATTCATCGGGAGTTCCAACGCCTCACAACTTCACTGTAACTTAGTTACCGTTGACTCATTGTAAGTCATACCGGACGTGTCCGGTATTGCAACGGCTATAAAACGGCTAGTTTTCCAAAGGGGGCTATAAATACCCCCAAGCCTCCACCTTTGGATGCTGCTGAGATAGACACACGTTTTTGAGCCTTGCCAACTCTCCCAACCCTCTCTTAGTGAGTGTGTGATCCAAATTGTAAAATCAATTTGTGGGTTAAGAGAGAATTTGAAAAAGAGAGCAAGCCACCACTTGAGCACTTGTGCATATTGTCAATCTCGTGATTCGCATTTGTTACTCTTGGACTCTTCGGTCCTAGATGGCTAGGCGTCGTCGGAGAGCAACCGAGAGATTGTGGTTGCTTCGAGAAAGTTTGTAACGGTCGATTCCGCCGCCTCGGAATCATTTAGTGGAAGGAGGAAAAGGAGTTGGAAAAGACTCCGGCTAGAGTGACCTTCGTGGTACCCTCTAGGGCTGACCTTCGCTGGGTCGCTGTAGCCCCCTCAACGGAGAGTAGGACTCGAACGAGTCCGAACTTCGGTAAAACAAATATCGTGTCTCAATTCACATTTCATTTGATATTTGTGTTGCTCTAGCTATTCTGCAGGTTCTCTGTGTATATTACTATCTCTAATAGTTTCATGCAGTTTGGATTGAAGATAGAAATCAAAAGGAGAAGTTCGGGGTTGTTCCACTGAAGTCGTGAATACCGGACACGTCCGGTATTAGCCCCTACGCCAAACTGAATTGTATTGTGTTCTAACTCTTTGGTTGCAGGCGTTTGGCTCCTAGATTCATTTAGTATCTTTTATATATTCTGTGGCTAAACTGTGAGGGGTGGTACTACTCTTTATTTGGAGTTTCTATTTTGGAAACTCTCTTTACTAATCGTTTCCGCATTTAAAGGTGTTAATTTTCAGAAACGCCTATTCACCCCCCTCTAGGCTTCATCCTAGGTCCTTTCAGGTTAGTAACAAACATCCACTCCTTTGATTTTGTTGCTTAATTAGCTTCGTTTTGATGGCTACATTGCTTGATTCTCATTTTAGTTCTTTCTCCATTCTAGAGAGCACTTTTTCAATTGGACATTTGTGCAAGGCTCAAATTGTGGTGAATCCATCATCCTAAAAGGTTGGTGTCTATGAACATATTTAAATTTCTAGTTAATTATTCCATTGTTGTCAAGATCATCATTGTTAGTATGTGATGCTATAATTAGTTCTTAAAAGTAGAGTAGATTCTTTTACAATTTGTTGAGAAAATTAATTTATGAGTCACATAACAACTCATTGTTTGGAGCTACATTGTTGTTCATGATCATGTCTCCAATTTTAGACTTATTTTTAAAATTAGTGTCTCCATTTTTATGTGGCATGGAGTAGAATAATTGTTCTTCATTATTGTGCAATATTTTTTTATGGGGCTGCGTTTTTCAATTTATATGGGCATTGTTTGGAGCTACATTGTTGTTCATGATCGTGTCTCCAATTTTAGTCTTTTTTTTAAATAAGTGTCTCCATTTTTATGTGGCATGGAGTATAATAGTTGTTCTTTATTTTTACGTCCGGGCGCTAGCCACGCCGTTCCCCCAAAGATGAAGACCTCACCTAGGGTTAGAGCAACTCCCACGGTGGCACCCAAATCAGGGGCCCTTTGATTTGGGTGCTGCCCCTAACTTTTGTTGGCTCAGTTTTTTGTTTCTACTCCAACAGTCAGGCCCCAAAATCTATTTCACTAGAGAATGACAGATGGCACCCGCTCGTCATTGTCTCTTCTTCCTCTTTCTTCTTCCTCTGTACAGGGAGCTCGCAAGTCCTCTGTATAGGTTAGCGCCGACTAGAGCTTCCTCTCATGCAGTTCACTGGGCGAGGTGGGCGGCCCACGGCGGAGCAGGGGCTCTGGCATGGGGGGGCATCGTGACTGTGTGCATGAGGGACGATGCTGCCACAGCAATGAGCAGGGCACGCAGCGGTGGGGGGCAAGCAAGACCAAGGCCATGAGGGATGAAAGCGGCAGCAGCAGAGCAGGGGCGCAAGTTGCGGGGGGGTAGCTTAGCGCAGCGACGGAGAGCAGGGCTCCCATGGCGAGGGCTTGCAGACGATCGCTGGCATGGAGCTGGGGCTCATGGTCGAGGGGGCGTGCTGTGTCTGCAACAGAAGCAGGCTCCAGCTGGCTGGAGGAGAAGGGCCCTGCCGGCCGTGCTCGCTGGAGCCCGAAGGGGTGGCGCGCT
Organism: Miscanthus lutarioriparius; assembly: GCA_904845875.1. Lineage (NCBI taxonomy): Eukaryota > Viridiplantae > Streptophyta > Magnoliopsida > Poales > Poaceae > Miscanthus > Miscanthus lutarioriparius. Next base: position 101,101,998 of record CAJGYO010000004.1, on the reverse strand, counting down.
CACCGGAGACGGAGGGGAGGTGGCGCGCTCGCCGGAGACGAAGGGGAGAGGGCGCGCTCGCCGAAGACGGTGGGAAGGGGCGCGGTGGAGGCCAACGACCGGATGGGGCCAAGGGGTGAGCCCCAATTCTCTCATGGGAACAGGGTCTGGAGGGTGAATTCGGGTGCCCACCCAAATTAGGGGTTTTAGTAGGGGTCCTGCTGGAGTTGTGTTCTTTGTTTGGGCATTCATATTTAGCTATGGGGGCTCAAGTACGGGCCCTGCTGGAGTTGCTCTTAAAGTTCACGGACTTATTGGGGGCAATGTAATGGTGTTCTAGCTATGATGGTTGGAGGCTTATAAAAAATGTAGGGAAACATTATTAGGATTTAGGATTAGCGCGCATTGCAGGCAACGAGGGAATTGGCCGAAGAAGTAGAAAAAGGGATTGGGATTAGCGATGATGGTGGAGGCGGTGGTATATGCAGCACTGGAGTCAACGAGAGGTGGTGGAGGCTGCGACGCACCGGTCGGAGATGGAGAAGCTAGCTTTCATAGTGAGGACAATGGCAGAGGGTGACATTGGAGGCGGTGTGAGAGCCACCGGAGCCGGGTGGGTGGGGGTGGCGGCGAGGGGGCATGGAGAAGAAGAATATAACATAGAGAGGGAGGTGGGTGTCTAGGTGTGCGCCCACCCTTTATTAGTATAGGGTCCAAATTAAGTTCTAAAGTAAGTTATATGGCAAAGCAAAAGGCATATATATGTAACTCTTTCTTAATCGTGAGGAGATAACGTGATTACCATATTTGAGTTGATAATAGACATTAATGATAAGTATGTTTGTAAATGATGCTTAGATGATACATCATATTTTTGGAATGAGAGAGTAGGAATAATGCAATCGAATGTCTGCTAGGAACCCTAGGCTATTACTAAGAAGTTCTCCGACTGAACATACTAGCAAAGACATCCAATGTTCCAAGGACGACTAAATCAGATTCGACGCCCTTACAGATGTACTCTTCATGCCATTTAGCTCCAACAAAAAACCAATAAAGGTGTTGGTCTTTGGTCTTGATGCCATTTAGCTCCAACAAAAAACCAATAAAATCCGAAGCAAGAGTGAGTATTTCTAGACCACAAATAGGACACACACATAGCATTCTGACCGGGGCTCAAACGTGTCCTATGGCCTTCTCCAATGTGTCCTATAAGGGCACGCACGACCAACGAAGGCATGTATGCCTCGTTAAAATGTTGTTGTCCATGTAGGTGAAGAAGGCTCGAGACCGTTAAACTTCCAATGCAGGTCAATGCATCGTTTTTATACAAACGATCCCACTACTCTCTCTACTATTTCTGGTCCCCTCTCTCTACCATGGAGATTCTCTTCGTTTCTGCAAAAGAGCAGGACTATGCTAGTTCACTACATGCTTAAAACGCGCTCTCGAGCAGTAGCTTGTGCTTTATGTCAGGTGAAGCCGTCGCTTTTTTGCAGAACCTACAAAGGCACTGCTTGAACAGATCTGGATACATAGGGTATGTTTGGTTACATGGCTTCCTTCTAGCCTGGCTACGAAATAAGCCAGGCTAGCCTAAGACGGCCTTCCAGCAAGCCAAGATAGACTTGTTTGGTTGCCTACACTATCTAAGTTTGACTATCAACTAGTTTGTTTGGTTGCCTTGTTTAGCTTGGATAGAGTCACCTCTTCTTTAGACAAGTAACTTCACCGCCTTTGAAGCAATTCGTCGAACACCTTTAAGGCGGGTAGACAAAGCGGAGGAGAGCAGAGGCCATGGACAATCGAACCGGCCGATGCCTCCCTAAGAGGAAGGGTGGTGCAGTTCATAGAATTATCAATGCATACGAGCAATAATGTAGTTCCACATTTATTTATTATTGTTTACAGAATGTTGACAAAACTGATAGTCCAACAACATCCCCTGTTCGCTTGATGACCGTGACAGCAGCAGTAGCAGAGCATCCTCCTCCTCCTGCTAACACGACGCTAGCAGTATGGAGGCTCGGACTTGCAGTAGCCTGGTGGTGGAGGAGCAGCTGAAGGGAGTGGCAGTGCCGCCGGAGCTTGTCCCGCTCAGTAGCCGCGGAGGACACGAGCGCCGCGCGGTTGGTGCGCGGTGCGCGACACGTGGAGCTCGGCCAGCACATGGACCAGCGCTCGCCGGAGCTCCGGCGCCGTGGTCAAGTTCAGCTGCTGGTGCGTGCGGGTGCGTGTAGAGCCGCCACTGCTCGAGTCTCCGGATCCCGTCGCGCTCCTCGAGTCCGAATCCCGCCGGCGCCATGGGACCTCAACGCCGGGGACATGGTCGGAGTGCTCGACGACGACAGCTGCGGCAGGGGGCGGGGGCTGGAAGAAGCGAGGGAGGTGACGCGATTCACATCCGAGGCCACCGACGGCCTAGCCAAGCCTGACCAGCGAAAAACGGATCCCCAAGTCGTTTTTCTGGAGCCAGGCTAGCCAAACAGCTTAAAGTTGGCTACCGAAGCATGGTTGAAGGTTAGCCACCCAACCAAACAGGCCTATAATGTCAATATGGATTCTGCGACTACCAGCCACACTGTAGCATTGGCGTGGCCTCGGCAGGCAAACCAAACTCTGTCTGCGCTCCAGTCTGGGGAAAGTGAATGAATTCATTAATGATCCATTACAAGAAAATGTACACGATGGAACAGAGTTTTATTAGAACCAAAAAACCATAAAGGAGTTTCAGAGTTGTGAGAAAAACAGTTTCCACGGGATAATAATCCACCAAACAGCCCCGGTCTGCCGTTAGTCGTCCTCTAGCTGATAGGAGCATTGCTTGATGCCCCTTTGAAGTACTTTTTAACCCAAGTTCATCACAATTCATCCATGAGACTAATCCTTATGTACTAAAAGATATTGTTAGGCATTTATTAGGCATGTCGTGATACAACCACAAAGTTCGCATTACAAATTTACAACGATAGTGATCCTTACACACAGAACACAAGTTGCAATTCAGGTTCAGACCCCAGGCGGCAGCACTGAAGATACACTGACCAGACAGGAATATGCCACTGTAAAACATCACTAACTAGAAGGAAAATCGTGTGGTTAATTATAACTCACGACGGCAAACAAGTGGACAGAAGTGATTTACAGCTTCAAACTACCATGATGGCCCAACACACCATTTGTCGACCCAAAGCTACAATACCACAAAACTTTTGATAAATGAAAATACTGTCATCAGTCTGGAACAAATAACAAAAACAGCTAACACCTTTCAAGCACCTAAAAAAACTGGTGTTTTGAACAACCTGACAAACCAATGAAAAGGAACAAAGGTTAAACAGTATTCATTCATGACTTCTGTTACAATTATCCAGTACATACTGAGCAGTGTCCTGAACTTTCACCTCCTACTGGAACAAAGTTGTGATACTGTACATTTTCGAGAAGGAAGGAAAAGGAAACAAGAAGGATCTGCTGTCAGAAATATCTCCAAATAATTTACTGCTCTCAAATAGCGCACTGCATACATTTCATCTTATTTCCTGACTAGTGTTGTTCAGTCCAACCTATCAGATGAAATCTCCATAGTGTCCTAGTGGTCTGACATAGAAATATGTTACTGTGCCCTTCAGAAGAAATGTGCAAGGAGCACTTTTCTTGGAATATCAGATTGGAGTGAAATCCAAGCTGCTCACAGGTGGACAGTGCATCAACTTTCTTCTGTTCCATTAGTTCTGCTTTCAGATGACACGTCACAGTTTGGTCCAGCAGTAATGCTGCTAGCCACATTCAGTTCATTGTTTCTGTTTCCAGAAACTGCATGGCCATTTTGTCCAGGGTTTCCGTTACCTGCTGCACATTGGCTAGAAGGTGTTCCAGCATTCCTTTTACCTAGAATCTCTAGTTTTTTGGCCTTATGTTTTTTGCCTCCAATATGAGCGCCAAAATTGAACTCAGTGACACAATCAACCTTGCAAATTTTGCACCAAAAGGATGGCACCACATTTGGTCTGGGACACTGCAGAATCTGTGATGGAAGATGCGGAACTTTCACCTTTTTCTTTGAGGGATACCAATTTTGAGGCTGTTTCTGTCCAGTTACACAACTGAAACTAGACTGCTGTGGAGGCACACTGGTCTGAGGAGCTAATTTTCTCTTAATCACATCAGGTACTGATCCTGTACTGACATCCTGAAAATTGAAAGTATTTATTAGTTACGAAAAATGGGAACTTAGCATGAAGAATCCTACAAAAAAAACATCATAGGCCAAAATATCATGCTTCCAGACAACACAGATTTTGAACACCTAATAAAACAGTGAATATAGCTACGACTGATAAGTATGTAATTTGTTTTCCATAATGGATAGGTTTTGGTTTCCAGAATTATTCATAACAGAATAAAATGGAAAATATGTTTTTTTAATAAGTAAAGGCGACTATGTGTTGACAGAAAGGAGAAAAAAAGAGAACCAAACCAAGCTAGACCCTGGCTCTCCATGTCTAAACACTAATGAAAACTAAAATACATCCCTCCCACAGGACCATTGGAACTCTAAACATCAGGGCTGTACCAACTCACTGTACTGTTGCAAGCTATTACAGGCTAGATTGTCACAACTGTGGGACTATGGAAGCTGAAGTATTCTGGTTATCTGAAGTAAAGATTTCTGAAACAGAAGCTGAACAGAACACTAAAGAAAAAACAACTGTATGCCAAAAGAAAATGCATGGCCAGAACCATTTCATTCATGGTTTTATGATATAGAAAGCCCTAAAGTGGAAAAAAAAATGTCATTTGCAAAACCATCCTTGCATTCCAACTACTGAAGATTAAAGCCTTGTGTGTGTTATTCCAGAGAACGAATACAAACAAAATCTGAAAAGAGTAAACAGGATAGTAACTTATGGAGCTAAAATGTTGATCCCAATTCCCAAAATTGATCACAACTTGAGCAATGTTAATGAGTTCCAGGTAGTCTGAAGTGGCAATTCAGAACAAACAAACAGTAAATACAACGCTGCCATCGATCTGAAGCCATCACTGTGTGCGCCTACTTGCATCTGAAAAAAAAAACGTGGGACTGAGCACTAACTGAGAGAACAAATGGCCCAGTTATGCAATCGGAAGCTGAACAGACACTAAAGAAAAAACAACTGTATGCCAAAAGAAAATGCACGGCCAGAACCATTTCATTCATGGTTTTCTGATATAGAAAGGCCTAATAAAGTGGAAAAAATGTCATTTGAAAACCATCCGCATTCCAACTACTGAAGATTCAAGCCTTGTGTGGCTTACTCCAGAGACAGAACAAAAACAAAAATCTGGAGAGAACAAGTAAGACAGTAACTTATGGAGCTAAAAATGTTGATACAAAATTGATCATAACTTAGGCACTGTTAATGAGTTCCAGGTAGTTTGAAGTGGCAATTCAGAACAAACAAACAGTAAATACAGCGTGGGCATCTAACTGAATCCATCACCGTGTGCGCCTACTTGCATCTGGAAAAAAAAATGTGGGATTAAACTGAGCACTAACTTAGAGAACAAATGGCCCAGTTATGCCAATGTGAAATTCATCCACGGGTCACATACCCCTAAATTCCTTGAAGCACGTTTGCTAACTGTAACGCTTAGTAGTAATACAAAGTTCATCAGACCAGAACCTTACCCTCTGCATTTCAGGGGCTCCACAAATTCCGACAAGCAGATGCGGGTGGGTCCTCTCCACCCACTTGTGGTACTCCATCTCCCTCCTCAGAGCCTCCTCGAAGGTGATGGTAGCACAAGCCGATGGTGCATTAGATCTCTGCATGCTTGAAGGCAGGCAGCAACTAACCACGCCTGCTCACAGGAACCAAGTGATCCTCAGCTATCAAAATGGACACCTATCGAAACTGAAGCATCATAGTGGCGGCCCGCATGGTTGTACGCCTGATATTTTTTTTTTCTTCTTTGTAATGAAATTAGTAGGCACAATGGAATGTAATTCGATCAGATCCGAATACAAGTGGGATAAGCTAGGGTTTGGGTGCTCGGTTTCGCACAGCAGGAAGGGAAGAGAAGGGTTGAGCCTACCTGGTGCGTGCTCGTCGCCGGCCCGACGGAGAGCAGGCGGCGGCGGTTGCCCAGTCGTGCCGAGTCAACTGACAGAGAAGGACGCGGGTGGATGGGTTGTGGCCGCAGCCCGCAGGGGCAATCGCAGGGGGATGGGTTGATGACGATGAATTGTATCGTGGGCCGTTCGTGGGCCTTCTTGATGTACTACTGCGGACGCGGGGCTTAGTGATCAGCAGCCCATACCAGATGAGCCCGACCGACCGCGGGTCGACGCGCACGCACGAAATACACGAGCAGGTCTCCTCCGCTGAGGCGCTGACTCGTAGCAGCGCGTCGACCAGACTCCAGAGCAGACCCGGCCGGCCTGGTGGAGGAGGAGGAGGAACAGGAACGGGATAGCAGACGAGAGGAGAGATCGCGCACGCCATGTCAGGTTCGTCCGCCGCTTCCCTTCCCCTTCCCCCGTCCCTTGCATCCCTACATCCCCAATCCGCGCACAATTTCTCGATGGGACTGCTCGATTCGTCCCGAAACCTGCCTCCCGCGAAGAATTCGAGCGATTGGTGCCTTGGGGAGCTCGATTAGGGACCCGATTTCGCCCGCAACCTGCGTGGCAGAACGGTCGGTCTCCTTTTCCCCTCTCCCCCATGGTGGAGAGGGCGGTTCCGGGGGGACGCGGCCGTATGGGTATGGATTTGTTGAGGAATCGCGCGGATTTGTTGCCAGCAGCGCTGCTGGTTAATCTGCTGGCGGTGCTCGATCCGTTCTCTGCTAGGCTCCGGGTAACTCTGTTCTGTTGCGCTTGCTTGCTGTAGCGTCCACGCTGTTCTGGCGCGGCACAGCGCCGCTTGCTTGCTTCGCCTGGGGAATATGCTAGCATCAGGCAAATTACATATCTTCTGAGGATCCTCTTGCCCTGCATGGTTCATCCACTCCTGACCCTTTGGATTTCTATTGTTCATGTTCAGCAGTGGGAGGATCTAGGCAATAAGCTTTGCCAAATACATTTAACCCCCTTCATAAATTTTATAATCATATGTTGATTGTGCAATGATTGTGTTATTTGACTTAAAAATCAATAAGTTGGCCCCATAGTTATCAAATCCTACATCCGTCCGAATTCAGCTCCTTTTTGTTATTACACAACGTGAAAAGCTATAGTTTGGTGCTCTCTTCCAACCAAATGAAGATCTTGGCTTAAACTATACTCACCATTCTGCTCCTGTGTCTTGCACGGCGGTCAAGAACATTGTAGGGCGCGTTTGGTTTCATGATGGAGTCAGCCAGGCTCGTGCCAGAGGAGCCAGGTTCCCGGCAGCCGGGCTGAGCACATGCACCGCATTTTGTTTGGTTGTCCACGCGTGCGTAGCCTGGTTGCAGTGGGCTCTTGTTTGGTTAAGCGCATGCAAGCCATCCAGTGACTTTTTCCTCTCACAGATGCGCGCGCTCACATGCCTGCTCTGTACCGCATGAGCCTGGCCGAGTTGGCTCCGCATCACCAGAGCCAGGCCGGGAGCTCACTTTTGCATTGCATGGGCCAGGTCCGACAGGTGCACCAACCAAACAAACCAACGATCTCGCATGCGGAAGGCGTGGCTGAGGGCCGCAGCAGGCAACCAAACGCGCCCTTAGCTGCTCTGTGTGTGCATCCTTTCCTTTGCTGCTAAATCAATGGCTGTAAGCTTGTGATCCACAGTTTTGCTGGGGGTAGGCAGTACAGCATCTGTGCTTGTTAGTTATTGGAATTGTTCTTCACATAGCCCTTGATTTCTCTGAAAGGTAATGGATTCTGATGTTATTAACTTGTAAATGCACTTTTCAGGTTCTCCGCCAAAGCCTTGGGAGCGTTCTGGAGCCGAAGGAACATCCGGTCCAGCACCTTTCAAGCCCCCATCTGGTGGAAGCACTGGTGATGTTGTTGAAGCTTCTGGTACCGCTAAACCCGGCGAAAATGTTACTGCGACGGAGAGGAATGTCTCTTCCAATGTAAATAGCACTGTTTCGAGGCCTATGCCACAGCGGCCTTGGCAGCAGACAGGCTATGGAAACACCTATGGAGGTATTCAATGTTTTCACTTATTTCGTGATTGTGGTTGTTTTAGGGACATGATTTCAGTCTCAGACTGACATTTGCAATTTGCCTTTTGGGTGCAGGATATGGTGGATCCAACATGTATAATTCATATGGTGGATTCGGCAACACTTACGGTACCGGTGGACTATATGGAAATAGCATGTATTCGAGTCACGGAGGAGGTTATGGTGGTGGCATGTATGGTGGTGGGATGTATGGAGGAGGCATGTATGGCGGGATGGGAGGTTATGGCGGTTACGGCATGGGCGGAATGGGTGGCATGGGTGGTATGGGCATGGGTCCATACGGTAATCAGGATCCAAATTCAATGGGCCCTCCTGCATCCCCTCCAGGTTTCTGGGTGTCCTTCCTACGAGTGGTAAGATACTTTTTACCACACATGCCCATTAATTGTTATTTGGAATTTATAATTGATCATTATGTAGAATTGTTGTAGTTGATCCGGTGCATGTTAAATTATGATACAGCACATGAATATGCCCATTCACATGAGGTATTGGTCAACCATTTGCAGTGCCACTACACTTACAAAATGTCCAATCACCGCACTTTTTATTTCCAGAAGGACCCAAGCAAGCCAATTTTAAACTTATACCTTGTGAATCCAAACGACCATCTTTTATTTACCATGAAATCAGAAATCCTGACTGTTATAAATTCTGAGAGTAGCAGATTTACTACTAGCTTTAGTTACATGGGTCTCTTAAGTTATTTCCACCAGTACTTATCATGTATGCACTGTTTTTCATTGCTATATGATCTGTGTGCTTTAATATGCTCATATCATACTGGTGTATTTACTAGTTTTATTAGTGAAAGTATTTGGTTTCATCTTTGCAATATGCAACAGTAATTAAGGTACACAACGATTCTTATGAAGCAAGAACAGCCACTTGTTTATTGCATTAAATCATGCTTAATCTTAACACCTTAAACTGGCTTGAATGGCTGCAGATGCATGGTGTTGTCAATTTCTTTGGGCGAATCTCATTCCTTGTTGAACAGAACACTCAAGCATCCTATTTTTTCATGACAGCAATGCTGCAGGTATTTTTTTTCCTTACATGTATTTTCTGCTGTCAGTATTCGAATCAAATAAGTCACTCATCTTCGTACTAAAATTGTTGGTATCATGGTGTTGGCCAGCTCTTCGATCGGTCTGGTATGCTCTACGGCGAACTTGCACGGTTTGTGTTGCGTTTGCTAGGAGTCAAAAGAAAGCCAAAGAAGGGCAGTCTTCAGGGACCACAAGCGCAGGCATTCGAGGGACCTAGCCAACAGTTCATCGAGGCACCAAAAGCAAACAACTGGGACAACGTCTGGGGAAACTAAGATGCCTACGAGTGGAATGAGTTCTATCATATAGAAACATACAGTTTAAGGGGCAAGGGCTATGGGAGTTTTGCCTGCCTTTTGGATCACCAGGAAGAAGAGTGTGGTCAGATATCCTTTTGTGGCAACAACTAGGGGAAGTTGTGAAGAAATTGCTGGGTCTCTTCTGCTTTTCACAACTTTGCCTTGATGTACCTGTGAGGGCCGTGGCCAATGACACTGGTATGGTAGGGTTTCATCGCAACTGTAAGGTTGATGAACGGTTTCACAGTGCACTGATATGGTAGCTGCTGTTGTGATATCAGTGTGGGTATTGGTTGTATATCTCTCTGGGTAAATAGTAGTAGTCGCCTTCAAAAAGAATACAGCAAATGTTTGTGTACCTTTACAGTCTTGTCTAATTTGGTTTTGAATTTGCACTTGATGTGAGTCCCCCATGCAAGTATCAAATTCTGTTGTGATGGTACCTTCTGTGAATATGCTTGGTAACTTAACTGACAGCAGACAAAAAAAAAAAACTGACTGCAGACAAAAAAAGAAAATTAAATAGGTCAGGTCACACACAGAATTCCTGAACTTACTGGACCAACTGGCGATGTGCTATCAAGTATATGCCTCTGCCGAAGCATTTTTGACCCTCAATCCTGGCCGTCCCATGCCAACAAAGTAGCAAAAAGGTGACATGCTGCCTGCCACGTATAACAACCGGAAGTAAAAACGTTCTGAAAAGAAAGAAATCCTGAAAAATGGGAGCATTTTGTGTGACAAGGCAATGATAACATAAATTCAGTTTCAGAATAATCAATCTGTTTGTTTTCCTGGTGACGGAATGCGAGCAAGCTGTGGTGCAGAAGCGGATGAGGAAGTAGTGTAGGAGAGCTACCCTCGCTTCCCACCTCCAGCGTCTCATCCATTCCGCAGACAAACACATCTTTTTCCCAGCACTTCCATGGACAAACAATTCCGGTCGCTTTGTCTGTACATGCAGATTGCAGAAGGCTCCAAGAGCGAGCACCTCATCTCTTATATTACTCTCACGTCTCACCTCCACCACACCCTTCATTTCTTGCTCCCGCTGGTCTGGTCTCCACACGCTTTGTCTGTTCTGCTGCTGCAAGGTAACAACAGACTAGCTCCCGTTTCTTCTCTTCATTCAGATGAAGCCAGCTGCACCTGGGCTGCAAGCATTCACTGTCAAGACTGAGTAGTAACTGGATTGGCTCCTTGTTGTACAGTGGAAGAAGAAGCGCAGGTGTCGCGGAGCCTGCCTATCGACGACGCCAGCATGGGAGAGATCACCAATGTCATGGAGTACCAGGCCATCGCGAAGCAGAAGCTTCCGAAGATGGCCTACGACTACTACGCGTCCGGCGCTGAGGACGAGTGGACGCTGCAGGAGAACAGGGAGGCCTTCTCCAGGATCCTGTGAGCTCCGTCTCCTTCATCTCACTTTGCTATCCTATATTCTTCCTATGCTTCAGCTGGTGTAGGATCCAGCAGTTCTTGAGATAAGATAACCATGACAGTTAATAAATTAGAAGGTGGGAAAAAAAAGGGCCATAAGAGTTCTGTTCATTGATCAGGCTCTACTATTCTTTCAGCTGCTTACTTATCTATTTAGGGTGGAATTTTTGTACAAGTTTGTTTGGAAAACATGTGCTTCGCTACTGTTATCTTCATTCGATAAAAACAAACTGTGTAGCGGGGGTTCGATCGACACTTCACTGTTTTACTCATCAGCTCAAGTTCATCCTAAAGCTACAACTTTAGTAGCAAAGGAAAAGGACAGCTAGCCTAAGCTTTCTCAGTCAGTTTTCATGCTATCTGCACTTTAGAGTTTTTTTTTTTTTTGTTATTCAACATACTGAAAGTCTTGTCAGAGCCATTCATTGCAAATGTCCAAGGACCAAGGGTGCAAACATTTGAAGGACACAAATAAATGGCACTCCGGTTACTGTACAGTTGATTGTTCAACAAGTTCTCACAGATGCTCTGTTTTGGAACGTGAACATTTGTGAAATCTCTTGCGCTTCCTTCATTCAAATATATCGCTTCAGAGCTGCACCGTTGCTCATCTGTTGTGAAAATCTGTGTTTTCGCTAGGTTCCGTCCACGCATACTGATCGACGTGTCCAAGATCGACATGACCACCACCGTGCTGGGATTCAAGATCTCCATGCCCATCATGGTTGCCCCCACTGCTATGCAGAAGATGGCTCACCCAGATGGTATGCCGCTGTAATTTTGTAGGATTTCGTTTTGGATCGGTTGACACACCTATATATATGCTCCACACAACAGCATAACATGTTTAATAGGAGTAGTTCTCTAAGAAAACATGTATAATAGTAGATTAGTAACTGGCAAGCTTCACCTTCCAACAAGCTTGTGAATTCCTCTCGCCTCTCATCCTGCATTTTTTGAGCTGAAACCATCTTTGTCCTGCTTTCAGGGGAGTACGCCACAGCGCGCGCCGCAGCTGCAGCAGGCACTATAATGGTCTGTAGATGTCACAGTGGTTAAAAACAGAATTGTACCATACACAACAGAGTGATGTATCTATGCTGATGGTACTGAACATACCTCCATGGCCTGTTCTTTTTCAGACATTGTCATCCTGGGCAACTTCAAGCGTTGAGGAGGTTGCCTCAACTGGGCCAGGGATCCGCTTCTTCCAGCTCTATGTAAATACATTGACACTTCACTACTACTGTACAACATAAGTATACCAGCTTACCTTACCAATGGCCATGAATGCACATTGCCATGAACCTTTTGTAGGTCTACAAGGACAGGAAAGTGGTGGAGCAGCTTGTGAGGAGAGCTGAAAGGGCTGGGTTCAAGGCCATCGCGCTCACCGTCGACACCCCGCGCCTTGGCCGCAGGGAAGCTGACATTAAGAACAGGTGAGCTGGGCTAGCTTCGCAATAACCATTTGCTTTGCTTCAACACAGCTGCACGGACTAATGGTGATATTAGTCTAGTACAATGTACTGAAACATCATCAGAAAGATAGTGCTATAAAAGACGCATATGGCAGGGTTTCAGACAGGTATGCTAAATGTGGCTGCTATTGCTGCAGATTTGTTCTGCCACCACACCTGACACTGAAGAACTTCGAAGGTCTGGACCTCGGCAAAATGGACCAGGTGAACTCAACTGAGCTCAAGTTTCAGTGCAGTAGTACATTGCAGATAGCCTCCGTATGGATATGGAGTTATGGACACTCTCTGATGGAGTTTTGTGTGCGCCCCGAGCCTGAGCAGGCTGCTGATTCAGGGCTGGCTTCCTACGTCGCCGGCCAAGTCGACCGCACCCTGAGCTGGAAAGACGTGAAGTGGCTGCAGACCATCACCACGATGCCGATCCTCGTCAAGGGTGTGATCACTGCTGAAGACAGTAAGAGCTCTCTCTCTCTCTCTCTCTCTCTCTCTCTCTCTTCTGTCACCTCACCTCACCTCTCTGCTTCTGCTTGTTTCATCAGACAGTCGATGGGTGGAAACACACAGGCAGCTGTATGGCTAACTGAAGTACCTGATGATCGATGCATGCTGTGGGCTAATATAATGTCGTTGCATTGCATTGCATTGCATCGCAGCGAGGCTTGCGGTGGCGAACGGCGCGGCGGGGATCATCGTGTCCAACCACGGCGCGCGGCAGCTGGACTACGTGCCGGCGACCATCAGCGCGCTGGAGGAGGTCGTGAAGGCCACCCGGGGCCAGATCCCCGTGTTCCTCGACGGCGGCGTCCGCCGCGGCACCGACGTCTTCAAGGCGCTCGCCCTCGGCGCCGCCGGCGTATTCGTAAGCTAGCTAGCACTGAACAGTGAACCCGCAGACGTCTAACGTCTTCCTGCTGTCGGAGTTTGTTTGTTGACCGGTGCACGCATGCACGCGGTTGGTTGTTGCAGGTCGGCAGGCCGGTGGTGTTCTCTCTGGCGGCGGCGGGCGAGGCCGGGGTGTCCAACGTCCTGCGGATGCTGCGGGACGAGTTCGAGCTCACCATGGCGCTCAGCGGCTGCACCTCCCTCGCCGACATCACCCGCAACCACGTCATCACCGAGTCCGACAGGCTCCGCGTCATGCCGTCGCGGTTGTAGATGATCGATCAATGAATCACCTGTTACGCTCGCTACGCCGCTGGCCGCCCTCGCTCCTCGCGAGGCTCACCGTCGGTCCTCGCCGCCGGCCGGCCGGCCGCGAACGAAGACTTATCACCCCGATCGGGGATATTCAGTTCGTGCATGGATGCTCGATGATGATACTATAATCTTGGACCCCATATATGTTTCGTTTCAGAAATGAACGATCACTGTACATATTGCATACATGGTGTGGTGTGCATCTTAATAATGGCGCATGATGATCGCTGTATTTCACCAAACATTTCTTCCACATCTTCCTTTATGTGTTGTGAGTGAATGAAGAACAAAACAACATTTTGCTTGCCATCAGAAGAACGAAACAGAACAAACTGTTAAACCCAATCAAATTCCAATCTCGTCGAAAATAAACAAACTATCTCTTCCTTTTACGTTTGAAAAAAAGGGAATAAACCAACTATATATACTCTACACTGTGAGCAATGCATGCATGCCCCTCATGTGAACCAGATTTTTTTTTAAAAAAGAGCTCTTTTATCTAGCTAGCTAGCAGACGACGACGACGTCAGCAAGGCCGGGCGGTTAGGTTAGTGCCTCATCGCCTGGCGGCCGGCGGCGGCGTAGGGCGGCGCGACGGCGGCGGCCGTCCTGGCCTTGCGTTTCTGCAGGAACAGCTGCAGCGACCGCTTCATGGACAGCCCGGTGGGCGCCGCCGGGTCGATCTCGAGCACCGGCGCGGCTACGGCGCCGCCGGCGAAGCCACCCTGCCGAGGAGAACCAACGACGCCGGCGGAAGCTAGCAGCGGCGACGGCGTCAGCGCCACTGCCGCCGCCGCTGCCGCCGGTCTCACGAGGCCTCTGTCGCGCGCGCACCGCCGCGCCACGGCGGCACTGCTGCTGCTGCTGCTGTTACCGTCACCGTCCTGCTGGCGGCGGCGGCCGTCGTCGCCGTCTCCCCGCATCAGCTGCTGCCGCCGCCGGTGGTCCGCCGCCAGGGTCTCCTCGCTCGCCTTGGATATGATCGCCCTTGCCTGATGCGCCAACACAGCAGTAAAACCGTACGTACACACCGATCAGTAACTTGGAGCAGTAATTACACGTGTTCAGTTTAATTAACTACTGTATTAACCAGAGTTGAGCTAATGCCGACGCGCGTGCATGCTGTTGCAGAAATCGACGTGCATAAAAATCGTCAGTCGTCAAAGTCAAAAAGAAGGCACGGCTTTTTTTTTTTTCCTCCTCGACGTGATGGTTTGGTTCTGTGCGAGTTCGTTCGTCGTTAGCGCGCGTTGTTTGCGTGTGTGGAGATAGGAAGATGGCGGCAGATGGAGACGAAGACAAATTGTGGCGGGAGGCGAAGTCTAAGACGAGACATTATTGTTATGACTTAGAGTACGTGTACGATCGAGAGTTGATCATCACAGCTTTTATAGAGTGGTTAATTGCGGTGTTATCTGGTCAACGACCCAGCTACCAGCTGACGCTATGCATGCGGCGCGTATATGTGTCCCCTTGATTTGGCGCAGCACGTGCAGAATTGTTTTGTGAGAATTTTCAACGGCGACCGAGCCATGTTAGCTGCAACGACTGAGACCTCGACAGCAGTCACAACATCTGCTGCCTCCGTCTCAAACTAAGTGACGTCTTTACTTTTGTATATTGTGTTTGACCATTTGTCTTATTTAAATTTTTTTAAAAATTATAAAATAAATAAATCATTATTAAAGTATCTCTAATGATAAAATAAATCATAACAAAATAGATAATATTTATACAAAAAATTTGAATACGATGAACGGTCAAACAAAATGTCTGAAAGTAAAAAAAGTCACTTATTTTGGGACAGAGGGAGTAGCTCACACCATCAGATGCTCAGTTTTCTTTTATGGAATATGTGCGCCGGTCCGAGGTAAAAATTCTCAACGTAGCAAGTGTGTCCGTGTTTTATTGATTTATTCTACTCCCTCTATTTTGAATTGTAAATCATTCTAATTTTTTTAGACACATAACTTTTACTATATTTCTAGATATAGTAATATATATTTAGGTCAATAACAAAAAAATAAAATATATATTTAGGTTAATACTAAAAGTTATATGTTTGGAAAAGTTAGAATGACATGCAGTTTGTCATGGAGAGAGTCTGAGTGTGGAAAAGGCCTCGTTTTTAACAGGACTATTTTCTTAGTGGTTAGAGGCCTGCCTGTTAACAACGTCGAGTGTGGTGGTTGTCAATTTTAAGATACGATGGCTCAATCTCTTGGAGGTGCTTATAGATATAGCGTGTGTGTGCATTTATAGAGGTGAGAGTGTATGTGTGTGCGGAGTACCTTTGTCTTTATTATTTTACCCAAAAAAAAAGTCCTAAGTCAGGCTAGCTCAATACCAGATTTAACCTGTTTTTGTCCAACAAACATTTGGGTTGGTCTGAACACTAATTCTTGGGAGATTTATGTCACTCTTTTTCTTTGAACATGTAATCTTTCTTCTTCCTTTTCTTTCGGGGTATCTGTATGAATTTCTAGTGTTTGCAACCGATCATTCTTCTTTTTACCAATATAATATAATAATGTTGTATTATGTCATTACTGGCAGCAGTATGTATGTCTATAGGTTGATCAAAAGAAATTAGTACGTGGTGAACGAAAATGACAGAACCAGCACAGAGGTCATCCAATTTACTACTTGTAAGTTGTAGCACCCAAAAAGGGTTGTTGAAGTATTATTAAACTTTCATGTCCCTAGACTGAACTGAACCGCATGATCACGCCGGGGATTTAAAGGCAAATTGCAGATGAGTTTTGTGCATGAAAATCGGCTGTTTTTTTTTATTATTTTACAAAACCAGCACAAACTGAACGGTAGGAAGATGACGAGTTCATGCGAACTTCGTGATCCGGGTGTGTATATACCAAGAATAAGGACTACATGCCGTGCGTGCGTACGCCATGGCAGACTTGAGAGAGCAGCAAGCTAGCTTGTTGCGAATTACTTGAACATGCAGATTAATCCTCATCGCATCAGGTGGGATCGCCAACTGATACTGATATATGCTTGCGTGTGCTTTGATGAATGGATTAACCAGGAGATGAGGAGAGGACAAGGCCTAGGCGAGGTAGCAGTAGTGATGATTAATGAATGAATTAATTACCTGGACCTCGGTGACGTCGACGGCGCACACCCGGCCATTGTAGAAGATGGTCATGTTCCTCCTCGCCTCCGCCGGCAGCAGCGGCAGCGGCAGCGGCGGCGGAGCACTAGCGGCACCATCGTCGTCGTCCGCCGCCCCCGTCCTGAGCCGCAGGCTGAGCTCGACGCCGCCGCCGCTGCTCCCGTGACTACTGTCCTCCTCGTCACCGCACCCGGCGCCGCGCCACCACCGTCGCTCCTGCCCCGCCGCCGCCGCTCCGGCGACGCCACCGTCGTCGCTGTCCCTCCCGCCCTCCATCACTAGCTCTAGCTAGCAACTAGCTGATCCTCCTCGGCTCCTCTCGACGATCGACTAATAGGCAGATGGAGCCAACAAGCCTTCATCAGTTGGTCGTCTCCTCCCTTCCCCTCAACTCGGTCACCGGCAAGCAAACGTTTTGTCACGGCGCGCACGTGGAGAACGCGCGCGCGCGCCCGAGGGAGACGGCGCGGCGCGGGCTGCCTGCCTGGCTGGGCTGGCCGCGCGGGGCCGACTAGTGCGCTGCGGCGGGCGGTGGGGGTGCCTTCCAATCCTTTTTGGTCTCTCTTTCTTTCTCTGCTTTGTCCGTTTATTTCAACGTGCAGCTAGCGGCTGGTTTCTGCGAGCGATTTCCATGCTCCATTTCGTCCAAACCACACACACACACACACAGGCTAATCCGAATCAAAACAAAAGACTTGACCGCTCGCTAATTAATTACAAACGTGCGTTTTCCTCTCTCGGCGTAAAAAATCCATATTATTTCGCCGCCCTTTTCTTTTTACTGTCGGCAGGAAGACGCACGCAGACATATACGCATATGCATGTGTGTGTGTTTTCTTTTGCCTCTGTATCTGTGGTCATGGGGTTTAGCGACGTAAAGTCACACGTGTCGTGACCTGAACGGGTGGATTACGGTTGGTTGGTTGGTATTTGGTAACAGGCGCATGTGTTCTGTCTTCTTTTTCGAAGCTACATATATTTTTTTGAGAAAAAAAACAAAAAACGTGTTCTGTGTCCACCGTCACGTACTCCTGTCCGGTATACGTGCCCGTCACGTTTAGACGACGGTGAGCCGGCGAGGACCATTTTAGTTAAGATGAGACTGCTCTTTGATTCAATTTGATTTATTTCTTTTTGTCGTTATTACGTACTTGTTCCCCCCAATTTCGCCGGCTCTTTTCCGGCCGACGTGCAGTGTGTGTTAGATGTAAAGTTTGTAACGTGTAAACATGCATGACACATATGTAATCTGCTAACATGGAAACCTGTCATGGCGCTAGGATTGGGGTTGATTGGTAGTTGCCTTGTAAATAGGATCTGCTAGGATCCCACCTGCGCCTAGAAGGTTCCATGGGCGCACATATGTAGTGCCACGGATGGGGCTGTTCCATCCACTGATTCAACACGCAACATCGTCGGAAGTCCCCGACGTTCAACTACGCAAGTTCTGCCCTCTGTTATTCTTCATGGTAATCAGAGCCAATTCCACCTAGAAACACCTCGCCGCAATGTCGTCCTCTTCAGCCCTCCCGCCCAACCCTCTCTTGGCCATGGCCATCACCGAAAAACTCACCAGGACCAACTACCCTATCTGGGAGGCTCAGGTCCTCTCGACTATCAAAGGTGCTCGCGTTTATGGGCACCTTACTGGATCCATGGTGGCGCCAGAGAAGAAGATTGCGGACAAGGAAGGCAAGCAGATCCTGAATCCAACGTTCGAGGAGTGGGAGTCCCGGGATCGCCAGACTCTCGGCTTCCTCTTCGCCCGGCTTTTCAGGGACATCCTTAGCCACATCGCCAAGTCCAAGACGGCAGCACAGGCTACATGGGAAAAGATTGAGGCGATGTTCGCCTCACAGACCGTGCTTTCGTGGCAAAGTGAATGCTGCGATCGCTCTTGCCAATACCAAGAAAGGTAATCTCTCCGCCATCTTGAATATTTCACTAAGATGAAAGGTTTCAGTGATGAGATGGCGGCGGCAGGGCGATCTATCACCGACGACGAGCTGGTTGAGTACATTCTCACCGGATTGCCCGCGGAGTATGAGTCGCTGGTTACCTCTCTCGTTACGAGGGTGGAATCGGTGACGCTTGATGAGCTGTATGCACGGCTCCTCAACTTCGAGACCAGGATAAATCTGGTCCATGGCGGCGAACAGACGTCGGCCAATCTGGCCGGTCGTGGAGGCGGGAGCGGTTCAAACCGTGGTCGTGGCTCCCACGTGGGCGTGGTCGCGGTCCTCCTAGCACTGGAGGCCGTGGTCGCGCCCAAGGATCCAGCACCAACAGTCAGCAACGCGGCGGCTTCAACAACAACAAGAAACATGACAAGCCAATCTGCCAAGTGTGCGACAAGGAGGGGCACACCGCCCTTTGTTGCTGGTACCGGTTTGATGAAAACTACACAGATGAGAAGGTAGGGGCGGCGGCTTCAAGCTCCTACAACATCGACAACAACTGGTACACAAACACTGGTGCCTCTGATCACATCACCAATGAACTTGAGAAGCTGGCGGTTCGTGAGAAGTACAACGGAGGAGATCAGATCCACACTGCGAGTGGTGCAGGTATGGCAATTAGTCACATTGGTCAGTCTATGATTACTACCCCTAGCCGTAACCTTCTTTTGAATAATGTTCTGCATGTTCCCGAGGCACACAAAAATCTTATATCAATTCATCGTTTCACATCTAACAACTCAGCATTCATGGAATTTCATCCAAATTATTTTTTGGTAAAGGATCTGGACACCAAGAAAATTCTGCTTAAGGGTCCGTGTCGGCACGGACTGTATCCACTTCCTTCCACTTCAGCAATAAAGCAGGCCTTCACCGCGTCCAAACCATCCCTGTCCCGGTGGCATGAGCGTCTAGGTCATCCTGCATCTCCTGTAGTTCGTCAGATTGTTAGTAATAATGAATTGCCATGTACCTCTGATTCCATTCATGAGTATGTGTGCGATGCGTGCCAGCAAGCCAAAGCACATCAGTTACCATATCCCATATCCACCAGTGAGTCTAGTGCACCTTTAGATTTGGTATTCTCTTATGTGTGAGGTCCTGCTCTTGAGTCTGTTGGTCACAAACAGTATTTTGTGAGTTTTATTGATGATTACAACAAGTTTACATGGATTTATCTTATAAAGTTTGAGTCTGAAGTATTCCAGAAATTTCAAGATTTTTAGAACCTTGTTGAGAGGTTATTTGATCGAAAGATCAAGGCTGTCCAAACGGATTGGGGTGGTGAATATCAGCGACTTAATTCCTTTTTCACCAAGATTGGTATTTCGCATTTAGTCTCATGCCCGCACGCAGATCAACAGAATGGTGCTGCGGAGCGAAAACATCGACATATTGTTGAGGTCGGGCTTGCCCTTCTCTCCCATGCGTCTATGCCCTTGAAGTTTTGGGATGAAGCCTTCATAGCCGCAACATACTTAATTAATCGCCTGCCAAGCAAAGTCATTGCCTCCTCCACGCCTCTAGAGTGACTATTTCATCAAAAACCAAATTACTCAGCCCTCCTAACGTTTGGGTGTGCTTGTTGGCCAAATCTCCGACCATACAACACACACAAGCTTCAATTCTGATCCAAACAATGTGTCTTCCTTGGCTATAGTGTTCTTCACAAAGGATTCAAGTGTCTAGATGTATCTTCTGGACGGGTATATATTTCTCGCGATGTAACATTTGATGAAAATGTGTTTCCCTTTGCAAAGTTACAACCCTAATGCAGGCGCACGGCTAAGGCCAGAAATTCTCCTGCTTCCGTCTGAAACAACGGCTAATCCTGGGGCTAGTGACATAGCTGATCAATCCACTAATATGCCAGTTAGCACTGTTAAAAATTTTGAGCGTAGGAACTCTGGATATCA
Organism: Miscanthus lutarioriparius; assembly: GCA_904845875.1. NCBI lineage: Eukaryota > Viridiplantae > Streptophyta > Magnoliopsida > Poales > Poaceae > Miscanthus > Miscanthus lutarioriparius. The sequence continues at coordinate 101,081,380 of CAJGYO010000004.1, read as the reverse complement.
AGAAAATCTAGCATCAAATGATACTTCTACCGGCTGCACGGAGTTCCAGGAGGATTCGGTGGAGACAAACGGCGCAACGCCTTCTGCGCCAGGTTCTGCATCTGCGCCAACATCCCCCTCGGGATCGTGGCGTGAGACTCCCGGGCCCTCGCCTGGCCACGCGCTTTCTCCGTCTGGCGAACCCAGGGGCGCCACGCCTCCTTCGCTCTCGTGCGTGGGCCTCGATGGTGGGCCACTCACCGAATCTGCGGGTGCCACGGCCTCGCCACGTGACGACACCGACAGCGTGGGCATCTAGAGCCCTGCGTCATCCACGGACACGACAGGTGCATTGGGGGCTCAGCTTCCGGGGGAGATTTCCTCGCCAGGATCTGCTGTGCCGCCAGATGCTGTGCACCGCCCTACAACGCGTCTTCAACGGGGCATCAGAAAACAAAAGGTATACACCGATGGAACCATTCATTATGGATTACTAACTTCCACTAGTGAACCTTTTGGTCTTGACGAGGCATTAGCAAACAAGAATTGGAAAGAGGCCATGAACTCTGAGTATGCAGCACTAATGAGGAACCATACATGGCACTTGGTTCCACTGCAGAAAGGAAGAAATGTAATTGGGTGCAAATGGGTTTACAAGATTAAAAGGAAGGCTGATGGGACTTTGGACAGGTATAAAGCTAGGCTAGTAGCTAAAGGGTTTAAACAGAGATATGGTGTCGACTATGAAGATACATTCAGTCCGGTTATTAAGGCAGCGACAATCCGAGTTATCCTGTCTTTAGCTGTCTCATGTGGCTGGTCCCTTCGGCAGCTGGACGTACAAAATGCCTTCTTACATGGTCTCTTAGAGGAAGAGGTGTATATGCATCAGCCTCCAGGTTTTGAAGATCCAGAGAAACCAAACTTTGTATGCAAGCTGGACAAAGCACTGTATGGGCTCAAACAGGCTCCAAGGGCTTGGTATTCTCGCCTCAGTGACAAGCTAATTCAGTTGGGATTCCAGGCGTCCAAGGCAGACACTTCACTTTTTTACTTTAGCAAGGGAGGCATCACGATGTTTATACTTGTCTACGTCGATGACATCACACGGCGACCTTACTTCAAGATCTTAAAGGGGAATTTGCTCTTAAGGATCTCGGTCCTCTACATTACTTTCTTGGTATTGAGGTCACAAAAGTGCGTGATGGCATTGTTCTCACACAGGAGAAGTATGCATCAGACTTGTTAAAAAGAGTCGGCATGGGAGATTGTAAATCGGTAAACACACCTCTCTCTAGCAGTGAGAAGTTATCTTTGTTTGAAGGAACTCCATTAGGTCCAAGTGACGCAACAAGGTACAGAAGTGTTGTTGGGGCATTACAGTACTTGACTCTCACTAGACCTGACATTGCATTTGCTGTAAACAAGGTGTGCCAGTTTCTCCATGCTCCGACTACAACACACTGGGAGGCAGTGAAATGAATTTTGAGATATGTGAAACAATGCACCAAGCTCGGTTTGAAGATTCACATGTCGGCTTCTACCCTAGTTAGTGCCTTCTCTGATGCTGACTGGGCTGGCTGTGTTGATGATCGAAAGTCCACTGGAGGCTTTGCAGTATTCCTAGGCGGAAATCTTGTATCATGGAGTGCAAGGAAACAACCCACGGTATCTCGCTCTAGTACAGAAGCAGAGTACAAAGCGATTGCCAATGCCACAACTGAGGTAATATGGATCCAGACTTTATTATATGTGATAGGGGTTAAAGCACCTAGAGCAGCTAGATTATGGTGTGATAATCTAGGAGCCACCTATCTGACAAGCAACCCAGTGTTTCATGCTCGAACAAAACATATTGAGGTGGACTATCATTTTGTGAGAGATCGTGTGAAGCAAAAGCGACTTGAGATTGACTTTGTGTCTTCTAAAGATCAGATGACGGATGGATTTACCAAGGCTTTGCCGGTTCGGTTAATGGAGAACTTCAAGATCAATCTCAACTTAACCAAGTTGTGATTGAGGGAGGCTGTTAGAAGTAAAGTTTGTAACGTGTAAACATGCATGACACATATGTAATCTGCTAACATGGAAACCTGTCATGGCGCTAGGATTGGGGTTGATTGTTAGTTGCCTTGTAAATAGGATCTGCTAGGATCCCACCTGCGCCTAGAAGGTTCCATGGGCGCACATATGTACTGCCACGGATGGGGCTGTTCCATCCACTAATTCAACACGCAACATCGTCGGAAGTCCCCGACGTTCAACTACGCAAGTTCTGCCCTGTGTTATTCTTCAGTGTGCATGTCGCGGAATCTGATGCCTGGGGCTCACAAAACAAGTCAATCTACACCCAAAAAAAAGTCGTATGAAATAAATAAAACCAATTAAAAGGTCCAGTCCACCAGGAACAATGTTTGAAAGTGAGATTACCTCCTCGTCGATTAAAATCTTGGCGAGTTGAGGCGGTTGACACATATACTCCCACATATACCCATGTTTTTAAATTTGGCTCTCCTGCAAACACCCGGACCAGCAAATTAAGCTTGTTTTGTTATGTGCACTTAATTAAATCAAGGTGCCCGTTTGGCAACCAGAAATGTTTATGATTATTCTTGCTAGAATCAGTAGAATCGCTGCCAGATGGGTCAGGTGAGAAACGTTTCGAGTGAGAATAACTAGAAACGTTTCTCGTTTTTATTCATAGCAAGGAAAAATGCGTGTTAGTTGGTCTTGTGTAATTCTAAATCTTGCCCCCCATGTGTATTAGCGACCATGATTTTTTAGTTAATTCTTTTCAAGTGAAATAAGTTAAAATAGGTTGTATTTAAGTTGTTCTTTGCCCATAAAAAGTTCTAAATTATTTTGAATATTTTTTATTTATATAATTTTTAAAATCAGAATCCAGACTCCCAGTCAAACGGTTTCACAAAGTGATTCTGATTCATCACCAGAAAAGTTTTTTTTGAGAGAATTTGGATCCGAAATATTTCTACGAGAATCTAGTCCCTACCAAACACACCCTAAATAGCCGCAACTACAGTCTCCATACTGAGCTACTCATATTCAAGCGGCTAAAGTTTTGCTTTGAAATTTTAGCTAGCTAAACTTTAGTTATAGGTGGATCCAAATAGGCCCTTTAGCTACCTAAAAATTCTCCCAACTACACTTTTTGCTAGGGTGTTTGGATCCTCTAGCTATTAGACTCAGCTAAATTTTAGCTGAGTTTGGTTGGGTGGAAGCAGCTAAACTCAACTAAACTTTAGTTGATCTTTTAGCTGGGCTGTTTGATCCCTAGCAGCTAAATTTAGCCAGCTAAAGTTTAGTTGGTGGATCAAACAGGCCCCATATCTCCCTCTGACATGTCAATTGAGTGATAAAACCAATTTAAAGATAGCAAGTCCACCACGAAGATTGAGAGTGAGATTAACTCATATTTATTGTTCGAACGAAGCAAAGCTGCCCTCCATTAGACAATTAATAAGTTGAAACAAATAGATACGAATCGAGTTTGATGCACCGACAATTTCGTTTTAAATCTCACCAGGAGAGTTGAGGTGCATGGTACGCAAGCTTTGGCTCTCTTGTCAAATGCCTAGGACCAGCAGAGAACTTTGTCGCACAGCCGCAATTGTTGTCTTGGAAATTAATGAGCTGCTCGCCGGCGTCTGAAGCTCAAGATATGGTAGGACAAGAAATTGAGACATATTTTAAGATCGGAGAGGTTAAAGAAGTGGCCAAATTGTGACACATGGATTTGTTGATACCTATCTACGTACCAAAATGAAAATGACAGTACCTTCGTAAGTGCCAAACCTCGGTGCCTCCCAAGATATAAGTGCATCTCCAAGAGTTCTCAAAACGTTCTCCTAATCTATTTTTTTTAGAAAGACGAGGAAAAAGCCCTCTCTAACAACTCCTAATCTTTTAGGACTTGGAAAATTCCTCCCCCTTCCGCGTAACTTTACGCGGACGAAGCCACGCGCGGAGACGCCGTTCCCGCGGAGTCCTTCTTCACGTCAACCCCCTTTGCCTTGCCGCCTCGATTCGGCACGAGCGCTAGCACCTGCTCTGACTCCCCCGTCCTGGCCTCAGAACTTTCACCGCGGGCGCGGTTGATGGATGCGGCCGACAGCGACGCTTCCATCCTCGCTGCGGGTCTCCGCCTCTCCAGTGCGGTTGGGGCTGCGTTCCGTTCCGTTTCCCCGCGACGCTCCCGCCGTGCCATCCGACGGCGGCGACGCGAAGCGGTGCTGCCATGACGTGGTTGCGTGTGCGTCGCATTACACAGGCCAGCCGGTCCAGGTCGTCGTCCGCCGGTGGATGGATGGAGACGCTGAAGCCGAGGCCTCCACGCTACTCTCTCCTCCCCGCCTCATCCTGGCGCGGCACGGCGGTCGGTCAATGGCGCGTGCGCGCAGCGGCGACGCACGGGGGAGGGGTCGCCGCTCGCTGGTTTCCTACTCATAGCCATCGCATCGCAGTGTACAAGGAGGAGATCTCACTCTCAGTCCGGCGACAAAGAGGTTTGCGTGGAAAAAAAGAAGACTGCAGAAAAAAAAACGTCAAATGGGACAATCATTTGATTTTTTTAAGTCAAATATTATGAACTATTGAAGATGAATTTCTTTTTTTCTCCTAAAACCTTTTTAGGAGTTAGCAAACATAGACTTTTTAGGAGAAATATTTAGAGAACTGTTGGAGATGCTCTAACTATGTTAGGAGTACTAATTTGACCATCCTAGCGTCATGCGTTAAGGGAGTACTACATCTTGGTGCCTCTCCGTCCTCCGATGACTGTAAAATCAGTCTAATATGATATAATGATTAAACACGTACTATACACTTTTTATAAAAAAACACGTACTAAACTATTGTTTCCCGTTCCAGATTGTAAGTCGTGTTGACGTTTTTTTAGCTACGTAGCTTTTGTTATATATCTAGACATTAGTTAAAGAGCGTGTTTGGCTGGCCGCGCCACAATGAAGACTGCCACAAGCTGCCACAGTGCTACATCCTGTATGACTAGTATTTGGTTTATTATTTAACTTTCTCCCGTCACAGATTGTTATATAGATCTAATAGTATTTCTAGCCACAGATGTGGTGTGTCTTTTGCTCGCCACCGCTTGCCACAAAAAAGTCTGGCGCCGCCATAGAGTCTAGCGTATGGCGTGGCTAGCCGTGGCGGTGAACGAAACGGGCCTTAGCTACCTTTCTAGAACGACTTACAATTTATAATGTAGGGAGTATATTAGCGTGAAGAATTACACACGATAGATAGAAAACCAAAGTATATAATTTCCGTCAAACTAGGCAAATTTCCCTAAACCATGCATCTTACAGCGACAGGGTTGAGAAATCGATGCATTGTTGGAAAAAAACACTTGGAATAAACGTGCATGCATCATGAGTGCAACGAACGAATCAATTGTTTATACACAAAATAATAATAGTACTGTAGGAGCTAGCTAGCACAGTGCACAGGCGCATGACGATGGCGGCGCTGGAAAACCAATATTGATATGTTCGCTTCTCTTATGAGTCATACTTTTCAGCGAACAAATAATATTTTTCTTTCACAATAAATTAGCCAATAGTATTTTTTTGTCTGACTTATCAGTCAAGTGAACAGAGATTGTAGACAAAAAAGGCGTGTATATATAGTAATAAATAAATAGTAAGCATTCTCAGCTCGTACGTGCGCACGGATGCAAATGCGTGTATCACATGGCCGTACGTGTTGCTTGTTGTAGGACTCTGCATCACACGCTACGAAAGTGCATGGAAGGGGGATCGACCGTTCTTCAAAGGGGCCACGCAAAGTTAATTTACAACCCAAAATATTGAACAAGGATGGAGACCCCCCCTCTCTCTCTCTCTCTCTATATATATATATATATATATATATATATATACTACCCTATAGCTGGCTACAAAATAACTTATTTTGTAGCCACTTTGAGTTACGATAATTACTATATTAATTTATGAGATTATAGTAATTCCTTGCTAAGTGGTTTACTATAACGTTATGGTAAATATCCCCATGTGTTATAGTAACTCAACTATCGTAAATATATATTGATATTATCGTAAATTAGTATATAAAATTATTGTTAATGTAGGTGGCTACAGAATAATTTATTTTGTAGCTGGCTACTAAATATACTCTCTCTCTCTATCTCTCTCTCTCTCTCTCTCTATATATATATATATATATATATATATATATATATATAGGTTTCCGAAAAGTTTATTGAAATCTGATTTCCAAAATAATTTGACTCCAAGTAAAACTATTTTCAGTTCAACCAACTTGATAATGAAAAATAACAATATTTATGACACCAATAATTAGATTGTAAAAATATTGTTTATTTATATCTAATAACATTAATTTGATGTATAAATATTCGTACTCCTTTCTATAAATTTAATTAAATTTTAAAAAAATTGATGTAGAATAACTTTAAAAGTTAACTTATTTTTAGAACAGAGGGCCGGGAGTCCTTTAGTTTTGAGATTTCTCGGATTTTGTCGACCTGAGAAGAAACATGCATGCATGTGCCTCGTATACCACATTTAGCTCTCGGGAAAATCACCGAATGATTCCAGTACTTAACCAAATTTATATCTAGGCCCCGTTTAGATGTGAAATTTTTTGGCTTTTGGCTACTGTAGCACTTTCGTTTGTATTTGGTAAAAATTATCCAATTATGGACTATTTGGGCTTAAAAGATTCGTCTCGTCAATTACGGACAAACTGTGCAATTAGTTATTCTTTTTTACTATATTTAATGCTCCATACATGTGCCGCAAGATTTGATGTGACGAGAAATCTTGAAAATTTTGGATTTTAGGTGAGATCTAAACAGGCCCTTAATTCGGGCGTTCTTCGAATCTCTGCAGATATCTCGAGATATTTGTTTGCTCCCTTTTTTGGACTACTACGAATAGTATAATATATTTAGTAGTACGTACGTGTCAAAATAGCTGTGCAATCGTTTTCTTGATGATAGAATAATGTGATCCCTTTATAGTCCTTTCAACTACTGCCAATGCAAGTTGCCCATGCTGGTGAATCTAGAGAGAAAAAGGTAGGCACTCATGTGTATTACTGAACTGGCACGTTGGGGATTGATTAGGTCAGGAAACAACATGGAAAAAAAGATGAAGTCAGACTTTTTAACGTTTATTAGCATGTACGTATTTGTCTATGGCAATAGTACACTTACGCCCTGTTCGTTTGGACTTGTTTGACTTATAAGTCATGACTGAAAGTACTGTTGGCTGGTTTGGTGTGAGAGAAAAATACTATTCGTTGGCTGATAAGCCATAGCTTATAAGTCAAATATGACCAAGCGAACAGGTTGTTACTCTCTGCTCAACAATATGGATTTCTATAGTTCAAATAGTCCCAGATAGAAATAGTAGGCAAGGCCCATAAAAAACATTTTTTGGACCTCCGCTATATATTGTCAAAAGTTTCACCCTTAAGTCCTAGCCCTCTACTGTTGCTCGCCGGCGGGCGGCGGCGGCGCTCAACAAGGCAGTCGTCGGCAGCACCTTTCCCAATCTCCTCGTCTTCTCTTCGAGCTTTTGCTCTGTTTTGTTTGCAACCAGGATGCCCAACGATGAGTCTGCTCCGTGTCCTCTGGGGTCACACCGGTGATCTAGTGCCGCCTCTCATCCTCCAACGGTTGTGGCAGCTCTCGGTGACCTAACATCAGCACCAAGTGAGGACTCGCTGCCGCCGTTGTTTTCTTCCATCTCATAGGGGTACAGTGTCTGTCGCGAGCATTCATATAGTAGTGAATGTGCATGTATATATGACTGTACGCATCTGGACTGTGATTTAGAAAAAAAAAAATAAGGAGAGAGTTTGGACACACAAAGTTCCAGAAGTATTTTGTGACAGTGAGCGTAACGGCAGTATTTTATTTATCCCAGTCAGAGTCAGACAACCTTTTTATAAAGACCGCAGAACACAAGGGAACGTTATTGAATATAGCCAAAATGAAATAAAAAAATACGCCGACAGTTGTCAGTTTGGAAAAGTGGCGAATATTTTGACAGTCCTACTTTCTTCATGCTCCGATCATATGCTTTAATACACATGCACGTGCGTATATATATAAGCTTCAAATATTTGAATGTTCTGGAAACGAAGATTTCATTTGTGACACTCGCTTCGAAGTGCAATCCTTCAATTTCCTAACGATAATATAATCGTGAACACACACATATGCACGTCAGTTAACTGTACCAGATAGGGATTTTTCTTGGTTTTTGTCGGCCTGAGAAGAAATAAAGTAATTTAAAACATGTGCAATTTATATGCATGATTTGGGAGTCGCTAACTATTTGATCTCCCTCCTCCAATAGAATTTTTTTTAGACTAGCTATTTAGAAACCATTGGGAACGGCGCCTAAGGCATATACTCACCATACGTACGAATCATGCAGATCTCAAGATTTATATTTACCTTTTGTACTGCTTTAATAATTAGTAGTACGTGTCAGAAAGCTGCAATCGGTTTCTTTGATGGAATATCGAATATATATGTCTTAGAATCTCCTTAATTCTTTCAACTGCCAACTTGTCCATGTTGAATCCAGAGAAAAAAATAAAGGTAGGCACACATGCGCCTGCTTTTGAATTGGTACCTAATGTTAGCGACCAACGTATATATAATTGTCAATATGCCTCTGCTCATTCATGAATATAGATTTTTAGGCAAAACTTGTTCTAAAAAAAAGCAACATATTTTTTTTAGAAAAAGGAGTTGTTTTTGGCCTCTACAATCTCACGCAGCCAAATTTTTACAATGTTTTCATCTAATCAACTTATCAAAAAAAAGGGAAACAACATAAGGAAGGAAAAAATGATCACAAGTGAAGTATTTTATCACTCTTCATTTATTCTTGGCGAAAATGTCCAAGGCAGCAATGTCTAATGCTTTTCCTATCAAGTGGATAGTATGGCTTGCGTATTTAGAGGGTGTTTGGGACTGCTCCACTCCCTTTTTATAGCTCCGCTCCAGCTCTGCGTTGCCAAACACCCTCAGCTCCGACAACTCTGCTCTACGAAAAAGATGGAACCGGAAGCCAATTCCACGTTTTTTCTAGAGCACCTTAAGAGGTATTTCAGTTTTTGGACTTGTGCGCTTTCTCACGGAGTGGGAAGAAATTAACTCCAATTGCCACTCATTAATGAAAACACCATTAACCGCTCGGTCGCGTGCTCCTGCAGCTACACTGTATATGCCCGCGTGGTGCTCCTCAGCATTGCCAACTTCCGTGGGCCTGGATGCCACCGTCGCTCATCTCAACTTTTGATTTGATTAGCGTTTGTAATCTGACGCAACAAGCGCCATTGGTGCAACTAAGGAGCGTGTCGTTTTGAGGTACTAAAAAATGTGTAAAAGAGGCCTTGATAATTATTTTGACTAAATTATTTGCAACTATAATATTTTGCATCATATTATTTGCAAAGAAGAAGAACAAACGTGCTAAGTACTACTGCCGGTTCCAATCAGGGGCATAATAGACCATTTGTATTAAAACAATACATTCCTGGACCGGAGCTAGGTTGTGTGCCAAATAGTATACCTGCTCCACAAACTCCATGGTGGAGCTATTCCATGGTGGAGTTCGTGGAGCGGAGCTGCAAAAACAAGAGCGGAGCTGTCCCAAACACCCCCTTACGTAGTAGCATAGGCCAAAACTAGAGCCAGTATATGTTCACCCTAAAAGCAGGTCACCGGAAGGTGAAAACCTACAAAGGTTGGTGCCCGGTGGAGGTGTCAGCGCACGAGGAGAGGCCCGAAGGTGCTTCTGAGGACATGACCTGTTTGGTAGAACTCCTCTACATCTTCGGCTCCTCTAGAGGAGCCCTTCAAACAGTTTTTCTGGAGGAGTCGTTTTTCAGTAAAAAATAAAGGAGCCAGAGCTGTTTTGGATGTGGCTCCTTTAAAACGGCTCCGGCTCTTGTGGCTCCTCCAAAATGGCTCTGGCTCCTCAGGAGGAGCCGTGCCAAACACCCCTCAGGACCCACCCATGGGAGCTAGAAGCAAGTCACGTGTGCGTCCCTACTGACACCGGCACACTCATTTGGCATAGTGGCATAGAGTAGGTAGATTCAAGGGAGGAGAGGATCACTTAGGGCCCTGTTTGGATTCCCTCATGTAAACTTTAAAGCTCTAAAAATTTTAGAGCACTTTAGGTCATTTTTGAGGTCTAAGGCTCTAATATGAGATGTGCTAAAGCTTAGAAGTAACTTTAGACCATCTTCAGCTCTAAAGTTTAGAGATCTAAAATTTAGAGAGGATCCAAACAACCCTTTAATTTGCCCTAGAATGTACTAATAAGAATATGCTTATTGTTTTGTTAGATTTGTGTAATCTTACGTAACAATTACATTGACATTCCTTTACTTTTATTGTTATTCCTTCTGACTTTATTCCACTTCATTGGGTCAAGGGCTGTAAGACCTTTCGGCTGCTCTGCTGGGGTCTCTAGGTCCGAGGGCCTCCCAACACATATTTTTAGCTTGCTCTAAATTATGATCAATAAAATAAATTATATCATTTGCATATTGCAAAATGGACAATCCATTTTCCACGAGTTGAGGGATAACTCCAAGAAAGCAACATTTTTGATAGACATTGGGCCCGTTCGCTGCAGCTTTCAGCTGCAGTGTTTTGTAGCAGATAAAGACCAGCTGCAGCCAACCTGACTTATTACCAAATATGCCATCAGCTTTTAGAATATTTGCTACTTGAAAGTAAACAGGATTTAGGGTTTAGGGAAAAACATTACATAATACTGCCTCCGTAAAAAAAGTGCACCTCAACGATTTTTAGGGTAAACTGAGCAGGCAGGAAGGAAAAAGACACTCATGCAATTACATGTCACGCTATTAGGCTAACCCAGGTTTCGATCTGATTGAACTATTAGACAATTAGGTTCTTATTGGCACAATTATAGCTTAGATGGCACTACTTAAATGACATAAATTCTTATATCTGTGGACAGATTTTTAAAGGTACAAACTCCAATTGTAGGTGTAGTACAATTTTAGTGTGAACAGTTTAAATAATTCAAAATTGACGAAACAAAACACCTCTATTCTAGAAGGATATTAAATGAATTACTACATATAGAAGGGGCTAAGTAATTTTTTAATGGTGACAACAGCTTTTGTAGTAAAAAGCCTCAAAGGAAACCATTGGAAGATCGACCGTCCAATGGGGAAAAGGATACACAGACGCTTGATAGTTGAGAAAAGTAGCGGGCATTTGAATCATTTTCAGAACCATTGTAGTATTCCTTTCCTTCTTCACTATCCTCCATTTGCTAACAAGTTTCTAATATCGACACGTGCGTGTATAAACTTTTTGCGAACGTTCTCGAGATCTCACGTTGAGGCTACTAATATAATAGCGCATTAAAATATGCCTAACTCCACAAAAAAGAATAAGGTCTCCTTTATAACGCGGAAATTTTATTCTTTGCTGCGTTTTTCCTATGAAAATAAAAGATTCATGTAAAATTTCTATATGATTCCTTTAAAATTGTAGTGTTCCAAAGGAGCCTAAAAGTACTGTTTTTCGAAAAAAAATCCTACAATTATACTCGAGTTAAAAATAATTTATATACTATCTAATATTTTCAGAAAAGAGAGCTTGCACTGCACTTTGGATGTAACTTTACGGAAGGAAAATGGAAGCAGGCAGGCCGAGGCCGTATCTCATCGATGGGCATGGGCCATGGCTGCACGCCACTACACGCCACTACTCATGTCGCTGTTCTCACGCTAGCTTCGTCCCGGCACGTGCAAAATAAGGCACAGCCGCACAGGCATGACTCCAACCACGTGTTCGTTACATCAGTTAGTTACTACTTGCCAACTTGTGGGGTCCATGTCCATCCCTAATCTCGTGCAGGCGTAGCACGCAGGTCTGCTAATTCCAACGGTTTTCCAACAACGCCCAAACGTGCAAGTAAATCCATGTGAATCCCTCTGCAAAATCCAGCAGGCAAACAGAGAAGTTTTGAGCTGTGAAGCACTGCTGCAACAAAGTCCACGACTGTCGTGTTCAGAAGTTTGAGAACGAAACCTTTGAGTCGAGGACGAGCAGGAACAGCTCGGTCATCATCCAGCATCGTATTCATATCTCCGAGGATGGGCACATGTCGGATGTTAGGCAGCCCGTGTGAACCAACGAAATGTTTACTACTAATAATCCATAGGTAGTTGTATAATGAATGGAAAAGAACCAGGCGATGCAATCTTCAAAAGGAAAAATATAAAAATAGAGAAAGGAGACGCAAAGCTTCAACTTCAAAGACCTGAAAAAATATAAAATAGACCGTATTTGAGAGGAGAGAGGGGTTCAGCAATCCTTCCGGATATTCAACTTCAGATATCTGATCTGACTACCGAACAGAAATATGAAAAACAAAAAGCAGATCCGATCCGGTTTCATCCCTAGACCTGACTACTGAAAAGCAGACATATGTCTTTGCTTGCCTGGCCGGCTGCTAAGTATCCGGCGTTTTAAAATATCTTGCAGCCATCAGGCACACATGTGCATTGAGGTGTAGGCGTGTAGCATACACACACGCACTACTTGCACATTCCATAGGACACATTGAAGCTGAATAACTGGTCAAAAACTAGATACAACGCATACTGAAGAAAATGTATCTTTTGAGGAAAACATGTCCCAAGTACTCTCTTCTTCTTTAACAGTGAACAATGTTAACAATTACCACCTACTGGCAACTTATGGTGTCTGCAAAGGCATCAACCAAATCAAATTACGATGTTTGGTCGCACAGGGGAGCACCAGACGGTATCTGAATGAACACAAAATGCATGGCACATCTGAGTTTTTTTCATGACCAAGGCCACTGAGCGTCCCTCCAAACGCACCACCTCTTCGTGATGTTCTCGTCGCCCTTGCCACCTACATTGTTCGGGGTTCCAGCCGTCTTTTCTGCGGTTCTGCTTCTCTGGTTGTTCACCTTCTGCCTCTGAAGGTAGCTGCAGGAGGTGCGGAGCTCGAGATCGTGCTCCAGTGCTTCATCCCTGTAACTCGGGTTCAGATACCTGGGATGGTCTAGGAACTTGACGTTCTTCAGCCAAAGTCTGAGGGCCTGGATAACAGCAGCAGAGCATTTTCATTAAAAAAAAAACAGCAGCAGAGCACCAGTAAAAGATTAGTCAGAAAACAGGGCTAACAAATGAGATGAATGTATCAGCAGCTCATGCGTGTACTACACGTTATGCAGGAATTAATTCTAAGCCCAATTGAGATGCTGATGATGACGTGTCAACCGAAGCAGGTTCTAATTGCCAGTCATCAGTTATCAGTTGGTGATGATATTTCAACAAATGAAATGCCATAATTCACTGTCCACTTCAACTTTTGCTACTTCGGCTGCTTCTTCAAAATTTTGATAGTATATACCCAGTACAGAAGTCTTCTGAACTATTAGCAGTTCACAGCATTGAAGTATGTGTTTAAAGGGATGCCTCATCTACTAAACTACAAACCTTTCTTAAAGCAAAAGATAAACCAACCATCGATGCCAATGAAATTATTGTTTGTTTGCTGGTTAGAAGCTAAAAAGATTACATGTTTGCAAGAATATTGCTCTCGAAAGAAAAGATTGGAGGTAGTGAGTACATGCAATGCAACAAAAAAGAACAGATGGGGCATGGTTTCCAAGTATGTACTAGCAGGAATTCTATTTTGAGCTAGTTGTTGAGTTCCTCAAGGCTCAGTTACACCTTGTCGGTTAAAGTGCTCTTAAGCAAATCTGACGTATCTAAAATGAAGGTCTCCATTTCAGGGCACATGTTAGGCTAGTTTCAACCTTTCTACATGGTAGGTTTTCAGATTTATCAGCTCTGTGCATGGTGTCTGCTCTCAAGATAGGAAGGCTATCACCAGAAATGGGCTGAAGAACACTGTGCGAGGGAGTAATAGACTAATAAAATTATCCTGGAGTGCTACCAGGACATGGCATTCAGTCTTCCTAAGTTCCATTCCCCTCAGAGTGCATGCATGGGCTGTTAGTATGACTGGTACAAGATTTTGTGTCTTTGAGCTATAATGGCCTCTAGTCCAACTGGTTAGAGCGTCCCGGTGGCACTCCTCAGGTCCTGGGTTCGACTCCCCGTGGGAGCGAATTTCAGGCTAGGGTTAAAAAAATCCCCCCGTCTGTCCCACACCAAAGCACAGGTCTAAGGACCGGCCCGTTCTCATAGGGCGACGGTGCCGCTGTGTAAGGGTGGGGCAGGGGTTCGGGGGTTTTCTGGGCCTGCGTGAGAAGGTCTTCTTCTTAATGCAATGCCTGGGGGTGGTCATACCCTCGCAGGTCCAGTTTTTGATAATCTCTGTGCCAACGTGCTGTGCTCTTTTTGCAAGAATAAACCCTAACGGACCACAGTTATTCTGGTTTCATAATCCCTAGTCCAAACCAGTTGCCATTTTCATCTTAAGAAACATGTATAAATGCACCGATATTGGTCTGACTAGTGAAGTAAACACAGAGCTTTGGACAGTGGCAGACATACGATTTGGCCAAGACTGGGCAAAATTTAGACGCATAAAAGATAGAACTTGATCACAAATCACAAATCGAGACATAGCAAAAGCAAATGACAAATTCGGAAATTCAGGTGAACTTGATCTACATGCTTAATGTGCCATACATAGGATTAACGTGTGATACAAAATCTAATCGATGTGCTAGGCTCGTACCAGATGCCTACTTGCCTAGTGGTAGGCTGGTAGCCTCTGGTAGTCCAGTTTGCTTCTCCTCCTCGGGCATGGTGGCTACTAAGCTTGTAAAGTGATGTGTGGCCATGAGGAACCAAAGGTATGGAGCAGAAGATCTAGATTCAAGAACGTGAACTGGGAGGACATGAGGAGCAAGAGGCAGCCAGGCAACACAGGCTGTGGCCAGTTGGACTGCTGCCAATGAGGTGGAGCAGCCAGGGTTGTTATAGCGGCACCCACATGCCGGAGCCTGGAGGAGGAGCAATGCAGTGAGCCGCTGAGGCATGCAATCTTGTGTGTTTCTTGATGGAATTGATGATGGGCTACATCACTACAAGGTTTAGTGGGCTTTTAGACTGGGAGCACTAGACAGAGGTACCTGCTATGATTGGGCTCAAGACTAGGGCCACGGACATAGTGGTCCTAGTGGGAGATCTGCCCCTGGCTTTGAACACAACGATGGAGCCCATAAAACAAATCCTAGAAACTTTCTCAACATGTGCAAATCAAGGCTTTATGTAGAGTGTAGATCAAACAAAAACTCAGTGAAGAATCACTAGTATTCATGCATATGTTGATTTAACCGCCCTGACAGATATTAAAAAACGAACATAGAGGAAAGAAGAATAACGAAAACAGCCACCAAGTTTATGTTTATCTCATTTTTTATACATACTAATAGCCTTTTCCTTAGAGTTATCAGATAGGGTTTATTGCTCAGTATGGAAAATGCAACCATAAACTTAGCCATGGAATCAGAAAAGTTACATAACACATAGGATCCTTACCTCCCAGTATATCCATGCAGCAACTTTGTGTGGCATCAGCCAGAAGAAGGTTGCCAGCCTCAGAGAATTACTTGTCTGTCCAACCAATTTAGCATCCAAAGCTGCAGTGAAATAGTCCCCAAGTGTCGGATGCTGAACTGATATAACAACATAGAGTCTATCACCAGGGGCATCAGCACGAATACTCCAGTTGCTGAGCATATCCTACGACTCATGCCAACAAAAAGAAGCCCACTAAGAATAAGCAACAGAGGTGAACACAGTACACAGAGTTACCAAAAATTAACTAGGCAACGCGCAGAAACATCCATTATATGATTGTGCAATAGAATTTGCAATGAGATCAAAGACAGAAGTGAATTGAGCAAACTAACATTTTGTACTAAATGTGTTCCAGACTCATCAGTCAACACATCACATTGTCTGAATTCTGAATAAACAAGGGCGCATTCTTTTAGCTGGCTTTAGGGGGTGTTTGGATCCAGTGACTAAAGTTTAGGAGGTGTCACATGGGGTGTTCAGATACTAATAAAAAAATAAATTATAGAATCCGTCAGTAATCCGCGAGACGAATTTATTAAGCCTAATTAATCCGTCATTAGCACATGTTTACTGTAGCACCACGTTGTCAAATCATGGCCTAGTTAGGCTTAAAAAATTCGTCTCGCAAAATAGTCTCAATCTATGCATTTAGTTTCGTAATTAGTCTATATTTAATACTCCATGCATATGTCCAAACATTCGATGGAACAGCGACTAAAGCTTAGGAGGTGAATCTAAACACCCTGATAAATTGATTCTTAACTGAGGTCATACCATAAAGGGGCTGACATGCAAGGGCTTCGCGACGAGATCAGAGCCCGGTTGGAAGGTAAACATCACCCTCTCTCCCCAGGGAGTGTTTGTGACCTGACGCCAACAGCAGGAGATTAGACAGTTGCAAATAATCAACAACAAACCAATGGAGATGAATCATATGCACACTAATCACACCTCGGCAATGCACACTCTGAGCTCTCCATCTTGTCCCCGTCCTGCAGAATCGTAGCAGTAGTAAATGCTCAGCGGGTTCTGCTCGTACCCCACGCTCTTGGGTATCGTCAGGAGGTGCCTTCATCAAGGGAAGAACAAGGCGAGTCAGCGCTCAAGAGCCATTTCGTCAAAAGAGACTTTTTATAATCAGACTGCTCTGCTTTTGCAACTGTACAAACTGAACAACAAACTGAAGACTGTCTAGAGCAAAAATGTGGCTTCCCTTCAAATTTGAGAGCATGACATGTTGGATTTATTTTCATCACGAGGGTGCGAAATTTTCGATAAGCAGCAG
Organism: Miscanthus lutarioriparius; assembly: GCA_904845875.1. Taxonomy (NCBI): domain Eukaryota; kingdom Viridiplantae; phylum Streptophyta; class Magnoliopsida; order Poales; family Poaceae; genus Miscanthus; species Miscanthus lutarioriparius. Next base: position 101,064,492 of record CAJGYO010000004.1, on the reverse strand, counting down.
CAGCGGAGAGGAGGGACTCACACGGGGCCGGAGGTGGAAGCGACGCGGCGGGCTTCGTCGGCGGAGAGGTGGCCGGGGAGCGGCAGTCGGTCGAGGTCGACGAGGGCGTAGCGCGCGGGGTACTCGAAGGCGTGCGCCGCCGGGCGCCTGCGCGAGTGCCGGACGCGGCCCTCGTAGAGCCGCGCCGCCGCGGCGGGCCCATCGGCTGGGGCAGCAGGGGCAGGGCGGCCAGGGTAGCGGACGAGGAGGCGGAGGAGGAGCAGGAGCGAGTGGAAGGCGGAGGTAGCGAGGGTCGCGGCCAGGGAGGCGAGCAAGTAGAGCGCCTCCATGGCTGGCTGCTGCTCGGATTTGCTGAAATTAGATTTTTTTTTTGATATATGCTGAAATTAGATTTTTTTTATTACAGCATGATGTGGTAAGCTAGTGATCGGTAAATCATTGCCGTGTAAGTTGCTAATCAGTCTGTTAGCTTACGCTGAAATTTAGCTTATGCTAATATTTATGCTAAAATATTATGAGAGAAAAATATTGTTTTATAGCTTAAAAAAAGCTCAAACGGGTGAATAATTGTCTCTTGTAGCTAATCCTTCAAGGAATCAAGAAACTATCCTGTTCTGTTCAGTATGACTTGATGCTCTGCAGTCCCCACTGGCCGCAAGAGGCCATCTATAGATAGGAGTTTTGTACTATCTCTGGTTCTTGGATGACTACACTCCACGTCTCCAACTCCATCTGAGGTCATGGATAAACAGGATAATCAATTTGTTTCGCAGGGAAAAAAATAGTAAAAGCATGATGATGATCGAATCTCTGCTCCGCCTCTCTCTGACTGACCCTTTGGAAAGTAACACAATTCACCTTTATCTGGCTAAAAGGCATCTGAATAGATATACTGCTAACAGCAACAATAAAGCATTTAAGTCCCAAACAAATTAAAGTAGACTAGAGTTAAAACCTAATAGAAACAAAAGGTTCAGGCACGTGAATAACTATCTTCCAAACACTCATATGTAAGGCTAAGTCTTTGGATATATTCCATCCGCAAAAGATTTTATTGGATCTCAACTTCGATCTTCCTCTGCCTCTAACTCTGGTTCTTGGATGACTACACTCCACGTCTCCAACTCCATGTGAGGTCATGTCACTATGGATAAACAGGATAATCAATTTGTTTCGCTAATCTATCAAAAATCATCGTCCAAACTCGAAAGCTTGATGATGATCGAACACTCTGCTCCGACCTCTCTTTGACATGACCCTTTGAAAGTAACAACAATCCACATAGCAGTTTTATCTGGCTAAAAGGCATCTGAATAGATATACTACTATATACACGGATGCTTGCCGCCACTTCATCCACCACCGCTTTGATTTATGGCTAACACACATCTTCATCGATATTCGCTGGTCTGAAAAATTGATCCTAAAGCCGAAATGTATCCTTCCTAGGTACTACTTGATCTTCTAAACTAATATCTTCTTCACTTTCCAAAGTAGTAAGTCACATCATATACTCGATTTTAGTTCTCTTGAGTCTAAAATTTTCCAAAGTCTCCCGTCATAACTCCAGTTTCGATTCAACCGGCTTTCATCAACTAGCACTACATTTCCACGAAAAGCATACACCAAGGGATATGTGACCTCATCCATCACTAAAGGAAACAAATAAAGCTCAAAGCTTTTCCTTGATGTTGTCACTATACTGTGAGGAAGTCAATGCAATCATGACGCGTTGAACTATAGTCAGAGTATTGTTGTACATGTACTTATACTTATAGCACATATCAATAAGCATTTTACAGTCATGTCAATGCACAAAGGAAGAACTTGGTATTTACAAACTTATGCCATCGGCTTGTCAACAAACCAAGTAGACACTTGGCAGGGTTTTCAACAACAGTTCTGAATTCTGATCAATGAAAGACCAAAAGCCTTTTTGGTTGAATTCGGAGGAACTGGATGGTTTGGACCCGAATTATTGAGGAAAGCGATGCTCAAAAACTCTCCATAGCTTCATAATATGGCTCATCAACTTAATTCCCATACAAAAGGAAATTTTGCAAGCTCAAAGTTTTCAGAAAACTGTTGCCACTTCGTGTGAGGAAGCAAAGCAATCTGACGCGTTGCACTTGCAGAGTGACAGAACAAGTACTTATACTTCTTATAGCACATATCAATAAGCACACCACAGTCATGCAATGCACAGAGGAAGAACAGTTTACAAACTTATGCTATCGGCTTGTCAACAAAGCAAGGAACACTTGGCAGGGTGCATTCAACAACAGTTCTGAATTCTGATCAATGAAAGACCAAAGACAAAGAGTGAAATAGAGCAACAGTTTTGGCCCTGTTCATGAATCTGACAAGCATCTAATTTATTATGAGAGAAAAACAAGTTTCTTCTGATGAGTTTGGCTCTCTCCGATTTGAAGAATCGACCTCAATTTATCGTGAAATTTTTCGGGAACAGCACGGTTTTTCTACAACTCCACAAAGTAAATAATACATAGACGATCTGACTCCCAAACGTCCTGTCTCTCCGATTACAGAACTCAATTTATTTCTTTACAGAGGGCAGTTCCAGATAATACAGAGATCTGACTGGAAAACATCCTACTGTACAGAACACAGCAATTGTGCAGGTCAAAGAGGGGCAGTTCCAATAGTTGACCGATCATAGAGACCAACCTGGTTGATGAGCTGCGGTCGTTCTGCAGATTATCAGCGAGCAGCTAAGCATGCAGAATCTGGCTGCTTGAAGGTGTAAGATCGCTGAATTCCTTAGGAACATCCACATCTTGCCAGCAAATGGAGTAGCCTGAACTCCTACTATCAGGATCGCCAGCAGGTTCCTTCTGAACATGGCCAATCGCGACATGGAGACCTCGTCCAACGACGATGATCTTGCTGTCGAGACAACTGACGGAGAAGGGCTTCATAATCCGCTCGGGCATCGGAGGGCCGCTGATCGAGTCCCATGAATCCATCTCCGGATCATAGACTTTAACCTTCATCCTCTCATACTCTGAAATGACAAACAGGCGCCCCTCAATGACAACGCTTAAGCCCGTCCACCCTTCACGCATTCCAACCGGCATCGCCTCCCACCGGTCGATTTTGGGGTCATACACTTGGCCTCTAGGCGACGAGAAGAACGGCCAAGCACATCCTTCGGTGACATAGAGCCTTCCACCGATGACCGCCGAGTCGGACGACGCCATGTTCATCCCCATACTAGCAATCGGCTGCCAAACACCCTTATCAGGATCATGAACCTCAGCTGAATTGAGCTCAAACTGGTCCGCGCTGTACCCTCCAGCGACATAAACCCTGCCATCAATCACGCCGCCGGCGAAGAAAGACCGGGCAGTGAGCATCCGTGTCATGACCGTCCACCTGTTCCTGTAGATGTCATACTTGAGCACGAGGTGCAAGGGACAGTCCATGTCGGAGACGAGACCGCCGCAGACGAGGAGCGCGCCGTCGCCGGGGATGGCGACGCAGCCGAATCCGCGCGGGCAGGCCCGGTCGCGGCACGGCATGGCCGGGATGGCGTGCCAGGTGAGGTGGCCCAGGTCCAGCACCTTCCACTGGATCTTGCCCGTGCAGCGGTGGAACGCGAGCGTGAAGAGCCACGGCGTCCGGAGGCCCAGCAGCCTCCGCTGCGCGAAGAAGCGCGCCTTGTCGGCGAGGAGAACGCGCCAGCGGCGGCACACCAGCCTGCACGCGTCGTGGGCCGACACGGGCAGGCGGAGCAGGCAGTTGAGCGCCGCGTCGTCCGGGAGGCCCGGGATCAGCGGTGCCTGCTCCTCCCACGAGGATGCCTCCTCCTGCTGCTGCTCCGGGTCTGAGGCCGGCGACGGCGACGGCGGCGTGGAGGTGGCGGCGAGGCGGAACCTGGGCGTGAGCTTCATCTGGGCGTCGCCGAGCTTGTGGACGGGGGCCTGCTGGGAGGACACCCGGACGCGACGCATGCTCCGTCCGAGGCACCCGGCCGGCACTGTGTGCGCAGGAGGAAATCAAGCCGAGAACCTCGCGCAAAAAGCTGCTGCCAGCTAGGCCAGTGAGGAAATGAAATCCCCAATTTCTTTCTTGGCCTCGCGAAGGAATTCGATCAATCAATCACTGGAGTTGAACAGCCTGCCTAACACAACAAGTAACAGAGGAATCAATCGCTGTAGAACTTTGACTCAAAGAAAAAAAAAATCGCTGTAGAATGAACAAGACGGATGACGTAGTAAGCCCCGAAGACTGGAAGTGGAAACTCCGGATTTACACTAACCAATGGAATCAATCCCAATCTCAGCTGAAGGGCATCACACTCTAACCCTAGTTCGTAGCATCTCGTAGCAAGACTCCAAAGATTGTACAAAATCGATGGGCGCAAACACGAACAGCAGGTCCTAATCCTTGGCCCCGAGGTCGTGGAAAACAAGAGGCCGGGGGGCGATGACCATGACCCCAAACTCCCAAAGCAAGATGGAACAGAAAGAAGAGAGTGGGGGGAACTTGCCTGCTGGACGGCTCCCGGCAAGAGCAGACGTACGTACTCTTCCTCGGGGACGTCTTCTCCCCCCTTCCGGCCGGCTGACGGCAGGTGGTCGCTCAGGGGGGCGGAGGATCGGAGCCGAGGACTAGTGCAGCGGGGGGAAAAGACGTCACCTCCCCGCCATTGATTTCGGTCGCCTCGCCAGACGCCAGCAGCTGATGATGCCGTTGCTCGGTTGCTAACTCCAACCACCGCCAGCGCCAGCAGCAAGGCCGCCGCGACGCCAGACCAGAGCCGAAGTTAGGGGAAGCAACCAACCGGCCGAAGACGACGACGAGTGAGGTCAAAGAGGGCATTTAATAGGGGTGGAGGTGGGGACGGGGCGGCAGTGGAAGCTCATAGGCCTCCTCCCCAGTCAGTCACCCACCTCATGCAGAGTGGCCAGTGTCCCTGTCACTACAGAACAGCGAGCGGCAGCTCGGTGGGCGGGACCCACGCTCCTCCATATCTACTGTATGTAGGAGTATTCTTTTCTGCCTCTTTTGCTTCCTCTCTTCTCTCACTGGTCTCTACGAGTACAGAAAAAGGCAATTACTGTAAATTACTGCATTTTTTTCTTTTTCATTGGGCGCGTGTTCAGTTCCACCCCAAATTCCCAAAAAATGCTACAGTACTTATCACATCGAATGTTTGTGGCCCGTGCATGAAGCATTAAATGTAAGCGGAAAAAAAAATTAATTGCACAGTTTGGTGGGAAATTGCGAGACGAACGTTTTGAGCCTAATTAGTCCATGATTAAACACTAATTGCCAAATAAAAACAAAAATACTACAATAGCCCCAAATTCTAACTTTCTAAAACTAAACACACGCTGGGTGTGCGTGGTAGGTATGCGCGCCAAGTACAGAGGGGTTGGTGAAATAAGGGGGTGATTGGTTGCGCGCACAATGCTATCTTGAGCCCCGTCCTTTGGTCGTGTTTAATGCCTGCTTCGCATCTTTTTGTGCTCCGTCTTATTTATCTTCGTCCCTCCGATCCCATATGGATCCGTCCTCTTGATTCTTATTTCCCTCACAACGTAGGACGACGCAATATACCCATGATAGAGAGGCCCATGTGTCTTACACTCAAAACTTCTATCCATATATAGAACCAAATAAGATCTCATATTGTACTGGACCAACAACAAAGACAATCAAACATACCTAGGTGCACGATTTGAGCATGCATCTTATCATCCTGGACCGGCTCTTTATCCTAACTCGTCATCACCAGAGCCAACCAATCACGCCCTAAATGAATGATTCTACCAAGTCATCGTCGTCGATTAGCTCGCTGACCACGACGGCCGGCCGGCCGGACCAACCACACCCAATCGACGTCGACTCGAGCGGTCGTCGAGCCAGCCGCTACCGGCTGGTGATGACGTGCACGGAGGGTCGCGCTACCAAACCAAACCCAACCGAACCTCGACCTGCCTTGTTTGACAGCAAGCCCTCTGTTGTGCTCCTCTCCTCTGTTGTCAAATGTTCAACGTTGGGGAAACTTCCACAGGTGTAACTATACAATGATCAGCCTCCCACAGACGAAACTTCCACAAATGCGCTGTACTGTATGTATATTCTTGAAAGCAGCGTTAAAAGGACCCGTTGATGGTGGTGCATGGCATATTGGCATTGAACACGACGTAATTTTTTTTGTGCTTCCAGAGGATCCAATATTCCGATAGTTTAGCTGTATTAAGAGGTGTTTGGGACTGCTCCGCACCATGTTTTCAACTTCGTTCCATATTTTTTAGCCAAACGGTTTCAGTCAGTGGGGTTTTAATAAAGACTAGGGCCTCTAAGAAGCTATGAATGTGTACAATACGCATGGTGAGATGGTGCATTCGCATCATCTATGTTCTCTTCAGGCTATGCGTATGAATAAGATCAAAATATAAATGAAAAGGTCATAAAAAAGATTAATTACTAAACATACATTTGTAATCTGAATGTAGCGTACCATTATAATGAGTTGTACTAGGTAGTTCTCTTGATCTGGACCAACACGCTGAGCAGGGTGAAATATGATTGCAATGTCCTTGACCTCTTCATTGTGGAGATTATGTAAACCCATCATCCATGTTTCTAATTTCAAATCAGTCCAATTGAAATATTGAATCCGAAAAGAAATTCAGTGTAGAGAAAAACCAGGGGCACGGGCAGACGGTCCGACGGCCAGCGCGCCTGGGGCTGGGGTCACAGGACTGGAGCTAGAGGGCAGGGGCCGCCGGGCCAATGACCTGGAGCTGGAGGGCAGGGGCGGCCTGCGCGGCACCTGCAGAACAGCCGACGAGCGGCGCCGCGGAAGAGGAACGGGAGCCCGGGCAGGATGAGCGGCGCCGCGGCGGGATATGCAGCTTGGTGCGCGGCGAGATGGGTGGCCCAGCCTCCGGCGGCGTGCGGCGCAACGGCGGCCGGCAGGAAGCTAGCTCGTCGCGACCTTGCCACCTCCCGGGCGGCCGCGCGCTCGTGCGGTGCGAGGGAGACGGAGTGACGGACGGACAGGCGAACTGAGATGGGTGAGGCCGGAGGACTACAGGTTTGCTGCTGGACCTTTGTTATTGGGCTGAAAAGTACACGGGGTATGGAATGTTATTGGGCCAACGACGAGGGCCTCGGCCCTAGAGGCCTGGGCTGCAGATCTGCCCCTGGTTTCAGCTCTACGAACTATGTTCGAGAAAAAATGATGGAGTTGTGAGAGCAAAGAGATGCTCCACAAACTTCAGTTTTTTATGGAGCTACTCCATGATAGAGTTTGTGGAGCAGTTCAAACATCCCCTAAGAATCAACTAGTTTTTTTTTCTTTTTCAGCTGCAAGTCGCACCAAAAGCTTTAGCGCGATCAAAATGGTTACTACTTTCTAGAAATTTAGTTCCGGACGTGTCATAACTAAAACATTAGTGTTTTAATGCTAATAAAAAAATTCAGCACGTATGCCTATAAATAACAAGATATTTTCATTGAAAGCCATGAATTTGGATGATTCTTTTTCTGATTTTTTGAACAAAAAATACGTGCAAATGTAATTACGAGCGTGCGCTTTGCTAAGAAACTCTAGATTTCACTTTGCGCATGTATGCTTAGAAATTACATGATAAAGTACTGCATTTAAACCCATGAATTTATACGAGCTTTTTATGATTTTTAGAAAATATTTTAGAGCTAAATAGCTTAGCCGTAAACTCAAATATGGCATTATGTGAAAGAATTTCAATTTGAAAACTTCAAAACATAATATTCCAGATATAAGCAAAATGATTTGTTCTTCATCTTGAGCAAAATGGGTTGTTCTTATTCTTGATCTTGAGCAAAATGGGTAGTTTTTTTTTTTATCTTGAGCAAAATGGGGTTTTCTTGTTCTTGATCTTGCCAGGCCTGCGCTCCTCACCATGGCTGAGCTAATCCCCTCCCTACGTCGAAACTCCCTGCCTCCCCTATTGGTGGTCACTGTAGCCAAGGTCGACATTGTCTACTACTCCGCTTTGAGCCTTTGAGTGGCCGATAAGCGGACCCTATGACTGATGGACTGGAAATGCCATCCATCCTCCCTCGGCTTTTAATTTATGGAACCAAACAACAGACTAGAACGGATCCATCCCTACAACCTACAATCAAACAAATAAGTGGGATCATCTCATCACACAAAATGAGGGCATGATCATTCCATCCCACCTTGCCGCCAAGCCAAATAAATGCCAAGCTTTTTTTTTTCTAATCAAAATGAGTATCATCCACCTTTTATCAGCAGTACTCCCAATCTTTCAGAAAAAAACAACAACAACAGTACTCTCTTGCATTAGGAAGTTTTTGGTTGTGAATAGAACGATGCCATCATGGACTGAAGTTTGCCTTCTTGAACAAAACGTTACTGCCGGTTCATCCGAAAGCATTTCTTTGTGAATCAGAGATTCAGAGGTATACCGAAAGTTTCCTAGCTCCCCGGGCAAACTGTGGGAGTGTTTATTTCTCCGCCAAAGCAGCAGCCACACTTTAGTACGTAGAAACGAGCGCTGGTTCGTGAGTTCTCACTTGAATGCAAAATCCATTTCAGGTCACTGTGTTCACCTTTGCGGTTGAGGTGTCTGGCAAGTGGCAATTGAGCATTTCTCACGGTCTGTTTGGATCTCATAAATTAAAATTAATATATAGAAAAATACTTCTCATTTTATTATTAAATTATTTTTTAATTCCTTTCAATTTATGGAAACCAAACATGCTTAATAACTAAGGATGAAAACGGACGGAAAATACCTCTATCGTTTTCGTTTTCATATTTTTTGGGAAACGGAAACGGGAGCGGAACAGCCGGGAGCGAAAACGGTAGCAGGATAAACGTTAATACGAAAACGGATAAATACGATCGAAAAATAGACGGAAACGGACGGTAAGCGGGAACTTAAGCCGGAATTGCATGCGCATATAACATCTCTGTTTGATGAGATTTTGTTCTAAAGTTCTCAATTGTATGCATATACTTATGTGTTCAACCCGGAAGTTAATCTGTAAATGAAAAGGTTGTGCGTGTGCTTATAAGAAGCTAATAATACGTAACAAGTATAGATACACGTCAACGTGTGTGCGCGCAAGCGGGGCGTGTGTCTACAAGTCATAGGTGCACCGATAAAGACCGGCCCCACAAGAAAATAATTAAAAAAATAAACACCGCATCCAAATCGAAACTACCGAGCCGCACACCGTATCCATCCGTTTTCTCCTTAGAGGCTTTTACGACATTAAAAAAGTTTATAATTATATATAAACTATTAAAAAAATTAACCATACACGAGTGCCATCATTCTGAATTTCTTTGGTCTTCAGGTCACTCCATCGGTGTTCCGTCCGTTTTTTACCGTTCGGAGTCCTGACGAGGGGGTCCGGTCAGTGAAAACGTCCGTAATACCCTCCCTATCCTCTCTCTCTCTCTCAAACTCTCTCTCTCTTCTCGTGCGTGCGGCCGGGGCGGAGCGCGACGGCCGGGGCGGAGCTCGTCTGCGAGCGCCCGTGGCGGCCGGGGCTAGGCTGGGCGGCCGCGCGGAGCAGCGGCGCCGATGCGGTCACCTTGAGGATGGTCGCGGCCAGAGCGGCCACCATCAGCAGCACCACCATCTCCTTCTTCTCCATTTTCGCAGTTGTTTTTGTTCTTGGCCACGATCTGATTTTTTCGGGTTTTGGGTCAATCCCAAGCGATGATTTCTCCGGGATAGGTTTGTACCAAGTTGAATTTCATCTGACCAAAGTTTGGGAGCAATTCCTCTTGATTTGAGTCGGATTTCGTCAGTTTTCTTGCCGCCCTCTTCTCTGTTCTTTTGCTCGGTCTACTGCTCGTTCGTCGCAGATGAGGCCAGGCAGCAGCGCTACCAGCGCCGAGCGCTTTGCGCCGTGAGCGCTCATCTGAGCGGTGCTCGCTCTTGGTCCAGGTGCCCGAACGACCGGTGAAGTCGCGACGTCCTCCATCCGTTCGTGCGTCGCCCGGGTCCCGTTCCCTGCTCTCCCTCCGTTCGTTCTTTTTCTCTGTTCCTTGTGGTCGGCTTGTGTTCATCGCTTGGAGGAGAAGTGCAGGGGATGCCAGCGCCCCACTCGTCCAGCGCCTAGCGCCCAGGCCGGCTCGGCCCCTAGTGCCCTCGCGTGGGTGCAGCAAGCGCGTGAGGCGCTGGCCCTCCGTGGCCGCCTATCGAACACCGAGTCGAGCCTAGCGCCGTGCGCTCGCCCAGGCTCATCCGCTCATGGCCACCATCAGCAGCACCGCTCCGGCCGCACGCATGAGAAGAGAGAGAGAGTTTGAGAGAGAGAGGACAGGGACGAGAGGGGTATTATAGACGTTTTGACTGATCGGACCCACTTGTTATGACTCCAAACGGCGAAAAACGGACGGAACACCGATGGAATGGCTTGGAGAGCAAAGAAGTTCAGAACGATGACACTCGTGTGCGATCAATTTTTTTAATGACTTATGTGTAATTACAAATGTTTTTAATGGCATATATGTAAAAAGCCTCTTCTCCTTATCAGGCTCGCTCTCCTCCACTCCCCATCGACCTCGACGTCCGGCGGTGGTACCATGCCGGCTCCTTCTTCCTTGCTCCCTCCTTCTTGTGGCCCCGCCGCTTTGTCTCCCTTCGTGCTCTCGGTGTCCGGCGGCGCGGGAGCACAGGGACCATCCTCCCGAGTCCCGACTAGATCTGGGGGCACAGTGAGCTCCGCCGGCGACCAGCCTGCCTCCCTTCTTGCTGCTACGTCCGGCTGCAACGCTTCCCGCCACCGCCACCGCCGCCACCCGTCACTCCCTCGGTCCCTCCGCCTGGATCGAGCTTCAGCCGCCTGGAATCGGCTTCTTCTCCGGCCAAACTGGCGCAATCCTTCAGCGACGCTCCAGGCAGCCTATCCCGGATCGAAGAAAACCGGGATATCCGGTTAAAAAAGGATACCGTAAATACGGACGGACAAACTGCACGTTTTTAGTTCCGCTCCTGGTTCGCTCTGTCCTATTTTTTGTCCTGTTTTTTTATCCCGAAAAAACGAAAACGAACGGAAAAAAACGGTATAGGATTGCGAACGCGTCCGTTTTCATTTTTATTAATAACCAGCTTGATCAAAAGTTTTCTTCGCTTGTGCTCACGGAATTTTATTTTATGTTTCCTTTTTTTTCTCTGCCATCCTTGGAACGAGGCCTTCGGCCTGTCGGCTGCTATGTCAGGAAATGGGCTGTTTGGGCCTTGGTGGAGAAAGACCAAGGCGAAGAACTAGGATAGTTCGGCCCAAAGAGTTGTTAACGCAAAACAAACACGCCACAAAGTTGCGAAAATTTAACCGGCGGAACTTCACTCACAGTAGAGTTAATCGGCAGAATGTTCCTTTGCTGTGCAAAATCAGGGGCCGTTTGGATTTTTAGAATTGAATTTATTTTAATAACTATAATTTAGACATAGATTAATTAACCTAATATGGCTGCATATGAAATATATTTGTATATTACTGTTGGGCCATACGAGAGAAATACTTATATGTTGTATTTCTACTATAGCCCTATAGGGGAGCGAGTTGAAGAGCATGTTATTATAAGCTACAAAATAGAAACATAACACGAGAATCAATTTCCATCTTTCACCCTATGAATTTGAGATATGACTTATATGTGAACTTTGAAAAGTTGTGGAATATCAAATTATAAACCAAATAGCCTAATCTATTAAGTAGATTGCAACTCCTCCAAAATGTAAGAAAGTATCCAAACGGTCCTTAAAAGAATCATAAATTTCCCATATGAGCTTAGATGAGAATAAAATTTATAGAGGCAGATCTATAACTACTTTGTATGTAGTTCACAACTTTACTATTTGAACTTTTGAGGTCAACGTCTTGGTACCAAAATAGTTTATACAGACCAAAATAGTTGATACGATATGCAGATCTAAACATTTTATCAAATATTTTGGCATCAAAATAGTTTTAGATCTTATCAAGTATTGCAATTTCATATAACTTTTATTTTATATGAGGATATATGAAGAAATTTTTGACTTTTTAGAGGTACCATGTGTAAGCAAGTTGATAAAACGATGGATATTTATTCACCTCTCTACATAGTACTCCTGGCGTCTTAAAATAAAATAATTTCTAGAGTTATCTAAAGTCAAACTATCTTAAGTTTGACTATATTTGTAGAAAAGAGCACCAATATTTATGACACTAAAATGGTGTCATTAGATACATTATGAAATACATTTTCATTTTATACTTATTTTGTATCATAGATGTTGATATTCTTGTCTACAAAGTTGATGAAAATTAAAATAGTTTGGCTTATGATAATAACTCTAGGAGTGGAATTATTTTGGGATGGAAGGAGCATAACTTTAGAAAATCATAACTTCTTTATACGACCTCGTATGAAAATAAATTTCTACAAACCTCATAGTGCTTGATGGTTACTATAATTTTATAGTTCACAACCTTTTTGTTTATTCAAACTTGATGTTAATTGATACAATGTTCAAATGTGTATTTATAGATTTGAACATTATATTTATTATTTCGGCACTAAGATGACTTCAAATGAAAATGTTTTGAACTATAATCCTTTTCTTATAATTTTGTTTTCCTGGGAAAAAATGGTAACCAGACACGGGTTGGTGACTTGGGCAATGCTTACGATTTGGTGTTTGGAAATAAGAAGCAAGTTCATTGTTTTTTTAAAATAAAAGAGTTCATGAGAACTGTAGTGAACTGAGTGATCAATTACGACAGGCCGAGGGAGCGCGGAAACCATCCCTACCGATCAGTCGGACAGGATCCGGCTGCCGACCCCCCACGAGCGCATCCACGCGATTATACAATTTCGGCCCATACGCGATTCATCAGTGCAAGCATGGCCCACGGCCCACCCAGGTATGTACGACGTGGGCGCGGTTTCACTCAGCGCGTTCGGTGCGGACGTGCGGTTCACGTACGACGTGAACGAACTCCCAGGTAGCTACGTGTTTCTCTTTTTTTCTTTATTACTAGCATGACCGTGTGTTGCAACATATATATATATATATATATATATATATATATATATATATATATATATAAATTATTATACAATTACTTGGATGATTTACGACTTGAAGATTTATTCAATGATCGCGTGTTCAAATCCAATTCATCTCGGATCAAACCCCATGTCATGCCAAGAAAGGAGTAGCTTGTTAATTCGCTCATACTGAATTACTGATGCCGCATGTAATATGAACAATGTCATTAGTTCAGAACATGTACAAGACGCCTTTTCTTCCTTTTCATTTAAGACCAAATCACAGCATGTTGCAATTGTTAAACGTTTGCAAAGTACCTGGAGGGTACAGTACAGTCTTGCAAGACAAGTAGCCATGCATGTGCATGGTGTACTAACAGAAGCCATATACATGTGCCTGGGGTCTCTATCAGATCAGCATGGGGAGCCGGCGGAGAGGCTCCTGTCAAGCTAGAAGGCCCGCAGCCTAGAGCTCCGGTCCTGCTGCTGGTGGTTCTCGCGAAGTGCGACAGCACGGAGAGGCCCCGCTTGGAGGAGAGGAGAGGAGAAGACCATGGCAGGGGCAGTCCGCGGCTGCCTTCGCGCCCACTCCGTGGCTTCCGTCGCAGGCAGGCGCAGCACGAGCTCCGCGACCCGCGTGGCCACCCGGCGCGCGGGAAGCAGGGGCGCCAGCCACAGGTGGCCAGCGACCGGCCGGGCGGCGCCTATGCGATCAACGCGGACTCGCCAGATGTACGCCCACTCCAAAGCGTTGCCGGCGAGCGACAGGATCACGGCCGTCGACGTCCCCGCACACCGGACGCGGTCGTCTCGTCGTTGGTCCACTCCAGCAGCGCGCAGGGGCAGACACGCGCGCTGGGCTCCAGCCCGACGACCTCCGCAGAGGCGCTTTGTCATGAGACCGCGGCAGAAGGCGCCAGTGTCCACGCCGTACTCCACGTACGCGCCGACGCCGTACTCCACGTACGCGCCGACGCCGTCCGCCACGCCGAGGACGCCGGGCTTGGCGTTCCCGAAGTGCGCGTCGTGGTCGTGCAAGGGCACGTAGCATGATGCCCAGTCAATCCTCGACGCCGCCGCCGCCGCAGCGTCATGTTCCGTGGGGCCACTGTCTTTGGCACCGGCACCGTCCTCCGTCGCCGGCGGCTGCAAGAGGGAGGCGGCGAAGTCGGCGACCTCATCTTCTCGGCGTGAGCTGGCGTGGGAGACACTATTTATTTAAAATTTTACATATATATGCTTTATGGTTATTAAACATTTTTAGTTATAAATTTCAGAAGACATTTTCGTATTTTTAGTAATAACAAAAGTGGTAGTTTACATAAAAATTTAAGGGCTTACATCGATTATCTATCACAATATCAAGTGGGTAATTAGTTGCAAATTTAAATTTAGTTTAGATCATATTCCCTAATGTCATAGATGGGTAATTAAAGTATAGATTCATGGGTTACCTTTTGTTGATTTACATGATCGCAAAGTGGGGTAATTAATAGAAAATAGTATAGAACCAATGCCTATTATTGTCAATGGTGATTAGAGTCAACAAAATTGATGGCCATATTCTTTTGTCTTTTGTGAGAATTTCTATTTTTTTTATTTCTAGCGGGTCTTAAAGATTAACATGCATGCTCCATTAAGAACATCTAGTTACAATTTTTAGGATTTATATTTTACCAAGTGTGATATGTATTTTGTTTAAACCAAGTTATGAAGCTTTTGTTGCAACCCTTTTTCTAATACCATGAATCCATAATTTTGCTTTTAAATTTTAGTCTACTTGTTGTAATTTTTATCCACTTGTCAAGCTAAAACTCTAGTGTTTACTAGATCTTTGATTCAAAATTTTTTACTTTTTATTTAATTAAAAATAATGTAGGTCCTAGGTTATCCTCTTGGTTCTTACAATGGCTAAATTGTTGTTTTAGCTTTCACTGCCGTACCCAACACATTGAATTTGTTATATTCCTGTAGTAGCATTGTTTTATAAAATATATAGTGCTTAAAATTAAATTACCAATATTGATAGTTTCAATTAAAATGTATAAACTTATGAAATGTATTACCATATACAGTAACAATAAAACTTAAACTGAATTATTAGTGTCATTGCTATGCGGTTTGTTAAGAAATAATTTTCCATGCTTGATAAGATGTTAAAATAAATATTGATCCTAAATATATGTTTACTTCGTCTATATGCTGGAACATAGCAATATGCTTACTTTTTACTTAGTAGTTGTAGATGTGTGTAATTTAGAAATATATATAACATACTTTATGGATATTAAGTTATTTTTGTCATTGCTTAAATTAGTATTTATTTTAAATTTGTGAGATATTTTCCAATTCTTATTACAACTCTGGTGGATAACTTAGATATAAATTAAAACATGTTACTTTATATTTTTTCTTTCATAATGACATATATGTGTAATTTGAATGAAGACTTTCGGGTTACTTTGCTTTTATCTTTATAATAGCAAATATGGATAATTTATAAAAACTACAAGGGTTAGTTGAAATTATCTTTTATAACGATAAAGGTGGATAATTTAGATAGAAAGTTTGAGCATATAGGATTATCTTTCATAGTGGAAGAGGTGGGTAATTTCAAAATAAAATTTGTTGGGTTACTTAATATTTTTTTTATAATGGCAGGGGTGTGTAATTTTTTTATAAACATAATAGATCAAATGGTTACTATTTACGATGATGATGATGATGATGATTAAAATCAACCAAATTAAATGTTAGATGTTTCTGATTATTGTTAGAATTTTATAACTTATTTTTTATCACGTTCGGTAAGGATTATCATGGAGCCACCAATTATAACTAAATTTTAGAAATTCCTCAAGTCGTTCCTCGAGCCGCAGGCGCTGGGTGGCCACCAGAACGCCCACAAGAATGAGCGCGTGGTCGGCAGCTTGGACCCCTACGCGGCTACGCCATCTCCTACGCCGCCGCCCCGCCGGGATCGAGCTCGAGGCGCGCGCAGCCGGCGGCAGCGCGATCGCCGCGACGTCGTCGACACTCGTGGCAGGCTCCCCGCACTGTGGCGGCTCCTGCAGGTCTCGGGAGGTGCCGCACTGGGCTGTGGCAGCCGCCGCGTTGCCCTCGGAGATGGTGGAGAGGTGGAGCGGCCATGCGCCGCCGGCGTCCGTGCGCTGCGTGCCGGATCAGCTGGACTGCGGCGGCAACAACTTGCTGATCCATGTCGACGTGCTCAACTGGACCAGGTCCAGGAGCACCATGGCGCCCACGGGGGAGGCCTCCAGCTCCAAGGGGACGACGGAAGAGCCCGACCTCGAGCTGAGGCTCTAGCCCGACCTCGATCGATGACGATGATGAGAGTGCCTGCGTATGTGTGTACTGATCAATAATCGTCTATCACCTATCTCTGAAATTGTGTTGTCGTTACCCACCGTACTCCTGTTGTATTCTTGCCTGCTGTGGCTTGATATATGTATGCTTGTACCGGCCGTATGTTTTTTTTTTTTCAAAAGCCGTATGCTTTCTTGATACTGTACACTATCAATTAATATAATATGATGACGATGATGATGTCATCTACCTGCATTTTCTTTTCTATTTTCTGTATATGAATACATAGTTGTTATGTATATAGACGTTATATATATTTTAAATTCGTCCAGGCTTTTCTAGATACATAGTTCTTGTTATATATTTAAATATAATATATATATATAGGTACGTAGAAAAACCATTATCTCGAAAAACCAGAATAACTTATGGAACCACTCAGGTACTTCTCTTTCTAAATAATGCACACATGATTAGAAGTATATATCAAACATCATGTGCGTTAAGTAGTACAACATCATTGCTTCAAGTGGAGAAGAGTAGCTTGCAGTTAGCTAGCACACAGGTCGGAGCTGGAGCTTTATTATTAATTACTTGCTTGTTGCTCTAATGTTGTCACAGGCTGGGAACAGAAGTGGATCGTGACCAGTCATCTCCAGAGACAGCTGCTGCTGATCTCCTATGTGCCACTCTGACTTCTCAAAGCAGCTGCTGACTTTTCCTTGGAACTGTGGACAAGCACGTCACGTGGCCACGCACAAGAAAACAACATCGTGGATCTATTCGTGCGTGCCACCAGGTACAGGGACCAGACGTACGTTGTGACAGTGTCTGCGTGCTGGATTTTTTCATCATTATTAAAACGGTTTGGATGTATAGGTTACGATGTTGAAAAACGAATGGCTCAATAAATAATTTCAGTCCGGCCATTCGAAGGGGTAAGAGACCAAATAGGTAGTTTGTATTCGAATCTAAGGGGTCAAATATTGAACAGAGTTAGTATACGGTAATGCTGTGATCCAAGCGTCCGACTCTTTACTCTAGTATTGGACCGAAGTGAAATGTGGGGTCATGAAGACAACCTTTGTTTAATATTCAGTCAATTTATCACCTATCCATCTCGCACTACGCCGCACGCCCTGTTCCACAACCTTTATTTAATATCCAGTTAATTCATCACATGTCCATCTCCCGCTCTGCCACACGTCCCGCTCCTCTAGCCGTTGCTCCTGCCACTGCTCCCACGTGCCCGCCCCGCTGCTCCTGTCGTGGCTTCGCGCGCTTGCTACTCCTACCACTGCTCCGTGCGCCCACCCTACTATGCTCCTGCCGTTGCTCTTGCTGCCTGCCCCGTCCGACGCTGCCGCCAGGAGTCACCAACGCAAGGAGAAGCGTTGGGCCTTGGCGCGGAAGCCCTCCGGCCTCGTCTACTGCTACGGTTGCGGTGCCACAATGCAGATGGCGGAAGATGCCGCACTGAGATATGATGCATGTTGCAAGTATACATTTCAAATGTTTTAGATGCTTTAGAGGTATGTTTCAACTATTTCACATGGATGTTGCAGAAGTAGATCATGATGTTACATATGTTACAATGGTTGTACACGTATGTTGCAAACATCTGTCCCTAATGTTTTATCTATTTTTTTCGACGTATGTTGCAAGTGTGTTTATGTGGATATTGCATATATTTCACACATATGTTGCAAGTGTTTTATCTGGATATTGTGTATGCATGCTTGCAATTGTTTTCAATTTTTTTAAAAGTGCTTTAGATGCATGTTTCGAGTGTTTCATCTGTTTTTTTTGTATGTTAAAAGTGTTGCATCTAGATGTTTTAAAAGTAGATCGGGTGTTGCACATAAGTTACGCGTGGGAAGCGGGAGGGGGCGCGAGCGGTCCCCTTGCGAGCGACATTCGGGTGGCGCAGGCCCCCACGTGGGCGCGGGTGACGCAAGCGCCGTCGAGCAATGTCCGGGTAGCACGGGCCCACGTGTAGATGCGCGAAATGGAGGTAGAAACCGACAGTAGCCGGCTGCGTCCGCCCGGACGTCCGGACGCTAGCAGTGCCCTTTCGTATATGAATCTAGATACTCATTGTTCTATTACCAACCAAATCCGGACACTCAAATTTCACAGTTGCATGCTGGAACCATTAATAGAGGCAATCTTTCGGCAGTCGACCGTGCCTTTGGGAAATGGTCTGTGTCTCAACTGTTTCTAGAAGCATCTGGAATGCCCAATCGGTTAGATAGTCTCTTTTATGAAGCCCGCTTCTATTTAACATTAACAGAGGCAACCAGCCCGAGACGTCTGTGTCTATTAACGTTTAATAGAGGTGGCATCGCTAGAATGTTGTTCGCCTCTGTTAATCATTATCAGAGTCGGCATCCTAATTCTATCGTCTCTATTAATACTTTTCATATTCGGATCTTTTCCACCACTTTGATTGAATTTTGTTGTCACTGTGGTAAACTTCTTACACATGCAGGAACATAATCTTTTTTCCAACAACCAATTACCAGGCCATTAGTTAATTGAATGGGCCCCCAATCAGGGCAGGCCTGGTCCTAATTCGTTCGGTGCTATAATAAGAATAAAGAGGGCCAGGTCTCATCTCTCCAAGTGATTAACCTAATTAACCCCTCTCCACTGTTTAACCTAACCGATCAAGGTAACACGGGACTGGTCTGAAGATCAGCAGCCTGTTCGGGAGGCCATAAACGATCGTGGATTATTTACTGCTGGCTGGTTTGGTGTGAGAGAAAAACAACTTTTTCGGCTGTAAATTTACGATCGAGCAAGCGAACAGGCTGCAGATTCTAGCCGCCGCCCATCCCAGTAGTGGCATCTCTCTCCTCCTGATGTCGAGTCTACTGCCTTCCGATCGCGGAGTATCACGAGTCTTCCGCGACTTCCACTTCGACACCCTAGTGATTGCACATGCGTCGGTCTTATTCAGACAAAGGTACAAACCTAAAAACTCTTAATCCCTAAGTTCTAGGTGTTCTATTGAGCTAGGCGTAATTATTAAAGATCCTATTAAGGCTATATAAATTCTAACAATTGAGTGGCTCTACCGGCCAGTAGCCAGGCGGTCAGCCACTGGTGGTTAACTTCGAATGGCACCTCGGTACTTGACTGAGAAAAATTGAGGGGCGGTCCGCACTTCGAAAGTTGGAATCCATCGTTCAGCTCAGGCCAGGCCGGTGCGCCGCGGTCATCAGTCCTCGGTGCTGTCTGCGCACGGGCAAGCAGTTCATGTGGGGTGGGCCCTTGTGTTCTACTACGTTTGTACGGACGACTGCTGGCGCAAGCACAACGACGCCGAGCACATTTGCCTCATCGACTCATCGTTGCGCTGGGCTTGGCCTTCCACGGGCTGGGCCTGGGCTTGCTTCTCCCATTTGGTGGCCTGTCTTTAGCGACTAGTGCCATATACGGTAACAACAACAACAACAATAAAAATAAATTGCAGCTGACAAAGGCAAGCGTAGTGTCAGCTACTTTGGCTGCTTGATAATAATAATAATAATAATAATAATAATAATAATAATAATAATAATAATAATAATAATAATAATAATAATAATAATAATAATAATAATAATAATAATAATAATAATAATAATAATAATAATAATAATAATAATAATAATAATAATAATAATAATAATAATAATAATAATAATAATAATAATAATAATAATAATAAATTGCAGCTGACAAAGGCAAGCGTAGTGTCAGATAATAATAATAATAATAATAATAATAATAAAAAAAATAATAATAAATTGCAGCTGACAAAGGCAAGTGTAAATAATAATAATAATAATAATAATAATAATAATAATAATAATAATAATAATAATAATAATAATAATAATAATAAATTGCAACTGACAAAGGCAAGCGTAGTGTCAAATAATAATAATAATAATAATAATAATAAATTGCAGCTGACAAAGGCAAGCGTAGTGTCAGCTACTTTGGCTGCTTGATAATAATAATAATAATAATAATAATAATAATAATAATAATAATAATAATAATAATAATAATAATAATAATAATAATAATAAAAATTGCAGCTGACAAAGGCAAGCGTAGTGTCAGCTACTTTGGCTGCTTGAACACGTGAAAAGGCAGCAAGCTACAATCTCCGCTTCCAACCTCTGTCCCGTACCGTGTTTCTTTTGTCCCCTGGTAGCTAGGCTGCTATGGCCAAGGATCATATGGTAATTTCTCCCTTTAAAGGCACAGGAAGGAGGATGCATGCAAAAGACGTCCTCAACACGCACACTGGCTTGGGCGCACAGGAACACCTAACTTATTACCATTAGACGTGCACGCGTGTGCTTGGTGTAGACTGTTGCTCGCAGTTAACAGTGCGTGCCAATCGCGCCACAATGCCACCACAAACATGTCTTGCGCGGTTGGCCTCCGTAGAATAGCCTAAGCATGGCGTCTAATACCAACCATCGTTTGTATGCAATACTCTAATCTTCTGAATTCATATGTAACTTTTGTATCCATGTGTATATAGCTACTGGTAGTGAGAAGAAACAACCAAAGAATACACACACACACACGGTGCGGTCGCGGACGACGTGCACCTTTAATTTAATTAAGCGCTGCTCCAGACGCTTCTATGGCTTGCATCGAGGCCCCGTACGAACTGCTGTCTATTTCTCTCTGGGCCATAGACGGATGCAATGCAATATTGCAGTCAATTTGAAGCATGAATAGTACCAGCCTCACCTTTCACATGCATGGCTGGTGTTCTTGCGTACGTATTCCTTTTTAAGAGCGTGATTGAAATTGAAATTGTCGACAACTTGATGAGAGCATTTCAAAATTAATTTGAAGCATTAGACTGCTAACTTTTTCATTTTATTGGAGGCTACATTGTCTTGGATGGGTGCCATCCGTTGCGAGAGGATATGGGACGCCAGCTTTCGTCTTCACCAACACACGAGGGGCTAAATTAATTCAAGTCACGAAACACAGCGCGGGCATTTTGGTTACAATAATATAATTAACTCCACTGGAATTTGGTCAAAGGTTCTAATACAAGTAGTTAGGGAGATGCATCCAAACAACCGATATATGTGCTAAGACTGGTTCCGTTGTATAGGTGCTGTTTGCATGGTTGAGAGTCAGGGAGGGGTGGGACGATGAAAGTAGGGTATATTCCACTTAGATTCGGAATAACTCTGCCACTAGAAATTGAGCGGACAAAGTCAGATAAGTGGGACAGCGTTGCTGTGACCGCACACGTGCATGGTCACGTCGGAGAGGAGGAGAAGGGGAGGGGGTCTGGCAGAGCTCCGGCTCCCTGCAGGCACTACTACAGTATTCTTTTTGTTGGCGGTCAAAATGGATTTTTCGGAGGCGGGCAAAACGGTCCGCCTGCATGGCAACGTCTGCAAAAACCAAATTTTACACAGAAGGACACTCGCTCGCCTGCGAAATTCAACTAAAAAAGTAAAATAACGGCAAGCCCATCGATGAGCCTACTAAGCCCATCGACGGGCCCGCCAAGCCCACTACCACCGTTGCCGGATCTGCGCGTGCGCGTGCTGCCGCTCGTTGTGGCGGCCCTCCCCACCGAATGTGTTCGTCGAGGCCGCCGTCCACCGGTTCCGCGTGTCGGGGCCACCGTCCACCGGATCCGCGCGTCGAGGCCACCCTCCACCACTTGATCCTCTCGTCGGGGCCACCCTCCACCGGATCCGCACGTGCATGCCGCTGCTCGTATGGGCCACTGCCGGGGTGGAGGCCACCTTGCCGTGCCGTCGCCGGGACCAGATCTGACTAGGGAAGGAGGCTGCGTCCCACGGGCCGCCGCTTGGGTAGGTGGCGTCGCTCGCGCCACCGCCAGGGGTGAAGGTTGCTGCACCCCGCTCATGCGCTGGCACACCTGTCGCCGGTGCCGTCCTCACGCTGCACAACCCCTGTTGACATTTCTTAACTCATGTTGGTATTTATTAACGCACACAGATAAATCTGCAAGCACACGGATATTACTATAGCTTTCACCCGGAGGTATTCCAAGTATCATATCTACAGGGGAAACGTGTGAGACTAACTACGATCTAACTTAACTAAGGGTAGCAACAAGGTTAGGATAAATAGGAGCGTAGAGAGGATAACTAAGGTTCTCTAGTTCTGACTTAGGTAAGCTTATGTCTTCTACTATTTAGCTGGGGATATTACTAGGAAAAGACACCAGCAGATGATGCTTTCCTTCGCAACCGTGTCCTACGTGCTCCTACAGACGGGAGGTGGACTACAAAGGATCAACGAAGCTATATAGTACAGGCTATATAGAACATATGTCACTCATACAATCTACCACCTTCCAGAATGCAGGGTGCATCCACGATTAACCCAAGTCTAAGCACCACGCTTACACTTACGATTAATACTCTACTCCCCCTATGTAGAGAATAAAACACTAAAAAGAGTCGCAAACCTGATGAATAATATAAACAATATGCTTACTTGAATCAGAAGTTGATTACCAGAGAAATCTAAGAAGCAAGCTTAGGTAGAACTTGAATCCACCAAGGTACAAGCCATAGAGAAATCACCAATAGGCCGGCACCTCCTCCATACTCTTCCCTCACTCTCTATCTCACTATTTATATTTATAAGACTAGATCCTATAGAGGACTAATCTTCTCTTGATAGCTGGCTCTGATCCTGACGAGGAGAATATGAATTAGGGTTTCAGGATGGCTCCAGGAAGGGTGTCAAGGGCTGGTATATGTAGCCCGGATCGTCCAACGTGAGCTCTTGGATCAAACCGACTTAAAGGACGACGTAGATGCAACCTAGGAGGCGGTGGAGAACCGACTTAGCAACGAGGGGCTGGTGGTGGACCCTATGGGCGGACGGCTTGCATGTGGGGCCGACCAGCCCCACATGTCAGTGTCTCGGGCTCCGCTTCGATGGAGAGCCTCCTGGAGTCTTCTAGAGTCTTCCCACATCGGTTTCGCTGCGGAATTACGCGATTTTCTTTGACGAATAGGTCCCCTTGGCGGATTTCTGGATAAACCCTGCTGAAAACATATATTTACCAAAACTCATAGAATTTATTAGTTTAAACCCCTATACCTATGTTTGGTGATGGAATTAAATATAAATACAGGTTATGTTGATGGTTTATAATTGATGTTAGTGACCATCAACAACGCAATTACCAAGTATGGAGATTGAATCCATCATCGGCAAAGGTGTCAGAAATGTGTGTTGGCAATTCTTAGCAACATTACTATTATTTAGCAATGTCACTAGGTAAAGCCTTAATAGTTCCTTAACAATTTTTGATATTTATCCGCAAGCGCATGGAGCTATCATTGTAGCATTTCACCCGGAAGTATTCAAGGTATCGTTATTTATATTTTTCCAAAGGAAGGCATAATTGATTAAGAGTCTAGTATGGATATGAATCAATCATATACTTGCAAAGTAAACCAATGTTTAATATAGGGGTAAATATGATAATCTCAAGATAGTAGACACACACTTGGGTATTCCTCAAGGATAAAAATAGAAATAAAGAATAAAAGAATAATTCTAAGTAGAGCATGCATTGTTCTAATATAGCCATGCAAAGAACAGTTGATAGTCATACAAGTTACATAATTAGTTTTGGTGCTAAGTGTGAAGCAGGTCAAGAGGCCACCGAGTACTGGTCTGTCAGCAACCTCATGTGACAATTTGGATTCCTACATTCTAAACGAACGTGGGGGAATATGAGGAACAGATAGGGCTATCACCACCTACCGTCCACCCCTCAACCGTGGAGAAGGACAATGCATTCACCTATCTCTCCATACCCAAGCACCACGCCTGTGTACACAAAAACTACCCAAATCCCCTTGGGACTCCGACCCTATGGATCGACAAGTAAAAGACTTGGGCACACCCAATGACACGATGAACCACCACCTCAACTTAGCTCTAATTCCAATTATATGAGTTATATGAATGGTTAAGCATAAAGTCATGTATGCTAATCTCATGACATAGAAACTATACTCTAGTTCATATGTCAAGATCATAACATAAAGACTATACTCTAGTTCATAAGTATCACTATAATTATAAGATAGGACCAAGACTTTGGAAGAACTCATATTTCTATTCATACTAAGAATCTCTTCTTCCAAGGAGTCAAGCTCTCCAAAGAAGCTTTGCCTAGCTCTAGATGACTAAAAAGGTAAAAGTACAAAGGGAGAGTGAGGTGTTGCTCAAATGGTGTGTGTTGAAGAGGGAGCTTCCCCCTCTATTTATATAGGCTAGAGGTCAGTTTGGGGAGCATATCCGGCAGGAACCCCGCATGCCACCGCCTCTGCATGTTGTCTAGGCACCGCCTTTCGAAGGAGTGGCCGAGAGGAGCTGGGGCAGTGTGGCCACACCTTGGTCAGCCCGCCTCGCCACTGCCTTCGCGTGGTGGATTCTTGATTGGGTATGGGCTGCTCCTTGGGTGGTTTCGTGCCCAGATTATCTGATTGGTTGGGCCTTTACATTATTCCTTTGCGCAATTCAGCATTACGCCTTGTCGGAATGCGCCTTTTGGTATATTGTCCCATGTATTCAAGTTTAAGTCCTGCAAAACAATAATCTCCAAATATATGTGGAATTAGGTCAATAGTAAATGCATATGTGCACAAGATTGCTAGTTTTCCTCTTTTTTATGTCTTAATTGGAGGGTAAAATTGATCGTTAAGCGCCGCCAACACCCCCACACTAGAGAGAGAAGTAGGAGAACCGATTCAGACTTGAGAGAGAGAGAGAGAGTTGAGGAGCATCCAAACCCTAACTTCTCGTACATATATGTGAGCACCAATAACATGCCTCTTGGGCCTTTTGGATCTTGGGCCCTTTTCTTGAGACGGGCCTGTCTTAAGAGGTCCGTCTTCGAAAATAGCCTTCATTTTCGGAGATGGACCTCTTAAGTGTCCCGCCTCCATAAGTACATGTTAGGAGGTGTGCAATATCTAACTGCCTGCATAAATAAAACGTTTGCCTTCGTAAATCATTTTTGCGAGACAGGCAATTGTGACCTCCTCCGTAAATAAAATGACCGTCTCTTGAAATCCTCAGGTATTTTAGGAGACGGTTGCATTTTTGGACCATCTGCGTTAACCCGCGGCCGAGCTGCAGCCGATGAGATCTAGCCGAGAGCTGCCGCCGCTGCCGAGATCCTACAGCCCTGCCACCGAAGCGGCGAGTCAGCCCTGTGGGCGAGCTTGGGAACGGATGGAGCAGAGCCGTGGCTGGGTGAACTCCAGGCGCAGTGAATGGAGCGGGCCCGATGACCACGAGTGCGGTGCGTGGTCGGCGCATGGGCTCGAGGACATGGGCGCCGACGTCTGTACGGAGGGGAAGCAGAAGACGAAGAGGAAAGGGAAAGAAGAATGACAGGTCGGCCCCGCTTATCTTGTGCTTGATCCCATCTTTTATGCCTTAAAACCAAATACGAAACGGGGCAGTCCCATCACTCCTCAAACAAATAAAAAATGGTTCTATCCCATTCTAGAAACTAGACATGGGACTATCCCATTCCACCTTGTCTCTCAACCAAACGCTTATTTTACAGTGGCCCATTCTGTGAGATGTGAATGAATTTTCCTTTTGAGAGTGACACATGATCAAAAGTGTGAAGAAATCCAAGTGGCCCAACAAAAGCTATTGTAATTAATTATTGTATGTTGTGTGTAACTACGTCACCGATCGATCTTGGATGAATATGGAAACGTAACAAACCACAGTTTATTCATGAATAATTGAGGAAACACAGCTCGTGCGCGAATGTACGGCGACTTCCTCGGTTCCCCTGATGTGTATCACCAATCACTACCGGTCAAGTGCCACCAATTATCGGCACGGATGCACTTGTCGCAGCGCCATTTGAGCAACACATTAGCTAGCTGACCCGATCTGTACGTACGGTGAGAATCTTAACCAAGAACCGGCCAGTAGGAAAGCCCGGCCCTCGACAGTTTGATTTGGCCCGCCCGCCTGCAGGGCATTGGTAGCTCAGCTGGTTAATTCCATACGCGATGTGTTGTCGTTTTGCTTATTTGTGATCGATTTTTTCTCGTTATTAGAACAGTAGGATAGCGATATGCATGGTGTTTGGTTTAAGAAATTACAGGACGATGGTTGGTCCACTCTCTCGCACTTCATTTTTTGTTTGGATTATTAAATGGATGAGGTAATCCCATTACCATCTCAATCCTCTCGTAAGCTAATAATTACACAATAAATAGAGTTACTCCTTTACAAAAAAAATGGAATAAACGCATGGTCATTATTACAAAAATGATTTTAGGAAAATTTATATTAAAAATGTAGATGTCCCTGAGATTGAAAACTCTATAACTGAAAACTTATTTTTGACGTGGGATTGTTAATTTTGATATTATTACACTATATATTACCAAAGTGTCAAGAGGTGATCAGAGTTCAACGATATAGATTAATTCGGCTTTTAAACGTACATGAGCTTCAAGATTTTTACCAAGGTCGCAAACTTGCAAAAATAAAGTGGCACAGAAGGTGTCACAATCCTTTGTGAATCGATCCATGAGCTACATAGAAAGATGCTAAATGGGTCATATTTAAATGGTCATATTTAAAATATTATGTAAAATATGAGGTAGTAACCTCTATTTAAATGTAATAATAAAGTATTTATAAAAAATGGAAAAAATGAAGGTCGCTACAGTTGAATCCACTGAACCATCAGTGAGTATGATACTATCACTGCCAGTTGAATCCACCGAACTATCTGGGAACCAATGCAGCGATATGCAGCCTGTTCGTTTGGAATGGCTTGTCGAACCATCAGTGAGTATGATATTTTTCTATCACACAAACCAGCCAGCAAAGTTGAACCCAAATCTGAACCAACCAACTATGATGGTCGATAAATCCCATCACTGGTAAGTGCCCTCTACCATATCCGTTTTTGTAGTGCTGTCGGGTTTAAACCCGATAGTGATTCATAGATCCAGAGTAGTGAATGATCAACACATTGAAGACGTTGCTCTGGAGCATGTCACTGGAAGTGCATTCAATAATGGTTCAGAATGCACCACCAAGTGACGACATATGAAAATGGATGCCCATCAGCATTAGTCTAATTAATTAAGAGTGATGAGCGAAATTATACCTACTTGATCACTAACGGATGATGTTGATGTCTGTTACTTTTTACTCGTTTGGCCCCCGAACCAAGGGTGCATTGGTTAGTATGACCATCAATAAAGGGATTAAATAAAACAGGGCTTCTTGACATGTCATCTTTCTCCCTAAACTTGTTGAGGATTTCACATATAGGCCCTGTTCACTTGTCTTATGAGCCGTACTGTTTCAGCGAAGAAACAATATTTTTCTCTCACAACAAATCTGCGAACAGTACTTTCAGCCATGACTTTTCAGCGAAGCGAACAGGGCCATAGTGAGTCGAGGGTTCATCTTTCTTTGATATTGAAGTTTGATAACAAAAAATGCCGAAGTTTTATGGCAAAAAATGGAGTTCTTTCTCCCTAAAGAGTTTAAACACCTTACATTTGTGATATTTCTATAAAACAGAGCTGATGGTCCACCGGCGGCGTAGACATCTATACATGGATATCCTTTGGGTGCTGATGATGCCATTGTGATGGCCATCTTCATGCATTTTGGTCATGATGGAAGTTAGGCAAACTTATACATTATTTGCCATGTACTAGTTAGAAAAGTTTGCTTGTTGGTACATGCATGTAATAAGATATTAAGTATGAGATGCTTGTGATGATTGGGCATACCTGTTTGGTTCCACTGTTTGACGTTGTCGCTTCCATTTTGTGCACCTTTTGAGTCATAAGTGACTTAATTGTCCGCACAAATAGAGGGATGTGAGATCAATTTTGTTTATTCCACCATATTCCTCATCATATTATATTCCGTTGTATATATATGTGTACCATATATGTATGTATTTAGAGGTAAATATGTGTAGATAATAATAGATTAATTTTTTTTGGTTCTGATACATTTAGGAACAATGAAGCTCATCGATTTTGTTGTACATTTTTTAAATTTTACAAGTATAATTAATTATGTGCAATATTACTTAGTTTTCCTAGAAAGATTGTTTATGCATGTGGCCAAACCAAAGGTGGGTTGTCTTATATGTGTGTCCCATATCTAGCTTGTCTATCTGAAAAGATATAGAGCCATTGGACGATCTGTCCAAGGTATGTTGTGCCAAACTGAGACTGATTGTTGTTGAACCTCGAGAACCATCACTAACGGCTTTGGGGCTAGAATCAACTATGGAAATACTTCGATATGTATGATAAATTTAGACAAAACACAGTTCATTCATTTATATATAAAACAAACCTTCTATCGAAACGACATTTTTACAATGACTTTCTATCAGAAACCAATTACAACGGTCCTTGATTATTTTTATCATAGTTCTATCCAACAAACTCATTGAAAATAGAAATTAAAGTTCTTATTGGTCTGCACATTGTTTTTAAAATCAATACCTGCCTTTTTTGACTTAGTGGGATGAAGACCAATTTATATGAAAACTGTACCCCTGATGAGATCTATGACTTGGTAATTGAAAACATATCTGTTTAAGTTATTTGAAATCCAATTCTTAAAAAAAGTTATTTGAAATCCAAATATCTTTAGAATGAACTTGGTATCAATACTTTATTGGAATCAGGCATTCTAGTTTACTCATGAATGTGAATGTGGATTGCCAACAAAAATTTGTATATGTTAAACAAATAGTAATCTCTCTTTTTGTAAAGAAATAGTAATAATATCTAATATATATAGAATTTACATCAGGAAAATGCTACAGTTTGTTTGCCGAAGCCAGAGTAAATAACTGTTGTACTTAGTTAACAACATTGTAGGAAAATATTCATAGAGTCAGATAAAAATCATTTGTCCAAAAAGTTATGTCTCCTGATAAGATCAACAATTTTGTCAATGCAAAAAATTGAATCTATTTAGATGAGCAAATAGTGTTGTGTCCAACTCGGCTGCTATCACCATTGGCTAACAATTTTGTCTATGCAAATAGTGTTGGTAACAATTTTGTCCATGTAAAAAAAAATAACCGATGGGTGTCCGCTATCACCGGAGCCGGGGTTGGCGAAGGGGAGCCGCGGCAGCTGGGCCATCAGTGCCGTTGCCCATGTTGTCGGCGTTGCTGCTGGTGGCGCCGGGGTCGGTATAGGTGGTGCCGGAAGGGCGAGGGGCTGCAGTTGCACTCGACGGTCTAGAATGTTGGTGAAGGTCACCTTGAGGTTGCCTTGCTAGAATTGCATCTCTAGGGATGTAAAATTCCAAAGGGTGTTGCCAACGTCTTCTAAAGCCATGGTGTGCCCAAGATGACGTTGATGGTCATCGCCGATGGTGAGGAGGAAGTCATCAATTGGAATGTCTCGCCGTCGATGCATAGTGGGATGGTGAAGCAGGCTCCTCGGCAAGCAAGCTCTGTGCCACTACCAAACCTAACCCTTCACCACGAATGACTGCCCAACCAACCTTCAGCACTCCTTACACCCTACCACTAGTTCACAGAACTATAGACTCCAAATCCCCATTGTCTGAAGGAAATCAAAATGCACCCTGCCCCCCCTCCTATAAACCCATTACCCTACCCAAATTCAATGGGAGATCCGATCCGCTCCAGTTCATCATGAGTTTCGAGGTAGCTATAGCCTCTGCAGGCGGGAATGACACTGTAATGGCCAAATTGTTTGTTATTGCAGCCGAAGGTGATGCATTGGCATGGTACTCAATGTTGAGGCCAAGTTCAGTATATTCATGGGAGGACCTCCGTGACAAGATCATCGCTAATTTCAAAGGGTTTACCACTGAATCCTTGACGTCAATGGACTTATTTTAGTGCAAACAAAACCAAGGTGAAGCCCTGAGGGATTATTTTTAGAGATTCATGCAGCTTAAAGCAAAGGGACCAAATGTCCTAGAGGATGTGTCAATCGAGGCCACAATTAAAGGTCTCCACATCGGAGCCTTCGCAGCTTATCTAGCTCGGGAAAAGCCAAGCACCATAGAAGAACTATACAGAGAGTTTGAGAAGTATTGCAAGTCAGATAACGACCTTCGTAGAAGGCTAGAAGAGCAAAATCAGAACAAGTAGTACCAAGGGAATAACAGAAATACTCAAAGGGCAACAGAAGCCAAGGCCAGTCACAGCCTCAGTAAGCGCCAGATCAACAAGTTTTTAATATAGAGTAGCAAGGGAATATCCAACAACGACATCAAATGCCGGAGGCAGCCCTAAATAAAGCACCACATAAGCAGTACAAAGATAAGAAATACAATCAAAGGAAGAACTGGAACAAAAACTAGAAACCAAGACAGCGAAGGTAGTACTATTTCTTTCATAGAGAGAATAAAGGACACATCATCAGAGATTGCCTAGATGCAAAGAAAACTCAAGAGAGGATAAAGAATAGGGCAAACCCTCATCCTCTGCAACAACAACCCGCTAGGGAAGTCAACCAAACCTTCGCTGCACCCTCACAATAGCCATATTGTCCAATCTACCCAAACCTTAACTCTAGCCAAATCCACCCATCCACCTTAGCAGCTGCATACCACCCTAACTTCCTACCCGCTTAGCAACCAACTACACAACAGCAAGGGTAGGCCAGTAACGCATGCACATAAGCCAACCTCACTTATGTAAACCCAAGGCCTCCACACATAACATTTTTAG
Source organism: Miscanthus lutarioriparius (assembly GCA_904845875.1). Classification (NCBI taxonomy): domain Eukaryota; kingdom Viridiplantae; phylum Streptophyta; class Magnoliopsida; order Poales; family Poaceae; genus Miscanthus; species Miscanthus lutarioriparius. The sequence continues at coordinate 101,033,341 of CAJGYO010000004.1, read as the reverse complement.
AGACAAACTAGCCAACGCAGATTCATAATAGACAACATGAAGCACTACCTCCACCACCACCGCCTCCACCGTAGCTAGCTGTGCCAAAAACGAGCCCAACCCAGAAAACCAGCTCAACCCTCATACACCGCTACCCACCATTGGCATGATACTACCAATAGCCGGAGGCTCTTTAATGGAATTCTAGACAAAGAAGCAAAAGAAAGATCTCAGGCTTATCAACAACATAGCAGTGCAGGGTCCAATACGCTGCACAGATTGGTCGAAGACACCCATCACATTCTCAGAGCAAGACTTGTAGTTGGAAAGCTATCCCCACACTGATGCTATGGTAATCGAGGCCAATATAGTAGGCTGGGAAATTAATAGGGTTTTGATAGACTATGGGAGCTCAGCTGATATCATCTTTGTCAATGCCTTCGATCAGATGAAGTTAAGAAGAAGCCAACTACAACCTTCGAACTCCCAATTGATCGGTTTCAAAGGAAAGAAAATCGACGCATTGGGGAAAATCTCTCTACCAGCGATCGTTTGAAGGTCAAGAAAATGCAAGAATCGAGTATGTAACCTTCGACGTAGTAGACCTCTAGTACCCATACAACGCCATTTTTGGTAGAGGATTTGCAAATAAGTTCAATGCAACAATCCATATGGGATATTTGTGCATGAAAATACCTGCTTTGTATGACATCATCACAATCCACTAGAGCAGAAGGAGGCAAGAAACATAGAAAGAGCCATCTACAAGTCCTAGTGCACAACATCAATTTCATCGAAATGGCCACTAGTAATGTGTCGGAGCCTCCGGATATGCCGAAGGGCAAACCAGATCTCAAGGACCAAGAAGAAACAAAATTAGTCCCCCTGGAGAACGCAGTACCGGACAGGAAAGTAATTATCGGAGGCAACCTTTCAAAGGAAGAAGAAGTAGAACTAATAGAGACCCTAGCCAAAAACAAAGATGTCTTCGCCTGGTCAGCCTCTGATCTGCAAGGAGTCAACAGAGACATAATTTAGCTCTCACTCGACTTGAACCCTAAAGTAAGGCCAAGAAAGTAGTGGCAAAGGAAAATGTCAGAAGACATAATTTTGGCAGCGAAGGCAGAAGTCTAGAGATTGCTAGATGCAAATATTATAAAAAAAGTTTAATATTTAGAGTGGCTAGCAAATATAGTACTGGTGCCAAAGAAAAATGGGAAAATGAGAATATGCATAGATTTCACAGACCTAAACAAAGCTTGCAAAAAAGACCCATTCCCACTACCAAGGATCGATGCCTCCATCGATAAGGCGATGGGATGCAAGCGATTTTCACACTTGGATTGCTTCTCAAGATATCACCAAATCTGGCTCAACAAAGAAGATGAGGAGAAGACAAGTTTCACAACTCCCTTTGGAACTTATTGCTACATCAAAATGCCCAAGGGGCCAAAAATGCAGGTTCAACCTTTGCTAGAACGACGAAGGCGGTTCTCGGCACTTAGTTAAAAAAGAACATTATAGCTTATGTTGATGACATTGTAGTAATGAGCAAGAATGAAGAAGATCACATAGCAGATCTAAAAGAAACCTTCACCAATCTCAGGGAAGCAAGCATCAAACTCAACCTAGAGAAGTGCGTCTTCGGTGTCAGCAGAGGAAAAATGCTAAGGTACATCATAGGGCCTGAAGGCATAAGGGCAAACCTAGAAAAAATGAAGGCCATAATCTCGATGGTTGAACCATCAACCAAAAAGGAGGTTCAAAAGCTCACTAGAAGGATAGTAGCGTTAAACAAATTTATCTCAAAATCAGCAGAGCGTAGCCTCCCATTCTTCAAAGCTTTGAGAAGTGGAGACAAGGTGGAATGGGGGCTAGAACAATCGGAGGCTTTCTAGCAACTCAAAAGCTACATAGCTAGCAAACTATTGGTGACAGTACTAGACCCGGAGGAACCACTATTGTTATATGTCATAGCCTCCGACCATACAGTAAGTGGGGTGCTAGTTCAAGAAAAGAAAGAAGAGTCAAAGCTCATTCAATAGCTGGTCTACTATATCTCAGAAGCCCTATCAGGAGCTAAGTTGAACTATACGGAGATTAAAAAATAGCATATGTTATCCTCATCTCTTCAAGAAAGTTGAAGCATTACTTCCAACTTCCAAGCACACGAGATCACACTACATTCATCACAACCACTTGAAGACATATTCAGCAACAAAGAGGCCTCTCTAGAAGAATTGGGAAATGGGCAACTGAGATATCCCAATTTGAACTTAATTTTGTGCTAAGAACAACAATCAAGTCACAAGCATTAGCAGACTTTATGGTAGACTGGATACCTTCGGCACATCAACCAAAACAACCCCAAGTACAAATCTGGACACTCTACATAGATGGAGCCTAGGGTCATCTAGGAGCTGGAGCCTCCGCCATATTGACAGCACCATCAGGCCTCAGAACGAAGCATGCAGCAAGGCTAGAATTGAAAGCAACAAATAACATAGCATAATATGAAGGTCTCATATGGGGACTCAACAAGGAGAAGGCACTTGAAGCAAAAAGGGTACTAGCAAAAATTGACACCCAAGTTATGTTTGGAAAAGTCAAAAAGGAGTATATGATAAGAGAACCCGAGCTTGTCAAATATCTGAACACAATAAGGGCACTTGAATGGAGGTTCTAAGGATTCACCTTGAAGCACATACCAAGAGCAGAAAATTAGAAGCAGATGAGTTGGCGAAGGCAGCAACAAATAACTTGCCCCTTCTAGAAGGAACATTCTACCAAGTTTTGCAAGCACTAGCAACGCAAATAATAGCGAAGGCATTCAAAACAATCTTAGTCACTGAGTCCAAAGACTAGAGGCAGTTGATAATAGATTGCTTGAGTAATGTGCTTCACTGTGGGGGTATAACCCTCGATACCCACATGGCTATACATGGGCCAAGCCGCTAGGGGAGGCCCAACCCGTAAGACTACGCCACATGGAGCATGGCATAGGTCGGCGTGCCTCGCAAGACTACATGAAGATCCTTGGTGATCAAGGATGATCTGTTTGGATGTGCTAGATTCCACAATCTCTATAATTCCTATCTTGTAAACTGATCAGGATAGAAACAACCGACCTATAACCCTACCCCCGAGCTATATAAGGCGGGTAGGGATCCCCTAATTTTCATTGAATCTCTCATAATACAATCCACAAAGACATAGGACATAGGGTATTACGTCAAGCTGATGGCCTAAACCTGCCTAATCCCTGTCTCTTGCGTTATGTGTCACCATCCGGTTCCTCACACGCACCTCCACTAATTCATCTACTACGGTGGGCATACCCCTCGGTACACTGCCAGACGAATTTCATCGACAGTGGTGAGCCAGATGGTCTGCTTTTTGAGCCCCATGGCCCTTCTTGAGCCATGCCAGATCTTCACTGTTGGATCCATGACCTGGGTTATCGGCCCCGACGGCAACGGGGAGATCATGGAGGCGGTACAGGATCACCTTGCACCGATCGCGCCAACACCTACAAAGACATCTCTGATCTCGGAGCCCTACTGCTGGGTTAGAAGATCCATCAGCAATGATTATCTGATCGCATCCATCGATCGGGTCACAAACCGCTTAGCGGAATGCCAGCTCCTCATGGATTCGGTCTTAGATCAATCTAGAGCGAGCGATGAATTTCCTGTAGTCCAAGATCACCAAGCCGCTACAACCGAGCGACCTGCTCGGCCACATTGTTCGAGGTGGCTAGATTCTGATCTGGTGATCATGACCACTCTAGAGGGGCGCGCACGCGGTGCGACCATTTCCTGCTATAGGCCTATCGCTGGCCGATTACGAGGCCCCGAAGAAGAACCCGCCGAAGCCCTATCCCTTTGGGTTGGAGGGTGCGGGATCACGTACCAGAACGCCATCCACCACCTCTTCACCGACCACGTCGAGTGCGATTGCATCACCAAACTCTACATGATTGATCCGACTAAGTCCGATCAACCCACACCCGTGGTCAATATGGTGGCTATTCGCTAGCTTATGAATGACTCCCTCCATGACGTCCTGGAGGAGAGCTCCGATGATTACTCCAAGGGCTCAACCAAGACTACATTGAGCTACCCTAGTTTCCCTCTAGGGTTTGGGGGCATGATTTTCCACATTAGCCACGATAGTGCCACCAGGGACGGCAAAACCTTCGACGAGCGCAATGCTGGCCTGGCGAAGAACGCTGATCGCCAACATCACCGAGATGCACAGAGGTGGCCCGTGGGGGTGACGTGGATGGACATGAGCCCACCACACCATGGGCATAATCTGGAGGAGGAGTTTGACATGGTGGGCGACTAGCCGGTCCACCAGACCCCAAGCACCAATCTCGCCGTTGCTTTTAATGAGCTCGAGAAACTTCCTCAAACTCCAGAGGTCAAGAAGGTCCGAGCACATATCAGGGCAACTTAAGTTTAGGTCAACGAGTTCTAGAACCCTGACCCATCTTATTCGATAGTGTCGGCTCATAGCCATCTGAAAGGTCCTAATATGGCTAGAGGGGGGGTAAATAGCCTATTTAAAAATCTACAAATTAACTAGAGCAATTTGATTAGTATAACAAATAGCGTAATGCAAACTTGCTCTAGCTCTACAATGGTTGCAAGCCACCTATCCAACAATTCTAGTTGCAATGATTACTTAGGCACATAAACTTGCTATGTAACTACTCACTAGGAGCTCTCAAACTTGCTACTCTAAAGAGCTCAAGTAGATGAATGTAAATAATAAAGCAAGCTCTCAATTCTAATTACACTAAAGAGCTTGTATCAACTAGTTTGTAAGAATGTAAATAAGTGAGTAGGGTGATTATACCGCCATGTAGGGGATGAACCAATCACAAGATGAATATATAGCCAATCACCGAGAGAATGCCAAAGACAAGAGACAATCGATTTTCTCCCGAGGTTCACGTGCTTGCCAACACGCTACGTCCCCGTTGTGTCGACCAACACTTGGTGGTTCGGTGGCTAAGAGGTATTTCACAAACCTCGTCCACACGATAGGACACCGCAAGAACCGACCCACAAGTGAGGTAACTCAATGACATGAGCAATTTACTAGAGTTACCTTTCGGCACTCCACCGGGGAAGGTACAACTCCCCTTACAATCACCGGAGATGGCCACAAACAATCACCAACTCGTGCCAATCCTCCACCGCTGCTCCAACCGTCTAGGTGGTGGCAACCACCAAGAGAAACAAGCGAAATCCACAGCGCAACACGAATGCCAAGTGCCTCTAGATGCAATCACTCAAGCAAAGCACTTGGATTCTCTCCCAATCTCACAATGATGATGGATCAATGATGGAGATGAGTGGGCGGGCTTTGGCTAAGCTCACAAGGTTGCTATGTCAATGAAAATGGCCAAGAGAGTGAGCTTGAGCAGGCCATGGGGCTTAAATAGAAGCCCCCATGAAATAGAGCCGTTGTACCCCTTCACTGGGCACAACACGGGGTGACCGGACGCTCCGGTCATATTGACCGGACACTGGACCCAGCGTCCGGTCGCTCGATGTAAGCCACGTGTCATTCTGAGTTAAACCTGAGCCGCCAGATCTCAATGACTATAGACTGACCGGACGCTCTGGCACAAGTGACCGGACGCTCAGAGCCCAGTGTCCGGTCATTTCCAGTAAGCTCCCAAAACCGACTTTTGCCAACCGGACGCGTCCGGTCAAGCTTGATCGGACATAGCCCAGCGTCCGGTGCTCAACCCTAACCACTATGCCGTCTGACAGCTCGACCGGACGCAGCCTTTCAGTGTCCGGTCGCTAAGTGACCCAGCATCCGGTCAGTAGACCGACGCCAGCATCATTACGACCAACTCCATTTCACTTCTAACTTCTCCACCCTTGCTTAAATGTGCCAACCACCAAGTGTATCACCTTGTGCACATGTGTTAGCATATTTTCACAAACATTTTCAAGGGTGTTAGCATTTCACTAGATCCTAAATGCATATGCAATGAGTTAGAGCATCTAGTGGCACTTTGATAACCGCATTTCGATACGAGTTTCACCCCTCTTAATAGTACGGGTATCAATCCTAAATGTGATCACACTCACTAAGTGTCTCGATCACTAAAACAAAATAGCTCCTATCATTTATACCTTTGCCTTGAGCCTTTTGTTTTTCTCTTTCTTCTTTTCCAAGTTCAAGCGTTTGATCATCACCATGCCATCACCATTGTCATGATCTTCGTTATTGCTTCATCACTTGGAGTAGTGCTACCTATCTCATAATCACCTTGATAAACTAGGTTAGCACTTAAGGTTTCATCAATTAACCAAAACCAAACTAGAGCTTTCAATCTCCCCCTTTTTGGTAATTGATGACAACCCTTATACAAAGATATGAAATAAAGTTCATTTGAATACATGTTGCTTGCCCAAGCATATTTACCATGTGTAAAGGATATGGACAAGTTTCATGAACTCCATGTGGTAGCAATTGCTCCCCCTACATATGTGCTAAGAGTTTGGATTGTAGCTTGCACATATGCTTAGATAGGAAATATAGGAGTCAATTTCTACCAAATGATGCTAAGGTATAAGAGATGGACCTTTGAAGCGTGATACCAATCGGAGTGCACCAATATACCATCCTTAGCACCATTAGTAACTAGACATACACAAAAACTAGAATACCCCATGAGATCAACATTGCAAGTAAGGGTCTAGTTTCCATAAAATGATTATAAGTCTAGTTACTTTAGCTCAATACCACTTGGAAATACAATCACTAGATTACCTATGCATGCTAGTTTTTCATTTCATCAATCAAGCATATAACTAGCATATACCACACAAGCATGGATATTGAAATTTGAAACTTGTGCCATGCAAGCAAATATATGAAATGCACATTCAAATGCAACATACAAGTTTATGAGCTTGCTCCCCCTACTTGTGTGCTCAAAATTTTAATTGATCCCTTTCCTTTATCATATATCTCATATCTCTCCCCCTATGTCAAATACTCCCCTATCACGCATATCTTTGTTTCTCTCCCCCTTTGTTAACAATTAGCACAAAAGGTGAGCTTAAATTATAGATAGGTTAGGGTGAAACCATGTGAGATGAGGATTATTTTCCAATTTGGTTCAATCTAGATTACTTACAAAAGATATTTAACTCGGTTTGATCCAAGGACAAGCTTCTTCACACCTCAAAATAAGGGTTATCTTGTACCATGTTGAGTTAAACACTTATAGCTCAGTTTATAGATCAAACACTATGTTTACAAGCCCATAAACATGTCATATGCTACCACTAGATCATTTCAAGCATACAAGCAATAGTGGTACCATACAAGTATCAAATTCATTTGATTTTCATGAATGAGCCTATTCAAATGTGAAATATGTCTAGATGCACTAGTCATGTCCTTAGCAAGGATGTATGCCATGCCAATCAACTTTTACCTTGGATTGCTCGAAGGAGAGGCATGTCATATAATTTGGGTGCATCAACTCATATTGGAGAAGTCAAGTATGTTCAATTCATTCCTTAGCTTGCAAAACCTCTTCTCATCAAGTGGCTTGGTGAATATGTCAGCAAGTTGATCTTCGGTGCCCACACTCTCTATGCAAATGTCCCCTTTTTGTTGGTGATCTCTTATGAAATGATGACGGACATCAATATGCTTTGTTCTTGAATGTTGAACCGGGTTGTTAGTGAGCTTTACGGCACTCTCATTGTCACATAGCAATGGCACTTGCTTGAATTTGATTCCAAAGTCACTCAAAGTAGCCTTCATCCAAAGTAATTGAGCACAACTACCGGCCGAAATGTACTCCGCTTCGGCGCTTGAAAGTGCTACACTATTTTACTTATTTGATGACCAAGACACAAGTGATCTTCCCAATAGTTGACATGTGCCCGATGTGCTCTTTCTCTCAACTTTGCATACCGCATAATCGGAGTCCGAATATCCAATCAACTCAAACCTTGCTCCTTTGGAATACCACAATCCAACATTTTGTATATTCTTTAAGTACCTCAATATTCTCTTTGTTGCTTTCGAATGACTTTCTCTTGGTGAGGCTTGGAATCTAGCACACATGCATACACTAAACATCACATCCGGCCTTGATGCGGTCACATAGAGTAGGCTTCCAATCATAGACCGATACATCTTTTGATCCCCCATGTTGCCACTAGCATCACTATCCAAGCTTCCGCTTGTCCCCATTGGTGTACTAATAGCTTTAGCATCATCCATTCCAAACTTCTTGAGCATGTCCTTGATATACTTGCCTTGACTCACAAATGTTCCATTCTTTATTTGCTTGATTTGAAGACCAAGGAAGTAGCTAAGCTCTCCAATCATGGACATCTCAAACTCACTTGCCATCATCTTGCCAAACTCCTCACAAAAATTTTGATTTGTTGACCCAAATATGATATCATCAACATAGATTTGCATTACGAACAAGTCATTTCCAAGCTTCTTGGTGAAGAGAGTGGTGTCAACATTTCCCATCTTGAATCCCTTAGAGAGTAGGAAATCCCTCAATCTCTCATACCATGCTCTAGGTGCTTGTTTTAATCCATACAAAGCCTTTCTCAACTTGTAAACATGGTTGGGCTTATTTTCATCTTCAAAACTGGGAGGTTGCTTAACATACACAAGCTCATTGATGTACCCATTGAGAAATGCACTCTTCACATCCATTTGGTACAACTTGATGTTGTGGGCACAAGCATAGGCTAACAAGATCCTAATTGCTTCCAATCTTGCAACCGGGGCATATGTTTCTCCAAAGTGAAGACCTTCAACTTGTGTGTAACCTTGAGCCACTAATCTTGCTTTGTTCCTTATTACTATCCCATCTTGATCTTGCTTGTTCCGAAAGACCCACTTGGTTCCAATCATATTATGATCCTTAGGCCTCTCAACTAACTCCCATACTTGGTTTCTTGTGAATTTGTTTAGCTCTTCATGCATAGCATTGACCCAATCAACATCCTTCAAAGCTTCATCTATGTTCTTAGGTTCAATGGATGACACAAAAGAGAAGTGCTCACAAAATGAAGCCAATCTTGATCTAGTTTGGACACCTCTTGAAATATCACCAATTATAGTGTCCAATGGATGATCTCTTACAACATTGGTTGGTTGAAGCACTTGCACTTGATTGCTTGCATTTGATTGATCACTTGGTTGAGATGATGAACTAGTCACTTGTTGATCTTGCACTTTGTCATGACTAGTACTTGCTTGAACTTGATCATGAGAACCACTAGCTTGCACATTTGAGTTAGAGAGCATTTGATTCTTGTCATCTTCAACATCAATCACCTCTCTAGGCCTTATATCACCAATGTCCATGTTCTTCATTGCATTGACCAATTGAGTGCCTTTTATATCATCTAGATTCTCATCTTCCTCTTAGGAACCATTTGTTTCATCAAATTCCACATCATGAACCTCCTCGAGAGTACCACTAGCCAAATTCCAAACTCTATAAGCCTTGCTAGTAGTGGAGTAACCAAGCAAGAAACCTTCATCACATTTCTTTTCAAACTTGTTCAATCTAGTGCCTTTCTTCAATATGTAGCATTTGTAACCAAAAACCCGAAAGTATGCTATGTTGGGCTTTCTTCCATTCAATAGCTCATAAGGTGTTTTCTCCATCATGGGGTGACAATAGAGTTGGTTGCTATAATAGCAAGCCGTGTTGATTGCTTCGGCCCAAAATGAATGACTCACATTGTACTCACTCAACATTGATCTTGCCATGTCAATCAAAGTTCTATTCTTCCTTTCAACTAAGCCATTTGATTGAGGAGTATACTTGGCCAAGAATTGATGTCTAATTCCAAATTCATCACACAACTCATCAATTCTAGTGTTCTTGAATTCACTACCATTGTCACTTCTAACTTTCTTGATGGTTGTTTCAAACTCATTGTGAATGCCCTTGACAAATGATTTGAATATTGCAAATACATCACTCTTGTCAACAAGAAAGAATACCCATGTGTATCTAGTGAAATCATCCACAATCACAAACCCATATTTGTTTCCACCAATGCTTATGTATGTGGTTGGTCCAAACAAGTCCATGTGCATCAACTCAAATGCCTTAGATGTGCTCATCATGCTCTTCTTAGGATGTGTGTTACAAACTTGTTTTCCGGCTTGACATGCACTACATAGCTTATCCTTTTCAAATGTGACATCTTTTAAGCCTCTAACTAAATCATGCTTGATCAACTTGTTCAATTGTTTCATTCCAATATGACCAAGCCTTCTATGCCATAACTAACCCATGCTAGACTTAGTGATCAAACATGTTGTCAATTGAGCTTCTCTAGCATTGAAATCAACTAAGTATAGATTCTCATATCTAAATCCTTTGAATATCAAGTTAGAGCCATCTACACTTATGATCTCTACATCATCCACACCAAATATGCACTTGAAACCAAGATCATATAATTGAGCTACCGACAATAGGTTGAAGTTCAAGCTCTCTACTAGTAGCACATTGGAAATGCTCAAGTCATTGGATATTGCAATCTTACCAAGCCCTTTGACCTTGCCTTTGCCATTGTCACCAAATGTGATACTATCAATCCCATTGCTCTTGTTTTCATTGATTGAATTGAACATTCTAGGATCACCGGTCAAGTGTTGTGTGCACCCACTATCAAGCACCCAATGCATTCCTCCGGCTTTATAATTGACCTACAAAAGAGGATCAATTCCTTTTAGGTACCCAAACTTGCTTGGATCCTTGTAGGTTAGTTACCAAGGTCTTTGGTACCCAAATGGCCTTCTTCTTTGGGCCCACAATTGGTGTACCAATGAACTTAGCCTCCACACCATTGGCACCCTTAAAAAGCATGTAACAAGAATCAAATTTAGTTGAGGATACATTAGGTAGCTTGTTCTTGTTAATCTTGCAATATTCCTCTATATGCCCAACTTGCTTGCATCTATTGCAAAACCGACCATTGCCTTTCACAAAGCTAGCTTTGGGAGTGACAAAGGCCGCCTTGCCTTTCTTGGGGGTATAGCCTAATCCCTCTTTGTTGAGAGAAAACCTTTGGCTATCAAAACACTTTAGCAAGCGGGCTTCTCCACCATAGGCATTGCCTAAGGCACGAGTGAGCTCATTCACCTCCTTCTTGAGGGTCTCATTTTCCACTACTAGTGATGCATCATTCTTAGGTGGAGTGGAAGTGGTAGTGCTACAAGAAGTGTTAGTGGGAGCAACAGCAATATGCTTATAAGAAGATTCATCAATAAGATCACTTGTTAGTCCCACATCACATGTAACTATCACTTGCTCCTTCTTGACTTGCTTAATGAGAGAGGAGTGAGCTTTTTCAAGCTTTGAGTGAGCTTTGCCAAGCTTCTCATGGGCACCCATTAGCCCCTCATGAGTGGCATTGAGCTCATAAAAGGATTGCTCAAGAAATTTTACTCTCTTGCACAATTCTTTGCACTCCTTTCTCTTCATCTCATTACAAGCGTGCACTTGCTCACACATGTCCATGAGCTCCTCCTTAGAGTACTCATCATCGTCATCATCATCATTATCATCCCTACATGAGTCACTTTCACATTCATCATCATCACTCTCATCATATTTTACCTTGGTAGGCTTAGCCATGAGGCATGTTGATGAAGTGTCGAAGATGGAGGGCTTGTTGTTGATGGCGATGCTTGCTAATGCTTTCTTGATTGATTTCTTGCCATCATCACTAGAGTCATCACTATCCGATGAGCCATCACTATCCCAAGTGACCACATAGCCTCCACCCTTCTTCTTCTTTTGGAAGGTCATTCTCTTCTCCTTCTTCTCCTTCTTTTCTTTCTTGTCCTTCTTGTGTTTGTTCTTCTCATCTTCAACATTGTCACTATTGTAAGGACAATTAGCTACTACATGATCGGGACTCTTGCAATTGTAGCATCTTCTCACATATTCTTTGCTCTTGGTATGATCTCTTCTTTTTCTTGCACCATAGCCCTTCTTCTTCATGAACTTGCCCATCTTGCGCACAAAGAGAGCCATAGCCTCATCATCAATATCACTAAGGTCTTCATCATCACTTGATTCTTTCTTGGACTTGCCCTTGTTCTTGTATGATGATGAGCTAGCCTTGAATGCTATGCTTTTCTTCTTCTTGTCTTCTTCTTCCTTCTTTTCTTCCTTGTCATCCCCTTCCCTTTCCACACGGTATGTCTCTTGGGTCATGACATCACCTAGTACTTGGTTGAGGGTAATGTCCTTCAATCCTCCTCTTATGATGAGCAATCTTAACATCTAAAATCTTGGAGGTAGGCACATCAAGAACCGATGAGAGACATCATCATCCTTGATCTTCTCTCCCAATGCCTTCAAATCATTGACAATGACTTGCAATCGATGAAACATCTCCGGAATGCTCTCATCATCCTTCATCTTGAAGCTTGTCAATTTGTCCTTGAGGATATACAACTTGGCACTCTTCACCGCCGGTGTGCCCTCATATGTTTCCTCCAAACTCCTCCATACCTCATTTGCCCTTTCACAATCTTTGATTTGCTCAAACACCTTGGAATCAATGGCATTGTATATGGTGTTAAGAGCCATTATGTTGCATTGCCTGTTGGTCTTGTCTTGGTTAGTGGGATTGTCGGGGTCAATGATAGCATAATCATTCTCGGTCACTTCCCATACTTGACCATTGATTGAACCAAGATACATTCTCATCTTTCTCTTCCAATAATCATAGCTTGTGCCATCAAAGAACGGTGGTTTACCCCCCACATGGTTGAACACAACTTGAGCCATAATTTTGACACCGAGGTTCTTAAGCCTTTAATCAAACGGTGACCACGGCTCTAATACCACTTGAAAGGTCCTAATATGGCTAGAGGGGGGTGAATAGCCTATTTAAAAATCTACAAATCAACTAGAGCAATTTGATTAGTATGACAAATAGCGTAATGCAAACTTGCTCTAGCTCTACAATGGTTGCAAGCCACCTATCCAACAATTCTAGTTGCAATGATTACTTAGGCACACAAACTTGCTATGTAACTACTCACTAGGAGCTCTCAAACTTGCTACTCTAAAGAGCTCAAGTAGATGAATGTAAATAATAAAGCAAGCTCTCAATTCTAATTACACTAAAGAGCTTGTATCAACTAGTTTGTAAGAATGTAAATAAGTGAGTAGGGTGATTATACCGCCGTGTAGGGGATGAACCAATCACAAGATGAATATATAGCCAATCACCGGGAGAATGCCAAAGACAAGAGACAATCGATTTTCTCCCGAGGTTCACGTGCTTGCCAACACGCTACGTCCCCGTTGTGTCGACCAACACTTGGTGGTTCGGTGGCTAAGAGGTATTTCACAAACCTCGTCCACACGATAGGACACCGCAAGAACCGACCCACAAGTGAGGTAACTCAATGACATGAGCAATTTACTAGAGTTACCTTTCGGCACTCCACCGGGGAAGGTACAACTCCCCTTACAATCACCGGAGATGGCCACAAACAATCACCAACTCGTGCCAATCCTCCACCGCTGCTCCAACCGTCTAGGTGGTGGCAACCACCAAGAGAAACAAGCGAAATCCACAGCGCAACACGAATGCCAAGTGCCTCTAGATGCAATCACTCAAGCAAAGCACTTGGATTCTCTCCCAATCTCACAATGATGATGGATCAATGATGGAGATGAGTGGGCGGGCTTTGGCTAAGCTCACAAGGTTGCTATGTCAATGAAAATGGTCAAGAGAGTGAACTTGAGCCGGCCATGGGGCTTAAATAGAAGCCCCCACGAAATAGAGCCGTTGTACCCCTTCACTGGGCACAATGCGGGGTGACCGGACGCTTCGATCATATTGACCGGACACTGGACCCAGCGTCTGGTCGCCCGATGTAAGCCACGTGTCATTCCAAGTTAAACCTGAGCCACTAGATCTCAACGGCTATAGACTGACCGGATGCTCCGGCACAAGTGACCAGATGCTCAGAGCCTAGTGTCCGGTCGTTTCCAGTAAGCTCCCAAAACCGACTTTTGCCGACCGGACGCGTCCGGTCAAGCTTGATCGGACATAGCCCAGCGTCCGGTGCTCAACCCTAACCACTGTGCCGTCTGACAGCTCGACCGGACGCAGCCTTTCAGCGTCCGGTCGCTGAGTGACCCAGCATCCGGTCAGTAGACCGACGCCAGCATCATTGCGACCAACTCCATTTCACTTCTAACTTCTCCACCCTTGCTTAAATGTGCCAACCACCAAGTGTATCACCTTGTGCACATGTGTTAGCATATTTTCACAAACATTTTCAAGGGTGTTAGCATTTCACTAGATCCTAAATGCATATGCAATGAGTTAGAGCATCTAGTGCCACTTTGATAACCGCATTTCGATACGAGTTTCACCCCTCTTAATAGTACCGCTATCAATCCTAAATGTGATCACATTCGCTAAGTGTCTCGATCACCAAAACAAAATAGCTCCTATCATTTATACCTTTGCCTTGAGCCTTTTGTTTTTCTCTTTCTTCTTTTCCAAGTTCAAGCGTTTGATCATCACCATGCCATCACCATTGTCATGATCTTCGTTATTGCTTCATCACTTGGAGTAGTGCTACCTATCTCATAATCACCTTGATAAACTAGGTTAGCACTTAAGGTTTCATCAATTAACCAAAACCAAACTAGAGCTTTCACCATCGCTCCCATCGTGACGGAGGTAGTCAACATCAAAGCGCCGAGCACCCCCCACACCAAGGTGGTGGCCCCTCTCTCTATAGAGGATCTAGGGGCAACTACGAATGACATTCATGTCAAGATGGGTGCCCTCTGCACCCTATGGGAGGCTGGGGCGGCAATCGCGATGCCAATCAAGAGGTCAATCAACCCCCGCGCGACACTCACGAGCTCATCAACAACAATCTCGACGCACAAGGTTGCATCGAGAGTAGTAGGTCTGCGTGGTATGAGGTAGAGATGGAACGCTGATAGCAATTCGATGAACAGCACGAAGCACCTGCTGCACCCCCGAGCACCACCCGTCGCCCCCATCACTGGCTCTGGACTCTGACCCTTCGCAGCAAGACTCCAAGCCATTTCGAGCTTCAAGATCGTGGGGGTGAACACCTATGACGGGAAGGCAAGCCCGGCCCAGTGGCTAACTCTCTACAAGATCACCATGAGAGTTGTGGGCAGAAGTGAAGACATCATGGCAAACTACTTGCCTATCATGCTCAACTAGTCTGTGAACAACTGGCTTCTCAGCTTGTGGGAGAACTCCATTTGATCTTGGGATGACCTCAAAAGGGTCTTCACCAAGAACTACATGGCTATGTGCGAGCAGCCGAGCACCAAGTACGATCTTGAGAAGCTTCACCAAACCTCCAGGAAGTCCCTGCGTAACTTCATTAGGAGCTTCTCAGAGGCGAGGAACTCCGTGCCCAACATCAGCGATGCCGAGGCCATCACTGCATTCACCAAAGGGCTACAACATGAGCAGCTCCATGGCGAACTAATACAAATTGCAAATGGCTACGCCGCTGCCGAGGAAGCCAAACGGGTTGCCCATCCTAATCGCCACTCACGCCACGACGACGATCGCCGCGAGGAGAGGAGCTACGATGATCGTGACTGCTGCCGCGATGATCACGATCATTGCCATGATGATCGTGTATGCCGCCAAGATGACCCCGAGCACCGGCGCGACAACCGCCTAGAGAGCTCAAGAAGCAGACAAGGCCACCACCGGCGGTCTGACAACTCCGTCAATGTCGTCAACGCCAGTGCTAAGCACACTTACGACGCTGATTATGCCAAGCTCATGGACGGTCTGTGTCCTATCCACAATGATGCCAAGCACACCATGGGGGAGTGCATAGGCCTAAACAAGGCATTCCACGGTGAACCAGCGAAAAGGCAATGGCCCAATGATGACGAGACCGAAGACGGCCAAGGCGGAGATCGAGACAAGAGCAAGGGCCCTTCCTACCAGGATGCCACCAAGACCGCCGCCACTATCTTCGATGGGAGAGCCATCTCCAAAGACAAGCACGAGCAGAAGCTTATAGCTCGATGTGTCTTGTCGGTCGCTACATATAACAGTCCTATTGCTGATCCCAAGTACCTCGACTGGTTAGAGCACCTGATCATCTTCTGTAGGGCCAACCAGTAGTCAAACTTCCCATATCCATGGCATTTCCCGCTTGTCCTAGATCCCATCATCAAGCACATGCGCTTCCAGAAGGTCCTCATCAACGGAGGGAGTGCCCTCAACATCCTGTTCACCGAGTCCCTAAAGGAGCTGGGGCTCAAGAAGGAAGATCTCACCCCTATGGACTCTCTGTTCTAGGGGATTGTTCCCAGAAAAGAGTCCCTACCTCTGGGACATATTACATTGCCGATACAGTTCGGCACCGCCAAGCACTTCCGCATCGACTATGTTCACTTCCTGGTTGCTGATTTCAACACGACGTACCATGCCATCCTTGGCCGACCAGCTCTCGCAAAGTTTATGGCCGTGCCGCACTACATGTACCTGGTGCTAAAGATGCTGACAGAGCAGGGGGTCCTCTCCCTATGCGCCAACCTCAACGTCGCCTACTCCTACAAGAAGGAAAGCCTCACACTCCCCGAGGCTACCGACATCTCCATCCGCTTGTAGGACTGCCTCGTGACTTCGCAATGGATTTCCCAAAAGACCTAGAGATCCCAACTATGGAGGCTGCTCGAACATCAACCAAGTCCATGGAGGTGTAGGATGTGGTCCTCGTCCCCGGTGACTATTCTAAGACTGCTTAGATCGGGGCCGACCTCGATTCCAAATAGGAAGACATGCTCATCAGCTTCCTCAAGGAGCATGTCGATGTGTTTGCATGGAAACCTGCGAACATGACTGGCGTGCCTCGGGAGCTAATCGAGCACTCCTTAAATGTCTCGGTGACCACCAAGCCGGTCAAGCAAAAGCTTCGACAATTCGCGTAGGACAAAAAGGAGGCCATTAGGGTAGAGATAACCTAGCTCTTAGCTGCTAGTTTTATAAAATAGGTGTATCATTCAGAGTGGTTAGCCAACCTAATTCTTGTAAGAAAAAAGAATAAAGAATGGAGAATGTGCATTAATTACATCGATCTAAACAAACACTGCCCTAAAGACCCCTTCGGCCTACCTCACATTGACGAGGTCATAGATTCCACGGTCGGCTACAAGATCCTATGCTTTTTAGATTGCTACTCTAGTTATCACCAAATCATGCTAAAGGAAGAAGACCAGATAAAGACGTCCTTCATCATGCCCTTCGGTGCCTACTGCTACACAACCATGTCCTTTGGGCTCAAGAATGCAGGTGCGACTTATCAAAGAGCCATCCAGCACTGCCTCAAGGACTAGATCAGGAAGAACGTTAAGGCTTACATCGATGACATGGTCGTTAAGTCTAAGACTGCCAACACCCTCATCGCCGACCTCACCGAAGTTTTCAAAGCCCTGAAAGTATACCGATGGAAGCTGAATCCCACTAGGTGCATTTTCAGCGTTCCATCTAGTATCCTGCTAGGCAACATTGTTAGCCGCCGCGAGTATCAAAGCCAACCCCGAGAAGATACCAGCGGTGACCAACATGAAGCCACCGACCTGCGTCAAGGACGTCCAGAAGCTAACGGGGTGCATGGCGGCTTTAAGTCGTTTTATATCCCATCTGGGTGAAAAGGGACTCCCTTTCTTCAAGCTACTTAAGGCTCAAGAGAAATTCGATCTGGTCAGAGGATGCTGACAAGGCATTCACCGAGCTCAAGCGGTTCCTCACCACACCTTCGATCATGATCGCTCCCCAAATGGATGAAACCCTTCTAATTTACATCGTAGCAACCAACCGGGTAGTCAGCACCGCCATTGTTGTCAAACAAGAAGAGGCTGGACACCCATACAAAGTCCAGCGCCTAGTCTACTTCATCAGTGAGGTCCTAAATGAGTCTAAGACTCGCTACCCCTAGGTCCAAAAGCTATTGTATGCCATCCTGATCATGTCTCTGGAAGCTTCGCCACTACTTGATGCCTATCACATAGCAGTGGTTACTGAGTACCCACTCGGCGACATCCTATGTAACAAGGAAGCCAGTGGCCACATCATTAAATGGGCGGTCGATCTTAGCACCTACACCATCAACTTCAGGCCTCACCACATGATCAAGTCACAGGCGCTCATCCATTTCATCGCTGAGTGGACGAATATGCAGACTCCAGTCCTGGTTGAGCACTCTGAGCATTGGACCATGTACTTTGATGGGTCTTTCAACCTCGACGGTGCTAGGGTAGGTGTATATTTCATTTCTCCATTGGGGGACAAGCTTCGCTATGTCCTCCACCTACACTTCCAAGCATCCAATAACATCGCTGAATATGAGGTGGCCCTTCATGGTCTCCGTATACCTGTTGAGCTTGGAGTGAAATGCCTCTAGGAGTACGGCGACTCCACTCTTGTTATCAATCAGCTCAACAAGGATTGGAATTGCACCAACAAAGAGATGGATGCTTACTGCGCTGTGATAAGAAAGTTAGAAGACAAGTTCTATGGCATCGAGTACCACCACGTGGTCCGTGCTGACAACCAAGTAGCCGATGAGCTGTCAAAGTTAGGGTCAACCTGGGCCGAACTTCCAGCTGGAGTGTTCATCCAGAACCTTGTGGCACCATCTATCAAGCAGGGGCAAGAAGGAGTCAAAGAAAAGCCACCTGCCGAGCAGTTAGTAGCAGCGGTCCCTAGGCTGAGCAGTGATTGGAGCAAACCCTTCATCAAGTACCTCACCACTATAGATGTCCTGGCTAACAACACTAGGAGAGAACTCCTCACTCACCGTAGCAAGCATTACGTCCTAGTTGAAGTTAAGCTATATCACAAGAATGCCAAGGAGGAGCTACTCTAGAAGTGTGTTTCCGTGGAAAAGGGTAAGAATATCCTCAAGGAGATCCATGCCGGCACTTGCGGCAACCATGCAACCTCTAGAACTCTGGTCAGCAAAGCTTTCCGAGCTGGTTTCTATTGGCCTTCAACGGTCGCTGATGCGGAGGCACTCGTTCGCCGGTGTGAGAACTGTTAGTTTTTTGCTAAGCAAATCCACGTCCTGGCCTAGGGCCTTTAAACGATTCCTACATCTTGGCCCTTCATATGCTGGGGACTAGATATGATTGGGCCCTTTAAGCCTACCCTAGGAGGATTCTACTAGGTCTACGTCTGCATCGACAAATTTTCTAACTGGATCGAGTACAAACCCCTGGTCCAAGCTATAGCGAAGAAGCCAGCCGAGCTGCTCGACGACATCATTCATCGGTTCGGCCTTCCAAATAGCATCATCACCGACTTGGGGTCTACATTCACTGGCGCTAATTTCTTGGACTTCTACGATGAATGGTGCATCTCAATCAAGTACATCTCGGTGGCACACCCTAGGGCTAATGGCTCAGGTCAAGCACGCCAATGGCATGATCTTAGACGCATTGAAAAAGAGGCTCTACGAGAGGGAGCAGAAACACCCAGGCAAATGGCTCAAGGAACTGCCAACTGTTGTCTAGGGACTAAGGACCCAACCCAGTCACAAAACCGGTGTCTCTCCGTACATCATGGTTTTTGGCTCCAAGGCCGTTTTACCAGCTTGATATTGCCTTTTGAGCACCTAGGGTGCAGAACTACAATGAGGAGAACTCTGACCAAGCTCAACTCGTTGAAGTGGACTGCTTAGAAGAGGAGCGCCTGGTCTCGTGTGTTCGGATGCCAAAGTACCTAGACAGTATGCGAAGATACTATAACCGCAACGTTAACGATCGATTTTTTGTTGTTGGAGACTTAGTGCTCCGTAGGAAGCAGAAGACTGATGGGATGTACAAGCTTTCCTCACCTTGGGAGGCCCCTTTATCATCAAGGCGGTCACCCGACCAGGATCCTACAGATTATGCGACATGAATGAGAGAGATGTCCCAAACTCTTGGCACATCGACCTCCTTAGGTGTTTCTACCCTTGAAGCGTTCATTTTAAAGATATGTACCTTTCATATTTGCGTATTCAATAAAGTTTTTTCCCCTAATGTATCTCCATGTTGTTTTCTCCATGCTTTTTCGCTAAGCGAATCCTTTTCTACATACAACATCTTAAAGATGACATGCAAACTATGCCTAAGGCAAATCCCCGAACAATCATGTTGACGCTTGGATATTTCCAGAGATGGCCCTGTCTCCGGTTTCTCCTTACACATGCACGAGCGTCTGCCCTGTGCATTATGGGTGGCCGACAGTAGCTCCTTGGCAACGCTTTGTTCTTCCTACATGCACACGGGCTCCGCGCTCCACGTTACGGTTAACGGGCTAGCTAAGGCTAGAGGCTTAGCTACACACAAACTGCTCGGATGGTTTATATTAAATATAAACACAAAATCTACCAAAACAATAAGTGGTCTCCAAAAGCTGCTAAGCACTTATACATAATGTTGCAACATAAGTTTTTCCTAATCTACTGGGTACTGCTTCCTCCTTCGCCGAACAGGTCGACGTCTCCAGCCAACCTTTTCGCTGGTTCTTCTACCTCGTCCTCTAGCCTGATGATCTTTGTCGCATCTGTTCCTTGGGCATAGCCAGTCACCACACGCTAGAGATCCACTATAGGGTAGTGTGACCGTAGCTAGGCAAGTGCATGGATGATGGCTCCATGGGCGGTCGCTGCGTGCGAACTCTTTGAAGTCCGACCACACCATACGACACCGTTCTAGGATCGACCGAGGTGGCGGGTCTCTAGGCAGCAGCTCTCTCCCTTTGGATGGTTTGAAGCCAATGCAGTCAAGCACGAGCTTGATCCCTGCTTTCATCACTTCAATCTCTTCGTCCCACGCCTTCACTTGGTCTCCAAAGACCTTGAACTACGTGTGCACCTGGTGCTGATACTCTACAAAAAAACAGCCATATGCGTTCAACACTACATAGGTAAAAATAAAATGCCAAACACTCACGTCGAAGATCTTTAGCGATCTTCTCAGCCTTCTCGTCTGCCTCCTCCTTTCCTGCAGTCAGTTGCATGATGGCCTCTCTGGAAAGGCCGAGCTCCACTTACAGCGCTGCATATCAAAGCCAGACGTCTCACAGCGTTGAGCATTAACAAGACAAGATCAACAATCATAACTTTCTGCTGGTCGGTAGTACGGCTAAGCGGCCTGGCCAGTGACTGGTTCTCTGCCTCCATCTGCCGGCACTTGGTCTCCAACACCAAGACTTTCACCTCCAAATCTTCTTAGCGGTGGCGTTCTTGGAGTAGGCGCGCTTGGAGGTCATTCACCAACGTCTATAGATTCTTGTTCTCCTCCAGTACTGGGTCCATCTCCTCTAGTTGCCGCTAGCGCTACTCAGACACTTTCATGATGTTCTGCAATGAGCAAGGGGTCAAAAATATTGCGATCTTCAAGGGACACAATAGAAGGATCTTCAAAGCTTACCTCAATACGACTGATCATTATCGCCTGGTCATTTCTCAGCCTCTTCGTATCTGCGCTCGCCTCCCCCTCCAGCATCTCAAACTCCTTACTGCGCTGGATAACTGTGCAGGTGGTGGAGAGGGCTCCCACGTGATTTCTTCAACTTCCACAACAGCCATTTGTAGAGGTGCCCTCCTTGGTCATTGCTATGCTCGGATAGGTTGTCCGAGCCTTGCCTCCACTGTTGACGCCGCTAGTGCCATCGCTTACTCAGCAACCATGGGTGGATCCCACGTTGTGTTGCTCGGTGCATCCCCTATGGCCTCTGCTGCTGCTCTGGTAGGATTAGCTGACGTCACTACTGCACCCCACAATCCCTCATCGCCCGAATCACCCTCATCATCCACCCCACCTCCAGGCGAGGTCAGGCTAGTAACTGGTGGCTCCTCCATTGCAGGGACTACCGGTTCTATAGCTACTGGTTGCTCCACGATGGGGGCAACTGGATCTGCTCCCCTTTGTCCCTGTTCGGTGTGGGGAGCTTCCGATTCTACCACATGCCCCACGCCATTAGCAGTAGCAGCCTATAGGTCCTCATTCAACTCCGCACTTTGGCACATAAACAACTCATCAGGAAGCAACACACCGTGCTCAAGAAGAATTGTGCACAAAGAGGGGAACTTATAATTGGAACTCCCGCCGTGCTGTTTGAAACTGGCACGTTCGCCTAGAACAGCCCACTCTAGCACCTGAACTACCTGGCATCTCCACGGACGCCACCGTAGTAACCTGTGTGGTCCTAGGGACTTCGATGGCCACCTGCGTTGCCGCCACTGGAGTTGTCCGTGCGGTCTCATGGACTGTGGCAGCTGACCAAGCTACAACGGCCGGTGCCGCCTAAGCTGCCGCTGCAGGTGTCACCTAAGTACTGTCGGGCACCGACATTGCGGTCTTCCGCATCCACCGCCTCTCACACATCTCTGCCCTAGCCGATGTAGATAGCGGAGGCATCATGACCCTCGAGGAAGGAGGCGCTGCCGTTCCATCAAAGTCTAATGAGCTCAACACATACATCTGCCGTCTTCGGGGCTGGGCTGTAGCTCCAATTCTCACTGGCCTCTCCTCATGATGAGATGACCCTATTGTTTTTCTTCTCTTTGGGGATGACTCCTTGTTAGCAGGCCACTTCCCCCAGAGCTTCTCACGGACATACGACATTCGCCTGTCTTCATCTTCATTAGCATGGTCAACCGAGTTGTCCCCACCTATCTTTGAGCTGGTTCGACACCAGGGACTGCTTGATCTAGAGTCAACTCCCCTTGGCCAATCCGTCGATGGCATCGCTGAGAAGTACACTGCCTGGTCCTGCCCATGAATCTTTAGGAACCGTGAGGGTAACTATACGAATGAGCACATCGCAACTGATAAAGGAACAAGCGAAACCAAAAAATAAGACTCTTACCCATGGTGGGAGGCTACCTACTTGGAAGGCCCTCTGCTGGTCGTCGATCCTAAGATGCCCACAAGGTTGAACACCATTGAGATGCGCCATTTAGCTTCATCCCGATTGTTCTCCTCATGCACCTCACGGGTCCCATCGGTCTCCCCCTAGAACTCATACCCAGGATGTGCCCTCTCCTTGCTGGGCTGGACCCGCTAAAAGGTGAAATTTGTTGCCACAATCACCCCATCGACCTTCTTTGGTCTATCAGCGCTAATAGCTTTGTCACTTGCTCCATTTTGTTGGCGCAAGGCCTCTCTAACCACTTGGCATTGCTCACGGGGATTTGATCAACGTCGCATGCCACATACGGCTCCACCTATGGCATGTAGAACCATCGCTGCGCCCAATACTTCACATTCGTGTTCAAAGGGGTGGCAATGTATTGACCCACCATCCCATCTCGAAGCTGCAAGTACGCGCCGCCTATGATCCTAGATCTAGATCCCTCCCGGGCTTTCAAGCAGAATAAGTGGAGGAAGAGATCAAAATGGGGAAGAATGCCAAGATAGGCCTCATAGAAATGGATGAAGACAAAGACATGAAGGATGGAGTTTAGGCAGAGATTGCAAAGACTAATCTCGTAATAATCAATCAACTCACAAAGAAACGGATGGATTGGAACACTGAATCTGCGGTAGAAGTAATCTTCAAATACTACTAATTCATCACCACAAGGAGTAGGAAAGCTCTCACCATGAGCCAGACGCCATCCCATCATCACCGTATCAAACAGCACGCTGTGCACCACCAACTGATTGAGCGCCGCCTCATTGCTAACGGACTCCATCCACTCTTCGGTGCGATTGAGCTCGCACGATCCCCTACTCGAGCCACCAAAGTTTCTTTTCGGTGCCATCTCACAGAACTATGGCCTGTAGGAGACTACATGCTTACGGTTGCTCTAATGGTGGAGCAGTTGCTAGGCATAGTGGCGTGGGCACGAGGAGGACAATGAAGCGATAGACATAGTGGGGAATGTGCGCCGAGGCCGTCAGTGCTCTTATAACGGTTTGACCCCTAACCTTCTGCCTCCTAGGGTTTTTGGGAAACCACGCCTGCCCCACCGTGTTGTCTCCCAAAATCTCCGCGCACCCCGTTAGGTCGCTAAATGGGCTTGGTGGGCCACCGCGTCAAACGTGGGCCAATGAAATGAAATTCAATGTTATGCGTTGCTTCGATGGAGTTTTTATATATTTACGACAAGATATTTTTCTTCTCTGACCCCGCTACAAGATATGTTCACAATCTTCCAGTAGGCTCGGGGTCTACGTGTGTACACATCATCTTGT
Organism: Miscanthus lutarioriparius; assembly: GCA_904845875.1. Taxonomy (NCBI): domain Eukaryota; kingdom Viridiplantae; phylum Streptophyta; class Magnoliopsida; order Poales; family Poaceae; genus Miscanthus; species Miscanthus lutarioriparius. Next base: position 101,009,082 of record CAJGYO010000004.1, on the reverse strand, counting down.
GATGACTATACTTATCTCCACGCTGCTTATCTCAGCTACGTCGAGGACTAGTTTTTAGCTAAGCTGGAGACTTGGGTTAGCACATGATGACTACTACTTTGGACCTTGGCATCATGTGATTACTTCACCTATTGCTAGGCTCGGGGATTAAGTGGGGCACACTTCACCTAGAGGTGAATGTGCTTATTTTTGGACTTGGTCATCTACAAAACAACTAAGTCGTAGGCCAAAATAGTTCATGATCCTTGTTTCAGCTCTAAGAGTCAATTTTGCCCAAGGCATTGATGCTAAGCATCTCTCTTCGTTTCTGAGGAACTAAGTTCCTCCGTGCTGACTAAGTCAGGGATGCTAAGCGTCTAACTTCACTTCCCGGAACCTAAGTGAGCACACATCATCTAAGATGGAGACTTCAATTTTTTTACTTGAGCTCCTTATATCCTATCGACAAACCTTGACTTTACATGAGTCTGAGCTGGCTCCTAGTTGAAATGCTCGAACATCTGCTTCAACAGCTTGGACGACATGTTCAATAGCTCGAGATGATGTGTTCAATAGCTCCAATGCTTGTTTCAATAGCTTGGCTCCCAGTAAAACTGGTTGGACGCCCGCTCCTAATGACCGACGATACAAGCTGAACTGCTCGGACAAGTTCAAGACGGTGTTGCTCGGTGGATACAAGGCACTCGGGGACTAGCTATGGGGGTATAAACCCTAATAACCACAGGGTTGTACATGGGCTGAGCCACCAGGGGAGGCCCAACCCACAAGACTACACCATGTGGAGCACGACATAGGTCGGCGTGCCTCGCAAGACTACATGAAGATCCTTGGTGATCAAGGATGATCTGTTTGGATGTGCTAGATTCGCAATCTCTATAATTCCTGTCTTGTAAATGATCAAGATAGAAACAACCGACCTATAACCCTACCCCCCGAGCTATATAAGGCAGGTAGGGACCCCTCATTTTCATCAAATCTCTCATAATACAATCCACAAAGACACACGACATAGGCTATTACGTCAAGCTGACAGCCTGAACCTGCCTAATCGTTGTCTCTTGCATTCTGTGTCACCATCCTGGTTCCCTCAAGCGCACCTCCACCGATTCATCTACTACCATGGGCATACCCCTTGGTAGACTGCTAGACATATTTCATCGACAATCACCAAGAAGGTGAAGCAAGCACATCAAGAATGGCAGCAAGAGCAAAAAGCTACACGCTGATAGATGGAATACTGTACACGAAAGGGGTTGTTCAACCACTACTCAAATGCATAGCTCAGAGCAAAGGCAAAGAGTTCCTCCAAGAAATCCAGTCAGGGATATGTGGCTCCCACATCGGTCCAAGAGCATTGTCTGTGAAGGCAATTAGGTATGGATTCTATTGGCCCACACACATCAAAGATGCAGAGCAAATTGTCAAGACATGTGAAGCATACCAAAGCACATCCCCACATCAGTCAAGGCCTTTAGCTGTAGTATAGCTCATTCCGCCCACTTGGCCATTACAAAGATGGGGTATGGACCTTATCGGGCCACTGCCACCTTCGCAAGGGGGAACAAATTTGCAGTAGTAGCAATTGAATACTTCACAAGATGGATTGAAGGCAAGCCACTAGCAACGATCACCTTAGAAATAGTGAAAAAGTTCTTCTGGTAGAACATAATCTGCCGGTTTGGAGTACCAAGAACCCTAACAGTGGACAATGGAAATAGTTTGACTTAGACAAATTCAAAGAATTCTGCCAGAGTATGGACACGAAAATAGCCTTCGCATCAGTCTATCATCTAGAGTCAAATGGAGCGTTAGAAAGAGTTAACATAGTAATATTCTTAGCAATTTCAAAGACCTTATTCAACATCCACAAAGGCAAGTGGGTAGAGGAACTACCAAAGGTAGTGTGGTCCCACAACACCACAACATCAAGGACAACAGGCTTTACACTGTTCAAGCTCCTGTACGGTGAAGAAGCAATGTTACCCAAGGAGGTCAAACATCAGAGCCTCTGGATGATGAAATAGGCTTTGGCAGAAGATGAAGAATATTCAAAAGAAACAATCGAAGGCACAAGATTGGAAGCAATAGAAAACATCACCTAGTACCTAGAACAAACTAGGAAGTGGAGAGACATCCAAGTAATCAAGAAGCTCATTCAAGATGGAGACCTAGTCCTAAGAAGGAAGCCTAATGCAGCCAACACAAGAAAGCTCTAACCTAAATGGGAAGGTCCATACACGGTGAAGGCCGTCGGAAGACCGGGGTCATTCCACCCGATAGATGGCGAATGTAAAAAACGACTCACACCTAGAACATCAACAATTTGCATAGGTTCTATATATAATTGTAAAGTGGTGGCCTCCATGAAACTATAAGCGTAGGTCACCCCACCTCTCTTCTCGTAGTTTGTCGCCTTTTCTTTACATTTTGCAAAAAAAGGGGGCCTGTACTCTTTTCATCACAAGGGGGACTCCTAGTGGAGGTGAGGATTTTAATGAGGCAGGACCCATGTAAAAACTCTCTAAAGTATAAAGAGGAATTCCCCCAGGAATGCTATGCAAAGCAAAGGTAGAAAGTGGCTAGCAACAGAGCCACAACATTCGACAAAAACAATCATTACAAAGAGGACCTTCCATTGCCTAAGCCAAAGGCTCCAAAAGCGTGGAACAACCTCCACGGCTAAATCAGCCTACACCTTGACAAAGCCCTATCCACAATCAAGCATCAAGGATTACTCAAAAACGGCCAAAAGGTCACAAAACCCAACAAAGACCTACCTTCACCGTAGGCATCGGATGGGAAAACACTTGGTGAAGACCTATCCATATCAGGCACCAGGTGACAATCGTGAATTAGTGGCCAAAGTACACAAAAATTAAAGAACCAAAGATATGCCAAGTACAAAGAAATCCGTCAATTTTATACGACTTTAATGTCTATCTAAGCATTAAACCTTGCCCAACCACCGAAATTTATTAAATCATAGAAGTATTAGACTATAAAAAGCAACGCCATCCCCCCGCACTAGCCTCAGTCGGTACATTACCACATCACTAACTATAGAGAGTGCTAGGGGGGAAATCAAGGCAACCAAAACCCACCACACTATAGAGCAAGACAAGAGAGCCATGGAGGCTAGAGTTTCCTTAGAAACAAGAGAACAAAAAGATACCATGCGAAGACTCGTAATCACAGCAGCTCGTGCAGCCCGGTGAAGGCCACAGAGAGGTAGTACGCATCAACCACATGGTGTTATATAGCCTCCATGGGGTGTTGCATAACCACAGTCCGACAGCAAGTAGTCAGTATCAGAGGTTGCGGAAGGGTAACGCACGAAGACTCGTAACATCCCTCCATAACCGAAGATACCAACCACTGCAGGCTGGCATCAACCATGTTCGACGGGAGCGCAACTGCTCCAGTATGGGCGAAGGCAATAGGAAAGCAATCCAGGCACAAGTGAAGGCAATGTCCAAGAAATGCTTCATCAACCTCCTTTGCTTGGTCAAATTGCTCTGTGGCCTCTGGAGAAGCATCAAGATTAAAGACTAGCATCTCCAATGGGTGCTCAAATTGTGCCAAAGCCCTCGCGACATCAACAAGATCAAATACGAGCACTTCAGCTTCTCTGCTGCGATGTGCTAGAGCATCCCTATCAATTCTAAGCAAGCACAAAGTCGGAGGCCAAAGCAACAAAGCAGATTCTGAAGCCTCCACAAGGCGCACAAGGTCAAAAACTAGCGCCTAAACTTTTCTGCACAAACGCGCAGACTCGTACTCAGCGTCGACCAGAGAAGAGAGAAGCGAAGACAAGAGCGAGAAAATCAGCGCTATCTGCTAGAACCCTTTGGCATTGGTAGCGATTGCAACCAGATTCTTCAATGAAATAAGTATCCAACCAATTATTTCAACCTAACTTTATTCAAAGAAAACAAATACATTACAACAGAGCGCACTACAAGCAAAAATGATAAAAACACAAACGTAGTCTTACAAAAAACCCAAAGGCAATAACAAGGCAAAAACACAAAAGGCGTTCAACCTTGAAAGCAAAAATTACAAAGGCACGAAGGACAACCAAACAATTTGGTACAAGTTTAAAACTAAACCGGTGGTCGAGGTCCTTGCCAAGCCACTAACCTAGTAAACTCTACGCGTTCGTCATCAATATCATACTATATGAAGAGAAACATTTCAACAATAGAAGGTCTGGGGAAACTTTGATGCCAATAATCCCACAGTTCACCACTAATATAAACACCATCTTAGAAAAAGGTCAAAGGTAGCACGTCTCTGCATAGGCCCAAAGGAGGAAACCTGCAGGACAAATTTACAATTAAAACCTAATGGGCAAAGGCACCAGCAAAGCAACAAAAGTCACGATATGCACAAAGGATGAGTGTCTGCAACACTTCAATACAGACCAAACCTAAAAAAGCTAATAACTAGAACCTAGACACTACACCTTCGGATTAGCAAAAGCAGAGGCATCTTTCCCCGTGTTCTCGGCATCTAGCACCACCCAAAGGAGCCTTCGAGGTCTACACCTCCCCAGCCTTCGAACTTGGCACCTCCGAAGCTTTATGCGCAGCCTCCGATTTCTGCAACTCCTGAAAATACAAAAGAAACTATAAGCACACAAAAACATAAGATGCATAAATGTACCAAAGAATCGCAGGCCAATAAATAGCCAAAGGAATGAAACTAACCGTAGCACGCTGCATCTCCGCCATCGAAGCGAGCCTCCGCCCGACCAAACTTCACCCAGATTGACTTCATAAAATTACGAATGAATCTTTCTGACGCCTCGAGAAGTCACTTCAAGGTCCTTCTCCTCCAAGCCTTCGATGTGCGAGCAGCCATCCTGATTCAACATCATGAAAAATTGGAAGCGGAGGCCAGCGCCCCAAAGTCGACCGCCCAGCCAACAAAGTCAGGCAGCTTGGCAAAATTGGACTTTAACCAAGCCAAGATGTTGAGAGTCGAAGGCTCCTTAGGCAAAGAAGAGGTGTCACCCCCAAACTAGCCAAGCACATTGACGTATACCTCAGTCGCAGCTAGTCCAAAAGCCTTAGCGTCCTCCAAGCGCTTAGTCAAAAGGTCCACTTGCCCCTTCAAGGCTATACTGGCCTCTCTTTCCGCATTCACCTCTTTGTGGAGGTTCTCGGCCGTCTCAAGGGCCTTGAGGGCACGTTCGGCAGCAAGTCGCTCGGCAGCCTTTGCACCCTCAAGATCATTGCCTAGAGATTCCATTTTCCCCTGTAGGTCTTCAAAATCAGCATAGGCCACATGGAGGCCCTGCGACCTCCTCCACAAGCTAGGTCTTCTCGGCTTCCACCACCTCCACCTCTCTCTTTAACGCCTCAATGGTGACATTGTGATCAATAATCTCCTTCATTCCCCGCTCCTCAAGAGCTTCAGCCATGTGGTGACTCTGCAAAAGGGAGTTTCAATACTCCAAAACCAAAAAAGTAACAAAAAAAAAAAAGAAGAGAGAAAAAAGGGGGGCACTTACAAGCACTATTGTTCCAAGTTGTACCGCAGCAGCTTAACCTTCGCAAAATGATGGCGAGCTTGGCCTATTGAAAAGTCAAACATAAGCAACATAAGACAAAAACATAGAACAAAAAGAGGGAGGCCGCAATCAACCTCCTATCTCTATGTAAAGAGCATGGAGATGCTCTGCCCACCCACTTAGTGTATCCACGGAGCTCCCTAAAGAGAAAAATGAACAACATTATGTTAGTAACACCAAACCAGTATAACAAAAACATAGGAAAGAATGAAACAACCAAACCTTCGCTGCCGATACGACCAGGACCCGAAGGCTCGACCCCTCCCATCAACTAGCGGCTCTTTTAGACCAGCATCAAACCCAAGTCGGGATGGTCAGGTCATCCGGTGGAGGTACCTACCTAGGCAAAGGAGTCCACATGGCCTTAGTCAAGTCACCTATAGAAAGTAAAACAAAAGAAGTTCAATGGCAAGCATAAAAAGGAAAAACACAAGGTAAAAATAGAAAGTAAGAGAACACTTACCCAAAAATAAAGTACCTTTTGTAACATCCATCTCTACGCCCCGCCGTCACCACGAGCCAATCGAAGATGTTGGATTTATAGGCCGCGTCGGGGTGACTCATCCTCAGACTCCCCAACCAAAGAAGCCATCGAAGGACGGTGACCCACACTCCTAGCCTCTGCTTCATTTGGAGTGGAGGCATTACCTCCTCCACCATCCCCACCTTTAGAATCGAATGACTCGTCGCCCAACACACAAGGCATAGGCGCCACAATGGAGGCTTCAGCGGTAGTGCCACCGACCATGCCTCCAAGAGCGGCCTGAACAAAGTCAGCGCACCCAAGGTCAGCAGAGGCCATAGAATGCTCGCCCTCCGTGTCGGCAGCCATACCGTTGAAGTAGAGCCTCCATGAAAATTCTCCGTGACTTCTTCAGCGGCGTCTGCAGAAGCACCGATGGAGGCAGCATCGATCTTCCACTTCTTACTAATGGCTTTCGCCACACCGGTACCTTTCCTCTTCTTTAATTCAACTGTTGTGGTATCATTCTTCGCAACATCCTTCCTAGCTTTGTCCTCAATGGACTTCAACACCTTCACAGGAACCTTGTGTTCCTCATGATGTACACCCAAATCCTCAAACACAAGGTTAAGGCGAGGCATGGTGCCCGTAATGGACCTTTGGGCTAGGTACTCCTTATGGACATCTCTCCAAGGATGTCGCGTTTCTCCTCCTCCATGATAGCGACAAAATCGCTAACGCTCACATCCTCTGCTTGCTTCACATCGAAACAGGAAACGGGACCCCAACCCCATCGCCGAAAATAGGCAAACTAACCATCTCAATCCTCATCGTTGGTCCATTCCGCCGAGCGGCCAACACTTGGATGCCACCATCTCCTTCACTAGGTCGCGGCCTCTGGAATAACAGCACACCAAAGCAAAGGTTTTGTCACAAGCTTCACGTCCCTCAACAACCTCTGCCGCCCAGGAGTCCCTTGGGTCGAAGGCTTCATCGGAGTCACAACCAAAGCCAATAGATAGCGAGTATGCTTTTTTCCCTTCGCTATCCGGGGAAGTCATGCCACCAGTCCTAACATAGAACCAATACTGCATCCAGTCCTTATTCCACTTATTCTTCTAAGCAAAGGAGATCTCCAACCTCTCGCCCTTCTGTTGCCTCTTAGGCATAAAAGCACAACTCCCATAGTGGGCAACAAGTTGGTCTTCGCCCACTTTCTTGGGTTATCGTTGGAGCTCAGTAATCACAAAATGTGCCAGTGTGCGGTTCCGCACCATAAGACAGACAAACCTAGCAAAACTTACTCAAAGTAAGATTTCAGAGTGAGATGGTGCAGTTGTACCTCAAAAGCCTCCAGAACATGGCGAAGGAACCATGGAGGGGAAGCAAAGGCCATAGGGAAAGAAATCATGAAAAATAGTGGCGTTAGCAGCCTGCGGCTTAGGCACTGTCTCACCCTGAGGAGGCTTCACCTTCCCCGCATCAAAACAACCCTCCTTCTCCAAACTCACAATCATATCCTTCGTTATGAGTGAAGGCCCAAAATCCCATGACCTGCCCGCACCAGCCATGTCTTCTGCTTCCTCGGCGGTAATTAGATCACCAACGAAGGCTTCCATGCAAGCAAGATCCTCCTCCAACTCAATAGCCTCCGCACTAGCCAGCATACACTCCTCGAAGCACTACGACCAACCACTAGCCCTAACACTGAGTAGGTGAGAATAAGGGCCGAACAGGGAAGCCCGGCGTGGGTGGGAACCAAAAGAAGAAGCCACCTCTAAGCACCAAAGCAAGCTCGAGAAGCGAAGGCACAACGAACTTGAATGAAGGTTAGCTAGGCGAAAGAAAACTAAGAAGGCACTAGGAGATGAAAGCGATAGCTCATACAGAGGTGAGGGGATCTCCACCTACCTGCCCCCTTATATAGGCCACAGACGGGCGCTTCACCTTCTAGGCCCAACAGTCACTGTTGACGGTCACTGATACCAATTATAAACCGTCAACATAACCTGCATTTATACATAATTTCATCACCAAACATAGGTATAGGGGTTTAAACTAATAAATTCCATGAGTTTTAGTGAATCTGTGTTTTTAGCAGGCTTTATCCAAAAAACCATTAAGGGGGACCTATTCGTCAAATGAAATTGCGGAATTCCACCGCAAAAACAGCATGGGAATATTCTAGAAGGCTCTAAGAGGTTCTCCACTAAAACAGACCCTGGGGGGCTGCCATGTGGGGCCGGCCGGCCCCACCTACAATCTAGCCAGCCTGTGGGTCCCACCAGTTATTTGCCCACCTTCATTGAGATCCAATCTTCACCGTTTATTCAAGTCAGTTTGATCCGAGGGCTCAGGATTGATGCTTCGTCCTATATATATCAGCTCCTACGCTCCTCCCTCAGTAGATCCCTGAAACCCTAAATCATATCCCTCATTAATATCAACACACGTTAGGAGGATTAGGTCTAGAGCTCCCCAATATAGTAGATTAGTAGCTCGGGAGTGAGGGTCGAGTTGGGCTCATGCTCAAGTTTCGGATCTAGTCTTGGAGGCTAGGCAAAGCCTTGTATCTTCACTTCTACATCTTGTAAGACTTATTATCAATTTATCATATTCTTATCTACATGGCTATGCTTACTTTGAATATATATATCTTGCTTAGTTATGGTTATCATTACTTTTGTGTGCGGGTTCATAGAGCGCTTAGCCTGCTAGTTTACTAGTTAGGCTAAGTAGCCGAGTCTCATGTAAGCATGGTGCTTATATGATGCTCTGCCTATGAGTGCACCCTATTCTCTGGTTGGGTGGTAGCAGCAGGAGGTGACAGCCCCATCTATCCTTTGTAGTCCACTCCAAATTAAGTAGGCTCTTAAATTGGAGGACCGTAGTCACATCAGTAGAGTTATTTATTATGGGTGCTCTACCATCTAAGCGGTGTCCTAAAGTGCACAAGAGTAGAGTTAGTCTTAGCTATAGTTGGATGTATATATACTTTGACCATGTACTAGGAATATCATAGGAATCTACCTCACCCGTTGTTCTCCCGAGTTTACTAGTTTACATTATCTTAGTGATCTATCCCCTGAGTGTCATTATGCTTTATTCCTATCATTACATTCACCCCTACTTTAGCTATGCTGGTATGTTGATTAGTAGACATTCTTTTGTTATCTAATAAATGTTTACTCCATTGTTTCCCTATGGTAAAATATAAATAGCGATACTTGGAATACTCCCGGTAAAATGCTACAATGGTATTCTGTGTGCTTGCAGAATCCTTCATATTATATTTGCACTTAATAAATACCAACAAGCATTTTTGACGCCGTTACTGGGGAAACAATTGGCGTAAAGATTTAGATAATTAACATACCACTAGATTTAATAGGATTACCCATGTTCTGTTATATTGCGAAATAGACAAGACAACAGATGCCGTTTCAACCTTCTGGCAAGCTTCCACAAGAAAAGAAGAAACATTGAAGAACCCCAAGGTGCCTAAACATTCAAGATCCATCAACATTGGAACCCTGTTATCTCACATATTTGTATAGACATATATATATTATCTAACCATGTGTGGAGAAAAAGGTCGACGTCGCAAGAATTCAAATCACATCTCAAGTGACAAATACAGACGCTGCACTACTCACAAACTCCATCATGTGAGTCATGGTAAGTATGATCAAGAATGGTGAGATAGTCATGCTCATGGACTTTAATCTCAATGAGTAGTTATCTTTTAAATTTTTGCATACCATTGCATGTTTACTTTAAAATGATTCATGCATCCACCACATTTAGTTTGAATTCTCTCATATCAAATCCACAACATGTTTAGTTCCGTCCATATATCCATCCCACTTGTATCTTTAAAAAAAATAATATCTCACCATGATCACGCTCTTTCATCTCTAAATTGAATACATCTCTATAGTATTTTCATGCTACCTTTGTTTACTATAGTATGCTTAAGATTTGGAGTGTGTTCATACATCTTTGAAATTAAGCATGGTGCTTAGTTTAGGAGTGTTGATCTTACTACCAACGGCTTTTCAAATTAAGCGTGGTGCTTAGGTTAAAATGCTTTCCTAAATTAAATTAGGCATGGTGTCTAGTTTGATTTTTGAACCAAGAATATGCTATAGTAGATAATGGTTATTTTGTTAGACTAAGCCCTGCAGAAAACTCTAAAAATCAATCTAGGTAAGTCAAAGAGATGAATTCACATCAAAGATGAATCAAGGCATGCGATGAACTCCAACAACTCTGCACAAAAGAAGACACTGCTCATTCTTCATGGAAGGAAGAACTGTGAGTATCAAAAGTTTATTCACATATCTTTTGTTGCATGTTACCTGTGCCTTGAACCATGTTAGAATGCAGCAACCACATAAAATTTGCTACAAGAACAAAATCTATGCTAAAATAATCCTAAAACCATCATTTCATTAGCATAGAGGAAAATTACAGAAGTTATGGACAACAACCCATGTTTCAAATTCATTGTATTCCCTCGAGTATGTGTCCATTAACATTTTGCAGGATGAATGAATATAAGCTATGCATGTCCAAGGTTTGATATGAACCTACCAAATCACCACTACAGCTGTGGAAGTGGTTGAACAAATCGACAGGCTAAGAGCAGCATCAAACGACAACCTAGCATTAAGCTTTCCCAAGACTCAAACTTGGATGCTGATGAGAAGCAGGATGCAACCCACCTTGTATTATCTAGAATACATCTCCTCCCATCATCTTCGGAGACACCAATTCACACATCGACAGCAAGAACCAGTACAACGAGATGCCACTACATCATGGCGTGCAATCTCATGTCAACAAAATGTCATCAATCAGTGGTGGTCTATTGATGGTATCTTGTGGAATCATGAACAATCTTGTGGAATCATGAATGTCATCGGAGATGATGCTTTCATGCAAATTCCAATGAGGTTCCTTCCTCGACTATCAAGATGGCTGGCGTATCACTAACAAACAAAGAAGAACTCTCTACCATGCCATTAGAGGACAAAGACAACCAAGGAGGAACTTGAGTTACATCTCCAATGGACCCCAACTCGTCAACCAAGAATCAACAAAAATCAAGAAAGGTTGATGGAAGAAGAGTATGCAATTGTCTGTATCCTCATCGGATGGTGCAAAGACAAAGCTTAATGTAAGGAAAGGTCCTGCTCAACGGACTACGAGCTCTCGCCAATAGGTAAATCGGATAAGCCTCCTTTAGGTATGTTTGTCATTAATCACTTCAATAAAACAAAGGAAAACATAGGGTATATCCAACCAAGCATTATGCAACATAAAATCACATTCACAGGAGAATTCTATCATCCAACTTGATTCTGCATTCTGCAAAATTCAAGTATGGGGGATGGAGTTCTTCAAATCATCTCATGTCATGTTGCTAATTTGTCTCGGTCACCCCTGCCTTTATGATGAACTCAAATTGTTAAATCTCTAACAAGTAAAAATTTAAATAATCATGCTCCTTTGGTTCACCATACATATTCTTGTTTCTACTTAAATCTCTTGAGCCTTTCAAGCTTCCTTGTTATGTTATAAGTATGCTTTGAAATACTATTCGAACATAATCATTGGGTCAAAACATACTTGTATAGAATTTGGTTATACAGATAGGGAATGTTAGGAGATCATTTGTAGAAACAAATCAAGGTTTGAGGAGTTCTTCAAAATGATTTTACATATCTTTGCCATAACCTTGTTGAAAATTTAAAGTAGTGGTGAACAATAAAGGCACATTATTTAAAACATGGGATAAAGATTCTATGGTAATTAAAATGTTAAAACCAACTCTGTATTAGCATAGAGGATGACCTTCAGCTCTATGACAACACTATCCTTGCTTTGAATCATTTGTATACTCCTTCGGGTATATGTTGTCTACTAATCCCTTGCAAAGAAGAAATAATGAAAGGAGTAGAAGGTCCAATCAAAATGCCAAGAATGAACAAAAGACGGCATGATGGAAGAGTGAGAAAGGAGTGCAACATATGAGACAAGATGCAAATGAACAACTCAAGATGTAAGGAAGGAAAGGACCACCGAAAGTTGTCTACCCTTCATCACATGGTGTCATCACGCTCCAATGATGAAGGTAACATCTTAAGGTAAGTGGTCATTGTTTTCCTCTTGATCTTGGTATGCACATAAATGAAGACACAAACATGTTCAAGTTACAACTTTGCTTGATCCAACCTGATTAACTCAACATATCTTATTCCTTAAGTTTGTTCATATCACCACTTTCTTGATCTCGGTCTTAACCAAAGGAGCTAAAATGTTGCATATCTTATCTTTGGAAGATGATAGTCATAATCATGTAAAGTTTGATACATTATAAAGATGGACAATCCTTCCATAGGTTAAGCAACTCCACACTTTTGACAAATATATCTAAATGCCACATTCATGCTCATCCCTCTGATCTTATCACCCATGTTGTAAGAATGAACAATGCACATAACATCAACACTTATCATGATCCAATGTGACTAAGGATAGAGAAGAATAAATAAGGTTTTTGGTTCTTTTAGTGTTTTCCCACCAACAGAGTCCATGCACTTGATCTCTACCTTGTCTTTATAAGAAGAACACACTATGAGTAAAGTGTGGGGGAGTCGATAACCAAATTCTATAAGTGAAAGTTCTGAATCGATAATAGGCTCACAACCATTGATGAGAGGACAGCTACCATCCAAGGTATGTTACATGGTCAAACACAATGGCAGGTAAGCATGGGACACGAGATGGCCAACCTCCAGCAACAACAACAACAACAAAATCAAAATTGGGAGGCTTTGTTCAAGCACCTCCACATCTGGCCACCCCGTTGAGCAACCACGACAACAACCAGGTTGGGGGAAAAGGCATCCCCGTGTATATAGATAAGTATTTCTTTTCCTTTTATTATTCTTAGTTTGCTTTAGATACATATTAGATAAAAAAGATGAATAACTAAAAACGAAATAAAAAGTTATCTTTGTAGAAATATATATAGTTATAATGTGTGATCTAAAAAATGAAAACAAAATAAAAAGAGTGTGTCTAGTTTGCTTTAATTTCTTTTAAGAGCTAAATAAATAATAAGGGACTCTCTACATAATCTCCGAAAATGAAAATGATGAATAGTTGCTATGTTGTAATTCCTTTCAAGTACCTAGTTTTCAGTCTTAATTCTCTCGAATTTTGGATAAGATTGTTTTGATATAAGGATTTACTCTGAACTTAAAACTCATGGGTAGCATATGCTTGCTCTAAGTCTAGGTAATTGACAGATTTGATATGAGAAGGTCTGAGCTACTATTTATCTTGTTCCAAGTGATACTAAAATTCTAGAGATTTATCTTTTAAAAAACACAAAAATACTATATGATGAGTTCCTGCATTATAAAGCTTGAATACCCACCAGAGCCATACATGTAATTTAGGCTAGAAAAACTTTCACATATATGCTGCCTGTTTTGCATTGAGTTTTGTCAAGCTTTGTTGACCCTTATGAGAGGTTTGTCATGCTCTTAAAACTAAGATCACGTACACTCCACCCACATATGCACTACTCCTACACTGGGGGTAGGCGCAAAAATATTCCATTCCATCTAGATCCACAAAAAAATGTTTTACTCTTACACTGGGGGTGAACACAAAAACATGCTTATTATTTTTTCCATCCACTAAATAAATGCTCAAAGTTCTTATTGATATCTCTCTCAATGTTTTGTTGTAGAAAAGAGGCATGGGGCTATGGAAAAATTGTTCATGAAAAAAGAGTTGAGAAAAAATGAACACAAAAGTGTCCGAGATTTTGAAAACAATGGGTACTTAGATGCCTGCCTGAAAAAAAGAGAGATGAATAAGATGACCCCTGTTCTCTAGCAAATATTTCTAAGTTTCAAAAGAGAGATATGTTTTCAAGGAGCAAACTAGAATTAGGTTAGCCACCATACATACACACATATGCACATCTTGATTTGATTGTATGACTCAACTCTCTTTGGATCCGTTGTTTGACTTTACAATATATGCATTGCAAGTATGCTCTAGCTTTCTCCCTACCCAAGAACTCCACATAAACCTTAGTAGTAGGAAGAAAAAAAGGCATAACATCTTTACTGCCTTTGGTGAGGATCCACAAATACCACATATATTGAGAGACTTGAGAGTGTCATACAATGGAATCTCTAAGTTTTATTTTGAAAACTTATAAAAACTCCAAAACAACGGTGGAACAAAGAACTTGAGACATAGTGCTTGACTTGATTGTTCTATCTTTCAATTATTGTAACACCCTGGGTGTTTAAGTATTAAAAAATGGACATATCATCATATGCATTGCAAGGCATTGTTCATATTGCAAACTTTGATATGCATTCACTAAAACAAGTTTACATTTATGTTATAAGTGTTGCTTGGTATTGTTTGAATCAAGTTTGAAATCTTTGTATTGATTTGAAATTCTGAAAACCCTGATTTTCAATATTTAAACCCTACCTTGAAAACCCATTTCAAAATCGAAGCACATTTTGGGGTTGAGCCTTAAAGCAAAATTGTAGGGCTTGTTAAGTTGTACAAAGTTTGTTTTTGGAGTTTTCCAAGTTGTTTAGTAAAATTTGAAGTTATTTGAAAAGGCGAAATTCCTAAAATGTCCCCTATTTGAATTCAAAAGTTCATTTCAAAATGTAGACCGAATTAGGGGTTGGTTATAAAATAAAACTTGTAGAACTTTTGATTTTGAACAACTTTTGTTTTTGGAGATTTTTGAGTTGTTACAAAAATTTGGGAGTAATTTGAGTTTCAAACTGGATGGCAATTCTGTAATTTCGATGAACAGTGTTCACCGCTCTTGCTACATTGCCGGCGACCTTCGGTTCGGTTCCAGGTGTGCACGTGGACATCCTCGGCTTCGCGCTGGCGCGGAGAAGTCTTCTGCATGGCTTCCTTGCGCTTCTGAGCCACGCTATTTAGCCTTGGCCGTCGCCGTTTGTCCCCGCTCCCTTGCTCTGTTTTCTTCCCGTCGCCTTGTTCATCTCCGGCGAGCTCCCACCGTCGAACCAGCGCCTGTGCCGTCATAGCGTAGCGCTCAATAGTTTCGCCTACTCCTTGCACACCCATCCAGCTAGCTCTGGTCGATTGATTTCGCCGTGAGTTAACCGTTCGTCGCTTTCTTCCTCGCAGCCGGTCACCTCACCCGAGATTCCGTTTCTCCGTGGCCAGCATCCTCCGATGAGCCGTTGCCCGTGATCAGTGTATCTACGGCTTTGTCTCGATGCTGTGGTGCTTAATCCTGTGTTGCTTGCTCGTTTTGATCACTGCAGTCGCCGGTTCTCCCTCCCCGACGATCTTTGCTCCGCCGTGATCACCGTGGTTGTCGTCACGCCTCTCCGTTGCTTCTCCGACCTCACTCCTTGCTTCAACGCATTCGGGGTGAGCTACTGGTGCTTCCTAGATCCTTTATTTAAGCTCTACTGGTTTCACATCGCCGGCGTAGCGCTGCCGTGCCACCGCATCCGCCATGGCCGGTGTCAGCCTTGGATCATGCCGTGATTGAGTTAGCTAGTGTCTCCAATCGATGCGCCTAGTCGAGGGTAGTGTTCTGGTACCTTGGTCGTCACCGTTGGTCTCGCCGTCGGTGAGATATCGCCGGTCAGCGCGCGTGTCGCCGGAGTCAAAGCCTGAGGTTGAAGATGACATGTGGGGTCGGGATGTCAGTGATTGTGTAGTTCAAAAATGGATTTTTCTATTTTCTGGAATGAATGAATAGTTTCTGTTTTTGTTATTTTTGTGTAGATTTATTTAGAGCTCTAAAAATTATGAAAATTTTTGTGTGACCTCTCTGTGATGTATATTATTTAGGAAAAATATGAAATTTTGTTTTTCAATACTTTTTGAATGTGATAAAAATTGCTCAATTCATTAATAAATGAGTTTCTAGGATTTTTCTAGGCATATTTAGGTATCCAAAAATTATGAAAATTGTTTTGTCACTTAGTTATCATGTGATGAACATTTACAAAAATTTTGAGGCCAATTTGAACAAGTTGATTTATTTCATAATTCTTAATTAATTAATGAATTCATAAAAGCAAATAGTAACCTTTAGTGATTTAGGTTTTGTTTGAGTTTTTGATTGAGAGATGTCCTTGGGTCATTAGTTGGTGATGATCCTTGGCAATTGATGTGAGTATTGCGAAAATGGTTTAGTTAGTTTAACTTGTAACTGTACCGCGAAGGAAAGTTGTATTCAAGTTGTTAATTTTGCATCCATCATCGAGCAACATGTTTCGTATTCCGCATCATGTTAAACATGGCATTGTTACTACATGTAGTGAACGAAGGTGAACACGTGGTAGTTAATGAAGAAGTTGAGGAGGTTGATCCGTCTGTGGAGGTTGGTGTTGATATCGGTGGAACGACTCTGGACCCGGACTTTTCCGTCAACGAAGGCAAGCCCCGGATGCATACAACCCTACCTTGTATTTTACAAATTGATTTCGCTTTTGCTTCTTTTTACTGCATTAAGTGATTAGGAGTCAAGTAAAAACCAAATTGGTACATTACCAACCTTGTTATTCCATATTTACCATATTACCAGTTTTAAATTCGTATATGCCTAGTGTTGCTTAGCTATGCTTAGAACGATGAAAGTCGGGTGATTACCTGTCACCTGCAAGTTTTAAATGAAACTTTGGTTACTTATGTTATCATATGATATGGGAATGTGGAGTAATAAATCTAGACCGGGCGGACTCGGTGTGTGTGAGCCACAAGACATGGAGGTCTTATGAGCGGGTTCTTTCCGCCTGTGTCGATTAAGGTCCGTCCGTTGTTGAATTGCATGAGGTGAGACTTTGTAGTACTAACCACATACTCCGGTAAGCCTTAACTTGGCTATTCTATTACGAGAATGGCTACTCGAGCACTGGGAGTGGAGAGATGGCGGGAATAGCGTGTACCCACGTGGCAATGGGCTGGATTGGTGGAGTACTGTATTCTTGGGTGGCGCGGACCCGTTCTTGTTTAGAGGATCTGAGGGTAGGTTGGTATATGTAGGTCGGGGACCTGCATATGTCGTGTGGTCTAGAATTCCCAGCTAGGTTTTTAATCGGTTCGAATCGTCGTTGCTCCTCGGTTATGGAGACTCAACTCAGTGTTCATCATTATAGTATTAACAAATGAAACTTGAGCTGGTTTTGAGAAAGGGTTTGATATGAAGTTCATGATCTCATTACGGATCATGGCAGATTCATATATGGTTCTTATTAAGTTTTAAATGTTGAAATACTGAATTTTTGTTAAAGAGCTTTTACGCAAAAGAACTTTGATTATTGCTAAAGCCATACCTTGAATCCCTGAGCCTGCATTCATAAGTTCTATCAGTTTTTATTTTCGATTAAGTCTTGTTGAGTACTTTTGTACTCAGGGTTCGTTGACCCTTGTTGCAGGTGAGGCTCATGAGCAGATCTGTTTTGGATCGTGCTGCATGATTGTTGTTCAGTGCGATGACGATAAGTAGATGTGTGGCTCTTGGGCAGAGCAGCTTTTTTTGTGTGTTCTATAATATGTTATAATGCCACTCCACTACTTTGGTTTGTATTATTTTCGAACTTAGTTGTATGGTTTGAAACAAATGGTTTGTAAACTATGTTATTGTAAGACTTCCGCTGTTTTTACTCTGGTGTATCTATTTGAATAAACTGTTGTAATACTGCAATAACTCTGTAATGTGATCCTGCTCAGAAATCATGGATGATTCGGGGTTCCCCGAGGACACCCGACAGTCTTCTTAAGTTATCGGGAACATATGCATAGATGTCAAAGGTCGTTGGACAGTGATAGGTGCATGTGGGCCCTATAATTTAGGAGGTTCTACCACAGAATGGTATCAGAGCGATCGTTACAAAGTTTTTGTTGTATTGGTTTACAAAAACTTCAAAATGATTTGGGATGACTAAAATTAACTTGTTATTTGGTCCAAATTGCTTCTGACTTGTCTTATTTCCTTCTCACCATTCGTTATTTGATTAAAAAGGTTTTGTGTGGTGGAGTAGTAATCTTATTATGCCCTAAATAAAAACAAATGTTGTTTATGTTCATTTTAAGCTTTGGTGGTTTTGTTCGTAAGAACGATTCATGCATCATAATTAATTCACTTGTTACTTCCTTCGTTTCTGAGTCTGGGTGAGTAGTGTGTATGGGTTGAGTTGTGTAGTCCATGCTTACTGCTCTTGAGACTATTGTCAGATTGTTTTACTTGGATTAATCCTGCTCGTATAGTATGGCTCGTACCAAGAAGACACCCCGTAAGTCCACCGGGCCCAAAGGAGTTCCTCGCCATCAACTTGCCCCTAGGAATGACGGTGCTAGCAGTAGCAGCTCTAGGCCTGATCCTCAGGCGGAGATACAGAGGATTTCTGTAGAGTTAGCCCAAGCTACTAGAGATAGGGCTATGGACGCCATCTAGGTGGGCAGATTACAGGAGCAATTAAGACGTATCACCACCGCTCACAGGAACTGCGAACGTATGTTAGTTCGTACGGTGGAAGGAAGAAATGAAGCTTGGCATAAAGAGAACGTAGCTAGAGCTAGAACTCATGAATTAGAATTTTATGTAGAAGACTTAGAAGAGCATAATACCTATCTGCATGAGGAAGTTCATAGGCTAAGCAATCTCCTCGACCCTAATCATAAACCCCAAGCTGATGCAATGGATCCCGGTGTTATCCTTGCCGATGGTAGTGAATCGGAAGAAGAATAAGAAGAAGATCCTGAAGAATTAGTAATGATCGATGAAAGTGACAATGAAGGCGGTAATATTTCCGGAATGGATACCGAGCCTGAAGTTTGAAGTAATCGTGAAAAGGAGTAGAGTTGTATAATAGTTAGTTCTAGTTTAAGTTAAGTAGTCTTATTTAAATGAGGTCTTGTGTTTAAATAAGTGAGACTAGTGTAATGAGATGTAGTCCGCTCTTTTATCAATCAATAAAGGCTTGTGAGTAAAGTTTGGTTTGTTGTGAACAGATGCGTCGTACGTGGGGTTCGTATATTCCTAGTACTTCACAAAATGAGAACGATATTCCAGATCCGCCACCAGTTCCAACAAATCTAGCAGATGCTATAGCCGCACTTGTCAATGTGACGGTTGAAAATTCTCATTTACTTCATGAGATGGCTCAAAGTAATCAGAATCAGATGCATGGAAACCGTGGTCGCCATCATAATCGGCAGGAGGCTACATATGTGGACTTCACAGATACAAAACCCCCAGTGTTCACTAAGGAAGATGAACCATTGGAGGCTGATGATTGGCTTAGGACCATGGAGCAGAAATTTGATCTTATACCATGCACAGAGTTTCATAAACCAGTTTTTGCTGCTCAACAACTTAGAGGTGCAGCCGATGCTTGGTATGCAAATCTTATGGCCATGCAACCCGCAGGTGTTCCATTAACTTGGATGGAATTTCGTACTGCTTTCAGAGCCCATTATATCCCGGAGGGAGTTATGGCTATGAAGCTAGATGAGTTCCTTGCTTTGAAGCAAGGGGACCAAACCATGATGCAGTATGTGGGAAGATTCAATCACCTGTCACAATATGCACCTGAACATGTCAATACTGATGTCAAGAAAAAGAAATGGTCCATGAGAGGTCTAAATACCAAATTGCAAACTATGATGACAACTTGTACCAATGTCACTTATCATGATGCAGTGAATATTGCAATTGCTTCAGAGACAAAGTATCGGCAACATAAGGAGCTCAAGAAGAAAAAGAGTATGCTGTCTGGATCTTTTGGGGGAAATCCAAAGAGGCAAAGGGTGATTTATCATCCAGTAAATCATAATCGTCCTCCTTATCGTCCGCTGTAGTTTCAAGCCGGTCAGCAATCAAATGTCCGTCCTGTTACAATTTATTAGAATCCACAACCGACAAATGCTTCTAGGGTTTCTGCTTCAAAACCCTAGGGTCACAAGTATCCTTGTTTCAATTGTGGCAAGCCTAGTCATTTCTCGAGAGAATATCCGTATCCAAGACAGTCTAATCCCAATTATCAGAAGGCCCCTGCAAATCAACGACAGGGTCAAGCACAGAATAAGGGAAACAATCAGAATACTCAGAAAGGCAAAGATGAAAGGAAGACAGGACGAGTGTTCTACATTCAAGCAGGGGAAATTCCTGAAGGGGAGCCAGTGATGATGGGTATGTTTCCTGTCGCCAACCATCCTGCAGTTATACTTTTTTATTCTGGTGCATCGCATTCATTCATCAATAGAACATTTGTGGTGAAGTATGAAATTTCAATTGGGGCAACAAAGGAAAATTTCTTTATACAGTCGCCCGGGGGATGTCTGTGTACTAAGGAAATGGTATACCAGGTACCCATAAACCTGGGTGGGCATATTTTCCCACTACCATGATTATCCTTAAGGATCAGGATATAGATGTAATCTTAGGAATGAATTAGATGTATCAGCATAAGGCTGTTATAGATGCTTTGAATAGAACTATAAGGGTGAGTTTGCCAGATAGTACTTCTCAACTTCTCATCCAACTTCCAACCTTAAGAAGATCAGTGGGCAAAGTTTGTGCAACTGTCGTCAAAGAGATTAGAGATATCTCAGTAGTATGTGAATTTCCTGATGTGTTTCCTGAAGATTTACCCGGTCTACCACCTGATAGGGATGTCCAGTTTAACATAGAGTTGCAACCTGGAACAGCTCCGATTTCTCGGAGAGCTTATAGGATGCCACCTAAGGAGTTAGCCGAGTTGAAGACTCAGTTGCAAGAATTGATTGAGAAAGGGTTTATCCAACCTAGTTCATCACCTTGGGGATGTCCGGCAATTTTTGTGAAAAAGAAAGATGAGACCCTGAGGTTATGTGTGGACTATCGTCCATTGAATGAAGTGATCATCAAGAATAAGTATCCATTACCTCGGATAGATTTGCTTTTTGATCAACTGGCCGGAGCCAAAGTTTTCTCCAAGATAGATTTGAGGTCAGGATATCACCAAATCAAGATAAAGCCTGAAGATATTCCCAAAACGGCATTTACCACAAGATATGGATTATATGAATACTTGGTAATGTCTTTTGGTTTGACAAATGCTTCAGCTCATTTCATGTATTTGATGAATTATGTATTTATGCCTGAGCTAGACAAATTTGTAGTGGTGTTTATTGATGACATTCTAGTATATTCCAAGAATGAGGAAGAACATGCGAAACACCTCAGAATTGTTCTGACTCGCTTGAGAGAACATCAACTATATGCCAAGTTCAGCAAGTTTGATTTTTGGCTTAAGGAAGTACAATTTCTTGGACATGTTTTGTCAGCGGAAGGAGTTGCTGTTGATCCAAGCAAAGTGAAGGATGTGCTTGATTGGAAATCACCAACCACAGTTCATCAAGTTTGGAGTTTTCTGGGATTGGCGGGGTATTACCGTCGGTTTATTCCAAATTTCTCTAAAGTATCAAAGTCCATAACTGAGTTATTGAAGAACCAAGTCAAGTTTGCTTGGTCATCTGATTGTGAAGAGGCTTTCCAGACTTTGAAGAGACTGTTGACCACTGCACCAGTATTAGCCCAACCTGATATCAAGAAGTCGTTTGATGTTTATTGTGATGCTTCAGGTGTTGGTATTGGATGTGTGTTGATGCAAGAAGGCCGAGTCATTGCTTATGCATCCAGGCAACTTAACCAACATGAAGAACACTATCCGACTCATGATCTGGAGTTAGCAGCTGTGGTCCATGCTCTGAAGATTTGGCGGCATTACCTACTTGGTAATATGTGCCATATTTATACAGACCATAAGAGCTTAAAGTATATCTTTACTCAGTCAGAGTTGAATATGCGACAAAGAAGATGGTTAGAGCTGATTAAAGATTATGACTTGGAAGTACATTATCACCCTGGTAAAGCAAATGTGGTGGTAGATGCCCTCAGTCACAAAAGTTATTGCAATTGCCTGACAGTAAGAACAATGGGTCTGGCCTTATGTCAAGAGATGGAGAAATTGAATGTAGAGGTAATTCAACAAGGTAGTTTGACCAACATAATTGTTGAAGCCACTATTCGAGATCAAGTTATTGTTGCTTAGAAGGAAAATAAGGGTGTAGCCCATATCAAGGAGAGAGTCAGGAATGGAAAGGCAGAATGTTTCGGCATAGATAATGAAGGTGTGCTATGGTTCAAGGATCGCCTGGTGGTACCAAAGATTACTGAGTTGCGGCAGTCAATTCTTGAAGAAGCACATGCTACTAGATTATCTATCCATCCGGGAAGCAACAAGATGTACCATGACTTAAAACAAAGGTTTTGGAGGACCAAAATGAAGATAGAAATTGCGAGATATATAGCAAAGTGTGATACTTGTCAGAAAGTGAAAGCTATACATTTGAGGTCTGCTGGAGAATTACAACCATTGCCTATTCCAGCTTGGAAGTGGGAGGACATAAGTATGGACTTTATTGTTGGTCTACCCAAGACATCAAAGGGATTTGACTCAATATGGGTTATTGTAGTTCGACTCACTAAGTCTGCACATTTTCTTCCTGTCAAGACTATATACCCCACTGTCCAATATGCCAAGATATATTTAGCAAGAATTATGAGTCTCCATGGAATACCAAAGACCATAGTGTCCGATAGGGGTACACAGTTTGTCTCCAGTTTTTGGAAACAATTGCATTCTTCATTCGGTACCAAGCTCCTGTATAGTACAGCTTATTATCCGTAGACTGATGGACAGACTGAAAGAGTCAATCAAGTGCTTGAAGATATGTTAAGGTGTTGTGTACTTAATTATTCCAACAAGTGGGACGAATGCTTACCTTTGGCCGAGTTCTCATATAACAATAGTTATCAGGAAAGCATTAGAATGGCTCCATTTGAAGCACTCTATGGTCGTAGATGTAGAACATCGTTGAGTTGGTCTGAGCCTGGAGAAAGAAGATTCTTTGGAGTTGACCTTGTGAAAGAAACATAAGACAAGGTTAGGCAAATACAGAGTAATTTGAAGATAGCTCAGTCCCACCAAAAGAGTTATGCGGATAGACGATGGAGACCATTGGTGTTTAACAAAGGAGATTTTGTATATCTGAAAGTATCACCAATGAAGGGAGTTACCCATTTTGGTGTTAAAGGCAAGTTGGCACCTCGATATATTGGACCATTTCAAATTTTGGAGAGATATGGAAAAGTGGCCTATCGCTTGAAATTACCAAAACATTTATTAGATGTACATGATGTGTTTCATGTGTCTCAGTTGAAGAAGTGTCTTCGAGTGCCTGAGCGGAATGTTGAAGTTGAAGGAATGGAACTTGAACCAGATCTGACTTATTCAGAATATCCTATCCAAGTGTTGGATCAGAAAGATCGTGTTACTCGAAGGAGGACAATAAAGTTCTACAAGATACAATGGAATCAACATTCAGAAGAGGAAGCTACTTGGGAATCAGAAGATTACTTGTTAGAAAAAATTTCCAGAGCTTCTTGCGTCATTATAGAATAGAGTACTGTTAGTTGAGCTCGGTTGTTACAAATTGTGTTTTGTGAAGGAACCTCAGTTGTTTTATGGATGAGAATTGGATGTTTTTGGATTGACACATTTCCTTTTCCATTACTTACCCTATGGCTTTAAATCTTGGGGCGAGATTTCTTTTAGGGGGAAGGATTGTAACACCCCGGGTGTTTAAGTATTAAAAACTGGACATATCATCATATGCATTGCAAGGCATTGTTCATATTGCAAACTTTGATATGCATTCACTAAAACAAATTTACATTTATGTTATAAGTGTTGCTTGGTATTGTTTGAATCAAGTTTGAAATCTTTGTATTGATTTGAAATTCCGAAAACCCTGATTTTCAATATTTAAACCCTACCTTGAAAACCCATTTCAAAATCGAAGCACATTTTGGGGTTGAGCCTTAAAGCAAAATTGTAGGGCTTGTTGAGTTGTACAAAGTTTGTTTTTGGAGTTTTCCAAGTTATTTAGTAAAATTTGAAGTTATTTGAAAAGGCGAAATTCCTAAAATGTCCCCTATTTGAATTCAAAAGTTCATTTCAAAATGTAGACCTAATTAGGGGTTGGTTATAAAAAGCAAAGTTGTAGAACTTTTGATTTTGAACAACTTTTGTTTTTGGAGATTTTTGAGTTGTTACAAAAATTTGGGAGTAATTTGAGTTTCAAACTGGATGGCAATTTTGTAATTTCGATGAACAGTGTTCACCACTCTTGCTACATTGCCGGCGACCTTCGGTTCGGTTCCAGGCGTGCGCGTGGACGTCCTCGGCTTCGCGCTGGCCTGGAGAAGTCTTCTACGTGGCTTCCTTGCGCTTCTGAGCCACGCTATTTAGCCTTGGCCGTCGCCGTTTGTCCCCGCTCCCTTGCTCTGTTTTCTTCCCGTCGCCTTGTTCATCTCCGGCGAGCTCCCACCGTCGAACCAGCGCCTGTGGCATCGCAGCGTAGTGCTCAATAGTTTCGTCTACTCCTTGCGCACCCATCCAGCTAGCTCTGGTCGATTGATTTCGCCGTGATTCGCCGTTCGTCGCTTTCTTCCTCGCGGCTGGTCACCTCACCCGAGATTCTGTTTCTCCGCGGCCAGCATCCTCCGGTGAGCCGTTGCCCGTGATCAGTGTATCTACGGCTTCGTCTCGATGCTATGGTGCTTAATCCTATGTTGCTTGCTTGTTTTGATCACTGCAGTCGCCGGTGCTCCCTCACCGACGATCTTTGCTCCGTCGTGATCACCGTGGTCGTCGTCATGCCTCTTCGTTGCTTCTCCGACCTCGCTCCTTGCTTCAACGCATTTGGGGTGAGCTACTGGTGCTTCCTGGATCCTTTGTTTAAGCTCTACTGGTTTCATGTCGTTGGCGTAGCGCTGCCGTGCCACCGCGTCCGCCATGGCCGGTGTCAGCCTTGGATCGTGCCATGATTGAGTTAGCTAGTGTCTCCGATCGATGCGCCTAGTCGAGGGTAGTGTTCTGGTACCTTGGTCGTCACCATCGGTCCCACCGTCGGCGAGATATCGCCGGTCAGCGCGCGTGTCGCCGGAGTCAAAGCCTGAGGTTGAAGATGACATGTGGGGTCGAGATGCCAGTGACTGTGTAGTTCAAAAATGGATTTTTCTATTTTCTGGAATGAATGAATAGTATCTGTTTTTGTTATTTTTGTGTAGATTCATTTAGAGCTCCAAAAATTATGAAATTTTTTGTGTGACCTCTCTGTGATGTATATTATTTAGGAAAAATATGAAATGTTGTTTTTAAATACTTTTTGAATATGATAAAAATTGCTCAATTAATTAATAAATGAGTTTCCAGGATTTTTCTAGGCTTATTTAGGAATCCAAAAATTATGAAAATTGTTTTGTCACTTAGTTATCATGTGATGAACATTTACAAAAATTTTGAGGCCAATTGGAACAAGTTGATTTATTTCATAATTCTTAATTAATTAATTAATTCATTCATAAAAGCAAATAGTAACCTTTAGTGATTTAGGTTTTGTTTGAGTTTTTGATTGAGTGATGTCCTTGGGTCATTAGTTGGTGATGATCCTTGGCAATTGATGTGAGTGTTGTGAAAATGGTTTAGTTCGTTTAACTTATAACTGTACCGCGAAGGAAAGTTGTATTCAGGTTGTTAATTTTGCATCCATCATCGAGCATCATGTTTCGTATTCCGCATCATGTTAAACATGGCATTGTTACTACGTGTAGTGAACGAAGGTGAACACATGATAGTTAATGAAGTAGTTGAGGAGGTTGATCCGTCTGTGGAGGTTGGTGTTGATATCAGTGGAACGACTCCGGACCCAGACTTTTCCGTCAATGAAGGCAAGCCCCGGATGCATACAACCCTACCTTGTATTTTACTAATTGATTTCGCTTTTGCTTCTTTTTACTGCATTAAGTGATTAGGAGTCAAGTAAAAACCAAATTGGTACATTACCAACCTTGTTATTCCATATTTACCATATTATCAGTTTTAAATTCGTATATGCCTAGTGTTGCTTAGCTATGCTTAGAACGATGAAAGTCGGGTGATTACCTGTCACCTGCAAGTTTTAAATGGAACTTTGGTTACTTATGTTATCATATGATATGGGAATGTGGAGTAATAAATCTAGACCGGGCGGACTCGGTGTGTGTGAGCCAGAAGACATGGAGGTCTTGTGAGCGGGTTCTTTTCGCCTGTGTCGATTAAGGTCTGTCCGTTGTTGAATTGCATGAGGTGAGACTTTGTAGTACTAACCACATACTCTGGTAAGCCTTAACTTGGCTATTCTATTACGAGAATGGCTACTCGCGCACTGGGAGTGGAGAGATGGCGGGAATAGCGTGTACCCACGTGGCAATGGGCTGGATTGGTGGAGTACTGTATTCTCGGGTGGCGCGGACCCGTTCTTGTTTAGAGGATCTGAGGGTTGGTTGGTATATGTAAGTCGGGGAACTGCATATGTCGTGTGGTCTGGAATTCCCAGCTAGGTTTTTAATCGGTTCGAATTGTCGTTGCTCCTCGGTTATGGAGACTCAACTCACTGTTCATCATCGTAGTATTAACAAATGAAACTTGAGCTGGTTTTGAGAAAGGGTTTGATATGAAGTTCATGATCTCATTATGGATCATGGCAGATTCATATATGGTTCTTATTAAGTTTTAAATGTTGAAATACTGAATTTTTGTTAAAGAGCTTTTACGCAAAAGAACTTTGATTATTGCTAAAGCCATACCTTGAATCCCTGAGCCTGCATTCATAAGTTCTATCAGTTTTTATTTTCAGTTAAGTCTTGTTGAGTACTTTTGTACTCAGGGTTCGTTGACCCTTGTTGCAGGTGAGGCTCATGAGCAGATCTGTTTTGGATCGTGCTGCATGACTGTTGTTCAGTGCGATGACGATAAGTAGATGTGTGGCTCTTGGGCAGAGCAACTTTTTTGTGTGTTCTGTAATATGTTATAATGCCACTCCACTACTTTGGTTTGTATTATTTTCGAACTTAGTTATATGGTTTGAAACAAATGGTTTGTAAACTATGTTATTATAAGACTTCCGCTGTTTTTACTCTGGTGTATCTATTTGAATAAACTGTTGTAATACTGCAATAACTCTGTAATGTGATCCTGCTCAGAAATCGTGGATGATTCGAGGTTCCCCGAGGACACCCGATAGTCTTCTTAAGTTACCGGGAACGTTTGCATAGATGTCAAAGGTCGTTGGACAGTGACAAGTGCATGTGGGCCCTATAATTTAGGAGGTTCTACCACAATTGCTCAAGACCCAAGTGAAGGCTAAGAAGCCCCATGGTTGAAGGTAATATGGGTAAGTTTAAAAGTCAGAATAGTTTGTTCTAATCCAAAGGAGAATTTCTGATTGAACACATGTGTACTTTTGAGGAGTAAAAATATTGTAGCAACTCCTGATCCATTACTGAGTTTAGCTTTGCTCAGGGATTGGCAAAGGTTAAGCTTGGGGGAGCTTGTTGACGGTCACTAACACCAGTTATAAACCGTCAACATAACCTGCATTTATACTTAATTCCATCACCATACATAGGTATAGGGGTTTAAACTAATAAATTCCATGAGTTTTGATGAATCTGTGTTTTTAGCAGGGTTTACCTAGAAAACCATTAAGGGGGACCTATTCGTCAAAGGAAATTATGGAATTTCATCGTGTAAACAGCATGGAAAGATTCTAGAAGACTCTAGGAGGCTCTCCATGGAAGCAGACCCCGAGGGGCTGCCATGTGGGGCCGGCTAGCCCCACCTGCAGGCCAGCTGGCCTGTGGGTCTCACCAGTCAGCCTTCGCTTCGAAAGTCGGTTCCACACCGCCATTGAGATCCAATCTTCATTGTTTATTCAAGTTGGTTTGATCCGAGGGCATAGGATTGACGCTCCGACCTATATATATCAGCCCCTACCCCTCTCCCTCAATAGATCCCTAAAACCCTAATTCATATCCCTTATTTAGATCAACACACATCAGGAGGATTAGGTCTAGAGCTCTCCAATATAGTAGATTAGTAGCTCAGGAGTGAGGGTCGAGTTGGGCTCATGCTCAAGTTCTGGATCTAGTTTTAGAGGCTAGGCAAAGCTTTGTATCTTCACTTCTACATCTTGTAAGACATTATCAATTTATCATATTCTTATCTACATGGCTATGCTTACTTTGAATATATATCTTGCTTAGTTATGGTTATCATTACTTTTATGTGTGGGTTCATAGAGTGCTTAGCCTGCTAGTTTACCGGTTAGGCTAAGTAGCCGAGTCTCGTGTAAGCATGATGCTTATATAATGCTCTGCCTGTGAGTGTACCCTGTTCTCTGGTTGGGTGGTAGCAGTAGGAGGTGACTGTAACACCCTAAAATTTGCCTCTTTTGGAAGTAGGTTTAAAATGATTTGTTTCTAAATTTTGTGCTCATGAAATATAGGAAAAAGAAAAAAAATCATTAAATTAAAATTCATCATAAGGTTTAGCAACATGTTTGAGCATACATGCATCTGCATTTGTACTGAGTGGTTGAATTCAAAATTTTAAATGAATTCAAATTATTTGGAAGTAAATTGGAAAATGGCTTTGAAATAAAAGAAAAGAAAAAGGGAAAAATAAAAGAATTTAAAAAGTTGTTGTAAAATTTATTTTTAAAAGATCTACTAAATTGTTCATTTTGAATTGAATTGAAAAGTGTATTTTAAATCATATTCAAACTTGATTTAATTCATATTTGCAATGGTTTTGAAATAAGAGAAGAAATAGAAAATAGATTTGGAAAATGCTTTTACCAAAATGAAAAGGAAAAAGAAGAAACCCTCTCTCACCCTCTCCCCTCTATTCGGCCCAGTAGCAGCAGCCGGGCCATCCTCTTCCTCCTCTCTCTCTAACTGGCCGTGGCCCATTCCCGCCCGCGTGGCCTGGCAAGCAAGCCCAACACGCAGGCCCACTCCTTCTCAGCCAGCCGAAGCCGCACTCGCGTGTGTTCCTCCATCTCTCTCTGGCTGACAGCCGACCCCGCCTCTTCTCTCGCCACCAGGTAGGACCTACTTGTCAGTTTCATCCCTCAGCTCGAGCTCGTAACCGGCACGGAGTCCATCGACCGTGTCCGTGTCCGCCCTGTCCACGTCGCTCGATGGCGTGCGCCCTAGGCCACACTGCCTCTTAAATAGCATCCTCCTCCACCGTGCCATTCCCCACCGAGTTCGGGAGCAAGCCGTAGTGCCATCTATGCCTTGGCGCTGCCCCTCCGATTTTCGCAGAGAAGAGCCCGATGTCGCCGAGCCGATTAGATGCCCCTCCGCCACGGTAAGTATCTCGCAGAGCTTCGCGTGAACTTATTGAACCCGCATAACCCCTTCACACCCTCTCCCTCGCTCTGGGTCGCCTTGCACCGCTACATCGTCACTCCGCCGCCGCCATGGCACGCTGCCAGCTAGCTCTGCTCGCCAAAAGTTGCAACAGATCGCCTAGTCAAGTTCGCCCTAGTCCCCTCTAGCTCCCGTGCCAAAACCCAAGTC
Source organism: Miscanthus lutarioriparius (assembly GCA_904845875.1). NCBI lineage: Eukaryota > Viridiplantae > Streptophyta > Magnoliopsida > Poales > Poaceae > Miscanthus > Miscanthus lutarioriparius. Next base: position 100,979,481 of record CAJGYO010000004.1, on the reverse strand, counting down.
CAATTTGGCCGTAACGGTCTTCCCCAAATTCGCTGGCGAGGAATCGACAACACCGGCGAGAAATCCCGCACGCGGCCTTACTATTCCGGCCATTTGTTCCCCAAATCCCCTCTCTGATCTAATTTGGGCCCTACAATTTAGATCTAACGGCTGATATAGCTTGATACCCCTTCGCGTGGCCGTTTTACTAAAGAGTCCCTGCGTTTTTCAATAATAGAACCCGCGGTCCATTACGTATTAGATAGAATACGTCTTCTTCTTTTAAAAGCGTATTTTCATCGGTTCACTTAAAAAATACGTTTTCAGTTAATTATAGTCTTGCCATTAGATTTGTTTAGGCCATAACTTTTCCGTTTTAACTCCGATTTGACCCGTTCAACCTGCGTTAGGTTCATAATTTCATAATCTACATGTTAATACTACTGTTAAGTAGGTTTTCAACTTTTAAAATTCATGATTAGATTTATTCTATTATTTTAAGGAAATCTCGTTTAAATCATATCTTTTACATTTTAACTCCGTTTTAGTCCATTCAAGTTGCGTTAGATTCATAGCAACGAGATCTACACGTTAGCAACAGTGGTTACCATGCCACTATTTTTGGAATTTCTTGGTTTAAACTCTAATTTGAATAATAATTATGCAACTGGGTTTTATAAATAAAATATGATTTGTTTTACTTTAGTATTATATTTCAAAGTTAAATTTGACTTAATTTATATTATCCATAAAATATCTTATATATGTTGTTATATAATTAAAACACATGAAGTTAATAGTTTTATGAGTAGATCTCTCGGTAGTTGTCTCTTTTCAACCGTAGCTCTGATTAGTGTGCTTTTCGCGTCTATGTGTTCGTAGCGAGACACAGATTCGTTTTACAAACTTTTCATCTTGATTTTATGTTTGGTGTACTGTTTTAATTTAGATCTATTGTTTGCTTTGTGTATGATTGCATGGATGCTTGTGTGGTGCTTTATGATTACGTCTAGTCGGTGAGATATACGTGGTGATCAAGAAGAAGAAGAAGAGCGTTGAAGATTAAAGCTTACTAAAGGATCAGTGTTTAAGGCAAGTATAGCATGGGATCTTCCTTGTTGTCCTATACACCTTTAATCATTTAATTCATACTGCATGTGTCTACCTTGATTGCTACTAAGGATTTCCTAGTACTTTGTACCTTGTACCTTGACACCTTTGGGTTATTGCATTGGGTAGTCTGATGCTAGTGCTCAACTACAACCATGATCTTGTAACTTGACTAATGGTATATGCAATAAACATTAAAATATGCTTTTTAGCAACATGGAACAAGGGGGCTAGAGCATTGGGCTATTTTAAGGTGCTCTAGATTCCTCTCTCTAAGGATTTATCTGTAAGTGATTTATCCGGGACTTACAGTACAACTGTGAGGGCTATATGGCTCTGGCTTTAGCTCAGTATGAGGACCTTTTCTAGCTTGTTAGTGGTTACCATTATTGGCGTAAGAATGGCTTGCCAAATCGGGTATAGAGCGGCCTCTGTCCCCTTGAGTATAGGTTGCGCGTCATTGTGCCATCAGGAAGGGGGGCTCTATATCTGTTTGCCGAGTGAATCTAATGGCCCTAACTTGTTAGACGAACCTTTGAAAGGCTTCATAGTGAACCATGCCGACCTTCCTTGGTAGTGGGTCAAGAGGTTGGCCGCCTCGGGTGAAAGGGTAAATCATGACTCACAGTGAAAGTGTACAACCTCTGCAGAGTGTAAAACTGGTATGTCAGCCGTGCTCACGGTCACGAGCGGCCTTGGAACATTTACGGAATAGATGATCACTAATGATTAATGATGATGAATATGCTCATTAATGATTACCGTTTATGCAATTCATTTTTCATGTTTACCTGATCATGTGTTTATGGGCTTGTGATAAACTTGTTGCTACTCAATTGCTAAAAGATGACTCATTAAAAGCTAATCGCAGTTAAGCCAGTGTCAGCCTTTTGAGCCTCATGAACCCCATGATATATTTGTTGAGTACGACATGTACTTATGCTTGCTTTACTTTTTAAATATTTGGAAAAATCCCGGATGGGTACCAGATTGCTAGAGTTTGAAGAAATTAGGCTTGTGATCAACCAGTCAGTTGTCCCTGTCGATTTGGAGTCTTCTCCTGAAGATCAGAGTTATCTTTCCGCTGTCTATACTTTGAGGTTATAATCTTTATATTAATACGCTATGTATTTAAGCATTGTCTTTTGATATTACCCTTATTTATAGCTATATGTGAGATTTGACTTTCTAGGCTCACATATGGTGTGTATCTGGTTTTGTTCTTAAAACTGGGTGCTATAGTGATAGCCCCGTCTATCCTTTGTTGTCCACTCCGAACTGAGCAGACTCTTAAATTGTAGGATCATAGTCGCGTCAGTAGAGTTATTTATTGTGGGTTCTCTTCCGTCTAAGAGGCGTCCCGAAGTGCACAAGAGTAGAGTCAGTCTTAGCTATTGTTGGATGTATATATACTTTGACCATGTAATAGGAATATCATAGCAATCTACCTCATCCGTTGTTCTCCTGACTTTACTAGTTTACATTATCTTAGTGATCTAGCCCCTGAGTGTCATTATGCTTTATTCCTATCATTACATTTACCCCTGCTTTAGCTATGTTGGTATGTTGATTAGTAGACATTCCTTTGTTATCCAATAAATCTTTACTCCATTGTTTCCCTGTGGTAAAATATAAATAACGATACCTAGAGTACTCCCGATAAAATGCTACAATGGTATTCTGTGCGCTTGCGGAATCCTTCATATTCTATTTGCACTTAATAAATACCAATAGTCATGTCTGCCCAACGTTGTGTCGGTTCTAGAGCCACCGCAACCAATAAGAAAGCGACACATCAGAGCCACAGTGGTCCGATCCGGGCGACCTAGGGGGGGAAAGGGGGAAGCCTCCACAACTCAATATCAATGGTAAAATTGAGGGTCACAGCCCGCTCGCATCAGACCATGCCCTCAAAGGGGGAACTGTTGGGGCATGGATATGTGAGTAGCGGAGGTTAGATTCCACTTTGGACAAAAGAAACTTACCCTGACCGATCGTGCAAGTGATGATGTGCAGGAATCCCCAAAGGAACCTTTGCCCATGATCAATAGTGTCGACGGAGGCCCCCGGGCGCGGCGGCGAAGGTGGCGAAGGCCCCAGGCGTGGTCTAAGGCGAAGGCCCGAGGAATAATAGTGAAGGCCCTGGTGGCTCGGACAACAAGGCGGATGCGAAGGCAGCACGAGCGAAGGTTGGGTAGTCTCCGCCTATCAAAGAAGACCTCCATGGCACCTAGGTCCCGGGCCGAAGATGCAGGAAGTAGAGACGGTGCAAGAAGAGAAAGCCTAGGTTGCCCCGGCGATTAGTATAGGTGTTGGGATATTCCAGGAATGTACCTTAGCTGGCGCAGGGTAGAGATATAAAAAGGAACGATAGTAAACAGAGCTCTATAAAAGGGGGAGTGAAACCCTATGTATGGGAGGTTGGTGAATATATTAATGAAACCCAGACTTTGCCTAGGCCCACCTACCATTATCCTAACCTTCGTCCAGGGCATCTCTGCTCAGGTGAAGGCCCCGTTACATCCTACTTGCTGGAAACCTGGTTTTCCAGCAGCGGAGGTGTTGGCGATTGTCCTCGGTAACTTCAAGGGTGGAGAAGCTGTGGTGAATAGCTTGCTGGCCATGACCTCCACAAGATCGGTTGGCATGGTCATGGTGGGGTCCTGTTGCCTCTAGTGAGGAACGCTCGATCGGTGTCCTCCATGATGCGTTTGGTTTCCTCCTCGATTTCTTTAGCTGTAGCTTCACATGCCTTGGGGAGCATTGGTGCTCAATGTTTGTGAGGCGTGCGTTAAGCTTCATGAATTTTTTGCGTTGACTTTGTCAAAACGACTACTCATGTTGATGAAGAAGATCAGCGATTGCAGCGGAGGCGGCCATGGGATCGATCTGGTCTACAGATACAAGATGTCATGGTCTTTGTTGGGGGTGGTCGGTTGGAGCGATGGCTAGGGCTAGGGGTGGCGGTGGCGCTACTACATCGGCAGTTGCTGGGGTTGGCGGTGGCGGCTAGGGAAGGAGAGGTGGCGGTGGCGCTGGAGAGCTTGATAACGAGGGAGATTTATTTAAAGAGCAATGCTCTATTTCCTTCTTGAATTCAAATAGTTACAATGCCCCTATATTTATAGTTCCTATTTGACTTGCACCAAGAAAACTATGGAGGAGTCCTTATAGATTTGGGCTCCTTTTTCCTAAAGCAAAACTCACTTCTTTCATAGAAAAATCAACTCTTTTACCTAAACAAATCTCTACTTATTATTCCTTTTCCCTATATCTCCTTATTTTCCTAATTCATCTAAAATTCAAGATAACGTGGAGGAGGTGGGCGCCCCCTAGTAGGGGTGAAGCTATGTTGTAGCTTGTGGGTGCCCATGCACCCACAAAAAATTGAAAACCACTATTAAGGATAAATTTTCACCATGGTTGTAGATTAAATTTTCACACCTATAAGAGAAAGGCACCCCCTCTAATTTACTCTAGCTTCAGCCACTGCCCCCTAGCCGCGTCCTCATCTGGCGTGCGGGGCACCTCTGGCCTCGACCACTGCCGGATCTCGGGCTCCCACCAACCCCGGTAGGCCTGCTGAGGGGGACCCTATTTGGGGGCGTGATAGGGATATTGTTATAACTCCTTGTTGTAGCCCACTTTCAAAATTATTGAAAACATTTACAAATATACTGAAAAGTGTAGTTCATAGCTCTTTCCTGAAACTATACTTCATATCAATATAGGAACCGAGATTATCCTTCTTATGAATATGATTACATCTAGTCTACCAAAACTAACACATGGCTTGTACACATGTTTAAGAAAGGTGCTACGGATTTAAAATTAGAAAGTATAAATATTTAGTACATTCCTATACTTCATATCATTTATATGCTAGTCATGCATATAACAGCTTAGGTATATAATTTAGATTCTAAACATCAAATGTTTAACTAAATGAGGTACACACCAATATTGTTACTTGGCTTTATGATGCATGGGTCAAAACAAAGGGTCTGTCTTTGTGGCAGGTGATTGATGGTTTGCTTAACCATCAGTCATGTTCTGTGATGTATTTTGTAATGTTCATGTAATATACATGTAATGTTCATGTAGCACATGATGTTCTATAATGTTGTGATGTTCACTTAGTATATATGTGATGTTCCATGATGTTTTTTATGATGTTCAAGTGATACACATGTGATGTTCTGTTATGTTCTATAATATATTTTAATGTTCTGTGATGTTCTCAGACGGCTGCTAAAATACACGTGATGTTCTTGATGTATTTTATAATGTCCTGTGATGCATGTTGTGATGTTCTACCAGTATATATGTGATGTTCTGAGAAAATTGACTGACAAGAAAACAAAATATCAGACAATTGCATTTGAGTAAATCTCCAAAACAAATGATTTGAGCGTGTGGGGTCCTCCGTTACAGTGTGAGAGAGAAGCTTCCCTCTCGGTATAGACGTGAACCTGTAAGGGAAGATGAGGCTCCCGTGACAGACAGTTTGTAGCCTAATGGGCTAATGGTGGGAGTGTTCTAAACCATAAGGATGAAATGTTGGTTTGTGGAAACTCTATTGCTTTCCCCTATGCCAGTTAGCGGAAGGCAAGAGGGAAATTTATTATTCTCAATGCTTTGGAGTGAGTATATTCGGGGGAGGAAAAAAAGGATTACAGGTGTCTAACCCACATATTATCGACAGTCGTCGACAGCAGAAAAGGTACAGGGCCAAATCGACCGGGATGCAGGGTCACTTATTTGATGGCAACTGGTCATTGATGGATGATGGCTCCGATCATCCGTTCCATCGACCACGAATCACAGAACTGTTCAGTGGGCCTCTCTAGCTTTCATCCGTACAAATGGCCAGTACGGTCCACGCACTCAGCTTTCAGCCCGTGACGAGAGGTGCTCTTTGTGCAACAGGCGGATGCCATATTGCAGTCAATTTAAAAGCGCCAACGTCCGATCGAATCCCGGCCACAGAGATTTCGTTCTTTGTTGGAGTCCTTACTACATACATGACGTTTTCACATACACCCTTGGGTTATAAAATATATACATGTCATTGATACGATTAATTTGGTCAAAACTTAAAAACTAAAAACAGCATTCATTTTTAATTACTTCATTGGAAAATATGTAAGTGCAGATTTCTATTCCACAATCTCCCTTGTATACATGACAGTCTGATTTTCAACCCTGACCAACAAAGCCGGGTATCAGATGCCCTCCAAGCAAGACAAAACATGTCCTACTAGATGGGTTTTCTATTTTCTGAACATATATATACTCAGAATCATGTTTGACCTCTAAAATCCATAACTAATTTGTCTTGCATTAAAAAATATGAGACTAAGTACAATTTTTTTTAGAACTGTTGTATATCTGTTATGCTCTTGTTATAGTTATTTAGATCTTATTATTTGTTCATGTTTGTCGTGTTTAATTACTTTTAGTCACCCTTGTTATTTATTTAAATTATTGTTTTATGCTCTATTTTTGTTTGAGGTGTCCATAACTAATTTGCTTTAAGTTTGAGGTGCTACCATGTTTGAAACATATATAGCCTAATTCAGAAATCAACGAAAATTACAACGCTAGCAATATATTGTCTAGATAAGATCTATACATATAGTCGAGCATGTCATATATAAGGTTGGTGTTGTCTTCCATATCTTTCAGTATGTTGTCATAGTCTGTCAGATCTTTCTCGAGTCAATCTGAAAGTCTGATACAGTGCAAAAAATGATCTAAATAAACTAAAAATAAAATAATAGAAATAGGAATAGGAATAAATAAGATCCAAATAATAGTAAATAGGTCATGAATGGATAGATAACCTTTTTTAAAATTTTGGCACTGGCGCCATATTTTTTTCATTTAAGATACATTGGTACGAATCTTTATAGGTTAAATAGATTTTTGTCCGGTTTTATCAGAGTTGGAGCAAGTCTCATACCCAATTCCATATAGTTTAAGGTAGAAAATCAAACTGACGTGCAAGTTGGATGGTGAAAAATTGACTTTACCCTTGAAAATACTTACAAAATCTTATAGATTAGAAGAATACATTAAGAGTACAAAAATATAGTGGCCAGCAAAGATAGGCATTGAAGAACAAGCAAAGTCCAATGTGACAGGTATTTTTTTTTACCGGACAAAGTACACGAACTAATTTGCCTGCTCTAAACACCATTTATTTAAAAAACAAAGGAGTACCAAGCTATTAACACAGGTAAGCTCCATTCAGACAAGATTCTGCATTTTATTGGTTCCAGATTAACGGCACTGAAAGAGGAGAGATGCACGACTCCACTACAATGGAGTACCATGCAAAATGAGGTTTGTTCTGGTGCTTGGAAGGAACCTTTAGTTCCTGCCCTCTGAATTGTAGACTTAAAACAAACCTAATGAAGTATTAAGTTTTACAAACATGGGTGATTTAGTAATTGCTCCACCCATCCCTCATCTATGTCTTTGCTGAACCAAAGACCACCTTGTCATCTCAAAGCCGTCAGACCGGGGCTGGCGGCCGGCCACCGCCCTTACAATCCGGCAGGACGGGGTTGGGGTTCAAAACCTCCTGGAGTACACTGCCGCCCATCATCGGATCAACCAACTGTTAGCGCCGCCCTCGCTCATCGGACGCTGGAACAAGTGGGCCGGGGACGCTGGAATATGTGCAGCCTGTTTCCATTTCTCACACATGTCCAGATTCCAGACCAGTGAGTTTGTTCTGCTTCATTTTGTAGATGATCCCACCCATTACTAACAATCTATTGTACGTATTAATTCTGCATTGCTAGCTTCACGTGAAAGGCATCGGTCTCTAGAACAAGTGCAATTCCTCGTTGAAGTAATTTCAGCACGCAATGGATGCAAGATGTGGTTCTGCTTGCCATATTACCCACTTGAATTGCCTCACCTTCCAGATCAGCAATCATGTAGCCCCAACTTACATCTCTTCTTTGTTATAGTGCCGGAAACCGGCATGGAGAAAGATGCTAGCAGGTCAGGTTAGTGCTGCCGCCGGCCTGCAGAACCTGTTCCCTGCATCGAATTGTTGTTATCCTCGCCCATTACTACACAGCTTGTCAAAATACCAATACACCCTTGGACTAAGTTTTGGGATTAGTTCCGGGCTCACAAAATTTTAGTACCGGTCCACAACTTAAGTCCTCTTAGTAGTTTTTCTTTTTTTACCTTTTAATCATTAGATCTAGATGAATCGACGACTGACATTATTTCCAAGCACTGTAAAATTTTCATGCAAAATTATTAACTATATTGAAAAGTCAGCATCTGGAGAGTTTTGCCTTCCAATATGTTTTGACACAAGCAATTTTAAGCAATATAATCACAAGACTTCTTAGGTGAGTCTAGTAGGAGTTTGATGTGAGTTTTATCTGCATTAATAAGTTGTCACATAGGCAATTTTAATGGCATGATAACATTTTTAGTAGGAGATAGAAGAAGTGAGCTTCATCTGGCACAATACGATTACTATCTCTATACGAATTAAATGTCAATGAAGCACTAGAATGAAATTATGCTTTGAGAATGGATTCTCATCCATATTTCATTTTATTTTACATGATGTGCCATTCATGGCAATGGCGCCATGAAACTCTCCACTAAGAATGGCTTTACTGCGCTTTGGGAGGAGCCGCTGGTTGCATTCTAAAAAAATTGTCAACCGTTGATGATGAAAAAAACAAATTAAATGTCATTAAGGGTGATTTAGTACTTTGAGTTCTTTTCTGTCTCACTATGTCGCAGCCCCCACCTGCAGCTAGGCACTGCCACCACCTCTAGGGTACGGTCACCACTGCCCATGTGTGCTTGCGGTTAGCGTCAAGGACAAGCTCTGTTCGCTTTGTTGAAAAGCTAGGCAGAAAAGTACCGTTCGGTGATTTGTTTTGAGAGGAAAACACTTTTACTTCGCTGAAAAAGTACGGTTGATAAGCCAAGCGAACAAGGCCACGTGAGCCTGTTGACCGTCCGGTTGCCACTCCGGCACCCATGCTCGCTGCCTGCGCAGCCTCTAGTGAGATTCAGAGCTTGGGGATCTCGCCAACCTAGACACGCTCTTCTCTTGCAGGTGAATAGGATCACCGGCGCACGACTATAACATGACACCACGTCGTCCTTCCGTGCCGGCCACTGCTCCTCGGTGGATGCCTCCACATGCCTCGGCACCATCGCAAGCAGCTCTGCTGTTAGGCGCGCTTACCTGTCCTCCTCCCCAACCTCCACCACCTCCTCCCGCGCGTCTCACTGCCTCCTAGGGAACAAGTGTAGTCATCGTTTGGCCTGCTATGCTGCCCCATCGCATGCGGTAGAAGATGGATGGGTGGGTGCCAGTAAGGGGTGGATTAGGCATCACAAGTGACTGCCTCCTCTAAACCCCACCCGCCGAGTATAAACGGGCTGGATTTGTGTCGTTCGTGGGCCTGACTATACCGGCCCATGCCATAAAAACCTCTCATGTGAAATTACCATTATATCCATCAAATTTAATTTGAAACTTGTTCCTGGTCCACTAATTTTGGGTTCGGTCACATCTTAAGTTCCTTTGAATTGGTTCCTCCAAATTTAAATCATTAGACTAGATCTACCCGAATGGATAGCTCTTATTTTTTCCAAGCACTATACAAGTTATCTATAATCACTACTACAGATATGACTTTCACTGTCGGCTGTATCACTGTCGAATTTTAAGAAACCGACAGTGAGAGCAGATCACTGCCAGTTCTTGGCTCAAACCGGCAGTGATAGGACCAACCGACATTGATATTCGAGTCTTTACTGTCGGTTCATATCATTGTCGATTTTAGCCAAGAACCGGCAGTGATATTGGGTCATCACTATCGGTTTTAGCCAATAACTGATACTGAAACTATCACTGTTGGTTCGTGGCTTAAACCGACAGTGATATGCTGCAAGAAAACTTTATAACTTTCTCATATGATGTCCAATTAAGGTGAACTTTATATCAAAGTTGTAGTACTCGACGAGATCTACAACTTTGTAGTTTAGTTTTTTTATTTGAGATCGTTTGGATGTCCAAGCATACACCACAAGATTTTATAGAGTTAATACCAAAGGAGTACCATATGTTCCATAGTCATAATTGAGTGTGGAGTGGTAGTTAATGATCTCGGATGCAGAAGCGTCCAAAACAAAAGTTGTAAATCTCAAAAGGTTATGCAACTTTGTAGTTCACAACTGATGGGTACAGGCCCGATCTTCCGAGAGGTAGCCGGTAAGTTCGATTTGTGGAGATCTCGACGTTGGCGATCCGGCTTCAAATCAGACGCGATTCGAACCCTGCAACCGTTACACCACTGCTCCGTTGGTTATCAACCAAGCACAACTTGATTGACCTCGCCAAGAAGGCTTTTCCCGCAAGTTTAATCAAGAGCACAAGCAAGAAGGTAAAACACTTAATCTGATATTGCAAATATGAATGACACGAATATCAATAGAGGGTTCTAGAACTCAGCCCAAAGGACTAATCGACACAGTGGAGGAGATCAAGAACGGGGCCCTGGATCACTTTGTAAAAGGATTTGTCACCACGATTACAATGAACGATTCAGTTTCTCGATGGAAAACTAAACTCTAAACAAAACCCAATTGTGTAGCAGCGGTGACGGCTGTGTTTATAGTCTAAGACTCGACCTAGGGTTGGGGACGGCCAGGGGTTGGGCTCCCATAACTTGGGCTTAAGGCCCGACACGATACATGGCCAAGTTGGCCCAAATAGGTGACGCAGCACCTTGCCGTGGTCACACAGATTGATCCACGGACCTTCTAGAGCTGGGACCAGATCCAAAACGACGGCGTCGTCGTCCCCTTTCCAACGCATCTAAGAACGGCCCGTTTCGATGTCGTATGAGAAAGTTATGACCGAAACAGTGACGACGTGTCTGCTGAATCCGAGGGCGACGTGGCAGCTGAGTTGGGAACGAATTACAACTTGGGGAAGACCATGGCGTCGGTGTGTCCAGCATGGCGATGTCCTCATCAACAACTTTTTTGTTTGAAGTCGTTATGATGTCCCTCTATTTGATTGGCAAGATTTCATATAAGTCGACACCAACTAATGCCATATGTTCCATAGTCATAACTAAGTGTGTAGTGATATTTAAGGATCTTGGATGAAGAAGCGACCAAAACAAAAGTTATAGATCTAAAAAGTTATGCAACTTTGTAGTTGATAATATTTTCATTTGAAATCATTTATGTAGTGTAAAATACGGTTGAATTTTCTCAAATTTGAAATTGAAATTCTTCAAATGACATTGGATGAAGAAATGACCAAAGCCAAAGTTGTAGTTCTCGAAAAGTTATAAAACTTTATAGTTGATAACTTTTCATTTGAATTTATTTAGGATCCCAAATACTCATTTCAAAATCAGATGAACATAAAATGGCTAGGATGAAAATCTCATTTGGACACAAGCTTCTTAGGGGGTGTTTAGTTCCACCTCCTAAACTTTAGTCGCTGTCCCATCGGATGTTTGGACACATACATGGAGTATTAAATATAGACTAATTATGAAACTAAATGCACAGATTGAGACTACTTTGCGAGACGAATTTATTAAGTCTAATTAGTTCATAATTTGACAAGGTGATGCTACAGTAAACATATGTTAATGATGGATTAATTAGGCTTAATAAAATCGTCTGTAATTTATTTTTTATTAGTATCGGACACCTCATATGACACCCTATGTGACTTCCGATGTGACACCTCTTAAACTTTAGTCCCTGCATCCAAACATCCCCTTACAGGTGGAGTGGTTAGGGGACGAACATGTGAAGCATGAGTTTGGGAGTTCGAGCGTCGGTGGCCGCGAAGCGAGCATTTTTCGTGCGAAAAATCACGTGACTTGTGACTCGCGATGTGACCGTGCGGCTGTCTAGTGGGGTATCTCCCGGTATTAAAAAAATTCCTATTTTTTTAGCCTGTTTTTTGGATTTCCTGAAAACCATATCACTGTCGTTTTTTTAAACTGGTAGTGATAAGCACCCCTCATCATACTGTCAGTTTAAAATCTAGCAGTGATGGAGGGTCTTCAACGGACAGTGATACGAAGAACTGTGGTAGTGAATCTTAATTAATTTTCACCACTAAATGAAGTCAGCACTTGTTCCATGGATTTGGTTCTCGCTTATATCCTTCATCCTGGATGATGAAGCTACTTGTCACCTGCATAGTGTACAGTACATGCCCTAATGAAAGTAATAGTTAGAAACAGAGAATAATATAATAGTATAGTTGTTTGGTCTCTGTATATATAGTACCAGATCTCAGTGTTTTTCCTCCTCGCTTTTCCACCACCAAAAGGACCGGAGGACCATCACTCACCTCATCAGTCATCAGGTACTACTACACACAGCGCTAGCATAATGCTTCAGTCCGATTCGTCCTGGCTCTTCTCGGTTCTTGACAAGCCTCTCTTCGATTCGTCCTAGCTCCTCCCATTTCTGGACATAGCCGCCATCTCCAATTTTAGAAAAACCAAGCACGATATAGGACGGAAACTAATATTTTATTTTGGGCAGCGTTGTACTTACTGGAACAGCGCTAGCGTCTGCTGTTTCTGTTTGCGTTTCCATGGAGCTGGAGCCCTTGTCACCGCCATTGCAAGCGGCAGCGGTGAAGGTTTCGTTGGCCTTGGCGCCGGCGGCAGCACAGGGTGAGAAGCTGGACGAGGTGGTGGCGGCGCCGACGGCGTACATGGCCAACAAGAACAAGAAGCAGGTGCGGCGGCTGTTCCCTTGTCTCTTCTGTGAGAAGAAATTCCTCAAGTCGCAGGCGCTCGGCGGCCACCAGAACGCGCACAAGAGGGAGCGTGCCGCCGCCTGTAACCCCTACGTCTACGGCCCCCAGTTCGTCGCTGATGAAGAACTACTGCCCGAGCCAGACGACACAATCGGCAGCGTTACCAGCAGTACCGCCGCCGCTCCCATGTCCGTCACAATCGGCTCGCATGGTGGCGCAGGCGCGCCAGTCTTCTTCACAGACCGCGTGCTGCTCCCGGCGGAAGCCGGCCCCTGCGCCAGGCGCGGCGGCCACACTGTGGATGTGCTCCACAACCGGCGAGGAGCTTGACCTTGAGCTCCGACTCTAGCAGTCTTAGCTACTAGAGCAGCGACTATCGTGTCCTAGTCGCTCCTTCCTGGTGGACTGCTGCCGACTGCACCATCTGGTTAATCGCTCCCGGTTCTTAGCATCGACACATATGGGTCTTAATTTGTTGTGTGCTTATATTATGGGATAGTATGCTTGCGAATTCCACGTCGAATTGTTAATTAGTACCATTACCGTCCTCAGTCGTCTAGACTCGTGGACGTACGTTCGCTATATATGCTCTGAAATTTCCATATGAATGAATGAACTTCGGTTCCTCTGCAGTACTGTTGGGTTCCTATGCAAAAAATATGTGTTTGAACTTTGAACTCGACAGCTGTGCATAATTAGTTTAAGTGCTGATCACATGCATAGTTCTAATTGGTCCCGGTTCAGTGTGGAGCTCATGCGTATTCTATGTTAGATCAGATCATCTTTCTGCGGCATATGAAAAGTTTATGTTTGAAACAACGGCATATGAAAAGTTGTATCTATCTATATAGTTTTAACATCGACACTGTTTAATTTTACATAAAAGTGAATAAAATTGACTGACGTCCGTAAACAAATATTAGCCTGATCGGCTGCGCTAGTTGCAGCGCTGTTTTGTGTTGCTGCTGCAGGAAAATCTATAGTAGCTACAGTGCCTGAAGAGAAGAGGATGCAGCCACAGCCACAGCCACAACAGGTTCTTCCGCAGAACTACGGTGGTGTTTAAATACAACGAATAAAGTTTAAGCACGTCACATCGAGCTATTATATAAGAGCGTTCGATAGTAATAATAAAAAAAAATTACAGAAATTCTTATTAATGCGCGAGACAAATTTATTAATTCTTATTAATCCGCGAGACAAATTTATTAAGCATAATTAATCCGTCATTAGCATATGTTTACTATATCACCATATTGTCAAATCATGGACTAATTAAGCTTAAAAAATTCGTCTCATAAATTAGTCACAATCTGTGCAATTAGTTTTTTTAAGTCTATATTTAATACTACATATATGTGTCCAAACATCTAATATTATAGAAAATAAACTTTAAGGGAAGAAACTAACCCAGGGCTATGTTTGAAAGACAAGCCGACACGCTATATATGGAAAGGACAGATGATGAATAACATCGTACTGTAGGACGTTGGCCGCATGGGTTTAAAGCAAGTGACAGCCTACATGTGACTGCCTCGGGGGATAGCAAGAGCTTTACGTGCGACTAAATACGACAAAAAAAAAACAGGTGCTTGTTAGATACCCGGGCCCAGTTTTTTTCTTGCACGGAAGTGGTTCGAGCACTTGGCTCGAAATGTTTGGTAGACTAAAACTGTCTTTAACATTGTTTAGAGGTATCATTTAAGTCTGTAAAGTTCTAAAATACATTCTTTTTTCTCTCTGACTAGGTTTAAATGGGTTACCCGATATGCTATATTATGCGGCATGTTGACTTAGCGTTTACATGATCTAACAGATCGGACGCACATGTCGGCAGCACGACTCCACCTTAAAAAAAAATCATATTTTTTCATATGCCCTTGGTTAACGATGAATAAATGTCGACGAGTCCTACAAATTTCTAGTTTAGAGTTTTTTTTCATTTGACAATCTTAAGATGCTAAAAAAAAATATAAAGTTTCAACAGTATATTAATCGTATATCAAGGCTTGTCACTTTAGAAAAATCATAGATTTCTTATATAGTGTCGGATGAATATACTTTGTGTCGGGTTCATAAGCCCGGGGTTCCTCATGGACCTGCTTTTCAGCAAAAACTCGGCCCAGCAGACGATGTTGCGAACAACGCGCAACTCCTGGGCCGGCCCAAATACCTAACGGCAGGCCAGAAGGACGATCCAATCTCCGGTCAGAAGGCCTGGCAAGGAGGAACGACGGCCGAGGAGGAACGAGGCACGCTTCCGACTCCGACCCGCGTCTCCGATCGGGGATGCACCGGACCTCTGCTTACAGCTCTTCTCCAACTGGCGCAGTCGGAGCCGACTGGGACCAACTGACCGGAGACACCCACTCTATGAGGACCCAGGAAACAAGCGGAGCAAGTAAAGACAGGGCACTCAAGTCAACCTCAATACCAAGGACCGTACCCTATATATCTGTAGCACAGTACCAACATGGCATGTCAGAAGGGTGCCTTGCCACCTTCCAGGCATGTCGGAGCCCCAGCAGTGTTATGAGCGCCGACGTTTGCCCTATAGTGTTGTGGGCGCCCTTAACTCCCATACCAGGCGAACACTATAAAACCCCCTACGTGCCTCTGGGCATCAACAGTATGGTAGCGTCGACATCTGCCATACTAGAAGAAGACGACGGAACCTCCCACATGCATCTGAATTAACAGTATTGAGGGCGCCTACAATCACCTTGTACCCGACAGCGTGGGCAACAAGATTTAATAGCATACGTACTCTCTGTCTCTCTCTCGCTTGTAAGGCCGTCCCCTTTATCTATAAAAGGGGATGCGCTCTCTCCCAACAAAGACGATCCATCGATTTGAGAGAACGCCAAGGACTCTCGAACGATTCGAACAACCAACGATCGATTCACCCTCTGTTAGCTTTAGACACTCTAAAGCTACACAGAGCACACGCTCGAATACTTAGCGCACGTAGGAGCTCCCATCACTCTCGGCCCCTCGATCCAGAGTTCGATCGGACCTCTTGCACCCCCTATCTTTCTCCCTCTCGTTTGTAACCCCACAGCAAACTTTGAGCACCTAGGCTGAAGAATAAAGTCACCGACCGACTCAAACTGGACGTAGGGCACGTTGCCTGAACCAGTATAAAGCCTGTGTCATTGAGTGCTAGGCTACATCCGATCACAACGTATGGCAAAACTACAAATATTTACGTTTTGGTCACTTTCTGCACCGACAGTTGGCGCCGTCCGTGGGGAAGACGCCGTACGTTCACGGTTTTTGGTCATCGGATAGCCCACTTTTCCGCGCACCTTCGCCATGGCGGTCTCAAGCGATACGACTCGCTTCGGCTCACTGGAGTTTTCCGCACTCCCACCTGTTGGGATGTGGGTTCCGCCCGTCTTCGAGCCATCCCAGGCCTTCCTCTTTGGAAGCCTGGACTTCGTCACTGACCGGCTCGGCGTGTTGCGCCTCCACGAGGAGGCACTTGTTCCCGCACCCATCGGAGGAGGCGTGTCCTCCGTCGGCTTCGGGACTCCCGACGACTTCAATGGCGAGGTGCCTACGCTTCGTTTTGAGCATACGCTCTGATCAAACCCAGTTGTGAGTAACATACATACTATTATTTACACGTTATTTACTGTCTTTCATCGATTCTCTAGAGGGACCCCGTTGTCCCTGTCGCGATCGTTGTGCGACCGGTTCCCCTATGGCCTCGCGTCCCCCATGAACGCGTACGTCCGGGGGCTCCGAAAGATGCTGGCGCCACTCCCTCTCACATCTGAATTCATGGGGATGGCGGACTATGCTCCCGCCTCTTTTCACAACCTCATGGATGACGATGTTGAAAGCGACAGCTCCAGCATCGCCGACGTCGTGGCACCTAGCCACCCTCTGTCCTGGGAGTGCGCTATGGCGGACGCTCCAAGACAGCCACCGATGGTGGCATAGTCTCTACAGACCCACACCCCTCCAGACCCTCGTGCGGGTGCCCTTGCATGTGCCTAGGAGCATGGCGAGGAGCTACGACAAAGGCGATAGAACCAGCCGGCGCGCTCGGTGCAGCACGCTGCACCCCGTGCGCGGGACCCAGCGAGCGGCGTCTAGGGTCACACCCGCTAGGTCCAGCGCAACATCATCGGCGAGGGGAACGATCTCCCACAGTTGGCTCGGGCTGGTCAGAACATCGTCGTGGCGGCAATGCTTCTGCGTGACCTTCCTGAGCCCATCGACCCACAGGAATAGGCGGTCCACCAAAACCTCTAGGCACTGGTGGAGACCACCGCTGTTCAACAGGCGGAGAGCTCCGCATCGGGACACCGACTCACGGCCTCCCTCCCCGCCAGGAGGGCGGGGACGCACTAGATGTATCGCTCCATCCGCTCGCCACTACAGCCACCAGGCGTGGAACAGGAGGGCGCAGCTGCGCCACAGCTTGACTCGGCACCCGCTCCACACCGACCGCCTGTGCGTGAATGCCTTGAGCCAAACCAAGACGTTCGCAGCATCATCAGCAACCGGCGTCGGGCCCGGCATGATGATGACGTCCATCGGGCAGCGATGAGAGCAGATGACATGGGCTTCGGCCGAACCATCGAGGGGACCGGTGAAACGCACCCCAGGCGTGGTCACCGACCGAAGTCCCAGCCCAGATGGCCCGGGACCATGGCCTTTGGTCGGCGCATCCAGAGAGTGCCGTTCCCACAGCGCTTCCGACCGCCGACCAACATCGCCAAATATATCGGGGAGATGAATCCGGGTATATGGCTTGAAGACTTCCGACTCACCTGCCAAGCCGACGGAGTGGATGATGATCACTTCATCATTCAGTACCTCCGCATCTGCGTGGGGGAACATGTTCGAGCATGGCTCAAATTCCTCCCGCACGACAGCATCCGCGACTGGGCGGACCTCAAGAAGGTCTTCATCGAGAACTTCTAGGGGACGTATGTCCACCATGGGAACTCCTGGGACCTCAAGAGCTGCTAGCAGGAGCCCAACGAGTCCCTACGGGATTACATCTGCAGGTTCTTGAAGTGGTGCAACTCCCTTCCTGATGTCGTTGACACGGACGTCATCAGCGCATTCCTCTCTGGGACAACCTGCGAGTCCCTGATCCACAAGCTTGGCTGTCTGAAACCCCGTACCACCCGTGACTTGCTCGATGTTGCCACGAACCATGCCTCCAGCGAGGAGGTGGTCGGAGCGATCTTCAATGGAGGCCAGGACAAAGGCAAGGCCAAGCGCGAGGATCAAGACGAGGGCCCCTCCACGTAGAGGGGCAAGAAGAACAAGAAGTATCGGCACCGTTAGGCCAACTCCGCGTTAGTCGCCGTAGCTGATCATGCGGGTAAGCAGCCCCAGCAGGGCTTGCCTGACCACTTCGACAAGCTCATGGATAGCCCATGCACCAACCACGCTTACACCATCAAGCACCTCTATAAGGACTGCGAGGTCCTCAAGCGTTTCTTGCGATAGGCCGGTGGGCCGAAAGAAGGAAAAGGCAAGGAGGCAGCAGCAAAGAAAGGAGGCATGACAGGCAAGGATGGGGACGGCTTCCCCGACCTCGAGGAGTGCATCATGATCTTTGGGGTATCCTATGCCGTCTACTCCAAGCGCCAGCACAAAGTGCGCTACCGAGAGGCGTGCATCACCGAAACGGCCGTCCCCTCCTTCCTTCGCTGGTCAGAATCTCCGATCACTTTTGATTAGAGGGACCATCCATCCCACGTCGCCAGACCGGGCGCTACCCGCTCATCATCGACCCCATCATCCGCAAGAAGCGCCTCACCAAGGTGCTGATGGACGGAGGCAGCAGCCTCAACATCCTCTACGTCGACACCCTCAACGCCATGCGCATGCCCCCGGTCGGAGCTTCGACTGGCGAGCTCTCCCTTCCACGGAGTGATCCCGGGAGCGCAAGCATACTTGCTTGGGCAGATCGACCTGCCCATCATGTTTGGTGACCGAGCCAACTTCCGCTCGGAGGTACTTACCTTCGAGGTGGTGGACTTCCCAGGGTCTTACCACGCCATCTTGGGGCGCCCATGCTACGCCAAGTTCATGGTGGTTCCCAACTACACCTACTTGAAGCTGAAGATGCCGGGACCGAACATCGTTATCACTGTGGGTAGCACCTTCTCGCACGCCTTCACGTGCGACCGCGAGCATTTTGAGCTCGCCACTGCCGTCATCAACTCGTCCGAGCTCTCGTGGCTCGGGGAGTTGTTGGCCCCAGCAGTCCCGGACTGCAACAAACCAACCTCCTCGACGACCTTCTGCCCACTCGAGGAAACTAAGGTAGTGGGGATCGACCCTATACGGTGACTGAAGTGATCCGACCGGGCACCTACCGACTGAAGGACGACAACGGCGATGTTCTCACCAACACTTGGAACATCCAACAGTTACGTCGTTTCTTCCCTAAAAAATTCGGTCTTACCATTTTTTCATTCAACGTTCGCACCTACAGAGCACCCCGACCCGAGCACTTTTGGCCCGGGTCGTTCAGGTGCTCCATGGTGGTATGGTACCACCTCTCTTTTTGTTTACTATCATATGGTAAAATACCATTCTACCCGAACGAAAGGGTAGTTCGTTCCTTTAATTACCTTACGTAACTTTGCTTTAAATATTCTGACTGATTGCACCCCGCCTCTACCTACGGTTACGAGCAGCTGAGCCTCGTGGGCCACACCCAAGCTCTTAAGGTTGCAGCCTATAGGACGAACGGGCAGGTGCGAAAAAGAAAGAATAAAAAACAAAAGTATGCTAAGGTAAAAATAAAGAACGAATGGGACAAGCTTCCTCGAACGAAGTGATTCCATCACAAAAACGAAACTGATTGTATTCATTAATACACAAAAACAATTACATGGGGGCTCTCCCACGAACTTAACCTTTACATCTGCTAAACTACTTTTACTATAATTCCTACGGTGGCTGCCCGGCGGCATCGGCTGATGGCGCGACCGGCGAAGAAAGGGGCTGCTCGTTCTCTAGCTGAATGACACTTGGCTCGGACGGAGGTGGGGCGATGTTCGCTTCTGACCCAGTCTCCACGCCATCCGTAGTCTGGGCAATGTGCTCTTGGTGCGCGCCTTCGGTCATGTTCGCACGGTGGGCATCCATCACCCACTACACGGAGACTTGCTCGGCCACCAACTGTGCGTGTGGTAGCAAGCTTTCCCCGAGCGCATGGATGGCCTCCGGGCTCCAACCGTCGGTGCACCCGCTGCAGATGGCGGCAAAGTCCAGCTCTGGGTGGTGCGTCTACACCGATGTCAGCACCCTCGACGTTCCATAGAACATCGCGTCAAAGATGAGGGCCTGAACCTCATCCGGGACCTCTGCCAGTCAGATGGCGAGCGCGCTGGTACTTGGCGCCGACCCAAAGACCTCCGAGATGATGACCTGGGTGACGTTGCGAAGTTGGTCGAGCTCCCCCTTGAGAGCATGTCGCTCTTCAAGGGACTTGGCTAGTGCCTCTGCATTCCAGCCAATCATCTCCCTAGTCGTCTCCAGGTCCTGCTCCAGCGACCCAACCTTTCTGCTCAGTTCTGGAAGAAGGATGACAAGCTCAAAAGCAAGTTAAAGGAAAAAAGACATCAACCAAAAGTGGGTGTTCTCGAGGATGGAGAGCCCTTGCTCCTGCCGAGTCACCTAGTCGCGCAGCCGAGCGTTCGCCTCCTCCGTCCTGAGCACCCGACCCCGGAGCGTGAGCACTTCCTGGTCGACCTCTGATCGGGCCTTCTGCTTCGACTCCAGGGCCTTTCACTCTGACTCTAGGGCCTATAGGGAACCCTAGAGTGCCGCCTCGGTATCCGCCAAGGACTTCTAGAGAGCCGCCTCAGCCTCCGCCTGGCGGACCTTCGCTGCCTCAAGCCCCCGCTCTGCCGCAAGCACCTCCGCCACCCGCACCTCGGTCGCCTCTGCCACCCAGTCTAGGGACTCATGGTGGGTGAACTCCAGCTGACGCTTGAGCTCAGCGACCTGCCATGACGCCATGGCTTCCTGCTCCATCCGAGCGTGCTCCATCTGGAGGAAACAGGACTTGCGGCTTGACATCTACTCTAGACCCTGCAAAACAAGAAGCAAGCATGCTGAGGCAACCGATGAAATGACCAAGGAGTCAAGGACAAACGCAGAAAACTCACCTCTGCAATGCGGGGCAGGTCGACCGTGACCTCCTGATGGACGGACTTGACCTGCTCTAGGGCCTCCTCTAGCTTCACCCTGGTTTGGGCGAGATTGGACTCCATCGCAAGTCCTCTCCCCCCAAGCACATCCTAGAGCTGATCCTCCTGCTCATCCCAAAGGATGAACCGAACCTTCCTGGGTCCTCAGGGCAGGGCCACACTAGGTCGGTCGCCCCTAGCCCACTAGAAGGCTCAGCCGATGACCGAACCACCGCCAGCTCCTGTAATGGCGCCGGTGGCTCCACCATGTCACCTATGTCACCGTCGGAGGAGACCTCCACTACCTCGATTTCATGGCCCGCCAGCGGACGTTCCACCTTTGGCCTAGCCACATTCCCCCCGACGCCTCTAGCTCCGACCTCTTCTGCCACAGCCGGCGCGGGAGGGATCGCGAGGGTCACATCCGACGTGGCCTCCGCGGTCGCCACCGGGATCAGCCACCAACTCTGTCGCCACTGCTGCCGCCGTACTCACGAACGACCTAGGGGGCACCGCCCCACTAGCCTGCTCCGCTGCGCCCGAAGTAGGTGGGGACAAGGCCGGCGATGCCTCCAAAGGGCGCGGTGACCGCGTCCGCTTCGCCTCCCACTCGCCGACGGTGTCCGAGATCACGGCGTGCTTCCTCGGCGTGGGAACGTCACCGCGCCTCTCTGCCTCCTGTCCGTCGATGGCAGATGCGGCTATAGGCTCATGATGCTCCACCGAGGTCACGATGACCCCCCGGCCCCTCTCATCCTTGGAGGAGATCACGTCATCACCCATCTCCATGGGATCCTCTAACTCGAGCTCTGACTCGATGTTGCTCTTGTTTTCCCCGGCCCGCACATGCCGAGCGATCTCCATCTCCTTCTCATGCTTCCGTTGAGCCTTCTCAGCTCACTTCTTCTTCTCAACCGCCACCACCTTCAGGGTGCTTGCCGAGCCACGCCCTCCGTCCCCTTCGGAAGATGCGGCCAGGACTTGTAAACTCCAAGTCCCTACAAAACAGATGACTCAAAGTCAAGATACAGGAGAGCAAAAGGGGAAAAGAACATGGAGTATGGAGAGTGGAGCATACCAGATTGGACTGCTTCGCGGCGTGGAGAGGTCTGGGCTTTCCATCAAGGGTCTCTTTAGCCCTTGGCTACAGAACCCGGTCAAGATGACTCTAGACCTCGTCACTCGCTAGCTCCTCCGGTGACGTAAGGTCGGGGTTAGTCGGACTGGTGCACATCCACATCGGCTACGCCCTTTCCGCCAGTGGGGTGACCCGACGGTGGAAGAAGGTGTGGAACACCCGCACCCCATCGAGGTCGTGCCGCACTAGCTTTAGAAGCTCTGCCTCGATAATCTCTAGCTTCTTGTTCTACCGGCTGGTGGGGCCCCACAACCAGCTCTCCTGCCTCTCCGACCTCCTATCGATAAAAGGCAGGAATGGCGCCTCCGCCGAGTTCCTGATGTAGAACCATTCCCCGTGCCACCCCTGATTGGAATCGTAGGGGGTGTACATGGGGTACGAGCCTTCTACAGCGCAAGGCCCCCCACCGGCACGATCCTGAGCAGTTTCTCCTCCGACAAAGCTCGCCCAGAGAAGATCCACCGAAAGAAGTCCACGTGCGGCTCCATTCCAAGGAAGTCCTCGCACATGGTGACGAAGCTGACGATATCCATCATCCTAGTCGGATTAAGGTGCTGTAGCTCCAGGCCTCACTCATTGAGGAGCCCACGCAGGAACCAGTGCGCGGGGTATCCTAACCCACGCTCATGGAAGGCGAGGAAGGAGACAACCTCACTAGCCCGAGGTTGCAGGAAATCCTCACCCACAGGAGCCCTCTAGTGCGCCACCTCCTTCGGCGGCAGCACCCCCTTCTCGAAGAAGGCGGCCAGCACCGACTTGCTCACAACAAATGACCTCCAGCTCGACATTGCACTTTGGATTCATGAACGGATCTGTGAGTTTCTCCTCTCCCTCGCTCTCCCCATTTTTCTCCTAGGAACCGCCGCACACGAACGCTCTTGGCAAGAAAGAAGAAGGAGGAAAGGCGACAGTTGGGGAATAGGCAAAGGAATGGAACGAATGCCCTCTCCCTTCCCTATTTAAAGAAGAGGCACAACAGTTGAGGAAAGGCGAAGGATTGGGGCGAGAAACCCTCTTCCATCACCCATTCAATGCGGATGGGATATGACGGGATGCGCCCTGACCGATGGGACGCACCCTGCCTGACGAGATGGCGTATGGTCAGACGGGCGCGAGAAACAAGGCTCAAGTGAGCGCAGGCGGCCCTCCGCCTTCCCAGGCGGGACTTGGAAAGACCCAACTATGGGATCTCCGCCTAGGAGAGACCAACAGGTTTCCTGAGTTGATCGGACGGCTCAGGCGAATGCCGAGAGACAGGTAAGGAGCAAAGGGATGCCCATGTGGGCCATGCCGACTCCGTCATGAACGACGAACATGGATCCTGATCGGACATATCCGATAGGAGCTCCTCAAACCCCATCACTCGAGTCGTCGAGGTAACTCTACCAATCCCCCTTACTTTGTTTGATTTTCTAAATACATAAACATTCATTCATCCATTCTCATACACGCATTCACACATTCATCCATACACGCATTCATTCATCCCATACATCCAAAGCATTGCATATGTAGTTAAATGCATCACAACGCTCCATGTTGCGTCACGAAGCGACAGTTGCCTCATTCAACATGAGCAATGACCGACCGGGGTTCAAAGGTTGGACCACGAAGGGCTCGAGGCAGCCTCGCGTCAAACAGAGCCAGAGGAGAAAATGCAGATGAGCCCCAGCGGCCCTCCCCCAGTCTGCTCTGAAGCAGACAGGGTCATCTCAACCTTCTCGTTCGATCCTAACCTCGAGCCATGCCCACAGAATCTCCATCAAGGGGAGGCCAGCGGGCCACCCGAGTTGGTCTCCGGAACGACCCAGGCATCTACCGGGACATGGGTCAAGGAGCAGTGGAATGCCACATGAGGGCTATGCTGACCCCGTCATGAATGATGGACCCAGATTTCACTCAAACGTGCTCGTTAGCGAGCTCATCGAGCACGTCACTCGAGCCATTGAGGCAAGCAATGTTAGCTCAGCCCCTCCGGTTGCGAAAACCGCGGACGGGGTAACGCACAAAAACTCAAAACCGACCCCTTCCGAGCCCAACTGGGCTCAGGGGCTCGGGATGCCCAACACCTCAGCATGACCTCGGCTACGCCTGGATCCATGACTCCAACTCACCCGATCCCTCGGCGCGCCCAGCGCCTAGATCTACGACTCCAACTCACCCAATCCCTCGGCGCACCCGACATCTGGATCCGCGACATCGACTTGCCCGATCCCTTGTTGTGCCTAGCACCTGGATCCACGACTCTAACTTGCCCGATCCCTCGTTGCGCCTAACGCCTGGATCCACGACTCCGACTCGCCCGATCCCTGGATCCGTGACTCCCACTCGCCTGATCCATCGTTGCGCCCAGCACCTGGATCCGCGACTCCGACTCGCCCGATCCCTCGATCCGCAACTCTATCTCGTCTGATCCCTCGTTGCGCCCAGCGCCTGGATCCGCGCCTCCGACTTGCCCGATCCCTGGATCCACGACTCCGTCTCGTCTGATCCCTCATTGCGCCCAGCACCTGGATCTGTGACTCTGACTCGCCCGATCCCTAGATCTGTGACTCCGTCTTGCCTGATCCCTCGTTGCGCCCAGCGCCAGGATCCACGACTCCGACTCGCTCGATCCCTCGGCCCGTCCGACGCCTAGGTCCGCGAGTCTATCTAGCCCGATCCCTCGGCTATCCCTCGACTGCACCCGATGCCTTGGTCCACGAGTCCGTCTTGCTCGATCCCTCGGCTGTCCCTCAGCCACGACCAAACGCCTGGGACCACGCTCCTGGAAACGATGGGTCAGAAACTAAAAAGAGGAGGCTATGCCCACCAAGCTGCACACACTCAAGCCCACTGACAATACCCCCAGGCGATTCTGCCCAAATCGCCCGAGGGCTTGGGGCTACACCTGCGGGTGCGCTCGCGCGCACCCGCTAACGAAACAAAAATCCCCCCGTGGCAACACGAAAATCCCCCGAGACGATTCTACCCGAATCGCCCGGGGGCTCGGGGGCGCAATCGCTGTCAAGACAAAAATCGCCTAGACGATTCTACCAAAATCGCCTGGGGACTCGGGGGCTCCTGTCGGGTCCATAAACCCGGGGTCCCTCATGGACCTACTTCCCAGCAAAAGCTCGGCCCAGCAGGCGACGTTGCGAACGACGCGCAACTCCTGGGCCGGCGCAAATACCCAACGGTAGGCCAGAAGGGCGAGCCAATCTCCGGCCGGAAGTCCTGGCAAGGAGGAACGGCGCCCGCTTCTGACTCCGGCCCGTCTCTCCGACCGGAAGGCCTCACTTCCGACTCTAACCCGTCTCTCTGACCGGAAGGCCTTGCTTCTGACTCTGGCCCGTCTCTCCGACCGGAAGGCCTCGCTTCCGACTCCAGCCCGCCTCTCCGACCAGAAGGCCTGGCCGAGGAGGAACGAGGCATGCTTCCGACTCTGACCCGCGTCTCCGACCGGGGATGCATCAAACCTCTGCTTACAGCTCTTCTCTGACTGGCGCAGTCGAAGCCGACTGGGACCAACCGACCGGGGACGCCCGCTCGGTGAGGACCCAGGAAACGAGCGGAGCAAGTAAAGGCAGAGCACTCAAGTCAACCTCAATACCAAGGCCCACCCCTGCACACCTGCAGCACAATACCAACAGGGCATGTCAGAAGGGTGGCCTGCCACCTTCCAGGCATGTCAGAGCCCCAGCAATGTTGTGGGTGCCGACGTTTGTCCTACAGTGTTGTGGGCGCCTTCAACTCCCATACCAGGCGAACATGATAAAACTCCCCACATGCCTTTAGACATCAACAGCATGGTAGGCGCCGACATCAGCCATACCAGAAGAAGACAATGGAACCTCCCACATGCATCTAACATTAACAGTATTGTGGGCGCCTACAATCACCTTATACCCGACGGCGTGGGCAACAAGACTTAGTAGCATACGTACTATCTCTCTCTCTCTCTCTCTTGTAAGGTCCACCCATTCATCTATAAAAGGGGATGCGCTCTCTCCCAACAAAGACGATCCATCGATTTGGGAGAACGCCAAGGACTCTCGAACGATTCGAACAACCAATGATCGATTCACCCTCTGTTAGCTTTAGACACTCTAAAGCTATAAAGAGCACACGCTCGAATACTTACTGCACGTAGGAGCTCCCGTCACTCTCGGCCCATCGGTCCAGAGTCCGACCGGACCTCTTGCACCCCCCGTCTTTCTCCCTCTCGTTTGTAACCCCACAACAAACTTCGATCACCTGGGCTCAGGAATAAAATCACCGATCGACTCAAACTAGATGTAGGGCACGTTGCCTGAACCAGTATAAACCCTGTGTCATTGAGTGCTAGGCCACATCCGATCATAACGTACGTCAAAACTATAAATATTTACGTGTTGGTCACTTTCTGCACGGACACTTTGTATATGAAAATTGTTGCCCATGAGGAGATGTACAAATTCCTTGTTTTAATTTTTGCCATTTGAGGTCCTTAAGATGTTTTAAAAAATAATATAAAGTGCATCATATTAACTAGGTACCAGGGCTTGTCGTCCTAGAAAAATCATACCTTTCTTGCATGTTGTTGGATAAAGATACTTTTATACGAAAGTTATAGCGTGTTCGATGGGATCTACAAGATTCATATACAAAGTATCTTTATGCGGCACCATACAAGAAAGATATGATTTTTCTAAGACGATAAGCATTGGTACGTGATCAATATACTGCTAAAATTTTATATTATTTCTTGAGCATCTTAGCAATCTTAAATGAAACAACTCAAAACTAGAAAGTTATAGATCTCATAGAGTGCTACAAGTTTAATTTAGAAATCATCTTCATCTGAGGGCGTATGGAAAAGAGAAGGTGGAACCTTGCTGCTGACATGTGGGGCTCATCTCTCATGTCCATGTAAGCATTGAATCGACATGCCACGTAGAAGAATTGAGACACGTTATAAACTCAGGAAGCCGAACATGCATTTTTAGGAATTGAGACCTAGATGACACCTTTAAACAACTTTGAGGAGCACGGGTGAATTTCACTTTTTGTCTTAGCACAGTAGCAAGTTAAAGTATCTCAAGTTAGATTTGCATGATATATATTTTTATACTATATTTATTTGGTGTCATGAATATTAATATTTTTAACTTATATATTTGTTTAAATTTGGGCACTTTAACAAAAAATGCAATTAGAATTGTATTCTTTTCCGGATGGTGGTAGTATATAGGGTCCAATGGAGATATTTGTTATGCGGGTCTTGATGAGGTCAACAATTTCATAGTTTTGAGTTCTTTTACAAGTAATAGTGGATATAAACTTTAGACAGAATATATATATAAAAGAGACTACCGTAGGAAAAAAAAAATCTTGTTCGTACAGAGTCGGATGGGGATGATTCAGATATGAAAATTTTAGCAAGTTCTATATAAAGTCGTTAGGATGCTTAAACAATTTATATAAAGTCACACAATCAAAGCATATGTAGATACATAAATACTGTAGGTAAAGAGCTCAAGTAAAAAGGTGTTGAATCCTAAGATGAGGTGATGTATTCTGTGGTATCGGTTGCTAAAACACTAACACCTAATCCACAAATGGAGATCCGCTAATGAGGTATACTCCGGTCACCAAGCATGGTTCTGGACTCTGCACAAAGTATTTCGCGAGCCAAGGCAAGTGCCTCTGTAATAAGCCAATAAGGCTCATAACTGTCACTCGGTTTTGTGAGTCACCTTGGCGATCGATGCCACTATGGAAAATGATTATTTTCAATACTTGCTAATTGTAAGAGTGAAAAAAATACTCAAAACTTCCTCATAATATAAATTATAAGAAAGAGTGTGCAATGTGCTAGTGTCGAATACTTTTTTTTTGAACCAAACTAAGCAAAACATCAACTCTACATCAATTCCTTTCTCCAAAGCCCAAGATGTTGGTGATGGTGCCCAGTTTCCCTATGTGTACTTCAATAAAAATAGACATATGCATCAGGTATAAATTGAACATGTTAAACAAGCTAAGCTATCATTACAAGTAAGAACAGAGCATTTTCCAAACAATATCTAAAACTCCATTTTCCAAACAATATCCAAAACTGCACCCAACTGAGGGATCAAGGCCAGTCGTATATGGCTTCTAGGCCACCTGAAGCAAATAAAAGTGCGAGGAATGTTCATAGGCGGCACCAGTGGCCTGAGCCAAATGCCTTGAGGCTAACTGGCCTCCTCGTTGTGGAGCGCTATTCGAGTACCAACTTAGAGCAGCTCGTGGAAGCCCACCGAAGGGAGGCAAGAGCCCCCAAGTTTGGGTGGCTATGCTCGGGACCCAAACAAATGGCTCGGTTGGAAAGCCGAGGATAGCCCCCAAGGGGCCCAAGAGCGAGGACTGGCCGACCGGAAATTTGGGGTTCTCACGGACTTACCCGTTAGTAGCACAAGTGTGGACTTCTTGGCCCTCGAGGCCAGTGTCATATAGCTCACCTCCAATGAAGGGAACAAGCAATTCGAGTACGACTCGTAAAAATGATGAGATGACGTTTCTTTATTAAAATGGGTACGACCCATGGCGATTAAATATATACGGCGACAAACACCGCGTAAAGAGCTCGTCACAAAAACTGCTAAAACTATAGGTTACCCCAGCATCTGACCCAAGTCATCGTGTGACAAGGACAAACGTTGTGCTCGACAATGACATTGAAGCGGGAGTAGCAATGACCTCCACGTTCAAGCCTCTATGGCACGCGGAAGGGCACCACTCGGATGGCAACGGGGCATGTTCGGATTAGGTGGAGTGTCTGGGCACCCCAAATCAAAACCCGAACCTAAAACCTGAATTCACCCTGAATATTGATTCAGGTGAAAATCCATCCCCGAAATCGAAACATGCGGATCCCCGAAACCCAACGGATAATCCGAAACCCAGAATTATTTTTTCACAAACCAGCAATGACAGCCCCAATCCGAGCGTCTCCATCTGCTCTCCGCTCCCATCCCTCTGAATTTTTTCGATCCCCCATCCTCCTCGATACAATCAGAGTTCAGATCAGAACGTGCAGCCAAATCTAGTTTAGATTCATGATTCATCATTCATAAACACGCTGTTGCTCGTTGCTGTGCTGTCCGCACAGGAGCTGTGTGGGCGACGGCGGTGGGGGCTCGCTCTGGTGGCGTACAGCCGGCGTCAGGCCTCGCCCGCGCCTCATCCACGCCAGGATCCATGGTTTGTATATTTCTGCAAAGGTGTACACCAACAGGATGGTGTAGCCTGGCGCGACTCGATCGGTACGTGATCTGGCCGGAATATCCTAGAACCCTCGGTATATACGGCTAGCATGCACGGGATTTCCGGGCGACGTATGTCTATCGGCTACAAATCATTGAGTCAGATATATGTGCGTATATATCTTGTTCCTTCAGATTATTCAATAGCACTCCATCTTGCTGGGCCCGCATGTCATGGGCTGCATAGGAGAGATGCTAGTTGATCCCGGTGTTTGGATGGAATACAATCGCCAGGTACACGTCCACGCAGCCAGCAAACATCTCAACTGGCCTTCTAGAAACTTGATCACGAAGGATAATTATCACGTGGAGATAAGTACGCAAGCTGCCAGCGCCGGATATCTCGCTCTGCTAACGAACTCCGGCGGCGCGTGCGTGTGGCCCAACAGGCCAGCTGCGACCCTAATTGCCTACCTATATAAAGGAGCCTCAGGACCCCTGGGAGAGGCCAATCGCACTTTCCATCCACAAAAGCAACTAGCGCCTCCGGGTTAAAGACTCCACAAGCGCCACAGGAAAGGGCGCACACAAAAAAAATGCCCCACTCACTGATAGACTGGCCCCACAAAGTGCCAAGGGGCTTCTCTGGCCCGTGATTCTAAGAATTCGAATGCCAACTGAAAGATAGCACATGGATGCCCCTGGACCAGGGGACCATGAGTGACAGTTACTGCGCAACGGGACCACTAGTAGTCTCCAGCACTGGTGCTCAGAGCGCCTCGGCGAGTCCGAGTCCGTTTAGAGGGGTTCAGATTTATCCGTATCCGAGTCTGGATATTCAACATCCGATACTGTATCCGTATCCGAATACTCAAATCGCATATTTATGATATTAACATCTAATCATATCCTATCCGGCATGGTTGTCGTATTCGAATCCGAATCCGACTAGAAATGTGAAAACAAATATAATATCAGTGATATCCGTTCGTATCCGATCCGTTTTCATCCCTAATCCAGAGCCTAGGAAGCCTGTTTTGGCCCTTGTTTAGTTGCCTGATTTTGGGCAACCAAAATCACTGTGCCAGCACTATAGCACATTGTAGCGTTTCGTTTATATTTGTGAATTATTGTCCAATCGTTGACTAATTAGGCTCAAAACGTTCGTCTCGCAAAATACGACCAAACTGTGTAATTAGTTTTTGATTTCATCAACATTTAATACTCCGTGCATGTACAGCAAGTTTGATGTGACAGGAAATCTTCTTTTTGCATAGTGCCAAAGTTTGGATTTTGGTGTGAACTAAACGCCACCTTGAACCAATAATGGTGCTGGGACACCAGGCGGTGAAGCGGTCCTGAGCCAAGTCACCCGAACCATGATAAGATGGGTTAGTGGGGTGCCTCACAGAGGCCCAGAGCTAGCAATACCTCAAGGGATTGGCCGGGCCCTCGCTTAGGCTTTTTCCGTTCAAAGCACGCGAAGGGCATTACCCTACAAAGAGTCATGAAGGTGTTCCTCACGTCCTCTGACAGACAACCGACCCAAGACAAAAACTCCCTTGGCCGGACCGCCGGTCGTGATCGAAAGAAGCCCCCTATTGTCGTCCCCGATGCGGCCTAGGAAGCCATGGGGGCTCACGAGAATCAAACAAGGGATGGATTAAACCCTCAGATTAAGGGCATGACAGTCCGTTTTACCCCTAACTGATTTCCTAAATTAGCCGGAAGCTCCGGGGCTACACAAATTGGCCTCTGGCAGACAAGGGATGGCTCAGTGGACCGCAAACGGCCTACACCTAAGGAAATCCTTGGTATCAAGGGACCGAGCTAAGAGAGGCTAAGTCCTCGATCAGCCCACCTTCACCCAGGCGCTTGTAACACCTCTAATGTTACGGACTTAGTTAGCACAGAGGTTAAGGCCTAATAAACCCTAGTGAATACGTTTTCTAGGTTTTTACAATGAATTCTCACATGAAATGGTAAGGTCAACTTTGTGTGACTTGCCTTTGTGAATAAAGAAACAAATAAGTGTTGCTAATCAATTTGCCTTGGTGCTTAAAAGCTCTTAAATAATCTCAGGAATAAAAGTTGTTTATGGTTTGTTTTGGAAAAGTATGAAGAAAGTGCTTAAAAATGCCTGATAGCAATTCTAGTAAGTAAATAGTGAATGGCTTGTTGTATTCGATTAAGCAATGAAAAATAATTTTTATAAACAAAAATAAAATATAACTTGTATTTAGTACTTAAATAAAATTTGAAGTACAAGTTTAGTAGATGAAAATGCAACTTTTATTTTGGTAAGTAGATGTTGTTCAATAGTGTTTTTGATAGCTCAAGAATTGAATGTGGAATTCAATTTCAGCTTCTAGAACGAAAATGACTCAAGTCTGAAAACCTAATGATGATGCCGTTTTGACATTTAAATTTTGATTAAATTTCTTAAACATTAGATCCATGTTTTTGTACTGTTGGTTGCACTAGAGTGAGTACCTTAGCATGGTGTAGTTCATGGACAAGTTTGATTTTGCATTGGCGTTGTAAAAATTGCCCAAACCACCTTAGAACTCACTGTGAACCATGATTTAGTGCTCGGTTCACGAACCGGCGTTCAGCGTGACGAACTTATCTTGGCGTATCCTTATCATTCTCTCCAGTCATCCTCTGGACGTGTGAGTTGCTCCCTAGCTAGTCGATAGTACCGACTTTGGGTTCAGGGAATTGGTTGAACCTTAGTCGAGTTAATCAGCAGCCCTTCCTTCGCTTTTAAAATCCATGTACGTCACCGCTCATCGTTGCTCAGCCGATGTCTGCAATTACCACGCGCACGCTACCGCTGCTTGACCGTTCTTGGCCTTGGTCATGCCCCGTGGCTAGCTTTCCTGGCTGCTGGCTGTGCGTCGGGCTAGGGTTGTCCACGGTCACCTCCGCGGGCCTGGACTGAGCTGCAGGGCTGCTGCTGCATGGCCATCGTGTGCGCGTTGCCGAACAGGCCGTGCATGGGCCTAGCCGATGCCGCGATAGTCGCCATATGGCCGACGTGGCACCCGTCTCGACCGCTCGATCCACGTACCACCGAGTCGCTGCCTGCATCCGCTGTCCCATCGTGCTGCTGCCCTTGACGCGGTGTCACTACCCTCCCCGCGCGACCACCTAGTGCGCGATCGTTGTTTTGCTGCCACCGTCCACGCCCTGCCAAGACTGAGCTATCCCATTCAAGCACAACATGACTCTCTCTCTCTCTCTGAGTCTCCCTCGTGCGGACACCCCCACTTCTGTGTCGTAGCCCTAGACGATGTTGACCGAGCCTCGGGAGCCGCTGCCATCATGCCATGGCCACTGGCGGAACCACACCGCTGCGCGAGTTAAATTAGCGCTGCACGCGACATCGCATCCCAATTCAATGCTCCTGTAGCTAGACATGGAAGCCACCTAGCCGCTCGACCCCATCATGCCGTGAGTTGAGCCCGGCCAAGCCTTAATTTGGCCGTTTTCCTCGCCGCCAAGCCATTAAGATCGCGGTCGTTCGGCGCGGGTGGCAACTCCCCAACAAAGCCGTGAGAGGCCAGCCCCACTATGCCATTTGCTTTGCTTTGACTCCCTTTTCGTCCTACGCACCTCGGCCAAACCACTACCGCTACCCTGGTGCCGCTGACGTGGCTATGTCCACCGTGGTGCGCCGCTGCACGGCTCGGTCCCACGCGGCCGGCCTTCCTCCGCCATCCTCTACCTCAACTATCACTTCGGCCGAGCCCACGGTAAGTTTCTGATGCTCGCACGCTAGCTGGTTAGGCTTGTAGCTACCCTAGTTCGAATATAGATATTAAATCAATGAAATAAAGGAACACCTTGGGATTGTAGAACTAAAACATTTGTTGGGGAATAACTCTTTATTTGGCAATGTGGATACATAGCCTAGTACGTTAGTCATTAGAGTTAGCTCGTTAGCTTGAGAGGCGTAATCGCATTTTAAGAGTTGTGATTGCCGTTGATTAATTACGTCTCTGCGTTGCATCCACGCATATCATAATAGGAATAACGATGGATCGTGGAATCATCTGGAGTAGCAGAAAAGATGGTGCCTTGATGATCGTGTTACTACGATAGAGTGCTAACTTTTGGTTATATCTTACCTAGGCAAGCCCCGGTGTATAACCCCTATTATTCTGCACTTTATTTTATGCTTGTGCATTGAGTTTTAAGGAGTTGAATGAAACCCACTTGCATATATATCCTTATCCTACAAGTCTTACTAGTATGGCAGGATCGTGTAGCTGTTATGCTATAGGACCCCGGTAGAAGTCGAGTGATTACCTGTCACTCGCGAGAGATAGGAAAGATATTATTGTTGTTATTATCATATTACTATCACATGGAATATATATGGATGATAATTGGAGATCGGGCAGGATTGTATATTGGATTTGGACTTGGGTAGGCATCTGAGCGAGGCTCCGGTTCCATTTGTCCCGCCTGAGTCGATTGAGGACCGTCCATTGCATTGGATTCTAGTTAGGTCACAGACTTATTATCCTAAGCACATACTTGCTTATGAGAGCAGGAAGACATGTTACTCTTTTGTCATGGGTTCTGGCTCTTTTCAGATCGGCTTTTAGGGGTGGGTACTTGGTGGAGGTCTAAACACCATACTGAGACCAGGTCTCAAGTGTTGGGGGCTTGGAGTCCAAGTTTGGACAGGGACCTAGACCCCTTGACAGGAGTGGAATGGGTTGGTCTTGTTTATGCCTAGGGAACAAGCGGGGCGTGTGTTTCAGGGTACCCAACTGGGATACATTGATTCCTGAATCACCATTTCTGTGAGACGGTAACGACTTGGCTACGGTCTAGCACCGTAGTAAGAACTGAAGTATGAAAGATGGTAAAATGGTTCAGATTGCTTACCACATGCTTGAAAGTAGCATAGGCACTTACCTAGAATGATTAGCTAATTAACTAAAAATAATAGCTAAAAACTTAGAACATAAGGATGCACTATTAGTAATGCTCCTTACAAATGTAATAAACCAGCAAGCCAAATAAGCCTTGCATATCCTTAGAGTCTTTTACTTTCCTCCTATCGGGTAAGTCTTGTTGAGTACAATCGAGTACTCATGGTTTTATTCCCCCTTGTTTCAAGTGACAAGTGAATGCTAGAGCTGACTTTTGTGTGTGAAAACCTCCTAGTGGGCTCAGAGAGGATTCCTTTCACGCTGTGAATCGTAGTGTTTATTTATAACCCTCACTAAAAGTTTTTATAAGAAAAGATGTAAAATCTGCTAACATATCTTCTATATAAACGTCCACTATGCTAATGCTTCACCATGTCATTAAATTAATCTTTGTTTTCGCTGTAACTCGGATCATATGTTTATTTTCCGCTGTAAAATAAAACTTGTGAACCTGAAGGGTGTAAACTTGTTTACATGTAAACAGTTTTAATTCTGATGTTGCATTCAATTTGTTAAGAACTCTGATGTTGTAATAAAGTGATGTAAGAAATGGTTTAGAATGTTGTATGCTCTATCCTCTCATTTATGATCCTGATGAAAAATATGGATTTTCGAGCTCTCCCTGTTGGTGGGTTCGACGGAATGACATGATTTAGTGCACTCTCTTGGGTACTTAATGTCTAATGGAGGACAAGTACTCTTGGGAGGGCATTAGATTAGGTTGTTCTGCCACAGGTGGTATCAAAGCATAAATGAGAAGTTAAAGCTTCAAAACCCTTTTCTAAATTAAAAATTTATAACCTATTTTTGCAAAATGTTAGGACGTTTACATACGAAGTATATAAGTAGCCCTATTGCTATGGTTAAGTATTCGGAATAGGTTTAACTAGGCTTTCTCCGGTGGACTAACTCTTGCGCAATATACGATCTTTAAGTCAATCGCGTTGGTACTGCCTCAGTCGTCGTGCCAGTATTGCTTGCGAGTGCGCCATTCATAGGTGTCACGCGTGTCGCATAGTGCATGAACTGACTAGTCCATGTTCGTGAGTTACTACCGTACTAAGGCTTCGTGCATCGTGTTCACCTATGGTTCGCGCCTATCGTGGCTCACAGTTTCCGTACTCCCTTTCTACGCCCTTGTCAAACCTCTGTCCTGCAGCCGTACTAATCCTTTATGGCCTTGGGCACCGCTCGTCTTGTGTGCGTAAAAATCCAGCTGCTTTCCTTTTATTGGTCCCCATGCAAGACACGATGGTTGACTGCGCCAGGACCAATGACCGCTCTGCCATTACAAAAAGGCCCAGCCTAGACACTTGGTACCACCACTTGGTGCATCCTAGCTAACCTAGCCTTTTCTCTGAGTAGGCTTCTCGCTTGATTCTTTCGTGTAACCACCACCCACCCAGGATGGCAGGAGCCAGGTTTAGCAGCTACTGCTTGAACACTGAGGGTTTTCCCAAAATCCTGTATGCCACCCTAGAAAAACTCAGAGTCACGGATCGCCCTAAGTATGAGGATCATGAGTATGGGAAACATGGCACTAAGCAATGTGAGATCACCGTCTACATTGGGAAGAGTGAAGAGTTCCCCGATGTCACTGAAGCCTGGAATGTGACCGCAACCGAGTTTCGCTTCGTCGACACCTACCAAGTTGTGGCCCGCAAAGCTTTGCGGCATCTCTTACTAGATCTATGAAGAGCCCATTGCTCATATACCCATGAGGTTATTTCCACCTTTGAAAAGAACCGACGGGTATGGAGGGCTCGCATGGAGGCTTTGCAAGGGCGGGACACGCAGGAAGACAGGCCAACTGTGGTACACCTAACCATGTACTAGATTGCTTTGGATGAGCAGTATGATCAGCAGGCCTCAGAGCTGAGGAAGTGCCTCCGCCGAGCTGAGGAAGCCGAAATCTTCTCTAGGATGCTTCAAGTGCAGCTCGCTGAAGCGCACGCCAATGTGGCAGCCGCAGAAAGTCATGAGACTGCCATGGCAGAAGCTCTGAAGGAGGCTGAAGATCGGCACACCTAGCAGCTGGAGGATGTCTATCTTGTCACAAGAGCCAAGCGTAGGACGTTTGCCATGGAAAGGCAGACCCTTGGTTTTGGAAGGAATCTCTGTCCACCTGCCGGAAAGAAGGAGAACCGATGTTGTAGTACCGCCAACACCTCCACCCTCGGAGGTATCAGAAGTAGAAACCTTGCTTCCCCTCACTCAGCCAGTGCCAAGAGAGGAGGCAAATCTATAGCCGGGGCAGTAGAAGAACCCACCGAGCCCAAAAATGAAGCTGTGTGGTCCGATGAGGTAGATTAGTTGTCCTAGGGGAGATGTAACCGCAGTAGTACTGCTTTTCATCACTATCCTCCAGTGTTGTAATCTTTTCATTGTGTTTCACCCGTAGTGGTTAAGATCACCTGGTCATAGGAGGCAAGCAATGTGTCGAGAGTGGGAGAGTGAGTGCCTGTGTGTTGTACCAGTATAAGGGTGTTTGGAATGTGTATTTCACTTATTCCATTGTGTTTGCTACGTCGGTTTACTATTAGGTCTCGTTAGACTTGCTTAGGGTTCTCGAGACGACATCAAGCGGGATACAAGAGACGCAACCATTTAGGTGCAAGCAGATCAGCCATGATTGGATGACAGAGAACACTATATCAACTAATTGTGGATGTCCCAGCAGAACACTTGAATCTCCTAAATTAAATCTGTCATGGGATTTGATTTCCTTGTCCCTTGTTGTGAAAGGAACCCTTATTGCCTGAATCTTCCCTTGCAATACTCCTCTGGTTTCGAGGTCTATGACTCCCCTACCTACATTGCATGTATGTTGGTAAAGTTGCCTGGTTAAATGCTTATGGTGCCACGATGAAACCACGGGCCCCTGTGGAACAGCTGCCACTTGGTGACGCTGCTCGGCACGCATTGGTATCGAGGTTGTTGACCAGCACATTTGTTAAGTTATACCATCGTACCACTCTTGCAACAAAATATTCTCCTTTGGAAAAATATCCGTGTGTTCTAACGAGAAATCCACAACGGGTTGATGGACTAGTGCTCTTTCGAAGTAACTGAGTTAATAGGGTTTTTGAAGAAAGTGAAGAACGATAAGGAAAAGTAGTCCTTGAGTAATCTGGAGTGATTGAAACACCTGAATTGGTGCCATGTCCCAATTCTCGTGTCTGGGTTGACCGCGCTGCGCACGCCGATTTACTATCGCTGCGTGCCCTACGGATGCTGTCGATTTTGGGACCCACTTGCGCCCCGCTCCTGTTTGGCTACGCCACACTCGCCTTGTTCACTCGCGTAGTGCACTTTCTCTCCTTATTCCTGCACCTTGTCGGATTTCGACTCTCGCCCTCGCCCCTGTACCAGACCCCACCTCCTTTTCCTCTTTTGGGGCACAACCACTCGCATGCCTCCTCATCGAGCGAGCCTCCTCCCTCCTTTTTCCTCCCTCCACTCAAGCTCACGTAGGAAGCATACCATGGCTGACGCTTTCCCCACTTTGTGATCCACTAGTGATTCTTTTCCTCCCTGTTTCCACTTCCCGGTGCGCCGCACCACCACCTTAGCCCACCGAGCTATAAGATTCCACCTTGCTTGCCCTACTTCATCCCAATTCCCCCAATTCTGAAGAAGAGCTCGTAGGATCAATCCTCTCCATCAGTGCACAGGTTGGAGTAGCTCGGGAAGCAATCGAGTTGGTGAAGAAGCAGTTGGAGGCAGAGCTATGAGATCTAGCCATCGTTCATAGAGCTAGGGTCGTCAGTCAAAGGTGATTGTGTAATCTGAGAAGGAGAAGGGATCTGGTTTTCGTCAAAGAAGTTCAAGTCCACCTCTGGTTAGTTTTGGTTTTAGGGCCCACGATGATTGAGTTCTCACCCTCTTGTTTTTGGATCTGTTGGACATACGCCATATTTTGGGTGATCATTTTCTTGTTGTTTTTCTATTGTCCCCGTCTAGCCTGACTTCTGGATTAAGCTTTTGGTTGTACTGGGTTTGTTCGTAACGATGTACCTTTAAATAACTGAGTGGTTTACTATTCAAAGTCGTGCAATCTCCTGTGTAATTTTAGATCTACGAAAGGTAATTGGACTTCCCTTCCTGATTCTTGCTCTGAATCTCAGGATGAGATTCTTTTAAGGGGGGAAGGTTGTAACAGAGGTTAAGGCCTCATAAACCCTAGTGAATACGTTTTTTAGGTTTTTACAATGAATTCTCACATGAAATGGTTAGGTGAACTTTGTGTGACTCGCCTTCATGAATAAAGAAACAAATAAGTGTTGCTAATCAATTTGCCTTGGTGCTTAAAAGCTCTTAAATAATTTTGGGAACAAAAGTTGTTTAGGGTTTGTTTTGGAAAAGTATGAAGAAAGTGCTTAAAAATGCCTGATAGCAATTCTAGTAAGTAAATAGTGAATGGCTTGTTGTATTCGATTAAGCAATGAAATTTTTTTTTGATAAACAAAAATAAAATATAACTTGTATTTAGTACTTAAATAAAATTTGAAGTACAAGTTTAGTAGATGAAAATGCAACTTTTGTTTTGGTAAGTAGATGTTGTTCAATAGTGTTTTTGATAGCTCAAGAATTGAATGTGGAATTCAATTTCAGCTTCTAGAACTAAAATGACATGTCGGAAAACCTAATGACAATGCCGTTTCGGTATTTAAATTTTGATTAAATTTCTTAAACACTAGATCCATGTTTTTTTACTGTTGGTTGCACCATAGTGAGTACCTTAGCATGGTGCAGTTCATGGACTAGTTTGATTTTGCGTTGGTGTTGTAAAAATTGCCCCAACTTCGTTGAAACGAGCTGTAGACCATGTTGTTAGCGCTCTGTTCACGAATCGGCGTTCAGCGTGATGAACTCATGTTGGCATCCTTTTATCTCCCTCTCTGGTTGCTCTCTGGTCGTGTCAATTGCTTTGCTAGGTCACTGTTAGTATAGGCTTAGGGTTTGTGGAATTGATTGAACCCCGGTCGTGTTGATCAGCAGCCTTTGCTTTGCTTTAAAATTCGTGCGCAACACGTTTCTAGTCTCTCGGTGTAACACCCCGGGTGTTTTAAATACTAAAACCTGCCATATCATCATATGTATTGTACATCATTTCGTATTAGTGAAAACTTTGATATGCCTACACTAAAACAAGTTTACAATTATGTTATAAGTGTTG
This sequence comes from Miscanthus lutarioriparius, assembly GCA_904845875.1. Taxonomy (NCBI): domain Eukaryota; kingdom Viridiplantae; phylum Streptophyta; class Magnoliopsida; order Poales; family Poaceae; genus Miscanthus; species Miscanthus lutarioriparius. The sequence goes on along the minus strand of CAJGYO010000004.1, from coordinate 100,939,941 downwards.
CCTTGTATGGTTTGGATCGAGTTCAAAGTATTGTTTGGATTTGGATTTCCGAAAACCCCGATTTCCAGCAATTAGTTTTACCCGAAAAACCCATTTCAAAATCTAAGCATATTTTGGGGTTGAGCATTAAAGCAAAAGTGTAGATCTTGTCGAGTTGTACAAAGTTGGTTTTGGAGTTTTCAAAGTTGTTTTATAAAAATTGAAGTAATTTGAAAATGCGTAATTCTTTAAATGTCCCCTTTTTGAATTCAAATTTGCATTTCAAAACATAGACCGAATTAGGGGGTGGTTATAAAAGCAAAGTTGTAGATTTTTTTATTTTGAACAACTTTTATTTTTGGAGATTTTTGAGTTGTGACATAAATTTGGGAGTAATTTGAGTTTCAAATCGAATGGCAATTCTATAAATATGGTGAACAGTGCTCGCCGCTTAAGCTACACCGCCTGCGACCTTCTTCTGGCTTCCAGGTGCGCTTGTGGCCGCATTCGGCTCTGCGCTAGCGTGGGCAAGGTCACGGCGTGGTTTCTGTTTGCTTCCTGGCCGCCTTTTAAAGCTTGTGCCATCGCCGTTCTTCTCATTTCTTCTTCTCTGCTTTTCCCGTCGCCACCGCTGAACTCCGGCGAGCCATGTTGTCGCCGTAGTGCCTCCATCGTCTCGACAAAGCCAGTCCCAGCTTCGCCTAATCCTTGCGCACCTAGCCAACCAGCCCTGATCGCTTGCCGTCACCGGGAAACGCCGCTCGACGCTTTTCTTCCTCGCGGCCGGCAGCACCACCGTCGCAAGCGCGTCACAGTGGCTAGCGCTCTCCGGTGAGCCTTTGCTCTTGCTCAGCGTAGCTCTAGCTTCGCCTTGATACCATGGTGCTTAATACCTTGTTGCTTGGTCATTTTGTCTATCACAGTCGCTGGAGCACCGCCGTCGTCGTAGCTTGCTCCGCCGTGGCCGCTGTGAGCGTCGACCCGCGTCACCGTTGCTTCTCCGGTCTTGCTCTTTGCTAAATCGTGTTCGGGGTGAGCTGCTGAACCTTCCCGTGCCTTTTGTTTAGGCTCTACCGGCCTTGTTTCGCCGACGTAGCACCACCGAGCCACCGTGTCCGCCATGGCCGGTGTCAAGCTCGAACCTCGCCGTAATTAGTCCGGCTTATGCCCCAAATCGATGCGCCTTGTCTTTGTGATCATGTTGGTACTCTCGCCGTCGTCGTTGGTCTCACCGGCGGCGAGAAATCGTCGGTCAGCGCCGTCATCGCCATAGTCAAAGTGGGAGGAAGGGGATGACGGGTGGGGTCACCTTGTCAGTGACCGTGGGTTTCAAAATGAATTTTTCCTTTTTCAGAAATGGATGAATAGTATAAGTTTTTGTTATTTTTGTGTAGAATTATTTAGAGCTCCAAAAATTATGAAAATTTTTGTGTGACCTCTCTATGATGTATGTTATTTAGGAAAAATATGAAATGTTATTTTTCAATACTTTTTGAATGTGATAAAAATTGCTCAATTAATTAATAAATGAGTTTCCATGATTTTTCTAGGCTTAATTAATTATCCAAAAATTATGAAAATTGTTTTGCCACTTAGTTATCATGTGATGAAGCTTTAAAAAAATGTTGAGCTCAATTTGAATAAGTTGATTTATTTCATAATTTTTAGTTAAATAATTAATTCATAAAAGCAAATAGTAACCTTTAATGATTTATGTTTTGATTGAATTTTGGATTGAGTGATGACCTTGGGTCATTAGTTGGTAATGATCCTTGACAATTGATGTAAGTGTTACGAAAAAGGTTTAGTTAGTTTGACTTGTAACTGTACCGCGAAGGAAAGTTGTATTCAAGTTGTTAACTTTTGCATCCATCGTCGAGCATCATATTTTGTATCTCGCATCATGTTAAACACGGCATTGTTACTACGTGTAGTGAACGAAGGTGAACACGTGGTAGTTAATCAAGTTGTGGAAGAAGTTAATCCTTCTGTGGAGGTTGGAATTGAGATAGGTGGAACGACTCCGTAACCTAACTTTTCTATCAACGAAGCCAAGCCCCGGATGCATTTAAACCTACCTTGTGTTTTACAAATTGATTTTGCTTTTGCTTTTCTTTACTGCATTAAGTGATTAGGAGTTAAGTGAAAATCTAATTGGTGCATTACCAACCTTGTTTTTCCATATCTACCTTGTTACCAGTTTTAATTCGTAATGCCTAGTTATGCTTAGCCATGCTTAGACGGATAAAGGTTAGGTGATTACCTGTCACCTACAAGTTTTAAATGGATCTTTGGTTACTTATGTTATCATGTGATATGAGCATGTGGAGTAATAAATCTAGACCGGGCAGACTCGGTGTGTGAGAGCCACAAGACATGGAGGTCTTGTGAGCGGGTTCTTTCCGCCTGTGTCGATTAAGGTCCGTCCGTTGTTGAATTGCATGAGGTGAGACTTTGTAGTACTAACCACATACTCTGGTAAGCCTTAACTTGGCAATTCTATTATGAGAATGGCTACTCGCGCACTGGGAGTGGAGAGATGGCGGGAATAGCGTGTACCCACGTGGCAATGGGCTGGATTGGTGGAGTACTGTATTCTCGGGTGGTGCGGACCCGTTCTTGTTTTAGAGGACCTGATGGTAGGTTGGTATATGTAGGTCGGGGACCTACATATGTCGTGTGGTCTAGAATTCCCTAGCTGGGTTTTAATCGGTTCGAATCGTCGTTGCTCCTCGGTTATGGAGACTCAACTCACTGTTCATCATCGTAGTTAATAAATGGAACTTGAGCTGGATTTGAGAAAGAGTTTGATATGAAGTTCATGATCTCATTACGGATCATGGCAGATTCATATGTGGTTCTTATGAAGTTTTATATGTTGAAGTAAAGAATTTTGTTAAAAGAGCTTTTATGCAAAAGAACTTTGATTATTGCTAAAGCCATACCTTGAATCCCTGAGCCTGCATTCCTGAGTTCTATTAGTTTTTATTTTCAGTTAAGTCTTGTTGAGTACTTTTGTACTCAGGGTTTGTTGACCCTTGTTGCAGGTGAGGCTCATGAGCAGGTCTGCTTTGGACCGTGCTGCATGACTGTTGTTCAATGCGATGACGATAAGTAAATGCGTGGCCCTTGGGCAGGGCAATCTATTTGTGTGTTTGTATTATGTTATAATGCCACTCCACTACTTTGGTTTGTAATAAGTTTGTAAGTTTTGAAACTACTGTTTTGTAAACTAAGTTATTGTAAGACTTCCGCTATTTTACTCTGATGTAGATATTTGAATAAATGTTGTAATACTATAATGACTCTGTAATGGGATCCTGCTTGGAAATCGTGGATGATTCGGGGTTCTCCGAGGACACCCAAAGTCTTCTTAAGTTACCAGGAACATATGCATAGATGTCAAAGGTCGTTGGATAGTGATAGGTGCATGTGGGCCCTATAATTTAGGAGGTTCTGCCACACTCGGCCTGGAGTGAGCGGTCACCGCGTTCTGATGCTCGTTGTGGCCACGTTCGGCCGAGCCACGTGCACGTGTGGCGGGCCGTGGCCTGGCCATCTCTGGCCACAACACCCGTTGCTGGCCATGGGCCGCCAACACAGCCAACCCCTGGCCCTGTGTCCCTCGGCCCCTGCCGCCCTACCGCGTGGCTGGCCCATCCGTCGTCACACTGCTGCTGCCGCTGTCTTCCCTGCCTCGTGCTGCGATGTTGCTGTTGTCCTGCTCGCCACCATGCGTGTTTATGGCACTATGGCCGCACATGCCGTGCCCGACCGTGGATGCGCACATTTTGTCTATAGCTACTGCATGCGTGCCGCTCTGATGGCTTCGCCCGTGTTCCACCACGGCAAGGACGACTCGAGCTCTAACCTACCCCCTCCCTTCTCTACCATCCCAACTGGCGGACCCCGCTCACCAATTTGGCTTGGACATGTCACCTTGGCTCGATTTGTCGCGTCTCATGCTGCCCCATTAAGTCGCCTATTCGCCCGTCCCCACCCCGCCTTGAGTCATGCTCGGCCAAGCTCCAATTTGGGCGTTTCCTCGCAACCGGGCCAATAAGGCCATGATCGGCAGGTGCCGATGGCAGCCCTCCAACCAACCATCTAGAGCCAATCGGCTACACTACTAGCTTTGCCTAGAACTCCTCTTCCTTCTGCGCCCCTTAGCCTTACCGCTACCACCACCCCAGTGCCACTGACGTGGCCGTGTTCACCGTGGTACGCCATCGCACCGTTTGGTCGCACGCGGCCAGCCCTGCTCAGGTTGTCTTCGACCGTGCACCGTGGCTGAGCACTTTGGTGCATCCTGGTGCATCTTGCTGCATCTCACCGCCTCTTAGTATATGCGCTAGGGCCGTATGTGGAGGTTGGCCCGTTAGCCGGGCCTGCGCGAGCCTCTGGTGGCCGGCGTAACCGACCCATGCCATCGCCCACCACGCCGCCATGCACAGAGTCGTTGGGGTGTGCATGAGGAAATTCGAGTAAATCTAGGGGGTTCAATGAATTCGTTAGAGAGGCATAGGAATAGTGTTGTGGGTTTAGGTGTAATTCGGGTTAAGCTCGAGGTCTCTTTTGCAAAAGCGCCATCACGCGCTGGCTTCCCCCGCCGCCGGCCGTCTCGCACGTCGGCCACGTCCGCATGGGCCGTGCATAAATGGGCCGCGTGGCTGAAATTGTTTTTCTTTTTGTTATGAATTGGTTGATGCTTTTCTAATTTAATTTCTGAGCTAAACATGTAGACTTAATATAAAATCGTATCGGTGTCCAAAAATTATGAAACTAATTTTGTTAGGTTCCTAATATCATGATCTACCTGTTAATATATCTTGTTCACATAGTCTCATAGTATTTTCAGAAGTTATCTAATTGAATCGAGATGCTTAATATTGTTAAGATATAAACTTGTAGGAGTTTTTGTAATAAATTGATAATAGTGCTGGCTCTAAAAATTTCACAGTAAATTCTTAATATTGTTAGGTGCTCACTGTAATTTTTGTAGCTCCATAATAAGTGGCTTGCTAAGATAGCTAAGGAGCCCTAGTTCGAATATAAAATTAATGAAATAAAGAAACATCTTGAAAGTCTAAAGCTAAAACACTTGTTGGGAACTAACTCCTTATTCGACAACATGGATACATGGCCTAGTACGTTAGTCATTAGAGCTAGCTCATTAGCATGAGAGGCGTAAATGTATTTTAAGAGTTGTAGTTGTCGTTGGTTAATTACGTCTCTGTGTTGCATCCATGTATATCATAATAGTAATAATGATGGATCGTGGAGTCGACCGAAGAAGCAGAAAAGATGGTGCCTTGATGATCGTGCCACCATGATGGAGTGCTAACTTTTGGTTATATCTTACCCAAGCAAGCCCCGGTGCATAACCCCTGTTATTCTGCACTTTATTTTATGCTTCTGCATTAAGTTTTAAGGAGTTGAATGAAACCCACTTGCATACATATATCCTTATCGTATGAGTCTTACTAGTATGGTAGGATCGTGTAGCTGCTATGCTATAGGACCCTGGTAGAAGTCGAGTGATTACCTGTCACTCGCGAGAGATAGGAAAGATATTATTGTTGTTATTATCATATTACTATCACATGGAATATATATGGATGATAATTGGAGACCGGGCAGGATTGTACATTGGATTTGGACTTGGTTAGGCATCTAAGCGAGGCTCCAGTTGCATTTGTCTCGCCTGAGTCGATTGAGGACCGTCCGTTTCTATGGATGGTAGTCAGGTTATAGATATATTATCCTAAGCACATACTTGCTTATGGGAGCAGGAAGACTTGTTACTCTCTTGTCGTGGGTTTTGGCTCTTTTCGGATTTGCTTTTAGGGGTGGGTACTAGGTGGATGTCTAAGCACCATACTGAGGCTGAGTCTCAGGTGTTGGGGGCTTGGAGTCCATGTTTGGACGGGGATCTAGATCCCGTGATAGGAGTGGAATGGGTTGGTCTTATTTGTGCCTAGGGCACAAGCGAGGCATGTGTTTCGGGGTACCCAGCTAGGATACATTGATTCACGAATCGCCATTTCTTTTGAGATGGTACCAACTTGGCTATGGTCTAGCACCGTAGTAAGAACTAGAATATGAAAGATAGTAAAATGGTTCTAATTGCTTACCACATGCTTGAAAGTAGCTTAGGTTCTTACTTAGAATGATTAGCTAATTAACTAAAAATAACTGCTAAAAACTTTGAACATAAGGATGCACCATTAGTAATGCTTCCTGTAAATGCAATAAACTAGCAAGCCAAATAAGCCTTGCATATCCTTAGAGTCTTTTATTTTCCTCATGTCGGGTAAGTCTTGCTGAGTACAATCGAGTACTCAGGGTTTTATTCCACCTGTTGCAGGTGACAGGTGGATACTAGAGCTAACTCTTGTGTGTGGAAACCTTCTTGTGGGCTTAGAGAGGATTCCTTTCACGCTGCGATCGTAGTGTTTATTTATAACCCTCACCAAAGATTTTCATAAGAAAAGATGTAGAATCTGCTAGCATATCTTGTATAGAAATGACTACTATGTTAATGCTTCACCATGTCATTAGATAAATCTTTGTTTTTGCTATAACTCTGATCATATGCTTAATTTCTGTTGTTGTATTCAACTTGTTTTAAGTACTCTAATGTTGTAATAAAGTGATGTAAGAAATGGCTAAGAATGTTGTAAGCTTTATCCTCTCGTTTGTGATCCTGATGAAGATGTGGATTTTTGAGTTCTCCCATTGGGTGTGCTCGATGGAACAATCTGAATTAGTGCGCTCCCCTGGGTACTTGGTGTCTAATGGTAGACAGGTACTCTTGGGAGGGCATTAGCTCAGGCGGTTCTGCCATAGATGTCATCAGAGCATAAATGAGGAGATAAAGCTTCAAAACCCTTTTCTAAATTAAAGTGTGATAACATATTTTTGCAAAAAGTTAGGGCGTTTGCATACGAAATATATAAGTAGCCCTATTGCTATGGTTAAGTATTTGGAATAGGTTTAACTAGGCTTTCTCTGGTGGACTAACTCTTGCGTAGTATATGATCCTTAAGTTAGTCACATTTGTACTGCCTCAGTTGTCGTGCTACTATTGCTTGTGAGTGCGCCCTTCATAGATGTCACGCATGTCACATAGTGCACTTACTGACCAGTCCTTGTCTGTGAGTTACTACTGTACTATTGCTTCGTGCATCGCGTTCGCCATGAATCACGCTTGTCGTGCACATTTTTTGTACTCCATTTTGTGCTCTTATCGGACCTCTGCCCTGTAGCTATACTAGTCCTTTATGGCCTCAAGTACCATTCGTCTCATGCACGTAAAGATTCTGCTGCTTTCCTTTTATTGGTCTCCATGCAAGACTCGATGGTGGCCTGCACCAAGACCAATGACCGCTATGCCATTACAAAGAGGCCAAGCCTAGTCACTTGGTTTCACCACTCGGTGCATCCTAGCTCACCTAGCCTTTCTTTTGAGCAAGCTTCTCGCTCCATCCTTCCTTGTAACCACCACCCACCTAGGATGGTAGGAGCCTACGTTAGTAGCTACTGCCTGAACATTGAAGGTTTTCCTAGAATTCTGTATGCCACCCTGCAAAAACTCAGAGTCAAGGATCGCCCCAAGTATGAGGGCACTGTGAGTATGAGAAACATGGCACTGAGAGATGTGAGGTCACCATCTACATTGGGAGGAGTGAAGAGTTCCCTGACATCATTGAAGCCTGGAATGTGACCACAACCAGGTTTCGCTTTGTCGACACCTACCAAGTTGTGGCCCGCAAAGCCTTGCGGCATCTTTACCAGATCTATGAAGAGCCCATGGCTCGTACCCCCATGAGGTTCTTTTCACCTTTGGAAAAGAATCGACAGGTATGGAGGGCTCGCATGGAGGCTTTGTGTGGTAGAACCGCCTAAAATAACACGCTTTTGGAGGTGCTCGTCTTCCATTAGACACTAAGCACTTCAAAAGTTAGCTACATCGGACAGTTCCATCGAGCACACCCCAAGGGAGAACTCAAAACAATCCATGTTTTACCTCCAAAATCCAATAATGAGTATGAGTTTACAATACTTAGTTCATTTCATACAACAAGAGTTCTTGGAAATTATTTATTACAATACCAGAGTTTAGAGTGAGATAATTAAACAGCGGAATTGAAATAAACATCTAACGAAAATGATACAAGGATCCATCTGTGCCCACCAGGAGAATCCTTCACACAAGAGCTACTCCTCAAGCTGCACCTACAACTAGGGTAAATAAACCCTAAGTACACAATGTACTTGCAAGACTTACCCGACTAGTGGAAATAGTTTCCTGACTCCAAGGGTATGATAGACAGTAAGGTTTGTTGTTTTCTTTTTGTTTGCGGAAAGCATTACTAATAATTCATCCTTATAGTCAAGTTTTATTAGTAGTCATGATTACTTCATTAGCTAACCATTCTAGGTAAGCACCTGTTCTACTTTCAAGCAAGGGTTGAGCAATCAGAACCATTTCACCATCTTTCATCTTCTAGTTCTTACTACGGTGCTAGACCATAGCCAAGTCGTACCGTCTCACATACATGGCAATTCACGAACCAATGTATCCCAACTGGGTACCTCGAAACACATGCCCCGTTTGTACCCCAGGCATAAACAAGACCAACCCATTTCACTCCTGCCATAGGGTCCAGGTCCCCATCCAAACTTGGACTCCAAGCCCCCACACTTGAGACCCGGTCTCAATATGGTGCTTAGACCTCCACCTTTCCCCGACTCCAACTAGTCGGTCTGGAAAGAGCCAGAACCCACGACAAGAGTGTAACGAGCCTTCCCGCTCCCATAAGCAAGTATGTGCTTAGGATAATAAGTCTATGACCTGACTACCATCCACAACAATGGATGGTCCTCAATCGACATGGACAGGGAAAATAGTGTAACCAAGCTAAGCCCCATGACCGTGGGACACAACTCGTCACACCCACCATACCCCATACCATATCCTTGCCCGGTCTCCATTTTCCTTTCATCATTTTATCATGAGAGTAATTATAATAGTTGCCTATTGTGAGTAACGGCAGGTTACTCACGCTACCGAAAACCTAAACATAGCAGCTACTCGAACCTGCACTAGTAAGACTCATAGGATAGATATATCTATGCATGTGGTATCATAAAATTCCTGTAACATAAATGCACATCACATATATATATTTAGTGGTTATAAAAAATAAGGGTTATACACCGGGGCTTGCCTTGGGCAGGCGCGGTGTCAACTGAGTCAGTCGGTGGCAGCTCTGGGACCTCCTCATATACGAGAATCTCCTCCTCGTACTCCTCGATGATCTCCTTGAACTCGTGCTTGCTGGTGGTCACGATCTCCGTCGACTCATTCTCTATATGCATGCGATGACGATGATGCAGCTATTTAGTATTTAGGCAACAGCAACTCTTAAAATAGGAATACGCATATAAAGCTACTAAGTTAACTCTAATGACTAAGATACTAAGCTAACTATCATCTTTACCAAGCAAAGTGTTGGGTTCAACTAACAAACACCTAGCTTTACAAATTAAGGATATATCCTTATTTCTACTAATGATTTAATGTATATTGAAAAAAGAGCATTTAACTTCCCTAATGCCTGGACTATTCTAAGGCTACCAAAATTACAGTGAGTACATAATAATACAATGAAACTACCATAAAATTTTTAGGACTAAAGCTATCACCAATTTACCACAAAAATTCCTATAATATTTAACCAATAATATTAAACACTCTCAAACGATTTAATAGCCCCTAGTATCAACATGTATATGTATACATTAATTACACCAACAGATATATCACAATCTTAGGAACCTAACAAAATTTGTTTCATAATTTTTGGACACCTACATGATTTTATATTAATTACCAAAGATTAGCTGAGAAATTAAATTAGAAAATTATTTCTAATTCCTTAGAAAAAAAGAAAAGTGAATCTCCCGCGCGGCTCGCGCGACCCAGCGCATGTGCGCGCTCGCGTGGCAGCCCGTAGATACAGCCCACACGGACACCGGCCCACGCAGATATGGCCCACGCCGGGGAAAGCCAGCACGGGCTGGCGATTTTGCAAAAGTGACCTCTAACTCCTCCCAATTTATAACTAAGTACTAACACTATTTTCTCCTCTCTCAGACCTTGTCACTTAACCCCCCGGCTTCCCTGGAATTCCCTTGCACACACCCCTGGCTAACCCGTGCCTAGTGACGTGGCGAGCGAGGGCATGGGGTGGCCACGCCGACCACCAGAGACCTGCACTGGCTTGTCGGTCAGGCCGACATTCAACTATGGTCCCACTCCCTACGCCGAGCAGCAACGCGGGGTGGCAGGATGCGCTGGAGTTAGCTGCGGCGACGCGCGGTCATCCACAGCGGTGGCACGGCTGCCCCGGTGAACTAGAGCACCTAAGGACCTAACTGGCTAGCGAGTGAGCATCAGTAGACTACCGTGGACCTAGCCGAGGTGGTGGGTGGAGAAGAGGGTGACGGAGAAGGGCTGGCTATGTGTGGCCGAGCCATCTAGCAGCACACCGCGGCGGCAAGGTCACATTAGCGATGACGGGGAGGTGGTAGTGGTTTGGCTAAGGCGCGCAGGATGAGAGAGAGTCAAGGCGAAGCTAGTGGTGTAGGTGAATTAGTTCGGAATGGGAGGTAGGAGGACTGCCCTCGACCATTGCCAAGCGTGGCCTCAATGGCACGATGGCGGGGAAAAGCTCCAAATTGAAGCTTGGCAATGCCTTCTTCATGGCTAGGTGGGGTCGAGCAGTGAGAGGACGTGATGGTGAAGCGGTGGATGCGATGAATTGAATGGAGGTGATCAATCGCTGAGTAATTTGGTGGCACGGCTCGACGGCGGTCAGCAGAGAGAATGAGGGAGACAGGGCCGGCAAGTGGGCTCAGCACGGCCTTGCCTTGGCAGGATGTGATCGACGCGATTAGGGCATCACACGCGATGACGCAATCGGACAAGCATGTGCGTCCATTGATTAGCATGGCCTGCGTGGCCATAGTGCCATAAATGGCAAGGCGACGGTGAGCTCCACCACGTGCGTGCGTCAGCGGTGATCACCAAACCAGGCCTGCAGTGGGGTAGGGGTGCAGAGGGAGGCATGGACATGACGGTGAGGCGACGGCACCTACAGTGGCTGCGTCGCAGCATGATGTAGGTCGGTAGTGTGGCAGCACGGTGAGGCAGGTAGCCGCGCCGCTCGGCCATGCGAGCAGCAGCAGCGGCTCCATGCGACAGAGCTAGTGGTGGCCAGGACAGGGTAGTCAAAGTTGGCCACACGCGGCAGCGCGCGTGCGTGCGCAGAGCGAGCTGGCGTGGCGATGGCATGGCCCCGAGACATGGTCACCACCCTCACTCGGTGAACTAGCCCGAAATCACGTCTTTCATGAATTTTAAAGCGCCTATAACAACTAAACGGTTGCTTCTGGACATAAACCGTCTTCACCATGCTCAAGATGGCATGTGAGGCTACGAACCCGAGCTAAAACATGACACCATCCCGTAACTCAATTTCACAAAATAAATTGCCAAATATGGCATTGTCTTGCCGTCTGTAATGTTGAAAATATACTAAGTCTTTGAGCTGAACTTGATTCCACGTTGCATTTCTAGGCCATTAGAAGCATTAGCTAGTGAAGTTATTTTTCAATAGCAAGGATTTCATTATCATCTACAAAGTCCATACTCCAAACTTTATTTAAGTGTCACACACATGTTCTATAATGCTTTTGCTTAATAAAAATTGGTTTTTAAACCTACTTGATATACATGAACTATTGAATCAACTTTCATTTAACATTTTTATTAGTCATTTTAGGTTACAAGAAATTGATCTACACACTTTATCACATGCTTTATCACATAAACATGACGCTCATGACATGATTTAGTGGTCTGTTTAGGGTGTAACACCGAGGGTGTTACACTTTGCAAGGGCAGGACACGCAAGAAGACAGCCCAACCGTGGTGCACTTGACCATGTACTTGATTGCTATGGATGAGTAGTATGACTGGCAGGCCTCGGAGCTAAGGAATTGCCTCCGCCAAGCCAAGGAAGTTGAGATCTTCTCCAGGATGCTCCAAGTGCAGCTCGCTGAAGCACACACCAATGTGGCAGCCACAAAAAGTCGTGAGACTGCCATGGCTGAAGCCCTAAAGGAGGCCAAAGATTGGCACACCCAGCAGCTAGAGTATGCTTACCACAGAAAGGCAGGGACCTTTGATGTAACACCCTCGGTGTTACACTGTAAATCATTTACTAAAATATGTCATGAGCATCATGTTTATGTGTTAATGCATGTGATAAAGTGTGTAGATCAATTTCTGTAACTCGAAACGATCAACTAGAAGGTGAAACGAAAGTTGATTCAATAGTCATGTTAGATCACTTAGGGTTTAAAACCAATTTTTATTAAGCAAAAATGTTATAGAACATGTGTGTGATACTTAAATAAAGTTTGAAGTACAAACTTTGTACATGATAGTGAAATACTTGTGGTCGAAAAATGATATTACTAGCTAATATTTCCACTAGCTTAGAAATCACAAATGAAAATCAAATTCAGCTCTAAAACTTAGAAATTTTCAAGTCTGCCGACTGCTAGACATTGCTATGTTTAGCAATTTATTGTGAGAGATTGAGTTAAGGAGTAGGGTAGTATTATAGCTTGTTTTAGTAGCCTAATATACCCTCTAAGGTATAGACAAAGTGGTTTTGAGATTGGATCAACGGTTTAGACGCCTTGAATGCTTTAAAATCCATGCATAAGATGAACTCGGGCCATCTTCTTATGTTGTGCGCGGTCACCAGGCCATCTTGGCCCGACGTCGCAGCGTCGGTGCACCGAGCACGCGTGTCGTAGCCTGGCCACGGTGGGCATGCCGCTAGCCGCCGCGCCCGCTGCTCACCTGCGCTTGGTCATCCTGCCACCGTGCCGCGCTGGTGCCACTACCGTCGCGTCTCCTGGGCTTGGCCGAGGCCGGCCGTAGCGAGCCGTTGGCCCTACGCCCTGCTACTTTGCCTCGCACTGCCGTTTTGGGTGCCGCTGCGGCCGCGCTACGCTGCCATCGTGTCCACACTGCCGGCACTACTCGCATCGTGATGCTGCCACTGCCGTTGTGTCGTCATCGCATCCGCCCTAATCCGCTGCACCTATGTGCTGTTGCCAGCCCTGTACTACGTGCATGTCGACGAGCCACCACCGTCGCCACACCATTTGTGGCACTGCGGCGTGCGGGCCACGCTGGTCGGACACGCGCACATGTTGTTCGTAGCATCAGTGCATGGGCCTCCCAAGCCCGCCGCTCGCAGCTCGCCAAGGCATGGACAAGATGAGCCCACCTGCCACACCGTCTGTCTCTTTTCCTCTTTCTCCCTCTATTTTCCACCGTCGTCGCGTCGTGTCACAGTGAAGCTAGAGAGCGAGCACCTCTCATCAATTCCTCGTGCTCGCATCTCTGCCTTCATGTCCCCTCTCTAGCCAACCCCACCCCACTTTGATTACGGCTCAGCCGAGCTCCAATTTTGGAGCTTTGCCCGCCACCGTGCGGTTAAGTCCCGTCACTATCCGTGTTGTGGCCAGTCTCCACCACTTTACCCCGTGCTAATTCCTTTGCACCACTAGCTAGCCTTGGCTCCCTCTTCATTGTGCGTATGCTAGTCGCAGCTCTAGTGCCGCCTCCTCACCACTGTCATGGTCGTGCCTTTGCGGTCCGCCGTTCACCTCACCGCGCGCACGTGGCCAGCCTCGCTCGGGTCGTCTCCGGCTGAGACGGCTTCTCGATAAGGTCACTGGTGGGTTGTCGTGCTCACCCACTACCGCTACCGCCTTGTTGTTGCTGCGGCTCACCAGAACAACGCCGCCATTACCGCAGGGTGCCCACCATCGTGGAGAGGTCCTTCTATGGCGTCTCGACTAATGCAACCGCCACCCATCGTCTCGCGTTGAACCCTAGGTGAGCGTCGGCCTCGTAGATAGGTCAGCGTGGGTCCCGTGTGGCCGGTGCAAGCGCCAGTGCCACTGCTCGTCGCGCCGGCGACCACGGGGGAGGCCGACGACCTTGTCGTTGTCAAGAGGAGGAAGTTCCGAGGGTTTCGTTGCAAAGTTGTTGTCTATAGAAATAGTAACGTGGACTGTGGGTTGTTTTGCTTATAGTCCAGGGGCATTTTTTCTAATGTGCCAGCGCGCGTAGGACTTCATCGCCGCGGGCCGCCTCCATGCGTGGGCCGCGCCTCGCCTGTGGGCCACCGCGTGCTCGCGCGCACGCGTTGTGCCGCGTGGGCCGCATTGGGCTGAAATCAGTTTAGCTTTTTTGTGGAGAATAGAAATAGCTTTTCATTTGTATTTCTGAGCCGATCTTTAGTAAATCATATAAAATCATGTTGGCATCCAAAAATTGTGAAACCAATTTTGTTAAGTTCCTGAAATTGTGCTCTATCTGTTGGTGTATTTAGTTCATATATATATATTTGTTGATACCAGGAACTATTAAATCATTTGAGAGTGTTTAATATTATTAGGTTAAAAATTGTAGGAATTTTTGTGGCAATATGGTGATAGTTGTAGCTTTGAAAATTTTACAGTAGCTTCATGATATTACTATGTGCTCACTATAATTTTTGTAGCTTTAGAATAGAGTTAACATAAGGGTAGTGTTTATACCAAAATTTGGGAGAAGAGCGTGGGAACTCGCAGGCTTCCAAGATTTTACCAATCAAGGAGTCGATTGCGTAAGGATTGATATCAGTCGGTTCGGATGCAACATTGGGATCGTTTCTCTTTGAATGACATCAGCAGATAATGATGATGTGATATGATTGGCGTCGGGGAGATACATGTCAGACTCTATAAAAAGGGAAAGATTAGGGTCCAAGTTATCTTAAAATAGGAATGTTTTCTTCGTACCAAAGATTGTACCGAGTCGTACTCGAGTAGGATTCATGTTTAGGTTCTGGGTATAAATATCAAACCCCGGCTATTGTAAAAGACACACAATCAATCCAATACAAGTTATTTACTTTTTTCGGCTCCGGCCACCCCTTAGGAGTAGGAGTAGAGTAGATCTTGGCGAGTTCTTCAGCGAGTACGGCTGCATCGATCTGGTTGACGTCCACTGCTTGTCTATAAGTACTGTCATGGCTTATACGTTATTTCGTATGGCTGCATCAATCCGGTTGACCTCCACTATGACTCTGGTATAAGTTAGTTATCGATTCTTGTCTAGTTCAAGTAAAGCTGCATCGATCCAGTTGACCTCCACTGCTCGAACTAGATTAAGGTTAAGTTATGGGCTCTGTCTAAGGGTGGTGTTCCTTCGGATAGATTCATTAAGTTACCGATATTGCTTATTGCTTCCATTATTTATTTAATTTCAGCAATATCACTTGGCCCGGTTGGGATTGATCTAGATCGGCCTTATATCTTGTTTAACCCATCATTTGTTAATCTAAACTGATCTAATCTACACTTTAAACGATGAGTTATGTTTTATCGGCTATTTTATATCAATCTTGATCGTGCATAGCGTGCGGTTAAGGCATGTCTGATCTTGAGTAGATCTATTAGCTAGCGAAAACTGTTCCATGGCCCGTTATCATGGCCTATGTGATTCTGCCTCACACTCCACTGTTAGCACCATGGAGTGGGGATCGTTATTTGGTAAATCTGTTCCTGAGAGGGCATGACCTTAACTGTGCGCTATGCCTGAATCGGCTGTTTGAACTGATTTCGATCGCTTTCACGAATAGTTCACATCATGAGATCGTTGAAGTAAGAATAGGTTGAAAGATGTGTTTGCCCAAGATCTTATTATTATATTACGGCCTGCATGATTCTGCCTCATGCCCCACTGATATTAGTGATAAGTTAGGGTCATCGAGTCTATTGTTTTTTCTACAGCCTGCATGATTCTGCCTCATGCCCCCCTGGTCATAGCGATAGATAAGATCTAATATGTTCATTAGATTTATCTTTATTAAATGGTTGAATGGTGAAGAGCTGTTTCTTTTATATAAAAGGGGTTCGGTTACTTGTAGTCATTGGCTTAGCATAAATTAATTATTGTTGACATCTTATTGCCATTGACTAATATTTGTCTAAATAATGATATTTATCCTGAACGATAACCGATTCTTCTTACACAATCCTATGAGCTTTAACTGATTTATTCTTATGAATATGCTGGAATCGATTATTTAGTCAATCTTCTTTCATATCGGCTCTTAGAGCCACACATTCGGGACTGTCTAGCAACACCGGCATGTTCCGCCCTAAATTACTGATAAATTTTCTCTCCTTGTCAATTGCAGGGTCAAATTGACTGGCACGTCTCGGGAGGAGTGCACAGGATCGACCACCCCTACGCTGAAGCTAGGCGGATCTCCAACTCCATCGAGCGGACCCTTCTGGCTTGCTCGTGTGGCCTCGGCACGGGACAAAATTTCATGCCGACACACGTTTCTAGCACGCCCGGTGGGACACCACAGTCGTCATGGCGGTTCACAACAACAACGACATCCTTATGGTACATTATGAAGATTTACCTGATGGAGATAAGTGTGTCATCAGCAAAGCTATAGAAGAATTTTAGAACAAGTGTTTGTCATCCTACACCAAAATACGCGACAACACAATTGTTCAGAAATATCCACTACCTAGAGTTCTATTACACGGGCAGGCAGATACAGTTGAAGCTGAAGATAGGCGTTTCTTTACAGAAGTTGTGAACAAATCTATTCTTGACGCCATATCAAGGCATAATGAAGCTTTCTTGGACACATTCCACAGCGCCATGAAAGAGGCGATTCATGGGTCTCTAGTTGGTCAAGTTGGGCTGGCTTATTACAACATTCCACATCCAGCGACCCAAGGGACTAATCAAGTTGGTACCAGCCATCAAGAAGCAGCACCAACTGGTAATGATGATGTCTAGGCAGTTCAGGGTTCATCTGAACAAGCTTATGGAACTATTACAAATCAGATATAGTATAATCCTGGACCGTCAGTACAACATGTGCAACAGTCAGTGGGGCAAGGTCAGAACCAGGTGATCAATTTTGGCACATCAGGCCACATATCATCGTCAGCTCAAAAAATAGCACCATCAATTCAAAGGATCCAAAGAGATATAGATTCTCATGTCTACAATCAGAGACTTCAAGCAGCAAGCCAGCTAAGGACCCAGCAGATAAAGATTCCATAAGGATATCATTATGGCACGGATTATAACACCCTTCACATGATTCTGAATCTAGGGTATCAAGGCACATGGGATTTCAATCCATAGATGGGTCATCAGGTGCAGGGAAATCCAAATTCGCATGCTGACGAATTATTGCTAAAGGTGACCGAGATGATGAAGAATCAGTTCGGTCTGAAGCCAAAAGGACTGACCTTTTCATACAAATGCCCATATCTAGAATGGTATGATTTGGTCACTCTTCCCACAAATTATAGGCTCCCAGAGTTTGCTAAGTTCACTGGCCAAGACAGTACAAGCACGATAGAACATGTCAGTCAGTATCTCACAGAATTGGACGAGGCATCTATTGAAGAGGCCCATCGAGTTAGTTTCTTCTCCCTGTCCCTGTCAGGGCCAGCCTTCACTTGGTTTTCATCACTGCCAGTCAATTCCATTGCCAATTTGGCTGATCTAGAGAAGAAATTATATATATATTTTTACATTGGGACTAGAGAAAAGAAGATTACCGATCTAACAACTATAAGGCAGAAGACTAATGAATCGGGCACTAAGTTTCTTCAGAGGTTCTGAGAAACTAGGAACTTATGCTTCTCCTTAAACTTGGCTGATGATCAACTAGCTCCTTTAGCCGTTCAAGGAATGCTGCCAATGTGGAAAGAGAAACTGCTGGGACAAGAATTTGATAACTTGGGTCAATTGGCTCAATGAGTGGCAGCGCTCAATAACCAATTCCAGAGTATGCGCAGAGATACCTGATTTTAGAAGAGTACCACAGTGGCTGAAGCTTATAATCCATACTTAGCCGATGACGGCTATGATGATGAAGTAGAAGAGGTTGCTACGGCTGAATGAAATTGAGGTAAAAAGACAGAAATGGTGCCAAATCCTTGGGGAAGAGGAGTCGAGGAGAGCTATGACTTTGATGTCACAAAATCAGACAAGCTCTTCGATTTCTTGCTTGAGAAGGGACAGATCAAGTTGCCCGATAATCATGTTATGTTGTCCCCTGATCAATTGGAGAATAAGAAGTTCTGCAAGTTCCATAACGCTACTTCTCATTCCACTAATGAATGCATAATCTTCTAGCAGCATATACAGAGGGCTATTCAGCAGGGGAGGCTCAAATTTGATACGCCTTGAAAAATGAAAGTTGATGATAATCCTTCCTAGGAGATCAAAACATGGTTGACGCTAGGCTGATCAAAGGAAAGACTAAGGTCCTAACATCAACCAAATCAAGAGAAGCTGGAACAGTTGATCCCGAGATGCAAATATCGGCCGACGAATACAGGGAAATTAAAAGACATCGCGATAAGCAAAAGAGCCGATATGAGCAGGGAGAAACGTCAAAAGATGGGGCGACAAAGCCGTGAGTTACATCTCGGATCCTGCTGAACAAGTGGCAGTGGCAGAAGGAAAAGGATTATCAGCGTGGACAGAGGTGCTTTTGTTGATGGGAAGCCGATGGACAAGATGTTGGTGGACAGAGGTGCTTCTATCAATCTCATACCTTACACCACTTTTTGTAAACTTGGCATGGGACCAAGAGATCTGATGGAGACTGACATGATGCTTAAGGATTTTGGAGGTAATGCGTCTAAGACCCGAGGGGCAATAAACGTTGAGCAAACAATCGGGAGTAAGACTCTGCTCACTACATTCTTCATCATCGATGGAAAAGGGTTGTACAGTTTGCTCCTTGATCATGATTGGATTCATGCGAACTGTTGTGTACCATCGACCATGCATCAGTGTTTGATTCAATGGCATGGAGATGATGTTGAGCCGGTTCGCGCTAATGAATCTGTGAGCATCGCAACAGCCAATCCAGTCTTCTTGGAACTAGGAGACTTCGAATGCTTTTCTGGCAAGTTATGGGAAGGAGGCTTCATTAAAATCAGCAATGAAAGCCAACAGCCGATGCAAGCAATCGACTCTGAAAGTTTGTTTTAATCAATAGTCGTGGCTTTCCGTCGGCCGTTGGATTAAGGGAAATAAGCATTGGTTCTGAGTATGGATTTAGGCCGACGTGTATGAACACTAAATGAGATCGTAAGTGTGATTCAGAGTTGATAGGTTTCTTAAAGGAGTTCTATTTCGCTTAATGGCATGCTTGACCTGGGTTGATCAATCGTTTAACCTTTTGTATGAAAAAGTTATGCGGCAAAATATTTAAGGGGATGTTATCCTAGCATTTGATCAACACTTGATAGCCGATTCATTTAGTCATTGGCTCTAATAGACGTTACCAGAAAAGTATCGCCTCTAGTTCAAAAATGAGAAAATCTTCAAAGACATAAAAGCCAATACGATATGTATCGCCTCCAGAGCAAGAAATAAAAACAAAAACGTTCATGACACATATAGGGGCATTACACTAAGATGCGTTCATGGAAGAACAGGAGTCTTTGTTCATTGGTTTACCCTAAGTACAAGCTAATCAAAGACCTTATTCACCACCTCTTGAGCAGATGTGATGTCCACAATGGCCTCCGCCGCGACGACAAACTCCTCAAGCAAATCCTCATGCTCCTCGAGGCCGTCGCCCATTGGGAAACCAGTCTCCATAGTGTGGAGCTCATACCCAGTCTAGACTTGCACCGCGGTCAGCGCCACCGCCGCACCACGACGAACACCATGGAGGGCAATCTCCTGAATGAGGGCCGGAACATCGTCGAGGCGAGCATCGATGAGGGAACCCCGGGCATTGACAGCATCCACGGCCGCATTCGCCGCCAGTTGGAGAGACTCCAACTGCACTGTCAGGGCTGACGATCATAGAAATAGGAGAGTTGTCAACATAAAAGACAATGGAAATTGGAGTAAAGTGTTCTTGGAATTCGTCTTACCCGCCACCATGGCGTCAGACTCGACCAGCCACGCGCTCAAACGGCGCTGGCCTCTTCCTCGACCGCATGAAGAGCTGCCTGAGAAACCCTAAGGTGGATGTCGAGCTGGCCATTCTCCCGGGTCACCTTGGAATAGCAGTTCTGAGCCGCCCTCCACTCTCGGAGAAAATGTCGGGCGTCATCGCCGTTGTATGAGTTGGAGGAGTCCGACGATGAGGCCAGCGCAGAAGATGCAGCGTCAGAGGGCTCACCGGCCCTGGGAAGAGGACGGAGGCTATCATTCGAAACAAATCTATAGACAAATCAGAACAGTTCGTCATTGCAAGCAGAAGATGTCGATCTCACCTCATACGCCGGAGGCGTTGATTCACCGGCATGTTCTCCTCCGCCGCTGCACGCTTGCCGCGGTTCTCCTCACCGGCCATGAAGTTGATTGGATCTACAGGGAGGGAGGAAGGTCGCTACAGTGTTCTGTGAGGACGGAGAAATGCAAAGGAACAGGAACGGTTGCGAGTGCAGATGTGCTCGAGGCCGGAACCCTCGGCTAGTATTTGAAGACACGAAGCGAAGGGGCGGACGCCTTGGGACGCGTAAAAGGCAACCACAATTAATAGAAGGCGAAGCGCCACTTTGCCAATGCCAAAGAGAATACGGTGCTAGGTGATTAAGGATAGAAGATCGAGGGGTTCGCTTAATGAAGGCCGTGTTTTCAAACTTAATTGGATTCAGATTAGAAGTCTGGGATCAGCTGTTTCAAATCAGCTCTTTAGCCAAAACAAGAAGTACAATTAGGAGATGGAGAGTATGATCAATCCTACATAAGGCACGCGTTAACATACAGATTACAAGGCTAGAACATCCTAGATTGCGTTCAGTACTTCTAGCCGAATAGCATCAGCTTCTGCAATTCGTTGCTTATCTTCTTTGGCTGATCCAGGAATATCCTCAAGGCTGCTACGGATGACCCTACCTTCTCTAACTTTCGCCAGCAGTTCTTGCTTCTTCTATTTGATGGCATCTGGTATTTGGGCCAGGGTGGACTTGCGATGATCAATGGTAGCCTTCACGTTTTCTAGCTCCCTCTCAAGTTCTGCACGCTTGATTTCTAGTTGGGACAATTCTAGATCGGTCCTGAGGGAGGAATTCTTCAGATCATCAATCAACTGTGTCAGCTCTTTAGCCCCTTACTTGTTGAAGTGCCTCTTGGCCAGTAAAGTTTCATGATCGGACAGATTCCTCTGAGCCTTTTTCACCATCAGGGCTTGAACCTCAAAGATGGATAAAGATGATAAGACTCTAGATAGAACTGGGGATGGATTGATCTTGATGGCCAAGAGGACCCTCTACATTGAATTGGTGTGTTGGACCAAATCGGCTATATTCTTCTCGAACATTGGCAATACGTCTCTTAGCCGATTCCTAGTCTCCTCTGACAAAGCTTCCTTAGAAGAGGTGGCTGACGAACTGACCTCATCTTCATCCAAATATTCCCCAAGATTGAATGAATAACTCAAAGCTGGGAGATCGAGTGCCTATATATAAATCTTGATTAGAAGGTTTTGATCAGTTCATGACAAAATGGATGGCGAAGTGGATACAATACCTTTTCTATGATAGCCTCGATCTGAAGAGAAGGGACGGCTGATAATGCACCAGTGATGACTGGTTGAATCGGCTCTAAGCTTTTGACATTGGTATCTACAAGTATCAAGGAAAAGTTTTTAGTTCATAATCATTGTAGAAGGATAAAAGGGATGAATGATTTTCTTACCATCAGTTGTATGCTGAATCGACAGTCTGAGTGTCGACAACAACCGGATCACCTTCAGCGTCGATAGGATCTCTGAGTGGACTGTCAGGCTCCTGCCCTTGCATAGGTGTTTCCTCAAGAAGTATCTAGCATGATAAGAAGTCAGACAGAGGATGAAAAACTGAATAAATCAAAAGTTAGAGAAGATACTCCGACAGGGAGCAAGGAGGGAACTCACATTTTCTGCTGTAGTGGAAACATTGGTCATTTCAACCGAAATTGGCTCCTTTTGAGGATCAGCCAATGGGGCCTCAGTTGGTGTTGAATCAAACGCCTGGGATAGTAGTTCCGCAGATTGGGACGCAATACTTGATAACTATGAAGGGATGGGATCAGAAAGGTGAACATCGGTTCGAGAAGAAGATGAATTGTTTACCTGAGCAGCTGATGGCCTTGTTCTGCGGAGTCTCTTCCTAGTAGTAGTTTTTTGGGTTGTCCCTTGAGCTACCTTGTGCTTTGAAGGTTGATACGTCATGATAGTAGAGGTAGCATGAGTTTTCATCAATTTTTTCAGTGAAGGCGCAGCCGATCCCATTCTTGAAACCGAGCACGGTGGCTGGTTATCTATGGGACGCCCCTTCCTATCTAAGCTCATAGGATCAAATTCAACATCCTAAAAAGATCGATTAGAATGGTTGGCAGAGGAATCCGTCGAACGGTTTTTGAAAAGAAATAGCAAATTACCTCTACGTTAGAAGCAAATTCTCCATCCTAGGCTATACACAAAGTATGGACCGATCCACAGAAAAGATGGGAGCGCCATTCCTGCCACCAGGAGTCGAAAAGAGTGGAAGATAGGCTGACTCTGATCCAGTCATACAAACAGAGGGAAGGAAGATCTGATCCTAGTTGAAAAACTCTGGAGGCTTCTAGTACTTCACTAATATCTTCCCATGGCTTCAGTATGTTCTTGAAAAATAGCTGAGGAGGCAATTGACTGAAACCAAACTGATGAGCTACAAAGGATGGGTTGTAAAACTCATAAGTTGGAAGGCTGCCTGGAATGAAAGAGCCTATAGCCATTTTGCCATGGCCATGATGAAACTCGGCTGGAAGAACACAGGGCTTGACAAAAGAATTGAAGATTGCGGCCGCCGCATCGTCCGAACAACCTGACTCAAATCGAAACTTGAATGGGAAGGTTAGCTCATCATTCTCATCATCATATGGTAGCCAAGTCAGGGTGTCTACATCAAACCCTCTATAGAACTTCTTGAAGAGATGGCCAATGTCAAAATCAATTATTATGGCCGATGCAGCCTCACCATAGCTCATACACTGTCGAGTTCTTCCTTCTTCACCTCTATATTCCTCATCAAAGTTGGAACAAGGGAAGCTCAGGCTTTTGAGATCAGACCTCACAAACTTATGCATATAGAGGTTAAGCCACAGTTGTATTAACCACCAAGGGCCACTGATAGTATGCACTGGTTCATTCTTCAGTAATTGGATAGCCACCTGGTACATCAGATGATAAGCAGCTCCTAGCAGATACTTTCCAAGAGGGATATCTTTGCCTAATGCTAGGTGCTCTACCATGAGTTTGTGATTGTAATTTGGACCATAAGATGACCAACAAAAAATGAATCTTTCTAGCCACATGTTTAGAAAGGCCACGTATTCCCTTTCGCTGACAGCTGATCCATCTCCAACGTGGTTGAGAATGTAACTGGCCCATCCTATACAATCTGCTATTTTGGCTAATTTCTTGGAGCCAACACTCAAGTACTCATAAGGCTGCATTGGTCCAGTAATTCTAAGGCCGGTCAACATGTAAACATCGGCCAGAGTGATGGTCATTGGACCATGACCAAATACAAAGGCATTCAGGGCATTGGACCGGAAATAAGATGCAGAAATCAGGAGTGAATCATTCCTCTCCATCACGGACAACGAGAGGGTCAAACATTGGGTTAGATCATAAAGCTCCCAATCTTCACCCTTTTTCTCAGACACCCTATGAAACCAATATCTCCATCCCTTAGGCATCTTTGGCCAATTTCTGAAGAAAGTTTTAATATTCCAAGAGGACAAATCCACTACAGATTGTTTAAAGTGGATTTGGCTAGTTTCTTGACAGATGAAATCAGATGGATCAGGATCGCCCATAGGACCAAGGAAATAGATATTGGAGGCAACAGCTAATGGAATCATGATTTCATTCCTCATTTCCTAAGAAATCGGACGAAATAAGTTTGAGGAGAAAAGAAATACAAGGTAGCGGCCGATGATTGGAGAGCAGAAACTTGGAGACGTACCTCAGGAATGTGGTTGATGGTTGCCATTATAGCCAAAATAGGTTTGAATCTGGCGAGGATCGCTTGGATGACGGCTTGTTAGAACGGGTGATTCGCTAGGGTTTGAGGCCTTGGCGACGACGGCATCGGCTATTGAAGTTGGCTCAAGAAAGAAGGAGAAAGTAAATAGGCCGAGTGAGTTGGAAGAGATACTGTTGGGGTGTTATATAAAACTCGGGCCAAGAAGTCAGGAGTCATGCATATATCTCGGGATAAAACAGTTGCGGCGTGGTAAACCAATGAACTAGAATTTTGGAATAAAATCATTTTATCCCTAAATTGGGGGGCATGTGTTTACACCAAAATTTGGGAGAAGAGCGCGGGAACTCATCGGCTTCCAAGATTGTGCCAATCAAGGAGTCGATTGCGTAAGGATTGATATCAGCCGGTTCGGATGCGACACTGGGATCGTTTCTCTTTGAATGACGTGAGCAGATAATGACGATGAGATATGATTGGCGTCGGGGAGATACATGTTGGACTCTACAAAAGGAGAAAGATTGGGGTCCAAGTTATCTTAAAATAGGAATGTTTTCTCCGTACCAAAGATTGTACCAAGTCATACTCGAGTAGGATTCATGTTTAGGCTCTGGGTATAAATATCAAACCCCGGCTATTGTAAAAGACACACAATCAATCCAATACAAGTTATTTACTTTTTTTTTGCTCCGGCCACCCATTAGGAGTAGGAGTAGAGTAGATCTTGGCGAGTACTTTAGCGAGTACGGCTGCATCGATCCGGTCGACCTTCACTGCTTGTCTGTAAGTACCATCATGGCTTATACTTTTGTTCGTACGGCTGCATCGATCCGGTCGACCTCCACTGCGACTCTAGTATAAGTTAGTTATCGATTCTTGTCTAGTTCAAGTAAGGCTGCATCGATCCGGTCGACCTCCACTGCTCGAACTAGATTAAGGTCAAGTTATCGGCTCTATCTAAGGGTGGCATTTCTTCGGATAGATTCATTAAGTTACTGATATTGCTTATTGCTTCCATTATTTATTTAATTTCAGCAATATCACTTGGCCCGGTTGGGATTGATCTAGATCGGCCTTATATCTTGTTTAACCCATCGTTTGTTAATCTAAACTGATCTAATCTACACTTTAAACGATGAGTTATGTTTTATCGGCTGTTTTATATCAATCTTGATCGTGCATAGCGTGCAGTTAAGGCATGTCTGATCTTGAGTAGATCTATTGGCTAGCGAAAATAGTTCCATGGCCCGTTATCATGGCTTGTGTGATTCTGCATCACACCCTACTGTTAGCACCGTGGAGTGGGGATCGTTATTTGGTAGATCTGTCCCTGAGAGGGCATGACCTTAACTATGCGCTATGCCTGAATCGGCTGTTTTAGCCGATATCGAGCGCTTTCACGAACAGTTCACATCACGAGATCGTTGAAGTAGGGATAGGTTGAAAGATGTGTTAGCCCCATAATCTTATTATTGTATTATAGCCTACATGATTCTGCCTTATGCCCCACTGATATTAGTGATAAGTTAGGGTCGTCGAGTGTATTGTTGTTTCTATGGCCTGCATGATTCTGCCTAATGCCCCACTGGTCATAGCGATAGATAAGATCTAATATGTTCATTAGATTTATCTTTATTAAATGGTTGAATGGTGATGAGCTGTTTCTTTTATATAAAAGGGGTTCGGTTACTTGCAGTCATTGGCTTAGCATAAATTAATCATTGTTGGCATCCTTTTGCCATTGATCGATATTTGTCTAAATAATGATATTCATCCTGAACGATAACCAATTCTTCTTACACAACCCTATGAGCTTTAACTGATTTATTCTTATGAATATACTGGAATTGACTATTTAGTCGATCTCCTTTCATATCGGCTCTCAGAGCCGCACATTTGGGACTGTCTGGCAACACCGGTATGTTCCACCCTAAATTACTGATAAACTTTCTCTCCTTGTTAATTGCAGGGTCAAATTGACTGGCATGTCTCAGGAGGAGTGTGCAGGATCTACCACCCCTGCACTGAAGCTAGGTGGATCTCTAGCTCCATCGAGCGGACCCTTCCAGCTTGCTCGTGTGCCCTCGGCACGGGACGAAATTTTGTGCCGACAGGTAGTTGAATGCTCTTTGTTTCAAATATACATTAAATCATAATTACAATAGAGATATATCCTTCATTTGTAAAGCTAGGTGTTTGTTAGTTGAACCCAACACTTTACTTGATGAAGATGATAGTTAGCTTAGTATCTTAGTCATTAGAGCTAGCTTAGTAGTTTACCATGTGTATTCTTAATTTAGGTGCTATTGTTGCTAAAATACTAAGTGTTGCATCATCGTCGCATGCATGTAGAGAACGAGTTGGCGGAGATCATGACCATCGGAGACCACGAGTTTGAGGAGGTGATCGAGGAGTACGAGGAGGTGATCCTCGTGTAGGAGGAGGTCCCAGAGCCACCACTGACTGACTGAGCTGACACCGCGCCTATCCAATGCAAGCCCCGGTGCATAACCCTTATTTTGAATAATCAATGGATATATATGTGATGTGCATTTATGTTATATGCTTATTGTTGAAACTACATGCATAGATAAACCTACCTATGAGTCCTACTAGCATAGGTCGAGTAGCAACTATGCTTAGGCTATCGGTAGCGTAAGTAACCTGCCATTACTTGTAATAGGTGATTATTATTATCACTCTCATGATAAATGGTGAAAAAGAAATGGAGACCGGGCAGGGATATGGTATGGGTATTGGTGGGTGTAAGAGGTTGTGTTCTGTGGCCAACGAGGCATAGCTTGGTTACACTGTTTTCCCTGTCCGTGTCGGTTAAGAATCAGCCGTTGCATTGGATTCTAGTCAGGTCACAGACTTATTATCCTGAGCACATACTTGTTTATGGGAGTAGGGAAGGCTCATTGCTCTCATGTCGTGGGTTCTGGCTCTTTTTGGACTGGCCGATTGGAGGTGGGCATGGTGGAGGTCTAAGCACCACACTGAGTCCGGGACTCAGGTGTGGGGGCTTGGAGTCCAAGTTTGGACGGGGACCTAGACACCTTGACAGGAGAGTGGTGGGTTGGTCCTACTTGTGCCTGGGGTACAAGTGAGGCATGTGTTTTGGGGTACCCAGCTGGGCTACATTGGTTCACGAATCATCATGTAATACGGTACGACTTGTCTACAATCTAGCACCGTAGTAAGAACTAGAAGATGAAAGGTGGTGAAATGGATCTGATTGCTCAACTCTTGCTTGAAAGTAGAACAGGTGCTTACATGGATTGGTTAGCTAATGAACTAATCATGACTGCTAATAAAACAAATACATAAGGATTCACTACTAGTGTTGCTTTTTGCAAAAAGGAAACCCAGCAAACCATAAAGCTTATCATATCCTTTAGAGTCAGAAAATTATTCCCACTAGTCGGGTAAGTCTTGCGAGTACATTATGTACTCAGGGTTTATTTACCCCTATTGCAGGTGCAGCTTGAGGAGTAGCTGTTCAGTGGAGGATTCTTCTGGTGGGCACGAATGGATCCTTGTATCTTACCGCTAGATGTTTATTTCAATTTCGCTATTTAAATTCCGCACTCTGAACTTGGTATTGTAATAATGTATTTATGAGAACTCTTAATGTATGAAATGGACTAAGTATTGTAAACGCGTTCTCATTATTGTATCCTAGAGGAAAAACGTGGATTGTTCGAGTTCTCCCTAGGGGTGTGCTCGATGGAACATCCGATGTAGCCAGCTTTCGGGGTGCTTAGTGTCTGGTAGAAGACGAGCGCCTCTGAAGGTGTGTTATTTCGGGCGGTTCTGCCACACATGGTCTTAGAGGGAATCCCTATCCATCACCGGAAACAAGGAGAACTAGTGTTGCAGTACCGCCAGCACCTCCACCCTCGGAGGTATCAGAAGTAGAGCCCTTGCTTCCCCTCACTTAGCCACCGCTAAGAGAGGAGGAAGATCCATAGCCTAGGCAGGAGAAGAACCCACCGAGCCCGGGAATGAAGCTAGGTGGTTTGGCGAAGTAGATTAGTTGTCCTAGGGAAGATGTACCGTAGTTAGGAGTGCTTTTCATTGCTGTCCTCTAGTGTGTAATCTTTCGTTATGTTTGTCCGTAGTGGTTAAGATCGCATGGTCGTAGGAGGCAAGCAATGTGTCAAGAGTGGGAGAGTGAGTGCCTATATGTTGTACCAGTATAAGGGCATTTGGAACATGCATTTAACTTATTCTGTTGTGTTTGTAACACCGATCTACCCTTAGGTCTCGTTAGGCTTGCTTAGGGTCCTTGAGATGACATCAAGCGGGTTACAAGAGAAGCATCCATTCAGGTCCCAACAGAACACTTGAATCTACTTAAATTAAATCCGTTATGGGATTTGAATTCCTTGTCCCTTGTTGTGAAAGGAACCCTTGTTGCCTGAATCTTCCCTTGCAATACTCCTCTGCTTCCATGGTCTATGACCCCACTGCTTTCATTGTGTGTAAGTTGGTAAAGTTGCCTGGCTAAATGCTTATGGTGCTACGATGAAACCGAGGGCCCCTATGGAACAGCTGCCATAGGGTGATGCTGCTCGGTACGCACTGGTATCAAGGTTGTTGACCAGCACCTTTGCCAAGTTACACTACCGTACCGCTCTTGCAACAAAATATTCTCCTTTGGAAAACTAACCTTGTGTTCTAATGAGAAATCCACAACGGGTTGATGGAGTAGTGCTCTTTCGAAGTAACTGAGTTAATATTATTTTTGAAGAAAGAGGAGAGCAACAAGGAAAAGTTAGTACTCGAGTAGTCTGGGGTAATTGAAACACTTGAATTGACGCTATGTCCCAATCCCTGTGTCCGGTTTGACCATGCTACGCACGCCGGGTTACTGACGTTGCGTGCCCTACGGACGCCGTCTATACTAGGACCCACTTGCGTCCCCCTCTCATTTTGCCGTGGCATTATGCCGCACTCGCCTCGTTCACTCGCGCATTGCACTTTCCCTCCTTTTCCCCGCACCCTGTCAGCTCTTGACTCTCACCCTCGCCCCGTACCGGATCCCCACCTTTCTTCTTTTGGGGACACGACCGCTTGCATGCCTCCTCATCGAGCGAACCCCCTCTCCCCTCCTTTTCCTCCCTCCACTCAAGCTCATGAAGGGAGCGCACATGGCCGACGCTCTCCCCACCTCGTGACCCGCTAGTGTTTCCCTTCCTCGCTGCCTCCACTTCCTAGTGTGCTGCACCACCACCTCCGTCCACCAAGCTATAAGATGCCACCTTGCGCACCTTCCCTTCACCCCCAAATCTGAAGCAGATCTCATAGAGTCAATCCCCTCCGTCAGTGCACAGGTTGGAGTAGCTCGGGAAGTAATCGAGATGGAAAGATGTAGTTGAAGGCGGAGCTGCAAGATCCAGCCATCGCTCGTAGAACTAGGGTCGCCAGTCAGAGGTGATTGTGTAATCTAAGAAGAAGAAGGGATCTGGTATTTGTCAAAGAAGTTCAAGTCCACCTCTGGTTAGTTTCGGTTTTAGGGTTCATGATGATCGAGTTCTCACTCTCGTGTTTCTAGATCTGTTGGACATACGCCATGTTTTGGGTGATCATTTTCTTGTTGTTTTTCCATTGTCCCCGTCTAGCCTGACTTCTAGATTAAGCTTTTGGTTGTACTGGGTTTGTTCTTAACTATGTATCTCTAAATCCTTGAGTGGTTTAGTATTTGAAGTCGTGCAATCTCCCGTGTAAGTTCAGATCTATGGAATGTAATTGTGCCTCCCTTCCTGATTCTTGCTTCGAATCTCGGGACAAGATTCTTTTAAGGGGGAAGGTTGTAACACCCCTGGTGTTACAGACTTAGTTAGCACTGAGATTAAGGCCTAATAAACCCTAGCGTATGTGTTTTCCAAGATTTTAAAATAAATTCTCACATGAAATGGTAAGGTGAACCTGGTGTGACTTACTTTGTCAATAAAAGAATCAAATAAGTGTTGCTAATCAATTTTTCTTTGGTACTTAAAAGCTTTTAAATAATCTTGGGAACAAAAGTTGTTTAGGGTTTGTTTTAGAAAAGTATGAAGAAAGTGCTTAAAATGCCTGATAGCAATTCTAGCAAATAAATATTGAGTGGCTTGTCCTATTTGATTAAGCATGAAAAACAATTTTTATAACTAAAAATAAAATATAACTTGTATTTAGTACTTAAATAAAATTTGAAGTACAAGTTTAGTAGATGAGAATGCAACTTTTGTTTTGGTGAATAGATGTTGTTCAATAGTATTTTTCATAGCTCAAGAATTGAATGTGGAATTCAATTTCAGCTTCTAGAACTAAAATGACATGTCTGAAAACTTAATGACAATGTTGGTTTGGCATTTAAATTTTGATTAAATTTCTTAAACACTAGATCCATATTTTTGTACTGTTGGTTGCACCATAACGAGTACCTAGACATGGTGTAGTTCATGGACTAGTTTGGTTTTGCGTTGGCGTTGCAAAAATTGCCTGAACTTCGTTGAAACGGACTGTAGACCATGTTGTTAGCGCTCTGTTCGTGAACCGGCGTTCAGCGTGATGAACTCATGTTGGTGTAAGGAAAATAGACCCTAGGCCCATCTACTTTGGATTTTGGTGCTTGATGACCAACACAACTAAATTGGACTAATGAATTTGCAAGTGATTGTTTTGTAGTTCAACAGGATGCAAGACGTGACTTGGACAAAGGCGACGTGACGATCCGATGATCAACACCTCAAGCAAGACCTTAGGATCACAATAGAAGACCCAAGATATCAAGCAAAGTCCAAGCATAAAGACAGGAACCAAGATGCACGCAAGATCATGAAGAAACGAGCTCACAGCAGCGACCGGACACTGACGAAAAGCGACCAGATGCTCCGATCGGAGGTTCGGCAACAGTAGCAGCGATCGGACGCTGGACCAGACGCTGGCGGCAAACCGACCGGACGCAGGACAGCAGCGTCCGATCAAGTATAGAGAGGTTCCAGAGCAGCGAACTTGCGACCGGACGCGTCCGGTGGCAAGTGACCGGACGCTGGCAGCGTCCGATCAATTGTTCGCGGCTCCAATGGTCGGGATGACTGGACACGTCTGATCGGGACGACTCCAGCGTCCGGTCAGTAGCAGAAAAGCGGGATTTCATCCCCAACGGCTACTTTCTCCGTGGGGCTTATAAATACAACCCCCAACCGGCCAAATGAGAAGTGTGGAGCTAAGGAAACATATCTAGGGTGTTGATACATCATTTTAGTGATCACCACTTGCATAGTGCTTAGTTTTTCATTAGGTGATTAGCGTAGGTGCTTTGCGAAGTGCTTAGGTTGATTAGACCACCGCTTATGCGCTTGCTCTAGGTTTAGTCCTAATGTTTAGTGAGGTTTGCATACCTCTTACCACTCGGTGCTTGCGCGCACCGTTGTTGTACATCGGAGGGGCTTGTAGTCTTGCGAGATCACACCAACTGTGTTTGTCGTGTGGCCGCCACCATGTACCAGAGGGAACAAGGCCCGCGGCGTTTCGGCCGGAAGCTTGATAGTAAAGATGGCGGGGAGCATCTAGGAGAGGCTTGCCGGAAGGCATGTCGGAGACCCACTTGCGCGTGGAGAAGGCCCGAGGCTATCCACGGAGTTACCCGATCGGGAGCTTGGCCCTTGCAAGGGATTCCTGGCGAGGGGCTCCAACGAGGACTAGGGAGAAGCTTGCGTGCTTCTCGATACCTCGGTAAAAATACCAGAGTCGTCGACGGGAGTTTGCATATCTCTACCTTGCTCTTTAGCTTCTGCATTTACATTGATTGTATTACTCCTTTTGCGGTAGAGATAGCAATACACTAGCAAAACCATAGTTGCACATTTAGATAGTTTATCTTTTGCATAGGTTTTGCTAAGGTTAGAAAAAGAGGCCATAGTTAAGAGTTAGAATTTCAAGTTGCCTAATTCACCCCCCCTTCTTAGGCGTCACGGTCCTCTTCAATTGGTATCAGAGCTGGTTGGCTCAATTTGGACGTTTGGCTTAACCGTCGTGGAGCCGACGCCATTTAGAGTGGTTGGGATGGATACCTCTAGGCCTCCGCACTTTGACGGCACAAACTTCCCCTATTATAAAGCTAGAATGGCTTGCTATCTTGAGGCGGTTGATTTGGGTATTTGGAGAGTCACTCATGATGGGATGAAACCCATTAAGAATCCCAAAAAAACCCACAAAGAGTGATGAAAAAGAAATGCATTTCAATGCTAGAGCTAAAAATTGCTTGTTTGAATCTTTTAACATGGATGTGTTTAACCAAGTGTTCACCTTAAATACAGCACATGAAATTTGGTTAAAACTCCAAGAGCTCCATGACGGCACAAGTATTGTTCGTGAGCAAAAACATTGTCTAGCTAAGCAAAATTATGATTCCTTTACAATGAATGATGATGAGCTTGTTCGTGATATGTATTCTCGCTTGAATCTAATTATCAATGAGCTCCATTCGATAAGATTAACAAAGCTAGATGATGTAGACATCGTGAGGAAGATCATCTCCATGCTACCACAAAAGAAATATACAAGCATCATCACCATCCTTCACAACATGAAGAACTTGAGCACCATGACCCCAGGCATAGTCAGGCAAGATAGTGGCATTTGAAATGTCACGTAAGATGGGTCAAGATGAAGCCTCTTCATCGAGCAAAGGCAAAGCTCTCGCAAGTAGCAAGAAAAAGAAGATGAAGGGCAAGCAAGTTGAGACAAGCTCAAGCTCAAGCTCCTCAAGTGAAGATGAAGAAGAAGATGAGGACGATGATGATGATGAAGATTCAAGTGATGATGATCAATCTTCCTCCTCCACCTCTGACCTTGATGAAGAATCAATCAAACTAATCAACAAGGTGGAGAAGATGATACAAAGGCTTAATGTCAAGGATGTGCCCATCCAAATTCAAGATCTCATTTTCACCAATCAAAGAAATGAGCAAAGAAAGAGAGGATGCTATGGATGCAGCGAGTTGGAGCACTTTGTGGAAGTTTGTCCACACAAGCCCACACCCAAGACAAAGAAGAAGGCATGCAAGAACCAAGCCCTCACATCAATAAGGTCATGGGATGATTCTTCAAGTGAAGAAGAACACCATCATAAGAGGCAAGGCCGCAAGCACTCATTATCAAGCTCTTCTCGTAAGTGCCTTGTGGCACGAGGTAACAAAAGCTCATCATCTAGTGAGAGTGATAGTGATGATGAAATACCTTCTTGTGATGAACTTGTGCAACAAAACCTTAATTATGCTAAAGTTTGCACTAGTCAACAAAAAAAGCTCAAAAAATTAAAAGAAAAGCTAGATAGTTCACAAGAAGCATACAAAACTTTGCTTGAACAATATGAGAACTTTGCTAATCTCAATGTTGAACTATCTACTAAAATTGAGCAACTTAAAGCTAGTGGAACAACTAATGCATGCACAATCAATGATGAGCAACTTGTAAAGAAAAATGAAAAATTAAAAGAAAAGTTAGTTAGCTCATAAGATGCTTATAAAAGTTTGCTTGCTAAAATGGAAACCATGTGCAAACATTGTGATGAGCTAACTAATAAAGTTGCTAAGCTTGAAGCCGTTAGTACAACCCCCACCAAGGCATCTAAAAAGAAAAGTTCTATCTTTAACATGTCTAAAAAGGATGCCTCTACTTCTTGTAATGATTTATGTTTAGACTCACCTTTGTGCAACCAAGTTTGTGTTGAGAAAGTTGTTATAGATACATGCACACAAGAGGTTGCAAAGGAGAATGAGCAACTCAAGCAAGAAGTAGCTCGCCTCACCAAGGACTTGACTCAAGTGAAAGGCAAGGCAAAGCAAGCCCAACTTCATCAAGATAACACCGTCAAGGGAGTGAAGAAGCTTGATGAAGGACAAACCATGGTTTGCTACGTGTGCCACAAGGAAGGTCACAAGTCCTATGAGTGCAAGGTGAAAAATGGGGGAGGAGCAAAGAAGAAGAGAAAAAGCAAACAAGCAAGCTCTCCAACACCTACACCAACAAGGTGGACAAGAAGGTCTCCACACCTTATCTCTTGAAGAAGAAGAAAAATAACAAGGTGGTGGCCATCAAGGTAAACAAGCAAGCCAACAATGGGGTCAAACATTTTTGGGTGCCAAAGGAAATCATTTCCAATATGAAGAGCACCAAGAAGGTTTGGATCCTGAAAAGGAAGTGAGAAGTCCAATGGACTACGGGGAATTTTGAGACTTGGCAAAGTATGGGTGCATTTCATGGGGTGCATCATGATGGACAAAATTATTGCCAAGTGGGTTAGTGAATATTATGGACCCAAAATTCCCCTTCCCATGTTAGGTAACTAGATGGTGTTGCTTTCAATTGGTACTTCCTTTAAGTAGTATTTCTTACAAATTGGTATCTTTAAGCATCTAGTTATTTTACATGCCTATGTTTGCATTTGCATATCTTTTGTTATGCATACACTAGGTATATCTTATGGTAGGCTTGCTCGGTTTCATGCTTAACCCTTGGAGCAAACCTACATGGTTTAAAATTGTTTAGGAGCACGACACATAGCTTGCTTTACAATTGTTTATCTAATATCTGCCAAAGTCCAAATTGTAGATTATCTCTCCCGAATATCATCTTCGAAAATGATTCTCGCATTTATGTGATGTCATCTTTCAAGTGGTATTATTGATTCTAAAATCAATGTGCATGTTTCCTACAAGTTTTCCATACTTGTGTGCACAAATTTAGGGGGAGGTTACTCTACAAGTTGGATGCTTTGAGGCTAACATCTTTTCAAGCTTATTATGTGTGTAGTAGTCTCATTGTAAGGAAAATGGAGTCCGCGGAGTTAAGCATCATACTTCAAATATCCACCACCTATTACAAGTGGTAGAAATCAAATTGGTTTCCACATGTGGTTTTTCTAAACCGATATCATCATGTTGATTTCATTTTGATATTTATATGCTTTCTCCATGCATTATATATACTAAATTCCCTTGAGCAATAATTTTCTAAATATGCATATGCTTTGCCTTCTACCATATGTATGCATATATTTAGGGGGAGCTTAATCTATATAATGTGAGAGTCAAATTTTGTGACCTATTCCACTCTACATACAAAGGATCACAAAGTTTGACCCTCCCTTGTGCTACTAATGTCTTCCTTTTTGGTGTTTGATTCTAATGGGGGAGAATTTAGAGGACCAAAAGCAAGCATTAATTTGTAGTAATGGTTCGAGAAAGGGAGGATAGTGGATTATGGATTAGCCTGTGTAATGGGGAGAATTTGTAGGAAGCAAGGCTTAAAACCATAATACCATATGGGGACATTTGCAAGGGCAAGATAAGTTTTTATATAGTCTTACAAGTAGTATCTTTTAGCATCATAAAATCTTGCCCCTTGCATTGCATCCTAGCAAGTAGGTAGTTTTTAAATTTCAAAATTTTATTATTTGCTTGCTTTGGTCGTGTTGTCATCAATCACCAAAAAGAGGGAGATTGTAAGGAAAATGGACCCTAGGCCCATTTACTTTGGATTTTGGTGCTTGATGACCAACACAACCAAATTGGACTAATGAATTTGCAAGTGATTGTTTTATAGTTCAATAGGATGCAAGACGTGACTTGGACAAAGGCGACGTGATGATCCGATGATCAACACTGAAAGCAAGACCTTAGGAGCACAAGAGAAGACCCAAGATATCAAGCAAAGTCCAAGCATGAAGACAGGAACCAAGCCACACGCAAGATCGCAAAGAAACGAGCTCACAGCAGCGACCGGACGCTGGACCGAACGCTGACGAAAAGCGACCGGATGCTCCGATCGGAGGCTCGACAATAGCAGCAACGATCGGACGTTGGACCGGATGCTGGAGGCAAACCGACTGGACGCAGGACAGCAGCGTCCGATCGAGTACAGAGAGGTTCTAGAGCAGCGAACTTGCGACCGAACACGTCCGGTGGCAAGTGACCGGACGCTGGCAGCGTCCGATTAGTTGTTCGTGGCTCCAACGGTCGGGACGACCGGACGCGTTCGATCAGGACGACTCCAGTGTCCGGTCAGTAGCAGAAAAGCGGGATTTCGTCCCCAATGTCTACTTTCTCCGTGGGGCTTATAAATACAACCCCCAACCGGCCAAATGAGAAGTGTGGAGCAAAGGAAACATATATAGGGTGTTGATACACCATTTTAGTGATCTCCACTTGCATAGTGCTTAGTTTTTCATTAGGTGATTAGCGTAGGTGCTTTGCGAAATGCTTAGGTTGATTAGACCACTGCTTATGGGCTTGCTCTAGGTTTAGGCCTAGTGTTTAGTGAGGTTTGCATACCTCTTACCACTCGGTGCTTGCGCGCACCATTTTTGTACATCGGAGGGGCTTGTAGTTTTGCGAGATCACACCAACCGCGTTTGTGGTGTGGCCGCCACCGTGTACCGGAGGGAACAAGGCCCGCGGCGTTTCGGCCGGAAGCTTGATAGTGAAGACGGCGGGGAGCATCCGGGAGAGGCTTGCCGGAAGGCACGTCGGAGACCCACTTGCGCGTGGGGAAGGTCCGAGGCTATCCACAGAGTTACCTGACCGGGAGCTTGGCCCTTGCGAGGGATTCCTTGCGAGGGGCTCCAACGAGGACTAGGGAGAAGCTTGCATGCTTCTCGATACCTTGGTAAAAATACCGGAGTCGTTGACGGGAGTTTGCATATCTCTACCTTGCTCTTTAGCTTCCGCATTTACATTAATTGTATTACTCCTTTTGCGGTAGAGATAGCAACACACTAACAAAACTGTAGTTGCACATTTAGATAGTTTATCTTTTGCATATGTTTTGCTAAGGTTAGAAAAAGAGGCCATAGTTAAGAGTTAGAATTTCAAGTTGCCTAATTCACCCCCCCTCTTAGGCGTCACGGTCCTCTTCAGTTGGCATCCCTTTATCTTCCTCTCTGGTCATGGCAATTGCTTTGCTAGGTCGCTGTTAGTATTTATGGTAGTGCGACCGCACATGCCATGCCTAGCATTGGATGCGCACTTTTTGTCTGTAGCAGCTGCATGCGTGCCGCACTTATGGCTCCGCCCGTGTTCCGCCAAGGCAAGGACGATCCAAGCTCTAACCTACCCCTCCCTTCTCTGCCATCTCGATCGGCGGACCCCGCTCACCAATTTGGCTTGGAGAGGTCACCTCGACTCGATTCGTCGCATCTTATGCTCCGCCATTAAGTCGCCTGTTCGCCCATCCCCACCATGCCTTGAATCACGCCCGGCCAAGCTCCAATTTGGGCGTTTCCTCGCCACCAGGCCGATAAGGCCATGATCGGCAGGTGCCAATGGCAGCCCTCCAGCCAACCATCTAGAGCCAATTGGCTGCACTACTAGCTTAGCCTAGAACTCCTCTTCCTTCTGCGCCCCTTAGCCTTACCGCTACTGCCACCCTGGCGCCGCGGACGCGGCCGTTCGGTCACACGCGGCCAGCCCTGCTCAGGTAGTCTTCGACCGAACCATCACCTCGGCTAGGTCTGCGGTAAGCGCTGATGCTTCTCCGCTACCTCTACTGCTCCGTTAGGACCGTAGCTCTTCGAAACGGCTACGCCGCCGTCGTGGACGACCGCACACCGTGTCTGATCGCTCCGGTGCGTCCTGCTACATCTCACCACCGCTTAGTATAGGCGCTAGGACCGTAGGTGGAGGTCGGCCCATCAGCTGGGCCTACGCGAGCCTCTGGTGGCCGGTGTAACCGCCCAGTGCCACCGCCCACCACGCCGTCGTGCACAGAGTCGTTGGGGCATGCACGAGGAAATTCGAGTAAAGCCAGCAGATTAAATGAATTCGTTAGAGAGACATAGGAATAGTGTTGCAGTTTTAGGTGTAATTTAGGATAAGCTTGAGGTCTCTTTTGCAAAAGTGCCATCGTGCGCGGGCTTCCCCCGCCGCGGGCCATCTCGCGCGTGGGCCGCGTAAATGGGCCGCACGGCTAAAATCGTTTTTCTTTTTCTTAGGAATTGGTTAATGCTTTTCTAATTTAATTTTCTGAGCTAAACTTGTAGACTTAATATAAAATCGTATCGGTGTCCAAAAATTATGAAACTAATTTTGCTAGTTTCCTAAAATCATGATCTACCTGTTAATATATCTTGTTCACATAGTTTCATAGTATTTTCAAGAGTTATCTAATTGAATTGAGATGCTTAATATTATTAAGATATAAACTTATAGGAATTTTTGTAATAAATTGGTAATAGTGTTGGCTCTAAAAATTTCAAAGTAAATTATTAATATTATTAGGTGCTCACTATAATTTTTGTAGCTCCATAATAAGTGGCTTGCTAAGATAGCTATGGAGCCCTAGTTCGAATATACATACATACATACATACATACATACATACATACATACATACATACATACATACATACATACATACATACATACATACATACATATATATATAATCAATGAAATAAAGAAACATCTTGAAAATCTAAAGATAAAACACTCATTGGGAAATAACGCCTTATTCGACAACATGGATACGTGCCCTAGTACGTTAGTCATTAGAGCTAGCTTATTCGGGTAAGTCTTGTTAAGTACAATCGAGTACTTAGGGTTTTATTCCCCCTTGTTGCAGGTGATAGGTGAATGCTAGAGCTGACTTTTGTGTGTGGAAATCTCCTGGTGGGCTCAGAGAGGATTCCTTTCATGCTGCGAATTGTAGTATTTATTTATAACCCTCACTAAAGGTTTTTATAAGAAAAGATGTAAAATCTGCTAGCATATCTTGTATATAAACGTGCACTATGTTAATGCTTCACCATGTCATTAAATTCATCTTTGTTTCCGCTATAACTCTGATCATATGTTTATTTTCCGCTACAAAATAAAACTTGTGAACTTAAAGGGTGCAAACTCGTTTATATGTAAACAGTTTAAATTTCGATGTTGCATTCAATTTGTTAAGAACTCTGATGTTGTAATTAAGTGATGTAAGAAATGGTTAAGAATGTTGTAAGCTCTATCCTCTCATTTATGATCCTGATGAAAAATGTGGATTTTTTAGCTCTCCCTATGGGTGGGTTCGATGGAACGGTATGATTTAGTGCACTCTTTTGAGTATTTAGTGTCTAATGGAGGACAAGTACTCTTGGGAGGGCGTTAGATTAGGCTATTATGCCACAGCGTTCGGGGGCTCGGGCAAGACGCATGGAGATCCTGACCCAGGGGAGTCCTAGTCGAGTAAGTTTGCCCCTGCGGTCGCCCCAATCTTAGCCCGAGCCAGGAGCCCACCTCGAACAGGAACAGGGATACGCCCCGGAGTTTGCCAGGGAAGCCTAACAGGCATTCATAACAGCAGGGTGTCAGGTCCTGCTTAGTATCTATTTCCCCGCCACCACTGTGAAGCAGTGGCCGTGCAGGGAGAGGGCCACGCTCGTGATGGATCAAGGAACAGTGGAGGTGTTGTCGACCCCCAACTACAATACAAAGGAGCGACCCATGGTGCCACAGAGAAGACAAAAGGCTAGAGTGAGAAACCCTAGGAAAACCCTAGTAACTACACGACTTGTACTCCCTTGGCCCTCCGGTATAAGGCTGGGCATGGATTCCTGTAAAGGGGATTCGAACCCGACTAGGGGGAGATCAGACCACAAAAAAGGAGATCAAAGTCATCCAAACCCTTGATTAGCATAGTGCTTCCCCCTACATCTCTCTCCCATCCTCCATTGTAAGAACTCGATTGCACATTCCTAACACGAAGAACACTACTGCTAGACGTAGGGCTTAGACGCTCGATCCAGGACAAATCCCTTGTGTTTTGAGTGCTTAAGCTACCGGAGGTACACACACATCAGTGCACATTGAACAACTCGATCATTGTCGCGGTTACGAACCCACGACAAACTCCTTACATACTTTAATCAGATATTAGATTTACATATTTTTATGTGTCCTCAAAAGAAGTCATGAAACTCAACATCTAACTCTACCAACACAATGATAGTATGAAAATTGAAGTTATGCTATATTTACAGTTAAATACTTTTGTACCTCACAATAGAAGAAAAATATCTATCAAGTTTATATTTTTAATTTGAGATAGACTTAATAGGACATTATCATTTCATTGTCATATTAATTTATATTATGTATAGCATAGTAATCATAAAATAAATTATAACTTTTTAATGTTATGAAAAGGGTAAAAAAATAGATATATAACATTTTCATCCTCATTGTCCATTAATGTTGATAGTTTTGCCTTCCATTGTAACGCTAAAGTATATATCCTAGTAATAAATAATAAATGCAATATGAGTCTTTGAACCTTGACCCTTCACTAGTAATAAATAAATATTCACATCACTAAGTTGTTGATGTAGTTTTGGTTAGGGCAGTCCCAATGCATAGTTTCTACGAGTAGTTTCTATGGGCAATAAATACATATTTAGATCTAATTATCCCAATGCATAGTTTCTAGACTAGTTTCCATATAGATAAGAAATTAATGACTTTGTAACTACAGTAGAAACTTATGTGGATCAGCTGCGGCATGTAGCCGTGTAGGCAACCTAAGCCACAACTTGTCCTCCACAATGCACTGCAAGCATATATGTTGTTGATTTGCCTCTTGCTTGATCGAGTGATCCAAGTGCCCAAGATGAGAACGGATCAATATACATTAGTGCCGTCTTGTAGTAGCACGTACTAGCTTCTTGGTCGAAGGCCTTGCTTTCCTTCCATGCTCTTTGTGTGCTCGAACGCCGGATGTTCTGGTAGTAGTAGGCATGGAGCGAGCTGTTCTTGACGGCTGAGCAGACGGGGCACGCGCACGTCCACGGCGGCCTCTCACATGAGCGACACGCACAGGTGCAGTTAATGATGAAAACGGACGGAAACGGTCGAAAAACCCCTCAACCGTTTTCTACTTTTATATTTGAATATGAAAACAAAAGCGAAAACGGTAAAGCCGGACACTTACGGAAAATCGAGTATTTCGAAAACGAACCAATTCAAGCGGAATTATGTCGAACACGGTCGGTATACGAAAAATAAATACAGAATACCCCGTAGTACCAAGTGCATAACAATTAACAATAGTTCATATACAATTGACATTGTTTTTTTTTTAAAGTTGAGTTGCATTGTCATAGCTTACATAGCTTATGCATACCTAAGCCAATATTTTTTGAGCACGAGATATTAGACTTATACATACAAAAATCATACAAAAAAAATAAAAAAAAGAAAATGTGGTGGTAAATATAAAACAATTAAACTTGACCGAGCACCAAGCAGGCAGACTGTTGTGTGCTTCATGGGCTTCGGCCAACCACATTGGGCCCGTGCGGATGAGGACTCAGACTAAGCAAGTATAAGCAGTGTGTGTGAGTATGCTAGTTTTTTAGTACCACCTCGACGTCCCAACCAGAGACAAGGCAGCAAGCTGCTTATATATCACGCCGCAACACCAGTGAGGGAGGGCACAACCACACTGCAGCTGGGTTACGCTGAGGCCCGAGGTAGTGGGCCAAATTCCGAATTTTGTATTTGAGATATTTTCGAATTAAAAGTGGAAAACGGTTGAAAAAATATCTAAATCGTTTTCGTTCTGATTTTAAATTTAGTGTTCTGAATTTTAAACTAAATTCAAATTTGTTTGAAAATTTGAATTTGATCGGATTAAATGTAGAAAACAATAGAGTTTGATACGGGATATTTTTGTACCGTTTTTGTCCTTTGTCCTTTGGTGCAGTTACAGAGGGCACAATTAGTGAGTGGACTGGGCTGTCTGTAGTGGGCCAAATTCCGAATTTTGTAAACGGTTGAAAAAATGTCTAAATCGTTTTTGTTCTGATTTTGAATTTGGTGTTCCGAATTTTAAATTAAATTTGAATTTGTTTAAAAATACGAATTTAATCGGATTAAATGTGAAAACGATACGTAGCTGCAGAGCGCTCGCTCCAGACCTCTCTGCACATAGCAGTCGCCATGTCACGGCGGGCTCCACAGCGATCAGGATGGTTTTGGCGACGGCGTGCGGGGGGAGCGCGCGCAGGTGTGCCGGCATACCTCTTTGCATCTTTTTTTTTTTTTTTTTTTGACAACGTACCTCTTTGCATTGGATTGGCCTGCCGTTTGTTCTTGTGTCAATTATTGGAGCATCCCTGTCACGGTGACTATTCTGGACCATATCAGTGGGCATACATTATTGATTGTTTTTTGTTGGTCTACAGCCCCCCTGCCTTTATTTGTTCCCTTCTTTCTCCTTTTCAGTGGACAGTTAACGCTACGTGTGGACAAATATATGTATCGTGGGGGCATCAGAATTCGCTGAATGCATGCAGGATGCATGCTGCCAATACGTCGTACGGCACAAGAGAAAGCCACACGTTCATCTTGGTAAGCTCAATTCCTCAATAAACCAATGGCCCAATTCTCTCAAAAATTATTTGGTTCCTCAGCCCTCTTTTAGATTTAGATTTTG
Source organism: Miscanthus lutarioriparius (assembly GCA_904845875.1). Classification (NCBI taxonomy): domain Eukaryota; kingdom Viridiplantae; phylum Streptophyta; class Magnoliopsida; order Poales; family Poaceae; genus Miscanthus; species Miscanthus lutarioriparius. Next base: position 100,897,326 of record CAJGYO010000004.1, on the reverse strand, counting down.
GATCATCTTTTGCATTCTATTGCCGACCCATAATTGATGTTTCCCTAAACCATTTGCTAGATTCATCATAATGATACTCATATTTGCTACAGCAACTAATGTCAAGCAGCGGCTAGCCGAACCCGTCATCACGTTCGTTCATCAAGTTTATCCAAAGAAACTATGGAACTAGCGATGTTGATCTACTACCCATGCCTACTACCCATGCTATTCTATCACACTACTATGAGCCATATGATGTGACCATATTTATTTTCGCTTGTGGTGACTACCTTGTCATAAGTAAAAGAAAAAACAAACAATGCGTGTGGCACTGCTCACAAGCATCTCACACAAGCACAACAGGGAATCAAAGGACCGAATTCATATGTATTATAAGCTATAAAAAGGCAACATGCTTTATGTACATCTATACATAAAAAACAGCAGTACTATTAAACTCCAATTTATAATATCCTAGTTTCATTTCTTGGAAACTTTGGTTGCAACTTTTTATATCCCCCATCATTTTTCTTAACCTAGTAATAATGGTTAGGTTTGGCAAAGAACAAAATATGCCCTTAATAGCTTCAACGTCATTTCCTTATCCATCTTCACTAGGATAATGAATTGTCGTAAAATTAGAATAGAATGATAGTTTTACAAAGCAAAGCTCATGTGAATTAATTTTTTCAATCGTCCTGTCGAATATATAATACAAAAGTTGAGCAATGCAAGAGGATCATACAATTTTCTACATTTAAAAGGGGATTATGATTTTGTACCCGAAAGCTCTCCCAACTCCCCAAGTAGAGATGAGGGGAACCATTCCGGATACCTAATTGTGGGAAGGGAAGGCCCATCAATTGTCCGTGTAGTAGTTATCTAACTAGGAGCTTGGTTCTTATAAAGGGCTCAAATAATGAGAAATAGAGGAGAATGTGAGAATTTGGTACCTCAGAAATATGTTATATCATGCCGGAGTTTGCATTGTCTATCACACTCCTTAGGTTCCATGTTACATTCCTGCACCTAGCGAATGTTGCATTCGTAGAATAGTTGACAAGCTAGCTAGTTGATAGGTTACTAAAGGTATTTTTCCAAGTGAGCTAGTATAAGGTATATATATAGCAAGGTTGGTTGCTAAAGGTTATAGGTAGATTCTATTTTGCAAAATGTAGAGATGAACTTGTTGTATGCGTTAATTCTAACTATATGCTACTTCTTCTATTCCAAATTATAAGTTGCTTTAATTTTTTTAGTACATCCATTTTGCTCTGCATCTAGATATAATAATATGTCTAGATACCTAGCAAAATGGATGTACCAAAAAAAGTCAAAGCGACTTATAATTTGGAACGGAGGGAGTAGTGATTTGGATAATAGCTTGTCTCTCACAAGTTATGTGTTAATCAACTATGGTTGTGCTATTAGTTACATTGGAAAGAAAGGTTGTAGACTACTATTACTTTGTCTACTACGTAGCCGTGGGCTGTCATATTGGCGGTCAAGAACAACCGTCGATAGAAATCAACTTTTACCTGCCAGGCGTGTTCGGCTGGGGCTGGCTTGCTGGCTGGGCTGGCCAGCCCCCTCACATGGACAATATTCATATGAATCAGCCAGCAGTACTTCTCTCTCACATAAACGAACCAGCAACGATACGAAGCAGCCAACCAAACAGGCTACCGTAGGAATCCTGCTTCCAAAAGCGGGCTAATGGATAGTGCCACGTCGCCTGTTAGCCTACTAGCCGTTGGATCTGGCAAAGACGCAATATGAGCCGTTCGATCAGGTTTGTGCGGGTCTCAACCGTTAAGCCACGGACCCGAAGTCTCGCGAAGGCTCGCGAACCCGCTCGTCCCCTCTGCCTCTCCACAACCTGTTCGATTGGCTGGTTCGTATCGTTATTGATTCGTTTATGTGAGAAAGAAGTATTGCTGACTGGTTCATATAAATAATACTCATGTGAGGGGGCTGGCCAGCCAGCCCAGCCAACCTGCCCCCAACCGAACGGGATACCAGTCTCCACATGCCTCGCTCGACTTCACCTGCCACGGCGGCACGGCGCGCGCGTCCCTCCTCCCACATCCCGTCGCGACACGGATCTGGCTACAGGCGCTGTGGCGCGTGCACGACCAGCTGAGCTCCGGCCTCCGAGTGATGTAGCGCGGACCAACGCCGGCGGTGAAGGGTGGTGCGGTAAACGGGGACGGCAGCTCGAGCGGGCGGGCGAGCTGAACTGTGGGGGGCTGGGGGAATAGGGAGTGGTGGCCGCACGGGCGAGCTAGCTGCGGTGGCGCGAGGAAGCTGCGGCCGCATGAGCGAGCGAGCGCCGGAGCGACGGCTGCACGAGCGAGCGCGCGGCACGGGTGAGCATCTACGCCGGGCAAACGAGCGCGGTGACCGGCTACAACGCAGGCAAGCGGCGGCTTTGCGTGCTCGGGCCTTCGAGGTCTCCTGGACGTGTGTAGCTGCTATTAATCCTATTGAAGAAACATCGGTACAGGTACGTGGGTAAGGCTGAAGGCCCAACAAGTACCAGATGGCCTGCTCAAGATGTCTTCTATCCTATTCATCTCACTGCTTCAGGCACTAAAAAAATTATCTTAAATAAAAAACTAATATTCAAAATAATAAACGAGGACATACGAATAGACCGATATCGAAATATATCATTCCAAACGTTAAACTGGAATGGTTTCCATATAACGGAATTAACAAGTATGTGCGGTGCACCTACCTCTCTCCTCACAGGTGTGAGCGTCACCACCTTCGTCTTTGTAGGCACGGCTTCTAGATGGAACTTGGTATTTTGCCGTATTTCCATGGATGTAGCGTGAGCCATGATTTCCAATTTTTGGTCCGATAAATCACTATTCTGTAATCAAGCCACTATATGTTTTTTCCCTACAACTATTTATGGCATTAATTTGAGATCATTACATATTTCCGGTTAGGCTACTGCCCAGAGAACATGAACTCTGAATGATTTGTTCAAACATTAAACTTCTGCTCATACATATTCTAATACAGAAAGTAACTTTATGTTATGCAGAGATGTAATTGGGATCTTATTCTTATATATGTCTAAGTGAAAGAAAATATAAGTTTTGCAACTGACAAACAAAATGCATCTTCAATCAGTTCTATTTATTGCGTACACATAAATGATAGCTCAGGTTGTACACCACCGTATACGTCAATACGTATAGAATCCGTTCTATTTCTACCTGACTAAGACAACAGATAGTCTTCAAATGGGACTCGCACAATAGTATCACCAAATGGAATCACACAACAGTATTGCAGGCTGGCCAGACATAGGCAGGGCGCGGCAACGCCACGCATAATTTTCTAGTAGTTTCTATACTAGTATGATGCGTTAATTTGAACCGTTCGGCACAGACTGTTTTCTAGTGCTTGCCCACTCATTCTCTTCCTCCGCTTGCTTCCCACACACTGCAAACCTCAGAGCTCTAGCATTCAATCCTCTTGTACAAGGCCTTGTTTAGATAGCTGTTACGAATCAGTATTTGGTACTGTAGTATTTTCGTTTATATTTGACAATTATTGTCTAATCATGGCTTAACTAGGCTCAAAAGATTCGTCTCGTAATTTACAATCAAACTGTGTAATTAGTTATTTTTTTTATCTACATTTAATACTCCATACATGTGTCTAAAAATTTGATGTGATAGAAAGAGAATGAAAAAACTTAGAATCTAAACAAGCCCAAGGCACACTCTTTCCGAGCACTGCTCGCTGCCGTGGCTTTTAATTACCCGCACTCAGCTCGCTATCTGATGTTGTTTGGAGCTAGTGGCTCGTCAGTTGGCCGACTAATGCTGCCAGGGGACGTGAGTATAGTAACCGTGTTTTCGTTTGATGATTGGGATTATTCTTATTGGTTCTCCGACCTGTATGTCATTACTCGATACTGGCTTCGATATTTTGGTGGTGTTTAAATCCAGAGCTAAAGTTTAGGGGTGTCATATCGGTTGTCACGTGGAGGTGTCATATAGGAGTATTTGGATAGTAATAATAAAACAAATTACACAAGTCCTCAGTAATCTATGAGATGAATTGATTAAGCCTAATTAATTCATCATTAGCAGATGTTTATTGTAGCATCACATTATCAAATCATAGACTAATTAGACTTAAAAAATTCGTTTCGCAGAGGAGTCGCAGTCTATGTAATTAATTATTTTTTTAATCTATATTTTATACTATATGTATGTGTCCAACGTTAGATAGATATGATATAAAGTAAATTGTAGGAGGAGAAACTACACGAGGCCTTTATCATCCGGCAGATCTCGACTGAGGATGCTGTCGATGGACCACGAACTGCGCTCACTAGCTGTCAACCCTGTACGAGTGTCCAGTACGTGCTTCATCATTCAGGCTGCGGCACTGCTGTAGGCTTGTACGAGGCCTCAGCTCTGTGCGCAAACAGACGCAAAGCATCTTGCACTGCATTTTTAAATTAAAAGCGTACGTGACGTCGCAATGGTCGCTGTCCTTGTGTACTATATATTTTAGGTAAAAGGTCTTTATTAAATAAAGCCGGCACAGGAAGAGCGAGGTTTGTTCCTCAGGGGATGGGTCTTTTAGCTTGACAAGCAATTTTTCAGCAAACAATCTTAATTAATTGTCCCAACTTTTACTAAGGGTATGTTTGTGTTAAAATTTAGGTAAATTATGGCATATTCTAATATAGAAATTCCTAGTCAACCATTAAGCCCAACAAAGCACAGCTGCTCCTAATAAAATTTGGTTTCTAAGCTTGAAACCAAAGACATTTAGCCAAGAACTGAACATATTATGAAAGCTAGTGGTGGTTGAGTTCCAAAGGTGAACAGCACCGAATTCCAAACAAAGAACGCAAGGTGTTGGATGGTCTCTAAAGAGCTACAGAAACAACACTTGACACTTTCTTGCCAATTTTTTTTTTGCTAAACTGTCTTTAGTAAGAGTAACTCCCTTTTGAAAGTACCAAAGGGAAACCTTAATTTTTTGGAAGAAGTCCTTGCCGAATCATGGACCAATACGTACAATGGACTTTGAACTTGCCATTCTTATTAAGGTTCCACCGAAATACGTCATTCCCATTTGTGAAATTGACCGGGACAATTTTAGACACTAGCTCCTACCAAGAAGAAATATTATCCCTTATCAAATCTCGTCTAAAAGACACATTAAGTGGTACAATCTATAGGACACATTTGCCACCATATCGTCTTTCCTTCTTGCTATTCCATTAGGGTACTCATAATGCAGAAACCATGACTAGTTTCAATATCCTAGGACAGTATGTCAAGAAACTATCTTCCACGGTGCAATTTTTTTTTCCTTGGGCAAGCATTCACCCCTCCTCACACGGGATCCTCTGCACCCAGCCACTCTCTTCGCTAGACTCACGGCGCTCCTATTCTCCTATTATAATGTTCTCGCCGACGCGGGGCTCTACATCCACGTGCGCAGTGGTGCCTGAGGACTCCGCAGGCGCGCACGTGGGAACCGGGCTGCAGACGCCAGGGAGAAGGCGGTGAATCGGGGCAGAGGCGGCGAGCGTGCTCCAGGGTGGACACAGTGAGTGGGGTAGAGGAGGCGAGCTTCTGTCGAGGAGGAGGCGGCGAGCGGGGCGGACAGGGTAGCGGCACCCACGCGAGCTCCCCACTAGGCAAACGCTGGGGAGAAGGCAGCAAATGGGTCGGAGGCGGCGAGCTTTCTCCGAGGCAGACGCGGTGAGCGGGGTGGATGAGGTGAGCTTCCGTTGGGGAGGAGGCGGCGAGCGGGGTGGGCCGCTGCTTCCCTCGGGGCGGAGGGGCGAGCGGGGCTAGCCGCTGGTTCCGCATCGCGGTGGCATCGGCACCGTGAGCGGGGCTAGGTCTCGGCCGCACGGGATCAGGATGAAGGCGAGTTGGTCCTCGATACAAGTGAAGAAATCGATTCCTAAAGAGGAAACAATTTCTTCCTTTTCCCCCTCTCTCTCCAATAAATAACCAGCCACATCACCATGTTGCTTACCTGGCAGTGCAATAAATACAGATAGAAACTATCCTGGTTTCAACATTAGGAGTGCCCTTTATAGAAGTTAGGATAAAAACCTCACCAATAAGGCTTGTCTCCCATCCAATTATCCTCCCAATATTGCTACTTGATTATCAATAGCACCCATACACGTATGTACGAATCTGTCCAGCCAACAACTGGTTGTTTTAGCCCCTTCCAACAACTAGATTTTTTTCATGCACTTCCACTGTCTTATAACTATATTTACACCACCTTGTTACTATATTTATAATAATTTCTTCAGTGTAATTTCTTGGACACAGTGATGTAATTTGAGGATAATGCAAATATATGCCCAATTTTTCAAAAAAAATTATATTTTTTTTCTATGGATTCCATATATCAAAGAAAGATATGTCAAATTGTTCACAAATTCTTCAGAAATTTCAAACAAAAAATACAAATGGTGGACGGGAGGGGGTGTAACACCCTCGATGTTACACTATACAGATTTTTGCTAAAACACTGTATGAGCATCATACTTGTGTGTAAATGTGTGTAATATAGGGTATAAAGCAATCTACGAAACTTGAAACGTTCATTTGAAACACGAAACGCATGTTACATTTCATGTCGCGTTGTATTACTTAGGGTTCTAAATGAATTTTTATTGAACGGAAATGCTATGGAACGCATATGCAAAACTTTAGTAAAGTTTGTAGCATGAACTTCGTAGGTGATGATGAAATACGTGCGGTCGAGAACGGGATTCTCTAGATAGCTTACTTAATAGCTTGGAAATTGAATTCGACGCGAAACCGTTTGAAACGTAGTCAATTTTCGTAAGTCGGAAAATGGGTCGACAAAGCCAAGTTCGACAATTTTTATAGGAGGATCAGGTTAAGTAGTGGCATGGTTTTAGGGTTTCTTTTAGTAGCCTAATAGACCAGCTAGAGCGTAAAATAGGTGGTGTAGCTACTGGATCCTCGAGTTGGCTTTTTGAGAAGCTTTAAAATGCGTGCAAGGCACGTTCCTGGTCGGCTTCTGTGTCTGGACGCGGTCACCTCATCTCGGCCGGTGTCACCGCTCGCTCAAGCGTGCCCCCGCGCACCGCCGCACAGGCCGTGTAACACCTCGGGTGTTTTAAAACCCTAAAACCTGCCATGTCATCATATGCATTGCTAATCATTTGGTCTTAGTGAAAACTTTGATATGCATACACTAAAACAAGTTTACATTTATGTTATATGTGTTGCCTTGTATGGTTTGGATCAAGTTCAAAGTTTTGTTTAGATTTGGATTTCCAAAAACCCTGATTTCCAATGATTTGTTTTACCCCGAAAAACCTAATTCAAAATTGAAGTACATTTTGGGGTTGAGCCTTAAAGCAAAAATGTGGAGCTTGTTAAGTTGTACAAAGTTAGTTTTTGGAGTTTTCAAAGTTGTTTAGAAAAAATTGAAGTAATTTGAAAAGGCGTAATTCTTTAAATATCCCCTTTTTCAATTCAAATTTGTATTTCAAAATATAGACCGAATTAGGGGGTGGTTATAAAAGCAAATTTGTAGAACTTTGAATTTTGAACAACTTTTATTTTTGGAGATTTTTGAGTTGTTACATAAATTTGGGAGTAAGTTGAAGATTTTGGCGAATGACAATTCTGTAAATATGGGGAACAATGCCCGTGGAAGCCACCTCATCGCCGACGGCCTTCTTCTCGGTTCCAGGTGCGCGCGTGGCCATCCTCAGCTTCGCGCTGGCGCGGGGAAGGCTCCTTCGTGGCTTCTCTTTGCTTCCTGGCCGCGCTATTTAGCCTAAGCCGTCCCCGTTCGTCCCCGTTTCCTTGCTCTGTTTTCCCGTCGCCACCGCCATAGCTCCATTGAGCTTTTTCCATCGCTGTGGTGCATTTCCAGTCGTAGCATAGCTTGCCATAGCTTCGCCTATTCATTGCGCACCCAGTAGACCAACCCTTGAAGCTTGACTTCGCCGGGAACCCGCTGTGCGCGCCTTTCTTCCTCGTGGCGGGCAACCTCACCGTTGTGCTTGCGCCATCGTGGCCAGCGCTCTCTGCTGAGCCTTTGCTCTTACTCAGTGTACCTCTAGCTTCGCCTTGTTCCCATGATGCTCTATGACCGGTCGATTGCTCCTTTTGTCCACCGCAGTCACCGGAGCACCGCCGTCGCCGTTGCTCGCACCGCCATGGCCGCTGTGACCGTCGACCAGCATCTCCGTTGATCCTCCGACCCCGCTCTTTGCTCCATCGCGTTCGGGGTGAGCTGCTGATCCTTTCCAAACGCTTAGTTTAACTGTTACCGGTCTCACGTCGCCGGCGTAGTGCAGCCGCGTCACCGTGTCCGCCATGGACGGCGTCAAGCTCGTACATCGCTGTAATTGCTCAAGCTAGTGCCTTCAATCAGTGCGGGGTGGTGTGGGGAGTGTTTTGGTACCTTCGCCGTGGCCGGAGACCTCGCCGTCGGCGAGATTTCGTAGGCCAAAGCCGCTGTCGCCGTGGTCAGCGCGGGAGGTAGGGGATGACATGTGGGGTCGGGTTGTCAGTGACCGTGGGTTTCAAAATGGATTTTTCTATTTTTCATATTTGAATGAATAGTGATGTGATTTTTTATTTTTGTGTAGATTTATTTAGAGCTCCAAAAGTTATGAAAATTTTTGTGTGACCTCTCTATGATGTATGTTATTTAGGAAAAATATTAAATGTTGTTTTTCAGTACTTTTTAAATGTGATAGAAATTGCTCAATTAATTAATAAATGGGTTTCCATGATTTTTCTAGGCTTATTTATTTATCCAAAAATTTTGAAAATTGTTTTGCCACTTAATTATCATGTGATGAACCTTTAAAAAAAATTTGAGCTCAATTGGAACAAGTTGATTTATTTCATAATTTTTAATTAAATAATTAATTCATAAAAGCAAATAGTAACCTTTAATGATTTAGGTTTTGATTGAATTTTTGATTGAGTGATGACCTTGGGTCATTAGTTGATAATGATCCTTGGTAATGGAATTAAATGTTACAAAAAAGGTTTAGTTAGTTTGACTTGTAACTGTACCGCGAAGGAAAGTTGTATACATCATCGAGCATCATGTTTTATATCTCGCATCATGTTAAACATGGCATTGTTACTACGTGTAGTGAACGTAGGTGAGAACGTGGTAGTTAATCAAGTTATGGAAGAAGTTAATCCGCCTGTTGAGGTTGGATTTGATAATTGTGGAACGACTCCGGAACCAAACTTTTATGTCAACGAAGGCAAGCCCCGGATGCATTTAACCTACCTTGTGATTTACAAATTGATTTCGTTTTTGCTTCTCTTTACTGCATTAAGTGATTAGGAGTTGAGTGCAAACCTAATTGGTGCATTACCAACCTTGTTTTTCCATATCTACCTTGTTATCAGTTTAAATTCGTATATGCCTAGTTATGCTTAGCTATGCTTAGAACGATGAAAGTCGGGTGATTACCTGTCACCTACAAGTTTTAAATGGATCTTTGGTTACTTATGTTATCATGTGATATGGGAATGTGGAGTGATAAATCTAGACCGGGCGGACTCGGTGTGTGTGAGCCATAAGACATGGAGGTCTTATGAGCGGGTTCTTTCCGCCTGTGTCGATTGAGGCCCGTCCGTTGTTGAACTGCATGAGATGAGACTTTGTAGTACTGACCGCATACTCCGCTAAGCCTTAACTTGGCTATTCTATTACGAGAATGGCTACTCGTGCACTGGGAGTGGAGAGATGGCGGGAATAGCGTGTACCCACGTGGCAATGGGCTGGATTGGTGGAGTACTGTATTCTCGGGTGGCGCAGACCTGTTCTTGTTTTAGAGGATCCGAGGGTAGGTTGATATATGTAAGTCGGGGACCTGCATATGTCGTGTGGTCTGGAATTCCCAGCTGGGTTTTAATCGGTTCGAATCGTCGTTGCTCCTCGGTTATGGAGACTCGACTCACTGTTCATCATCGTAGTTAATAACTGAAATTTGAGCTGGTATTGAGAAAGAGTTTGATATGAAGTTCATGATCTCATTACGGATCATGGCAGATTCATATGTGGTTCTTATAAAGTTTTATATGTTGAAGTAAAGAATTTTGTTAAAGAGCTTTTACACAAAAGAACTTTGATTATTGCTAAAGCCATACGTTGAATCCCTGAGCCTGCATTCCTACATTCTATCAATTTTTATTTCGGTTAAGTCTTGTTGAGTACTTTTGTACTTAGGGTTCATTGACCCTTGTTGTAGGTGAGGCTCATGAGCAGGTCTATTTTGGGACATGCTGCATGACTGTTGTTCAATGCGATGACGATAAGTAAATGTGTGGCCCTTGGATAGGGCAATTTATTTGTGTGTTTTGTATTATGTTATAATGCCACTCCGTTACTACGTTTTGTAATAATTATCGAACTTAGTTTGTAAGGTTTAAAACTACTATTTTGTAAACTAAGTTATTGTAAGACTTCCGCTACTTTACTCTGATGTAGATATTTGAATAAATGTTGTAATACTACAATGACTCTATAATGTGATCCTGCTCAGAAATCGTGGATGATTCGAGGTTCCCCGAGGACACCCGACAGTCTTCTTAAGTTACCGGGAATATATGCATAGATGTCAGAGGTCGTCGGACAGTAACAGGTGCATGTGGGCCCTATAATTTAGGAGGTTCTACCACAGAATGGTATCAGAGCGATCGTTACAAAGTCTTTGTTGTATTGTTTTACAAATACTTCAAAATGATTTGGGATGACTAAATTTAACTTGTTAATTTGGTCCAAATTGCTTCCGACTTACCTAATTTCTTTCTCACCATTCCTTATTTGATTAAAAAGGTTTTGTGTGGTGGAGTAGTAATATTATTATGCCCTATTTAATAACAACTGTTGTGTATGTACTTTATGAGCTTTGATGTGTTTGTTCGTAAGAACGATTCATGCATCATGATTAATTCACTTGTTACTTCCTTCACCTCTGAGTTTGGGTTGGGTAGTGAGTCTGGGTTGAGTTGTGTAGTCCACCCTTGCTGCTGTTGAGGATGTGGTCAGATTGTCTTACTTGGATTAATCTTGCTTCCTATAGTATGGCTCGTACCAAGATGACACCCCGTAAGTCTATTGGACCCAAAGGAGTTCCTCGCCACCAACTTGCCCCTAGGAATGATGATGCTAGCAGTAGCAGCTCTAGGCCTCATCCTTAGGTAGAGATACAAAGGATTTCTGCAGAGTTAGCACAAGCTACTAGAGATAGGGCCATGGATGCCATCCAGGTAGGAGAATTACAGGATCAATTGAGGCGTCTCACCACCGCTCACAGGAACTGCGAACGTATGTTAGTTCATATGGTGGATAGAAGAAATGAAGCTAGGCATAGAGAAAATGTAGCTAGAGCTAGAACTCATGAGCTAGAATTTTATGTAGAAGATTTAGAAGAACATAATACTTATCTGCATGAAGAAGTTCATAGGCTAAGCAATCTCCTAGATCCAAATCATGAACCTCAAGCTGATGCAATGGACCCAGGTGTCATCCTTGCTAATGATAGTGAATCGAAAGAGGAAGAAGAAGAAGATCCGGAAGAATTAGTGATGATCGATGAAAGTGATAATGAGGGCGGAAATATTTTTGGAATGGATACCGAGCCCGAAGTCGGAGGTGATCAAGGAGAAGAGTAGAGTTGTATAATAGTTAGTTCTAGTTAAAGTTAAGTAGTCTTGTTTAGATGCGGTCTTGTGTATAAATTAGTATACCTTATGTAATGTGTTTTGGAGTAAGCTCTTGTTGCAATTCAATAAAGACTTGTGAGTAAAGTTTGGTTTGTTATGAACAGATGTGTCGTACGCGGGGTTCGTATATTCCTGGTACTTCACAAGATGAGGATGGCATTCTTGATCTGCCACCAGTTCCACCAAATCTAACTGATGCTATCTCCGCCCTAGTCAATGTGACTGTTGAAAATGCTCGATTGCTTTGAGAGATAGCTCAGAGTAATCAGAATATGGTGCAAGGAAACTGAGGTCACAATCATAACAGGCAGGAGGCTACGTATGTAGATTTAACAGATACAAGACCACCGGTGTTCACCAAGGCAGATGAACCACTAGAGGCTGATGATTGGCTTCGAACTATGGAGCAGGAATTTGATCTTATTCCTTGTATGGAGATTCAGAAACCTGTGTTTGCTACCCAGCAACTTCGAGGAGCAGCAGTTGCTTGGTGGGCAAACTTAGTGGCTATGCAACCAGCTGGCATTCCAATAACTTGGGCTGAGTTCCGTACTGCCTTCCGAGCCCATTATATTCTAGAAGGAGTGATGTCCATGAAGCTAGATGAGTTCCTTGCTTTGAAGCAAGGGGATCAAACAGTGATGCAGTATGTGGGAAAGTTTAATCACTTGTCACAGTATGCATCTGAACATGTCAATACAGATGCCAAGAAGAAGAGGTGATTTATGGGAGGTCTGAATACCAAGCTACAGACAATGATGACTACTTGTACCAATGTCACTTATCATGAGGCAGTGAGTATTGCAATTTCTTTAGAGGAAAAGTATCGGCAACATAAGAAGATCAAAAAGAAAAAGAGTGTGCCGTCTGGATCTTTTGGTGGGAATCAAAAGAGGCAGAGGGTGATTTATCATCCAGTAAATCATTATCGTCCTCCTTATCGTCCACCGTAGTTTCAAGCCGGGCAACAATCAAATGCCCGTCCTGCTACAACTTATCAAAATCCACAACAGACAAATACTTCTGGTGTCAGTGCTCTAGTACCCCAGGGTCACAAGTATCCCTATTTCAATTGTGGCAAGTCGGGTTATTTCTCGAGAGAATGTCCGTATCCAAAGCAGTCTAATCCAAATTATCAAAAGGCCCCTGCCAATCAACAACAGGGTCAAGCACAGAATAAGAACAACAATCAAAATGCTCAGAAGGGCAAAGATGAAAGGAAGACAGGAAGGGTTTTCTATATTCAAGCCAGGGAGATTCCTGAAGCGGAGCCAGTGATGATGGGTATGTTTCCTGTCACCAATCATCCTGCAGTTATGCTTTTTGATTCGGGTGCATCTCATTCATTCATCAATAGAACATTTGTCGTGAAGCATGAAATTCCTATTGGGGCAACAAAGGAAAATTTCTTTATACAGTCGCCCGGGGGACGTCTGTGTACTAAGAAAATGGTATACCAGGTATCCATAAACCTGGGTGGGCATATTTTTCCCACTACCATGATTATCCTAAAGGATCAGGATATAGATGTAATTTTGGGAATGAATTGGATGTATCAGCATAAGGCTGTTATAGATGCTTTGAATAGAACTATAAGGGTGAGTTTGCCAGATAGTACTTCTCAACTTCTTTTCCAACTTCCAACCTTAAGAAGATCAGTGGGCAAAGTTTGTGCAACTGTTGTCAAAGAGATTAGAGATATCCCGGTAGTGTGTGAATTTTCTGATGTGTTTCCTGAAGATTTACCCGGTCTACCACCTGATAGGGATGTCCAGTTTAACATAGAGTTGAAACCTAGAACAGCTCCAATTTCTCGGAGAGCTTATAGGATGCCACCCAAGGAATTAGCCGAGTTGAAGACTCAGTTGCAAGAATTGATTGATAAGGGGTTTATCCAACCTAGTTCATCACCTTGGGGATGTCCGGCAATATTTGTGAAAAAGAAAGATGAGATCCTAAGGTTATGTGTCGACTATCATCCGTTTAATGAAGTGACCATCAAGAATAAGTATCCCTTACCTTGGATAGATTTGCTTTTTGATCAACTGGCCGGAGCCAAAGTTTTCTCCAAGATAGATTTGAGGTCAGGCTATCACCAAATTAAGATTAAGCCTGAAGATATTCCCAAAACGGCATTTACCACAAGATATGGATTATATGAATACTTGGTAATGTCTTTTGGTTTGACAAATGCTCTAGCTCATTTCATGTATCTGATGAATTAAGTATTTATGCCTGAGCTAGACAAGTTTGTAGTGGTGTTTATAGATGACATTCTAGTATATTCCAAGAATAAGGAAGAACATGCGAAACATCTCAGAATTATTCTGAACCGCTTGAGAGAACATCAACTATATGCGAAGTTCAGCAAGTGTGATTTTTGGCTTAAGGAGGTACAGTTTCTTGGACATGTCTTGTCAGCTGAAGGAGTTGCAGTTGATCCAAGCAAAGTTAAGGTTGTGCTTGATTGGAAACCGCCAACCATAGTTCATCAAGTTCAGAGTTTTCTAGGATTGGCGGGGTATTACCGTCGTTTTATTCTAGATTTCTCTAGAGTATCAAAGTCCATCACTGAGTTGTTGAAGAACCAAGTCAAGTTTGTCTGGTCATCTAATTGTGAAGAGGCTTTCTAGACTTTGAAGAGACTATTGACCAATGCACCAATATTAGCCCAACCTGATATAGAGAAGTCATTTGATGTTTATTGTGATGCTTCGGGTATTGGTATTGGATGTGTATTAATGCAAGAAGACCGAGTCATTGCCTATGCATCCAGGCAACTTAAGCAACATGAAGAACACTATCCGACTCATGATCTGGAGTTAGCAGCTGTTGTCCATGCTCTGAAGATTTGGCGGCATTACCTGCTTGGTAATACGTGCCATATTTATACAGACCACAAGAGTTTAAAGTATATCTTTACTTAGTCAGAATTGAACATGTGACAAAGGAGATGGTTAGAACTGATTAAAGATTATGACTTGGAGGTACATTATCACCCTGGTAAAGCAAATATGGTTGCAGATGCCCTCAGTCGCAAAAGTTATTGCAATTGCCTGACAGTAAGAACAATGGGTCTGACTTTATGTCAAGAGATGGAGAAGTTGAATGTAGAGGTAATTCAACAAGGTAGTTTGACCAACATAATTGTTGAAGCCAATATTCGAGACCAGATTATTGCTGCTCAGAAGGAAAACAAGGGTATAGCCCATATCAAGGAAAGAGTCAGGAATGGAAAAGCGGAATGCTTCAGCATAGATGATGAAGGTGTGATATGGTTCAAGGATCGCCTTGTGGTACCAAAAGTTCCTGAGTTGCATCAGTCAATCCTTAAAGAGGCACATGCTACCAGGTTATCTATCCATCTAGGAAGCAACAAGATGTACCATGACTTGAAACAAAGATTTTGGTGGACTAAAATGAAGATAGAGATTGCTAGATATATAGCCAAGTGTGATACTTGTCAAAAGGTGGAAGCTATACATTTGAGGTCCGCTGGAGAGTTACAACCATTACCTATTCCAGCTTGGAAGTGGGAGGATATTAGTATGGACTTTATTGTTGGTCTACCCAAGACATCGAAGGGATTTGACTCAATATGGGTGATTGTAGATCGACTAACTAAGTCAGCATATTTTCTTCCAGTCCAGAGTACATATCCCACTATCCAATATGCCTAGATATATTTAGCAAGAATCATGAGCCTCCATGGAGTACCAAAGACCATTGTGTCTGATAAGGGTACATAGTTTGTCTCCAGCTTTTGGAACAATTGCATTCTTCATTGGGTACCAAACTACTGTATAGTACAGCTTATCATCCGCAGACTGATGGACAGACTGAAAGAGTCAATCAAGTGCTTGAAGATATGTTAAGGTGTGGTGTCCTTAACTATTCCAATAAGTGGGATGAATGCTTACCTTTGGCCGAGTTCTCATACAACAATAGTTATCAGGAAAGCATTAGAATGGCTCCATTTGAAGCACTCTATGGTCGTAGATGCAGAACATCGCTGAGTTGGTCTGAGCCCAGAGAAAGAAGGTTCTTTGGAGTTGACCTTGTGAAAGAAACAGAAGACAAGGTTAGGCAAATACAAAGTAATTTGAAGATAGCTCAGTCCTGACAAAAGAGTTATGCGGATAAACGACGTAGACCATTGGTGTTTAACAAGGGAGATTTTGTATATCTGAAGGTATCACCAATGAAGGGAGTTACCCATTTTGGTGTTAAAGGCAAGTTGGCACCTCGATATATTGGACCATTTCAAATTTTAGAGAGGTATGAAAAAGTGGCATATCGCTTGAAATTACTAGAACATTTATTAGCTGTACATGATGTGTTCCTTGTTTCGCAATTGAAGAAGTGTCTCCGAGTGCCTGAGCAGAATGTTGAGGTTGAAGGAGTGGAACTTGAACCGGATTTGACTTATTTTGAATATCCTATCCGAGTTTTGGATCAGAAAGATTGTGTTACTCGAAGGAGGACAATCAAGTTCTACAAGATACAATGGAATCAACATTCAGAAGAAGAAGCTACTTGGGAATCCGAAGATTACTTGTTAGAAAAATTTTCAGAGTTTCTTGCGTCAACATAGAATAATGTTAGTTTGCTCTTTTGTTGCGAACCATGTTTGTAAAGGAACCTCAGCTATTGTATGGACAAGTTGTGGATGTTTTTGGAATAACACATTTCCTTTCCCATTACTTATCCTACGACTTTGAATCTTGGGACGAGTTTCTTTTAGGGGGAAGGATTGTAACACCTCGGGTGTTTTAAAACCCTAAAACATGCCATGTCATCATATGCATTGCTAATCATTTGGTCTTAGTGAAAACTTTGATATGCATACACTAAAACAAGTTTACATTTATGTTATGTGTTGCCTTGTATGGTTTGGATCAAGTTCAAAGTTTTGTTTGGATTTGGATTTCCAAAAACCCTGATTTCCAGTGATTTGTTTTACCCCGAAAAACTTAATTCAAAATCGAAGTACATTTTGGGGTTCAGCCTTAAAGCAAAAATGTGGAGCTTGTTGAGTTGTACAAAGTTGATTTTTGGAGTTTTCAAAGTTGTTTAGAAAAATTTGAAGTAATTTGAAAAGGCGTAATTCTTTAAATATCCCCTTTTTCAATTCAAATTTGCATTTCAAAATGTAGACCGAATTAGGGGGTGGTTATAGAAGCAAAGTTGTAGAACTTTGAATTTTGAACAACTTTTATTTTTGGAGATTTTTGAGTTGTTACATAAATTTGGGAGTAATTTGAAGATTTTAGTGAATGGCAATTCTGTAAATATGGGGAACAGTGCCCGTGGAAGCCACCTCATCACCGACAGCCTTCTTCTCGGTTCCAGGAGCGCGCGTGGCCATCCTCAGCTTCGCGCTGGCGCGGGGAAGGCTCCTTCGTGGCTTCTCTTTGCTTCCTGGCCGCGCTATTTAGCTTAAGCCGTCGCCGTTTCCTTGCTCTGCTTTTCCCGTCGCCACCGCCATAGCTCCGTTGAGCTTTTGCCGTCGCTATGGTGCATTTCCAGTCATAGCATAGCTTGCCAAAGCTTCGCCTGTTCCTTGCGCACCCAGTAGACCAACCCTTGAAGCTTGACTCCGCCGGGAACCCGTTGTGCACGCCTGTCTTCCTCGTGGCTGGCAACCTCACCGTTGTGCTTGCGCCATCGTGGCCAGCGCTCTCCGGTGAGCCTTGGCTCTTGCTCTGTGTACCTCCAGCTTCGCCTTGTTCCCGTGATGCTCTATGACCAGTCGATTACTCCTTTTGTCCACCGCAATCACCAGAGCACCGCCGTCGCCGTTGCTCGCACCGCCGTGGCCGCTGTGACCGTTGACCAGCATCTCCGTTGATCCTCTGACCCCGCTCTTTGCTCCATCGCGTTCGGGGTGTGCTGCTGATCCTTTTCAAACGCCTAGTTTAACTGTTACCGGTCTCACGTCGCTGGCATAGCGCAGCCACATCACCGTGTCCGCCATGGATGGCGTCAAGCTCGTACATCGCTGTATTTGCTCAAGCTAGTGCCTTCAATCGGTGCGGGGTGGTGTGGGGAGTGTTTTGGTACCTTCACCGTGGCCGGAGACCTCACCATCGGCGAGATTTCGCCAGTCAAAGCTGCTGTCGCTGTGGTCAGCGCGGTAGGTAGGGGATGACATGTGGGGTCGGGTTGTCAGTGACCGTGGGTTTCAAAATGGATTTTTCTATTTTTCAGATTTGAATGAATAGTGATGTGATTTGTTATTTTTGTGTAGATTTATTTAGAGCTCCAAAAATTATGAAATTTTTTGTGTGACCTGTCTGTGATGTATGTTATTTAGGAAAAATATTAAATGTTGTTTCTCAGTAATTTTTGAATGTGATAAAAATTGCTCAATTAATTAATAAATGGGTTTCCATGATTTTTCTAGGATTATTTATTTATCCAAAAATTTTGAAAATTGTTTTTCCACTTAGTTATCATGTGATGAACTTTTAAAAAAATTTTGAGCTCAATTGGAACAAGTTGATTTATTTCATAATTTTTAATTAAATAATTAATTCATAAAAGCAAATAGTAACATTTAATGATTTAGGTTTTGATTGAATTTTTGATTGAGTGATGACCTTGGGTCATTAGTTGATAATGATCCTTGGTAATGGAATTAAATGTTACAAAAAAGGTTTAGTTAGTTTGACTTGTAACTGTACCGCGAAGGAAAGTTGTATTCAAGTTGTATCCATCATCGAGCATCATGTTTTATATCTCGCATCATGTTAAACATGGCATTGTTACTACGTGTAGTGAACGTAGGTGAGAACGTGGTAGTTAATCAAGTTATGGAAGAAGTTAATCCGCCTGTTGAGGTTGGATTTGATAATTGTGGAACGACTCCGAAACCAAACTTTTATGTCAACGAAGGCAAGCCCCGAATGTATTTAACCTACCTTGTGATTTACAAATTGATTTCGTTTTTGCTTCTCTTTACTGCATTAAGTGATTAGGAGTTGAGTGCAAACCTAATTGGTGCATTACCAACCTTGTTTTTCCATATCTACCTTGTTATCAGTTTAAATTCGTATATGCCTAGTTATGCTTAGCTATGCTTAGAACGATGAAAGTCGGGTGATTACCTATCACCTACAAGTTTTAAATGAATCTTTGGTTACTTATGTTATCATGTGATATGGGAATGTGTAGTAATAAATCTAGACCGGGCGGACTCGGTGTGTGTGAGCCATAAGACATGGAGGTCTTGTGAGCGGGTTCTTTCCGCCTGTGTCGATTGAGGCCCGTCCGTTGTTGAACTGCATGAGATGAGACTTTGTAGTACTGACCGCATACTCCGCTAAGCCTTAACTTGGCTATTCTATTACGAGAATGGCTACTCGTGCACTGGGAGTGGAGAGATGGTGGGAATAGCGTGTACCCACGTGGCAATGGGCTGGATTGGTGGAGTACTGTATTCTCGGGTGGCGCAGACCTGTTCTTGTTTTAGAGGATCCGAGGGTAGGTTGATATATGTAAGTCGGGGACCTGCATATGTCGTGTGGTCTGGAATTCCCAGCTGGGTTTTAATCGGTTCGAATCGTCGTTGCTCCTCGGTTATGGAGACTCGACTCACTGTTCATCATCGTAGTTAATAACTGAAATTTGAGCTGGTATTGAGAAAGAGTTTGATATGAAGTTCATGATCTCATTACGGATCATGGCAGATTCATATGTGGTTCTTATAAAGTTTTATATGTTGAAGTAAAGAATTTTGTTAAAGAGCTTTTACGCAAAAGAACTTTGATTATTGCTAAAGCCATACGTTGAATCCCTAAGCCTGCATTCCTATGTTCTATCAATTTTTATTTCGGTTAAGTCTTGTTGAGTACTTTTGTACTCAGGGTTCGTTGACCCTTGTTGTAGGTGAGGCTCATGAGCAGGTCTATTTTGGGCCATGCTGCATGACTGTTGTTCAATGCGATGACGATAAGTAAATGTATGGCCCTTGGGTAGGGCAATTTATTTGTGTGTTTTGTATTATGTTATAATGCCACTCCATTACTACGTTTTGTAATAATTATCGAACTTAGTTTGTAAGGTTTGAAACTACTATTTTGTAAACTAAGTTATTGTAAGACTTCCGCTACTTTACTCTGATGTAGATATTTGAATAAATGTTGTAATACTACAATTACTCTGTAATGTGATCCTGCTCGGAAATCATGGATGATTCGGGGTTCCCCGAGGACACCCGACAGTCTTCTTAAGTTACCGGGAACATATGCATAGATGTCAGAGGTCGTCGGACAGTGACAGGTGCATGTGGGCCCTATAATTTAGGAGGTTCTGCCACAGGCCGCACTGCCATTGCCGCGCTTGGCACGCTGCTCGCTCGCACACGCGCACGCTAGGCCCGGTAAGCTTGGCTTCTCTGCTTCATCCGTCCCGTCCGCCTGAGCCCGTGACTCGCCATCACATCGAACTGCACCCTAGTCACGCTACGCGCCATCAGTCGCTGCCGCGCGATTACTACTCCTGTTGACCCTTTGGCTGCACGTGCGTGGGCTTGCCTCGCCTGCCGTCGCCTTCACGTCTGCGCGCGGTGCCATGCCACATTTCTCGTCATGTCTCCTGGAATGTCGTCGCGCCGTCCGACCGAGCCACGCCAAGGCCTAACTGCAGCGCTTGTCCTAGATGGTAAATGCACATGTCCAGAGATTGGTTTGGGGTCCAGCAATCGTGCCAGACTTGTCACCGCTGCTGCCGTACGACGCCCGTCCCCAATTTAAGTTTTCGCCCATCGCCGGCCGCCATAAGTCCAAACGGCATCGTCCAAGCGATTGGCCCTGTGTAGTCCACCTCCATCCAATTAACCGAGCACCAAACTAGCTTTGGTAGCTAGGTTGCGAGTGGATCGACCCGACGAGCTTTCATTCGCCAGTGAGGTAATGCGGGGTGTTTTTCCCCACGACGGTCCGCCATGGCCGCCGAGGCGGGTGCTCGGCCATGGCATCACTCATTGCTCCATTGTATCAATTGGGCAGTGCTTTTGCGTCTCATTGACTTGGTTACCTCAGCCGTGTAGCAGTTTCACCCGCGGAGCAGTAGGTCACCGGGAACGTCGTCGTCGTGCTTGCCGTGAACCAGAGCACTCCCGCGCACGTGGTCAACTACCTTGCCGTGTCTCGCAACTTTGTCCAGTCTGCCCTTCACATCGCAGGTGAGGCCCTCCTGCTCCTAGGGTGGATGGTTGGATCAACTAGGGCCGGGGGCTCGCCGGAGCGCATGGCCGCCTCCAGCGGACGTGGTGAAGATGCCGTTCTATGGCCAGTGAGTTGGAGTGTAGTAGCGATTCAAATAAGGTTTCTATATTGTTGTTCGTAGTCTATAGATGGAAAATGGTAGCGGTAGAGGCGCTGGGCTAGGTTACTTCGCCAGCGCCAGTGTTGCCGCAGCCAGATCCCACCGCGGCGCATGGCCGCGCTTTCGTGCTTCACCAATTGCGGCGTTTCATACATTGATCCGTTGCGCTTTGCACGTTGAGTGCCAAAGTGGTGCTGGTTGGTGTCGGGGAGGTCCGTGCTCGCCAGCGTTTGGCCGGAGAGGTGCGGCCTCTGTTAGTTCTGGCTAGGGACCATGGAAACCATGAATTCAAGTAGAAGCAGGGTGCTAGATGCAAAGATAGTGACTCAGTTAAATAGTGTTCGAGTGAGCTTCGCGAATAGGAAAGATAACGGGGACTCTTTAGCAAAAGTGCCAGCTCACGTGTGGGCTCCGCCGTGGGCCGTGTGGCGTGGGCCGTGTTCGTGCGCCGCTGCATGGGCCGTGCCGGGTGCTGCGTGCGCGAGCGGATGGGACGCCGGGGTGGGCCAAGCCGTTCGCTCATGGGCCGCGCTGTGGAATCGATTTCTGATTTTCCAGTAAAGTAATAAATGTTTATTCAATTTTGTTATGAGTTGATCTTTGTAAAATTCTAGAAAAATCCGTTGGTGTCCAAAAATAATGAAACAAAATTTGTTAGGTTCACAAAAATGCTACCTATTTGTTAGTGTAGTTAGCTTACAGTTAGCTATGGTCATGATAGGTTCATAAATTCAAATTAGAAAGCTAGTATTTTGTACATTAATAATTGTAGGAATTCTTGTGGCAAATTGGTGATAGCGTTAGCTACAAATTTTTTACAGTAGGCTCATTAGATCATTATGTACTTGCTGTAAATTTTGTAGCCCTAGAGTAGGTTGATGAATAGAGTAGCTATTATCCTTGTTTTATCATATATAGAGTAAATCGGTATTAGGAGTAAGAATACCTTTAGTTGCTATGATAATGTATGTCATGCTTCATACTTGTTAGTGGTAACAGTAGGTAACTTAGCACCTTAGCCGGTAGGACTAGCTTAGTAACTTGATAGAGGTATTTATTTTAAGAGCTGCTGTTGCCATATTATTGAGTGTTGCATCATCATTTCATGCATGTAGATCATGAGTTGGTAGAGTTTATGCCCGTGGATGAATAGGATTATGAAGAGATCATTGAGGAGTACGAGGAGGAGATCCTCATGTAGGAGGGAGCCCCGAAGCCTCTTGGTGCTGACTTTGCTGACCCACCGTCTGCCCAAGGGAAGCCCCGGTGCATAACCCCTATTTTTAATGATCACTGAATATATATATGATGTGCATTTACGTTACAGATATTTTATGGAAACTACATGCATAAATATATCTACCTATGAGACCTACTAGTATAGGTCGAGTAGCTGCTATGCTCAGGATATCGGTAGCGTGAGTAACCTGCCGTTACTCATAAATAGGTGATAATTATGATCACTCATGATAAAATGGTGGAAAGGAAAGTGGTGACCGGGCAAGGATATGGTTTGGGTACTGGTGGGTGTAAGAGGTTGTGTCCTACGGCCAACAGGGCATAGCTTGGTTACACATTTTCCCTGTCTGTGTCTATTAAGGACCGTCCATTGCATTGGACACTAGGAAAGTCACAGACTTATTATCCCGAGCACATACTTGTGTATCGGCGCTTGGAAGACTCATTGCTCTCTTGTTGTGGATCCGGCTCTTTCCGGACCGACTGATTGGAGGCGGGGATGGTGTAGGTCCTTGCACCGCACTGAGTCCGGGACTCAGGAGTGGGGGCTTGGAGTCCAAGTTTGGACGGGGACCTAGACACCCAGGACAGGAGGGTGATGGGTTAGTCCTGCTTATGCCTAGGGTATAAGCGGGGCGTGTGTTTTCGGGGTACCCAGTTGGGGGCATTGACTCGCGAATCGCCGAGAAATCTGGTATGGCTTGTCTAAACTCTAGCACTGTAGTAAGAACTGGAAGATGAAAGGTGATGAATTTGAACTGATTGCTCAACTCTTGCTTGAAAGTAGAACATGTGCTTACATAGACTAGCTAGATAATATATTAACACGGCTGTTAATAATAACATAAATAAGGACTCACTATTAGTATTGCTTCCTGCCAAAAAGGAAACCCAACAAACCATAAAGCTTTGCATATCCATTGGAGTCGGGAAATTATTTCCCCCTAGACGGATAAGTCTTGCGAGTACATTGTGTACTCAGGGTTTATTTACCCCTGTTGCAGAGAATGCATGAGGAGTACCATTGTGTGGAGGATTCTTCTAGTGGGCATAGACGGAGTCCTTGCTTACTATCGCTAGATGTTTACTCGATGCTTAGCTGCATTCCGCTGTTTATTATTCTGCACTCTGATGTTTGGTAATGTAATAATGTAATTTTCAGAACTTCTGGTGTATGAAATGAATAAGTATTGTAACTCATTCTCATTATTGGGTCCTCGGGGAAAAATGTGGATCTTTCGGGCTCTCCCTTGGGGTGTGCTCGACGGATACCGCCCGCTGTAGCTCGCTTACGGGGTGCTTAATGTCTGATGGGAGACGAGTGCCTTCGTAAGTGTGTTATTTCGGGCGGTTCTACCACAGTTGGTACCAGAGCCAATAACGGGTTTACGAGTTCATCACTCTATTTCAAAACTTAAAAATTTGACCAACAAAAGTTTTGCGAAAAGTAGGATGCTATTAAATTATGTAAATAAGTATAAGCCCTAGCAATATGGTCTATCTAGGATAGCACCACTGGTTTTATCTAATCAGCTTTCTGCAGGTACACTGACTTACATTGCGTAAAAAATCGCTTAGTATATAGAAAGTGAGTGTGTAATGTGCCGAAAATTTTACGAATGCCGCTATATTTCAGCTTTTGTGAACGTATAGGCCAAAGCATGCATCATGATAATAAGGATCTTGCTTAACTAAAATCCCCCTACCTGTATAATTGGATTAGTAAATTGATAGGATTAACTAAAAGAATGCTTTAATAAATGTGCTATCATTTCTCTAATCCCTTGCTTCTATTCAGGAGGGTTGTTCTAAATGGATGGTTCCTATCTCTTACAGATGAATCTAAGGTCTGGACATGGGAGCACTAGTGCCAGTGCAGGCCACGGTCTGGGCGAGGGTCAAGGGGAAAGTGGCAGGGCCAATGAGCACAATGGGGAGAGCCATGAGGCTCCACTTCTGGATCCTCCTCCTCCGCCACCGCTGCCTCTGATGACTCACGCAGAGATGATGGCTACTCGCCATGAGTTAGCCCATGCCATGGAGCTAATGGCACAAGCTGTTGCTGGCTTCGCCCGTGACGGCCACAGGGGCAATGGTGGGAACGGGGGTGGTGCCTGCCATCCTGAGGGACCCTCCTCTTACTAGGATTTCCTCAAGACCCACCCGCCCACTTTCTCACCGATGGCTGAGCCCCTAGATGCGGAGCACTGGCTTCTCATTCTGGAGCAGAAGTTTCTATTGCTCAACGTGGACAATGAGCAGAAAGTGCGCTTTGCAGCGCAACAGCAATTGGGGTCCACAAGTGCATGGTGGGATACCTTCCATGCCATGCAACAGCCAGATCATCAGGTGACCTAGCAGGAGTTCACCGGGACATTCTAGGAGTTTTATATTGCTGCTGGTGTCCTCAACCAGAAGTTGACTGAGTTCCTGGAACTACGACAAGGGAGTATGATAGTGAAGGACTACGTCAATAAGTTCAATCACTTGTCCCAGTATGCTGGCATTCATGTGGACACTGACAAGAAGAAGAAGGATCGCTTCTATCGCGGCCTCTCTTACATCCTTTAGGAGAAATTGTACACTGGGAACTATTAGACCTTCGGGGCAATGATGAATGTTGCCATCGCCATGGAGGACTTGCAGCGGGATTCCCAGGTAGAGTGGAAGAGGAAGCGGGTGGCTACGGGGTCTTCTAGCCACCCTCATACTCAGAAAGTTTAGGTTGTCCGATGAGTGCCCTATCAATCATTAGGTGGACATTCATTTCGGCAGCCTCAGCATAATTCTCAGACTTCTTCCACACAATACCATACACCCACTCAGCAGGTGTAGTCCTAGCAGCCTCAAGGACAGCAGGTCCTAGCTCGCCAAGGATTGGGGAACAAGCCTGGTGCTTGTTTCAAATGTGGCAAGGATGGCCACTATGCCCGAGGGTGTCCCTAGAACCAGCCATCCCAGTCTGCTCAACCATCGGTGAACTCTAGGCTAGTCAAGCGGACGGTGATCAAGAGGAAAGTGCTAGCCAGCCGATCTGGACAGGTAAATTTCATGGATGCTGAGCAGATATTATAGCAGGAACCGGTGATGGCTGGTATGTTTACCATCGATTCCCATCCAACTTATGTGTTGTTTGATTCTGGTGCATCACATTCATTTATGAGCATGGGGTTTGTAGACCGGCACAACCTACCACTTATGGCTATACCGTATGCCTATAGAATCCGTACTCCGGGTGCGCAGATGTGCATCAATACTCGGACGGACACAATAAACTTGGTATTAGCCACTCATACTTACCATCTCCAGTTCATGGTATTGCCTGGGCAAGGCATTGATGCTATTCTTGGAATGAACTGGTTGCGGGTATATGGGGTAGTCTTGGATATAAAGCAGAGAAGTGTGGAGTTACAACTTCCTTCTTCTGAGGATAGGATGTCTCTTCTTGTACCCTTAGATCCAGTCTTACCTGTTGCTACCCATGCTGAAGCCTCTCCTGATCTTACCTCCATTCTCGTGGTATGCGAGTTCTTGGATGTATTTCTAGAAGATCTACCTAGGTTGCCACCAGACCGAGAGGTGGAATTCTCCATTGAGCTAGAGCCGAGTACTGCTCCTATCTCCCAACGCCCATACCGCATGGCTCCAAAGAAATTGGATGAGATGAAGAAGTAGCTCGAAGAGTTGAGGGAAAAAGGCTTCATCCGTCCTAGCTCTTCACCATAGGGTTGTCCGGCTATTTTTGTGAAGAAGGATGGCACTCTACGGACGTGTGTGGAGTACCGCCCCCTTAATGTAGTAACAATTAAGAACAAGTATCATTTGCCCCGCATAGATACTTTATTCGATCAGCTAGCTGGTGCCAAGGTGTTCTCGAAGATTGATCTCTGTTCAGGCTATCATCAGATCAATATCAGACCACATGATATACCAAAGACAACTTTTTCTACTAGGTATGGGCCGTATGAGTACCTAGTGATGTCTTTTGGTCTCACCAATGCTCCTGATGAATTCGGTCTTTATGCCGGAGCTGGACAAGTTTGTGGTAGTATTCATTGCTGATATCCTGATATACTCCAAGAATGAGGAAGAGCATGCCCAACACCTTTAGAAAGTATTGGCTCGGCTAAGGGAACACAAGCTGTATGCTAAATTCAGCAAGTGTGAATTCTGGTTAGATCGAGTGTAGTTTTTGGGGCATGTGTTGACACCTGACATCATTTCAGTAGATCCTATCAAGGTGCAAGATGTGTTGAATTGGAAGTCTCCCAAGTCTGTGCACCAGATTTGTCAGTTCCTTGGTCTAGCTGGGTACTATCGGTGTTTCATTCTGGATTTCTCCAAGATAGCTCAGCCAATGACCAAGCTGCTCTAAAAAGAAGCTAAGTTTGATTGGAGCCTAGCCTATGAAGAAGCCTTCTAAGCTTTGAAGACATTTCTGACCACTGCTCCTATGTTGGGCCAGCCAGATATTGATAGGCCCTTTGATGTATACTATGATGCCTTGAAGATGGGGTTGGGATGTGTGCTGATGCAAGATGGGCGTGTGATAGCTTATGCTTTGCGCCAACTAAAAAAGCACGAAGTGAATTACCCCACTCATGACTTAGAGCTGGCTACTGTGGTCCACGCTCTAAAGATTTGGAGGCACTATCTGTTGGGCAACTAAGTGCATATCTTTACAGATCACAAGAGCCTCAAGTATATTTTCACTCAGTCTGAGCTGAATACGAGGCAAAGGAGATGGTTAGAATTGATAAAGGATTATAACTTGGAAGTCCATTATCACCCAGGAAAGGCCAATGTTGTAGCTGATGCTTTGAGCCAAAAGTCACATCAGGTTGAGGAAACACCTTTGTCTCTCAACCATGCAGAGGTGTTGGCTCACATTGCATTGACCTCTGAATTACTGGAGTAGATTATTTTGGAGCAAAGGCAAGATCCTGAAGAAATTTAGCACATTAGGAAATTGATTGCCGAAGGGCGTGGCCCTCACTTTAGTGTTGATTAGCATGGAGTAGTGAGATACAAGGATAGACTGGTGGTTCAATCCAATGAGGAGCTGAGAAGGAAGATTTTGAGTGAAGCCCATCTTTCAAAGCTGTCTATTCACCCTGGCAGCAACAAGATGTATCATGATCTGCGCCACTTGTACTGGTGGTCCAACATAAAGCAGGACATCACCCAGTACGTCGTGGAGTGCAACACTTATGGGAGAGTTAAAGCAGATCATATGCGTACTCCAGGATATTTGCAGCCCTTGCCCATACCTGTTTGAAAGTGGGAAGATATCTCCATGGACTCTGTGGTGGGTTTGCCCCGCACATACATGGGCTATGATTCTATTTGGGTCATTGTGGACCGTCTCACTAAGTCGGCTCATTTTATCCCGGTGGACACTAAATATACAACTAAGAAGTATGCTGAGATATATTTTGATCGGATTGTGACCCTACACGGAGTTCCCCTTACTATCATCTCTAATAGAGGGTTAGTTTTTGTCTCTCATTTCTAGGAGCAACTGCAGCACTGTCTTGGTACTCACCTCCTCAGAAGCTTAGCCTATCATCCACAAACTGATGGTCAAACTGAAAGGGTGAACTAGGTGCTCGAGGATATGTTGAGAGCTTATGCCATTTCTTTTCCTGAGAAGTGGGATGGATGCCTGAAGTTAGCTGAATTTTCTTACAATAATAGCTACCAAGAAAGCATCCGCATGGCACTATTTGAAGCTCTATATGGGAAGAAATGTAGGACACCACTGAACTGGGTTGAAGTGGGAGACCATGGATACTTTGGGCCAAAATTCATCAAAGAGGCTCGAGAGCAAGTCACCATTATTCGGAGTCACTTGAAGGCAGCTCAGAGCAGATAAAAAGCCTATACGGACAAGCGAAGAAGACCCTTGCAGTTTCAAGTTGGGGATTATGTGTACCTCAAGGTGTCTCCTATGCGAGGGGGCATCGGTTTGGTATCCATAGCAAGCTAGCTCCCCGATACATGGGTCCTTACCAAATTTTGAAGCAGTGTGGCCCAGTTGCTTATCGTGTCTAGCTTCCCGATAGTTTATCTGCGGTACACAATGTGTTTCATGTGTCGCAATTGAAGATATGTTTGAGGGTTCCTGATGAAGCTATAGAAATTGAAGGACTTCCCCTCTAGCCTGATTTGACTTATGTTCAGCACCCTGTCAAAATCCTGGATGAAAAAGAAAGAGTGACCAGAAATAGTGTGGTAAAGTTCTACAAGGTGCAGTGGCAAAACCACTCTAAGGAAGAGGCCACGTGGGAACAAAAGAGATATATATTGAAGCATTACCCCCACCTTCTGTTTGGTTCTAATGAGTAGTTGTTACGTTGAAATGTACTTCCTATCTCCTTCTCACACTAGGCACATGAAATCTCGGGTCGAGATTTTGTTTTAGGGGGTAGATTTTTAACACCCGCGGTGTTACACTGTACAAATTTTTGCTAAAACTCTACATGAGCATCATACTTGTGTGTAAATGTGTGTAATATAGGGTATAAAGCAATCTACAGAACTTGAAACGTTCATTTGAAACACGAAACGCATGTTACATTTCATGTCGCGTTGTATTACTTAGGGTTCTAAATGAATTTTTATTGAACGGAAATGCTATGGAACACATATGCGAAACTTTAGTAAAGTTTGTAGCATGAACTTCGTAGGTGACGATGAAATACGTGCGGTCGAGAATGGGATTCGCTAGATAGCTTACTTAATAGCTTGGAAATGGAATTCGACGCGAAACCGTTTGAAACGTAGTCAATTTTCGTAAGTCGGAAAATGGGTCAACGAAGCCAAGTTTGACAATTTTTATAGGAGGATCAGGTTAAGAAGTGGCATGGTTTTATGGTTTCATTTAGTAGCCTGATAGACCAGCTGGAGCGTAAAATAGGTGGTGTAGCTACTGGATCCTCGAGTTGGCTTTTTGAGCAGCTTTAAAATGTGTTCAAGGCACATTCCCGGCCGGCTTCGATGTCTGGGCGCGGTCCCCGCGTCTCGGCCGGTGTCGCCGCTCACTCAAGCGCGCCCACGCGCACCACCGCGCAGGCCACACTGCCGTTGCCACGCTTGGCACGCTGCTCGCTTGCACACACGCACGCTGGGCCCGGCAAGCTTGGCTGCTCTGCCTCATCCGTCGCATCCGCCTAAGCCCCGTGACTCGCCGTCGCGTCGAACTGCACCCCGGTCACGCTGCGCGCCGTCCATCGCTGCCACACGGCTACTACTCCCGTTGCCCTTTGGCTGCACGCGCGTGGGCTTGCCCGGCCTGCCGTCGCTTTCACGTCTGCGCGCGGTGCCACGCCACATTTCCCGTCATGTCGCTTGGAATGTCGTCGCGCTGGCCGGTCGAGCCGCGCCAAGGCCTAACTATAGCGCTAGCCCCAGATGGTAAATGCGCATGTCCCGAGGTTGGTTTGGGGTCCAGCAGTTGCGCCAAACTTGCCACCGCGGTTGCCATACGGCGCCCGTCCCCAATTTAAGTTTTCGCCCATCGTCGGCCGCCATAAGTCCGAACGGTGTCGTCCAAGCAAATGACCATGTGTAGTCCACCTCCTTCCAATTAACCGAGCACCAAACTAGCTTTGGTAGCTAGGTTGCGAGTGGATCGACCCGACGAGCTTTCATTCGCCAGTGAGGTAATGCGGGGTGTTTTTCCCCACGACGGTCCGCCATGGCCGCCGAGGCGGGTGCTCGGCCATGGCATCACTCATTGCTCCATTGTATCAATTGGGCAGTGCTTTTGCGTCTCATTGACTTGGTTACCTCAGCCGTGTAGCAGTTTCACCCGCGGAGCAGTAGGTCACCGGGAACGTCGTCGTCGTGCTTGCCGTGAACCAAAGCACTCCCACGCACGTGGTCAACTACCTTGCCGTGTCTCGCGACTTCGTCCAGTCTGCCCTTCACATCGCAGGTGAGGCCCTCCTGCTCCTAGGGTGGATGGTTGGATCAATTAGGGCCGGGGGCTCGCCGGAGCGCATGGCCACCTCCGACAGACGTGGTGTAGATGTCGTTCCGTGGCCAATGAGTTGGAGTGTAGTAGCGATTCAAATAAGGTTTCTATATTGTTGCCTGTAGTCTATAGATGGAAAAGGGTAGCGGTAGAGGCGCTGGGCTAGGTTACTTCACCGGCGCCGGTGTTGCCGCGGCCAGACCCCACCGCGGCGCATGGCCGTGCTTCGTGCTTCACCAATTGCGGTGTTTCATACATTGATCCGTTGCGCTTTGCACGTTGAGTGCCAGGGTGGTGCTCGTTGTTGTCGGGGAGGTCCGTGCTCGCCGGCGTTTGGCCGGAGAGGCACGGCCTCTATTAGTTCCGGCTAGGGACCATGGAAAACATGAATTCAAGTAGAAGCAGGGTGCTAGATGCGAAGACAATGACTTAGTTAAATAGTGTTCGAGTGAGCTTCATGAATAGGAAAGATAACGGGGACTCTTTAGCAAGAGCGCCATCTCACGCGCGGGCTCCGCCGTGGGCTGCGTGGCGTGGGCCGCGTTCGTGCGCCGCTACATGGGCCACGTGGGGTGCTGCATGCGCACGTGGGCAGAACACTGGGGTGGGCCGAGCCGTTCGCTCACGGGCCACGCTGTGGAATCGATTTCCGATTTTTCAGTAAAGTAATAAATGTTTATTTAGTTTTGTTATGAGCTGATCTTTGTAAAATTGTAGAAAAATCTGTAGGTGTCCAAAAATAGTGAAACAAAATTTGTTAGGTTCACAAAAATGCTACCTATCTGTTAGTGTAGTTAGCTTACAGTTAGTTGTGATCATGATAGGTTCATAAATTCAAATTAGAAAGCTAGTGTTTTGTAGATTAATAATTGTAGGAATTCTTGTGGCAAATTGGTGATAGCTTTAGCTATGAAATTTTTACAGTAGGCTCATTAGATCATTATGTACTTGCTGCAAATTTTGTAGCCCTAGAGTAGGTTGGTGAAAAGAGTAGCTATTATCCTTGTTTTATCATATATAGAGTAAATCAGTATTAGGAGTAAGAATACCTTCAGTTGCAATGATAATGTTTGTCATGCTTCATACTTGTTAGTGGTAATAGTACGTAACTTAGCACCTTAGCCGGTTGGACTAGCTTAGTAACTTGATAGAGGTATTTATTTTAAGAGCTGCTGTTGCCATATTATTAAGTGTTGCATCATCATTTCATGCATATAGATCACGAGTTGGTAGAGTTCGTGCCCATGGACGAACAAGATTACAAAGAGATCATTGAAGAGTACGAGGAGAAGATCCTCATGCAGGAGGGAGCCCCGGAGCCTCTTGGTGCTGACTTTGCTGACCCACCGCCTGCCCAAGGCAAGCCTCGGTGCATAACCCCTATTTTTAATGATCACTGAATATATATATATATATATATATATATATATATATGATGTGCATTTACGTTACAGGTATTTTATGAAAACTACATGCATAAATATATCTACCTATGAGTCCTACTAGTATAGGTCGAGTAGCTGCTATGCTCAGGATATCGGAAGCGTGAGTAACCTGCCGTTACTCACAAATAGGTGATAATTTTGATCACTCATGATAAAATGGTGGAAGAGAAAGTGGTGACCGGGCAGGGATATGGTTTGAGTACTGGTGGGTGTAAGAGGTTGTGCCCTGCGGCCAATAGGGCATAGCTTGGTTACACTTTTTCCCTATCTATGTCAGTTAAGGACCGGCGCTGCATTGGACGCTAGGCAAGTCACAGACTTATTATCCCGAGCACATACTTGTGTATGGACACTTGGAAGACTCGTTGCTCTCTTGTCGTGGATCCGGCTCTTTCTGGACCGACTGATTGGAGGCGGGGATGGTGGAGTTCCTTGCACTGCACTGAGTCTAGGACTCAGGAGGGGGGGCTTGGAGTCCAAGTTTGGACGGGGACCTAGACACCCAGGACAGGAGGGTGATGGGTTAGTCCTGCTTGTGCCTGGGGTACAAGCGGGGTGTGTGTTTTCGGGGTACCCAGTTGGGGGCATTGATTAGCGAATCGCCGAAAAATCCGGTACGGCTTGTCTAAACTCTAGCACCGTAGTATGAACTTGTCGGGGACCTAATACTGGGGTACCCCAAAGAGGAGGAATCAATGAACCATCGAACGGTAAGGACTCCCGAAAGCGCGGTTACATCTCTTGCCCGACCAAGCGGAAGTCTTGTTACGCCTCGCCCGAGCGCCCATGTGCCCTTGGGACCCGCTCTACCTCACCCGACGGCTGAAGGGAGACTCCGCCTCGCCCGATGGCTAGAGGGCGACTCCGCCTCACCCGACGGCTGGGCTCGGCTTCACCCGACCCGCCGGGGGACGACTCTGCCTCGCCCGACGGCTCGAGGGTGATTCCGCCTCGCCCGACGGCTGGGCTCGGCTTCACCCGACCCGCCGGGGGACGACTCCGCCTCGCCCGACGGCTGGAGGGTGACTCCGACTTGCCCAACGGCTGGGCTCGGCTTCACCCGACCCCCAGGGGATGCGCACCGCCTCGCTCTCGACCCCCGAGGGCTGGGCTCGGCCACGTTCGACGGCCGGGGGACAACTCCGCTTCGCCCGGCGGGTAAAAACTAGGTTTTTACCTCAACCGAACGACCAATGACGAATCTCGCCTTGCCCGATAGCCAGAGGCTGGCCCAGTCTCACCTGACGAACCACGCCCTGTACCCTCATGATGACGATTGCAGGGTAAGACAAGACGTTCAGGTCAACCGCAGCGTTAGATGCCATGCCCTGCACCCCTGCAGGGAAGTACCGTCATGATGTGACTAGGCGAGCGCTTGGACCCCTCCGGGCGTGGCAGAGCCTGAATAGTGTTGTAGGCGCCGCCTTCAGCCTCCTGACAAAGAACCCGACGCAAACATAAGACAACCACTACGTTCCAAGGGCAAACCAACAGTCACCGCGCCTCTCGACCCCCACGGGGTCGGGGCTCGGCAAATCCTGTCCGACACGTCGCCCGCAGGGGCGGGATGGGACGTACCCACTTGCTAAATAGTGGCCGTGGCGTGGCCCACGATGGTCTACAATCGGCTCAATCCTGACACGATCTGCCATGATGGGCAGACCAGGCGTGGGAAAGAAGGAAGGACCGGGTTCCTCGAAGGACCTTCTATGCTCTTAGTGTTTTCTTCTTCCCTGTCTGTAAAAAACCCTGCCCCCCCTTGATCTATAAAAGGGGAGGCAGGGCTCCCCACTAAGGGATCGATCAACCGATTCTGAATAGGTTAGCACACACACACACACGCACCACACGGTCGAGCGCCAACAGAGCTCTTGGCGTCCTTCCAATCACTCCATCAGGGACTTGGGGTCTCTCCCTCTCCCAACCGTTTGTACCCCTTACTACGAACCTCATTCGGTGCTAATAACACAAGAAGCAACAGACTGGACGTAGGGACATTCAGCCCGAACCAGTATAACCCTTGTGTCCTTTAGCGCACCATCCGGGCCTAACGCGCATCAATTACAAATTTACTCGCCGGTGTTTGTTCGAAACACCGACAGTTGGCGCGCCAGGTAGGGGCCTTTGCACGTTCCAAACCAGGCCGCGGATGGCTAACCACGACATTAGCTGGGTCCTAGGTGCACACGTGCATTTCGGGAGCCTAGATTTCATCGTCGCGGGGGGAGGAGAGTTGTCATGGTCGCACGCCGCCATCCAATCTCTTCCCTCCAACGGCCTTTACCATGAGAGGCTTGGGCGTCAGCTCGATGTCTCCCATGGACCATGGGAGTCCAGGGAGAAGCAGCATTGCCTCACCATTGCCAATGGCGATAGCATGGCATGACCTTCTGGAGAGAGACACATCTCTCCGGAACGACACGTACGGAGTGCCCTGACGGCACTTCCGTTCGGTCTCTGCAACACCGCGGTGACCGCGAGCCATCTTCTGGCACTACGCATGGTTCTAACGCCCACGGACAACGAGTTCGGGGGGGTGATTGAACACGACACGGAGTCTCTCCACAAACTCCTCGCCGAAGAGCCAGAGTCATCCTCTTGCTCCGACTCCAGCAGGGGGAGCCATCGTCCTTCTCGGGAATGCTTTGTGACGCAAACCCCCGAGGGACACGTCGAAAGCGTCTCCGGGGAGGAGACTACCCCCGCATTCGACCCTGCCGGGGCAACCCAATGAGGAGCAGCCACCCCACCCCACGTAGGGGTGGAGCAGCTAAGAGCCCGAAGGGAGGAGATCGCTGAAGCCGGGCAATAGCCTGCCCGGGAATACGAGAAAGTCAATAAGGAGATCAGACGCCACGGAGATGGTGGGCGCGCACGCACCACTGCCTAGGCTGTACACCAAAGGATCCTCACCGACGACGGGGCTCTCCCACACTTCGCTCGGGTGAGCCAAAACATCGCCGCAAGAGCGGCGGCCTTACTTTCACGGTCTCCCGAGGCCGCAGCGTCCGAGGATCGCCGGGCCCGCCGAGAAATCCGCACATTGCTCGAGCGTCTGGCGGCGCACAAAGCAAGCGAGAGCTCGTTGTCTCGGTGACGCGAGCTCGACACCAGCCAGCAAGACGCCCTCGGTGCGTCCCGCAAAAAGATGCGTTAGTTCACCAAACACCACCAGACGGCGGTGAGGCGCTTCTGATCCCGGTGCATGAACGCCGCCACAACCACGACGCGGCAGCAGCACCATCGGCGCCGCCATGACGCGCGCCTACAACGACTCAGAGAGAAGAGAGCGGACATGGCTACCACCCTCGGCACGGCGGGCGCTTCTGACAGTGGCGAGGGACCGAGTCCGAGCCCGGCCTCTCGGGACCTCAAGCCTTGGCCGACACATCCTCAACGCCGCTTTCCCATCAAGGTATCGACCGCCCTGGCGTTCCTAAATATTCCGGTGAAACTAACCACGGGCTCGGCTCGAAGACTATCGGCTTGCTGTCAAGCCGGTGGCGCAAATGATGACCACTTCATTATTCGCAACCTCCCCTTTGTTCTTGGCCGATTCGGGCGCGAGCATGGTTGGAGCACCTACCGTCCAACACCATACGGTTAGGCGATTTGAGGGAAATCTTTGTGGGAAATTTCCGGGCACATACAAACGCCCCGGGAACCCATGGGACCTTAAGAACTGCCTTCAGAAGGCCGGTGAGACTCTCCGCGAGTACATCCGACGCTTCTCGCGGCAGTGCAACGAGCTTCCCAACGTCACCGACGCCGACGTGATAGGAGCCCTCCTATCGGGGACGACCTGCGAGTCTTTAGTTCACAAACTGGGATGCAGGAGCCCGTGAACGACCAAGGAACTCCGGACATCGCGACCGATCCACGCCTCGGAGAGAATAGGCGTCGGGCGATCTTGATCGCCTCGGCGGCGGCAAGGCCAAGCGGGGACGAGGATGCGCGAAAGGCGCCTCCAACCGTTCCGCCAAAAAGAAGAACAAGAAGCAACGGCGCGATGATTCGCTCACAGCCACTGCCGACCGCAAGGGTAGTCAGAAGCCCACGGAGGGCACTCCGAACCACTTCGAAAAGATGCTCAAGGGGCTGTGTCCGAACCACGCCTTCCCTGTGAAACACCTGCTCAAAGACTGCGGTCTCATGTGCAAGTTCTTACTCAGGAGCACCAACAAAGGGGAGCAGGGGAAGGCGCCTGCCCCCACCGCAGACGATGAGGAGGAGAAGGACGAAACCTTCCCAACGTCGATTGGCGCCCTTATGATCTTTGGAGGGTCAACGGCCTGCGACTCCAAACGGCGTCAGAAGGTCGCGCGCCGTGAGGTCTACACGGCCAGACCGGCCACGCCGGCCTTCCTCCGGTGGTCGGAATCCGCCATAACCTTTGATCGGACCGACCATCCGGATATTGTCCCACACCCGGGAAGATACCCGCTTGTTGTCGACCCGATCGTCGGTCCAATGCGACTCACAAAGGTACTGATGGACGGGGGCAGCGGCCTCAACATCATGTACGCCAAAACACTCGACGAGATGGGTGTCGACCGGACGAACCTCCGCCCCATCTGAGCGCCTTTCCATGGCGTTGTACCTGGCAAATAGGCCATACCACTCGGGCAGATCGATCTGTCCATCACTTTTGGGGATCGGTCTAATTACAGGACCAAAATCCTCACCTTTGACGTAGTAGGGTTCCCCGGAACTTTCCATGCCATCTTAGGACGACCATGCTACGCGAAGTTCATGGCCATTCCCAACTATACGTACCTCAAACGGAAGCTGCCGGGACCCCACAGGATTATCACCGTCGGCACCTCCTTCGAGCGGGCCTACAAATGTGAGGTCGAATGCTGCGGCCATGCAACAGCAATCGTCGCCTCCGGGGAACTCGCCGCCCTCAGGGAAAAGGTCACCGAAGAAGCGCCCGACGCTGAGAAAGTAACCGGGTCGTTCAAATCAGCAGAGGGCTCCAAAGAGGTCATCATAGACCCCGGCAGCTCCGAAGGAAAAACGGTGCGATCGGCACCACGCTCTCCCGAATAGGAAAGCGCGCTCGTCGACTTCCTCCGCGACAACAGAGACGTCTTTGCGTGGAAACCCTCGGATATGCCAGGCATTCCAAGGGAGGTCGCCGAGCACACCCTAAAAATCCATCCAGGCTCTAAACCGGTGAAACAACGCCTACGCCGCTTCGACGAGGAAAAGCGCAGGGCCATCGGCGAAGAGATAGCCAAACTATTAACCACCGGATTCATCAAGGAGGTACACCACCCGAAGTGGCTGGCAAACCCCGTCCTTGTTCAAAAGAAAAACGGAAAATGGAGGATGTGTGTTGATTACACCGGTCTCAACAAAGCGTGCCCGAAGGATCCGTTTCCTTTGCCACGCATAGATCAAATAATCGATTCCACCGCAGGGTGCGAAACCCTCTGCTTCCTTGATGCGTACTCCGGCTACCATCAAATTGCGATGAAGGAATCCGACCAACTTGCGACCTCTTTCATCACTCCCTTCGGGCCGTTCTGCTACATTTCAATGCCATTTTACTTGAAAAACGCTGGGGCAACGTACCAGCGATGTATGCTCTGATGCTTCGGAGACCTCATCGGGCGAACCATTGAGGCCTACGTCGATGACATCATAGTGAAGTCCAAGCGGGCTGACCACCTCGTTGCTGATCTCGAGCAAATCTTTGCGAAACTCCGAGCAAACAGTATCAAGCTCAACCCCGAGAAATGCGTTTTGGGGTCGAGGGCATCTTTGCCGGCTTCATCGTCTCCGGCGCGGCATCGAGGCCAACCCGGACAAGATTTGGCCATCACGAGCATGGGCCCAATCCGAACATAAAGGGGTACGGCGGATCACGGGTGCCTTGCCGCCCTCGGCCGATTCATCTCATGCCTCGTGACGAGGTCTCCCCTTTACCGCCTTTTGAAAAAAGCCGATTCGCTTCAAGTGGGCGCCCGAGGCCGGGAGGCACTTGACATGGTCAATTGCTTCTAACAAAGGCCCCGATCCTCGTCCCCCCAAGCAACGAAGAGGCACTCACCGCTATCGTAGTGGCCACCACCACGGTGGTTAGTCTTTTATACAGTAGTAGAGCGGGAAGAAGAGGGCACGCACTCAAGGTACAATGACCCATGTATTTTATCGGTGAAGTACTATCCGACTCCAAAACCCGCTACTCCCAGATCCAGAAACTCTTATACGCCGTCCTCATCACCAAGAGAAAACTACGTCACTACTTGAGTCACACACCGTGACGGTCGTAACATCGTTCCCCTCGGCAAAAGTCGTCGAGCCGGGGCGCCACGGGAAGAACCATGAAGTGGGCACTCGAGCTAATGGATCAAGGCATAACATATGACCCCCTGAACGGCGATCAAATCCCAAGTATTGGGTGACTTCATCACAGAATGGACCGAGATCCAAGCGCCACGGCGATCGTCGATCGAGAGTCTTGGACAATGTACTTCGACGGGTCACTAATGAAGAAAGGTGCCGGCGCAGGGCTGGTCTTCGTATCACCCCTCGGGGTCCGAATGAGGTATATGGTCCGTCTCCATTTCCCCTCATCGAATAATGTTGCTGAGTATGAAGCTCTCATCAATGGCCTACGAATCGCCATCGAGTTGGGCATCTGACGCCTCGATGTTCGGGGCGACTCCCAGTTGATCGTCAATCAAGTCATGAAGGAATCAAGCTGCCACGACGCCAAGATGGCCGCGTATTGCCAAGAGGTCCGATGGCTGGAGGACAAGTTCGACGGCTTGGAACTCAATCACATCCCTAGACGCCTCAACGAGGCAGCCGACACGCTTGCGAAAGCGGCATCTGGCCGAGAGCCGGTCCCCACAGGAGTTTTCGCCAGCGACCAGCACAAACCCTCGGTATGCTACGAAGGGTCGGGGCGGGCCGACGATGGCCCATCCGATCCTACCCCGGGGGCTGACCAACCAGCAGCTCCGCCCGACCCTGAGGTCATGGAGCTTGAAGAAGGCACAACGCCCGACCCTCCGAACGACTGGAGAACGCTCTACCTCGACTATCTTCTCCACGACACTTTACCAGCGGATAAGACGGAAGGCCGACGGCTCACACGCCGCGCCAAGTCCTTTGTTCTTGTAGGAGGCGAACTCTACAAACGAGGCCACACCGGGATCTTGCGGCAATGCATTCCCGCCAAAGCAGGCAAGCTTACGTTGGCGACATCCATGGTGGGGTCTGCGGTCACCACGCCGCACCAAGAACTACGGTTGGAAACGCATTCAAAGCAGGGCTTCTCTTCGCCCACCGCGATGGCCGACGCCGAGCAAAGCAAATCGTGCGCACCTCACGAAGGGTGCGATTACTATGCTCTCAGCAGACTCACCTCCGGCCCAGGCACTCCAGATGATCCCCATCACATGGCCCTTTGCGGTCTGGGGGCTCGATCTAGTTGGACCTCTTAAAAAGGCACCCGGGGGCTTCACCCACCTACTTGTCACCATAGACAAGTTCACCAAATGGATCGAAGCTCGGCCGATCTCTACGATCAAATCCGAGCAAGCCATGCTATTCTTCCTCGACATCATCCATTGTTTTGGAATACCAAACTCCATCATCACGGACAATGGCACGCAATTCACCGGCAGGAAATTCATTCGATTCTGCGATGAGCAACACATCCGGATCGATTGGGCAGCCGTCGCACACCCCCGGACGAATGGGCAGGTCGAGCGAGCTAACGGCATGCTCCTACAGGGCCTCAAACCCAGGATCTTCAACCGGTTGAACAAATTTGGCACACGATGGGTCACCGAGCTCCCCGCTGTGCTCTGGAGCCTAAGAACAACTCCTGGCCAGGCCACCGGCTACACGCCCTTTTTATGGTCTACGGTGTCGAGGCCGTCCTCCCGACGGACCTTGACTACGGAGCACCAAGGGTCAAAGCATACAACAAAGAAGGAGCCAAGGCATCCCACCAAGACGCCATGGACCAACTGGACGAAGCCCGCGACATCGCCCTCCTCCATTCGGCCAAGTACCAGCAGGTGTTGCGACAGTACCACGGATGATGGGTACGGGACTGAGCCTTCAATGTCGGGGACCTTGTCCTCCGCCTCGTACAGAGCAACAAGGACCACCACAAGCTCTCCCCGCCCTGGGAAGGGCCGTACGTCATCGCGGAAACTCTTCGGCCAGGCACCTACAAGCTAAAAACCATCGACGGCAAGGTCTTCACCAACGTCTGGAACATTGAACAGCTACGTCACTTTTACCCCTAAATAAACGCATACTTTTCCATATCAGTCTTCTGTTTTTACAAAATCCCCGAACTTTAAGTGACGTCTGACCCCCAAAGCACAAAGGGTCCGACCTCACTCGGGGGCTGATACAAACTGGTACAAGTACGTTTATGCTATAAACACATTCCATATTACATTTGCAAACTTTTTCTGAGTTTTTTGATTCATCCCATGAACAAGTTCTAAAAATTAGGATTGCAAAAAATATGTCCTGAGTATAACTGGTAGGACCGCGGGAGAGCCACACCCCGGCGGTTACAATCTCTTTGCTCACCAGCGTAAATCAGGACTAAATCACCTGCGCCCCTAGTCTTTTTGCGAAACCATGGGAAGGATTGAAGGACACCGAAACCTCCTCCGAAGAGGAATTGTTTGCCACAACAAAAGATGAAAAATTTGTTCATTCTTTGCACAAATTCACCACTTACAAAGTAATTTCATCACGAAAATGGCTAAATGAGCTCCCAAAACCAAAAGCTAGCCGCTCAGGGACTCCCCCACAAACTTACTCGATTACAATCTCTGCTTAGACCGACTACGACTACTACCACAGTCTCCATGCCAATCTCGTCAGGCACAAGCACCAGAAGGAGCTCTTCATCGCCGTTGAGGGCGTGTACACGGGCCAGTACGTCTACTGCGGCCGCCGCGCCACGCTCTCCATCGGCGACGTCCTACCGCGCCGTAGGATCCTCGAACGCGCTGCGTAAATGCAGCGTCGGCGTCATGACCGGTGTTGTGGTGTCCCTCCACCGAGGCACCCGGGGAC
This sequence comes from Miscanthus lutarioriparius, assembly GCA_904845875.1. NCBI lineage: Eukaryota > Viridiplantae > Streptophyta > Magnoliopsida > Poales > Poaceae > Miscanthus > Miscanthus lutarioriparius. The sequence continues at coordinate 100,856,530 of CAJGYO010000004.1, read as the reverse complement.
TACGCCATCGTCATCAGCCACAACACAAACAAGCGGCGCCCAACGAGGCGCCCCGCCGGAGAAAGGCCGCAGCGAACCACGGTAAGGTCAACAACGCTTGACACCCTCCGGTGCTCCCCCTCCGGCGCGGCGGCGGCAACCCCCCTCGGCGAAGGCGGCCGCGCACCATCTCATCTCGTTGGATGACCTCGGCTCGACATCATGCTCCGACTCACCAAAAAAGCGTGAGTATCTCCTCTAGCATTACCCCTCTCTCACCCGGGATCCGCCATGGCGCTTGCAGCGTATTCGGTGGAGAAGAAAAGGAGAAAAGGTAGCGTCTCATGGAAGAGAATGAGAAGCGGACAAGAACCCCCTCCCTCTCCCTATTTAAGGAAGAGGACCTTGAGATAAGGAAAGGCGAAAGGCGGACGAAAAAACTCTACGCCTTCCCCTATTCCATCTGGTGGCAAATCAATGCTTGACAGAACCCGATGGGGGCGCGCTGGGACCGGACGGGACGCGCGCGCAATTAATGAGACGCCGCTGACCAAGCGGGCATGGCCCACCACCACCCACCGGGCGCGAGACCGGGCGCGCAGCAGCAAGCGACTCTCCGTTCCCCCAGGCGGGACCGTGAGACGACCCAACAATGAAACCTCCGTCCAGAGGGAGCTCAGCACGCCTCACGGGCGGATCGGACGGCCCAGGTAACACAACGGAGAAACGACCGCTAAAAGATAAGTACCTCTGCTTACTTACTTTAAGCAATAATTTCTTCACCGAACCATCAGACCCCACGCCTCGGCGGCTCACGGTGTTTTTTTTTGTTCACCAAAGATAAATCGAACTCATAGTTCCCCGCACCACTAGCCTCGGCTCTCACCTTCCCGAGAGGGGTTTGGAGGGGTCCCCCTGCAGAGCCTCCTTCGCGGAGAGTCTGTCAGGACGACTAGGTCAATCGGGTGGCTCGAATCGCCACTGAGAGACAGAAACAAAAATTACGATGCTCGTGCAGGTCACGCCAACCCCGTCGTAAACAACAGACTCGAAACCATGCGGACACATCTGATAGGAGCTTCCCGTCGCTCACACCACCAAGGTAACATTAACGAACCCTGTTTTTGTTTCAAATTTATCAGATATTAAACTCATGCAAACGCTGCATCGCAACACTTCATGTCGCGTCATGAAGTGGCGATCACTTCGTCCTATACGAGCAATGAGCGACCGAGGTTCGTGAGGGCCGCCCTTGAAGGGCTCGAGCCGCCTCACGTCAAGCAGAGCGGGGAGAAATAAGCGCGAGATGAGCCCGGCGTACCTGCCCGACCCCTTCGAGAAGCGGGACGAGGCGTCTCGACCTTTCTCGTTCGAATCTAACCCCGAGCCAAACCCATAGAATCTCCACCGAGGAGAGGCCAGCAGGCCCCCGAGCCCATCGAAACGGCTCAGGCATCTGCCGGGAGGCGGGTTGGAAAAAAGTGAAATGCCACAAAGAGTCTCACCGACCCCATCAGCAAATGATGGACCCAGATTTCACACGAGCGTACCCGTTAGCGAGCTCATTGAGCGCGACACTCGAGCCGTCGAGGCAAGTGTCATCAACTCAACCCCTCCGATTGCGAAAACCGAGGATGGGGTAACGCACGAAACATGGCCGACCCCTATCAGACCCCAACAGGGCTCGGGGACTCAAGCCGCTCGATCCGACATCGAGAGACCGAGATTCGTAGGCCGGCCCACGAAGGGATCGAGGCCGCCTCGCGTCAAACAAGAGCCAGGGGAGAAAACGTAGATGAGCCTCAAATGGCCTTCGCCCATCCCACATTAAGGCGGACAGGGTCATCTCAACCTTCTAAAAAGTTCAACCCAAACCCCCTGCCGAGCCCATAGGATCCCCATCAGAGGGGGAATCTGTTGGAAGGCAGGCCAAAGGATAACGAAACCCCGCCCGAGGGCTTTGCCGCAAAGCAGCCGGACCAGGTTTTTTCGTCCGAACACCCCCGTTAGTAAGCTCATCGGACACGTCATTTGAGCCACCGAGGCAAATAACGCCGCCCCAATCCCTCCAAACGTGAAGAAAGATGGGCGGAACGAACACCACAAAACGAGCCGTCCCGTCTCCAGTAACATCCGACCCCCACAAAAACAAGGGGTCAAATCTCACTCGGGGGCTGGTAAAGGTACGAATACCTCATCTCTCTTACCGAAATAAGTCTCTTTTTTGCCAAAAGGAAAGAAGGTAAGATCAAACAAAACAAAATCATGAAGCAAAATCATAAAACTGTTTCCGAACACGACAGTACCGACATTAAGTTCGCATATTACATATAACTACTCATCAAATTTATTTAACAAACTACTTCCGCGGAGGAAGAGCCATCTCTTTCAATCATCGCTTGGTCCCTCATAAAAAAGGTGCCACCGCCTTCTCCATCTCGTCCAGCTCAGGATCTTCATAAATAGGCGCGAAGCCTTGGCTCATCACCTTCAGGTTAATCTCCTTATCATAATGAGAATGGGCGATGGTAAAGGCTTGGCCACCTTCTTCTGAAGGGCCATGGCCTCGCTCTCGGCCTTCCCTTTGAGGTTCCACGCCAAATCTCCGGCTCGTTCGCGGGCCTCGGCACCAGCTTCTGGCACGAGCATCCTTCTCGAGCAGCTCGTCCCGCTCCTTGAACTCAGCAGCTTCTTCCTCTTCAAGCTTCGACCTCGCCTTCAGGTCCTCGAACATCCCGTGAATCTCCTCCGCATCCCGACACGCCTCGGCCTCCCCGCTCTGGGTGGCGAAAAAAGCTGCTGTGACCATATCTGCTTCCGCAATGGGCCTCTTCGCTAAGGCGATCCCACTCCACCTTTTGCTCACGGAGGAAACGGGATTTATCCCGGCTATGAGCAGCGATAATCTGCAAAAGGAAACCAATATCAGAAGTTCGAAAAACACAAAAACATATAAAGAAAGAAGAAAACAACGAGGAAGATCAAGCCGATACCCGAGTCGTGGGAACAAAGACCTCGCGTAGGACTTCTCCGGCCTGGTTCAGAGCCTCCATCATGCTCGAGATCCTGAGGTCAAGGCTCTCCCGCTCCATGCTCTCGGCATGATCGTCAAGCGAGAGGGCAACCGATGAGGGATCCCGAGGGGACATCCACTGGAGCGGCAGCTCCCCCCACGCAGGGGAGCGCACGCCTCCCGACAAGGGGGCCGGGGGCGGCTCCCTCCTAGTCCTATGCGCCACCACCACGACGCCCGATGACCCTCCAGCGGTGTCCACCTCTATCCGGCCCACCTCATCCACTGCTACCGGGGCCGGCGGCGGCACCGATTGCTCCATCCCCTCGGACGCCAACGCGGCAACGTCCAGCCCCACCAGGCTTGGAGTGGTCGTGGCCATCTCCACTTGGATCTCCGGGCGTGAGCTCTGCTCCTCCCCGACACCACCTCCGCCCGGCGGCGTCAGGCCCATGACCCGGGTGTCTGCGCTTGTCTCTCGGAAGATACCGCCGGCTCGACAACCGCCGAGGGCGCAGGTTCCACCACAGGCGCCGTCGGATCAGCAAGCACGGCCTCGACATCAGCGCCGTCCCTGCCCGAAACAGGGGCGACGTCGGGCAGCACCATCCATCCCGCCTGAATGGCGAGACTCTTCTTGGGCGCCGGCCCCAGGGAGTGGCCCGTCCGCAAAAACCTACACAAAGGTAAGAGGCGTCAGGTCAAAATAGAAAGGTAAAGGATGAAAAAATGGGGAATCGGCGGCTTATGTGGGCGCCTTGGCCGTCGAGGCGCTTTGGGGACGAACCCTAGGACCTTGCCCCAACTCGTGCAGGCCGGGGCCTTTTCGAGCCTGCCCCCGCCTTTCCGAGGCGGGGGCTCGTCTCTCTCTACCAGGGGGGCACGGCACGAGCCGCTTCTCTCCACCATCACCACAGGGTCGACGGCGGTAGGCCCGCCTTCCTCCGTCCACCGATCCTCGCCCAGAACGTCGTGCGAAGCGGCGGACTCCCCGGCTCCCACCAACTCGCTTCCATCCGCGTGGAACGCGAAGGGTCCCTGCGTGGACGGGTGGGCATCTGTCGACGTGCCCTCATCCTCCAGGATGTCCCAATCCACGCCAACGGCTACCTCGCCGTCGTCGTCGTCATCATCATCATCATCGCTGCTCACGTCTTCCCCTCGATCCCATGCTTCTTGCTTCCGTCGCATCTCCTTCTTCTGCTCCCTGGTCTTCTTATCTAGTTCAGCCGCGAGGCGATTCCCCACCGCCAGGGCCTTATTCTTCGACAGCGGAACCAGACTGTCTTTAAAGGCTAGCCTCCTCGGCTGGTCCCAACATCACAAAAACAAATATCAGAACTAGGGAGATTCAGGAAGAAGGAAAGTCACGGGGAGATAAGGCTTACAAATTCAAAGAACCCAGGTTCCGGCCGCATTGGGGGATGACCGGGCACCGGGTACACAATGTCTAGGACGTCACCAGCAGAATCCTTCGTCGGCTCCGTCGCCTCCTTAACGCGCTGCGCCACTTCGGAATAAGGGAGCACCTCGTCGACAAGTACCGTCCCCTCGAACGACATCCCGGGCATCATCCGATACAGGGGAAGCGCGCGCGCCATCAGCGGCGCCACCCTCCTCGCGTGGTAGGCGCCAATGATCCCCGCCCCCTTTACACCCCATTCCTTCAGAGCTTGGAGACCGGCAAGAAGGTTGGCAAGGTGCTTCTTGTCTTTAAGCTAGACGCCCCAAGTCCACGACTCCGGAGCCTCTTCGATCAAGCGCCCAGTGTACTTAGGCAGGGTAGCACTCGGGTCATCCCTGACGTAAAACCACTGCGAGTGCCATCCCTTGTTTGAGGTCGCCAGACGCATGAGCGGGTAATCCCTCGACCGGGTAGGGCGCAGATGAATGCTGGCACATCCCATCGGCACATTCACCTCCTTCCCCCCGACCCGCCTCTTCGACAAACTGATGGTGAAGAAGTATCGCCACAAATCAAAGTGGGGATCGATCCCCAGGAAACCCTCACACAGGGCAACAAACGCCGCCATATGTTGAACCCCATTGGGAGTTAGATGCTGCAGCTCCACATCATAATAATCCAACAGCCCCCGAAGGAATCTATATGCGTGGTATGGCGAAACCCGCTCATGGAAAATGGCGAAAAGACACAACATACCCGCCGGGTGGCGCGGCTCGGCCTCGTCAGCAAAGAGCCCACTCACGGACGGGCGGATAGCGGACGGAGAAGGCCATGGCGGACAAGGCCCTCAAACGTCGGGGGCGATGCGGATTTACCCCACAACTCCATCGAGGCGATTGGGAGAAAGGGGGCTCGAGCTCGGCAATGGTGGCGGGGAGGCAGGAGGTCAAGGCGAACTAGCGATGGAGATCCCAGACGCGAATATGAGAAGGCGGGGTATAGGACCCCGGGGGCGAACCCCGTGGTTTTATAGGGACGACGGGTGCGAGAAGGGCAACCGCCCGCCTCGATCTCCAGGACTACCACGCGCGCCGCCCCGTCACGCCGCGGGACACGCGCCCGCAGTTCCTATCTTCTCCCACCATAAACCACGGCGGACAGCTCGACTTTCCTAGGCGAATCCGGAATCTCTTCCCACCCGGGGAAGCACGGGTCATAAAGATTTGTTCTCTCTCTTTGGCCCGCCTAAGGGCCCAGAGGCTCGGCGGCCGGCCCAACCAAGGATGGGTCCACGAACAACCCAAAATCAAGGGCATAAGCATTACTGAGGTCCCTATCCGCGGTCAAGCCCCAGTTAGGCAAGTCTTGAATAAAATCCCCACGAACGGGATGCCACGATCCAGCTAACAAGAAAACCTAAATCTTACGATCTTACCCGCGGAGGGCCCACGCAAGGGCCCGGGGACTACACCCACCGGTTGCGCTCGCACGCACCCTCTGGAAAAGTAACTCCGACGAGATCGAAGAAACCCCCCGGATGATTCAACCCGAATCACCCAAGGGCTCGGGGACTACTGTCGGGGACCTAATACCGGGGTACCCTAAAGAGGAGGAATCAATGAACCATCGAACGGTAAGGACTCCCGAAAGCGTGGTTACATCTCTTGCCCGACCAAGCGGAAGTCTTGTTCCGCCTCGCCCGAGCGCCCATGTGCCCTTGGGACCCACTCTACCTCGCCCGACGGCTGAAGGGAGACTCCGCCTCGCCCGACGGCTGGAGGGCGACTCCGCCTCGCCCGACGGCTGGGCTCGGCTTCACCCGACCCACCGGGGGACGACTCCGCCTCGCCCGACTCACGGAGGGTGACTCGCCTCGCCCGACGGCTGGGCTCGGCTTCACCCGACCAGCCCGGGGCGGGACGACCCGCCCGACGGGCGGGAGGGCGACTCCGCTCGCCATAACGGCTAGGCTCGGCTTCACCCGACCCCTAGAGGATGCGCGCACGCCTCGCTCGACCCCGAGGGCTGGGCTCGGCCTGTTCGACGGCCGAGGACAACTCCGCTTCGCCGTGGCGGGTAAAAACTAGGTTTTACCTCATCCGAACGACCAATGACGAATCTCACCTCGCTTGCCCGAGCAGCCGAGGGTGGCCCGATCTCACCGACGAACCACGCCTGTACCCTCATGATGGCGATTGCGAGAGGTAAGACAAGATGTTCAGTCAGCCGCGGCGTTAGACGCCATGCCCTGCACCCTGCGCAGTGAATACCGTCGAGAGATGTGACGAGCGGCGCTTGGACCCCTCTCCGGCGTGGCGAGCTGAACAATGTTGTAGGCGCCGCCTTGACCTCTGACGAAGAACCCGACGCAGACATCGACAACCACTACGTTCCAAGGGCAAACCAACGACATCGCGCCTCTCCCCCCACGGGGTCTGGGGCTCGGCAAATCTGTCCGACACGCCCGCTTCAGTAGGGCGGATGGGACGTACCCACTTGCTAAGCGGTGGCGTGGCATGGCCTGACGGTCTACAATCGCCTCAATCCTGACACGATCTGCCATGATGGGCAGACCAGGCGTGGGGAAGAAGGAAGGACCAGGTTCCTCAAAGGACCTTCTATGCTCTTAGTGTTTTCTTCTTCCCCGTCTGTAAAAAACCCTGCCCCCCCCTTGATCTATAAAAGGGGAGGCAGGGCTCCCCACTAAGGGATCGATCAACCGATTCTGAACAGGTTAGCACACACACACACGCACCACACGGCCAAGCACCAACAGAGCTCTTGGCGTCCTTCCAATCACTCCATCAGGGACTTGGGGTCTCTCCCTCTCCCAACCGTTTGTACCCCCTACTACGAACCTCATTCGGTGCTAATAACACAAGTAGCAACAGAATGGACGTAGGGACATTCAGCCCGAACCAGTATAACCCTTGTGTCCTTTAGCGCACCATCCAGGCCTAACGCGCATCAATTACAAATTTACTCGCCGGTGTTTGTTCGAAACACCGACAGAACTGGAAGATGAAAGGTGATGAATTGAAACTGATTGCTCAACTCTTGCTTGAAAGTAAAACAGGTGCTTACATAGACTATCTAGATAATATATTAACACGGCTGTTAATAATAACATAAATAAGAACTCACTATTAGTATTGCTTTCTGCTAAAAAGAAAACCCGACAAATTATAAAGCTTTGTATATCCATTGGAGTCAGGAAATTATTTCCCCCTAGACAGATAAGTCTTGCGAGTACATTGTGTACTCAGGGTTTATTTACCCCTATTGCAGGTAATGTATGAGGAGTACCATTGTGTGGAGGATTCTTCTAGTGGGCACAGACGAAATCCTTGCTTACTATCGCTAGATGTTTACTCGATGGTTAGCTGTATTCCGTTGTTTATTATTCCGCACTCTGACATTTGGTAATGTAATAATGTAATTTTCAGAACTTCCGGTGTATGAAAGGGATAAGTATTGTAACTCGTTCTAATTATTAGGTCCTCGGGGAAAAATGTGGATCTTTCGGACTCTGCCTTGGGGTGTGTCCGACGGATACTGCCCGCTGTAGCTCGCTTATGGGGTGCTTAGTGTATGATGGGAGACGAGCGCCTTCGTAAGTGTATTATTTCGAACGGTTCTGCCACGGGGGACCGACCTGCGCCCGCACCAGGAATGACTGTCGCGGACGATGCCCGCGCCGGGGACAGCTGCGTCCGCGCGGGGGACGACAGTGACCCTGTTCGCTTGTCTTATGAGCCATATTGTTTCATCAAAGGAACAATATTTTTCTCTCACAATAAATCAGCGAACAATAATTTCGGGCATGGCTTTTCAGCGAAGCGAATAGAACCAGCAACCGTGCAGTGGATGGCCGCGACCGCGCCGGGGACGCAGGCCGGGGACGGCCGTGCCCGCGCCTTGGCCTGGGTGGCGGCCTAGGAGCTACGACGGAGGGAGTGGGGAGCAAGCCCGTGCCTGGGCGGCGGCAGCCTGGGACCTATGCAACGAAGGAGGGAGCGGGAGCAAACCCGCACCTGGGCGGCGGCTTGCGAGCTCTGCGACAGATGGGACGGGAGCGAGTTCTGTGACAGAGGGAACGGGAGCAAAATCGAACGCCTCAAATGTTAGCCAGTGTAGATCTTACGGATCAAAATCCGGTTGTTTTGAAGCTCCAAAACAAGCGGTTACTGTATAGCAAATCAGAATCAGGCCCGTAGATTAGCAGGAGCAAGTTGGGCGACTCTTCAGGGCCTCCAAACTTTAAAGGCCTCCAAAGTACTAATTAACAATGGTTGATCAATTATTGGATAGAAGAAATAAAATGCAACATTACAACATAGGCCTTAGATTACCGATTAGCTAATTAGACCAGAAGGACGTAAGCTTGGTGGCCAATGCCGGCCGGCCTGCTTGGCTTGGCTTGGCTTGGCTTCTTAGATTTTAGGGCTCTATCTTATGTTTCACACGGAGCCTCCAATTTATAGGTACGGACCTGTCAGAATATAAAAGCAGGGGTCTCCCTTTCTTCTTCTTCTCCTCATTTTTCTTTTTTTTTAAAAAAAGGAGAGATAATACTACAAGATTGCTATTCGGCCTATATACGTGCTTAGTTTTTTTGCCTTAGGGGAGCTTGCTATTCCAATTTATGGTCCTTTGCTGTTGAAAGGACTCGATGCCTATTCGTCAAGTACGTACTAGTACGACCCACAGCGCAAACAACAATGCTTCTCTCCAATTCGTCGTCCTAGATCCTCCGTGCTTCTCTCGCATTCGTTCTGCTAGCTCCTCCCATTTCTGGACATAGAATCGTCTTCGCCGTCTCCAATTTTAGCGAAACATGGCACTATTTGCCGGAAGCTGACAAATTATACATTTTCTCGCCAAGTACTTCTTGGAACACCTAGCACGGGAGCCGGCAGCTGTTTGCGTTTGCCCATGGAGCTGGAGCCCTCGTCACCGGCACCGCCATCGCAAGCAGCAGCGATGAACCTCTCACTGGCCATGTGCGTATCGAAACATTCGGCCCCCTGGCGCCGGCGGCACGCGGCGAGGAGACGGACGAAGTGGCGGCGGCGCCGACGAGGTGCGTCGGCGGGAAGCAGGTGCGCCTGTTCCCTTGCCTGTTGATCTGCAACAAGAAGTTACTCAAGTCCCAGGCGCTCGGCGGCCACCAGATGACCAGAACACGCACAAGAAGGAGCGCGCAGCCAGCTGTGGGATCCCTACGTCTACGACCACGAGCACCACCACGCCGCAGCGGCAGCGCCGCCGCCGGACTGCCGCCGCAGTATCACCGAGGCTTCCATGTCTGTCCCGAACTCCGATCTTCTCGCACGGCGGTCCCGCCGCGGAGACAGCCGCCAGCGTCAAGCTCGACATGCCTGACGACGGCGGCGCGCCGCCCTACCACATGGACCGCGTGGTGCTCCCGGCGGCGGCACCGTATCGCCCCTGCGCCAAGCGCGACCACACTGTGGCTGTGGACACAACATGCGCGTCGATCTGGAAAAGGACCTCCCATACCTCTGCCGCCCCACCGCGGAGCGTCGACACCAACACCGCCGCATCCTCCAGTGCCGGCGAGGAAATGGACCTCGAGCTTCGGCTCTAGACCTCGAGCTTCCTCGATCTGTGGGGAGAGTCGGAGAGATCGAGCTCCACACGTCACTCATTCCTTGGATTCCTCCTTCACATATCTACATCTATATCTATCTTGCCCCAATCAAGCTTCGTTCATATGGATCTTTTGCTCTGTAGTGCTTTATTAACTAATAATGCAGTAATATGCTTGTTATGTGGTTAATTGCTATAGCTGTACTGTACCACTACCACTATCCCGTCAGGCACTCCGGCGTCTCGAGTCGTGGACCTGATCAGTATATATAGGTCCTGTTTGGAGATCACTAACTTTAGTTGGCTAAATTTTAGCAGTTGGGATTCCAATGGCCCAGCTAAAAGATCAGCTAAAGTTTAACTGAGTTTAGTTACTTTAACTTAGTTAAATTCAACTAAAATTTAGTTAAGTCTATTAGGTGGAGGATCAAAACACCTGGATAAAGTTTAGCTATAAGAACTTTTAGCTAGCTAAAGTTTAGTTTTTAAATTGTAGCTACGTAAACTTTAGTTGTGTGTAATGTCGATATAAATGAATGAAACTTGGTTGGTTACGAGACTTTGTCTTTGAAGGGAACGACTCGCTGTAGGTTTTTCGATCCCGTTCAGTGGAACTTTCTATGTTGCTCATCATGTGTTTCCTGTTCCGAGAAGTAAAGGGAGAACTTTGTTGATCGCGCGGTATGCGAAAAGTTATATCTAGTACATTGTTTTTCACTTTTCTACATGTATTGGTTTTACTGTGCATAAAAATATAGAAGAAAATAAAAAATTAGAAAACCCAAAAAACATGAATTAGAAAACCCAAAAAGGGAGTATTAAGTTTTTTTTCTAAATAATGTATTTGTAGGAACAGTCTTTTCTTCCAAAGAAATACTAGTACTAGCTAGTAGTACTTCTTACGTGGTCCCATGGTTGGGTAGTGGACAAAATATCGGAGACACGCCAACAGTATGAAAGGACGGATGAATAACATCCCACTTTTTTTATAATTTGGTATTTTTTAAGAAAATTTATGTTTTACCTTATAGGAGACGTAAACTCATCTTTGGACCATGAGGGTCGGCGCCAGGACTTATGGCTCCGAGGTAACATGTCTCGGTACCACAGATCTTGGCTCCGAGATGCCTGACCGTGCACAGCAGGGCATCCTAGGTGGCGTTGACGTGGCCGGTACCTCGGAGCCACAGATCTCGGCTCCGAGCTCGGCGCCAAGATCTGTGGCTCCGACCTTGGAGCCGTGGATCTCGGCTCCGAGCTCGGAGCCATGGATCATGGCGCCGAGCATGGATTCAAAACCCATGGCCAAGTTTTCCTTGCCGAGGCTGCTTTCATTTCTTCCTCCTCCCTCTCGGGTTCTTCCTCTCCCTAACCCGCCCAATCTCTGGAATCGATGAATTTGACCATGGATACTTGGATTTGATCCATACATCTTCGCGAGTAAGGTATCCTCTCTCCCCTTATCATTTTTTATGCATTGATTTGATATATATTACATCTATTTTGCAACCCTAGATACGTTATTACCTAATGTTTGAAGTGATTTTTTATTTTTTGTATTATGTAACGGTAGGATGCCAAAGCGTGGTAAAGCTAGTAAGCCAAGGTAATCTCTTATCATCGTGTTATATTATGTTTTCATTTATGTGCAACAAATGAAAAAACCCTAGGTTTAGGGTTTAATGTTCATTGCTTTCTGTTCTTAAAACAAATTTGGTTCAATTGTAGTTATGGCCGGATGACCGGAAATACCTTCGATACATTGCCTCTGCCTAGTGGTGTTCCAGTGCCCATGTGCTGGTGCGGTGATCCTTGCAAGGTAGACAAGTCCGATGAAGAGGACATATAGGCAGAGGTATTGGATGTATGCCAATTTTACGTTTGAGCCTACACTTCGTCAGTCCCGCATTAACAAGATGGTGAGAAATTGATATTGTGTAATAATTATTTTGTGTCAAATGAAGTCTTGCATGATTTATTTATTTTGTAACAATTGTATCTGTTGCAGACCCCTCCACCGCTCTGTGATTTTGAGCAGTGGATCGACACTGAGATCAAGCCGGAAGACAAGGAGTGGATGCAGAACTGTTATGGTGGAAGGCAGAGGACAAAGAGATGATGGAGAAGAGATGCAGAGAGGAGGCTCTAGAAAAGGAGCACAAGGAAGAGGAGAAAAAGAGGAGTGTTGCAAGGACGACGAACAGGACGATAACAACAATGGTGCCAGTTCACATGAGGCACTCTGCAATGATCTATATTGCACTTGCCCTAATCACAGGAACAAGGGGCCTCCGGCGCCACCCCCGCCGCCATCGCTGCCTTCGCTCGGTGCGCATAAATGAAAACATAATGATTATTACACAACATCAATTTCTCATTTATTTATTATGTGCAATAAATGAAAACATAATATAACACGATGATAAGAGATTACCTTGGCTTACTAGCTTTACCACATTTTGGCATCCTACCGTTACATAATACAAAAAATAAAAAATCACTTCAAACATTAGGTAATAACGTATCTAGGGTTGCAAAATAGACAAATATATACCAAATTAATGCGTAAAAATGATAAGGAGAGAGAGGATACCTTGCTCGCAAAGATGTATAGATCAAATCCAAGTATCCAAGGTCAAATTTGTCGATTCAAGAGATTAGGCGGGTTAGGGAGAGGAAGAACCCGAGAGGGAGGAGGAAGAAATGAAAGCAGCCTCGGCAAGGGAAACTTGGCCGTGGGTTTTGAATCCATGCTCGGCGCTAGGATCCATAGCTCCGAGATCGGAGCCGAGATCCACGGCTCCGAGGTCGGAGCCACAGATCTTGGCGCTGAGCTCGGAGCCAAGATCTATGGCTCCGAGGTACCGGCCACCTCAACGCCACCTAGGATGCCCTGCTATGCGTGGCTAGGCACCTCGGAGCCAAGATCTGTGGCGCCGAGACATGTTACCTCGGAGCAGTGTTCGCCTAAACGACCGATTAAACGGTCAGTAAACGGTAAACGGTGGTAAACTGTTTTGTTTAGGGGGTAAACGGAAATTAAACGGTTGACCGTTTAAACGGTCAAAAAACGGGGAAAATGGTCTAAACGGCCTAAACGGAATGGAGCTAAACAGCATTAAACGGGCTAAACAGCTGTTTAAACGGTTATTTAGGTGAACACGAGGTAAATCTAGTTCAGTTTTGTGTGGATAAATTTATATACTTAAGTTTATTATATTTATAAATATGTACACTTGATATGTTACATGCATAAATATCTATATTTGGTTCTTTTCACATGCATAAATATATATACATACCAAAATAATTGATTTTTACTCGGATAAATATGTATAAATGCTAGAATACTTGATTTTTTACATGCACATAATTATATGTATTTTTTTTTAAAAGTACAAAACCATTTAGACCGTTTAACTTCATTTAAACACTGTGTAAACAACCTAAACGCTAAACGAAGGCCGACCGTGTAAAGACCGTTTACCGTTTAGGAAAACATTGCCTTGGAGCCATGAGTCCTGGCGCCGACCCCAGGGTCCAATGATGAGTTTACGTCTCCCATGGGGCTAAACATAATTTTTCTTCAAAAAAAAGACCAAATTGTAAAAATTGGGAATAACATCGTACTGTATGAGGCTGGCTGTTGATGTTAGATTGTGATGTAAGCCAAACATCAGCAAGGACTAGCTCGTCCTGTTGCAAACAATCTGAACCACACAACAAGCGACTGGAAGAACGACTAAACCGATCTAGAGAACGGTTAGGTTCATCTAGAGCCTAGGAACGTCTCTCGGGAGGACCTGTCGGGGAGGAGCACGCCTAGGGTAGTTCTAGGACCGGCAAGGCCACCAAAAACGCTGATGAATCTCGTAGAGAGATGCAACGAACAGCAGGAGGGTTAGAAAAAGGTAAAACTAAGTAGTAGATGTATTATTTGTTGATTGAGTGTTGGATCCTTCAATCGGTCGTGATCCTCTCATATATATAGAGGGGGTGGTTTTATCCCAATAAAAAACATCTCTAGATCGTGATCTTCAAATTTTCTATGCGAAAACACGTCCAAAAATCAATTTGGAAAGTGTTTGGTTCGGACTTGCATAGGCAAACCGGCCTATCCGGTTTTTGCGGGGGCTGCACAGTCCTACAGCCAGGCAAACCGGCATAGCCGGTTCTGAAACCGGCCCGACTGGTTCTGCTATAGCCAAACCGGCCTAGCCGGTTCCAGAACTGCTCGTCTATAGCAGAATACCTTCCGAAAATCACAATTAATTCGTCTGGACTCTGAACAGGGCGAACAATATTAGTTTTCCGATCAGCTCGACAAGAGGAATGCAACAGTGTAGTCCAATCTTGCATTTCAAGAACTCAGCCAAACTGGCCTGGCCGGTTTAGGGACCGGCTGGGCCAGTTTCGGCTGGGCTAGCACTCCCGAATCGTTGTTTCTTCATCTGGGCTCCAAATAAGATAATCCAAATATGTTTTTTGATCATCTTAACGATAGAAACATGATGGTGGAGTCTATTATAATCTTTGACCACTTTTGGTTGTCAACATATGCCCCCTTTTTTAGGTGAAGCTTTAGGTGAACCTCAAAACATAATAAGAAACTAAATAGCAACGATGTCCTACACATTGGTATCTAGCGACTAAGGGCGATGTGTACATCGGCCATATTTGTTCTAAGGGCGATACATGTATCAGCCATTGCTTGGTTAGCACCAAACACTTAGAAAATATTTTTTTAAACACCTTTCGGACATTGCTCAGTGGGACAATCACTTTGGACATCTCTAGCATATATAAATTCCAAGCCTTGTCTTGCAAATGTCGGCCTAGACAATGAAGCCACCCAATCATCAACCCTTTCCAATGGGTTGGCCGACGTCAACCATTATTGACTATATGATGATATTGAGCAGATTATCAATCGGCTTTAGAGAAATGGGTACAAAACCATCCTTGGTGACACTAATAAATTCAAAATCAGTAAGGTCACGTCTGGATAAACAAGCAATACCATCATGCCCCCAAGCAAAGGAGCATTGGCCGTAGCAACTTGGGCCGATGGGTCAGCATGGACAACTTCTATCTCATCACCCATCCATTGAATAGGGAGCTGGTGCAAACTAGAAGGAACATAGCGATTGGCATGTATCCAATCTCGCCCAAGGATCAAGTTGTAGCTTCCTTGCACTTATGCAACAAAGAAAGTGGTAGCCAATGTCTTACTTCCAATAGTAAGCTCCATCGATGTAACACCCTTTCTTGGAATTGGCTCACCACCACCAAAACCGCTGATCGTCATGTTGGTCCTAATTAGCTCCTCATCCATGCCACCAAGCTTCTTATAAAGCGAATATGGCATTAAATTCACAATTGCTCCGCTATACACCAACATGCTATGAACCGGTGTACCATTGATGTGGCCCTTCACATGTAGTGGCTTGAGATGATTCACGGAGTCTTTTGGTTTCTCAAAGACAGCACTTTGTGTAGCAAAATTAAATTTAGCTGTCCTTGAATCATCTCTAAGAAAATCACCATCGGCGGACAAATATACAACATTAATATCCACGCACTTTGGAGATGGTTCATAATCCACCAATTATTCATATTGATCCTCCTGTAGATCCTTAGACTTCGTAGCATCAATTGAAGCACCAAAATTGGGAGCCGAATCACCAGAAGATGTATCGACTAGCACAGGAGGCAGATGAACCTACCTAGCCAGTTCTAGACCGGCCTAACCAGTTCTAGACCGGCCTGGCTAGTTTGGGGTGTAGAACCACTAGTAGAATTGGCCTGGCCGGTTTGCCCAGTCTCGGCAACCACCACTGTGTCTTGCAATGTTTCTCTTACTGATGGAGGGAAAAGTGGATGTGTGGAATTAAAAATATCTTCCCTCATCTTCTCCGTCCTCTCTTTCTTTTGCTTGTGATGCCGAGCATGTTGCAATTTCTGTCTCTTGGTTTTTGATAATCCTGGCGGGCACCACTTGGGTTGGCAATATTTGGAGTCCCTCTTGCTACTCTCAACTTCTTGATTATTTGTAGCAGCACCCATGGGGACTTCCTTCATCACCTCTATAGTTGGCTCCTCAATCACAATTGGCTCATTAATTTTGATAATAGGCACTTTGGCGGAACCAATTGTAATGGAAGTGGGAGGAGCAACTTCTTGTGTAGGAGCAGTGGGCATCTCCTCCTTCTTAGGCACATATAATTGCTTGATTTGTGCCTTCCCCTTGACATGAGCCAGAATCTCATGAGTCGCCAATGCCTTTGTTGGTTGTGGAGGTTGCTTCTCATGATTTGAGCTCGATTGACTAAAGTTCAATCGGCTACATACCAAAGGATGTGAAGGACCAACAACAACTCCTTGGATTTGTTCTATCATAGACGCCGTTGGTGGATATGGCACCCATACAACATAGGGCCCCCACATAGGATGAGTACGAGGTTGCACCGGAGGACCTCAACGAGACACACGAGAAGTTTTTCTTTGCTGATCTGGAGCCGAAGCTAGCACACTTTGTTTCGACTCATCTTGCTTGGGTGGTGACCGCTCTCTTTTTTTAAGGGCCGATTCAAAGAATTGGCATTTTCCTTCTTTTATTTATCCATGAGTTTATCAAAAGTACAGTGGAATTTCACCACCTTCCCTGCATTTTTAGACACATTGGATTTTCATGTGCCAATCTCTGGACATTGAGGCTTAAAGGTGTGCAAACGCCCCCCGAGCCACTTGAGCCTATAGAACTGGCCTAGCCAGTTTCTGAAATGGCCTAGCTGGTTTGGGCAGCACTAGAACCGGCCTGGCCAGTTCCAGAAACAGCCCGGCCGGTTTGGTCAGCTTCCAGCACCACTTCACCGCCATTTGCATGATCTTGATGATCGTTTCTTGCTGATTTCTTCTAAGAAGATGGCCCAATGGTAATTGTAAGCTTATTCTTGCCCATCTCATCTTTCTTGAAAGCAACTTGACGACAAACATCTTTCTTCTCGTCTTTTCTTGGTTCACCAATCACCACATTCTTTCCAAAAGTTGACTTGGCTTGCTCTGGGCCAACCAAGACGGTCGGGTTATTGCACTCAAGCACATGTACTGGGAAAGGAGCTTTTATCAACTTGCATCTCACTCAAACTCAATCGTCCTTCATTGAGGGCTGATTAGATCTACCGAGGAAAAACATTACAATCATTAGTGGCGTGAGATCCAAAATTATGCCATTTACACCAAGCTCTTCTTTTTAATTCCTCAGGTGCTGGTAAAGCATGAGACAATTTAATATATCCATTTCTAAGCAATTCATCAAAAATTCTATCACACTTAGCTGGATCAAATGTAAACTTCATGGCATACTTCGATTCTTTTGAATCGGCTTAAGAGATGGCATGGTGACATTTTTTGAAGTAGGAGGCCATGCAAATTTAGCATGATAACAATCACCACAATAATCGTTCGAAGCATCCGAATGATATTCTATAGCATGTGTATTAGGACAATGTTGTTTATGATGCTCCCTAGCCTCTTTACTTCGGCTCTCAATGGACAAAGCTCACTGCAAAACTTGGTTTACACTAAAGAAATCAAAACTATCAAGCTTTTCTTTAAAATAAGAGTGCAAACCATTAGAAGTCAAGTCAGCCAAATCTTTTTCAGCAATAAACACATTGAAGTATCGGTTTTTGGTGTCTCTAAACCTTTTAAAGTAATCAACAACAGATTCATCTCGTTGTTGCTTAACCGATGTCAAGTGAGAAAGTTTAAGCTCTTTAGAACCGGAGAAGAAGTGCTCATGAAATTTCTTCTCCAAATCAATCCATGAATTAATTTAACCAGGAGCTAATGAAGCAAACCAAGAAAAAAGCTATTCCAGTTAAAGATAAAGGAAACATGCGTATTGCCAAAGCTTTACAAGAACTAGCTTCTCCTAATTGAGCCAAATATTGACTCACATGCTCTCTAGTGCTCCTACTATCTTCCCCACTAAATTTAATAAAATCAGGTAATCGACAATTAGCAGGAGAAGGAGCCCAATCAAAACAAGAGGGGTAGGGCTTTTGATAAACCGTTGTACCGCCCCTAATATCAACACCGAGGTTCTATTTTATCTTTCTAATAATAGAAGCTTCATGTTCCACGAGAACCTCTTTTACTTCTGGAAAATGAATTCTACCATGTTGATGATCAGCATGTCCTATTTGAAAAGTCAGTCTAGCCGATGAACCAATATTAGTATGGCCGATGTCATGAACCGGCCTCTCACAGCTTTGTTTGTTTTGCCAGGAATTAAAATGTTGATTAAAAATATAAGGAGGCAGGGTGTTTACCTCAGCAGTGCCCTCAGGAGGAATACCAGGACCATAGGTGACAATGGTAAAAAGAGCTTTGAAACCGGCTAACTCGCTCATATTATCATCAATCCAATCATTAATATTAGCCGTATGAGAAAAACTAGTAATAGGAGCAGTATATATAGGATTAGCAATCATAGCATTAGTGCCCACAAAAGCCGAAGAGCCTACTTGTCCTTTAATAACGTTCATCGGCATGCCATAGGGAAAATCTACTGGCTTAGACGCCGATGGTGCTCGTAAAGGACAGCTGGGAATGACAATTTTAGATTCAATCAGTTTCTTAAAACTAGCATTCTGCTCAATAGTATTCATCCGATTGATAATACTACCTTCCCGTGCCTGTAATTGTTCTTCCATCCACTTAAATTGCTCCGGAGTAAATAGACCAGCGGAGGGTTCACTTATAGCGGGTTGTACCTATTGACACCAAAATTTGGTCCAAGAGGAAAGGACCCTGAGGTCTGAATTTGTTAAGGGAAAGCTGAAATATTCAACAAGATCGGCTAACCAAAGTTGCCATCAAATAAGTAAAATTACGCCATTATATCAGGGAAATGGGCCCCATTGGCAAACGCCACAAGGAAGGAAGCGAGAGGATACGTCGGACTTCATAGAAGAGGAAGATTGAGGTCCAAGTTATCGTAATTTAGGAAACTTTATTTTCTTTTCCAAGTTTGTGATCGGTCTTGTTCGACTAGGACTCGTAGTCAAGCCTCGGGTATAAATACTAAACCCCGGCTATTGTAATAGACATCTCTCACTGATCAACCAAACAAGTACCTTTACTTTTCAGCTTAGGCCACCCCTTAGGAGTAGGAGTAGAGTAGATTTCAACGAGTTCTTTGGTCAACTAGGGTTGCATTGGATGACCTAACCTCTGGTTTGTTTGTGAGTATCCATCACGACTTGTATTGTTACTTGTAAGGCAGCAACAGATGATTGATCTCTTGCAATTCACAGTATAAGTTAGTTATCAATCTATATTGTTATTTATAAGGCTGCAATAGACGATAGATCTCTTACAAATCACGGTATAGATTAGTTATCGATTTGTATCAACCTTTACAAGGCTGCAACAGATGACTGATCTCTTGTAAATGTTGGTATTGATCAAAGTTATCGATATTGTGTTAAATAGTTTACTATTTGATATAATATCACCCATTGCACAATCTAGATTAAGATTTATTGGTCTTATTGTTCTGATCTATCGTCTGCTGATTACCATCACAGTTGAATTCAATTCTTGACATTAGATCATGTTTTGATGACTAATCTATCTCGATCCTGATCGTACATGGCGGGTGCTTGAAGTGATATTTTGTTAAGAGATAGATTCATTGGCTGATAGTATCTAGTATGACCACGCTATCAATGCTATATTAGACGACTTGACCTGTTGACGGTACAATAGATTGAGTCTAGTTGTTTGTGGATTTATTTGTATCCAACGGATGAGTGATCGTATGCCGTATGACACAATCGTTGGAATCGACTATCTTAGTCGATACCCTTTTTGCTGAGGATGTACTGGCTGTTTCACATGCTTTTACTTGTTTTTGTCTTGGTTAAAAGCTAGTATGTCTATCACATGTATGCTTACATGCCTATCCTTACATCTTTTGCATGTTTTCATGATCATCGGCTAAGTTAGGTCCATGCAACTGAGTAAATCATAATTGTTGATATGCTTGTTTTGTTTATTATGCATCGTGAACATGCTGGATATCGACTCTCTAGTCGATAGCCTTATCTCATCAGCTACTTAGCCGCATATTTGGAACTATCTGGACAAACACTGGCATGTTCCACCTTAAATTACTGATCAATTTTCTCTCCTTGTAAATTACAGGGTGAAATTGACTGTCACGTCCTCGTTCACGACCATCCGGTCTAGTGTCCGCCTTAAGCCCGGAGAGAGCTCGGGATCTGCTCCTTACGGTTTCTCTCGGCTTGCTACGTGTCGGCGGCTCCCCATCGCTTTTTGTTGTCGACACAGATTGGCACGCCCAGTGGGACTACAATCAAGTAATCCTCAACTTCAACCTTGAAGACTTGCCTGATGACCATAAGGCACTCATTGAGCGGGCGGTGAAAGAATTTAGAGAAAAGTGTCTGATGTCTTACAGCAAGACGCGTGATTCAGTCGTTCAGAAGACTCCCCTACCAAGCATCCTCCTGCATGGACAAACTAAAGATGTTGAAGGAAAGACTACTACTCATTTGGTCCATAAGACTGTTCATGAAGCCTTTACGAACCACAATAAGGTGTTGGCCAACACGATCGGTAATGTTTTGAAAGAAATCTTCTTTGGAGCGCCAGTTGATCAAGTTGGCTTTAATCCTTCGGCTGTGGGAAGCAACATACCTGGTACTTGTCAGCAGCCGAATGGTGGGCAGTTCAATAGCCACCAATACAGCAACTTCCAGGAGGATAGGCTCAAGATGAGACCCTACAAACAGCAGGGGGCAAGTTCAAGCTCTGCTAGCTGCAGGGGGGCATGGTCAAGCCCTACCGACGATAGGGGGGCAGGCTCAGATGACAGGGGGCAACCACTAGCACAGCAATCACCAAGTGCCCCTGTCACACATTCAGTCCAGCAGCCAACCTCTCTAGCTACTCAGTAGGTTGTGCAATGGCCTGCTCAAGAAAGATTCAATACTTCCTATCAAACGCCTCAGTCGGCCCATAAAATTGCCCCATCAGTGCAGAGGATCATCAAGAATGTTGATCCTAACTACTTCAATAGTCGATTGTAGGGATATATGACTCACAATGCTCAGATGGACTATCCAGAGGGGTATCACCTGGTTTCTGATCCCAACACATATAAGCTCATGCCATATCCTAGGTATCAGAATCCTTACAGTTGTAATGCACATCAACTCCAGCAGTCTCCAGCTCAGAATCAATGAATCCAAGTGCAAGGATCTCAAGCTCAAACTCAAGGGTAGCCAAGATAAGAAATTGCTGGCATGGATGCTGATGAGTTCATCAATAGAATCACCGCTATGATGTAGAGCTAGTTCAGTCTGAAGCCTGAAGGATAGGTTGGCTCTTACCAGCACCCATACCCCGCCTGGTATGACATTGTGCAACTCCCACCATGCTACAGAGTCCTAGATTTCTCCAAATTCACTAGGGTGGATGAGATGACAACCATGGAACATATCAGCCGCTATCTCGTTTAGCTTGGAGATGCATCTATTGAGAAGGCACGTAAAGTTAGATTCTTCCCCTTGTCCATATCTGGACTGGCCTTCAGTTGGTTTTCATCACTAGAACCAAACTCGATCACTGGATGGGCCGATCTAGAGAATAAGTTCCACGCATATTTCTACAGTGGGACGGGTGAGAATAAGATTGTAGACTTGACAAGCATGAGGCAAATGTCGACACAGAATTTTGTCCCGTGCCGAGGACACACGCAGCAAGCCGGAAGGGTCCGCTCGATGGAGCAGATCCGCCTAGCTTCAGCGCAAGGGTGGTCGATCCTGCGCAATCCTCCCAAGACGTGCTAGTCAATTTGACCCTGCAATTGACAAGGAGAGAAATTTTATCAGTAATTAAGGGCGGAACATGCCAGTGTTGCCAGACAGTCCCGAATGTGTGGCTCTGAGAGCCGATATGAGAGGAGATCGACTAAATAGTTGATTCTGGCATATTCATAAGAATAAATCGGTTAAAGCTCATGGGGTTGTGTAAGAAGAATCAGTTATCATCCAAGATAGATATAATTTGAGCAATAATTTAATCAATGGCAATAAGATATCGATGATGATTTATTTAAACTGAGCCAATGATTACAAGTAACCGAACCCCTTTTTATATAAAGAAACAATTCAACACTACTTAATCATTTAATAAAGATAAATCTAATGAACATGTTAGATCTCATCTATTGCGATGACTAGTGGGGCATGAGGCAGAATCATGCAGGCCGTAGAAACAATAATAGACTCGACGACCCTAACTCATTACTAATATCAGTGGGGCATGAGGCAGAATCATGCAGCCCGTAATACAATAATAAGATCATGGGGCTAACATATCTTTTGACTTATCTCTACTACAATGATCTCGTGATGTGAACTATTCGTGAAAGCATTCGATATCGGCTAAACAGCCGATTCAGGCATAGCGCACTGTTAAGGTCATGCCTTCTCAGGAACAGATCTATCAACTAACGATCCCCACCCCACAGGGCTAACAGTGGGGTGAGAGGCAGAATCCCACAGGCCGTGATAATGAACCATGGAACAGTTCTCGCTAACCAATAGATCTACTCAAGATTGAACATGCCTTCACCGCACACTATGCATGATTAAGATTGATATAAAACAGCCGGTAAAAAACATAACTCATCATTTAAGATATAGATCATATCAGTTTTAAATTAGCAAACGATGGGTTAAATAAGATATAAGGCCGATAAATCTCAATCGGGCAGAGTAATATTGCTGTAATAAGATAAACAATGAAAGCAATAAACAATATCGGTAACTTAATGAATCTACCAAGGACTGCCATTCAAAGGTAGAGCCGATAACTTGACCTTAATCTAATTCAAGCAGTGGGGTGTGAGACAGAATCACATAGGCCGTACTTGAATTAGATAAGAGTCGATAACTAGCTTATACCAGAGTCGCAGTGGGAGTCGGCCAGATTGATGCAGCCATACGAACAGAGGTATAAACCATGACGGTACTTACAAACAAGCAGTGGAGGTCGACCGGATTGATGCAGCCATACTCGCTGAAGAACTCACCGAGATCTACTCTACTCCTAATCCTAAGGGGTGGCCGGAGCCAAAAAAAAGTAAATTGACTTGTATTTGATTGATTGTGTTTTTTTACAATAGCCGGGGCTTGATATTTATACCTGGGACCTGCGTACAGCTCCTATCTAAGCACGACTCATCACAAATTTTGACTCTAAAGAGAACATTCCTAATTTAAGATTACTTGGACTCTAATCTTTCCCTTTTTCGTAGAGTCCAACATGTCTCGTCCGGGCGCCGAACGTAGCCTCCGTCGTTATCTGCTGGCGTTATTTGAAGAAAGCCGATTCCAGCTCTCGCATTCGAATCAGCTATTCCCGATCTGCATGCAATTGATCTCCTGCTGACATGATTTTGGGAGCTCTCGAGCCCCTAAGACCCATCTTCCAAATTTCGGTGTAAACACATACCCCCCAATTTTGGGATAAAAGTTATTTTATTCCAAAATTATCATGTCTTCATTTGTGACGGGCCTGCAGTCACGGGTAGAGAATCTCGGTCTGGGGTCTACTGTTTGTCACCATCTATGTCAACTCATGAACCCATGCTTCATAACTTTAACGAGAGCATCGTTGTTTCACGGGCACTTGGATTCATCCTTCCAGTCCGGTTATAAAATGCCTATCTGATCCCGATGAGAGCAACTCAACGATTTAGCCATGTTCCTCTTTTTCCTACCCTCTCGAGCTCTGACCTCACTGGACCCTCCATGGTCCACCCTTCTACTGTGAAGATCTTGAGTGGTTAGAAGAATACTTGTGCATAGGGTGACTGTGTCGCTCATTCTAGCGCCTTGTCGAGCAAGAGGATCAGCTGTTGCGGCTAGAAGAAGTCTTGTGATATCACCACCTGAGTCTTCTCTCCATGCTCGCAAAGCTGTCCTAGTGTTTGCAAGGGTTAAAATGTGTGGACACCTTTCCCTTGTTTGGTTCACTAAACGCCTGTCGAGAGAGCCACAGGCTTCTTTCCCACAGTTCCCAATCACCGAGAAACCGACTAGGCGTCTGTTAAGCGGGTGGCTTTCCCTCTTCTTCTGGTATAATTTTAATTAACTGGCCGATGTGACTTGGGTCATGATGACCTTCGGCCTTATGGGGACCCGGACTCCCTTCAATCCAAAGAAGCATTTGTGGGTTGATTTCTGGTTAATGTAAACTCTTCGTGCTCATCCCACGACGTTTTGTAATCTAGGGAAACGATCAGCAAAAATCTATGATCCCCTCGTTATCTATCCCCTGGATTTCTGGAGCGTCGATCCGTTTTCGTAGTTGTTTCAGTTTCCACATCCTCGGTGAGATCTATCTCCTTGCTTCCTCGGGCTATATATTCAGGCCACGGCTGGGGCTCGAAACTATCTGCCTGACCTCAAAGCCTTCTGTGTCTTTAGTATAGTTCCCGCTCTTCTCTAGGTTTAAGATCATGGAGAACAATAAGAGGCCTGCTGAGGAGGCTCTTAATGGGTCTACATTATCGCGCCAGTGCCTTTATTGCCGAGAAGGTGCTACCCGGGATGTCTCTACCGTCCCGGAGCATGAGGCCGACCCGGTTTAGCCATAGGGGCCATCTTTAACGCCGACTCGACGCTAGCTTTCCTGTTATCTGAGGAGGCAGATCGATAATGACGATCTAATCGCCTCTATTGATCGGACTGATCAAAACCTGGCCAACTGTCTCTCCCTCGCGGAGTCGGCTCTAGCCATGGTTCAAATTCGGTCGTCCTCTGAGGCCGGTTTGAGGGAACAGCTGGCCAGGGCTGAAGCCAGAATCACAGGTGATGCGGCTATCACAATCTCCTTAGCTTTTCATTGTTTTGCCTTCGAGATTTTCTGATCATTCCTTCCTTTGAATTTTAGATCTCACTGCTTAGCTGGAAAGCCTTTGATTAGCCGCAGACCATGAGGCAGGATTCGTCAACGCCAGGGGCGCTGTTCCGGTCGCCCGTTTGCATGACATCCCAAATCATGTCTGAGAGATTGCTCTCCATGGCGTTCGCCATGGCGCTGCCACAGCGTTGGTCACTACACAAGCCCATTCTGGCTACAATCTTCTACTCCTTTCTCATGGTTTCCTGGATGCAGTGCCTCCCAAGGATCGTGAGCGTTTGATTGAGGAATTCTCTAGTGCCGCCAACTCTGTAGCTTTCAATACTCTGGCCGATGATGTAGTGAGCAAATTGTTTCATAGCTTGTAACAAGTGATTTTTGAGCAAACAATTCCCTCGTCTTGAATGATTTTTCTTTGTTTCGTATTTCATATTGTACGTATTACTTCACCCATGTTTGCTTTCCTCCTATAGGCGATACGCATCGTATCATCTTTTGTCCCTTCGGGTTCATTTTTGCACTAGAGGCAATACCTTTCTGATATCGGCTATTAGAGCTGTCGACCAAACAAATCGGCTATTTAAGTGTTAATCCAAACACTAGGGTAATATTTCTTCAGATATTTCCCATTGACTGCTCGGCCGAACTCTTCTTCTCCTCCTAGTGTCTCTAGAATATACGCGTTACTAGGCGCACAACGTTTGATCCGATAAGGCCCTTCCCAATTGGGTGACCACTTGTCGAACTTGCTGTCCTTTGACCTGATCGGCAATTTCACTTTCCAGACCAAATCTCCCTCAAAAAATTGCTTATTCTTGACCTTTTTATTGTAATATTTCATGACCCTCAGTTTATTGGCTTCAATATTCTCAAGAGCGTGCAGCCGAAGGCAACTTAAGTCTTCTAAGCCATCCATCATGAGATTTTTGTAGACTTCGGCTGTCAAATCGTTCTGTAACATAACGCGTCTCGATCCAGTCTGAACTTCCCAAGGAAGGACTGCGTTATGGCCATACACAAGTTCATAAGGTGATGTTTTAATTGACCCATGATAGGCCATCTTGTATGCCCATAATGCCTCATTAAGCATCGAATGCCACTTCCTTGGCTGTTCCTCAATTTTCTTCTTGATCAGCTTAATCATAATTTGATTGGACGCCTCTGCCTGGCCATTTGCCTGAGCATAGTAAGGAGATGAATTTAGCAGCTTAATCCCCATACTGGCAGCAAAATCTCTGAATTCCTCTGATGTGAACATGGTCCCTTGATCGGTAGTGATGGTTTGAGGAATCCCAAAATGATACACGATATGTTCCTTGACAAAATTGGCCATATTTTTTGAAGTTACCATTTTCAGGGGAACTGCCTCAACCCACTTGGTGAAGTAATCTATTGCTACCAAAATGAACTTATGTCCCTTGCTTGAGGGTGGAAAGATCTGGCCAATCAAATCAATTCCCCAGCCCCGAAACGGCCATGGCTTGATTATTGGGTTCATGGCCGATGCGGGCGATTTCTAGACATTACCAAAACATTGACAGTCCTAGCATCCTTTGTAGTATTCAAAACAATCTTCTAATATTGTTGGCCAGAAATATCCAGCTCTGCGAATAATCCATTTCTTCTTATAAGCCGATTGATGAGCCCCACATATCCCTTCATGCACCTCGCCCATCAAAACCTTGGCTTCTTCTTGATTTAGGCATTTGAGTAATGCCCCATCGATGGTTTTGTAATACAGCTGGTCATCCAGTAAAACATACTTAGTTGATTTATACCTTAGCTTTCTGGTAACTTTCTGTGATGGATTTCTGAGGTAGTCGACTATCTCAACTCTCCAATCACTGTCCGAGGTTTCATTACTCAGGATTTCTTGAACCACTCGATAACCTAATGCACTTTGAGCCAAACGATTAGCTTCTTGATTCTGCACCCTCGGAATATGTTGAAATGAAACATGAGGAAATTCCCTGAGCAACCTTTGGCATTCGTCATAATATCTCCTCAGAGTACCCTCTTTACACTCATACAGGCTGGTCAACTGATTAATAATTAACTGTGAGTCTCCAAATATTTCAATCGCTTTGGTCTTTACCTCATGAAGAAGTTGAATCCCTTTGAGAATAGCCTCATATTCTGCTTGATTATTGGTGACCATTGGTTCGGTTGGAAAAGCAAACTCAAATTTTGCCCCCCGAGGTGAAATAATAACAATACCAATGCCACCACCTTGCTTACATGATGACCCATCGAAGAATAACGTCCAGGGTACCGGCTCTACATGATTCATGCTTGGCTTATGATGCTGGGTGACGAAATTAGCTATTACCTGCCTTAGCCGATTTGTACCTCAAGTCAAATTCTGATAATGCAAGAATCCACTTTCCTACTCTCCCATTTAGTATCGGCATTGATAACATGTGCTTAATTACATCAGCCTTGGAAACAACTGTGCACTTAGCCGATAACAAGTAATGCCGCAACTTGGTGCAAGAGAAGTATAAGCACAAACATAACTTTTCAGTGGGGGAATATCTTGTTTCTGGATCCAAAAGTCTCCTACTTAGATAGAAAACTACTCGCTCTTTTCCTTCAAATTCTTGTATCAGGGCCGATCCAATTGTTTGGTCGTTAGCCGATATGTACAACTTGAAAGGTTTACCTTGTTGAGGAGGGACCAGCACGGGTGGACGTTTCATATACTCCTTTATCTCCTCAAATGCCTTCTGTTGTACGTCACCCCATTTAAATTCTTGATCATTCTTTAATTTCAACAAGGGAGAAAACGGCAGAACCCTTTCCGACAAATTCGAAATAAACCTTCTGATGAAATTAATCTTGCCAAGCAAAGATTGCAACTCTGTTTTAGTAGTCGGGGGCACTGTGTCGTCGATTGCTTTCATGCTCTTCTGACCAACTTCAATTCCTCTCTCGTGGACCATAAAGCCCAAAAATTGTCCAGCTGACACTCCAAAAGCACACTTATTGGGATTCATCTTCAAACCATGCTTTCTCGTGCATTCCAGAGTCTCCCGCAAATCAGCTAGATGCTCTTTGTATCCTTTTGATTTTACCATCACATCATCGATGTAGATCTCGACAATCCTGTCGATCAACTTATGAAAGATATAATTCATTGCCCTTTGATAAGTGGCACCAGCATTCTTTAGACCGAAAGTCATCACCACCCACTCGAACAAGCCGATTGCACCGGGGCACCTGAAAGCGGTTTTCGCTATGTCCTCCTTAGCCATGAAAATTTGATTATACCCTGCGTTGCCATCCATGAAGCTAATAACCTTGTGCTCGGCTGCTGCATCTACTAACATATCGGCTATCGGCATCGGATAACCATCCATGGGTGTGGCTTTATTCAGATCTCTGAAATCAATGCAAACCGTTAGTTTTCCATTCTTCTTGTACATAGGGACAACAATCGATATCCATTCTGCATATCGGCACGGTCGGATGAACTTTGCCTCCGGTAGCCTTTCAGTCTCCTTCTTAATATCATCTAGCACGTTCAGATTGAATCTCCTTGGAGCTTGCTTAAAGGGCCGATATCCAGGTTTGATTGGTAACTGATGTTCAACAATTGATCGGTCTAAACCAGGCATCTCCTAGTATTCCCAAGCAAAGTAGTCTTTAAATTCTTTTAATACATCAATTAATTCTCGCTTATACTCCGGATCTAATTTAGCACTTATGTACGTCGGCCTAGGTCTGTCTCCAGAACCAATGTCCACTTCCTCCAATTCATCGGCCGACGTGAAGCCATGTCCCAATTTACCATCTGTGCCATCTATTTGATTATCCATTAAATCAAATCTTCAAAGCCGACTGCTTGGATCAGCTGTTGGCTCCTGCCATTGATTCTAGATTCTGATGGCAATAGAAAAGCCATTTGGATATTAGCCGATGGTTGCTTTCTATCGGCTATTTGCTTGGCGCGCCACACTTGATGTTCACCGAATACCTGAGCATGTTCCAACTCTTTATTCCTTAGGCGTTGCATTCTTTTCTTTTGGCTCCTCGTTAGTCCTCCGAGGCACCACTGTCCTTCCTGCCAAATGTATCCTTCCTTATTGCTTTCTTCTTCATGATCGGCCCAGTCTTGGTCGACGACTCTTTTCCTTAGCCGATCATGAACACTTTTATTTTTTAAGCGCCGATCCATGTCATTATGATGATGTGAATCCTGGACATGGACAGACCGGCGGTTGATTTGAGACTGCCTAAACCCCAATACAGATTGCTACATTCTAGACAGTCATGTCTGATAGGCAATTTCAAACCTTCATTCCAGCAGTATTTGAAGAAAGGACAATTCTAGTGTGATTCGGCTTGTCTCCTTTCATACCTTCCTTCTTCTAGTTGACGCTGGTACTCTTGATCATCTAACCATCGCTGATAATCCTTTTCCTTCTATCGCTGCCACTTATTCAATAGGATCCGGGATGTAACTTGCGGCTTTGTTGCTCCATCTTTTGACGTCTCCCCCTGCTCATATCGGCCCTTTTGCTGACCACGACGTTTCCTAATTTCCCTATATTCATCAGCCGATATTTGCATCTTGGGGTCAATTGTTCCAGCTTCTCTTGATTTGGCCGATGTTAGAACCTTAGTTTTTTCCTTCGAATAGCCCGACATCAACCATATTTTGATCTCCTAGGAAAGGATTATCATCAACTTTCATCTTTCGAGGCATATCGAACTTGAGTCTCCCTTGCTGAATAGCCCTCTGTATATGTTGCCAGAAAATTTTGCACTCATTAGTGGAATGAGAAGTAGCATTATGGAACTTGTAGAACTTCTTATTCTTCAACTGTTCAGGGGGCAACATGACATTATTGTTCGGCAATTTGATCTGGCCCTTCTCAAGTAAGAAATCAAAGAGTTTGTCTGATTTTGTGACATTGAAGTCATAGCTCTCTTCGACTCCTCTTCCCCAAGGATTCAGCACCATTACCGTCTTCTTGCCCCAATTCCATTCAGCTGCAGCAACCTCTTCCTCTTCATCTTCATAGCCGTCATCGACTGAGTATGGATCATAAGCTTTGGCTACGGTGGTATTCTTCTGGAATTGAGTGTCTCTACGCATACTCTGGAATTGGCTATTGAGCACTGCTACTCGTTGATCCAACTGACCTAAGTTGTCAAATTCTTGTCCTAGCAGCTTTTCTTTCCACATTGGCAGCATTCCTTGGACAGCTAAAGCAGCTAGCTGATCGTTGGCCAAACTCAATGAGAAACACAAGTTCCTAGTTTCTCAAAATCTCTGAAGAAACTCAGTGCCCGATTCATTAGTCCTCTGTCTCATGGTTGTCAAATCGGTTATCTTCTTTTCTCCTATCCCAGTGTAAAAATATGTATGAAACTTCTTCTCTAGGTCAGCCCAGTTGGCAATGGAGTTGACTGGTAGGGACAAAAACCAAGTGAAAGCTGGCCCTGATAGGGATAAGGAGAAGAAACGAACTCGATGGGCATCCTCAACTGATGCTTCGCCCAATTGTGTAAGATACCGACTGACATGCTCTATCGTGCTTGTACTGTCTTGGCCAGTGAACTTGGCAAACTCTGGGAGCCTGTAATTCATAGGAAGAGTGACCAAATCATACCACTCTGGATATGGGCGTTTGTACGAAAAGGTCAGCCTTTTTGACTTCAGACCGAACTGATTCTTCATCATCTCGGTCACCTTCAGCAGCAACTCGTCAGCTTGCGGATTTGAATTTCTTGGTACTTGCTGACCCATCTATGGACTGAAATCCCATGTGCCCTGATATCCTGGATTTGATATCATGTAAAGAGTGTTATAATATGTGCCATAGTGATACCCTTGTGGAATCTCAATCTGCTGGGTCCTCTGCTGGCTTGCTGCCTGGAGTCTCTGATTGTAGATATGAGGATCTATATCTCTACGGATCCTTTGAATCGATGGTGCTATTTTCTGAGCCGATGACGGTATGTGGCCTAACGTGCCAAAATTAATCATCTGGTTCTGATTCTGCCCCGCCGGCTGTTGCACATGCTGTATCGACGGTCTAGTATTGTACTGTGTCTAATTTGTAGTAGAATCTTAAGCTTGTTTAGGTGAACCTTAAAGTGCCTGGACGTCATTATTACCAGCTGGTGCTGCTCCTTGATGGTTGGTACCGACTTGATTAGTCCCTTGGGTCGACGGTTCTGGAATGTTGTAACAAGTCGATCCAACCTGACCAACTGGAATTCCATGGATCGCCTCTTTCACGGCGTTGTGAAATGCGTCAACGAAAGCTTTATTACGGCTTGATAAAGCATCACGAACAGATTTGTCTATGGCTTCCGTAAAGAAACGCCTTTCTTCAACTTCGACTGTATCTGTCTGCCCGTGTAGTAGAACTCTTGGTAGTGAAACTTTCTGAATAATGGTGCTGTCACGTGTTTTGGTGTAGGACAACAAACACTTCTTCTGAAATTCATCTGTGGCTTTGTTGAAGGTATCCTTATCTTCATCAGGTACGTCTTCATAATGTACCATAAGGATGTTGTCGTTGTTGCGAATCACCATGACGATTGTGGTGTCCCACCGAGCGTGCCAGAAATGTGTGTCGACACAGAATTTCGTCCCATGCCGAGGACACACGCAGCAAGCCAAAAGGGTCCGCTCGATGGAGCAGATCCGCCTAGCTTCAGCGCAAGGGTGGTCGATCCTGCGTAATCCTCCCGAGACATGCCAGTCAATTTGACCCTGCAATTGACAAGGAGAGAAAGTTTATCAGTAATTAAGGGCGGAACATGCCGGTGTTGCCAGACAGTCCCGAATGTGCGGCTCTGAGAGCCGATATGAGAGGAGATCGACTAAATAGTCGATTCCGGCATATTCATAAGAATAAATCGGTTAAAGCTCATGGGGTTGTGTAAGAAGAATCGGTTATCATCTAAGATAGATATAATTCGAGCAATAATTTAATCAATGGCAATAAGATATCGATGATGATTGGTTTAAACTGAGCCAATGATTACAAGTAACCGAACCCCTTTTTATATAAAGAAACAATTGAACACTACTTAATCATTTAATAAAGATAAATCTAATGAACATGTTAGATCTCATCTATCGCCATGACCAGTGGGGCATGAGGCAGAATCATGCAGGCCGTAGAAACAATAATAGACTCGATGACCCTAACTCATTACTAATATCAGTAGGGCATGAGGCAGAATCATGCAAGCCATAATACAATAATAAGATCATAGGGCTAACATATCTTTCAACTTATCTCTACATCAATGATCTCGTGATGTGAACTGTTCGTGAAAGCATTCGATATCGGCTAAACAGTCGATTTAGGCATAGCGCACAGTTAGGGTCATGCCTTCTCAGGAACGGATCTATCAACTAACGATCCCCACTCCACAGGGCTAACAGTGGGGTGAGAGGTAGAATCCCACAGGCCGTGATAACAAACCATGGAACGGTTCTCGCTAACCAATAGATCTACTCAAGATTGAACATGCCTTAACCGCACACTATGCACGATTAAGATTGATATAAAATAGTCGATAAAAAACATAACTCATCGTTTAAGATATAGATTAGATCAGTTTTAGATTAGCAAATGATGGGTTAAATAAGATATAAGGCCAATCCAGATCAATCTCAATCGGGCAGAGTAATATTGCTATAATCAGATAAACAATGAAAGCAATAAGCAATATCGGTAACTTAATGAATCTACCAAGGACTGCCATTCAAAGGTAGAGCCGATAACTTAACCTTAATCTAATTCAAGCAGTGGAGTGTGAGGCAGAATCACACAGGCCATACTTGAATTAGATAAGAGTCGATAACTAGCCTATACCAGAGTCACAGTGGGGGTCGACTGGATCGATGCAGCCATACGAACAGAGGTATAAACCATGACGGTACTTACAGACAAGCAGTGGAGGTCGACCGGATCGATGCAGTCGTACTCGCTGAAGAACTCGCCAAGATCTACTCTACTCCTACTCCTAAGGGGTGGCCGGAGCGAAAAAAGTAAATTGACTTGTATTTGATTGATTGTGTTTTTTTTACAATAGCCGGGGCTTGATATTTATACCCGGGACCTGCGTACAACTCCTATCTAAGCACGACTCATCACAAATTTTGACTCTAAAGAGAACATTCCTAATTTAAGATAACTTGGACTCTAATCTTTCCCTTTTTCGTAGAGTCCAACATGTCTCGCCCGGGCGCCGAATGTAGCCTCCGTCGTTATCTGCTGGCGTTATTTGAAGAAAGCCGATTCTAGCTCTCGCATTTGAATTAGCTATTCCCGATCTGCACGCAATTGATCTCCTACTGACATGATTTTGGGAGCTCTCGAGCCCCTGAGATCCTTCTTCGAAATTTCGGTGTAAACAGCAAAGGAACAATGAGTCAGGCTCTGAATTCATTCAAAGATTCAGAGAAGTAAGGAGCCTATGCTACTCATTGAATCTATCTGATGGCCAATTGGCTGAATTGACCCTTCAAGGGATGTCTTCATTAATCAAAGAGAAGTTTGATGGCCATGAGTTTAAAAGCTTTGCCCATTTAGTTCAAAGAGTGTCTACCTTTGAGAATCAGCATCGAGCCCTGCGCAAAGAGATGTATTTAAAGGGCACCGCTGCTATGACTGAACCCTATGATGCAGACTCTGATGGAGACGATCCAGAAGTCGTGATCACCGAATGGACATGGGGCAAGGCTCCTGCATCTTGTCCATGGGTGAAGGAAATAGAGAACACCTATGACTTCGATGTTAAGAAAGCCGACAGGATCTTCATCTTGCTGCTAGAGAAAAAGCAGTTGAGATTACCTGCAAATCATGTGATCCCTTCGGCTGAAGAACTTAAAGGGAAGAAGTACTGCAAGTACCACAATGGTACTAATTATAGTACCAATGAGTGCAGAATCTTCCATTTTCACATTCAGAAGACGAAGAAACCGACGATGGACATAGATAAGCATCCTTTCCCAGGGGTGCACATGGTAGAGTTCTAGTTAGCTAAAGTAAAGACGAAGGTCTTGACGTCAGCTAAGGCCAGAGAAGATAGGTCGGTTGACCACAAGGTTCAAATATCGGTTAATGAGTATGAAAAAGCTAAGAAACAGTGCGATCAACAAAAGAGTCGATGACAAGGTGAGACATCCAGAGCTGGTGCTATGCGTCCTCGTGTGACTTCTAGGATCTTATTGAACAAGTGGCAATGCTAGAAGGAGAAGGACTACCAGCGCTGGCTTGAAGAAGAAGAATATAAGTGTCAATGCGAGGAAGAACGGTATGAAAGAAAACAGGCATAGTTACACTGGAATTGTCCTTTCTTCTGACACTGCTAGAACGAAGGTTTGAAATTGAATACAAGACGTAACTGCCTAGAGTGCAGTGATCAATTTGCAGAGTTCAGGCAATCTCAAACCAGCCGCCAGTCCATCCATGAAAATTTGAGTTATCAATCCAATGACATGGATCGATGCATAAAAAATAAAGGAGTTCATGATCGGTTAGGCAAATGTGTGCATGATCAGAATTGGGCCAGTCGTGATGGAGAGAAAGAGTATGTTTGGCAAGAGGGCCAATGGTCTCCAAGAGGTCTAACAAGGAGCCAAAAGAGAAGAGTTTCACGCTTGAGGAACAGAGAGTTGGAAGCTCAGAAGTATAACAGACCTCAGACGTGGCACGTCAAACAAACAGCTGACAAGTGTAAACCATCGGCTAATATTGATATGGTCTTCATCCTACCTATAGAATTTAGAGCTCCTTCCAAGTATAATCAAGAAGAATCCTATGGAGAAGACTATGATGAAGAAGAATTGGGAGAAGCAGTGGCTCAGTTGACCCTCCAATCCTAATAAGCTATATTTGACAAACCATCTTAGCATCGGCACTTGAAGGCTTTATACATGAAAGGATTTGTCGATGGAAAGTCGATGACTAAGATGTTAGTCGATGGAGGCACTGTAGTCAATCTTATGCCATACACTACCTTCCATAAGCTTGGGAAGGGCCCAGAAGATTTGCTTGAGACCGATATGATGTTGAAAGACTTCGGTGGTAACACATCTAAGACATGGGGGGGGGGGTTGTCAGCGTTGAATTGATGATTGGGAGCAAGACTCTACCTACTACTTTCTTTGTCATCGATGGCAATGGGACATACAGTCTGCTCTTGGGACGTGACTGGATCCACGCCAACTGTTGCATTCCATCGACAATGCACCCATGTCTCATCTAGTGGCAAGGAGATAACGTTGAAGTGGTTTCGGCTGACACATCTGTAAGCGTGGCAATAGCCAATCCAGCATATTGGGAATTTGAAGATTGTGAATGCTTCTCTGGCAAAATCTGGGAAGGAGGCATTATCAAGATCTATGATGAACGTCAACAGCCGATCCAAGCAAACAACTCTGAGAGTTTATTCTGATGACTCCCCTAGTTGGTTGTTATGGAACGACTAAAAATTGCTCTCGTAGACTAGTTTGCCAGAATATAGCTGTTCTATTTTGAGGAGTCAAATTTAGATGTAATAGTGCACATTTTTAAGAAGCTTGGCATCCAGTGATTTTTGGTTTAATACTTGAATCATCATCAGCTATCTTCAGAAACATCGCTCGATATGGGACTTTGACCCTGGTGGTTAAGGTTATTATTCAAGTTTAATCGATTTTGGATCATCAACAAGATTGATAGCCGATACTAACAGAGTATCGCCTTTAGAACAAAAAATTGAAAATCCTAATTCAGCCTAAGAAGGTGAAAGCCGGTGCCGTACGCATCGCCTATAGTGCAAAAAGAAAACAAAAAATACAAGTCATATATGGAAAACATCAATATCATTCATAGAGATAGACATGAGATCAACATCTGGGAAGTCAGTTGTTTTATTCATAGTTCGATCCCTAGATACAAATTGCTGGCCGAAGAAACTTTGTTTACAATTCCTTTGGCTAAACAAGCATCTGCGTGCCCAGCGAAGGCCTCCACCAGTGCATGATGGTCATCTTCGCTGGCGAAGCTGGGCTAGAGCCACCAGAGTTCATGCCCAGAGTTCACCTAGGCAGTCATCAGGGCCACCGTGGCCCCATGGCAGATGCCATGGAGGGTGATCTCCCCGGCGCGCATAGGGATGTCCTAGAGGCGATTCACCACCAGATCACCCCGGACATTCAAGGCCCTAGCAGCATTGTTCGCCGCTAGTTGGAGGGCCTCCAATTCCTCTGTCAGGGCTGAAATGAAAAGAGAAAGAGTCATCAAGAAGAACATGATAGAACAAAGATTGTGAAAGGGTGGGGTTTCTTCTGAGAGTCCTACCCGCAACCCTGACATCAAAATCTGCTAACCGCGCTCGAGCGGCGCTACTCTCCCCTCCATGGTGGCAAGAGCAGTTTGGGAGGCAGCCAAGGCGTCCTCTAGACACTCGGTTTCTTGGGTCACCTCCCAATGGCGACCTAGTGCCTTGTCCCGTTCATAAAGATAACACCAGGTGTCATCTCCATTGTATGAGTCCGTGGAATCAATGGAAGAAGTCGTTGGTGCCTCCTTATATTTTGGACGATGGCCCGGGTGATGTTCTTGCAAAACAAAATCACCAGGATCAGATGATTATCAAAGAGTTAGGAATGCAATTCTAGTGTAACCTAGGATGCGAAGGCGTTGGTGCGGAGGGAGATCCTCCTTTGGAATGTCGCCGGCAGGACGCTTGCCGTCCTCCATTGTTCTTGACTAAGAATTTTTGGTTTGAGGAAGAGGAAGAAGAGGATGTGCAGTAGCAAGAGCGGGGATGAGTGCGGATGTGACCTCTCGGCTGTCCCCTAGGAGCATACATTTATAACCAAGGTTGGCCCGGGTAGGTTTACCGAGCCGTGTCAAAATAAAGAGCAGTTAATGGAATACGAAGGGCCATTCCAACAACCGAGGAGGCCACATGTGGTCGAATGAGAAGGCAACTGTTGAACGTATAGAGTTGCCATTAGGATTCTACATTTTCATTCATTTCCGAACTATGGATTTGAAAAAGTTCGTTCGCTGTAGTTTTGTGTTGCCATCCGAGCTTAGGGATTGGCTTTAAGGATTGATTGGTTAAGGACGCTTGCGAGAAGCCAATTTTGAAGTCTGAGAAGAATTGTCGGAAGTTGATCGCTAAACAACAAGGAGATTTATACAAGATAGAGAAGTGCGTCGGGTAAATATTGACACCTAATACCACAAGATCAGGGACAAGGGTTTGCAAACCGTTCGAGTTGTGTTTGAAGCATCTAAGTGAATAACGTCAGTCTCTACAACCATATTGTCTCTCAAGATCTGGACCATAGGTTTTAGAGGAAAGTTGCTCGATGCGGTTTTCATTTTACACTTAACCCTGGACGATCCGACCCCAGGAGGATAGTCGATTCGATCTGATCGGCTGTTCTTGGATCAACCAAGGGACCTAAGTTTGAGTTCTTTGATGGATACTTCAAGTTATTGACCCAGAGGCTATCTCTAAAGGGAATTGATGACAATGAAAAAGGACGCTGAGAGCCAAAAGTACGAGGGACAGATTTTATTTATTCACAAACATAACCCCTAGTTACAAACTAAGGGCCGAGGAAGATGTTGTTCTTGACTTCTTCGGCCGAGGTTATGTTCTCCACGGTGGTGTTGGCCCCCTCGAAGTCATCCGCCAGGTCCTAGTAGTCTTCGGGGTTCTCCTCCTCCGGGAAGCTAGGCTCTACCAAACGGAGGTCGTGCCCCGAGCGTAACTGGGCTGTTGCTAGGGCGACGACAGCACAGCAGCGGACGCCATGAAGGGCCACCTTCCTGGCATGCATAGGACCATCTTGGAGGCGAACCTCCAGAGTGTCGCACCGTGTGTTCTGGGCACTGGAGGTCACTACACCACAACACCAAGATTAGCGATGGATGGTCTGACGCTAAAAGCGGCTACAGTGACAGACAATCTGACGCTAAAAAGTTATAGCGACAGACTTTTGTAGACGTTGTAGGTCCTGTCGCTAAAAATCTTTAGCGTCAGACAGTACTTTTAGCGACAGACAGTTTGCTGCCCTGAATATTTATAGCGACATATACTCCATTGCTACTTTTTAGCGACATATAGCCCATTGCTACTTTTTAGCGACGGACTGTGCAATGGTACATATGGGTTTAGCGACAAACAGTCCAACGAGACAATTTTAAATGGTTAAAAAATACAAATTAATCCATCAACAATTGTCCACAATAATACAAATGTCACTACACAACTAAGATTCAACTTCAACAAACATACATGCATCTTCACAAATTTGACCAAAACTTTACAACAACTCACATAGATAAGCTCACCATGTCATCTATTTCCTCTAGAGACAATAAGAACATCCTTCGGAAAGCACAAATTATCATACAAGATTCCACTTGTTCCACCCATCACCCTTCGGATTGTTGCCCCAATTTCATTTATTGTTCCAGCTGCATCATCCATAGGGTAACTGGAATAGAGAAAAAATGCACTAAATTTTGGTCATATTTTACATGAAAAAAACGAATTATATCATAAAATTAGCTAACCCGATTATAATATTAGGAAAATGATACAGAAAAAGACGCTGGCTGGAAATGAAGTGTGATACAGTGATACAACTAATGAGAATCATCAGCATCATGTATATGATTTCCACTGGACAGGAACCAACGTTATATACTAAAGCTAGTAAAACCAGGTGGGTGTTCATATATCGTCTTTTTATCACATGTCAGCAGCACAATTATCATATTTCTAATCTACATTTCAAGAATAAAAAACTTCTTGCCAATGATTTGTAGTGCTTTTAACTTACCGCTTTTTCATATCTTCAAGAATAGTTGTTGCACCTCTACACATCTGAAGAAGAACAGCAGTGAATTTCTCAATCCTAAAATAGCAGTAGTCAAATAAGCATTGAATTGAATTGGTAAACACAATTTAACTCACTGTGGTTCCACAGTCACCATCGCCCACTTTACTGTCCCATTCATTTAGGCTATCCTTGAGATTGATAATTGCAGTAGCACTTGCTTCAATAGCAGCCTCCAGGATACACCCTTGCTTGCTCAGCTCCTGAGATGGAGCAAAAATCTGCAGAAGAATAACAAATCATGATAACTGAGGGACTGCAAATGCATATGCCAGTGTGATAAAAGACAAAAAAAAATGCAGAACAGTCTTGAAAGTTCTGTGAAAAGGGACAATGATAACAGAGCCCACGGTTTTCCCATTCTCTGGATCTGGCATTGAGAAACTGAGACGAAGCAATATCACATAACAGCTTGAAATAAAAAATTACACCCATAATCCTTACAGAACCAGCAAACAGCTACTTGCACTTCTTGCATGCTTCCACATTAGATCACAGGTGAACTGACGGCCTCAGAAAACAGATCGCAAAAATCCAAATAGGGAATTTGTTTTACCTCGTCATCCTTAATTGAAGGTGATGGTGGTAGAGGAACAGGAAACTTTGCTGGTGGACGGTTTCCTACAGTCAAGTGATCAACACTAAGTTTAGAAAATTGATTCATAATTGAAAGGTTCTAATAAAGCTTAAAATATTTTCCCCCATGCTGAAAACATGATTTGGAAGTTTTCATAGCAGTCTATGTGTCTCAATAAATTCCCATTTATCTGAACTACCTACACTTGTTACAGCCTTGAATCAATGTTCGCACAACACAGATCGTAAGCAAGTCTTTAGTATGTACTAAGAAAAGGAAATGTGTGGCAAGTGAGATGATGGTAGAAGGGGAAAATAATGAAAGGAAGATAACAGTATAGGTCCAATTTATACACCAAAAATAAACTGACTACAACATTGTTCTAAAATGTGACCATCCCACCCACCCACCTAGCCTTCACCCGCTTAGCACTGATTATTCACTAGACATGGAGCCCACCGAACACCTAGCACCTTTTAGAGCGCTTCAGAGCAATGTTAGAGAACACTAGCTAAAGGCACTCCCTCCGTTCCAAATAATAAGTCATTCTGGCTTTTCTAGATACATAGCTTCAGTGGGAGCAGGCCAAATTAACTCACCTTAAGAACCAACAGGCCAAGCTGGAGCTTTAGTGGGAGCATCAAGTCTCTTAAAAATGCTATCATCGGACTTCATAATGGTAATAGATAATCCTACAAAGGGAAAGAGTTTGAAACAATATTGCCTGCCTGCCTGGTTACTTAGGAAGCTGAGTCAACGTAAAATGCTGACATATGCATTGTGATTAGATAAACAATTCCACTTAAGTCAACTGCTCGTATATCAGATGATTATGAACAATATATAAAACATTTTCGTTTGTGAGCGTGACGGTTGGAGCAAAGCAGTTATCTTGACCAGTGAATGACTTACAAGGTTTGGTAAAATCATGTTAACTGAATTTAGAGATGACAAAGCTCATCCACATCATCATTTCAAGGAATCACGCAAAAAACTGACCAGCCATATCAAGTTGACCATGGCTTCTGCAGCAACCACTACAAGAGATAAACCAGCATCTGCTGCAGCCCCAGCAACTTATGGATTAAACAAACTTAAAATTAGACATTAGAGTGCGAGAAGAAATTTTACAAGAAATCATTGGCTGCTTCAAGTTTGAAATCCATGCAATACAATGCCAGAATTTCTTCCAACAGAAAGGATCTTATATGCCAAAAGTCAAGATTATTGAAAAACTAATTATTACTTACTGTTTCCCCATTCCAAGTCTAGCACCTAACTGTACAAGGTTTAGTCACTATATTTGATGTACAGGGTGCAGGGTGCTGGCTTAGATTAGAAACGTGTGTTTCATGAACAAGCAGTATATCTTTGATTCCAGTTAAGATCACTATTGGTTAGTTTTTAGTGTTCATCTTAATATAATGATACGCAGCTCTCCTGCGTGTTCGAGAAAAAGTGTTTAGTGTTCATGCAGATAGCACATCAGCTTACTTAAAAAGGCACTCCCATTATTTTAGATGAGCATCGTGAATAGTTAAATACTTAAATTAGAGGGAAAAGGCTCCTTGCATGAAAAAGCAGATCAGATGAGTGTTAAAGAGATTTTTGCAGGTCAACTTGGCTGAGTGAAAGAATGTAACATGCCAGTAACTGGGGATGAGCCTAAGAGGAAAATCTAGGATAGAAAATACAATGGCAACAACAAAATACCTTATGCACAAGAATTGTTCCAGCTAAACCTCTTCTACCAGCTATCCCTCTAGGTGGGGGAAGGGCACAATCATCTCCAACAATGACAATCTACAATTGGAGGATAAATGATACATAGTCATTAAAATTAATATGACCTGCCACACAACAAAGTAATATGTGTTTTTCAACCTCCATCTTATAGCCTTCAGATTTTGCCTGCTCAGCAGCTAATCCAAAATTCAGTCTATCACCAGTGTAGTTCTGCAAATGTTTGGCAATTGAAGGTAAGAAGAAATGAAGCTTAGTAAGATGAGAGCAGTGCAATGCTTCACAATTTACACTTATAAAATTGAACAAAATGGAGCACTGCAGTTTAAAAATAATCGAGAAAAGTATAATGGAGAAAAGTACCAGTATCCCTACATCAAGCATACACATTTATCCAAAACAGCCCACAGTTTGGCCCCTTTCAAAGCAAATACAGATGTACCACAGACTTCTTATTGAACTAAAAATTGATATGTCCCAAGCAAATTTCAGAAAAGCAAATGTTATCCCTCCTCTCTATCCATTCATGCATGAACATGGGACGATAGGTGGAGGAAATGGTAGTTATTGATGTGGTAATAAATAAACAATGTACGGTCCCAAAGCATCAGATACTCATATTGCACAATCCTCAAGTGTACTAAAAGATCCCTCTTATCTCATGATTTGACATTTTAAAGCTGATATCACAGTAAGAGTACCTTTACTATTAGAAGGCACCCCAGGGGACCAGTTACAGCTCGAATAGCCTACAGTGAGAAGATGCAGTTAAATGTCAGCTAAGATGATTTATGCTACTTAAGAAGCTAGACATTGTTTTACTAAAAAAGAAACATACAGCTAAAATAGAATCAACAGGTGGAGAAGCGAAAACATCTCTAGAAACAGCAGCGGTCAACATCCCTGGCCCAACAAATCCAGCATGGGCAGGTTCATGGCCGCTTCCACCACCTATGAACAAAATGGTGCTAGAATAAGTAATTGAACTTGATATGAAAAAATGGAAATATCCCAGCAACCATCAGCCATGAAAGTTACCAATGAAGATTTTTTTTCATGCAGAAGTTCCTATTTGACATTTCTTAAAGATGGAAAAGAAACAGTATGGCCATATGCTTATATATACTATTAGTTCAAATAAGGAAACACAACAAGCGTATGAGAGATTATATACATGGATTTCTGTATGATGATGCCATGGTATGCAAGAGGTCCATGTAATACACCGTCATCTGTTCCTCTTCCAGCAATAATGTCTCCAAAGCAGAGTACAACATGGTACTAAATGTAAAAGGATATCTCTTTTTTCATAGTAGTATACGAAAAGAGATTGATGGCATAAGATGATAGAGGTGGGTCATTCAATCGGCATATCTTTCTTTTCTCAAATGGAGACAATGGTTGCATAGTGATATGTGTAGCTCCTTACAAATCACTTAAAAACTTCTCTACTGAAAGTGGAACAAGTAGAAAAAATAAATTAATGCAGCAATATCCCTTCGCTATATGAATGCATCTCTTTTTGTCATGGTTAGTAGAAGAAATGGGACAACAAATAGTTATGGTCAGTGCTCACATCAGTTGACAAAGCTAAATAGAAGTTCATACATATGACAACAGCTATATATATGAAAAAAATATTCATTAGTGAGAGCCCACAACAGTTGGCAAGGCTAAATAAAAGTTCATACATGGTGGTAGGCTGAGAACCACATATGACAAGGCTCTCAAGTACTCTGTCTGTCCCAATCCAAAAGACAGAGAACCTAATATATTTACGGAGGTCGGGATGGTACATATTTGAAATATTTGGGATAAATATAGCATGCACCACCACTATACTATTTTGCTAAGCTATAAGAGGTATAAACATACATAGCTAATTAAATATGGAAAATATATTTCTAGAAGAATGATGAGAGTATAGGAAAAACCATTTAGACCATGGTTGTCTTCTAAAAATCAGAATAATACCATAGTTATTCATCGGTACTTACTTCCTGCATTTAAAATTTGAGGTACTTGGTGCTTGCCGTTGTAGCTTGCTCGTTTACTGTTGCCTCCCTGGTTGGTCGGTGCCTCAGCCTTAGCTGTCCTGCACTGCACAAAGGGGAAGATGGAGGGAGGGAGGATCTGGGTGAGGTGCCATGAGACGGAGGACGGATCTAGGTGACGAGCCATGAGACAGAGAAGAAGAGGGTGAGGTACCTCCAGATCTGGCCGCCAAGCCAATCCGCCGAGGAAGAGGCCACGCGCGCGTAGACGGAGGCGTCAAACACAGGAACCTAGGGTTTCGATGTTTCATCGAGCCTAGGAGCGCACGTGGACCGGTGGGAGGAAGCCACGTCGGGGGTGGCAGCCGCGTCAATGGCCACCTGCGGGGGCTCACTGGCGCCCGTGCGCCGCCGTCCCGCCCGCGCAGGTGGTCTTCCCTCGTGGCTCTCCTCCCCTTCTTCCAGTCCGATCGGCCCAGAGGAGGTGGAGGGCCGGTGAATGGGTAGTGACGGACATGGAAGGGGTGTGGTGGCGGGCTCCTCTAGATCCACCATTGCCAGCTTGAAAAGTGGGCCCACTTGCCGGCACTGGCCGCTTCCAAGACACTGTGCGCAGGAGAGGCGACGCCGGCACTGGATCTGGGGCAAGCGGTGGCCAGCGGCACGATGAGCCGGGAGGGGCCGCTCACCAGGACAGGCCACGTTTGGGGTGCCATACGCTGGAGGGGCTAGGCGATGGCAGATATGGGGCAGGCGGCGCGTCGGGCGGGGGGACGGCGGACTTGGGCAGCGGCAGCGGGCGGCGGGCGCTGGACCTGTCTCGTGCGAGCGTGGGCGGCGTGTACTGCTGCGATGGGGTGGGGTGTTGGCTGCGTATGGAGGATTTAGGTCTAGGTGGTTTTGTGTTTTTTATTTTTTTCACTGCCTTTTCTATTCCTAAAGACAGGCACCAAAGTTGAAAACTGGGCGCCAATGCCAAATGCAAGTGGGCGCACGAGCTCAATGTAAGTGGGCGCATGAGCAAGGTGGGCCCTTTTTTTAGCGACAGACGGATTGATGCTATACCTGTTTTCAGTGATAGATAGTTCGACGTTAAAGATGATTATCTATAGCGACAGACAGTTAATCTCTAAATAGAGAATTAGCGTGAGATTGTCTATGAGCTATCTTTAGCGTCAGATCATCCATCGATAAAAAAAGTTTTAGCGTCA
Source organism: Miscanthus lutarioriparius (assembly GCA_904845875.1). Classification (NCBI taxonomy): domain Eukaryota; kingdom Viridiplantae; phylum Streptophyta; class Magnoliopsida; order Poales; family Poaceae; genus Miscanthus; species Miscanthus lutarioriparius. The sequence continues at coordinate 100,812,146 of CAJGYO010000004.1, read as the reverse complement.
GATGTCTGACAGTGATATGGTGTTGTGGTGTAGTGGGTGTTGCCTGCCGCCAACTGAATGGCTTCTAGTTGCACCGTCAGAACTGAAAACCGTTAGAAGATCGTGAATATGCTGGATATCGACTCGATATCCTTGTCTCATCGGCTACTTAGCCGCATATTTGGAACTGTTTGGACAAACACCGGCATGTTCCACCTTAAATTACTTATCGATTTTCTCTCCTTGTCAATTACAGGTCAAATTGACTGGCACGCCCTCGGTCATGACCATCTGGTCTAGTGTCCGCCTTAAGCTCGGAGAGAGCTCGGGATCTGCTCCGCGCTGTTTCTCTCGACTTTCTGCGTGTCGCCGGCTCCCCGTCGCTTTTTGCCATTGATAGTACCTTAGGCGCAGAAGTGGAGGTTCCATACAAGGTGGCGATTCTAAAGTTGACAAGCTTGTCTAGATCAGCCACCTTGCTTGAACGGGTCTTGAACGAGCAAGCTGCTAATGCATGTGCCACATTAGCAGCGTTTGCTGCCTCCACTTCCTTGTGAAGCACTTCTGGTAGTTGATCAAGAGTAGTAGGACAGACTATGTTGCTCTCATTGGATGCATCGGTGAGATCACCTTCGTTCTTGTCTTGATTTTCCGGCATCTTGGTCTCCTGATTTGATCTCTTCCCCAGCAGAGTCGTCAAAAAGTGTGTTGACATTAGATTGTGATCTAAGCCAAACACCAGCAAGGGCTAGCTTGCCCTAGGTTGCAAACAACCTGAACCACGCAGTAAGCGACTCGAAGAACGACTAAACCGATCTAGAGAATGGTTAGACCGATCTAGAGTTCGTCCAATGCCGCAAAAGTCTAGGAACGCCTTCTGGGAGGACCCGTTGGGGAGGAGCACGTCTAGGGTTGTTCTAGGACCAGCATGGCCGCCTCGAACGCCGATGAATCTCGTGGAGAGATGCAACAAACAACAGGAGGGTTGGAAAAGGGTAAAACTAGGAGGTAGATGTATTTTTTATTGATTGAGTGTTGGATCCTTTAATCGGCCGTGATCCTCTCGTATATATAGAGAGGGTGGTCTTATCTCAATAGAAAACACTTCCAGATCATGATCTTCAAGTTCCCTATGCGAAAACACGTCCAAAAATCAATTTGAACAGTGTTTTGATTCAGACTTGCATAGGCAAACCAGCTTAGCTGGTTCTAGAACCGACTTGGCTGGTTCTGTTGCAGCCAAATCGGCCTAGCACCGGCCCAGCAGGATACCTTCTGAAAATCATAATTAATTCGTTCAGATTATGAACGGGACGAACCATATATGTTTTCCGATCAGCTCGACAAGAGGAACGCAATGGTATTGTCTAATCTTGCATTTGAAGAACTTAGCCAAACCAGGCCGGTTTGGGAACAGGCCTGGCCAGTTTCGGCTGGGCAGAACTCCTGAATCGCCGTTTTTTTGTCTGGGCTCCAAATAAGATGATCCAAATATGTTTTCTGACCATCTTAACGATAGAAACATAATGGTGGAGTCCATTATAAGCTTTGACCACTTTTGGTTGTCAACACTGGCATGTATACACAGAACACACGGGTTGAGTTAATAAATAATAAAGTAGGAGTGGTAGGACTTATCAGTGGTTTGGCCTACTTGTGACTATGGCCGAGGAGAATAAGCTTTTCCGTACGATATGGCCGAGGAGAATAAGCTTTTCCGTACGACTGTATACGACAAAAAAAAATAGAGGTGTGCTCAGTGGATAGCTAAAGGCTATGCTATGGAGATCCGCATCATAGACGACGTAGACAGTAGAGTAGTGAATCCAAGCAATTATATCTTCCCCCACAACCGCTACTCTTAATTAATTAATTAATTAATTAGATAACTAATTAATTAATTAAATATACATAAACGAATTTTTCTCTCGCATAGTCACGCTTACTTTTCAAACAGAAAATAAAGCTAAGCTTTGTTTTGAGAATGCATCAACTAGAATTAACACTACTCCCTCCTTCCAAAACAACGCAGTCCATGAGTTCAAAATTTGTCCAAACAAAACGCAATCCGGTGCTCATAGGTACTAGGTCGTACAATACATCAGGTGGTGGGCCATCGTGCCGGGGTTTGGTGCAGCGTCTCCAGAACGTTCAAGTATGTCCTGGTCACGAGTTTTGCTAGTGCTGCCTTACGCGTGTGTGGTGCTGGTTGAAAGTCTGACTGCATACAGCAGCATGCCGGCCATTAGAGTGTCAGCGTAACAGAGTAGGGGTATTTCTATAATTTGTCAATAGCATTGGTTTTTGTGCTTGTCTTAGAATTGCATTTTTTTTGAACCAAGGAAGTACACAAAATGCCCTTGTACTGTACTATTACTGCTACAAACATAGGCTTTACAATCACCACATCCAGGTTCTAAGGGTATTCCTCGGTATTCGGTATTCGGTATGCCGCCAAGCACAGTCACTTGTCCTTTTCCTTTGCTTAGTTTCTCAAAACCCTTTCCTTGCTACATTCACCATATCGAGCCATCCTTGAGTCAACCTTTTACTTGAATCAACATTAAGCATATATTTGAAAAATCCATTTCACTACTGTAGAAACTTCATCACTGCCATCATTTGTAAAAAGTGGCTGGCAATAACCAATGTTACCACCATGGTTTTAACTACCGGATCATCCACCAACCCAGTAGTAAAAATAGTTTTCACCGCCGATTTTCCGCCCCACTACGCCCTTTGGCCTTTGAGCCGACAGTGAAAAACTATCACCGCTGTTTTTTGAGAAAACGGACGTGAAAATCGTGCTGCGAAATGAAAACTATAGTTGTATTTCATTAGTATTTTAATCCTTGCTTGAATATCTTCATTGATATACATCTTGAGATCAATCAAGCTTCAATGACCTTGATCAATTTTCTTCCTCCTTAGATATGAACATGATTAGAGTGTCAAGCAATTAGACATATTCTCTTTAATCAGTATGAAGTCCCATGTCATCATTCTTGATTTGATATGGAAATCCCTTCATGTGAGACTAATCAATATGCAATCACTTGTGTCTCATTCTTTGATCTTTTATAATGCATTCCTTCTTGATTAATCTTGAAATCCCAATTTCAACGATCCACGATACGAACAAGCTTCATGTATAAAATCAATTGTTATGTATCACACCATGTCTCTTGTTTTCATTCTTCACATAGGCTTGTCATTGATCAATATCAATGCATAGTAATTTTCTAAGCCTTTGTCCATATAGGCAAACAAATATTATGACCATCTTATATCTATTATATCTCATCTCTTTTGTCATTTGACCTTTGCTTGATATTTCTTCACTTATGCATTCTTGACTTATTCATGAAACTTGATCAATACCAATGAACTATCGGTCTCTTCTTATTCAAGCAAAGTAAGCCGCTATTAAGATCCAACCATACCATTTATGTGTTTCATTTTGCTTTATCAATTTGCTTGCCTTCTCTTCACTTGAGATATGACATGAGTTTGACAATGATAATTTGCAATGAAACCTATTCAAAATTCATCAAACTCATTAGTCCTTTAATTTTATTGTCATTCAACCACCAAACCTACTAGGGGTGTAGATGTACTTTCACAAAGGTAACAACAATGAAAAAATCTAGAGGTGGAGTAAATAAACATCACTGATCCAAGAGTATATATAAAGTCATATTGGTCATCTTGAACCGTATTCATGAATCCACACATTGCTACTCCAATGTGATTAACACACATGCATCACGTATCATGAAGAGGTGATACAACAAACATAGAAAAAATTGTGAGCTTTAGGGGACGTCATTTCAAATGATGCAACCTTTCTATCTTAATTGTCACCACTCCTTTTGCTAAGAACAAAATTCCTCCATGAGGGCATGTTGTTGGGGAAATGACTCGGTCCGAATGGCCCCGTTGTCACTCATTTTGGTTGAAAGTTAAATCTATCCATTAGCAGGTAACTTTGCAAATTTACTTCAGCGGGACACCCTCGAGGACAAGCCACATCATGGCCTTTGTGTAACAGGCTTGCTAGGACTTCAGGAGGAGGCAACATTGGAGATATCACTGAAGCACCCCATGAAGGCGCATGAGGCTTCGGAAATGATGGTGAAGGTGCATGGCATGCATGCGAATGAATTTAGTGAAGTGGGCCAGAAGCTAAACCCAATTTTGCTTTGTATGTTTAGGATGTGTTAGAACTATTTTGGCCTTGACCGGCCGTAGAGGAATATTCTAGGTATCATACTCCAAGGGTAGGGGCAAAATAGTCCAAGTGTTGTAAATAGTGCCACTATGTATGGGATGTCCCTATGCAATTGAAAATGAAAGATGGAATGGTGCATGTTACTCCCAATTGCCTGTTGCAGAAGTCTTAGGGCTACGATAATACTCATAGTTAATTACTACAATAACAAAACAATAGTTCAACCTGTGCCGCCAAACTCAAGATGTTGAATCAGCTATATTGAAGAGTTATATGTGTAGTAGTAATGTTTTGAAATCATAGTCCTAAAATTAAATTACTAGTATTGATGGCATAATATTTCAGTTAAAATGTATAAAATTATTGAAAATAAAAAAATATAAAAATTATTGTTATGGAGTATTAATGCAATATAAAGTGAACTATTTTCCAATGGAGTATATAATGTACTTTTTTTATAATGCCATAGGTGGATAATTTTGATACAAGTTAAAGGTATTAATTTGTGTTATCTTTCATTCATAATGACGTAGTGGGTAATTTGAATGCGAACTTAGGATTTACTTTACATTTATCTTTATAGTGATGGAGGTGGTAATTTATATGCAAAATTTGGGGTTTGTTTTAAATTGTCTTTCATAACTACAGAATGGATAAGTGCCTTCAAAAAACAATAGATATGGATAATTTAGATACAAATTTAGATGGTTATTTTATATTATCTTTTGTAGTAGTATATGCGCTAATTTAGATGCAAATTTAGGAGATACTTTATGAATTTTTATAATTGAGTTAGTATTTTTTATAATGTAGATAGATGTTTGTAATCATATTGTGAGAGTTTTTAAGATCTATAGTAAAATCAAGATGCCCATTTTGACTAAATATTCTGAAACGTATTCTCAATGGCAGGGTAAGTAATAATATAATGAAACACAGGGATTACAAAGAGGACTGCTTGTGTGGAGTCCAATAGATCCATTTATTCTTGTTGGTTGTCGATTGTCCATGCGAAAAAAATAGACAGGGTACAGGGCCAAATCAACCGGTATCCATGGGCACCTAATTGATTACTACTCCTCAGCCTCTAAATAATTATCGTCCTCGCTTTCTAAAAAATAACACTGTGTAATTTTATATAAAAATATTAATATTTATGGTATATAATTAATATATCATTAGATAGATCGTTAAATGGTTTTTATAATAAATTTATTTGGAGATACAAATATTGCACGTGTTTTCTATAAATCTAGTCAATTTTATAGCACGAAAAAAATGATAATTATTTAGGGACGCATCCATATTCATGAACGATAATGCTGCTCGAGATGGGCCGCTCTAGCTGTCATCCGTATGATTAGCCAGTGCAGTCCACCCGCATCTTTCGCCCTGCTCCTCTTGTCGCCAAAGCTTTTCCATGTCCTCCCTCGTGAGGTGCTCTGTGCGCAAACAGGTGGGTGACATATTGCAGTGAATTTAAAAGCGTGAACAGCCGGATGATCCGACATGTTGCACGGGGGCTTGAGACCCTGCAACAACGACATACCAGAAAAAAAACAAGAAAAGAGAGAGGATGATGAAGAAGAAAAAGAACATGGGGATGAAGAAGTGAGGAAGATAAACCCCCTCTTGCTCGCCACTCTAAATCTGTCCGTGATGCTATGGATTTTAACATTTATTAGCATCTAATAGCACATCAATCCATGCTCCAGCATCGGCTAGAACGTTATGGTAGAAATATTAAAAGTTTTGTGGATACCTACAACTTATGAAATTTGATTGTTTTTACTTTCTCTCCTTATTTATTTCCTGATATACACTGATATAGATTTTCTATAATATTTATGTCAATTACTTTGTATGTGTTTCATCATTGTGTTGTATCTCTATGAATTTTTTAATATGTATTTAGTTGAAACCTGTTGGGAAAACGGTTCTCGAGCAGGTTTAGGAGAGGAGAGTGGAAAGAGGTGGCTAGAGTTGGTCGACAAGAGTCGGAAGGGAGAGCCCCCCCCCCCCTTGCCCTCACGTTCTTGGCATTATATAGGCAAGCAAAAATTTACAAACGATCTCTCAATGGGTGTGGGTTTTACATGCCACTCTAATGGCGCTAGTTGGGCCTCTTCTAGGGGACTTGGCCCATATGAATATGGCATGTCCCAACAGTAGTCCCTCATCTACTAGGTTATGGTTGGTACTACATGCCCAAGTAGATGCTCACACAAGAAGAGGCACAACATGACTCGTGTCGGATTAGTTAGCTCCGGCAATGTCTAGCAACGTGATCGCGTAGACGGATTCAGATGGTAGTACACGAGACACAAGGATTTATACTAGTTCAGGGCGCGGTGCGCGCTAATCCCTACTCTAGTAGCGCTGCTGCTCTTGTATTCGTATACTCAATTATAGGGGTTGTTGCTCCTAGCTATGAGGTAGTTTTGATCGGCGGATGATCGTGGATCCCAACCCCAAGGTCCCTATCATCCTTTATATAGGTAGGAGAGGTAGGGTTATAGAGAGGGTGATCGGGCTAACAGATCGTGTTCCTAGTTTGTTACACACTCCGCACAACAGATCGATCCTAGCTATCGTCCAGATACGTCCGCCTTGATTTCCCTTGACCCCCACATTGATTGATCACGTCAGTCCTCACAGGCCTCCTCTTTGACAACTGTTGGGCCGATAGCTGGGTGATAGTCATATATACGGGCAATGCAGGTACCACGGCCCATATCTATGACAGTAGCCCCCGTAGGACTTAATGATAAGCTAGCACACAACTTTTAGTCCTTGGGATGTCATAGTCTCCCCTGTAGGTTCTGTGTACTGTAAATACCAATGAGCATCTTCGGATGTCGAAGTTTCGAGCAGTGCAACTTGATATTCCCAAGTATTGGGGAGCCAGTGTATTGCCGTTCGAGTACCAAGAGCATTTCTCGAGTAGCGAGAATCTTCTTTAAATATCGAGTGGGGCGTTGGTACACCGTACATCAAGGAACGTAGTTCCTCGACAGTTGTAAGCGCCTAGCTTGGGTGGTACACCCCATATCGGGAAACGTGGTTTCCTGGGCGTAGCCCTCGGGATGTTGTCAATGTCACGTTCGGGTGGTGATGCTCGATAACCGGAAGCGTAGCTCCCAGGATGCCGTAGGCGCCAGGTTAGGGAGAAAACACCGCTGTACTCGAGAAGTTGGTTCCCGACGTATTCCGGCATATAACTAGTGGTTGCGCATCATTAAGTCCTAATAGTAAAATAGTAATGAGGATGGGGTCGGTGCACGTCCATTACCCACACGTTACTAAGCCAATTGGTTTTTACGGTGACCTGATACAGATCGTCTACTAATAAACACTAAGGGCGTCAGGGCATCACGTTTTTCTTCGAGACCCATTAAGTAACGCGATCCAAATTTTCGTGAGCCTCATTAGAGGGAAGAGCGAGGACATTGTCTCGGAGCCTTGAGGCCAATAACAATGCCCCGGTACAAAACCACTGTGGGCAAGTAACGAACGCGTGAGCAGCTATGGGCAGTTGCGCATATTACTCTTAGAGCTGGTAACGGGTAGAATGAGTGAACGTCCGCTATCACTGAAAGAAAGCGGTAGGACAAAGCCTGACTAGCAGGGGCACGTCATGAAACTCTTTTTCCATATTCCAGGAGCTCGTACTTTGGTTACAGCCATGGGCCAACTAGTTTTACGGTTTTCCACAAAGGGGCAAACATCCACTGAAAGAAGGTACTTCGAGCTCGTCCGGGTATTGGGAGATTTATGGGACATCGAGTGTTAGAGGTTTTAGGATCATACTGGTGACCGTTCCAAATACCCCCTGACTCTAGAAGGGGTAGGGTCGATAGTGAACAAGTAACTACCGCTTACACCTGCTGTGAGGATGAGCCAGGTCGAGTACTCGATCTGAGTATCAGATCACTCGTCTACACTGGCTCAGGTGATGGTGTGTCGGGTTCCGGGCCATTAGGCCCATGGTTTCTACAGTTGTGGAGATGGGTTCCTTCTCGAAGAAGCTGATGTGTCGGTTTTGGTGGCTCATTTCCCCATGTATGTCTCTCAGGAGGCGTCCCTTCGAAAATCGTGGGGATGTGGCATGGCCTTAACAGGCGCCACTGCTTGGGGAGATTATCGTAATTCCATCGATCGTGCGCGTCCCCTGCCTATAAAAAGCAGAGGAAGCAAAGGAGGATTAGTAAGCATGTACTATAGTCTTGATATTCTTACCTTTCGTCGTTTGTCGTGGTTTCCCTCAAGCCTTTGTTCGTCATCCATGGTAGGCGATAACCGTGTGAGGGTGGAGATAGAGGATGGGGAGACCACTAGGAAACGCGTGTTCTAGGGTCCCGTTCTTCTCTACGAGGTGTTGGTGCGACTTGGTTAAGTCTAGATCTGTCTCTTGATTTCGTTGACAAGAGGGGCGATCTGAGAGAGTCATCCATGGTAGGGCGATCTCGACGGCACATCCTCCCCCAAGGCCCCCTATTGATGGGGGTGCTCCATCATCGTCATGAGTCCTGCTAGGGCAAGGTGATGACGGGAGGAGTATCCTGGCCGTGGTATAGGAGGCCAACATGATGTGTGGGCCCTTCATGATGTCACTTAGGAGGAGAGGCGACTGAGAGCATATCTCGATCACAAGGGCAGCGCTTGATGCCACAAATGGGGAGGCCAATGAGGCCAAGGCCGCTGCGATGGCGACCTACGCGAAGCTCGCCGGTAAGTAGGATTCCACCTTTTTTGGGTTTTATCCATTCTAGCTGGGGGCAGTTCTAATATTTTCCCCCTTCTTCCCAGGTGTTAAGGAGCAACTGACTGCCGCGCAAGCCAAAGTGGCAGAGCTACGGTGGGCCAGTGAGGATTTGGCCAGGCTGTTGGTGGAGGCTACTCGTGAGCAGAACAAGGCGACCACCTGGGCTCGTTCCTCCACTATCCTAGCGTAGTCCAGCAATGAGCATCACTCGGCGCTCTATGATACAGTGATTGTTGCCATCACAATGGTGTTGCTGGCAGGGATGAGCATTCCCGATAGGCTCCACTATCTCCCGACATAGATCCGAGAGGTGGTGGCTCACGGGGTCCATCATGGAGCCACGGGAGCCTTGACTGTAGCTCATCTCTGACTTCATCATAATATGGATCTACGCAAGGTGACAACCAGGTTCTTGACGGTGGAAGAGATCCCCGACGACGTTGATGTTAGTCGGCTAATTGCCGGGTTCAGCGGCTACGCTGAGGCGATTGCCACCGTTGTCGATGTGGATCAGATCATCAAGGACGCCCCCTTTGAGAGTAGATTTTTTACCTCTTTGTAAAAAGAAGGTGTAATGAAGTTTGGATCTTGCAGTTTCTCGATGCTTTTGCGAATCAAATCCTCTTCGCATGGTGATTGTGTGTGGTAATAGTAGCCCCCGAACGCTCGAGTGGGTCAACGTGACATACCCGAGGGTTGGAGCCATTTCACAATCATCATGAACCCATATGGCACTTCTCTACTTTCGTAGGGCAGATAATCGTTTTGAGATCGTCCCGCGACAAGTATTATCGTGCACAATTAGCGCCCGGGTGTTCTGTTCAAACAATGATAGACTAGTTGTAGTCATGCTTTGGGTGGTATATCGATCGGTTAGCATAGATGTGCCGACGTTGATTTCGCGATCCCTAGGTATCTCGTGAGATTTTTAGGATTAGGGTGCTCGATCGAGTTAAAACTGGCCCAGACCTAGAGCACCAACAATGATCTTTGGGTGCTAGACTTAGTCGTGAGTAGCGCCGTTGGCGCGTTGAGCCTCAGCCTTGTTTGGCGGTCGGTATGGTTCACCCAGTTTGTCTGGATCGGGTCGATATCGCCCGTAACAATCTTACATTTTGCACGGCCTGCACGCTTTTTCGTCTTTCGTCTTTCATCTTTCTTCGTCTTTAGTGTTTGATGCTGGTTTAAGCTTTTAGACTAACTACCTGGGGATTATTCAACCAGAACGAAATGTTTTGGAGTTCGCGCAAGGTCTTGTTAAGTCGCTTATACCATTTCAAGGTCTATGAGACTCCGATAAGCGAAAGGGACTGTTGGTATTTATTAACGTGTCACTTGTTTTAAGTAACCACCTATTATAAGCCTATATCTCCTAACATTACTTTACTAGGTTGTCATCCCTAGTGATGATGCTAGAGATGTTTGTTGGTACTACATAGCATTACTACTAGAATAATACTAAGTAGTTCTTTATCATTTTATGTGACTAGAAAGAATATATAAATATATGAATAAAAAGGATCTGCAAGCGCATAGATAGTATACCATTATAGCAGTTTACCTTAGAGTATTCCAGGTATTGTTATTTATATTTTTACCATAGGGAAAGGTCTAGCATGGACATGTATTGATAACTTATACTATTGAAGGATAAATAAACCATAACTAATGTTCTAATCATAACTGGGGTAAGTCATAGGATAAGATACATATAATAAGTACTAATCAATAATAATGATAAATCACTTAGAGTACTCCTTTCTATGGCATTAGCATGCTCAGGTAGAATATTAGAGGAATAATTCCTAAGTTATTCTTAATTACAAGTCAAAGCATACATTGATTAGTGCAATTATACCTAGTAGTCATTGCTAAGATCATCCTCATATCTACACATAAGGTATATTACTAAGGAAGATTAAGAATAGAGCTTGCTCTTCCTTCATAACCGGACCCTACTTGCGCCTATATTCGGGGAGTGGACTACAAAGGACTCAATGGGAGTGTCACATCCGCGATCTACCACATGACCTAGAATATAGGGTGTATCCGCAGGTAAACAATGTATAAGCACCACGCTTACACAATGTCGACCACTCACCCCGTGCGAAGCGGAGCGAGTGCTATACGAACTTATGCATGGATATAATGATAAACTAGCTATACCAAGCATATAACCAAAGTAGACGATGAACTTATAACAAAGAACATGAATAAGATGAATACTAATATTGTCATAACAATTGTAACTAGCATATAAAAGTAATGGAGATACAAAAGAGAGGGGGTACAAAGATTATACCGAACCACGCTCTTGGCAAGATCGGAAATCCAACCGAAGCCTGCTTACCTCCCTCTAGACCTAGCCTAACTAGCTAAGCCCTAGAATATGGTGGAGCTCTGAGGATGATTAGGGTTTCTGTCTTCTCAAATGACTTATGCCTTCAGGGGTCAGGGGCTGATATATATAGGCCAGAGCGTCCAACGTGAGCCCTTGGATCAAACTGACTTAAAGGACGACATAGATGCAACCTAGGAGGCGGTGGAGAACCGGCATTGCAATGAGGGGCTGACAGGTGGGCCCGAGGGGCTAGGCGGCTTATAGGTGGGGCCGGCTAGCCCCACCTGGCGGCGTATCGTCCTCCGCTTGGGTGTGGAGTCCTCCTGAGTCTTCTGGTGTCCGTTTCGCTATAGATAAGCACAATTGAGTCTGACTTGTAGGTCCACCTTGATAGTTTTCTAAATAAACCCTGTAGAAAATATAAAATCACCAAAACTCGTGGAATTTGTTAGTTTAAACCCCTAAACCTTCATTGGTGATTATATTTGTGCCCTTATACATGTTATATTGATGGTTTATAATGGTTGTTAACTACCGTCAACAGGGACAAAAGGGGGTAGGTGTGCGGTTCATAAGATGGTTTCTGTAGTCTCTGATCATGATGGTAGGTTAGTGTAACCCTCGATCGTAATGACTACAGGTGTTGTAGCTGGGTCGATCGAATACAGCCAGCCCCTGAGTGATTTAGGAATATCCTCCTCGAGGTGCTCGGGAGATGTTGGTATTCATTTGCATCAAATTGATACATGTAGATTTTCACAAAAATGTAACACGACAAGAAGGAAAACCAAATAATAAAGCCAAAGTAGGCATAACTAATGGTCGTTGGGTGTTGTCCAGATGCTTGGTGAATCCTTCCCGTTAGATTATGTCTCCGAGGACAGAAGTTGGTGTTGGGTTCAAAATCGAGGGAGGTGACGTAGTTGCCTCCATCCTCATGACCCTGCACCATCCTCCTTACTTGGAAGAGGCCTGCTGTTGCTCTCAGAGGGAGCGATTAGCCTTGAGTTCCTGGTCCTGAATGACTGATGGGTCGAAAGTGGTTCGGCTCTTGGACAGGTGAGAACACAACGAGATGACTGGTGCAGTCGCATAGTTAAGCATACAGGCCAACCCGTAGAGTTTCCAGCCTTGTTCAGTGTGGGAGGCTCCAGTGGTTGCACAAGTCCTTCCCTTGAATAGTCCTGATTCGTTGCCTGTCGGGGGTTCCGTTCCTGACGAAGGAGAGATGATAGCCCCCCATTTCTTTTTTTGCGGCCATCGACTGTCGGGTGCAGGCGTATGGTTGAGATCGGGAGTTTCTCGAGGTGAGGTCAACGCTCGAGTGATGGATTGCGCCGCCCCCTCTCCCTTCCCGACAGGGGGAGAGATCTCACCCTTTCATTGAAGGGGATTGTCCGAGTTTCGGTTGATTGTCTGGCGATGGTTTGGTGCCAGTGCCCAGCACGCATGAGATGGCCTCATTATGATCGCCATCAGAGTCTGAGTTCTCGAGTAGCTGGTCGTAGCTATAAAGAAAATGACGAAAAGCCTCAGGATTGATGAGTCTAGACATGTCGGCGTCGTCCCACCAACCTTGCTGATCGGGGGTGTCGTTGGCGTCGTCTTGGTCCATCAATTCCTACAGCTGATGTTCCTCCTTGGGAGGTTTGGTGGGTTCCATCATAGCTCGCGAGAGTGTCTCACTAAGGATTGCCACCGTCCGCCCCGTTCTTGTGGAAGATCGGGGGTCGTGATGGTGATGTATTGGTGCTAGATCTGAAGCAGAGTCGAGATCCGTGGTTTTGCTTATGTGAAAAGTGGGGATCGACTCACCATCTCATCCATCTTCAACGAAAAGGTGGGCACAACACTTGTGGTACTTTGCGAGGGCGTCAGGTCCAGTGTCCACAGCCTCCTCCAGTATGGCGGCGAAAGAAAAGATCTAGAGAGACAGTTTTCCCTCTTTGGTTGGCTCAAGTTCCTAAAGGCACAGGTCCCCAAATTGGTTGGTGATGAAGTCAAATTTGCTGAAGGTGATCTTCTTCCCTAGCTGCTCCTCTTCTGGTTCTTCACCGAAGTTGAAGATGACTCCCATTTGAAACACAAAATTAGTCTGAACGTGAAAGGCCCCTACCTAGCGTGCCAACTGTCAAATTATTTAGCTCCGACAATGCCTAGCAATGTGATCGCGTAGACAGATTCAAATGGTAGTATAGAAGACACAAGGATTTATACTAGTTGAGGGCATGGTGCGCGCTAATCCCTACTCCAGTGGCGCTGCTGCCCTTGTATTCGTATACTCAATTAAAGGGGCTATTGCTCCTAGCTACGAGGTAGATTGGATCAGCAGATGATCATGGATCCCAAGCCCAAGGTCCCTACCCTCCTGTATATAGGCAGGAGAGGTAGGGTTACAGAGAGGGTGATCAGGCTAACAGATCATGTTCCTAGTTTGTTACGCAATGCGCGCAACAGATTGATCCTAGCTATCATCTAGATACGTCCGCCTTGATTTGCCTTGACCTCCATGTTAATTGATCATGTCAGACCTCATGGGCCTCCTTTTTGATAGCTGCTAGGCCAATGTCTAGGTGATAGTCATATATACGAGCGTTGTAGGTACCCCTAGCCCATATCTCTAACAACTCGAACCGTGGTTGTGAGGATTGCCCTTCGCAAACCATATGTGCACGCCTCACTAAAAACTCCATCCCAAAAATCCTATTGGAAAAAGGGTATGGAGAAAAGAGCATGTGCATGACTCAAACCTATACATGTTCTAATCCCAAGGCTTCAAGCTCCAAGTGCCTTCATCTTTTGAATGTCTTCATGTTCGGGCTTGGGCTCCTTCTACTCGACGTGTAGGTCTTAATCACTAGGACCTTCTCGATGTGCGGGTCTTCATCTCCTTCTTCTCAGGGTGCAAGTCTTCGTCTCCTAGGCCTTTGCCTCTGACATCTTCATGATGCGTAGGCCTTCATCTCTGAGGTTTTCTTGATGTGGAAGCCTTCATTTTTGGTATCTTCTCAACACGCATGTATTTATCTCCAGGACCTTCACGCCGGGAGTTTCACCTGATGATGTGTCTTCTCTTCGGAGATGGATGTAGCTATCATGGTTGGAGTAGTCAATGTAGTCAAAGTGGTCATGGTTAAAGGTTGCTGTGAGGCCTCAAATCTTCGCTCGCGAGCGCCGGGCAAAAAAGAATTCGTGCCCCGGAGTGGCTGGTCCTTCCGGTGTGATCCCCTAGCCCCTCTTAGTCGATGCTCGTGACTGAATCCTTCACCACTCTTGGTGTGGCCGACGTAGTCGTACTAGTCGAAGTAGATGTTCAGACCCAAGTTGCCGATGTAGACACCGACGAAGGTTTTGTAGATCTTGGTGTCGCAGGAGTTGATGTGGCACTTCAAACTTGGTGATGTAGGCAAGTCGTTGTAGCATTGATATCGAAGGTGTCGACCGAGGCTCTCGAGCTATTGTAGTGGTTGAAGATGATGGCAAAGCCCCTCTTGCCGAAGTTGTTGACGAAGGTGTGTTGTTGAAGTTCAATGAAGATGTGGCAAAGGCCCACCTACCAAAGAGTTGGTCGAGGCATGTCGTTGTGGTTTGTCGAAGATGTTTGCAAAGGCCCTCCTATAAAAGGTGTTTGGTGGAGGTGATGCTGATGTAGACAGTGAAGGAGTCAGCAAAGCCCCATTGAGCTGACGTGTTGGCGGAGGCTTGTCATCATGGTTTTGTCAAAGGCACTCCTACAATGCTGTTTGGCAAAAGCCCTCCTAAAAATTATTGTTTTGGAGGAGGCGATGTTGGTGAAGTCACCGAAGATGGTTGCGGAGCACCTCATGTGAAGGCCTTGGAGAAGGCAATGTCGATGTAGATGCTGACGCCGCGTGCCGAAGGCCGGAGAAGTCACGTGAAAATGCACCTGAGTTGATCTCCTGCATTTTTTAGGACTTAGGTTGGGCATTATAGGTTCGTCTAATATCAACTTGCTTGCAAGTCTTTCGACACTCAGAAAGACACTGACTTTCTACTTGCTGCAAAAGATGGTTAGTCATTTCATATAATATGCTAGGGGTGAAGTTTTTGAAGGTTTTAAGAGAGCAAAGGTCCCGATGCCTGACTACAGACAGGCCTTTGTCGGGTAAAGCTTTTAGAAGCTTTTGAGAGTGACGGCCCCGATGCCTGATCATGGACAAGTCTTTATCGGGTTACCGCGGTGCAATACATTTATGTAATGCATGTATGTATATGATGATATGAATGCATTTGCACAAAAATATTAAGAGTGGTAAACATATCATACACCTTGCAAAAATGATGGTTATGCTTGAACAAAAGATAAGCTCTGCATATAAGAAATAATGCCCTCAAATGAGAGGGTTGTAGTTTCGGATGGCTAGCAAAGGCTGTCATTCAAGAACCTACATGGGTATAGATGTGACTTGTAACATTGAACATAAAAGAGAACAGTTCCCTACGAAGGTGAGCTCAGATAAAATTTGGTTGATGCATATTATAAAAACTTAAAAAAATTAAACAATTCAACCTGCAAAAAAGAGAAAACATGTTAGTGTTTGTGGGTTCGAAGGTTCGGTGTCTGTCGAAAGTCGATTTTTGATAGAGGCTGCTGACTAGAAGGCTGCTGATAGATGAAGACTGCTGAATGATGAAGGCTGCTAATAGACGACGGCTGCTGAATGACGAAGGCTTCCAACTGACAAAGCCTGTTGACTGATGAAGGGTGCTGAATGATGAAGGCTGTCGACTAACGAAGGCTGCTGAATGACGAAGGCTACTGAGAACCAATGATAGGTGAAGGCCACTAATGGATGATGAAAGTCAATAACTGACGAAGGCCACTGAATGACGAAGGCTACTGAGAACCAATGATAGGTGAAGGTCACTGAATGACGAAGGCTACTGAGAACCAATGATAGGTGAATGCCACTGACTGATGATGAAAGCTAATAACTGATGAAGGTCATTGAATGACGAAGGCTACTGAGAACCAATGATGGGTGAAGGCCACCGACTGATGATGAAAGCCAATAACTGACGAAGGCCCCTGAATGACAAAGGCTACTGAGAACCAATGATAGGTGAAGGCCACTGACAAATGATGAAAGCCAATAACTGACGAAGACCAATAGCTGACGAAGGCTGCTGATAACCAATGATAGGTGGAGGCCACTGACAAATGATGAAAGCCAACAACCGACGAAGGCCAATAACTGACGAAGGCCAATAGCTGACGAAGGCTGCTGCCAACCAATGATAGGTGGAGGCCACTGACAAATGATGAAAGCCAATCACTAACGAAGGCCAATAACTGATGAAGGTTGCTGAGAACCAATGATAGGTGGAGGCCACTGACAAATGATGAAAACCAATGACTGACTAAGGCCACTGAATGACAAGGCTACTGAAAACCAATGATAGGTGAAGGCCACTGACAAACGATGAAAGCCAATAACTGACGAAGGCTGCTGACAACCAATGATAGGTGGAGGCTACTGACAAATGATGAAAGCAAACCACTAACGAAAGCCAATAACTGACGAAGGCTGCTAAGAACCATTGGTAGGTGGAGGCCACTGACAAATGATGAAAGCCAATGAGTGACGAAGGCTGCTGAGTGACGAATGCTGAATTTCATGGGAGCTACTATCTAATGTAAGCTATGTATCTTGGGATTGTAAAAAACGTGCATACAACAAAGGAAATATGTTCTATGGGAGGGTTAGTTTGGAATGATAAGAGATACTTACAGTGGTGGTAACATGTATGTTAGTAACAAAAAGAGATTCGATAAAAATAAAAAGTTGTTTTGAAGTTAGCCGGTTAGAGCGAAGCATGTATAACCCCTCAGGCTACGCTTTTGATGCGGCAAAGGCCACGACAACTTTCTTGTCACATTGGTGACAAGTCGTATGCAAAGGTTAATTTTCAAAATTTGTTTTGAGAGAGGATGGTTAGATCACAATTGTGACGAAGTAAATCATAAGAGAAAAATCATTAGGCATTATAAGCTGTGAGAATTTATAAACCAGTGAGAAATACTCACTTATATTGGTTTGGTTCCAGCAAGCTGACACTTTCATCACATTGTACAGAAGGTTAGTATTTGATATGTATATATAAAAATAGATAAATATGTGTTCAAGTATTATGATAAATGACATGTAGTTCAAGAGATAAGAGGGTCAACCTTTGGAGTGATAGGTCGAAAGTCTCGAGCAGCCGCCGTGATTGGGGTTCGCATGATCATCCCAAGGGTTGAATAGATAAACCCTGTCGAAGGCACTGCCTTTTTATGCGAAGGCTCAGAGTCAAAGATACATCATCTGGCATTTGAAGATATACTTCGACGGGTAAATCTGGCCTTCATGCGAATATTCAAACAAATCAATATGGCCTTCGTAGATATATCCATCATCCGAACGCACTCCGATAGATAATTCCAGCCGAAGATGCAGCTCAGCCCATCCACCGATTTGAATGCTCCAGCCGACAGACAAGACCATTAATTTCACGAAGACAAGTACGAATGAAAACGGTACGGATATTTATTCGACCGTCCGTTCGATCGAACAAATATGAACACTTATCTGAATAGTTACTCGGATATCCATAATTTTTTTCAACATTGATTACAACATTTTCATCCGAGATTGTTATAGTAACATTGTTCACAAAATTTACATCTCTCTCTTGTAGTTTCATAAACTATAAGAGAGATGTGTGAGATTCGTGAATAATGTTACTACCACTATGTCGGATGAACAAATGACTAAAATAAAAGTTGTAGATCTCAGAAATTTATGAAACTTTATAGTTGAAAACTTTTTTATTTGAAATCATCTTGTCAAGGAAAACTACGTTTGAATTTCTCAAATTTAAAATTTGGATTTTTCAAACGACCTCGGAATCTCAGATGGAGAAACAACCAAAATGAAAGTTTTAGATCCAAAAAGTTATGAAACTTTGTTGATTACAATATTTTCATTTGAATTTGTTTAGGGCCTCAAACAATAATTTTTTGCTTTTTTTGTCTCGAATTGTGATTTTTGGAATTGGACCAAAATATTACTTCTTGCCCAAACCACCCAATCCTCTATAACCCTAGCTAAGCTAGCTGGCCCATATATAAGTTCCCACTTGGATATATATATATATATATATATATATGCTGCTTTTACTCAATATTCGAATAGATATTTGTATCCGACCTTCTCCAAATCCGATTCATACCGTATTCGATACTCATTATTCGTATCCGTAACCGAGTCAATCCGTATTCGTATATGTATCCGAACGATATCCGTGTCCGAATCCGAACAGAAATATGAAAACAAATATAGTATGAGTGATATCCGTTCGTATCCGATCCGTTTTCATCCATAAAAACAAGTAGTCTTTTGCCTTGTCAGGCAAAACCGAAGGTTTGCCTCTGTAGCACCACGTGTTGATGGATCGTCCATGCTAGGCCATGTTTAGTTTCCCCATTTTCCAGAATTTGGCACTATGCAAAAAGAAGATTCCCCGTCATATCAAATTTGCGGTACATGCATGGAGTACTAAATGTTGACGAAATCAAAAACTAATTGCACAGTTTGGTTGTACTTTGCGAGACGAACGTTTTGAGCCTAATTAGTCAACGATTGGACAATTATTACCAAATAAAAATAAAATGCTACAGTAGTCACTGTTGCTACAGCAACTTTGCCGGCGCCAAATCGGCGCCCAACTAAACATGGCCCTAGTTTCTTTTACTTGCACACTTCATGCATGTGAGTAGATACCAATTAATTACCTCCACACTAACAAGTACTAGAAACACTCTGCGAGCGTTTGGTTAGTCGGAGGTTATATTTTAATAAGATAAGAGGTCCAGAACTCAAGGTCAGATGATGTAAATTTTTTAGCAGAAAAGGATATTCAAAAGATGTGTGTATAACGGTGCCGAAGGCATGTACATGTCCGAAGGCTTGGCAGCTTTGGAAGCCTTTGTTTTTTTTTTATTATTAATAGAAAGGAGAAGGGAAGGGATACTCATAGTGGATTTTTGTCTGATGTGCTCGTTTCGTCCGGAAAACCCAAAAATGGCCGAAGGTCCGAGCTTCCGGCCGTCCGCACCACTGAACTCCCATCGAGGGTGTGCCCTGAGGCCGGAGGTCTGCTATAGCCTATAGCCTCTTTGAAGCATGGAAAAGCACGCAGCCTGATGTATTGTTAGTATAGTATTTGAGTAGCTGATTTTTTCGTATACTTATCTTTATCCGAGTAGGTGAGGCCGCTGAACTTCTGTACGGAAACAGGGATGCCCGGAGGGACCAGTCGGTCTCGGCGTGATTCAAGGAGGCGGCCGGTAGCCAGCAGGTCGACGACGTTAGAAGCGTAGTTTGGAGGAGGAACAGGTCCGTCCGTGCTCGTGCACTGATCGGCAGACTCTCTGAATTGCCGCGCAGGCACCATCACACCGCAGCGTCATATGAGCCAGCATCGGCGTGGCTCGGGACTACCAAGCTAACGACGCAAAATGGCTCCTGCTGCCTAGCTTGGCTAGCGACGTGGTGGCCGCGTTGTCCCGTGCCAGCCGTGGAGGCGTCCATGGCCCTGCGCGCACGTCGAAGGTGCCGGCCGTGCGTCCTGGACTTCGTGGAGGTCGAGCGGGGCTCCTCGGTCGCTGGTAGCTGACGATGACGCAAGCTGGTCGTCGAGTCGGCCGAAGGTGCTGGTCGGGCTCGGTTCCGTTGCACCTGGGGCACCGGGGCGGAGATGAAGCTGTGCCACTGGGGCCGAAGGTGCCTTTGACTTCTCTTAAGCTCACACCGCTTTTGCGCTCCCGATGACTGACTACGGGTTCGGCAACTCCCAAAGGACCCTGAAGGTTCCTACGACCTCCGATGGGTGGCCTCTGTACCTGAACACCTTGGTCCCAGAAGGTGAATCTCAACACCTGCATTTACGAGATCATGGCTGCAAAGGGGTCTATGACCCTTCGGCATTGGTCATTAAGAAAACTGCTCAACTTTGACCGCAAAAGAAAAGGAGATGTAGTGGTTAGACTTTGTTGTTTGGAAAATTGAAGGTTATGGGTTCAAGAATTATGCTTGGCGTTATTTTTGAAAATTTTGGGAGTTAAAGTCGACTTATCTGGACCATAGGAGACCGAAGGCCTAGCCTTGGTGAAGACGCTGAAGGCTTCCCTCCAAGGATCAAAGTTGAAGAAGGCTTCTCTCGGAGACTTCGGTGGATTTTTGTTTCTTGAAGTTGACATCCGAAGGTCCCAAAGGTTCCAGCTCTAAAAAAAAATCACTCCAAAGAAGGTCTCCCAAAGAAGGCTGGTCGTAGAAGGTTTCCTGACGAAGGCTGACCGGAGAAGGTCCACCGATGAAGGCCCGTACAGAGAAGGTCTCCCGACGAAGGCTGGTCGGAGAAGGTCCGTCGACGAGGCCTGACTGGAGAAGGTCTCCCGACAAAGGCCGATCGGAGGTCTCCCAACGAAGGCTGGCCGAAGAAGGTCCACCGACGAAGGCCCGTCCAGAGAAGGTCTCCCAATGAAGGTTGGTCGGACAAGGTCTGCTGACGAAGGCCCGACCGGAGAAGGTCCATTGATGAAGGCTCATCCAGAGAAGGTCTCCCGACGAAGGCTGGTCGGAGAAGGTCCGCCGACGAAGGCCCGTCCAGAGAAGGTCTCCCAACGAAGGCTGGTCGGAGAAGGTCTGTCGACGAAGGCCCGGCCGGAGAAGGTCCGTTGATGAAGGCCTGTCCAGAGAAGGTCTCCCGACGAAGGCTGGTCGGAGGAGGTCCGCCGACGAAGGCCCGTCCAAAGAAGGTCTCCCGACGAAGGCTGGTCGGAGAAGGTCTGCCGACGAAGGCCCGGCCGGAGAAGGTCCGTTGACGAAGGCCTGTCCAGAGAAGGTCTCCCAACGAAGGCTGGTCGGAGAAGGTCCGTTGACGAAGGCACGGCCGGAGAAGGTCTCCCGACGAAGGCTGGTCGGAGAAGGTCCGCCGAAGAAGGCCTGGCCGGAGAAGGTCTCCCGACGAAGGCAGGTTAGAGATCTCCCGACGAAGGCTGGCCAAAGAAGGTCTAGTAACGAAGGTTCCAACTTGTAGCTCTCCAAAAAATTTGGTGCCAAGCACAGTGGACGCCAATGTTGGGAAAACGGTTCCCGAACAGGTTTTGAGAGCAGAGTGGAAAGAGGCGGCTAGGGTTGGTCGACAAGAGTCGGTTGGGAAAGCCCCCTTGCCCTCATGTTCTTGGCATTATATAGGCAAGCAAAAATTTACAAGCGACCCCTCGGTGGGTGTGGGTTTTACATGACACTCCAATGGAGCTAGTTGGGCATCTTCTAGGGGACTTGACCCATATGAATATGGCATGTCCCAACAAAAACTTAACTTATATATCACCACTTGTTCCATCTTTTTGTGATGTCATGCACCCATATTTTTGGATTCCAACTTTTTGTCATATTAGTTTTTTTATAATCTGTATTCACGTGTTATGTAAAAACTCCGTTGCTTCTTGTTTCTTTATTCAAAAGTTTCCTTGTATACTATATTAAAAAATAGATTATGTGTCTTAGGCTACACTTTTACTTAAGAAACTGGCTTCCTTTAATATTTCCTTTTGCATTCCCTCTATCCGAAAATTATATGTGAATAAAAAAATAGAGACCTTACAATTAAACTATCAAAACTAATATGTCAAAAAGTAACAACTTCCAAAATATAGTACCATTCAGTTCTGGTATAATTCAAAATAAATTATCAAAGTTATTACATTGGTATATGGTTTGTTAAGTGAATATTTTTCATTATTAATGAACTGTCACTAGTAGACAACATCTTCGATTTTTACCTTTAGACCCGGCCAATGTTGGGCCTCAAACTAGAGGGAGCACAAGTCCCGTCACCAACTGGGAAGTTTCTAGTCCAACGGCTAACGCCGCAGGCTTTTACAAGAGGAGACCTTGGTCCTAGTTGGTGGCTCCAACTGAGATTAAAGGTCACCCTTTAGTCCCGGTTGGAGCCACCAACCGGGACTAGAGATTGGCCTTTAGTCCGCAACAGCGCCACTAACTGGTACCAAATGTCAATGCGTACAATTATTGAAGCTCATCGCTCTCTTGCTCTGTGCTTGCTCTTGGGTGAGCAAGTTCTTGCTCTTGGCTATTTGAGAGAATCTTCGTTCCTCCATCCATTCTAAGTTCTTGCTCTCGTCTATTGAGAAGATCTTTGTTCCTCTATCTATTCTAGGTTCTAAAGGTAACACCAACCGGGATGTTTTAGTTTATATCTTATAAAGCCATAAGTGGGTAATTTAGATGCAAAATAAAGTGGTTACTCTATCTTATATAACTGTAGTGGTAGGTAATTTAAAAAAATTAGGGGTTACTCTAAATTAGTTTTCATAAGGCAAAATTGGCTATAGGACATTAAAATGAAGTCATGTTGCTAGCGGTCACCAAAAAATCTAATTAACAGTTGGACACTCTGGTTTGTGACAAATTTGTTAGAAAACATCTTAACCATTAAATATTCATTTCTGGTTCACGAGGAGAAAACACAGTGAAATATTGTTTTTTTGCCCTTGGCCCTTTAATTTTCCTATTCCTCCGTTACTATTCTTTCTCTCCACTTCTCTTTCCCGTGCAACCTGGCTCCTCCCATCTCTCTCCGCCACCATGGTCCCCGTGCACTCCCTCCGCATTCTTCTCTCTTTTTCTTCCTTCCTGTCATCTTGACAAGGTACTCTTGCGCGTATGAGCCAAGCTAAAGAGGGACTCGCCCATCTCTTTCATTATGAATGATAATGTAAAAGCGAGGTTTTCATTATTCTGAGGATGGAGGGAGTATACGTAAAGTGCCCTAATGTAACACCGTCGGTGTTACGCCCTAAACCAACTACTAAATCATGTCACAAGCATCGTGTTTGTGTAATAATGCATGTGATAGAAGGTGTTGATAAATTTCTTGTAGCATAAAATAATCAATAAAAAGGTTAAATCAATGTTGATGCAATAGCTCATGTATATCAAGTAGGGTTTAAAACCAAATTTTTTAAGCAAAAATACTATAGAACATGTGTGTCAGACTTAAATAAAGTTTAAAGTACAAACTTTATAGATAACAATACAACTCTTGCTATAGAAAAATAATGTTACTAGCTAGTATTTCTAATAGTCTAGAAACGGAACTTGAAAACAAATCCAGCTCAAGACTTAGAAAATTCCTAAGGTGAGCAGCAGTGCGACAAAGCCATGTTTAGCCTATAGCCTCTTTGAAGCATGGAAAAGCACGCAGCCTGATGTATTGTTAGTATAGTATTTGAGTAGCTGATTTTTTCGTATACTTATCTTTATCCGAGTAGGTGAGGCCGCTGAACTTCTGTACGGAAACAGGGATGCCCGGAGGGACCAGTCGGTCTCGGCGTGATCCAAGGAGGCGGCCGGTAGCCAGCAGGTCGACGACGTTAGAAGCGTAGTTTGGAGGAGGAACAGGTCCGTCCGTGCTCGTGCACTGATCGGCAGACTCTCTGAATTGCCGCGCAGGCACCATCACCGCAGCGTCATCTGAGCCAGCATCGGCGTGGCTCGGGACTACCAAGCCAACGACGCAAAATGGCTCCTGCTGCCTAGCTTGGCTAGCGACGTGGTGGCCGCGTTGTCCCGTGCCAGCCGTGGAGGCGTCCATGGCCCTGCGCGCACGTCGAAGGTGCCGGCCGTGCGTCCTGGACTTCGTGGAGGTCGAGCGGGGCTCCTCGGTCGCTGGTGGCTGACGATGACGCAAGCTGGTCGTCGAGTCGGCCGTAGGTGCTGGTCGGGCTCGGTTCCGTTGCAGGCCTCCGCAAGCAGGCGCAGGCCTGGGGCACCGGGGCGGAGATGAAGCTGTGCCACTGGGACCGAAGGCGCCTTTGACTTCTCTTAAGCTGACGCCGCTTTTGCGCTCCCGATGACTGACTACGGGTTCGGCAACTCCCGAAGAACCCTGAAGGTTCCTACGACCTCCGATGGGTGGCCTCTTTACCTGAACACCTTGGTCCCAGAAGGTGAATCTCAACACCTGCATTTACGAGATCATGGCTGCAAAGGGGTCTATGACCCTTCGGCATTGGTCATTAAGAAAACTGCTCAACTTTGACCGCAAAAGCAAAGGAGATGTAGTGGTTAGACTTTGTTGTTTGGAAAATTGAAGGTTATGGGTTCAAGAATTATGCTTGGCGTTATTTTTGGAAATTTTGGGAGTTAAAGTCGACTTATCTGGACCATTGGAGACCGAAGGCTTAGCCTTGGTGATGACAAGGATCAAAGATGAAGAAGGCTTCGCTCGGAGACTTTGGTGGATTTTTGTTTCTTGAAGTTGACATCCGAAGGTCCCAAAGGTTCCAGCTCTAAAAAAAATCACTCCAAAGAAGGTCTCCCAAAGAAGGCTGGTCGTAGAAGGTATCCTAACAAAGGCTGGCCGGAGAAGGTCCACCAACTAAGGCCCGTCCAGAGAAGGTCTCCTGACGAAGGCTGGTCGGAGAAGGTCCGTCGATGAGGCCTGACTGGAGAAGGTCTCCCGACAAAAGGCCGATCGGAGGTCTCCCAACAAAGGCTGGCCGAAGAAGGTCCACCGACGAAGGCCTGTCCAGAGAAGGTCTCCCGATGAAGGTTGGTCGGAGAAGGTCTGCTGACGAAGGCCCGACCGGAGAAGGTCCGTTAATGAAGGCTCATCCAGAGAAGGTCTCCCGATGAAGGCTGGTCGGAGAAGGTCCGCCGACGAAGGCCCGTCCAGAGAAGATCTCCCGACGAAGGCTGGTCGGAGAAAGTCTGTCGACGAAGGCCCGGCCGGAGAAGGTCCATTGATGATGGCCTGTCCAGAGAAGGTCTCCCGACGAAGGCTGGTCGGAGAAGGTCCGTTGACGAAGGCCCGGCCGGAGAAGGTCTCCCGACGAAGGCTGGTATGAGAAGGTCCGCCGACGAAGGCCTGACCGGAGAAGGTATCCCGACGAAGGCAAGTCGGAGATCTCTCGACGAAGGCTGGCCGAAGAAGGTCTAGTAACGAAGGTTCCAACTTGTAGCTCTCCGAAAAATTTGGTGCCGAGCACGGTGGACGTCAATGTTGGCAAAACGGTTCCCGAACAGGTTTTGAGAGCAGAGCGGAAAGAGGCAGCTAGGGTTGGTCGACAAGAGTCGGTAGGGAGAGCCCCCCCTTGCCCTCATGTTCTTGGCATTATATAGGCAAGCGGAAATTTACAAACGACCCCTCGGTGGGTGTGGGTTTTACATGCCACTCCAATAACGCTAGTGGGACCTCTTCTAGGGGACTTGGCCATATGAATATGGCATGTCCCAACAAAACCTTAACTTATATATCACCACTTGTTCCATCTTTTTGTGATGTCATGCACCCATATTTTTGGATTCCAACTTTTTGTAATATTAGTTTTTTATAATCTGTATTCACGTGTTATGTACAAACGCCGTTGCTTCTTGTTTCTTTATTCAAAAGTTTCCTTGTATACTATATTAAAAAATAGATTATGTGTCTTAGGCTACACTTTTACTTAAGAAACTGGCTTCCTTTAATATTTCCTTTTACATTCCCTCTATCCGAAAATTATATGTGAATAAAAAAATAGAGACCTTCCAATTAAACTATCAAAACTAATATGTCATAATGTTTCGGTCAAATTGGTACGAACTCAAGTAACAACTTCCAAAATATAGTACCATTCAGTTCTAGTATAATTCAAAATAAATTATCAAAGCCATTACATTGGTATATGGTTTGTTAAGTGAATAGTTTTTATTATCAATGAACTGTCACTAGTAGGCAACATCTTCGATTTTTACCTTTAGACCTGGCCAATGTTGGGCCTCAAACTAGAGGGAGCATTAGTCCCGGCACCAACCGGGAAGTTTCTAGTCCAACGGCTAACGCCACAGGCTTTTACAAGAGGAGACCTTGGTCCCCGTTGGTGGCTCCAACTGAGATTAAAGGTCGCCCTTTAGTCCTGGTTGGAGCCACCAACCGGGAGTAGAGGTTGGCCTTTAGTCCGCGACAGCGCCACTAACTGGGACCAAATGTCAATGCGTACAATTATTGAAGCTCATCGCTCTCTTGCTCTGTTCTTGTTCTCGGGTGAGCAAGTTCTTGCTCTTGGCTATTTGAGAGGATCTTTGTTCCTCCATCCATTCAAAGTTCTTGCTCTCGTCTATTTGAGAAGATCTTTGTTCCTCTATCTATTCTAGGTTCTAAAGGTAACACCAATCGGGATGTTTTAGTTTATATCTTATAAAGCCATAAGTGCGTAATTTAGATGCAAAATAAAGTGGTTACTCTATCTTATATAACTGTAGAGGTAGGTAATTTAAAAAATTTAGGGGTTACTCTAAATTAGTTTTCATAAGGTAAAATTGGCTATAGGACATTAAAATGAAGTCATGTTGCTAGCGGACACCGAAAAAACTAATTAACAGTTGGACACTCTGGTTTGTGATAAATTTGTTAGAAAACACCTTAACCATAAATATTCATTTCTGGTTCACGAGGAGAAAACACAGTGAATGTTGTTTTTTGCCCTTGGCCCTTTTCCTATTCCTCCCTTACTATTCTTTCTCTCCACTTCTCTTTCCCGTGCAACTTGGCTCCTCCCATCTCTCTCCGCCACCATGGTCCCCATGCACTCCCTCCACATTCTTCTCTCTTCTTCTTTCTTCTGGTCATCTTGACCCAATTTTTTATAATTTAGTCATTTTTTAAGAAAATTTATGTTTGGTCCTGAGAGACGTAAACTCATCTTTGGACCCTAGGGGTCAGCGCCAGGACTTATGGTGCCAAGGTAACACGTCTTGGCGCCACAGATCTTGACTCCGAGGTGCTTGTCCGTGCACAGTAGTATATCCTAGGTGGTGTTGACGTGACCGGTACCTCGACGCCAGAATAGATGACGTGAAGCTCGGTGACATGTATTCGGACGAGGTGTGCTCAGAGTCATCTCTGTCCTCAGAGGTCAGAAGCCCAGAGGCACGCTGCTGGCAATCGGCAGACGGGATGGCAGCGCCAGAGTGCAGTCAACTCAGGCCTAGCCCATGCATTGGCGTCTAGCACTAGCGGCTGCAGTATTCTCTCCGGCCTACCGTAGAGTATACATGTAGCAGAAGATAGGAGTATGAGCCTTTCACTGGATGCAGCACCGCTCTTTCAGGCATGCAGCGCCGCAGACCAAGTAGCTGGCTCAGCTAGGCGCCTAGGCTGTAGGCAGGGCAGCACAGCACAACATGCGACTGCTGGCTGCGGCCACATCCTCTCACCTCGGCCCCTGTGCCACGTTGCGTGCAAACAGCAGCTATTAGGCCCTATCATAATTTATATATGTATGTATGCAATTTTATTTCTCTATAAAGACCATATTTTACTATTTCTATCTAGGGGTAAGTTCAGTGGTAAATTAGTGTAAATTGATTATTGGTATATGAGAATGATAACAATTATTTGATCAATTATCTGATATTTTTTTGGCTTTTTTATTTTTCTGTATGTTTTATTTGTTTCCCTTTAAAATTTTTCAATTTAGCTTCCATAAAAATAATGTAGCAAATAATGCGCACCCAGGGCCGGACAGTGTCCCTGCCACCGTCACTCTGCACTGTTGCAAAGAGAATGCGGCCGGTCCCCGGATGTCACCGGCTGCTTGCTCATGGCTATAGCTGGGCAAGAGCAGAAGCAAGCAAACGGAGAAGTACCAGCACTATGCAAGAAGGGAGTGACGGAATCGAAAGGAATCAAGGAGTGGTGTTCCAAGGCATGTCTAGCACTGCAGCTGCTAGTGCTAGACGCCGATGCATGGGCTAGGCCTGAGTTGACTACACTCTGGCGCTACCGTCCTGTCTGTCGATGCCAGCAGCGTGCCTCTGGGCTCTGACCTCTGAGGACGGAGATGACTCTGAGCACACCTCGCCCGAATACATGCTCTCGATGTCGGCGCCAAGATCTGTGCATATGTGATGCCGAGCTGAGCGTCATATATTCTGGCGCTGAGGTATCGGTCATGTCAACGCCATCTAGGATGCACTATTATGCACGGCCAAGCACCTCGAAGCTAAGATCTATGGCGCCGAGACGTGTTACCTCGGCACCATGAGTCTTGGCGCCAACCCCCAGTGTCTAAAGGTGAGTTTGTCTCTTAGGGAGCCAAACGTAAATTTTCTTCAAAAAAAGCTAAATTGTAAAAAATTAGGTCATCTTGACAAGGTACTCTTGCACGTATGAGCCGAGCTAAAGAGGGACTCCCATCTCTTTCATTATGAATGATAATGTAAAAACGAGATTTTCATTATTCTGAGGATGGAGGGAGTATATGTAAAGTGCCCTAATGTAACACCCTCGGTGTTACGCTCTAAACCAACTACTAAATCAGGTCACGAGCATCATGTTTGTGTAATAATGCATGTGATAGAAGATGTTGATAAATTTCTTGTAGCCTAAAATAATCAATAAAAATGTTAAATCAATGTTGATGCAATAACTCATGTATACCAAGTAGGGTTTAAAACCAATTTTTATTAAGCAAAAATACTATAGAACATGTGTGTCACACTTAAATAAAGTTTAAAGTACAAACTTTGTAGATAACAATACAACTCTTGCTGTAGAAAAATAATATTACTAGCTAGTATTTCTAATAGTCTAGAAACAGAACTTGAAAACAAATCCAGCTCAAGACTTAGAAAATTCCTAACGTGAGCAACAGTGTGACAAAGCCATGTTTGGTAAATTATTCTGTGAAATTGAGTTAAGAAGGGGTGTCGTGTTGTAGCTCTTATTGATAGCCTAAGGTGCCTTCTTTAGAGTACTGAAGATGGATCGGTTCCAAATTGAATCATTTAGTTTTTACGGGTGCTTTAAAATTCATGCGCGTACTCAGTCTCGGGCCACCGGGCTCGGGCGCGTGGTCACCACGTGTGGCCATTCTGCGTCACTGCATGTTTGTGTCGTGCGCGCCCGTGCGTGGCCGCACACCGACCGGGCGAGGCTGCCCTTGGTATGGCCGTGGCCTGGCCGCGGCTTGGCTGTTCTGGACGCACCGTTTGCAGCTAGCCGTAGGCCTCCGTGCCCAGCCGACCCTCTCTGCGCCCGACCGCCACTGCCACCACGACTACCGTTGATGCTGCTGTTGCCCTACATGTCACGCGTCGCGATGCAATCACGGTGGCAATCGCTGCTGCTGCAGTCGTGTCACTCCCGTACTCGTGTCTGCTCGCTGCATCACGTTGCCCCCTCCCTGGCCCGGTTGGGTGTCATCCGCATGTGGCCATGCACGCCGTCGTCACGCCATTAATGGCGCTGTGGCGCGCGGGCCATGGCCGGTCGCGGATGCTCGTGCTTGTCCCCTCGTGCTTGGATGTAGGTCCCTCGGTTGCGTCAACCGCGTCTCGCCAAGGCTCACTTTATTGAGTCACCGACCACACCCCATCTCTCTCTCTCTCTCTCTTTTTCCTTCTCTCGGCTGCCACCGCTGAGCCGCGCCAACGCTCTGCCTGCGAGGGGTCATCTCCCATCAATTCCATGCACCTACAACTCTGCCCTCGTGTCCCCTCTCCAACCGCCCCCACCCCGCCTTGATTACGGCCAGGTCGAGCTCCAATTTTGGAGCTTTGCTCCCGCCACCGTGCCATTAAGGCCTAGCCCACCTCACCGTGGCCAGCTCCAACCTCGCCATCTCGCATCAAATTGACCGCACCACTAGCCCCACCTAGAACCCCTCTTCGTCATACGCACCCAAGTCGCAGCCCTATAGCCGCCTCCACGCCGCTGACTCGGCCATGTCGCTGCGGTTCGTAGTCGAGCTCGCCACACGCACACGGCCAGACTTGCTCGGGCCGTCTTTGGCTAGGCCACCACCACGGGTAGGATCGTGGTGCATCACTGATGCTTACCCGTCACTTCTATAATCTGTTGCACGTTGTGGCTCACCGGATCACGGTTGCCGCCGCCGTAGGTCGCCCGCCATCGGGGAGAACCCACTCTGCTTCACCTCCATTCGTGCAATCATCGCCTATCGTCGCGCATCGGCCCATAGGTGAGCATCAGTCCCATAGCTAGGTCTGCAAGGGTCCCGATTGGCCGGTGTAACGGGGCCGTACCGGTCCACGCTGTGCGTCGGCGAGTGCGAGGGTCGTGGGACCTTGCCGATGCGAAGACAGCTTCTCTCGGGGCCTTTTGATGCATAAGTGCTGACTGAGTAAATAGGACAAATAGTGGCTACGAGAATAGTAGGTAGCTAGGGGGCGTTTTTGCTAAAACGCCAGCACGCGCAGGCTCCCCGCTGTGGGCTGCCTCCACGTGTAGGCCACGCCCCATGTGGGCCGCGTTGGGCCAGTTTGATTCGCCCTTTTAGTAAAGAATTAGAAATGGTTTTGTATTTTTATTTAAGAACCAGTTTTGTGTAATTAATCTAAAATCATGTAGATGTCCAAAAATTGTGAAACAAATTTTGTTAGGTTCCTAAAATTGTGATTTATTTGCTAGTATATTTTGTTCACATAGTTTTGTAATATTTCCAGGAGTTATCTAATTAATTTAAGATGCTTAATATTGTAAGATATAAACTTGTAGGAATTTTTGTGATGAATTGGTGATAGTGTCGGCTTTGAAACTTTTAAAGTAAATCCCTAACAATATTAGGTGCTCACTGTACTTTTTGTAGCTCCATAATAATTAGTTTGCTAGAGTAGCTAAATGAGCCATAGTTTGAAAATATATGTTTAATCAATAAAATGCTGAAACACCTTGGGATTTTAAAACTAGAACATTTTTTTGAAGACAAAGGCTTACTTGATGACGTGGATACGTAGACCAGTATGTTACTCATTAAATCTGGCTCGTTAGCTTGCAGAGCGTAATCGTATATTTAAGAGTTACGGTTATCGTTGAATAATTGCATCTCTGCGTTGTATCTACGTATATCATAATAGGAACAACGATGGATCATGGAGTCGACTGGAGTAGCGGAAAAGATGATGCCTTGATGATCGTGTCACTATGATGGAATGCTAACTTTTGGTTATATCTTACCCAGGCAAGCCCTAAAGCATAACCCCCTATTATTCTGCACTTTATTTTACGCTTGTGCATTAAGTTTTAAGGAGTTGGATGAAACCCACTTGCATATGTATATCCTTATCCTAGGAGTCCTACTAGTATATCAGGATCGTGTAGATTGCTATGCTACAGGACCCTATAGAAGTCGAGTGATTACCTATCACTTGCGAGAGATAGGAAAGATATTATTGTTGTTATTACATTACTATCACATGGAATATATATGTGACTGATAATTGGAGACCGGGCGGAATGGTACTTTGGATCTATACTTGGTTAGGCATTCGAGCGAGGCTCGGATTGCACTTGTTCCACCTATGTTGATTGAGGACCGTCCATTGCTGTGGATAGTAGTCAGGTCATAGACTTATTATCCTAAGCACATACTTGCTTATGGGAGCGGGAAGGCTCGTTACGCTCTTGTCATGGATTCTGGTTCTTTCTGGACCAACTAATTGGAGGCGGGGATGGTGGAGTTCTAAGAACCACACTAAGTCTAGGACTTAGGAGTGGGGGCTTGGAGTCCAAGTTTGGATGGGGACCTAGACCCTGTGACAGGAGTGGAATGGGTTAGTCTTGCATGTGCCTAGGGTACAAGCGGGCCGTTTGTTTTGGGGTACCCTGCTGGGATACATTGGTTCGCGAATCACCGTGTGATACGGTACCGACTTGGCTATGGTCTAGCACCATAGTAAGAACTGGAATATGAAAGATGGTAAAATGGTTCTGATTGCTTACCACCTGCTTGAAAGTAGCATAGGTGCTTACATAGAATGGTTAGTTAATGAACTAATGATGACTGTTAATGAAGTTGAATATAAGGACACACGTTTAGTAATGCTTCCACAGATGCAATAACTCCCAAGCCAGACAGCCTTGCATATCCTTGGAGTCTTTTATTTCCTCCTATCGGGTAAGTCTTGCTGAGTACATTCGAGTTCTTAGGGTTTTATTCCACTATTGCAGGTGATCGAAGGATGCTTAGAGCTGACTCTTATGTGTGGAAACCTCCTGGTGGGCTCAGAGAGGATTCCTTTCACGCTACGACCATAGTATTTATTTATAACCCTCACGAAAGGTTTTTATAAGAAAAGATGTAAAATCTGCTAGCATATCTTGTATAAAATGTCCACTATGTCAATGCTCCACCATGTCATTAAAGTAATCCTGCTTCCTTTGTAACTCTAATAACATTGTTATATTCCGCTGTTATAATAAAATGACGTAATATTCTGGTACTATAATAAAGTGCTGTAAGAAATGACCTAAGAATGTTGTAAGCTTTATTCTCTCATTTATGATCCTGATGGAAAAATGTGGATTTTCAAGTTCTCCTTTGGGGTGTGCTCGACGGAACTGCGTAGTTTAGTGTCCTCTCTTGAGTACTTAGTGTCTAATGGAAGACAAGTACTCTTGGGAGACATTATATTAGGTGGTTCTGCCACAGATGGTATCAGAGCATAAATGAGGAAACAAAGCTTCAAAACTCCCTTTCTAAACTAAAATTTGACAACCTATTTTTGCAAAAAGTTAGGGCGTTTAACTACGAAGTATATAAGTAACCCTATTGCTATAGTTGAACATTCGGAATAGGTTTAACTAGGTTATCTCTGGTGGCTGACTCTCGCATAGTATACGATCTTTAAGTCTATCGTGCTAGTAGTGCCTTAGTCGTCGGGACCATATTGCTAGTAGATGCGCCCTTCATAGATGTCACGCGTGTCGTATTGTGCCCGACTGACCCATCCTTGTTTCGGAGTTATTACTGTACTGTGACTTCGTGCTCCGCGTTCGCCTATGGTTCACGCCTACTATGACCCATGTCTCCCCGTACTCTTTTTTGCGCTCTTGTCGGACCCTTGCCCTGTAGCCATATTAGTCATTAATGGCCTCGGACATCGCTCGCCTTGGATGCACGAAAAATTCAGTCGATTCATTTGTAGTGGCCGCGCTGGAACCGAGGGTGGACTGCGCTAGGACCACTGACCGCTCTGCCATTATAAGTAGAGCCTGGCCTAGCCATTGGTACCACCACCCAGTACACTCTAGCTCGCCTAGCTTTTCCTTTTGAGAAAGCTTTTTGCTCAATCCTTCCTTACAACCACCCATTAGGATGGCAGGAGCCTGGGTTAGCAGTTACTGCTTAAACACTGAGGGTTTTCCCAAAATCCTATATGCCACCCTGCAAAAACTCAGGGTCAAAGATCATCCCAAGTATGAGGGCCATGAGTATGAAAAGCATGGCACAGAGCGTTGTGAAGTTACTGTCTATATTGGGAAGAGTGAGGAGTTTCCTGACATCACTGAAGCCTAGAATGTGATCGCAACCAGGTTTTGCTTCGTCGACACCTACCAAGTTGTGGCCCACAAAGCCTTGCGGCACCTTTGCCAGATCTATGAAGAGCCCATTGCTCATACCCCGATGAGGTTCTTTCCACCTTTGGAAAAGAATCGACGGGTATGGAGGGCTTGCATGGAGGCTTTGCTAGGGCGAGATGCATAAGAAGATAGTCCAACCATGGTGCACTTGACCACGTACCTGCTTGCTCTGGATGAGCAGTATGATAGGCAAGCCTCGGAGCTAAGGAAGTGCCTCTGGTGAGCCAAGGAAGCCGAGATCTTCTCCAGGATGTTCCAGGTGCAGCTTGCTGAAGTGCATGCCAGTGTGGCAGCCGCAGGGAGTCATGAGACTGTCATGTCGAAAGCCCTAAAGGAGGATAAAGATCGGCATATCCATCAGTTGGGAGAGGCCTACCTTGTCATCAGGACCAAGCGTAGGACGCTGAAAGGCAAGATCCCTTGATCTTGGAGGGAATCCCTGTCCACCCGCTGGAAAGGAGAACTAGTGTTGTAGTACTGTTAGCACCCCCACCCTCGGAAGTGTCCAAAGTAGAACCTTTACTTCCCCTCACTCAGCCACTGCCAAGGGAGGAGGCAGATCCATAAACGGGGCGGTAAAAGAATTCGTCGAGCCCGGGAATGAAGATGTGTGGTCCAACAAAGTAGATTAGTTGACTTGGGAAGATGTACCAGTAGTTAGTGTTGTTTT
This sequence comes from Miscanthus lutarioriparius, assembly GCA_904845875.1. Taxonomy (NCBI): domain Eukaryota; kingdom Viridiplantae; phylum Streptophyta; class Magnoliopsida; order Poales; family Poaceae; genus Miscanthus; species Miscanthus lutarioriparius. Next base: position 100,777,699 of record CAJGYO010000004.1, on the reverse strand, counting down.
TCATCGCTGTCCTCCTGTATTGTAATCTTTCCGTTGTATTTTGTCTGTAGTTGTTGAGATCGTCTTGTCCTAAGGAAGGTGAACGATGTGTCGACAATGGGATAGTGAGCGCCTATATGTTGTACAAGCATAAGGATGTTTAGAATGTGCATTTTATTTATTTCGCTATGTTTATTGCGTCCATCTACCCTTAGGTCTTGTTAGACGTGCTTAGGGGTTTTAAGGGCGATGTTAAGTGGGTTATAAGAGAGCCACCATTCAGATGCCAGCAGACCAGCCATGATTGGATAACGTAGGACACTGTATTGACTAATTATGGATGTCCCAGCAGAACACTTGAATCTCTTAAATCAAATCCGTTGTGGGATTTGAATTCCTTGTTCCTTGTTGCGAAAGGAACCCTTATTGTCTGATTTTTTTCCTTGCAATACTCCTTTGATTCTATGGTCTATGACTCCACCGCCTTCATTGCGTGTAAGTTGGTAATAGTTGCCTGGTTAATAGCTTATGGTGCCGTGATGAAACTGAGGGCCCTATGGAAGAGCTGCCACATGGTGACGTTGCTTAGCACACGCTGGTATCGAGGTTGTTGATCAAGTACCTTTGCCAAGTTACACCGCCATACCGCTCTTGATACAAAATATTCTTCTTCGAAATATTCGGGTGTTCGAACGGGAAATCCACAACGTGTTGATGAAATAGTGTTCCCTAAAGTAAACAAGAGAAGGTAGTTTTGGAGGAAACAGGTATGTCATGATCTCAGTTCATACAAAAGGTTGGCCCATATTATGAACATGGAAGTGAAGGAAAAGAAGAACAACAAGGAAAAGTTAGCCCTTGGGTAGTAGTGAGTGATTGGAAAAGCCTGAGTGGATGTCATGTCCCAAGCCCTATGTCTAGCTCGACGACGCTACGCATGACGGTCACTATTGCCACGTGTCCTACGAACGCCATCAGTGTCAGGGTCCACTAGTACCCCGTTCTCGTGTAACCCCGGCATTATGCCACATCCACCATACTCGTGCATTGTGCGTTTCAATTTTTTCTCGGCATCCTGTCGGCTCTCGATCCTCGCCCTCGTCCCCGTATCAGACCCCCTCCTATTTTCCTCTTTTGGGAACACGGCCTCCCACACGCCTCCCTCATCGAGTGAACCCCTCTCCCCTCCTTTTTCCTCCCTCCACTCAAGCTCGCGTAGGGAGCGCACCATTGCTGACGCTCCCCACACCTCGTGACCACCAGTGTTTCCCTTCCATTCTGTCTCCACTTCCGGTGCACTGCGCCCCACCTCCGTTCGCCACTATAAGATGCCCTTGGCCTTTGCTCTCCTTTTGCATCCCCGTCCCCTCAAATCCGAAGCAGAGCTACGAGATCCAGTCCTCATTCAAGGAACTAGGTTCGCCAGTCAGAGGTGATTGTGTAATATGAGAAGAAGAAGGGATTTGGTTTTCATCGAAGAAGTTCAAGTCTACCGTTGGTTAGTTAGTCTTAGGGTTCATGATGTTTGAGTTATCGGTCTCCTATTTCTAGATCTATTGGACATACGCTATGTTTTGGATAATCATTTTCTTACTGTTCCTCCATTGTCCTCGTCTATCTTGACTTCTGGATTAAGCCTTGGTTATATTAGGTTGCTCTTAACCGTGTATCTCTAGATCCCTGTATGGTTTAGTGTTCGACATAGTGTGATCTTTCGTGTAATTTCAGATCTGCGAAGTGTAATCGTATTTTTCCCCTTCTGATTCGTGTTTCAAATCTCGGGACGAGATTTTGTTTTAGGGGGGTAGAGCTATAACACCCTCGGTGTTACGCCCTAAACCAACTACTAAATGATGTCATGAGCATCGTGTTTGTGTAATAAAGCATGTGACAGAAAGTGTTGATAAATTTCTTGTAGCCTAAAATAATCAATAAAAAGGTTAAATCAATGTTGATGCAATAGCTCATGTATATCAAGTATGGTTGAAAACCATTTTTTATTAAGCAAAAATTCTATAGAACATGTGTGTGACACTTAAATAAAGTTTAAAGTACAAACTTTGTTGATAACAATGCAACTCTTGTTGTAGAAAAATAATGTTACTAGCTAGTATTTCTAATAGTCTAGAAACGGAACTTGAAAACAAATCCAGCTCAAAACTTAGAAAATTCCTAAGGCGAGCAACAATGTGACAATGTTTGGCAAATTATTCTATGAAATTGAATTAAGAAGGGGTGTCGTGTTGTAGCCCTTATTGATAGCCTAAGGTGCCCTGTTTAGAGTGGTGAAGATGGATTGGTTTTAAATTGAATCGTTTAGTTTTTACGGGCGCTTTAAAATTCATGCGCGTACTCAGTCTCGGGTCACCGGGCTCGGGTGCGTGGTCACCACGCGTGGCAAATCTACGTCGCTGCGCTCCAATGCCATGCACACGCGTGCATGGCCGCACACCGGCCGGCCGAGGCTGCCCTTGGTCTGGCCGCACCGCTTGCAGCCAGCCGTAGGCCACCGTGCCCCACCGACCCTCTCTGCGCTCGACCGCCACTGCCACCACGGCTGCCGCTGCTGCTGCTGCTGCCCTCCATGTCGCGCATCACGACGCAATCGCGGTCACGGTCGCTTTCGCTGCCGTTGTGTCACTCCCATACTTGCGTCTGCTTGCTTCATCACGCTGCCCCCTCCCTGGCCTAGTTGGGTGCCGTCCGCACGTGGCCATGCACGCCGTCGTTATGCTATTAATGGAGCTATGGCGCACAGGCCATGGCCAGTTATGGACACTCGCGCTTGTCCCTTCGTGCTTGGATGTATGTCCCTCGGTTGCGTCAACCGCATCTCGCCAAGGCTTGCCTCGTCGAGTCACTGGCCGCACCCCATCTCTCTCTCTTTTTCCTTCTCTCTGATGCTGCCACAGAGCTGCACCAACATGCCTGCCTATGAGGGCTCATCTCCCATCAATTCGGTGCACCCACAGCTCCACCCTCACGTCCCCTCTCAAACCACCCCCACCCCGCCTTGATTACGGCCAGGTTGAGTTCCAATTTTGGAGCTTTGCTCCCGCCACTACGCCATTAAGGCCTAGCCCTCCTCACCGTGGCTAGCTCCAACCTTGCCATCTCACGTCGAATTGACCGCACCACTAGCCCAGCCTAGAACGCTTCTTCATCGTGCACACCCAAGTCATAGCCCTATAGCCGCCTCCACGCCGCTGGCATGGCCGTGTCGCTACAGTTTGCCATCGAGCTCTTCGTCATGCGCACGTAGCCAGACTTGCTCAGGGCGTATTCGGCCAGGCCACCGCCACAGGTAGGATCGTGGTGCGTCACTGATGCTTACCCGTTACTTCTATTATCCTGTTGCACATTGTGGCTCACCAAAACACGGTTGCCGCTGCCATAGGTCACCGGTCGTCGAGGAGACCCCGCTTTGCTTCACCTCCGTTCGTGCAACCACTGCCCATCGTCGCGCGGCGGCCCATAGGTGAGCATCGGTCCCATAGCTAGGTCTGCAAGGGTCCCAGTTGGCCGACGTAATGGGGACGTACCGGTCCACGCTACGCCGGCGAGCGAGGGGGTCGCGGGGACCTCCCCGATGCGAAGATAGCTTCTCTTGGGGTCTTTGATGCATAAGTGCTGACTGAGTAAATAGGATGAATAGTGGCTACAAGAATAGTAGGTAGCTTGGGGGTGTTTTCGCTAAAACACCAGCATACGCGCGGGATCCCTGCCGTGGGCCGCCTCAGCGCATGGGCCGCGCCCCGTGTGGGCCGCGTTGGGCCAGTGTGGTTCGCCTTTTTAGTAAAGAATTAGAAATGGTTTTGTATTTTTATTTAAGAACCAGTTTTGTGTAATTAATCTAAAATCATATAGATGTCCAAAAAATGTGAAACAAATTTTGTTAGGTTCCTAAAATTGTGATCTATCTACTAGTTTATTTTGTTCACATAGTTTTGTAATATTTCTATGAGTTATCTAGTTAATTTAAGATGCTTAATATTGTAAGATATAAACTTATAGGATTTTTTGTGATGAATTGGTGATAGTGTTGACTGTAAAACTTTTATAGTAAATCTCTAACATTATTTGGTGCTCACTGTAATTTTTGTAGCTCCATAATAATCAGTTTGCTAGAGTAGCTAAATGAGTCCTAGTTTGAAAATATATGTTTAATCAGTAAAATGCCAAAACACGTTGGGATTTTCAAACCAGGAAATTTTTCTAGAGACAAAGCCTTACTTGACAATGTGGATACGTAGGCCAGTACGTTACTCATTAAATCTAGCTCGTTAGCTTGCGGAGCGTTATCGTATATTTAAGAGTTGCAGTTACCATTGATTATTTGCGTCTCTGTATTGTATCCACGTATATCATAATAGGAACAACGATGGATCATGGAGTCGACTGGAGTAGCAGAAAACATGATGCTTTGATGATCGTGTCACTATGATGGAATGCTAACTTTTGGTTATATCTTACCCAGGCAAGCCCCGGAGCATAACCCCTATTATTCTACACTTTATTTTATGCTTGTGCTTTAAATTTTAAGGAGTTGAATGAAACCGACTTGCATATGTATATCCTTATCCTATGAGTCCTACTAGTTTGTTAGGATCGTGTAGATTGCTATGCTACAGGACCCGGTAGAAGTCGAGTGATTACCTGTCACTCATGACAGATAGAAAAGATATTATTTTTGTTATTACATTACTATCACATGAAATATATATATGATTGATAATTGGAGACCGGAAGGAATGGTACTTTGGATTTGGACTTGGTTAGGTATTCGAGCGAGGCTTGGATTGCACTTGTTTCGCCTGTGTCGATTGAGGACCGTCCGTTGCTGTGGATGATAGTCAGGTCACAGACTTATTATCCTGAGCACATACTTGCTTATGAGAGCGAGAAGGCTCTTTACGCTCTTGTCGTGGGTTCTGGCTCTTTTTGGACCGACTGATTGGAGGCGAGGATATTGGAGGTCTAAGCACCACACTGAGTCCGGGACTCAGGAGTGGAGGCTTGGAGTCCAAGTTTGGATGGGGACCTGGACCCCGTGATAGGAGTGGAATGGATTAGTCTTGCATGTGCCTGGGGTACAAGCGGGGCATGTGTTTCGGGGTACCCAGCTGGGATACATTGGTTCGTGAATCACCATGTGATACGGTACCGACTTGGCTATGGTCTAGCACCATAGTAAGAATTGGAATATGAAAGATGGTAAAATGGTTCTGATTACTTACCACCTGCTTGAAAGTAGCATAGGTGCTTACATAGAATGGTTAGTTAATGAACTAATGATGACTGCTAATGATATTGAATATAAGGACACACGTTTAGTAATGCTTCCGCAGATGCAATAATCCCCAAGTCAGGTAGCCTTGCATATCTTTGGAGTCTTTTATTTCCTCCTGTCGGGTAAGTCTTGCTGAGTAAATTCAAGTACTTAGGGTTTTATTCCCTTGTTGCAGGTGATCGGAGGATGTTTAGAGCTGACTCTTGTGGGTGGAAACCTCCTGGTGGGCTTAGAGAGGATCCCTTTCACGCTACGACTGTAGTGTTTATTTATAACCCTCACGAAAGGTTTTGATAAGAAAAGATGTAAAATTTGCTAGCATCTCTCGTATAAAATGTCCACTATGTCAATGCTCCACCATGTCATTAAAGTAATCCTGCTTCCGCTGTAACTCTGATAACATTGTTATATTCCGCTGTCGTAATAAATTGAGATAATATTCTGGTACTGTAATAAAGTGATGTAAGAAATGCCTTAAGAATGTTGTAAGCTTTATTTTCTCATTTATGATCCTGATGGAAAAATGTAGATTTTCGAGTTCTCCCTTGGGGTGTGCTCGATGGAACTGCGTAGTTTAGTGTCATCTCTTGAGTACTTAGTGTCTAATAAAAGACAAGTACTCCTGAGAGACATTGGATTAGACAGTTCTGCCACACCTAATGAAACAAAACAGATCAAAAGAGAGAATAATATATAGTGCCGCTCTTTGCTCAATTTGTATATTTATTTACGTGCCTAGTCCTCCTTAGGGAACTTGCCATTGTAATTTCTTCTCCTCACTATTTTTAGTACAAAGGTAGAAGACAATATCGAGATTAATTGGCAAAGCAACAGGATCTGTTTGGCTTGCGGCTATAGCTACAGTGAGCCAGGCCACGCTTTTGCTTTGGCCATATGGTACACAGTGCCAAATTAAATGAGACCTAAAATGTTAGCATTTGAATTGTGGCCAAGTTTAGAAAATAATGAGTCTGACATGCGGTCCCACCCATCATCACTTTTGAACAACAAAATATAGTTGATATTGATATGGTTCTTGATCGAATTAGTATAGATTACTTAAGTTCAAGAAATACAGTCATATCCCAATTTACATTTTTTGGCTTAGTATTTATTCAAGATATAAATGCCGACCGGGAATTCCTTATCAAGAACGAAAGTCATTTACTGCAACGAACAGAATGCTGCCACGTTGCTCAGGCATGGACAAACAGGCAAAGCCAAATTCGGCCACTTCAAGAAAAAAAAAACGACGAACTACTCTATTGAAATCCATCCTGGTGCAGTCATGTTTTTCACGGCCAATCAAAGTTTGGCACTGAAACAAACAGCAGCTAATTTTGTAGGGCATGAGCAGTTTCAGCTTTTGATGACCAGGACCACAAACCGTGACAATCGGATTGGCATGCTTGTAGTGTCCGAATTGCTTGTTCCATCTCAATTGCATTGGCATGTGAGGCAACATTGGCCAGGGTTGTAGCTCAACAGATCTTACTGCAGGCATTGATGGCTGTAGCATTTGTCTAGTTGTCGACTGTGCGCTTCTGGACAAGTTGCATGACGCAGTAGTGTTCTATAGTTGGATGCTCTTATTTTGGTTGTAAGATGAGGGATTTATTTATTTGAGCCTTTACTGAGTTGCTAGCTTGGTGCCTTGGCACACACTAGAATCTAATTCCTTTGTCAATGAATGTATGTAACCATTTTGAAGATTTTTAGGACAGGTTTAGGAGGACGAACGATAAGGCCAGTCTAGTGGGGGTTTTATGTCCCAGTTTTCAATACTCATATGTTCAAAACAGTGAACCAATGAAACTCATTACATTCCTATCAAACTTTTGTCATCCCTCTCTTCATTAATATCGTGCTATGACAACATATTTGTCGGCACGAAATTTCATCCCGTGCCGAGGGTACACGAGTAAGCTGTAAGGGTCCGTTCGATGGAGCTGGAGATCCGCCTACCTTCAGCGCAGGGATGGTCGATCCTGCGCACTCATCCTGAGACGTGCTAGTCAATTTGACCCTACATTTGACAAGGAGAGAGAGCTAAGCAGTAATTTAAGGCGGAACATGCCGGTGTTGCCAGACAGTCCCGAATGTGCGGCTTTGAGAGCCGATATGGAAGGAAATCGACTAAATAGTCGATTCCAGCATACTCATAAAGATAAATCAATTAAAGCTCAAGGAAAGTAAATCGGTTATCGCTCAGGATAAATCTCGTTATTTAGACAAACATTAGTCAATGGCAAGAGGATGTCAACAATGATTAGTATATGCTGCCGAAAAATTCTACATTCATTTGTAAAATGAGAAGTAGCGTTATGGAACTTGCAGAACTTCTTATTCTTCAACTGATCAGGGGCAACATAACATAATTATCGGACAACTTGATCTGCCCCTTCTCAAGTAAGAAATTGAAGAGCTTGTCTGATTTTGTGACATCAAAGTCATAGCTCTCCTCGACTCCTCTTCCCCAAAGATTTAGCACCATTACTGTCTTCTTGCCCCAATTCCATTCAGCCACAGTAACTGCTTCTTCTTCATCTTCATAGCCGTCATCGACTAAGTATGGATTATAAGCTTCGGCCACTGTGGTACTCTTCTAAAATCGGGTATCTCTGCGCATACTCTGGAATTGGCTATTAAGTGCTGCCACTCGTTGAGCCAATTGACACAAGTTATAAATTCTTGTCCCAGCAGTTTTTCTTTCCACATTGGCAGCATTCCCTGGATGGCTAAAGCAGCTAGCTGATCATCAGCCAAGTTTAATGAGAAGCATAAGTTCCTAGTTTCTCAGAACCTCTGAAAAAACTCAGTGCCCGATTCAGTAGTCTTCTGCCTTATAGTTGTCAGATCGGTAATCTTCTTTTCTCCAGTCCCAGTATAAAAATATGTATGAAATTTCCTTTTCAGATCAGCCCAATTGACAATGGAGTTGACCGGCAATGATGAAAACCAAGTGAAAGCTTGGCCCTAACAGGGACAAGGAGAAGAAACGAACTCAATGGGCCTCCTCAACTGATGTCTCGTCCAATTGTGTAAGATACCGACTGACATGTTCTATCGTGCTTGTACTGTCTTGGCCAGTGAACTTAGCAAACTCTGGAAGCCTATAATTTGTAGGAAGGGCGATCAAATCATACCATTCTGGATATAGGTGTTTGTACGAAAAGGTCAGCCCTTTTGGCTTCAGACCGAACTGATTCTTCATCATCTCGATCACCTTTAGCAACAATTCGTCATCATGTGAATTTGGATTTCTCTTCACCTACTGACCCATCTATTGGTTGAAATCCCGTGTACCTTGATACCCTGAATTCGGAATCATGTGAAGGGTGTTATAATCTGTGGCATAATGATACCCCTGTGGAATCTCTATTTGCTAGGTCCTTTGCTGGTTTGCTGCTTGAAGTCTCTGATTGTAGACATGAGGATCTATATCTCTATGGATCCTTTGAATTGATGGTGCTATTTTTTGAGTCGACGACGGCATGTGGCCTGATGTGCCAAAATTAATCACCTGGTTCTGACCTTGCCCTCGCCGGCTGCTACACATGCTGTACTGACGGTCCAGGATTATACTATATCTGATTCGTAGTAGTTCCTTGAGCTTGTTCAGATGAACCCTGAATTGCCTGGACATCATTATTACTAGCTGGTGCTGCTTCTTGATGACTGGTACCGACTTGATTAGTCCCTTGGGGTGACGGATGTGGAATGTTGTAATAAGTCAACCCAACTTGACCAACTGAAAACCCATGAATCGCCTCTTTCATGGCGTTGTGGAATGTATCCAAGAAAGCTTCATTATGGCTTGATATGGCATCACGAATAGATTTGTTTACAATTTCCGTAAAGAAGCGCCTGTCTTCAGCTTCAACTGTATCTGTCTATCCGTGTAACAGAACTCTTGGTAGTGGAAATTTCTGAACAATTATGTTGTCACGTGTTTTGGTGTAGGACAAGAAACATTTGTTCTGAAACTCTTCTATAGCTTTGCCGATGACATCTTTATCTCCATCAGGTAGATCTTTATAATTTACCATAAGGATGTTGTTGTTGTTGTGAGCCGCCATGACGATTGTGGGGTCCCACTGAGCGTGCTAGAAACGTGTGTCGGCATGAAATTTTGTCCTGTGCCGAGGGCACACGAGCAAGCCGGATGGGTCCGCTCAATGGAGCTGGAGACCCGCCTAGCTTCAGCACAGGGATGGTCGATCCTGCACACTCCTCCCGAGACGTGCCAGTCAATTTGACCCTACAATTGACAAGGAGAGAAAGCTAATCAGTAATTTAAGGCGGAACATGCCGGTGTTGCTAGACAGTCCCGAATGCGTGGCTCTGAGAGCCGATATGGAAGGAAATCGACTAAATAGTCGATTCCAGCATACTCATAAACATAAAATCAATTAAAGGTCATGGAAGGTAAATCGATTATCTCTCAGGATAAATCTCGTTATTTAGACAAACATTAGTCAATGGCAAGAGGATGTCAACAATGATTAGTTTATGCTAAGCCAATGACTGTCAGTAACCGAATCCCTTTTGTATAAATGAAATAGCCCATCATCATTTAACCATTTAATAAAGATAAATCTAATGAACATATTATATCTCATCTATCGCTATGACCAGTGGGGCATGAGGCAGAATCATGCAGGCCGTAGAAACAACAATAGATTCGACGACCCTTACTTATTACCAATATTAGTGGGGCATGAGACAGAATCATGCAAGCCATAACACAATAATAAGATCATGGGGCTAACACATCTTTCAACATATCTTTACTTCAACGGTCTCGTGACGTGAACTATTCGTGAAAGCACTCGATATTGGCTAAAACAACCGATTCAGGCATAGCGCACAGTTAAGGCCATGCCCTATCAGGAACAGATCTACCAAATAACGATCTCCACTCCACAGTGCTAACAATGAGGTGTGAGGCAGAATCACATAGGCCGTGATAACGGGCTATGGAACGGTTTTCACTAGCCAATAGATCTACTCAAGATCAGACATGCCTTAACCGCACACTATGCACGATCAAGATTGACATAAAACAGCCGATAAAACATAACTCATCGTTTAAAGTACAGATTAGATCAAATTTAGATGAATAAACGATGGGTTAAAAAAGATATAAGGCCGATCTAAATTAATCCTAATCAGGCGAAGTCATATTGCTATAATTAAATAAATAATGGAAGCAATAAGCAATATCGGTAACTTAATGAATCCATCCGAAGGAACGCCACCCTTAGATAGAGCCGATAACTTGACCTTAATCTAGTTTGAGCAGTGGAGGTCGACCGAATCGATGCAGCCATACTTGAACTAGACAAGAGTCGATAACTAGCTTATACCAGAGTCGCAGTGGAGGTTGACCGAATCGATGCAGCCGTACGAACAAAAGTATAAGCCATGATGGTACTTACAGACAAGCAGTGGAGGTTGACCAAATCGATGCAGCCGTACTTGCTGAAGAACTTGTCGAGATCTACTTTACTCCTACTCCAAAGGGGTGGCCGGAGCCAAAAAAAGTAAGTAACTTGTATTTGATTGATTGTGTTTTTTACAATAGCCGGGGTCTGATATTTATACCCGGAGCCTAAACATGAATCCTACTCGAGCACGACTCATTACAATCTTTGGCGTAGAAGAAAACATTTTGAAATTAAGATAACTTGAACTCTAATCTTTTCCTTTTTGCAGAGTCCAACATGCCTTGTCCCGGCGCCGATTGTAGCCTTTGCCGTTATCTGCCGACGCTATCTGAAGAAAGTCGATTCCAGTGTTGCATTCGAATCAGCTGATACTGACCTGCACGCAATTGATCCCTTGATGACATGATCTCGGGAGCTTTTGAGTCCCTACGAGTCTACTTCCAAATTTTGGTGTAAACACATGCCATCTAATTTTGGGATAAAAGTAATTTTATTCCAAAATTATCACGTCTGTATCCCCGATAGGTCCGCAGTCACGGGTAAAGAATCTTGATCTGGGGTCTACTGTTTGTCACCATCTATGTCAGTTCATGAGCCCATGCTTCAAAACTTTTGCAAGAGCATCATTGCTTCACGGGCACTTGGATTCATCTTTCCAGGCCGACTATAAAATTTCTATCCGACCCTAGCGAGAGCAACTCAACAATTCGGTTATGTTTCTCTTCCATCTGCTACCTCGAGTCCTTCTGACTTCGCCGGACCCTCCATGGTCTATCCTTTTGCTATGAAGATCTTGAGCGGTTAGAAGAAGTTTTATGCATAGGGTGATTGTGTCGCTCATTCTAGCGCCTTATCGAGCAAGTGGATCAGCCACTATGGTTAGAAGAATTATTATGATATCACCTGAGTCTTCTCTCCATGCTCGTAGAGCTGTTCTAGTATTTGCAAGGGCTAAAATGTGTGGACACCTTCCCCTTATTTGCCCCACCAAACGTCCACCGAGAAAGCCACAGGCTTCTTCCCCACAATTTCCCAGTTACCGAGAAATCAGCTGGGCATCTGTTAGGCGGGTAGCCTTTCCCCTTCTCCTGGTGTAATTTTATCAATGGGCCGATGTGACTCGGTTCATGATGACCTTCGGCCTTGTGGGGACCCGGACTCCCTTCAATCCAAAGAAGCCTTGGTGGGTTGATCTCTGGTCAATGTAAATTCCTTGTATCCATTCCACGATATTTTGTAATTTAGGGAAGCAATAAATCTGAATATGTTATCTCTTCGTTATCTGTCCCCTGAATTCCTAGAGTGTCAATCTATTTCCATATCTGATTTCAATTTCACACCCCCGGTGAAATCTATCTTCTCGCCTTCCCGGGCTATATATACGGGCCATGGCTGTGGATCGAAAAACAACCCGCTTCGTCTCAAACCTTATGCGTCTTTAGTAAAATTCCTGCTTTTCCGTAGGTTTTAGATCATGGAGAACAGCAAGAGGTCTGCTGAGGAGGCCCTCAATGGATCTGCATCATCGCGCCAACACCTTCATCGCCAAGAGGGTGCAACTTGGGGTGCTCCCATCGTTCCGGAGCAGAGGGCTGACTCTACTCAGCCTTCGAGGTCATCTTCAGCACTAATTCGCCGCCAGCTTCCCCGCTATCCGAGGAGGCAGATCGATAATGATGATCTGCTGGCCTCCATCGATCGTACTGACCAGAATCTTGCCAACTGCCTCTCCCTTGCAGAATCGGCTTCGGCCATGATTCAAGGCCGATCACCCCCTGAGGCTAGCCCGGTGGGGGAAAGGTTGGCCAGGGCTGTCACACCCGGTTTTAAGAACAAAACTAGGCTTGCCATATGTGTGCCCAGGAAGTCCACACATACAACAATAGAATAGAGGATATCAGAAACAATGTTACATAGCGGAAACATACTTACAATTAACACTTACATCAGAGTATAGCGGAACGGTTACTCATGTTTTCTTCAGGCTCTAACTTCACAGGGATGGCTGACTAGGGCTATGTATGCCAAACACTTCTGATAGTATCCTGAGAACTCCTTTGTTGTCTTCACCAATCTTCTGAGCAACTTTTACTAAAGTCTAGGTGTGTGGGGAAATAGCAAGGGTGAGCACATGTCATACTCAGCAAATATAACACGGGGGTTCATAAGGCTCAAAAGGCTTGACACAAGTTTAACAGCGTTCAGCTTTTAGTTGTCACAATTTTAACATAAGAGTAGCATCAAGTTGTTTCAATTCCCAAAGCAAAACACATGATCAATGTAAACATGAATAATGAATAGCATAAACAGGTAATACTTAGTGTTCATCTATTCCATAAATGTTCCAAGGCCGCTCGTGACCGTGAGCACGGCTGATATACTAGTTTTACACTCTGTAGAGGTTGTACACTTTCACTGTGAGTCGTGATGCCCATATGCCCAGGTTAATTACTCCCAAAATACTTCCAAGGTGAGCAGGCATGGGTCACTATGAAGCCTTTCAAAGGTTCGTCTAACAAGTTAGGGTCGCTAGATTTCTGTGGCCTACGAATGTAGAGCTCCCCTTCCAGCAGGCACAATGACGCGTAGCCTATACACTGACGGACAGAGGCCGCACTATATCCAACCCAGAACACACCCCTCTTGCACCATGAAGGTAACCTCTAACAAGCTAGAAAAGGTCCTCATACTGAGCTAAAGCCAGAGCCATGTAGCCCTCACAGCTGTACTGTAGTCCCGGATGATCACTTACAGATAAGTCCTTAGGGAGAGGAATCTGAAGCATTTAGAAAGTAGCTAAATATTCCAGCCCCCTGTTTCCAAGTTGCTAAAAAGTCATATGTTAATGTTTATTGCATATACCATTAGTCAAGTTATAAGATCATGGTTTAATTGAGCACTAGCAAAGCTACCCAATGCATAACCCCGTAGGTGACAAGGTAAAAGTTCAATTTCTAGGGAATTCCTATCAAGGTGACACATGCAACATGAATTTAATGTATTAAAGTGAATAGGAAACAAGGATAATCCCATGCTATACTTACCTTAAACTTGCTTTACACCCAAAGCAACTTGCTCAGAGAAGCTTCAACTTTATCTTCTATTCTGCAGCTTCTGTAGCTTTGTGCACTCAACTTCTGATCTCCACTACTTACGTACTGTTCTCTTCTACTCGTGGCAAACACCAAGCACAAAGAAACATACAAGCAAGCAAGCAAAATAAACTAAGAACAATACACCAATCATAGCAAAAGCTTTAAAACAACGTACTAGGAGGGAGGGCTCGTTGTTGTGGTTTCGACAACGCAAGAAATGTCAATAATGGAATTACCGTTAAAAAGAAACGACTACCGGGAGTTCTATATTATACTATAAAAGAAAAGGAACAATTGTAAGCTGAATTTATTTTAGTTAACAAACCCATGGAAAAATTATTAGTTTAGATTAGTCAAATCATCTTTTAATTCAAAAGTCGAGTTATGACCGGTCATATTTTATTAATAAATACGGCCATCTAATTTAAGTCATATTAAACTTTAAATTTGCGAAGATAAAATAACACGTGAAAATATCTATTCAAATTATACGTGATGCATGATTGAGCTAACCAAACTATAATTACAAACATATATATTAATATTAATCAAATTAGAGTTTATTTAGGAAAGATCGACATTTAGCTATGTTGTTTTTAATTATAAAATTGGTTCCATATATATATTAATCAATTTAATATTCTACTATATATAGAAAAACATGTGACATGAAAACATTGGTAGTACTGCGTAGAGCGTGTCGGCACAAATCTAACACAGCTTGATTTATTCTAATTAAGAAAATCATATGAATGACATTAATTCAGATTAGTCAATTTATGTTTCCTTCAAAAACCAAGTTAAACCTAGTCATATTCTATTCATAAATGTTGCCGTATAAATAAACAAATTAAACTTCAATCTTTAAAAAAAACTAACGTGTGGGAACCTCTGATGGAATTATGCATGAGGTATGTTCAAGCTAAGCAATTTATAATTCATGAACATGATTATGTTAGTAATTAATTATATTAACATTTGTGTATAAACTACGAAGTGTGACACCTATGTTGCTTTTAATTTAGAAAAACAGTCGTATACTATTAGTTAAATGAATATTCAGTTTACAAATCACAAGCACGTAACATGCCATACGTCGTTGCTAGCACGTATCTTATGGTCGGCACGGTCGCAACTCAACAAGAACGAAGTTACAACACTAATTAGCTTTTAATTCGGAAAACGGTGTGAGCAACAATATTAATCCAATTAATATTTGTGTTGAAAACTATAAACACGGGACATGGTATATAACATCGTCATGAACACGTATCACACGTTGCGATGAAACTCGCGCAATCGGCAGGTTAAGGAGTGGCGCCTTGGCTAGGCGGTCGGCCAGCAGCAGCACCGGAGTAGGGCCCGCAGCGACCTGTGTAGGTGAGGCCTGAGCAGCCGGTCTACTCTGCTCGGCCGGTCTGCTCTGCTCGTACGGGGCAGCAGCGGCGCTGGCTTGCTGGGGGAGGCGCGCACTGTGGAGTAGGGATGCGTCCTGGACGCGGACGGCGAGAGGATGGACGACTGGTGGTGATGCAGTAGCTTGCGAGAGGCCGACAGAGAAGAAAAAGATGCCGGCCACGGAAGCTCTTCACTAGAAAAGTCGATTGGAAAAAGAAAAAAACGAAGGGAAAACGGTCGTACGGCGGCGGATTAATAAAAAAAACAAGGATGCTAAGACGTAGAGAACGAAGAGAGGTACTATGCGATGGCTGTGACTCGCCGGAAGAGTCGTCGGAGCAGGCCGACGGTGACATGATTGGAAGAGAGAAAATTCTAATTTGCTACACGAGAGATTTCTCAAATTAGAGGTTCCCCTTACGGTAGTTTTGGTGTGCTTTGCCCAAGGGGCTGGCACACACATATAGGAAGAAAAATTCTCCACATCTAAATCAACTAGCAATATGATACTAATTGATGCTGCACCCTCCACATATAGGAAGAAAATTTCCGAGAAGTTTATAGAGATTGATTGACGGACGAGAAACTGAAAGGAGTGATTTGCGTTATAAAGAAAAGATTGTAGGAAGCTCCCAATGAAAACTTAAGCCGAGAAACAAAGAATTTGATTGTAAAAAAAGATAAAGACGTGCCGGAGAAAGAAAATTGATCTGCTAACGCATTTTAAAGACTTTGCTTACTCTCAACACACAAAAAAGAAACAAGCAAACATCACATCATCCAAACGCCCTTCAAAATTAGAAAACTTTGACAATTCACATTTTTCCTATAACTAAATTTGCGCTAGCTCAAACTAAACTTGGTAAATTTTAACCAAATATTAAAATAATTCATTTTATTTAGTGTTTTCTATGCACAACCCAAAATCAAAAATTTTGGGGTGTGACAAGGGCTAAAGCTAGAATCATAGGTGAGACATATACCACAATTTCTCTGTCTTCTTCTTAATTTTGCCTTCAAATTTTTTGATCATTCTTTCTTTAAATCTTTTAGATCTATGCGGATCATGCGGATCATGCGGCAGGATTTGTCAATGCCAAGGGCGCCGTTTTGGTGGTTCGCTTGCATGACATCCCGAACCGTGTCAGGGAGGTCGCTCTTCATGGCATTCGTCATGGTGCTGCCGTGGTGCTGGCTGCTGCACAAGCCCGCTCTAGCCACAATCTTTGGCTTCTTCCCCACGGTTTTCCAGACGCCGCGCACCCTGGGAATCATGAGCGCTTGGTCGAGGACTTCTTCAGCGCCGCCAACTCTGTAGCCTTCAACACCCTGGCAGATGATATAGTAAACAAAGTATTTTTCGGCCCGTAGCTTGTAATAGGTCATATTTAGCAAACAATTTTCTCGTCTTGAGTGATTTTCCTTTGTTTCGTACTTCATATTATATGCATCACGTCGTCCGTGTTTGCTTTGCTTCTATAGGCGATACACATTGTACTGGCTTTTACTCCTTTAGGTTTATTTTTGCACTAGAAGCGATACCTTTCTGATGTCGGCTATTAGAGCTGACGACCGAACAAACTGGATACTAAGTATTAATCCAAACGCTAGGGTAATATTAATTTAAATATTTCTCATTGATTACTCGGTCAAATTCTTTCTCTCCTTTTAGTGTTTCCAAAATATAAGTATTACCAGGCGCACAACGTTTGATCCGATAAGGTCCTTCCTGGTTAGGCGACCATTTACTGAATTTACTGTCCTTCGACCCGATCGGCAATTTCACTTTTCAGACCAAGTCTACTTCAGAAATTTGCTTAATCTTGACCTTTTTATTGTAATATTTTGTAATCCTTAATTTGTTGGCTTCGATATTTTCAGGAGCACGCAGCCGAAGGCAACTCAAGTCCTCTAAGTTATTTATCATAAGATTCTTGTAGACTTCGGCTGACAAATCATTTTGCAATGTAACACGCCTCGATCCAATCTGAACTTCCCAAGGAAGAACTGCATTATGGCCATACACAAGTTCATAAGGTGATGTTTTAATGGATCCATGACAAGCCATCCTGTATGCCCATAGTGCCTCTTTAAGCGTTGAATGCCATTTCCTTGGCTGTTCTTCAATCTTTTTCTTGATCAGCTTAATCATATTCTGATTGGACGCCTCTGCCTGGCCATTAGCCTGAGCATAGTAAGAAGAATTTAGTAGCTTGATTCCCATATTAGCAGCAAAATCTCCGAACTTCTCTGATGTGAACATTGTCCCCTGATCGGTAGTTATAGTTTGAGGAATCCCAAAACGATACACAATGTGCTCCTTGACAAAATCAACCATGTTCTTTGAGGTTACCATCCTCAAAGGAATTGCCTCAACCCATTTAGTGTTGTAATCTGTTGCTACCAATATGAACTTATGTCCTTTGCTTGAGGGCGGAAAAATCTGGTCAATTAAATCAATTCCCCAACCTCAAAACGGCCATAGCTTGATTATTGGATTCATGGCTGATGCAGGCGATTTCTAGATATTACCAAAACATTAACAATCCTGGCATCCTTTGTAATATTCAAAATAGTCCTCCAATATTGTTGGCTAGAAATATCTAGTTCTGTGAATAATCCACTTCATCTTATAAGCCGATTGATGAGCTCCACATATCCCTTCACGCACCTCACCCATCAACACCTTAGCTTCTTCTTGATTTAGGCATTTGAATAATACTCTATCGACTGTTTTGTAATACAACTGATCATTCAGTAAAACATACTTAGTTGATTTATACCTTAGCTTTCTGGTAACTTTCTGTGATGGATTTCTAAGGTAGTCGGCTATTTTGACTCTCCAATCATCATTCAAGGCTTCACTACTCAAGACTTCTCGAAACACTTGATATCCTAACGCACTTTGAGCTAGACGATTAGCCTCTTGGTTTTGTGCTCTCGGAATATGTTGGAAAGAGACAAGAAGAAATTCTTTGAGCAACTTTTGGCATTCATCATAGTATCCTTTCAAAGTATCTTCTTTGCACTCATATAGGCCGATCAACTGATTAATAATTAACTATGAATCTCCAAATACTTCAATTGCTTCGACCTTTACTTCATGAAGAAGTTGAAGTCCCTTAAGAATAGCTTCATACTCCGCTTAGTTGTTGGTAATCATTGGTTCAGTTGGAAGAGCAAACTCAAAACTTGCCCCCTGAGGCGAAATAATAACAATACCAATGCCACCACCTTGCTTGCATGATGATCCATCAAAGAATAACGTCCATGGCATCGGCTCTACATAACTAATGTTTGGCTTATGATGCTGGGTGACAAAATCGGCCATTATTTGTCCTTTGGCTGCTTTAGCCGATTCGTACTTCAAGTCAAATTCCGACAATGCAAGGATCCACTTTCCCACTCTCTCATTCAGTATTGGCATTGATAACATGTGCTTGATCACATCAGCCTTGGAAACAACCGTACATTCGACTGATAATAAGTAGTGTCGCAACTTAGTGCAAGAGAAATATAAGCACAAGCATAACTTTTCGGTGGGAGAATATCTTGTTTCTGGATCCAAGAGCCTTCTACTCAGATAGAAAACAACTCACCCTTTTCCTTCAAATTCTTGCATCAAGGCCGATCCAATTGTCTTATCATCAGCCGATATGTACAACTTAAAAGGCTTACCTTGCTGAGGAGGGACCAGCACAGGTGGACACTTCATGTATTCTTTTATTTCTTCAAACGCTTTTTGTTGTATGTCACCCCACTTGAATTCTTGATCATTTTTCAACTTCAACAAGGGAGAAAACGGCAGGATCCTTTCCGACAAATTTGAAATGATTATTCTGATGAAATTAATCTTATCAAGCACAGATTGCAACTATGTCTTAATAGTCGGGGGAACCGCCTCATCAATTGCTTTTACGCTTTTCTGACCAACTTCGATTCCTCTCTCGTGGACCATAAATCCCAAGAATTGTCCAGCTGACACTCCCAAAGCACACTTATTAGGATTCATCTTTAGACCATGTTTTCTTGTGCATTCTAGAGTTTCTCGCAAATCAGCTAGGTGCTCTTTGTACCCTTTGGATTTTATCATCACATCATCGATGTAGATTTCAACAATCCTACCGATCAACTTATGAAAAATATAATTCATCGCTCTTTGATAAGTTGCACCAGCATTCTTCAGACCAAAGGTCATCACAACCCACTCGAACAAACCGATTGCGTCGGGGCACCTGAAAGTGGTCTTTGCTATGTCTTCCTCAGCCATGAAAATTTGGTTGTATCCTGCATTGCCGTCCATGAAGCTAATAACCTTTTGCCCGACTGCTGCATCTACTAACATATCAGCTATCGGCATTGGATAACCATTCATGGGTGTAGATTTGTTTAGATCCCTGAAATCGATGCAAACTCTTAATTTTTCATTCTTCTTATATACAGGGACAACATACGATATCCACTGTCATAGAACCAACCAATTTATAAGAGCACAAGTACAAAAACAATCACCGAAACGATCAAATTCTCGCACTTGAGCCCATATAAACCCGGTAGTCAACTGAAACCACGAAGTATTTCAAACCAACTTGCATACAACCAAGATCACAGTAATTCAACATAACATCTCACATGTTACAACATTTCATAAACAGTTTGCAGATAGATTACAACCCATCAGAGTCATTGTTATTACAAACCAAGTCTTGTAAAGTAGCGGAAGCAAATAGTTTAACTCACACACATGAGTTCCAATACCAGTACCAGTTTGCCGATCACATCCAACAAAAGCATTCAGATAAGATAACAAGAGATCATGCCCATGATCTAGTCTTCGTCACCCGCCGGGTGGAGACAATACTTACAGAAGCCCTAATATAGAAGGTCATCTACAATAAGAGGGAATAAACCCTGAGTACGGGAATGTACTCAGCTAGACTTACCCGTCATAAACCAAAAATAAATGACACCAAGGAGTATGCAAGGCTTTATCAGTGGATCTTGCTGGACAACCTTTTTGCATAAAAGCTTGAGTAACCATTAGCATTATTCACCTGTACTAGCATTGACTTTTAGCCATTACCTACCATCTATATTAGCACCTATACTAATCAACCATTTGATTTAGTTGCAAACAATAATAACCATATCAGGTATTTCATGGCTCATCATCATTCTCATCATCATTATCATCATCATTTAACCATATCTTTATATTTAGTGAATCTACGTTGCCGCTGCTCAAGTCAAGTTCTCACTATCTGGGAGAGACGGCGATTCAAATCGAATCCTATCCAGCTGGAGGGGTATTCCTAACATAAACCCTACTTCCCCTGTCAGGGTCGCAAACAAGTCACCTTTGGTACAACTCAGGAGAAAAATAAAAGAAAAGACGCGGGTCCGGGCCGCCATGCATTCTCAGAGAACCACTCTGCCAAGAAGTGCAGGATCTTAAACCCTGACTCCCCTTGGGCTTATGCCAATGGCTCTCTGCACATCCTTACTACCTCCAGAATGCATCTAACCCCCACGGTTCCCGGCCTGAGTTGAGCTACTCGGCTTCACGGTCGGAACGACTTATCCGGCCAGCTAAGTGTTAGGCTGCGTTCAACATGACCTGAGGACGTACAGCGAATCGGTCCTTAAATGACACAGACAGGGGTAGATTCACACCCAAGACCTCCATGCCTTGTTGCTGCACTACCGTCATCCCGTCCGGTCTCCATTCATTATTAACACATGGTTCTTTTCCCACGATAGCAAATATAGCCAACCGTGACCAGAGCTCATCCTACATCTTGCAGGTGACAGGAAATCACCCGACTTCTACCGATCTATGCATAGCTAAGCATCATTCGATCCTACACTTAATTAGGATTCATATGATTTTATCTGGACAAGGTAAGGATATAATGCAATAATTGGTTCCAACCAATTCCTATACTTAATGCATCATCAACAATAAGAGATACTCAATATATTTGTAAAAACATGGGAGGCTTATAATGCTCCGGGGCTTGCCTTTTAGGAAAGAGGATGGGTGGTGGTCAGGGCACTCGGGCAACTCCTCCTCTGCGGCTGCTTCGTCGATTGCCTGAACCTCGGGCTCCTCCTCCTGGCTCGCTGCATCGAACTCCAAAAGCGTCACTCCCTCCGGCACACCTATTGCATGTATGCGCAAGATAAATATCATAGATGCATATGAACGAAGTTAGAGATGCTCGGGGAATGCACATGCTTACTGCAGTCCGCATATTCTAACTTAATCTCTATTCAAATCACTTTAACTTACCAAGTTTATACAACCTAATGTACAATTGCTCATCTACAGTTAAGGACCTAGCACCTGCACCTAAGCATGTTCTCAAGTTAGGCTAGCACCTAAACAATCAACAAGAACATTGCAACAAAGCATACACACAAACATTTGTATTTCAGCAAAACAGGGACTAGACAGCGGTATAGTAAACTGACCATAACTAGAGATTTACAATTCCAAATGACATGCAACAAGACAATTTGGAAAGCTTATGAAATTGCCTACAATTAATTTTCAGACCTCAAGGCATGATTCAAACTTTTACCAGGTCAAATTATTTAATCAACAGAAATCTGTCTTTCCAAGACAGAGAGCAAGCAAAACTGTGATCCAACTTTAAACGACTGTAACTCCTAAACTACTAGGCCAAATACTACCAAATTTTAACAGGAGCTAGATACATAAGTTCTCTACAACTTTTGTATTCACCAATTTCCCAGTAAACCAAATTATCATGGGGAACTTTGCAAAGTCCCCAGAACTGTCCAGAAGGACATAATGCAAGCAAAATAATTATTAACTTATGTTGCAAACACATAAATGGACAAAACCAACTTTACTATCTCATCACACATATCACAAGAACACCAGAAAGTAGGGCGTTCATCTCCAAAACATTTCTTTTAATACCTTTCTTAATTTATTTAATTAATAAGAGGAAATGGTAAACATATATGAAAACTACACCATTAAATCTATAAAAATTACAGTAGATACTACATTCCCTAAGTAGACTAACATAAAAATTTCACACCATTTGAGCAAGTATAACAGCCTACACAAAAATGATAAGGCATAATGGCTTAAAATGACATAATTAGGAAACCTTAGTGAAAAGTGTCAAGCAACAGATTTCATATTTTTCCTAGCATCCTTAAGGTACTAGGATACTACCCACCAAGTTTCATGGTCATAGGATTCCTAGATAATTTACAAAAATTCACCCAAGTATCAATCAGTGATAAAAGGAAAATCTATAACTCAAAAACCATACATGCAATGACTCTCAAATTTTAACCAGATCTTCTACTAAGCAAGACTAGCTTACCAACAAAATTTCATAATTTTTGGATCACATAAACTCAAGATATGATTTAACCAACTTTGTAGGCATTCAAAAACACATTTCAAGTTCCTATTTAATTCATCCAAAATTTCTACATCATGTGCTCAAGACATATTTTTCTTAAATACTAGACTTCACAGTTAGTCTAACAAAATTTGAATCACACCATTTGGATCTACACATTTGGAGTTACAAAATTCACAAACCAGCATCAAAATCTGCATAAATGAGCTATCCTATTTCATAACAGCCACTGGCAGGCGGGGTCCACGACACCGGAGGGCCCGCATGTTAGCGAAAGCGAAGCAGAGGAGCCGGCTTGGGACGGCGCGGAACTAGCGGAGCTCGTCGATGGCGGCATCTTCGGTGACGGAACCGGTACCAGCGTGTTCCCCAAGGTCTCCCGCCTCGATTGACCCCCTAACCCTAGACCCTAACGGCCCCTAGGCACGTCGGCGATGGCGCACGATAGCTCGGCCATGGCGCACGGCGGCGCTCCAGCGAACCCCGACGCTAGGTACCCGGACAAGGTGCGCATAAGCTTCCTGGGACCAAGGAGGACCTCCCTACGCTACTTCTACGGGATACGGTGAAGTGGTTGCGTGCGGCCACGTGAGGTCACCGGCGCGGCCATGGCGCAGCAGTGCACGGAGTCGACAATGCCGCTCACCTAGGGCTCGTACGGCTCAGCGAAGATGTCGACGAGGCCCGTGAGGTGCTATCGGAGCTTTGGGCGGAACGGTGCTGGCCGTGGTACTGCGGCGAGCGTGTGCGAGCGTGGCAGAGCCAATGGCGACGGCGGTGGCCCGCTGTGGCTACGAAGGAGAAGGAAGAAAGCAAGAAATGGAAATGTGGTGCTGGGAGGCTCACGGGCAGACATTGCGGCTTCAATTGGTGTGCTTTGGCCCGACGTGGCCTGAGCAGGCAGGCGGCCGGCGACGCGCGGCACCACGCGGTGGTGAACTTCTGTAACCGGTCGGACTACTGTAGCTCGCCATCAGTTAAGCAATCACAGTCTGTCAGCCCAAATTGATGACGCTTGATCTCTTAAACCGTTGATGATTAGTGAAATCCATCTAAATTAAAGTTGTATCCCTACATATAGTCTACAATTTATATTAAAAGACCAAGACCAAATTCTCAAAGAATCATGAGTAAAATCATCCCCAATACCGAGCCAATGAAACTAAAAACTGGTTTTTGACTTAGAAATTTTCTGAGTTTCCAAATAGACCTCAAAACTGACTTGTGGGCCATTTTTGAGCATGCTCTGCACATTTTCATGAGATGGTCATAAAATAACTTTTGTTCCTTATGTAATTTGCTACAACTTTGCTTTAGGTTTCTCAGACATGCAAACACTCTAAGTTGTACTTTTTAAACAGTCAAACAAAAGAGCTATAAGGGTCAACACTAGTCAAACTATTACCTGAAAGCATAATTAGACAATATGGTCAACATGAACATTGTTCCTAATGACATTCTAAGTACAACTAAGTTTCTTAAGAGGATAATTAGCCACACCACACATTGGTCACACCAAAATCAAGCATCACATGGGTTGAAACAAGGAAGAACAAATGAATTGCTACTTTTGTTTCAAAGCCATGTTTCATATGTTTCATGAGTGTGTTGCATAGTACTACTAACCATGTTTCACTAAAGTGTGTTGCATATGTTGCACTTGAGTGTTGCACACTATTCATTTCATAAAACAAACACACATGAAATATGACAATATGTTGCAATGTTTCACAAGCATGTTTCATGCAATATAAGCTCATGAATGGATGAATGATGCTCATGTTTATGAAATGCAAGTGCAAATGTGGAAGCCAAACACCTGGGGTGTTACATCCACTCTGCATATCGGCACGGTCGGATAAACTTTGCCTCTAGTAACCTTTCAGTCTCCTTTTTGATATCTTCAAGCACGTTCGGGTTGAATCTCCTTGGAGCCTGTTTAAATGGCCGATATCTAGGTTTGATTGGTAACCGATGTTTGACAATTGACCGGTCTAGACCAGGCATCTCATAGTACTCCCAAGCAAAACAATCATTAAATTCCTTTAACAAATCAACTAACTCCCATTTATACTCAGGGTCCAACTTGGCACTTACATACGTCGGCCTAGGTCTATCTCTAGAACCAATATCTACTTCTAATTCATCGACCGATGTGAAACCACGTCCCAGTTTGCCATCTATACCATCTATTGGATTATCCATTAAGACAAATTTTCAAAGTTGACTGCTTGGATCGGCTGTTGGCTTTCATCGTTGATTCTAATGAAGCCTCATTCCCCTAACTTTCCAGAAAAGCATTCGAAATCTCCTAGCTCCCAAAAGACTGGATCAGCTATTGCGATGCTCACAGATTCATCAGCGTGAACCAGCTCAACATCATCTCCATGTCATTGAATCAAACACTGATGCATGGTTGATGGCACACAATAGTTCACATGAATCCAATCACAACCAAGGAGCAAACTGTACGACCCTTTTTCATTGATGACGAAGAACGTGGTGAGCAGAGTATTACTCCCGATTGTTAGTTCGACGTTTATTGCCCCCTGGGTCTTAGATGCATTACCTCCATAGTCTTTAAGCATCATATCAGTCTCAATCAGATCTCCTGGTCCCTTGCCAAGTTTACAGAAAGTGGTGTAAGGCATGAGATTGACAGAAGCACCTCTGTCAACCAACATCTTGTTCATTGGCTTCCCATCAACCAAACCTTGTATCAAATATTGCCAATGCTTGACTGGTTTATCAAATATTGCTTGCTGTATAACCGTTAACTTGGCAACCATCTCCTCATACTCCGATTCATCGAGATCCGAATAAACTTCTTCATCTGCCGGAGCTCTAAATTCTGATGGCAACAGAAAAGCCATTTGAATATTAGCCGATGGTTACTTTCTATCGGCTGTTTGTTTAGCACGCCATGCTTGAGGTTTACCGGGTGCCTGAGCCTGTTCTAACTCTTTATTCCTTAGGTGTTGCACTCTTCTCTTCTGGCTTCTTGTCAAACCTTCTGGACACCATTGGCCTTCTTGCCAAACATATTTTCTCTTGTTGCCTTCTTCTTCATAATCAGCCCAATCTTGATCGACAACTCTTTTTCCCAGCCGATTATGAATACTTCCATTTTTTAAGCGCCGATCTATGTTATTATGGTGATATGCATTTTGAGCATGGATAGACTGGCGGTTGGCTTAAGATTGCCTAAACTCCCAATACTGATCGCTGCACTCTGGACAGTCACTCCTGGTAGGCAACTTCAAATCTTCATTCCAGCAATGTCGGAAGAAAGGACAATTCCAATGCAATTTAGTTTGTTTCCTTTCATACCTTTCTTTTTCCAGTTGACGCTGGTATTCTTGATCCTCTAACCAACGCCGATAATCCTTTTCCTTCTGCCGCTGCCGCTTATTCAACAGAATCCGAGATGTAACCCACGTCTTTGTCGCCCCATCTTTTGATGTTTCCCCCTGCTCATATCGGCTCTTTTGCTTGTCGTGACGTCTTCTAATTTCTCTGTATTCGTCGGCCGATATTTGCATCTTGGGATCGACTGTTTCATCTTCTCTTGATTTGATTGATGTTAGAACCTTAGTCTTTCCTTTGATCAGCCTAGCATCAACCATGTTTTGACCTCCTAGGAAAGGATTATCATCAACTCTCATTTTTCGAGGCGTATCAAATTTGAGCCTTCCTTGCTGAATAGCCCTCTGTATATGCTGCTGGAAAATTCTGCATTCATTTGTGGAATGAGAAGTAGCGTTATGGAACTTGCATAACTTCTTATTCTTCAACTGATCAGGGGGCAACATAACATGATTATCGGGCAACTTGATCTACCCCTTCTCAAGCAAGAAATCGAAGAGCTTGTCTGATTTTGTGACATCAAAGTCATAGCTCTCCTCGACTCCTCTTCCCCAAGGATTTGGCACCATTACTGTCTTCTTGCCCCAATTCCATTCAGCCGTAGCAACCTCTTCTTCTTCATCTTCATAGCCGTCATCGACTGAGTATGGATTATAAGCTTCGGCCACTATAGTACTCTTCTAAAATCGGGTATCTCTGCGCATACTCTAGAATTGGCTATTAAGTGCTGCCACTCATTGAGCCAATTGACCCAAGTTATAAATTCTTGTCCTAGCAGTTTTTCTTTCCACATTGGCAGCATTCCCTAGATGGCTAAAGCAGCTAGCTGATCATCAGCCAAGTTTAATGAGAAGTATCAGTTCCTAGTTTCAAGGAACCTTTGAAGAAACTCAGTGCCCGATTCATTAGTCTTCTGTCTTATAGTTGTCAGATCGGTAATCTTCTTTTCTCCAGTCCCAGTATAGAAATATGTATGAAATTTCTTTTCCAGATCAACCTAATTGACAATGGAGTTGACCGGCAGTGATGAAAACCAAGTGAAGGCTGGCCCTGACAGGGACAAGGAGAAGAAACGAACTCAATGGGCCTCCTCAACTGATGCCGAGCCCAATTGTGTAAGATACTGACTAACATATTCTATTGTGCTTGTACTGTCTTGGCTAGTGAACTTAGCAAACTCTAGAAACCTGTAATTTGCAGAAAGAGCGATCAAATCATACCATTCTGGATATGGGCGTTTGTACGAAAAGGTTAGCCCTTTTGGCTTTAGACCGAACTAATTCTTCATCATCTCGGTCACCTTTAGAAACAATTCATCAGCATGTGAATTTGGATTTCTCTACACCTACTGACCCATCTGTGGGTTGAAATCCCGTGTACCTTGATACCCTGGATTCGAAATTATGTGAAGGGTGTTATAATATGTGGCATAATGATACCCCTATGGAATCTCTATTTGCTCGGTCCTTTGCTGGTTTGCTGCTTGAAGTCTCTGATTGTAGACATGAGGATCTATATCGCTATGGATCCTTTGAATTGATGGTGCTATTTTTTTGAGTCGACTACGGTATGTGGCCTGATGTGCCAAAATTAATCACTTAGTTCTGACCTTGCCTCGCCGGCTGCTGCACATGCTGTACTGACCATCCAGGATTATACTGTATCTGATTCGTTGTAGTTCCTTGAGCTTGTTCAGATGAACCCTGAACTGCCTGGACATCATCATTACCAGCTGGTGCTGCTTCTTGATGACTGGTACCGACTTGATTAGTCCCTTGGGGTGATGGATGTGGAATATTGTAATAAGTCAGCCCAACTTGACCAATTGGAAACCCATGAATCGCCTCTTTCATGGCGTTGTGGAATGTATCCAAGAAAGCTTCATTATGGCTTGATATGGCATCACGAATAGATTTGTTTACAATTTTCGTAAAGAAGTGCCTGTCTTCAGCTTCAACTGTATCTGTCTATCCGTGTAACAGAACTCTTGGTAGTAGAAATTTATGAAGAATTATGTTGTCACGTGTTTTTGTGTAGGACAAGAAACATTTGTTCTGAAACTCTTCTATAGCTTTGCCGCTGACATCTTTATCTCCATCAGGTAGATCTTCATAATTTACCATAAGGATGTCGTTGTTGTTGTGAGCCGCCATGACGATTGTGGGGTCCCACCGAGCGTGCCAGAAACGTGTGTTGGCATGAAATTTTGTTCCGTGCCGAGGGCACATGAGCAAGCCAGAAGGGTCCGCTCGATGGAGCTGGAGATCCGCCTAGCTTCAATGTAGGGATGGTCGATGCTGCGCACTCCTCCCGAGATGTGCCAGTCAATTTGACCCTACAATTGACAAGGAGAGAAAGCTAATCTGTAATTTAAGGTGGAATATGCCGGTGTTGCCAGATAGTACCGAATGTGCGGCTTTGAGAGCCGATATGGAAGGAAATCGACTAAATAGTCGATTCCAGCATACTCATAAAGATAAATCAATTAAAGCTCATGGAAGGTAATTCGGTTATCGCTCAGGATAAATCTCGTTATTTAGACAAACATTAGTCAATGGCAAGAGGATGTCAACAATGATTAGTTTATGCTAAGCCAATGACTGTCAATAACCGAACCCCTTTTGTATAAATGAAACAGCCCATCGTCATTTAACCATTTAATAAAGATAAATCTAATGAACATATTAGATCTCATCTATTGCTATGACCAGTGGGGCATGAGGCAGAATCATGAAGGCCATAAAAACAACAATAGATTCGATGACCCTTACTTATTACCAATATTAGTGGGGCATGAGGCAGAATCATGCAGGCCATAACACAATAATAAGATCATGGGGCTAACACATCTTTCAACCTATCTTTACTTCAACGGTCTCGTGACGTGAACTGTTCGTGAAAGCACTCGATATTAGCTAAAATAGCCGATTCAGGCATAGCGCACAGTTAAGGTCATGCCCTATCTAGAACAGATCTACTAAATAACGATCCCCACTCCACGGTGATAACTGTGGGGTGTGAGGCAGAATCACACAGATCGTGATAACGGGCCATGGAACGGTTTTCACTAGCCAATAGATCTACTCAAGATCAGATATGCCTTAACCGCACACTATGCACGATCAAGATTGCATAAAACAGCCGATAAAACATAACTCATCATTTAAAGTACATATTAGATCAAATTTAGATTAACAAACGATGGGTTAAAAAACATATAAGTGCGATCTAGATCAATCCCAATCGGGAGAAGTGATATTGCTGTAATTAAATAAATAATGGAAGTAATAAGCAATATCGGATACTTAATGAATCTATCCGAAGGAATGCCACCCTTAGATAGAGCCAATAACTTGACCTTAATCTAGTTCAAGCAGTGGAGGTCGACCGGATCGATGCAGCCGTACTTGAACTAGACAAGAGTCGATAACTAGCTTATATCAGAGTCACAGTGGAGGTCGATCGGATCGATGCAGCCGTACGAACAGAAGTATAAGCCATGACGGTACTTACAGACAAGTAGCGGAGGTCGATCGGATCGATGTAGCCGTACTTGCTGAAGAACTCGCCGAGATCTACTCTACTCCTACTCCTAAGGGGTGGCCGAAGCCAAATAAAATAAGTAACTTGTATTTGATTGATTATGTTTTTTATAATAGCTGGGGTCTGATATTTATACCCATAGCCTAAACATGAATTCTACTCGAGCACGACTCATTACAATCTTCAGCATAGAAGAAAACATTCAAAAATTAAGATAACTTGGACTCTAATCTTTCCCTTTTTGCAGAGTCCAACATGCCTTGTCCCGACGCCGATCGTAGCCTTTGTCGTTATTTGCCGGCGCTATCTGAAGAAAGCCGATTCTAGTGTTGCATTCGAATCTGCTGATACTGACCTGCATGCAATTGATCCCTTAATGACATGATCTCGGGAGCTTTTGAGTCCCTAAGAGTCTACTTCCAAATTTTGGTGTAAACAATATTTACTAAGTTGGTAGCTTATTTAATGCTCATAATGAAACTCCCACTAAGACTGGCCTAACTAATTCCTACATATTTACATAATTTATGCTATAAATGATACTATGTACCTTGCTCCGCCCACGAAAAATGGCATTTTAATTTGTTCCTAAGTCACGTTATCTTAAGTTTTAACCAAGTTTATAGAAAAGAATATCAACATCTAGAACATCAAACAAGTATACTGTATTTCTTGTTATGATGAATCTAGTAAGATCTCTCCCAGCAATTTTGTACATGTGGCAAACGGTTTCTACTATGTACTAAAGAAGAATTAGACAACTTCTTCTAGAGTTTACAAAAAATTGTGGTTTCTTGGTGAAGTCGACATACAACTTTTGTGTTAATAATTGGGTTAAGGTTTCACAGAAAGTTTGGCATACGAAGTTGCGACCAAATTTTAAAATTTTCTTATAGTGCCTAAAAAAGGCGATCATTCTAACTAAAGGTAACCTAGTAAAGAGGAATTGGAATGGAAATCAGTTTTGTTGTTGTAGCAAACTTGCAATAATAAAATATCTCTTCTTTGAATATCATTAATCATTATGCCAAGTTTTTATGGCGTGTATCCATGTTTTTCTGAGTGTCCCCCCACCTACCAAAGTTGAACATTTTTTGGCACGCGTGGTCAAAATTTGGAGAACATAAAAATATTCTATGGTTGATGAAAGCATCTAGGCCCCTAATTGGGTTTCGGTGACTAATGACAATGTTAGATTACTATGACTAACATGTGTTTTGCAGAGGAAATTAAGTTAGGTCACGGTAATGGAGATCGATTGGGCAATCATGGTTGTCATGCCCCTATGATGGAAATCATTTCGGTTTTCAAAGGATGGACGACAAGGTTAAGGATGACTAGTTCTAAGTGTCGATTGGAGTTGGAGAGACACTTAGAGTAGTTTAGGACTTTGTTTTTCCTTTGGCCGTACTATTAAGGGGGGTATGGACGGGTAGCTTGACCTAGGTGAGTCTAGTGAGTTAGGTGTGGTGCACACTTGTTAAAACTAGCACTAGGTAGCTTCTAAATATGCCTAAGATCCTTTGGAGCAAACTTCTTTCATAAATGATTGAGAGTTGGAAGTGAATGGAGGGTCAAAGACTGATCGGACGCTGGCTCCGGTGCGACCGGACGCTGACCGCAGGGTCCGGTCAGTTCATTTGACTGAGGTGAACTAGTCCGGTTTGACCGGACGTTGGAGAGGTCAAGTGACCGGACGCTAAGGGCCAGCGCCCGGTCGACTCCAGTAAGGTTCTAGAGAAGAGAATCTACGACCGGACGCGTCCGGTCAGTGCTGACCGGACCCTAGGGGTTCTGCGTTCGGTCGAGTACAGTAAGCTTCCAGTGAGGGAAAAATGGGACTGGACGCGTCCGGTCAGTGGTGACCAGACCCTGCCAACGTCCGGTCAACACGTAAACACTGGTGTGCGGGTTGAACTGACCGGAGCGTCCGGTCAACATGACTGAAGCATCTGGTCACCCCGCAGAGGCACATAACGGTTCGTTTTTCAGCCCATGTTATAAATAGAAGCTCCACTCGTGTGTGGAGTTACTTTTGCTCATTTCAACAGCTGAAACACACCTTAGAGAGTGCCAAGAAGAGCAAGGTCCTAGTGAGGTGATTGAGATTTGAGAATCCAAAGAGAGCCCTCATTAGTGAAGATCAAGAGTAGCAAAGTGTGCATCCACCCTTCTCCCTAGGCTTGTTGTGGTCAAGTGAGAGTTCGTGCTTGTTACTTTTGGTGATCGCCATCACCTAGATGGCTTGGTGGTGATTGGGAGCTTGGTGATCATCCGGAGAGCTTGTGGATGACCCAACTCAAGTTGTGACCGGTTGTGGGTAATTCACCACGACGGCGTGTCAAAGAATCAACCCATAGAGAGTACTTGATCCTTGCGCGGATCAATGGGGAGCTACACCCTTGCGCGGGTGCTCCAACGAGGACTAATGGGGAGTGGCGACTCTCCGATACCTTGGCAAAACATCGCCGTGTTTCCTCTCCTCTCTTTACTTTGAGCATTTACTTTGAGCTTTTCAATTCTTGTCATTTACATTCCTAGAATTGTCATGCTATAGTAGGATTGGAACTAGGTTGCTAAACTTTTGTGCGTTAGATCAATAGAAACACTTCTCTAGGCACAAGGGGCTAATTGGGCTAACCATAGGACTTGTTTATTGTGAAGAAGGCTAACCATAGGACTTGTTTATTGCGAAGAAATTTAGAATTAGCCCAATTCACCCCCCTCTTGGGCATCTTGATCCTTTCAATTGGTATCAGAGCCTCGTGCTCACGTTTTTAAGCTTAATCGCTTAGAGCAACATGTCTCACGGGGATGGACCTCCTCCTATCTTCGAGGGGGATGATTTTCCATATTGGAAAATTCGCATGGAGGCATACCTAGAAGTTCTAGACGTTGGAATACTTAGAGCCACCTCACATGTGTTCCCAAGACCTAGGAATCCCGCACAACTTCAAGGCGATGAAGTGAACTATGAAAATGGAATGCAAAGGCTCGCAACACCATCTTTAGAGGCCTTTGCAAAGATGTGTTCAACCGTGTAAGGAACCACAAAGACGCCCATGCACTATGGTCGGACGTTTGTGCGCTCTATGAGGGAACAAAGAGTGAGCGTGAGGAACGCTATCATCTTGTCATGATAAAGCTCAACTCTTTTGAAATGCTTCCGAAAGAATGTGCTAATGAAATGTATTCACATTTGAATGTTCTCGTAGAGGAAGTCAATGGGCTTGTACTTACTCAAATGTCACCATCCGACGTTGTGAGAAAGATCTTGAGTGTCCTTCCCATTGACAAATATGGGCATATTGTGACCGTGCTACATCAAGGTGATCTTTCCACCGCTACACCGACACAAATCTTGGGAAAGATCAATGCTCATGAAATGTACATGCACATCACACCTCAAGATGGCTCATCCTCTACTATGAAGAAAGAAAAAGATTTAGCATTCAAAGCTAGTCAAGATAAGGGCAAGGCAAGACTTGAGTATGAGAGCTCTAGTGATGAAGAAGATGAAGATGAAGATCTTGCTCTCATGGTGAAGAAAGCCGCCAAGATGCTAAAGAAGCTAAACAAGAGTGGCATCAAGTTCGATGGCAAGAAGAAGAAGTTCTTCACAAGCTCTAAGAGAAAGCCAATCTTCGAAATGGATTGCTTCAATTGTGGTGAACTTGGTCATCTAGCACACTAATGCACCAAGCCCAAGAAAGACAAGTTCAAGAACAAGTTCAAGGGCAAGAAAGATGACTCAAGCAATGAAGAAGAAGATGAAAAGAAGAAGAACAAGCCATACAAGAAGAGAGATGGCAAGAAGAGAGACTTCCACAAGAAGAAGAAAAGTGGAAAGGCCTACATTGTCGGTGATTGGCTCACGGACAGTGATTCATCTAGTGGATCATCCGATGATGATAGTGACGATGAGAAGGTGGCCGCCATAGCTATTGATCTCTCATCTTCACCGCCACCACCGCCATCATCCTCTACACACCTATGCCTTATGGCCAAGGGTGAACGCAAGGTAACTAATAATGATGATAGTAGTGATGATGAGCAAGCTAGTGATGATGATAGCGATAGCGATGATGATGATTCACCTTCATATGATGATCTTGTTAAAATTCTAAGAAAATACACTAAGATCATTAGAAAGAGTAGAGATAAAATTGAAAAACTAGATGCTAAGAATGATTAACTTTTAGCAAAATGTGATACAATAGAAAAGGCTAATGTTGAGCTTAGAGAAGCAAATGATGCTATGTCATCCAAACTCAAGGAGCTCAAATCTTCTAAGAAAGATCTTAAAGATAAATATGATAAACTTGAGTGGGTGCACAATGAACTCATCACTAGCCACAACAAGCTAAAAGGTGAATATACTACTCTTAAGATTAATCATGATAATCTTGCTATTGCTGAAGAATTTCTATTCAATGAGCTGCATGATGCTACTAACCATGTTGTTAAGATTGATATAGCTACATCATGTGATGACTTGATCATTGAGAGCATTGAGCAAGGTTCTAATATCAAGGGCAAGCAAGTGGTTGAGTGCAATGACTATGATGAGTATGTCAAGCTCAAGAATGACAATGCAAAGCTCAAGAGAGATCTTGAAGAAATCAAAAGCCACAACACCATTGTGCTAGAAACCCTTGATCATGATGGTGACTTGATCCTTGAGAATGAGAAGCTCAAAGAGGAAAACAAGAAGATCAAGGAAGAAAAGAACATTGATGCTCTTAAGGAAGAGAACAAGAAGCTTAAGTTGGAAAAAAAGCATCTCAAGGTTGGATTGAGCAAGTTCACAAGAGGCAAATATCTTCGAAGTGAGCTACTTATGAACACCGTCATGAAGATGGATAGAAGTGGCATTGGATATGTGGCACATGTAGAGAAGAATAAGGCTCAAGTTCAACAACAACAATCAAAGCCGAAGTCAAAGAGATGCTTTGAGTGTGGACAAGAAGGCCACTTTGCTCATGAGTGCCAAACTCCACCACCCCAACCCTTGCCCAAGCATGCTAGACCCTTTGCCTTCAATGCTCATTACATGCTTAGAAAGGATTCTAGTGGAAAGATGAAAGTCATGTTCTTAGGACCTCCTAACAAGAATAGGCCTAAGAAGATTTGGGTTGCTAAGTCACTTGTTGAGAAGGTGAAGGGCCCTCAACAAGTTTGGGTTCCTAAAGCTTGAATCTCTTGTGTGTAGGTGAACTATAAGACCGGTGGAAGTCATTGGGTTATTAATAGTGGTTGCACACAACATATGACCGGTGATCCTCGTATGTTCACCTCGCTTGATGAAGAAGTAGATGGACAAGAGAGAATTACATTTGGAGATAACTCAAAGGGCAAGGTTAAAGGATTGGGCAAAGTGGCAATATCAAATGATCATTCCATCTCCAATGTGCTATATGTTGCTTCATTGAGCTTCAACTTACTATCCGTTGGACAATTGTGTGATCTTGGCTTCCAATGCTTGTTCACCGAGAAGGAGGTTGTTGTATCCAAGAAGGATGATGATCAAGTGATATTTCAAGGATTTAGATACAACAACTTATATCTAGTGGACTTCACCTCCGAAGATGCAAACTTGAAGACATGCCTATTCACCAAAACAACACTTGGGTGGCTATGACATAGAAGACTTGCTCATGTTGGTATGAGTTCACTCAAGAAGCTAATGAAAAATGATTTGGTGAGAGGATTGAAGGATGTGAAGTTTGAGAAGGACAAGCTTTGTAGTGCATGTTAAGCCGACAAGCAAGTTGCAAATACTCATCCAACAAAAGCTTTCATGTCAACCACAAGAGTGCTAGAACTCCTATACATGGATTTGTTTGGACCAACAACATACAAGACCTTGGGAGGAAATCTTTATTGTCTTGTGATAGTTGATGATTATTCAAGGTATACATGGGTGTTCTTCCTTCATGACAAATCCAAAGTTGTATCTTACTTCAAAAAGTTTGCCAAGAGAGCACAAAATGAATTTGAAGTGAAGCTCAACAACATAAGAAGTGACAATGGAAAAGGGTTTGACAACACAAACATAGAGGCATATTGTGATGAAGTTGGAATCAAACATGAAGTCTCTGCAACCTATACTCCTCAACAAAATGGTGTAGTTGAGAGAAAGAACCGAACATTGATCACTCTTGCAAGAACAATGCTAGATGAGTACAACACCCCTAAAGCTCTATGGGCGGAAGCAATCAACACCGCATGCTATGCATCTAATCACCTATTCCCTCAAAAGTTCCTTGGCAAGACACCTTATGAGTTGGTCCATGGGAAGAAGCCGGACGTCTCCTTCTTTAGGGTGTTTGGTTGCAAATGCTACATCTACAAGAAGCGGCAACACCTAGGGAAGTTTCAAAGACATTGTGATATTAGTTTTCTTGTTGGTTACTCATCAAAGTCCAAAGCATATAGAGTATTTAATCATGCCACCGGCTTGGTTGAAGAAACATATGATGTGGAATTTGATGAATCTAACGGCTCCCAAGGAGCACATGAGAATCTTGATGATGTAGGTGATGAATCATTGAGGGAGGCTATGAAGAACATTCTGGTTGGAGACATCAAGCCAAAAGATGATGAAGATGATGTACAAGTGATTGATCCACCCTCTTCATCAAGTGTGCCACAAGATGGTGAAAAAGATGGGAGAGTAGAAAATGAAGATACTCATGTATCCCATGAGCAAATGGTGGTACAAGCACAAGATATTGATGCTCCACAACCTCCTCCTCAAGTGGTCAATAGAAGAAATACACCTCTACTACAAGATCATCCACAAGATCTCATCATAGGGAGTCCATCAAAGGGAGTGATGACACGTTCACAAAAACTTGCTTCATTTATTGCTCATCACTCTTTTGTCTCTTGCTTTGAACCTACTAAGCAAGATGAGTTGAATAACTTCACCTAAAATCAAGTGTGGACTCTTGAAGAGCGACCTAAAGGTGCAAGAGTCATTGGAACAAAGTGGGTGTTCCGAAACAAGCAAGATGATCAATGTGTTGTTGTGAGGAACAAGGCAAGACTAGTTGCAAAGGGGTTCTCTCAAGTTGAAGGTTTGGATTTTGGAGAGACCTTTGCACCGGTTGCAAGGCTAGAAGCCATTCGTATCCTCCTTGCATATGCATCACATCATGAAATGAAACTTTATCAAATGGATGTGAAAAGTGCATTTTTAAATGGCTTTATTAATGAACTAGTCTATGTTGATCAACCTTCTGGGTTTGAAGACCCTAGATATCCTAATCATGTTTATAGGTTGTCCAAGGCGTTATATGGGCTTAAGCAAGCCCCAAGAGCGTGGTATGAGCGCCTTCGGGATTTCCTCATAGAGAAGGGCTTCACCATTGGGAAAGTTGACACCACACTATTCACCAAGAAGCTTGATGGGCATATCTTCATTTGTCAAGTATATGTTGATGATATCATCTTTGGATCATCAAATGAAGATTCTTGCAAAGAATTTGGTGAATTGATGTCGAAGGAGTTCGAGATGTCTATGATTGGTGAGCTTACATTCTTTCTTGGTTTTCAAGTCAAGCAATTGAGAGAAGGGATCTTCATCTCTCAAGAGAAATATACAAAAGATGTTCTCAAGAGATTCAAGATGGATGAATGTAAGCCAATCAAGACACCAATGCCTACTAATGGACATCTCGACCTAGATGAGGGAGGTAACAAAGTTGATCAAACTCTCTACCATTCTATGGTTGGTAGCTTGTTGTATTTAACCGCATCTAGGCCCGACATCATGTTTAGTGTGTGTATGTGTGCAAGATTTCAAGCTAATCCTAAGGAAACTCATTTAATTGTCGTAAAAAGAATCCTTAGGTATCTTAAGCACATACCAAGCATTGGCCTTTGGTATCCCAAAGGAGCTAGATTTGAACTAATTGGCTATTCCGATTCGGATTATGCCGGATGCAAAGTTGATAGAAAAAGCACATCCGGAGGGTGCCATTTGCTTGGTAGATCACTTGTGTCTTGGTCCTCCAAGAAATAAAATAGTGTGGCTTTGTCCACCGCTGAAGCGGAATACATTGCCACGGGTGCTTGTTGTGCACAAATATTATACATAAAACAAACTTTGCTAGACTATGGTGTAGTTCTAGATAAAGTACCTCTTTTGTGCGATAATGAAAGTGCGGTAAAACTTGCAAACAATCCGGTTCAACACTCTCGCACCAAGCACATAGATATCCGCCATCACTTTCTAAGAGATCATGTTGCTAAAAATGATATATCACTAGAAGGTGTAAGAACCGAGGATCAATTGGCGGATATCTTTACTAAACCGCTAGATGAGGCTACATTTTGTAGATTGCGGAATGAGCATAATGTACTTGATTTTAGTAACTTCACTAAAAGATGAGCTTGTGTTGTCCCTTGCATTCATTGTAATATACAACATGTTTAATTTTTGGTGATGCATATAGGGCTTGTCTAACATGGTTAAGATAACCGCCGAAAAGCATGTGAAGAAGCTTAACCTTGGATCAAACTTGACAAGCAACTAGATTTACAATCAAGTATTGCATATGCATGAATGTTGTTTTGTCATTTATCTTCGATTGCCCTCTTATTGCCTATTTTCTTAGAAAGAATTATAGCCTAAGGCAAAATATTTTGAAAAACTTTAGGGTTTGAGAGAGGTCACTCACATCAGTCCCAATTTGTGTTTATTTGCATCTTTTTGGAGTTGGGACTTGATTGGGAACAGGCAGCGCGAAGGATCATTGAAGATTTGCTGCAAAAGAGTGACCGGACGCTGCACCGGACCCTGATGTCCAGCGTCCGGTCAGTTCATAGGAGGTGAACTGCTGCTGAAGGAGTGACCGAACTCTACCTTTCAGCGTCCGGTCAGAAGACAACTCAATGTCCGGTCGTTTGAAGAAGAAATAGGCTGAGTTGACCGGACCCTGCCAGCGTCCGGTCATGGACCACCGGACGCATCTGGTCGCGATTCCAGAGGAATTAGACCTCTCTGGAATCGATCGGACGCTGGGTGGTAGCGTCCGGTCGCTACCACTAGAGCGTCCGGTCAGTAGATCTCATGCGGCATCAGGACTCTTCTTTCGTTTCCTATTCTGTCGTGTTGGGGGACCCATATAACTACGCGTGCCATACCTTGCCCTACATCCGCCCTAACCTAGCCCTAGCCAACGCCGCCGTAGCTCCTCCACGCCAGCCGCCGCCATGCCCTAGCCAGCGCTGCCGCAGCTCCTCCACGCCAGCCGCCGCTGTGCCCTAGCTGACGCCACCGCAACTCCTCGCGCCAGTCTTCACCGTGCCGCCGCGCCCTTTCGTCCACGCTTTGCCCCACCGAGCAGAGCCGCCGCCAAGCACCACCGCTGGTTGCCCGCGCCGTTCTAGTGCGCCACCGAGTCACCGCGCCAAGCTCCATAGCCCGACCACTCCAGCGTCGCCTAGTCCCTGCTCTAGCACGCCACCAAGATTCACTGCAAAGTACTCTCTCATTGCTCCACACCGGTAAGGCCATGTCCTAGCACCAACTTTGCTTTGCTCATGACCAAGATCGGTTTCAAAGCTTTGACTTCAATTGATTTCTAGTACCATCGATTCACTGTGTCGTGCAACCCTAACCCTAGCCGGCTTCTATGGTTCCCCCGCGTGACGTCTCTTCTTTTCATCGAATCATCGGTTTGTCAGGTAGCAAGCCAATCATCTCTATTTCGTATCTACATTGCTTGCTCTCATAGGGTTTCGCATCCATTAGACATATTGTATTTATTTGTATATCTATCTATTCCATCGTGCAGCGAGTCGGTGCCGTTGAGATCGTGTGGCAGTTGTCAGTCAACTCAGAGCCAAGCTCGTGAGTAAGGATCGAGGCCAAGCCTTGGAAGTGTCAGGGCAGTTACTCTTGACAGCGGCAGTTGTTCTTGTTAGCGGCAGTTTTTCTTCACAGATCAAATGGCTCGCACCAAGAATGTTGGAGGTGGACCAGGAGATGATGATTAGAGGCCCCCGCCTCACCTGCCTGTAGATCCTAAAGGCAAGGCGACAAAGAAGATTGCATCCAAGAAGAGGAAGTACCCAGATGCAGAGATAGCTCGTGCAGCAGCAGTTGCAGAGGCCACAGAGCGTGCCGAGAGAGGAGGTGCTCGCAGTGGGGTTGTGGTTGCAGATCAGCAGCTTACACCAGCACAGAGGGCAGCAGTTGAGGAGGCTGAGCGTTTTCATGGTAGTCCACCTGGGACTGTCACGATGGCAGGATGATGTCTTCCCGTTGTGGATCCTTAGCCTTAGGGGGAGTCACAGCAGGAGTCACAGCAGCAGCCCCCACCAGCTGATTCTCAGCCCGCTCAGTAGGCTGAGGAGGCCGAGCAGGCACCCCAGCCATAGCTATGCCGCTCTGGTCGTACCCATGTTCCAGTCTTACCGAGGCCGCCAACATAGCGGAGGGGATCACGTCCACCGCCTAGACCTCAGGGTCCTCCTCCAGTGGTACATCTTGACTTGAGGGCCGCCATGGCCAAGCAGGTTCAGCAGCTTCGCTTCGTGGAGTTTGATGTGTGGTTTCCTCCGAGGAGGGATGAGAGAGCAGCAGAGGGTTTCTACATGCCACTGCAGGAGGATTTCTACAATGCTTATCTCAATAGTGGGGCAGTGTTCAGATCTCATCGGGTTTGCAGTATAGAGTCTATTGTGGCAGTAGCTGGAGAGCATATCTGCCCCAACCTATCGTATTTGCCAGGGCTGACAGATCTGATTGGCCGGACAGGATTGTATGTACCATCTTGGGTTCGGCAGTTCTACGCTTCACTCTACGTTGACCCACATCATAACTTTATACACTTTGCATTCAGAGGCAGAGACTACAGGATGATGAGTTTTAGGGCCAGGGAGATACTGAGGCTATAGGAGCAGCCTGTCAAGTTACATGAGGTTTGTTATGGACAGCAAGAGCCTCCCAGGCGTCCTCATGGTGGTAAGGTGCCACCTATAGAACTTGTGCGCCATTGCTTCAAGGAGCCCTTTGGTGAGGGGTCGAGGAGGAACTCCAGTGACCTTACTCCTACAGCTACAATGCTAGAGGCTATCATTAGGAGGACACTACTTCCCAGGTTGGGATACAGAGAGGGCTTGACTCGCCTTCAGCTTTGGCTCCTCAATGCCTTGATGCAGCTGACAGTGTTCGATATTTGGGATCTTCTTCTATCTGAGATGGAGGACACAATAGCTGAGGGCTTCAAGGGTCGCAGGCAGCTCCCATATGCACATTAGATCACATTCCTTTATGCTCAAGGCTGTGCAAGTTAGTACACCAGAGATGGTTGCAGAGTACAGAGGTGCCACCACAGAGTTCCCAGCATATAACATGGCATAGAGGATCAGACACAGCACTCCTCAGGCACCTAGTCAGCCTCGCCGTCACCCAAATGTACCAGAGTCCGCAGCTCAGCAGGATGAGATTATCAGAGGCATAGCAGCTACTGAGGAGGAGGAGCTTGAGGCTCAGCAGGACAGGAGCGAGTCTAGTGACAGTTCGGATGACGACTACCTGCCTATTCCTTAGATGCCTCCACGCAGACACGATGCAGAGGCCGGCAGTTCCAGCTTAGCTCCACCTGCACCGCAGACGGACCTCGCTCTCGTTGCTATTCTTGAGTGGATGCAGCAGGATCAGGCTAGATAGGCTCAGGAGACCGCTGCCAACTTTGCTCAGTTTCAGGCTCGTTAGGATGAGTTTCAGCGACAGCAGCAGGTCCTCTAGTAGGAGCAGCAGCAGATGCATCAGTAGCAGTTACTCATGTAGCAGCAGCTTATGGGATTCATGCAGCATGTAGTGACAACTCTTGGGGCCCCATAGCCACACCCTTCGCTCTAGATTGCTTAGCCTGCCACCACTAAGATGACTCCAGCAGTACAACCCAGTGGGCTTCAGAGTCAGGGATAGCCTCCAGCTCAGTTTGCTTCTCCCCCTGTATAGGTGTCCTAGTGGTTATCCTCGCCAGTGGTAGCCCCGCAGTTCACACCACTTTAGACGGGCTTCACACCGGATCAGTCATCCTCGCTATTTGTGCCTGACACGTCAGTCTCTAGGAGTCTTGGAGCATCTTTCAAGGGGTTGACAGGGATGCCTACACCGCCACATATGCATGCCCCAGGTCCTTCTATAGTAGCTCTAGTCGCCGTGACTACTCAGAGGCTCCCTTCGTCTGCACATCTTCAGATCCTACGACAGATATACCAGCAGCATCATAGGCAGCACCTGCCCCAGCTCAGACCCAGACCGCTTCAGCGACGCTTCTAGCCATAGAGGGTCAGTCAGCACAGAGCTCAGGGTCAGATGATGCTGCTGCCTAGTTTCAGCTTGCTCCTCGTTCTTCAGCGCCCGACTCATCCGCTATAGCCCCGCCGACCAGCCCTTAGGTTTTGGTGTTTTGACACCAAAGGGGGAGAGGGTTCGAGTATGTAGACTCAGGGGGAGCGTCTTTTAGGGGGAGCGTAGTTAGCTTTTAGTCTTTTATATACATTTGGAGTTTTATTTGTGTGATACACTATTACTATTATGCATTCGTGTGTTTACTTTCATGCATTCTATTATATCTATGTGATAGTGATATCTACATGATTGTGATATATGACATGTGTGCTCTCTACTTTGAATTCTTTAATATGTCATATCACTTGAGCTATGATCATTTGCCTTTGATTCTGTGTTTTTACTCCGATGCAAATGAGTCTTTCTTATTGTACTCATGCTTATTTCATATCATTTGAGTACATGATGGCTTGGGTTATATAAGCTTGACTAACTCTTTTGTTCTTATTGCTAAAAGCTTATATGATCCAAGCATGTTAAAAACCTCAACTCTTTCACATACTCGAGGTTGTATTGTCATCAATCACCAAAAAGGGGGAGATTGAAAGCATCTAGGCCCCTAATTGGGTTTCGGTGATTAAAGACAATGTTAGATTACTGTGACTAACATGTGTTTTGCAGAGGAAATTAAGTTAGGTCACGGTAATGAAGATCGATTGGGCAATCATGGTTGTCATGCCCCTACGATGGAAATCGTTTTGGTTTTCAAAGGATGGACGATAGGGTTAAGGTTGACTAGTTCTAAGTGTCGATTGGAGTTGGAGAGACACTTAGAGTGGTTTAGGACTTTGTTTTTCCTTTGGCCATACTATTAAGGGGGGTATGGATGGGTAGCTTGACCTAGGTGAGTCTAGTGAGTTAGGTGTGGTGCACACTTGTTAAAACTAGCACTAGGTAGCTCCTAAATATGCCTAAGATCCTTTGAAGCAAACTTCATTCACAAATGATCGAGAGTTGGAAGTGAATGGAGGGTCAAAGAATGACCGGCCGCTGGCTCCGGTGCGACCGGACGCTGGCCGCAGGGTCCGGTCACTTCATTTGACTGAGGTGAACTAGTCTGGTTTGACCAGATGCTGGAGAGGTCAAGTGACCGGACACTGAGGGCCAGCATCCGGTCGACTCTAGTAAGGTTACAGAGAAGAGAATCTGTGATCGGACGCGTCCGGTCAGTGCTGACCGGACCCTAGGGGTTCTACGTCCGGTCGAGTACAGTAAGCTTCTAGTGAGGTTAAAATGGGACCGGACGCGTCCGGCAGTGGTGACCGGACCCTGCCAGAGTCTGGTCACCCCACAGAGGCACATAACGGTTCGTTTTTCAGCCCATATTATAAATAGAAGCTCCACTCATGTGTGGAGTTACTTTTGCTCATTTCAACAGCTGAAACACACCTTAGAGAGTGCCAAGAAGAGCAAGGTCCTAGTGAGGTGATTGAGATTTGAGAATCCAAAGAGAGCTCTCATTAGTGAAGATCAAGAGTAGCAAAGTGTGCATCCACCCTTCTCCCTAGGCTTGTTGTGGTCAAGTGAGAGTTCGTGCTTGTTACTCTTGGTGATCGCCATCACCTAGACGGCTTGGTGGTGATTGGGAGCTTGGTGATCATCCGGAGAGCTTGTGGATGACCTAACTCAAGTTGTGAGTGGTTGTGGGTGATTCACCGCGACGAAGTGTCAAAGAATCAACCCGTAGAGAGCACTTGGTCCTTGCGTGGATCAAGGGGGAGCTACACCCTTGCACGGGTTGAAGCGACCTGATTTCCACGAAGGGAAATCCAC
Source organism: Miscanthus lutarioriparius (assembly GCA_904845875.1). Classification (NCBI taxonomy): domain Eukaryota; kingdom Viridiplantae; phylum Streptophyta; class Magnoliopsida; order Poales; family Poaceae; genus Miscanthus; species Miscanthus lutarioriparius. The sequence goes on along the minus strand of CAJGYO010000004.1, from coordinate 100,734,020 downwards.
AGAGTCGAAGTGTAATAAGACGTTGTAGATCATATTACCCAAATTCCAGTCAAATATCACATCCATACAACGATAATATCAGAGTACAAATAGTGCGGAATTACATAAATTATTACATCACCGCATTGGCGGAATCAAAAGTAGCATTCAATCAGAACAGCTTGAAGATAAGATCGCCAAACTCGAGCGTAGGAACGAACCCCTCAACCGTCAAACTCCTCGGAGCTATACTCCTCAGCAGAACCTGTGTGCCAAAATTTATCAGTACGATTTATACTGGCTACTCCCACCCTATGAGCATTGCTTTTGTGGAAATTGGATGCAAGTTGGATTTAATCAAAGGAACCTATAAAGCTAGGGTTTCCTATGTATTAGCATATCAAGTACATAATAATAGTTGGTCAAGTTTTAACACCATTCCCACACCCATTCCACCCCATTCCCATTCCAGAGCTAGGTTTCGATCCTAGGATCGATATACCACCATCTCCACACCATCACCATACCACACCCATACCATCGCTCAGTCGACAGGCCAACTCCCTCTCGGCACTGTCTCAAGGCCCATAGCCCCAGGCTGCATCCGAACACTCACTCCCGGGGGGAGAAAAGAAGGACTCATCTCACTATCTAGTTTAAGCGAAACCCAAGAAAGGTCCATAGCCGACAAGTTGGCATATGTATCGATCGATCAACCATACACTCTGCAGAGGTTTTACATAACCACAAGATCCGCCTTCCTCGCTGACCGTCGTCAACTGGGCTGATTCCGACCGCTTGCTAGCCAAGGATAATGCCACTCTACCATTCAGCCCTAGTACACACCATGTCTAGTCTGGGGTGGCTAAAACTGTGAGTCATGAGCCGGGTCTACAAGGTCTCCATGAAGTCTCGGAAGGGTGTGGGGGAAATCCTCCGCGCCCCGTACCTCCCTCACACTGTCCGCTATCAACCTAGCAGTAGTGGCAATATCCTACCAAGTAGTCCGGCCATCCCGCACCATATAGGGCGAGTGGTACGTAAGGCTTCCCGATGAATCTGAGTACTAGTAAGTCCTTAGGGATGACCAAGCCAGAATGTCTTCATCAGGGTTTCCATTTACCGTGCCACCACAGCACCTCCATCCTTGGCTCCTCCCATCACAGGATCACACCCAAGGCCACCTCATATACCATTTACCCACCATAGGTATCCATTGCAGGGGTGCCCAGGTAGCACCCCATGGCAAGACTTGCCCCAGGCTCGTCGTATACTCCAACTTGGTCGACACAACCCTCACCCTCCACGCACCCAAGTCACACACGCAGCACTCTCCCATAGTCCAGATAACACCAGTTTCCACCACGCATCAATGTAGTGCAAGCTTAGTAGAAGTAATAAGCAGTGAAATATAGTAGCAAGCGTGTGACTAGCCTAACAGCAGGGTGAGCAGGGGTAAGGTTGCGTTAAGGTAAAGGTCATCAAGAAAGCATACTACCATGCAAGTCCTATCATAGTGTGATCATAACAATAAAGTAAAGCACTAGCATTTCTATTTTTGCCATGCGTAATAGGTGCTACGAGATTGGGTGGGATGTGGCACCTTCAGTGTAGTCGTCTCCGTACTCCTCACGGAACTCACGATCCTTGTCCGTCCGGTTCTCCTCCGAGTCTACAAACGATCGCATTATAGTCGCGTTAGCGACGTCTATAGAATAGCACAAAGATGCAATGAAAATTCAAAAGAACCAAATGCACTCAAACATGGGTTCATTGCGTAGAGCTTGATTTTAGATGAATTTTGGTCCTGGTTTCGTATTTTTCTGAGGTCACATGAATTAGTTATGAATTTCTGAAGATTAAATGCATTTCTAAAAATGAAAAAGGCTGAATTAATCCTGGGCTGACACGTGTCACGCTGTGACTGGTCCATGTGGCATGCTGATGTCAACATGATGTCATCATCTCGGTTCCGAGCTGACAGGCGGGGTCCAGCTGACGTCATCAACGTCATCAATTCCGACAGGTGGGTCCAGGGGCTCTTGGGTCACTGACATGTGGGTCCGGCCAAAGTCAACGTCGAGTCAACGGTCAACGGGTCAGGGTCAGTGACGTGTGGGGCCAGGGCTGCTGACATCAGCAGCTGATGTCATCGTGACATCAGCATGACGTCACCCTGGCTGTGTTGGCTTGTGACGTGTGGGTCCCGCGTGACGTCAGCATGATGTCACCCACCGACATGTGGGTCCTGAGGCTTTGTGACACTGACACGTGGGGCCAGGTCAACTATCAACGTTGACCGGTCAACAGTCAACATGGACTGGGTCCAAACTGGGCTGGTTGGGCCTGGATATGGGTTGTATTTGGGCCGGGCCGGCCCGGACATGTGGCGTGCTATGGCACTGCCACGTCACAGCCATGGGCCTTTACTGGGCTCTGATTCTCAGCGCTGGCTCACGGTGGACCAAGAGGTGCTGGTCTATGGACCTAAGACAGGGTCCATGGTGGACCAAGTCCACCCTTCCTCCTACTGGCTTAGCCTACGTGCACCGAGTTCATGCGTGTGTGGCCGGCGAGGGGATTTTCCCCTACTTCCTTGCCGGCGTGTTCCCGCCGGCGATGTGCTTATCGGCGAGCTTCCGCAGCGGTGCTAGCGCCCAATTGACACGGGGAAAAGCACTGCCAGGCCTCGGCGACTGCGATGGTGGGGTTGGGGCGATGATTAGGGTTTCCTAGGTCTGTGTCCACGGCGATCGGCGGCTCGACGTGGCGGTGCTCACCGGTGAGGCTTCTCGGGGCTGTTCGAGGGGTCCTGGTGCCCTGGTTCCTTTCATGCGGCTAGCGGGCGACGGGTAAAGTGCCAACGGTGACCAAAGGGCATGGCGGAGTGCGCGCGCGGTGGTGGTGCACGGCGGAGCTCCAGCCAGGGTGCAGTGCTCGTGGCCAGGGTGCTATGGCCGGCTATCGATGACTCGGTCTATGCGACTGTTCTCTAGACGTCATGGCGGTGCCACGACTACGTCCTAGTCCGGCAAGGGGGCCGGGTGCACGAGTGGTGGTGCACGGCATGACGGTGGCATCGTGAGCGCGGTGTGCACACACTCTGCTACGGCGTCCAAGGGCTCAGAGGTGGTCGCGGGTGTGCACGTGAGTGTGCTGTGCTTGTGTACCTAGAGGCCGGAGATGTCATTGGCCTACACGCTCACGGTATTGAGCGCCATGGCTAGAGTAGCAAAGTCCGGCGGCAAGCAGGGGAGAGTCGGGCGCTCACCGTTGGTGCCGACGGTGAATGGATGGTGGTGCAGTGGCGGGTCGTGGCCGTGTAGCTCCGGAAGCAATGCAGTGCAGTGCTGAACTGCGTCAGTTTTGAAGACGACGGCGTCGTCTTCGACTCTGGCAGCACGCGGGTGGCTCCGATCCTCCTCTTCCTTGCTCCTCACTCGTTCCCTCTTCTTCCTCTATCCTCTCTGGCTCAGGTGTGCGGTGGATGGACACAAGGTGGCGGCGGGGCGATGGGACAAGCTCTAGGGCACCCGGGGCCGAGGCTTTTATAGCCGAGCTCGGCCATGGAGCTCGGTGAACGGCGGATGGGGATCAAGGGCGATCAGAGGCGCGTACTTGCATCCAACGGCACGCGCGTGGTTGCGTGGGTGCGGCGCCAAGGGGACAAGGTCGTGCCCCGGGCGTGACCCCCTGGCCCGCCCCTGCCATTGCTGTCGGCCTCTGGTCGCGTGGTGGTTGAGGCGTGGGGGTAAGACGACACTGTGGCGGGGGTGCGGCTGACATGCGAGGCCAAGTGGCAGCGGCAGCAAGGGAAAGCGGGGAGGCGCGCGGGCGTGGGCGACGCGCGCTGGGCTGCTTGCTGGGCTGGCCGCGCGAGTTGGGCCGGCCTGCTGCTGCATGCTGGCGGGGCTGCTTGCTGGGCTGCTGCACGCTGGTGAGCCGAGAAGCTTCTTCTTCTTTTCTTTTTCCTTTTTCTGTTTTCTTTTTCTTCTCCTTTGGTTGAATTCATATTGGGTTTGAAATTCGAATTCCAAATTGGTGCACCATATTCATTGGGGTTTTAGATATGAGGCCCACCACATTCGTTTATATATTTTAGGAATTTATTTAGCTATTTTGTATAACAACATAGGTGTAGTTTGTTATATATAAAAAAATAGAATTAGTTTTCTGTTTTTACACATTTATCCTTTGGTTTGAATAATAATTACTTTATGGTGTGTTTCTTTAAAGGAGTTTTTAGGCATTACATAAAACAGATGAAAATCCAAATCACCATTTTAGTTAACAATGTATGCAACACTTTGTTTGTTGGAAATTAAATAAACATAACTAACAAATGACAAGCCATGCTTATGTGTTGACTTGGGTTGGGGTTAGACCTAATGCATCTCTTAGGTTGGGTTTCTATACATGACACTCATCATCACATGGGAGTTTTGAGAAAAATTTTGTAGTTGGTATTTTTGGTGTATGGATTTTTGGGTTGTTATAGTCCTACCCCCTTAATAGAATCTTGTCCCTGAGATTAAAGCATAACGTACTCTTCGAAGAGGTAAGGATATCGTAGCTGGAGGTCAGACTCTTTCTCCCATGTTGCTTCTCTCTCAGTGTGATTACTCCATTGGATCTTGCACATAGGAATAGTTTTGCTTTGGGTCTCTTTGGTATCTCTTCCTAGAATTCTTATAGGATGTTCTTTATACTCAAGTGTATCTTGAATGTCAAGTGTATCAGTTGGAACCACTTCATCGGGCACTCACAAACACTTGCGTAGCTGTGAGACATGGAATACGGGATGTACACCCGCCAATTCCTCAGGTAGCTCAAGTTTATAAGCGAGCTTCCCAATCCTCTTGCAAATCTTGTATGGGCCAACAAATCTAGGGGCAAGCTTGCCTTTCACATGGAATCTGACAGTCCCACGTAGCGGGGATACCTTGAGATAGACGAAGTCTCCCATATTGAACTCAAGTTCTCTTCTCCTTTTATCAGCATAGCTCTTGTATTGACTTTGAGCAATCCTCAAATTCTCCTTCACTTGAGCAACTCCTTCTTCTGCATCCTGAATCTTAGCGGAATCAAAGAACGATCTTTCACCCGGTTGAGACCACATCAAAGGTGTCTTACAAGGTCTGCCATACAGAGCTTCAAACGGTGACATCTTGATACTGGCTTGGTAGCTGTTATTGTAAGAGAACTCTGCATAGGGTAAGCATTTCTCCCAATCCGAGCCATAATTCAGTACACTAGCATGAAGCATGTCTTCTAAAATCTGATTTACTCGTTCTGTCTGTCCATCTGTCTGTGGGTGATAAGCGGTACTGAAATCAAGTTTGGTTCCAATGGACTTGTGCAGGGCTTCCCAGAATCGGGACACAAACTGAGGACCACGATCAGATACAATACTAGTGGGAGCTCCATGCAGTCTAAGAATATCTCAACATATAGATCTGCTAATTTTTCGACATTGGTCTTGGTCTTAACTGGTACAAAGTGAGCAATCTTGGTCAAACGATCAATAATCACCCAGATGGAATCATTGCCTTTCTGTGAACGGAGAAATCCAACTATGAAATCCATGGATATGCTCTCCCATTTCCACTCGGGAACGTCAAGAGGCTTTAGCAACCCTGCAGGCCTTTGATGTTCAGCCTTGACTCTATTACAGGTGTCACATCGTGCCACATGTCCCTCAATGTCTATCTTCATGCCTTCCACCAAAAGTGTTTCTTCAAGTCTTGATACATCTTTGAACCTCCAGGGTGAATACAGTACTTAGAATCATGAGCTTCTGACAGAATTTCCTCTCGTAGGGCTGGCTCAGAAGGTACAAAGATTCTGTCCTTGAACCAGATGGTCCCTTGTTCATCTTCATGGTGGTTGGTCTTGTAGCCTAGTTTCATCAGACCACGAAGATATTCGATCTCTTCACAATTTTTCTGAGCTTGACGAATGCGATCTGTGAGATCATACTGTATGCGGAGCTCATTCAATAAGCCATGCGGTAGTATCTCAAGTTGGAAATCATCAATCTCTTCCTTGAGCTCAGGTGGTACGGATTCAGTCATCAAAGTGTGACAGTAACTCTTATGACTGAGAGCATCTGCGACTACATTAGCTTTTCCTGGATGATAGTGAATTTCTAGGTCATAGTCCTTGATCAACTCAAGCCATCGGCGTTGCCTCATATTCAAATCTTCTTGAGTGAAAAAGTACTTCAAGCTCTTGTGATCCGTATAGATATCACACTTGTTGCCTATCAAGTAGTGCATCTAGATCTTCAAAGCATGCACAACTGCTGCTAACTCAAGATCATGAGTAGGGTAACGGTTCTCGTGTTCTTTCAACTATCGAGAAGCATAATCTATCACTCTTCCATCTTGCATCAGTACACAACCAAGTCCTTGACGGGATGCATCACAATAGACCACGAAATCTTTGCTGATATCAGGCAATGCTAGCACAGGAGTTGTGGTAAGCTTCTGTTTCAATTTTTGGAAGCTTTGTTCACACTCGGGCGTCCATTCAAACTCCTTAGTCTTCTTCAGGAGGTTGGTCATTGGACGGGCTATCTTAGAAAAGTTCTCGATGAATCGGCGATAATATTCAACCAATCCCAAGAAACTTCTGACTTCTGTCACATTACGGGGTTGTTCCCATTCTTTCACAGCCTCAATCTTAGCTGGGTCAACTGCAACACCTTCAGCTGATAGTACATGGCCTAGGAAGGCAACTTCCTGTAGCCAAAACTCACATTTGCTGAACTTTGCGTAGAGCTGATGTTGGGCTAGTTTCTCAAGTACAGTTCTTAGATGATGTTCGTGTTCTTCAGCGGTGGGTGAATAGACAAGGATGTCATCAATGAATACTACCACGAACTTATCCAGATCATCCATGAAAACCTTATTCATCATGTTCATGAAGTATGCGGGAGCATTCGTGAGTCCAAAGGATACCATAGTGAACTCAAACTGCCCATACCTAGTCACGAAAGTTGTCTTCGGGATGTGACTCTCTCGAATCTTCATCAGATGATAGCTAGATCTGAGATCAATCTTGGAGAAATACTTGGCACCTCTGAGCTGGTCAAGTAGATCATCAATTCTTGGCAGAGGGTACTTGTTCTTGATGGTGACTGCGTTCAAGTTCCGGTAATCAATGCACATTCTCATCGAGCCATCCTTCTTCTTAACAAACAGAACAGGGGATCCCTAGGGTGAAGCACTGGGTCTAATATATCCCTTCGAGATGAGCTCATCAAGCTGTTTCTTGAGCTCGGCCAGTTCATCAACTGACATGCGATAGGGTCTCTTGGCAATGGGTCCTATTCCCGGCAAAAGATCAATAATGAACTCTACATCACGGTCTGGTGGCATGCCCAGTAATTCTTCAGGGAATACATTGGGATAGTCTCTGACCATAGGCACATCATGAACTGTCTTCTCCTCTTTTTGTGATTCTGAACTTGCTTTAAGGGCACATAGGATAGAGGTGGACTTTCCGGACTAGGGTTCACATCTAATGACTTGGCCTGATGGGTGGGTCACTTGGACGTATCTAGGTGAACATGATATGATACCTCGGTGAATGGTTAGCCAATCCATGCCTAAGATGACATCTAGGTTAGTGGAAGGTAACAGGGTTAGGTCGGCTTTAAAGGTAAGACCCTCAAGGGTAAGACTCACTCCCTTACAGATGTGGGTGCATTTTAGGTCTCCTAAAGGTGAGCTGGTGATGATAGGCTTTTCACGTGGGGTTATAGGCAGGTCATGCTCTCGTGCAAACTTGGATGATATGTATGAACAAGTTGCTCTAGAGTCAAATAGAACTGATGCAGTATTGCCATTAACTAAAAATATACCGTACACAACGTCAGGGGCAACCTGTGCTTCCTCAGCGTCTAGATGGTTGAGACGTCCACGGGTAGCAGATCCCTGGAACTGAGACTTCTGAGCGGCTGAGTTCTGAGGGCATTCAGCGGCTTTGTGACCCGGTTGGCCACAAGCGAAGCAGGTGAAAGGCGCACCGCCTATAGGGGTTGGCGCGGGTGCCTTCCAGTTTCCAGTGCTTGGTGCGGAGCAATTCTGTGCTGGGCGCTCATTCACAGAGCGGGAATGGTTGAAACGATCCTGAGTGTTGCAGTCCTAAGCATAACGGTCCTGGGTATAACAATCCTGAGCAGGGCGGGAGTATTTGGTGGTGTAGCCTCCACCACCCTTACTTGATCCAGGGTTGTCATCCCTATTGTGGCGTAAGTGTTCCCTAGATGGTGCATCTCTGTGGAACCTCTTGCGACCATGTCCACAGAAAGACTCCTCAGGCTTACGCTTCCTCTCCCTGTACTCTTCTCTAGCTTCAGCACGGTCCTTCTCAATCTGGATGCAGCGATCCACCAGAGCACGCAACGTGTTACTCTCAATACCACCAAACTTCAGCTTGATGTGCGGGTTAAGTCCCTTACGGTAATAGTACAGCTTCTCCTTCTCAGAGTTCACAACATAGGAAGGTGCATAGCGTAGAAGGTTGGTGAAATGAGTAGTGTACTCGGTCACCTTGTCCTTTCCCATCTTGATGTTGCGGAACTCCTTGGCTTTGGCCTCCATGATACCCTTGGGAATGTGATACTCAGTGAATGCTTCGGCGAACTCATCCCACGATATATTGGCAGGGTCCTCATGGGAATCACTGAAACTGTCCCACCAGGCGCGTGCTACACCTGTGAGCTGGTGTGTGGCAGCTCCAACACACTCATCGTCGGTGAAAGTGGTGAGGTCAAGCTTCTTCTCCATCTCCTTGAGCCAGTCATCGGCCACAAGTGGGTCAGGGTCGGTGCCATCATATGTGGGTGGCCTCAGCTTCAGAAATCCTTCCAGCTTCCTTTGGAAGTCGTTCTGCTGACCTCCCTGGCGATGGTTTGCTCCGTCAACAAGGGCTGCAAGAAGCTGGGTCTACTGCGCCATCACTTCTACCAGGTTCGGTGGTGGTGGTGGCGGAATGTTCTCCTCAACAGGCGGCGGGGTATTCTCCAGGTTGAAGGGTATCCCTCCACGTCCACGGCCACGGCCACGGCCACGGTTGTTGCCACCACGGCCCCTGTTTGGTTTGGCTGGTTCGGGGATGGGCGCACGTCCATGGTTCATTAGTCGAGCAGATCGGCGGTTTGGCATCTGCAACACGGATCATAGGAATTTTAGTGCTTGTGCCATAAGTGCTTATAATTCAATATGATTACATGATTTTAACGATTTTAAAGAAAAACATTTATACTATCCAACACTCATTACAAAGAAGCAATAAGATCCATAAGATGCAATAAGATCCAAAACGTTCATTACATGGGTTTTATTACATAGCATCATCTCTAGTAGCTACACTTGAAGACGTGCGAGAATCGTACTATGCATAGTGTCTCATAATACATCTCATAAGGGGTACATCATGGGGTACAACTTATGGAAGCCACTGACATGACTCATGACCACGCAAGGTCATCTACTCTAACTCGTACACCGCAGCTAGGATACGACTGTTCTCGATCTCGATCTACTCGTCAGACTTGTGAAGTCGGGACATGTACTTCAAGGCCTCAGCGAGCTCCTCAGTAGGCTTGGCTCTAGGTAGGGTAGGGCAGGCATCTAGGTTGAGGCCAGTCAGGGCTAACTCAAACTCCTCTATCCTCGGCTTCGTCTTGCTGCGAATCTCCTTGGGTAGCTGATCCCACATACCCTTCATCTCCCTGAGGCGCTTCTTGTTAGACTTCTGCCAAGCCTACCAAGTCCTCTCACACTTGTCCTGTAGGTACTCGTTCTGCCTAAGTGCCTCGATCAGGTGACCTTGGTTGCGAATGGCCTTCTTCCTGAACTCCTCTAGCTCCTAGGTCATGGTCTTGTTCTGAGATTGGATTTTCAGCATATCAATCCCCTTGGACCTCTCTCTGTCTCCTTTGTGGTTGAACTCGGCCTTCTTGTCGTCCAACTCCCTCTACAACTCGAAGACCTTGCTGTCAAGGTAGTAGTTCCTGTTGCCTAGGTCGGCTGCTTTGTCCTATAAATCAACGACCTCGGCTCTGTGGACTTCTTCACGATGGTTGAGCTCGTCCTGTAGCTTGGCAACTGCCTCGAGCAGACTAGCTCGCTCCTTTGCTCCCTATGAGTCTCGCTCCTGGTACTCCCACAGAAGGGCCCAGTCCTGACGTCTCTTCTGCTCAAGCTGGGTCACGTACCTGTCCTGCTCTAGTAGGTGGATAGCTGAGACATGAAGGCATTTGTCCTCCTCTGCAAAGATAACTCTGTCGGCTGCGAAACTTTGCTCACTAGGGGTGAGGCTGAGGTCGAGGGCATAGGGAAGTAGACGGAACTCTATCGTCTTCAGGTGCTCGTAGTAGTCCCTCATCACTCTACGAAGTGCCTTGTGTGAGACAGCTCGCAGTCCCTCCTCAATTGTGTCCTCTATAGTCAACTCGGTGAAAGCTGGGGCAGAAGGTAAGGTAGTGCTAGCTGGGAACTCGACTGAGGTGACAACTGGTCCATCGATTCCTCCATCCTGAGTTGTCTTCCCGGTGCAGGTGACCTTGACAAGCTCGTCAGGGACTCCTAACGTGATGAGAACATGGCAGAGGATCTGTGCAAAACCCCCGAGCTCACGTAGGTCGAAGGTAAGCTTGGCGTGGTCCAGAGGTAGCGGTCCTAGAGGCGGCCATTCGACGTTCGTTGCCATCTGCATGTTTTAAGGAAACAGGTGTTAGCAGGTCAATTATAGATAAGCCTTGCATAGAAGTAAATGCAGGGTCGGTATATAACCGAAAGAAGGGTTGTTCACGTCCTATTCTATCATCCATTTCTGAGGGTTTCGTCCTATGGTCAAGCCTGGCTCTGATACCAACTAAAGCGACCTGATTTCTACGAAGGGAAATCCACAGAGTCGAAGTGTAATAAAACTGTTGTAGATCATATTACCCAAATTCCAGTCGAATATCACATCCATACAACGATAATATCAGAGTACAAATAGTGCGGAATTACATAAATTATTACATCACCGCATTAGCGGAATCAAAAGTAGCATTCAATTAGAATAGCTTGAAGATAAGATCGCCAAACTCGATCATAGGAACGAACCCCTCAACCGTCAAACTCCTCAGAGCTATACTCCTCAGCAGAACTTGTGTGCCAAAATTTATCAGTATGATTTGTACTGGCCACTCCCACCCTATGAGCATTGCTTTTGTGGAAATTGGATGCAAGTTGGATTTAATCAAAGGAACCTATAAAGCTGGGGTTTCCTATGTATTAGCATATCAAGTACATAATAATAGTTGGTCAAGTTTTAACACCATTCCCACACCCATTCCACCCCATTCCCATTCCAGAGCCAGGTTTCGATCCTAGGATCGATATACCACCATCTCCACACCATCACCATACCACACCCATACCATCGCTCAGTCGACAGGCCAACTCCCTCTCGGCACTGTCTCAAGGCCCGTAGCCCCTGGCTACGTCCGAACACTCACTCCCGGAGGGAGAAAAGAAGGACTCATCTCACTATCTAGTTTAAGCGAAACCCAGGAAAGGTTCATAGCCGACAAGTCGGCATATGTATCGATCGATCAACCATACACTCTGCAGAGGTTTTACATAACCACAAGATCCGCCTTCCTCGCTGACCGTCGTCAACTGGGCTGATTCCGGCCGCTTGCTAGCCTAGGATAATGCCACTCTACCATTCAGCCCTGGTACACCCCAAGTCTAGTCTGGGGTGGCTGAAATTGTGAGTCATGAGCTGGGTCCACAAGGTCTCCATGAAGTCTCGGAAGGGTGTGGGGGAAATCCTCCGCGCCCCGTACCTTCCTCACACTGTCCGCTATCAACCTAGCAGTAGTGGCAATATCCTACCAAGTAGTCCGGCCGTCCCGCACCATATAGGGCGAGTGGTACGTAAGGCTTCCCGATGAATCTGAGTACTAGTAAGTCCTTAGGGATGACCAAGCCAGAATGTCTTCATCAGGGTTTCCATTTACCGTACCACCACAGCACCTCCACCCTAGGCTCCTCCCATCACAGGATCACACCCAGGGCCACCTCATATACCATTTACCCACCATAGGTATCCATTCCAGGGGTGCCCAGGTAGCACCCCACGGCAAGACTTGCCCCAGGCTCATCGTATACTCCAACTTGGTCAACACAACCCTCACCCTCCATGCACCCAAGTCACACACGCAGCACTCTCCCCATAGTCCAGATAACACCAGTTTCCACCACGCATCAATGTAGTGCAAGCGTAGTAGAAGTAATAAGCAGTGAAATATAGTAGCAAGCGTGTGACTAGCCTAACAGCAGGGTGAGAAGGGGTAAGGTTGCGTCAAGGTAAAGGTCATCAAGAAAGCATACTACCATGCAAGTCCTATCATAGTGTGATCATAACAATAAAGTAAAGCACTAGCATTTCTATTTTAGCCATGCGTAATAGGTAATACGAGATTGGGTGGGATGTGGCACCTTCAGTGTAGTCATCTCCATACTCCTCACGGTACTCACGATCCTCGTCCGTCCTGTTCTCCTCCGAGTCTACAAACGATCGCATTATAGTCGCGTTAGCGACGTCTATAGAATAGCACAAAGATGCAATGAAAATTCAAAAGATCCAAATGCACTCAAACATGGGTTCATTGCATATAGCTTGATTTTAGATGAATTTTGGTCCTGGTTTCATATTTTTCTGAGGTCACATGAATTAGTTATGAATGTCCGAAGATTAAATCCATTTCTGAAAATGAAAAAGGCTGAATTAATCCTGGGCTGACACGTGTCACGCTGTGACTGGTCCATGTGGCATGCTGACGTCACGTCATCATCTCGGTTCCGAGCTGACAGGCGGGGTCCAGCTGACGTCAGCATGACATCAGTACGACATCATCAACGTCATAAATTCCGACAGGTGGGTCCAGGGGCTCTTGGGTCACTAACATGTGGGTTCGGCCAAAGTCAACGTCAAGTCAACGACGAGTCAACGGTCAACGTGTCAGGGTCACTGACGTGTGGGGCCAGGGCTGCTGACATCAGCAGCTGATGTCATCGTGACGTCAGCATGACGTCACCCTGGCTGTGTTGGCTTGTGATGTGTGGGTCCCGCGTGACGTCATCACGATGTCAGCATGACGTCACCAACCGACATGTGGGTCTCGAGGCTTTGTGACACTGACACGTGGGGCCAGGTCAACTGTCAACGTTGACCGGTCAACAATCAACACGGACCGGGTCCGAACTGGGCCGATTGGGCCTGGATATGGGCTGTATTTGGGCCGGGCTGGCCCGGACATGTGGCGTGCTGTGGCGCTGCCACGTCACAGCCATGGGCCTTTACTGGGCTTCGATTCTCAGCGCTGGCTCACGGTGGACCAAGAGGTGCTGATCTATGGACCTAAGACAGGGTCCGTGGTGGACCAAGTCCACCCTTCCTCCTACTGGCTTAGCCTACGTGCACCGAGTTCATGCGTGTGTGGCCGGCAAGGGGATTTTCCCCTGCTTCCTTACCGGTGTGTTCCCGCCGGCGACGTGCTTACCGGCGAGCTTCCGCAGCGGCGCTAGCGCCCAATTGACGTGGGGAAAAGCACTGCCAGGCCTCGGCGACTGTGATGGTGGGGTCGGGGAGATGATTAGGGTTTCCTAGGTCTCTGTCCACGGCGATCGGTGACTCGGCGTGGCGGTGCTCGTCGGTGAGGCTTCTCGGGGCTGTTCCAGGGGTCCTGGTGCCCTGGTTCCTTTCATGCCGCTAGCGGGCGACGGGTAAAGTGCTGACGGTGACCAAAGGGCATGGCGAAGTCCGCGCGCGGTGGTGGTGCACGGCGGAGCTCCGGCCGGGGTGCGGTACTCGCGGCCAGGGTGCTATGGCCGGCTATCGATGACTCGGTCTACGCGGCTGTTCTCCAGACGTCACGGTGGTGCCACGACTACGTCCTAGTCCAGCGAGGCGGCTGGGTGCACGAGTGGTGGTGCACGGCATGACGGTGGCATCGTGAGCGCGGTGTGCACGTGCTCTGCTACGGCGTCCAAGGGCTCGGAGGTGGTCGCGGGTGTGCGCGTGAGTGTGCTGTGCTTGTGTACCCAGAGGTCGGAGATGTCCTTGGCCTACGCGCTCATGGTATGGAGCGCCATGGCCGGAGTAGCAAAGTCTGGCGGCAAGCAGGGGAGAGTCGGGCGCTCACCGTAGGTGCGACGGTGAATGGATGGCGGTGCAGTGGCGGGTTGTGGCCATGTAGCTCCAGAAGCAGTGCAGTGCAGTGCCGAACCGCGTCAGTGATGAAGAAGACAGCGTCGTCTTTGGCTCCGACGATTCCGGCAGCACGCGGGTGGCTCCGATCCTCCTCTTCCTTGCTCCTCACTCGTTCCCTCTTCTTCCTCTATCCTCTCTGGCTCACGTGTGCGGTGGATGGCCTCAAGGTGGCGGCGGGGCGATGGGACAAGCTCTAGGGCACTCGGGGCCGAGGCTTTTATAGCCGAGCTCGACCATGGAGCTCGGTGAACGGCGGATGGGGATCAAGGGCGATCGGAGGCGCGTGCTTGCATCCAACGGCGCGCACATGGTTGCGTGGGCGCGGCGCCATGGGGACAAGGCCGTGCCCCAGGCGTGACCCCCTGGCCCGCCCCTGCCATTGCTGTCGGCCTCCGGTCGCGCGGCGGTTGAGGCGTGGGGGGAAGACGACACTGTGGCGGGGGTGCGGCTGACATGCGGGGCCAAGTGGCAGCGGCAACAAGGGAAAGCGGGGAGGCGCGTGGACGTGGGTGACGCGCGCTGGGCTGCTTGCTGGGCTGGCCGCGCGAGTTGGGCCGGCCTGCTACTGCGCGCTGGCGGGGCTGCTTGCTGGGCTGCTGCGCGCTGGCGGGCCGAGAAGCTTCTTCTTCTTTTCTTTTTCCTTTTTCTATTTTCTTTTTCTTCTCCTTTGGTTGAATTCATATTTGGTTTGAAATTCGAATTCCAAATTGGTGCACCATATTCATTGGGGTTTTAGATATGAGGCCCACCACATTCTTTTATATATATTAGGAATTTATTTAGCTATTTTGTATAACAACATAGGTGTAGTTTGTTATATATAAAAAAATAGAATTAGTTTTCTGTTTTTACACATTTATCCTTTGGTTTGAATAATAATTACTTTATGGTGTGTTTCTTTAAAGGAGTTTTTAGGCATTACATAAAACAGATGAAAATCCAAATCACCATTTTAGTTAACAGTGTATGCAACACTTTGTTTGTTGGAAATTAAATAAACATAACTAACAAATGACATGACATGCTTATGTGTTGACTTGGGTTGGGGTTAGACCTAATGCATCTCTTAGGTTGGGTTTCTATACATGACACTCATCATCACATGGGAGTTTTGAGAAAAATTTTGTAGTTGGTATTTTTGATGTATGGATTTTTGGGTTGTTACACGGGTGCTTCAACGAGGACTAGTGGGGAGTGATGACTCTCCGATACCTCGGCAAAACATCGCCGCGTTTCCTCTCCTCTCTTTACTTTGAGCATTTACTTTGAGCATTTCAATTCTTGTCATTTACATTCCTAGAATTGCCATGTTAGAGTAGGATTGAAACTATGTTGCTAAATTTTTGTACGTTAGATCAATAGAAACACTTCTCTAGGCACAAGGGGTTAATTGGGCTAACCATATGACTTGTTTATTGCGAAGAAATTTAGAATTAGCCCAATTCACCCTCCTCTTGAACATCTTGATCCTTTCAGTTGATAGGCTTTTTTGTTATTTGCTAGGCTATTTGGCTTACCACAAATGACATTGTGTTTAACAATTGCTAACCAAAACCATTTTTACAGGTACTATTCGGGGGGGGGACATATTGTCTCTGGATCTAGATTTGTTACAACACACCAAGGAACACTCACAGATTTCAAGTACACTCTTGCCTGCTATTAGAGTCAAGATCGATATAGTTCTTTGCCTCCTATGGATGGCTGTTTATTTTTCGCATTGATTGTTAGTGTTAAACTCATTGCAAGGAGTTGGATAGACTTTATAATAATGATGGACTGATGGTTCTTCTTTTTGAAGAGGACTGAAGCAGGATTGTTTCTTTTATGTAAAAAATAGTTGGATAGCTACCTGCCATGACTATGAGTACGTAAATAGTTTGTTATGGGTTATGTTGTTGGAGATTTGATAAAGTTGTTGTAAAAGTAAAAGATGAAAACTGTTTCATAAAAACCATGCGTCGGCAACTTCACGAGAAATAATAGAAGTCACTACAACTGTCAGCCGCTTATAGACAAACTGGTAGCAAATGTCACATTTCTTATAGTGTCATGAGTGATTAAATGTGATCACAAGGCGATGTTTCCCATATGGTTTGTGAATGACAGCGAGGTTGTTTGGGTTTATATTATGACAATCAGCAGTAAATCACATTGCTATTGCCTGCATCAGGGCAGTACAAAAGTGGATTACTCCGTATAAAACCCTAGCTAGCCAGTGAGCTCTCTTTTGTTGTCATAGAGAAGGGACCGGTCTAGTGAGGAAGGCCTAATGTTAATGGACTAAGGTGCAGGATAGGAGGGGGGAGTCGTTTTCACTCTCCTCAAGAACAAAGGAAGATCCACTCGGATTTGCTCTATGCGAGGTGGCTACTAGCTCGCTTTCTTCGCCTGGAAAAGATCGCTCGAGCTGAATAGAGGATAATAACACTGGAGTAGCCTGCTTTGAGATCTGCAAGGATGGGGACAGATGTCGTCGATCAGGGCAGTGTGCTACCACAATACAGGCACTGGTTTGCATTGCAGTTGCAGCTATCACTGCTGCACAGAATCATATATATGCACTTGTTGTCTTGCATATATAGGCTTCTGCTCCTTGCTATTGCTAGTACCAAAAGAGAACGGGATGCCCTTCAAGCCCATCACTCATGTCAAGTAGTAGTAGTACTACCCATCCATCTCACCTCTAGCACGTCGCAATGCTTCTCACCCTTTATATTCGTCCTAGCTCCTTCCATTTCTGTACATCTTGCAACACAGCCGCCGAATTTTAGTGATACAACTTGTGACAGCCCCACCCCCACGGCAGCTGCTTGTGAAAATTCCTTCCGGTTGCATGGCGCAAGCGCCCTGGTCGCTACCCTCTCAAGTGGCTGTGGCGGTGGACCTGGCGATATGCCTGGCGCCGGCGGGACACCGCCTCGAGGAGGAGCAGGACCAGGTGACTGCGTGCGTCGGCGGAAAGGAGGCGCGGCTGTTCTCGTGCCTCTTCTGCAACAAGAAGTTCCTCAAGTCGCAGGCGCTAGGCGGGCACCAGAACGCGCACAAGAAGGAGCGCGCCGCCGGCTGGATCTGGAACCCCGACGTCTACGGCGACCACTACGCTGCAGCGGCGGCCATGGGCGGCAGCCTCGGTGCCGCTTCCGTGTCCTTGCCGCTCGCCTCTCATGGCGGCGGCACCGCCGCTGAGCCCCCTGCCAGCGTCAAGCCCAAGCTCGAGAGGGAGAGGCCTGACGGTGGCGAGGCGCTCTTCACGGACCACGCCTTGCTCCCGGCGGCAGCCGACCGCCCCTTCACAAGGTCGCTCGACGGCACCGTGGACGTGCTCAACTGGAGAAGGAGCTCCCGAGCGTCTGCCCCACCGGAGTGCGCGGACACCAGCGCCGCATCCTCCGGCGCTGGCGAGGAGCTGGACCTCGAGCTGCGGCTCTAGCTAGAACCGCAACGATCGACCTAATTCTGCTCGGGGAGAAAAGCTTAAGAGTTAAGACGCATCTCCCAGCTGGATCATCATCAGTCATCACTGTCCGTCTTGCCTTCACATATCTATATGATATGACTGCATATATCTGCGTCTTGTTCTTGCTCCAATAACCAAGCTTGATATGGATCGTTGTTTTGTGCTTGTTATGAAGTACTAATTAATATTCTTGTGCGAATGCAAGCGTGTGGATCTTTTGAAGCACTGTGAGTTGCTAATTACGTAGTGTTCCTTGTTGAATGGAGCACACCGCCGCCCGCGCCGGAGCAGTGCTGCCGTCAAGCTGGAGAAGCCGGCCGAAGGGCAGCACTCGCTCTCCGCGGATCGCACGTACGTGATCTTGCCAGGGGGCAGCCGACCACTCTGCCTTGCGCTCCAGCATCTCTGCCCCACACCGGCCAGCGGATCGAGAGGGCCAACAGCAACACCTTGCGGCACCTTGCCCTACAGCTCCGGCAAGGAGCTTGGCCTCCAGCTGTTTGAGCTTGTGACACTAACTAGAATGAGACGGCTGTGCATTATTCAGAATTCTAATCGTCCCGTTTGAGTGGAGGTCATATAATATTAGTACGTTTGTACTTCCTGTTGCCGTTTATGAAAAGGCGAAAAGCTGCGTCTGTCTGAAAGAAGAAGACTATTTAATTATTCACGCTTCCACGTCTTGGGTGCCTGAAATCAAAATCGACTTCAGATGACTCCGTTCGCAAAGTTGGAGAAGAAATCGGCGGCAGGAGGGGGGAGGGGAAGAGGGATGCTGCCGCGGGCGCGGTAGGGCTAGGCCAGAGCTCTGCGGCCGAGGCTGTGGTGGGGAGGTGGGTGGCGGCACGGGCGACTTCAGCATTGGCGTGGGCGAGAGCTGCGGGAGGAAGATGAACAGGGGGAGTTGAACAAGGGCGTCAGCTGGGGCATTGGATGAAAATTCAACTTCGGAGATGCGTCGCCCGATCAAAATTAGTAGTTCCCTTGATTATTAGTTTTGCCATAAACATGGGTTTTTCATCTTCATCCTCTCTCTTTTCTTTTCCCTTTTTTGTGTGTGTTGGTGCAGGATCTCAAGTCCTCGATCGTCGGATCGTGCACCATGTTGAATCCTCCCAAGAGTACGTATTAGTAAGAAACTAGGAACGCTGTGATGACTTCATTTATATAGAGTGGTTTGTCCATTTATGACACTGGAGATGTTCACGCTTTTAAATTGACTGCAATATGGCACCCGCCTGTTTGCGCACAGAGCACCCACCTCACGATGGAGGCCATGGAAAAGCTTTGGCAACAACGACAAGAGGAGCAGGGTGAAAGATGCAAGAGTGGACCGCACTGGCTAATAGAATCGTACGATGACAGCTAAAGCGGCCCATCGAGCTGCATCTGTCATGGTTGATAGGAGCCATTGATCAATGACAACTAGCATTCAATTAGGTGACCATTGATGCTGATCGATTTGGCCCTATACCATAGCCTGTCTGTTTTTTCGCGTGGACTCACTACTACAGTCAGCATTTATACAGGCGGCTGACGATGGGTCGTAGAGCCAGTTTTGCCAGCCGCCTCTACCACACCGTCTCAACAAAGAGTTTGTAGGAGCGGTTCCTAAGCCGACCCTACAAATAGATTTATAGAGGCTACAAAAATGATTTGTTGGGCGGCTGTAACACCAGCCGCCCCTATAATTTCCATTTGTAACCGCTCTTACAGTATATTTTCTCGCAATTTTTTTTTTCAAATTTCAAAATTCAAATCTTAGCAGAACATATATACATATATACATGTATGCATATATAATTCAAACATTGTATACACAAGCACAAGAATCTTAGCAGGAGGTTGAGAGTGGTCGACTCGGGGAAGCCTGTCGACGACGTGTTCGAGTGGTGGTTGTCGATGACGTTATTGGAGATGGCATGGCCGGCCCGAAGTAGTCCATCGAAGGTGCACCCGAATTGCCGATGACGTTGTCATTGTTCATCTGGATCGGCGATGCGGACGACGAGTCAATGATGCCAGCCAAGTCGTGCTGATGGCATGGGCCGCCGCAGGACGACCACGAGACAACGGTGAGGGAAGTCGTTCAGGGCTGTCGTCATGTTCCTGCCGACAATAGTCATGTAGACACGGAGATATCCGAAGAGATATATGTATATTCTGCGGAAATATATAATTGAAATAACAAAGATATGACTTTGCTTGCTCGGCAAGTGAGCATGTCTGACTCGAGAGAACTTATAGATGGCATGCTCGAATAGCCATGGTTGCCGACGAGGTGCGCCGTTGACGGGTGTCGCGACATGCTGATGGCGGCCAGGGTCGATCGGCTGAGAACGTATGACGAGATATCGATGACGAGTGGACGTAGTCGCCGCGAGACGGCGTTGGGTCATCTACGTGTGCTGCCCCGGATCGACGAGTCGAGGACGTGAGCCGCGACATGCTGACCAAGGGCTGCCGCGAGATCTGTATTGGCAACAAGCTAGGGACGCGGTTAGGTTCCTGCCAATCACAATAATACAGATGCGGAGATGTCCGGAGACAAATATTCTATATAAAGGATATTCAATCGTTAAGATATATACTCCATATACAGAATATTTAATCAGAATGAAAGGCAAAAACTTAGCTTGGTTAATTTGATGGCATCAGACCTGATAACAAAAGCCGCCATACAGGTGCATGCGTTATGAGTACATGCACATACTCGTTCATGCTGGATTTGCTTGCATGGGCCATCGAGGTGTTGTTCTCTGCTTGTTTTTGTTTAGCCCGGTGGTGTAGGAATCAGTCGACTGAGATACGTCACCTCGAAGATCGATCGTCGATGTGGCCTTCGATTCTTCTGGTGACGATGCACGTGGTGGCCAGCACCGCCCGCGGTGTCTGATCGAGGGTCACATGGACCCCATCACGTGGCTGCGGTTCCGTGGCTAGATCCGTCGAAGTGAAAGTGCAGGCGCCGCTATATGTTGCGTGATGCCGATCGTCGATGCCGCCGGTTGATCCCGCGACATGTCGCCACGACGCTGCAGTCCCGCGACAGGAGGAGCGTCGCCGCCGGGTGCCAGAATCATCGTGGACGATGCCGACGAAGAAAAATGTCTAAAACACAATATTAGTCTGAATGCGAAAGACTCCTACCTGACGTGCCAACTGTTGGATTATTTTGCTCTGGCAATATCCAGTAACGTGATCATGTAGACGTAATCAGATGGTAGCGTACGAGACACAGAGACTTATACTGGTTCGGGGCGCGGGGCGCGCTAAACCCTACTCCCGTGGTGCGGCTGCTCTTATATTTGTATGCTCAATTATAGAGATTATTGCTCCTAACTACGAAGTAGATGAAATATGTGAAACATTGGATCCCGTGTCTGAGGTCCCTATCCTCCTTTATATAATAGGAGAGGTAGGGTTACGGGCTAGCAGATTGTGTTCATAGTTCGTTATACGATATGCGTAACTGATTGATCCTAGCTATCGTCTAGATATACTCATCTTGATTTACCTTGATCCCCACGTTGGTTGATCGTGTCAGCCCTTATAGGCTTCCTCCTTGACCGATAGCTTGGTGGTAATCATATATACGGGCGATGCAGGTACCCCTGGCCCATATCTCTGACAGTGCGGGTCAGCTCTCATTTCTTTCTCTTCTTGCCACTGTAATAAAACAAGTTGGGGTTCAGTATGTCATAACATATGCGAACATATATAAAAACAGTGAGCATGCACTACTATAGAATAGCACTTCACTGTCGGCCTCATCGCTGCTGAAATTAGGAGAACCGGCAGTGTTGACCCTTCACTGCCGGTTCTTTGCTCTGAAAACCAGAAATTGATTTGGGATGTGACTGAACCGGCAGTGATGACAACTATCACTGCCGGTTTGTGTCTCTAACCGACAGTGGCTTGATGGCCATATATCACTACCGGTTCAAGCCAAAAGCCGACAGTGAATGGGCTCTATTACTGTCGGTTCTATTCATGAACCGACGGTGATAAGCCTACAACATAAAAATGCTGCAGCCGTCCTCTCCTTCCTCCTCTCTTCCATTTCGAGAACAGAGGCGCTCGTTTGGGCCTTCCCTCCATTGTTGCGGTTGCTCTTCACTATAAAGCTAGCGCTTGTATTTTGAATAATGGCTTGATCTTTTTACTTTAAGGTTAGTAACAAACATCCACTCCTTTGATTTTATTGCTTAATTAGCTTCGTTTTGATGGCTACATTGCTTGATTCTCATTCTAGTTCTTTCTCCATTCTAGAGAGCACTCTTCCAATTGGACATTTGTGCAAGGCTTAAATTATAGTGAATCCATCATCCAAAAGGTTGGTGTCTATGAACATATTTAAATTCCTAGCTAATTATTCTATAGTGGTCAAGATCATCATTGTTAGTATGTGATACTATAATTAGTTCGTAGAAGTAGAGTAGATTCTTTTATAATTTGTTGAGAAATTTAATCTATGTGTCACATAACAACACATTGTTTGAAGCTACATTGTTGTTCATGATAATGTCTCTAATTTTAGACTTATTTTTAAAATTAGTGTCTCCATTTTTATGTGGCATGGAGTAGAATAATTGTTCTTTATTATTGTGCAATAATTTTTTTATGAGGCTGCGTTTTTCAATTTATATGGGCATTGTTTGGAGCTCCATTGTTGTTCATGATCTTGTCTCCAATTTAAGTCTTTTTTAAAATAAATGTCTGTATTTTTATGTAGCATGGAGTAGAATAGTTGTTCTTCATTATTGTGCCATAATTGTTTTTTTCACTACGATTTTCAATTTATAGGGCCGGGGCTACCAATTTCAATTTTACAATAATTAGTTTATAATAATGTTTTTCAAAAATGGTACTTTCGAGCTACAATTGTTGTTCATGAAGCTCGATTTCTTATTAATTCTTTGTAATTACTGCCTCAATATTTTGTTGTGCAGAGATAGATCGAGAGTGGATGCATTTGTCCTGAACGGACAAGCGGTACATGCATGACGTTAGCCAGTTTATCACCGATGCCAAAGCCCATGCTAGGAATGGGAACCCTGTCTTCTGCCCATGCAAAGATTGCAAGAATCAAAGGAACTTTCGTCAAATTGAGTTTATACGTACGATCGCACTTGATTACCAGGGGGGTCATGCCAAACTATACGATATGGACTATGCATGGCGATGTTGATGTGAATGTTCCGTAGGAAAACGATGATGATGTGGACATGCCTGAGGTAGCCATCCACAATGCTGACGAGGAACCCGGTGTCAACACAGAACCTATGGCCACAATTAATAATGTGTTTAGGAACACGCTAGCTGACGACACCAAGGATAATAACGATCGCATTTCTCAGCTGCTACATAATGTAGAGACAGGATGTCTTAGTGAAAGACAGCTGAGAAAGCTAGAGAAAATGAGACAAGATGGCAAAGCACCATTGCATAAGAGTTATCCAATGAGCAAACTGGAGGCCGACATCATGCTGTTAGAGTTCAAATAGACAAACGGATTGAGCGATAAAGGCTTCGATCAGTTGTTAGGTATAATAAGGAAAATGTTTACACCAAAATTTGGAAGAAGAGTCATAGGGACTCAAAAGCTCCTAAGATCATGTCATCAAGGAATCATGTGGCAGAACTGCCTAATCTAATGCCTCACAGGAGTGCTTGTCTTCCATTAGACACTAAGCACTCGAGGAAGAACACTAAATTACTCGGTTCCGTCGGGCACACCCCAGGGGAGAAACCAAAAATCCACATTTTCGCCATCAGGATCACAAATGAGAGAATAAAGCTTACAACATTCTTAACTATTTCTTACATCACTTTTAGTACAATATCAGAGTATAGCATTTATCATTATGATAGTGGAATGTAATCATATTATCAGAGTTATGAATAATTTAATTGAACAGCGGAATATAAACATGTGAACAGAGTTATAGCGGAAATAAACATCTATTAATGACATGATAAAGTATTGATATATAACAACTATGACAACAGATTATAAATTTTCATTTATAAAAACCTTTGGTGAGAGTTGTAAATAAAGACTACGATCGCAGCGTAAAGGAATCCTCGCTGAGCCCACCAGGAGGAATCCACACACAAGGGTCAGCTTTAGCATCCACCTGTCACCTGCAACAGGGGGAATAAAACCCTAAGTACTCAATTGTACTTAGCAAGACTTACCCGACAGGAGAAAAGAAAAGACTCCAAGGATATACAAGGCTATCTGGCTTGTGGGTTGCATTTGCAGGAAGCATTACTAGCGTGCGTCCTTATATTTGATTTTATTAATAGCCGCATTGGTTCATTAACTAATCATTCTATGTAAGCACCTATGCTACTTTCAAGCAGGTGGTAAGCAATCAGAGTTTCCTTGTTCCATCTTCCATCTTTCATCTTCAGTTCTTACTACGATGCTAAACACGAGACAAGCCATACCGGATCGCCCCGTGATTCGCGAATCAATGCCCCCAGCTGGTTACCCTGAAAACACACACCCCACTTATACCCAAGGCACAAGCAGGACCAACCCATCACTCTCCTATCCTGGGTGTCCAGGTCCCCGTCCAAACTGGGACTCCAAGCCCCCGCCCCTGAGTCCCGGACTCAGTGCGGTGGAAGGACCTCCTCCACCAAAATAAAACCCTGATAGTCGGTCCGGAAAGAGCCGGATCCACGACAAGAGAGCAACAAGTCTTCCAAGCGCCCATACACAAGTATGTGCTCGGGATAATAAGTCTGTGACTTGCCTAGATGCCTTATGCAATGACCGGTCCTTAACCGACCAGGCAGGGAAAACAGTGTAACCAAGCTATGCCCCGTGTCCATGGCGGCACAACCTCTTACACCCACCAATACCCAAACCATATCCCTGCCCGGTCACCATTTTTCCTTTCCACCATTTATATTTTCCAAGTGATAATATTACAGTAATATATTTCCTATCTCTCGCGAGTGACAGACAATCACTCGACTTCTACCGGAGTCCTGTAGCATAGCAATCTACACGATCCTGTCATACTAGTAAGACTCATAGGATAAAGATATATATGCAGGTGGGTTTCATTCAACTCCTTAAAACTTAATGCACAAATATAATTTAAACTGCAGAAAGTAGGGGTTATGCATCGGGGCTTGCCTAGGTAAGATATATTAAAAAGTTAGTATCTGCATCTTCAGATCATCCACCCTCATCTGGATAGTAAGCCCATTGCATCATCTTCGAATTCCCAATCATCCTTCACTTGATCCGTTGATCCATCATCGTACCTATATGATATGCATGCGATGCAATGCAAAGATGTAATTAATCAACTGCAATCGTGACTCGTAAAATACGACGTACGCCCCTTGAGTTACGGCTAGTTCTAACGACGATCGTACTTAGGCTACATATACACGTTGTCGGATAAGGCGTCATATCCCAACAATTCTTTTAGTTATATAAACCAATGTGTTTCTTTATTTCATTCTATTGATTTAAGCCTTATTCAAAATAGAGCATCATTAGCTACCTAACAACTGATTATCCTGGAGCTACAAAACTTACCACGAGTACCTAATATAGCTAGGAACCTACTGCAAAGATTTTAGATCCAATACTATTACCAATTTATCATGGAAGTTCCTACAAGTTTATATTTTACAATATTAAGTATCGTAGATTAATTATATAGCTCCCAAAAATATTACCAACCTCTGTGAACAAAATATACTAACATGTAGAGCATCATTTGAGGGGACTAACAAAACTGGTTTCGCTATTTTTGGACTCCTATGCTATTTTATATTGCTTTTACAACTTTAATTCCAAAACTAATTTAACAAATGCTTTGGAAAACTAAGAGGACCAGTGGGCTGGCAGCTCGGACGAGCAAGCAACGGCCTAGGCGGATGGGCGCGCGGTGGCCTAGATGGCGAGCAGCGGCCCAGAGGACGCGCGGCCCGGGCGGGTAGTGGCGCGGACGGCCCATGAGGTGGGTAGACCGCAGCCCAGCAACACAGGCAGCGGCCCAGCAGGCGGCAATGGCTGGCCAGCCCAGCTACAGGCAGCCAACGGCCCACGCGCGGCGGTCTAGGCGTGCAGTCACGACAGACCGGCCCAGTGAGCCGGCCCAACACGGTTTGGGCACAGTGGCGATGGCATAATTGCGAAACAGCCCCTACGCTTTTCTCTAATCAATCCTAGGTCCATAGTACTGTTCAATGAGTCATGTATTTTTGCAGTAAAGACCCCGTATAACGTTTCTTCTTGGATTCTCACCCATCTCACCTTCCCTTTCTCCCAATAGCAGAGCGCGGAGCAGAGTAACGGAGGAGGGCCGGCACCGACGGCGCCGCCATGGCAGGAGCGCTTCACTGGCGCGGGTGACGGCGGGGCACCAGCGCGCGGGCGCTGCGGCTCGGGCACGGACTCCGGCGAGGCGCTGTGGCTATGCTCCAGCGCAGGACACGGTGGGGACGCTGCGGCTCCGGTGGCAAAGCTTGTGGCGGCAATGGCAGCGGCCATGGCGATGGGGCGCTGCGGCGGGACGGCGCAGGTCCTAGCGGGACAGCAGGAACCGCGGCGGCTCGGCCGGGCACAACCGGTGGTGGCACGGCCACACACACGGCGGCCGTGACAGGTGGCTGCACGGCGGTGGCAATGCAGCCGGCGGCTCTCGGCTTGGCTAAGGTGCCTCAGACGGGGAGGAGAACGAGGCGGAGGTCGCGATGGTGCTGCGACAGCAGGGCGCCCGTGATCGCACGGCGTGAGGCGTGGCCACGGCGAGGACGCATGACGTGGGGATGGAATGGCTCCATGGCAAAGGGGTGCGGGGAGCAAGTCAAGCGAAGCCATGCACAGCTCTGGTGAGCGGAAGGAGAGTGGATTGTTGGCCTGGCAGTGGCAAGCAGAGAGAGGTCATGCGTGGGGAAAGGAAGGGGAAGGGTAGCTTGGGGAAACTGCTGGCCAAGTGACGCGGTCGCTGCGGTTGTGGAAGGAGCAGCGCTGCTGCACTGGCACGACGGGAAGCAAGCAGCTTGGCATCCACTGAAGCAAAGGGAAAAGGGCAGCAGCAAAGAAAAAGGGAGAAGGAGACGACACGACGTAGGCAACGTCGTACGTGACCAGAGCACGTACGAGGGGATAGTGGCGTCAATGCGAAGGGACAGTAAAGGCAGAGAGCACGCCAAGAGGACAGACGGAGACAAGGAAGGACGAGGCCAAGGCTTGGTGAGTCTCGACACGGCCAATAGAGAAAAACAAAGAAGGGGACCGCAGTGGCAGGGAGACGTCCCGCCGATCAATTCGCTTTCTATTCCAAAGTCAACCACGACAGCCAACAGCTTGGCACAGCGTGGACGATGCCGGTGCACGTACAGGCAGGGAGTACTGGCGTAAAAGACAAGCAGAGTCTGAGGGAGCGAGCAAGCGGGGAGGCAGGACTGACTCGGCCTAACTCTACCATGGCGCGACGTTAATAATTTGGATGACGGATTTATCTCAGGACAGGGAAAACGGACCACCGTATTTAAGCATCAAGCGGTCAGGACGGCTGCTGTCGCAGGTACGTTACTAATTTATCCTAGGGACTAAAACGAGTTTATACGTGAACGTAAATATGTCCCTAGGCCAAAGCTTTTCAACCACGCGTACTTATCCTAATAAACACAGGAGTGTATATATATATCTTTTCATTTATTAATGGATTTTATTTTATATATAAAAGTTGCTTCTTATGCTTAGTCTAATATAACAAACCGTTTGCTAGAATCGTCGTCAGACATTCATAAATATTCCTACGTACGGCGTAGTTTAACTTGAGCGCTTAATTCGAGTCTACGAAACTAAGTCACATAAGATTCGCTTATCGCTTCACATATGTTTTAAATAAAAAATTCGAGAAACTCGTTTCGAAAGTTTTACTTAGGCCTAAATTGCGGCGCTAAATAAGATCGTAACACCGGGGTGTCACAAATCAATTGCGTACAGATTAGAACTAGCTGATTCGGATGCGAAAACTAGAATCGGCTTTCTTCAGATAGCGCCAGCGGATAACGACAAAGGCTATGATTCGGCGCCAAGAAGAAACATGCTGGACTCTACAAAAAGGAAAAGATTAGAGTCCAAGTTATCTTAAATTAGGAATGTTTTCTTTAGGGCCAAAAATTGTGATGAGTCATGCTTAGACAGGAGTTGTGCGTAGGTCCCGAGTATAAATATCAAGCCCCGGCTATTGTAAAAAGGACAATCAATCAATCCAATACACAAGTTATTTACTTTTTTGGCTCTGGCCACCCTTAGGAGTAGGAGTAGAGTAGATCTCGGCGAGTTCTTCAGCAAGTACGACTGCATCGATCCGGTCCACCTCCACTGCTTGTTGTAAGTACCGTCATGGCTTATACCTCTGTTTGTACGGCTGCATCGATTCGGTCGACCTCCACTGCGACTCTGGTATGCGTTAGTTATTGATTCTTGCCTAGTTCAAGTATGGCTGCATCGATCCGGTCGAGCCCCATTGCATGAACCAGATCAAGGTCAAGTTATCGGCTCTACCTTAGGATGGCAGCATTTGGTAGATTCATTAAGTTACTAATATTACTTATTGCTTTCATTATTTATCTATTTACAGCAATATCACTCTTCCTGATTGGGATTGATCTAGATCGGCCTTATATCTTGTTTAGCCCATCGTTTGCTAATTCAAACTGATCTAATCTACACCTTAAACAATGAGTTCTATTTTATCGGCTGTTTTATGTCAATCCTGATCGTGCATAGCGTGTGGTTAAGGCGTGTTATGTCTTGAGTAGATTTATTGGTTGGCGAGAACCGTTCTATGGCCCGTTATCACAGCCTATGTGATTCTGCCTGACACACCACTGTTAGCACCGTAGAGTGGGGATCGTTATCTAGTAGATCTATTCCTGATAAGGCATGACTTTAACTATGCGCTTTGCCTGAATCGGCTATTTAGCCGATATTGAGTGCTTTCATGAACAGTTCGCATCACGAGACCGTTGAAGTAAAGATTGGTTGAAAGATATGTTAGCCCCATGATCTTATTATTGTATTACGGCCTGTATGATTCTGCCTCATGCCCCACTGATATTAGTAATGAGTTAGGGTCATCAAGTCTATTGTTATTTCTACGGCCTACATGATTCTGCCTCATGTCCCACTGGTCATAGCGATAGATGAGATCTAACATATTCATTAGATTTATCTTTACCAAACGGTTAAATGGTGTTGAATCGTTTCTTTATATAAAAATGGGTTCGGTTACTTATAATCATTGGCTCAGTACAAACCAATTATTGTTAACATTTTATTGCCATTGATTAATATCTGTTCGAATAATGACATTTACCGTGAATGATAACTGATTCTTCTTATACAACCCAATGAGCTCTAATCGATTTATTCTCATGAATATGCTAGAATCGACTATTTAGTCGATCTCCTTTCATATCGGCTCTCATAGCCGCACATTTGGGACTATCTGGCAACACCGGTAAGTTCCGCCCTTAATTACTGATGAACTTTCTCTCCTTGTCAATTACAGAGTCAAATTGACTGGCACATCTCAAGAGGAGTGCGTAGGATCGACCATCCTTGTGCTGAAGCTAGGCGGATCTATAGCTCCATCAAGCAGACCTTTCCTGGCTTGCTGCATGTGTCCTCAGCACGGGACGAAAATTCTATGTCGATAGACGTTTTTGGCACGCCTGGTGGGACCCCACAATCATCATGGCGGTTCACAATAATGACGACATCCTTATGCTACATTATGAAGATCTACCTGATGGAGATAAGGGTATCATCAGCAATGCTATAGAAGAGTTTGAGAACAAATGTTTGTTGTCTTACACCAAAACACGTGACAACATAATTGTTCAAAAATTTCCACTACCAAAAGTTCTATTACACGGGCAGACGGACACAACTGAAGCTGAATACAGGCGTTTCTTTAAAGAAGTTGTGGACAAATCTATTCGTGATGCCATATCAAGCCATAACAAAGCTTTCGTGGACGTATTCCAAAACGCCTTGAAAGAGCCGATTCATGGATTTCCATTTGGTCAAGGCGGACTGGCTTACTACAATATTCCAGATCCGTCGACCCAAGGAACCAATCAAGTCGGTACTAGCCATCAAGAAGCAGCACCAGCTGGTAGTGGTGATGTCCAAACAGTTCAGGGTTCATCTGAGCAAACTCAAGGAACTACTGCAAATCAAACACAGTACAATCCTGGACCATTAGTACAACATGTGCAACAGTCGGCGGGGCAAAGTCAGAACCAGGTGATCAATTTTGGCACATCAGGCCACATACCATCGTCAGCTCAAAAAATAGCACCGTCAATTCAAAGGATCTGTAGAGATATAAATCCTTATGTCTATAATCAGAGACTTCAAGCAGCGAGCCAGCAAAGGACCCAGCAGGTTGAGATTCCACAAGGGTATCACTATGGCACAGATTATAATACCCTCCACATGATGCCAAACCCAGGATATCAAGGCATGCGAGATTTCAATCCATAGATGGATCAGCAGGTGCATATGAATCCAAATCCGCAAGCTGGTGAATTATTGCTGAAGGTGACTGAGATGATGAAGAATCCGTTCGGTCTGAAGCCAAAAGGGCTGACCTTTTCGTACAAACACCCATATCCAGAATAGTATGATTTTGTCGCTCTTCCAACAAATTATAGGCTCCCAGAATTCGCTAAATTCACTGGCTAAGACAGTACAAGCACAATAGAACATATCAGTCGGTATCTTACACAATTGGGCGAAGCATCAGTTGAGGATGCCCATCGAGTTCGTTTCTTCTCTCTGTCCTTATCAGGGCCAGCTTTCACTTGGTTTTCATCATTGCTAGTCAATTCCATTACCAATTGGCCTGACCTGGAGAAGAAGTTTCAGACATATTTTTACAATGGGACTGGAGAAAAGAAGATTACCGATCTGACAACTATAAGACAGAAGACTAATGAATCGGGCACTGAATTTCTTCAGAGGTTCCGAGAAACCAGGAACTTGTGCTTCTCCTTAAACTTGGCCGATGATCAACTAGCTGCTCTAGCTGTTCAATGAATGTTGCCGATGTGGAAAGAAAAGCTACTGGGACAAGAATTTGACAACTTGGGACAATTGGCTCAACAAGTAGCGGCGCTAAATAGCCAATTTCAAAATATGCGTAGAGATACGTAGTTCTAGAAGAATACCATAGTAGTCGAAGCCTATGATCCATACTCAGTCGATGATGACTATGAAGATGAAGAAGAAGAGGTTGCTGCGGCTGAATGGAATTGGGGCAAGAAAACAGTGATGGTGTCAAATCCTTGGAGAAGAGGAGTCGAGGAGAGCTATGACTTCGATGTCACCAAATCAGATAAACTCTTTGATTTCTTGCTGGAGAAAGGACATATCAAGTTACCCGATGGTTATGTCATGTTGCCCCCTGATCAGTTGAAGAATAAGAAGTTCTGCAAGTTCCATAATGCTACTTCCCATTCCACTAATGAATGTATTATCTTCAGGCAGCATATACAGAGAGCTATTCAGCAGGGAAGGCTCAAATTTGATACACCTTGGAAAATGAAAGTCGATGATAATCCTTTCCCAGGAGATCAAAACATGGTTGATGCTGGGCTATTTAAAAGAAAAACCAAGGTCCTAACATCAACCAAATCAAAAGAAGCCAGAATAGTCGATCCCAAGATACAAATATCGGCTGACGAGTACAGAGAGATTAGAAAACGTCGTGCCGAGCAGAAGAGCCGATAAGAGTAGGGGAGGACATCAAAAGCAGAGACGACAAAGTCGTGGGTCACATCTTGGATTCTATTAAATAAGTGGCAGCGGCAGAAGGAAAAGGATTATCAGAGTTGGTTAAAAGATCAATCGTACCAGCATCAATTGAAGCAAGAGAGGTATGAAAGGGAACAAGCCGAATTACATTGGAATTGTCCTCTCTTCAGACATTGCTGGAATGAAGGTTTGAAGTTGCCTACCAGACATGACTATCTAGAATGCAGCAATCAATATCGGGAGTATAGGCAGTATCAAACCAACCGCCGGTCTATCCATGCTCAAGATGCATATCATCATAATAACATGGATCGGCGCTTAAAAAATAAAAGTGTTCATGATTGGCTTGGAAAAAGAGTCGTTGATCAGGATTGGGTTGATCGTGAAGAGGAAGACACCGAAAGAAGATATGTACGGCAGGAAGGCCAGTGGTGCCCAGGAGGTTTAACAAGAAGCTAGAAGAGAAGGGTGCAATGCCTAAGGAATAAAGAGATGGAACAGGCTCAGGCATCCGGTAAGACTCAAGTGTGGCGTACCAAGCAAATAGCCGATAGAAAGCAACCATCGGCTAATATCCAAATGGCTTTTCTGTTGCCATCGGAATTCAGAGCTCCGGCAGATCAAGAAGTTTATTCGAATTTCGATGAATCAGAGTATGAGGAGATGCTTGCCAAGTTGACGGTTGTACATCAAGC
This sequence comes from Miscanthus lutarioriparius, assembly GCA_904845875.1. Lineage (NCBI taxonomy): Eukaryota > Viridiplantae > Streptophyta > Magnoliopsida > Poales > Poaceae > Miscanthus > Miscanthus lutarioriparius. The sequence goes on along the minus strand of CAJGYO010000004.1, from coordinate 100,701,790 downwards.
AATATTTGACAAACCAGTCAAACATCGGCACTTAAAGGCATTATATATGAAAGGTCTTGTCGATGGGAAGCCGATGAACAAGATGTTGGTGGACGGAGGTGCTTCTATCAATCTTATGCGTTACTTGGCAGTAGACCAGAAGATCTGATGGAGACTGACATGATGCTTAAGGATTTAGGAGGTAGTACATCTAAGACTCGGGGGGCAACAAATGTCGAACTAACAATTGGAAGCAAGGCTCTGCTCACTACATTCTTCGTCATTGATGGGAAAGGGTCGTACAGTTTGCTCCTCGGTCGTGATTGGATTCTTGCGAATTGCTGCATACCATCAACCATGCATCAGTGTTTGATTCAATGGCATGGAGATGACGTCAAACTAGTTCGCGCTGATGAGTCCGTAAGTATCGCAACAGCCGATCTAGTCTTTTGGGAACTATGAGACTTCGAATGTTTTTCTAGCAAGTCATGGGAAGGAGGCTTCATTAAGATCAGCAATGAAAGCCAACAGCCGATGCAAGCGATCGGCTCAGAGAGTTTATTTTAGTAGAAAAGTCATGGCTTCACATCGGCCATTGGATTAAAGGAAAAATAAGCGTTGAATCTTGAAGATGGGTTTAGGCCGACGTATGTGAATGCTGAGTCAAAGTGTGATTCAGAGTTAATGGATTTCTTAAAGAAGTTCTGTTTCGCTTAATAGGACACTTGACCTGAGTTGATTAATCATTTGACCTTTGATATGAAAAGTTCTACGAAGGTGTTATCCCAACATTTAATCAACACTTGATAGCCGATTCATTCTCGGCTCTAATAGCCGGTACCAGGAGGGTATCGCCTCTAGTTCAAAAAAAATGAAAATCTTCAAAAACAATAAAAGCCGATACGATATGTATCGCCTATAGAGCAAAAAGCAAAAGATAAAAACAGTCATACACAAGAGCATTGTACTGAGGCACATTCATGAAACAATAGGAGTCTTTGTTCATCAGATTACCCTAAGTACAAACTAATCAAAGACCTTGTTCACCACGTCCCGAGCAGATGTGATGTCTGCTATGGCCTCTGCTGCTATAGTGAATTCTTCGAGTAGGTCTTCATGCTCTTCAGGGCCATCGCCCATTGGGAAACCAGTCTCCATAGCATGGAGCTCGTGCCCGGTTTGGACTTGTGCCGCGGTCAGCGCCACCGCCGCACCATGACGAACACCATGGAGGGTGATCTCCCGAACATGGACCGAGATGTCTTGGAGACGAGCGGCGATAGGGGAACCCCACGCATTGATGGCATCCGTGGCCGCGTGCATCGCCAGGTCAGGGCTAATAGTCATAGGAACAAAAGGCTATCAAGATGAAGATAATGGAAATCGGAATGAGGCGTTCCTGGAATCGATCTTACCCGCCACCATGGCATCAGACTTGGCTAACCACGCTTGGACGGCGCTGGCCTCCTCCTCAGCCACGTGAAGGGCGGCCTGAGAAACCCTAAGGCGAATCTCTAGTTGGCCGTTCTCCCAAGTCACCTCGGAATAACAATTCTGAGCCATCCTCCACTCATGAAGGTAGCGCCGGACATCATCGCCATTGTAGGAGTCGGAAGAATCTGACGACGAGGTCGGCACAAAAGATGCGGCATCGGAAGGCCCGTCAGCCCTGGGAAGAGGACAGAGACTGTCATTTACAACAAACCTATAGGCGAGTCAGAAATTGTTCATCGTCATAAACACGAAATGCCAATCTCACCTCATGCGTCGGAGATGCTGATTCATCAGCATATTCTCTTTCGGGATTTCCTCCGCTGCGCGTTTGCCTTGGTTGTCTTCGTCGGCCATGAAGGATGATTGGATCTATGAAAGGGGGGAGGAAAACCACTACAGGACTTTGGTAGGCGGAGAAGAGCAAAGGAATAGTTGTGAGTGGGGATGTGTTCGAGGCCAAAAACCACCGACTAGTATTTGAAGACCTAAAGCGAAGAGGCGGACGCCTCGGAACGTGTAAAAGGCAACTGCAATTAATGGAAGGCGAAGCGCCACTTCGCTAATACTGATGGAAGTATGACATCGAACAACTGAAGGTAGGAAACCGAAGGGTTCTCTTAATAAAAGCCGTGTCTTCAAACTTGGTTGGATTAGAAGTCTAGGATCGGCTGTATCAAATCGGCTCTATGATCAATTCTGCACAGGATACGCGTTGACATGCAGATCTCAAGTCTGGAATATCATGGGTCGCTCTCAATATTTCTAGCCGAATAACATCAGCTCCCGCAACTTGGTTGACTTCTTCGTCTAATCTAGGGATGCTCTAGAAGACGTACTTATGACGGCCAAAAGCAGGATAGCCGGTATGGTCACCTAATCGGGAGAAACCTTATCGGATCAAGTGTTGTGCACTTGGTACATCTTGGAAACTCTGAGAGGATAAAAAGGATTAGGCAGAATAATCAAATGGGGAATATTTGAAGGAATATTACCCTAACGTTTGGATTAATACTTGACAACCAATTTGCTCGGTTAGCCGATATCAGAAGGGTATCGCTTCTGGTGCGAAAGTTAACCCAGAAGGGTAAAAGCCGGTACAATGTGTATCGCCCAGAGGAGCAAAGCAAAAATGGACAGAGTGATGCTTGTAGTATGAAGTATGAAATAAAAGGAAAAAACACTCAAGACAGGGGAATTGTTTGCTAATATCACCTATTACAAACTACGGGCCAGAAAACACTTTGGCTATTATATCATCGGCCTGGGAGATGAAGGTTATAGAGTTGGTGGCATCAGAAAAATCCTTGACCAAGCGCTCATAATCTCCAAGGTATCTAGTGACTAGAGCTTCACAAGGAAGAAGCCAAAGATCGTGGTCGGAGTGAACTTGTGCAGCGGCCAACGCCATGGCTGCGCCATGATGAACGCCATGAAGGGCGACCTGCCTGACACGATTTCGGGATGTCATGCAAGCGAACCACTGGAACAGTGCCCCTGGCATTGACGAATCATGCCGCATGGTCCGCAGCCAAACAAAGGCTTTCCAGCTGAGCCGATAGATCTAAAGGATTTGGAGAAGAGGTGAGCAGGATCTTGGAGAATAAAAGTTGAAAAAAGAAATAGAAGATTATGGTAAATGATCCACCAGCAATTTTGGCTTTAGCTTTGGCCAGCCTCTCCCGCACTGGGTTGGCCTCAGGTGGTGATCGGCCTTGGACTATGGCCAGAGCTGACTCCGCAATAGAGAGGTAGTCGACAAGTTTATCGCCGGTCCTATCAATGGAAGAGATCAGGTCGTCATTATCTCTCAGCCTCTTCGGATTGCAAGGGAACTGGCGATAAATTGGTGCTGAGGATGACCCCAAAAGCCGAGTAGAGTCGGCCCTCTGCTCTAGGACAACGAGAGCATCGCAAGTTGCATCCTCCTAACGGTGGATGCGCTGGCGCAATGATGCAGATCCATCGAGGGCCTTCTCAGCAGATCTCTTGCTGTCCTCCATGATCTCAAACCTATAAAAAAGCAGAAGCTATACTAAGGATGTAGAAAGTTTGAGACGAAGTGAGTTGTTGTTCGAGCCACGGCCGTGGCCCATATATATATAGCCCAGGAAGGCGAGAAGATAGATTTCACCGGGGGTGTGAATTTGGAATTAGAAACGGAAGCAGAACAACACTCCAGGAATTCAGGGGATGAATAACGAAGAGATAACAGATTCGAATTTATTGCTTCCCCAAATTACAAAATATCATGAAACGGATTCGAAGATTTTACATTGACCAGAGATCAACCTATCAAGGCTTCTTTGGATTGAAGGGAGTCCAGGCCCCCACAAGGCCGAAGGTCATCGTGAAACGAATCAACATTGGCCCATTGATAAAATTGAGCTCGAGAAGAGGAAAATCGCCCGCCTAGCATGTGCTCAGCCAATTTCTCGTCAATCGAGAAACTATGGGAAAGAAGCCTGTGGCTTTCCCAGTGGGCGTTTAGTTGAACAGACAAGGGAAAGGTGTCCACACATTTTAGCCCTTGCAAACACTAGAACAACTCTGCGAGCATGGTGAGAAGACACAGGTGATGTCACAAGACTTCTTCTAGCCGCAGTAGCTGATTCTCTTGCTTGACAAGGCGCTAGAATGAGCGACACAATCACCCTATGCACAACAATTCTTCTATCCGCTCAAGATCTTCATAGCAGAAGCATAGACCATGGAGGGTCTAGCGGAGTCGAAAGCACTCGAGGAGGCAGGTAGAGGAGAAACATGGCTGAATTGTTGAGTTGCTCTGGCCAGGGTCGGATAGGCATTTTATAGCCGGCCCAGGAAGATGAATCCAAGTGCTCGTGAAGCAGCGGTGCTTTTGTAAAAAGTTTTGAGGCTTAGGCTCATGAGTGGACGCAAGCGGCGACAAACAGTGGACCCTAGATCAAGGTTCTCTACCCATGACTGTGGACCAATCAGGAATACAAACATGATAATTTTGGAATAAAATTACTTTTATCCCAAAATTGAGGGGCATGTGTTTACACCAAAATTTGGAAGAAGAGTCGCAGGGACTCGAAAGCTCCCAAGATTATGTCATCAAGGAATCAATTGCGTACAGATTGGAACCAGCTGATTCGGATGCGAAAACTAGAATCGGCTTTCTTCAGATAGCGCCAGCGGATAACGACAAAGGCTATGATTCGACACCAAGACGAAACATGCAGGACTCTACAAAAAGGGAAAGATTAGAGTCCAAGTTATCTTAAATTAAAAATGTTTTCTTTAGGGTCAAAAATTGTGATGAGTCGTGCTTAGACAGGAGTCATGCGTAGGTCCCCGGTATAAATATCAAGCCACGGCTATTATAAAAAGGACAATCAATCAATCCAATACACGAGTTATTTACTTTTTCAGCTCTGGCCACCCTTAGGAGTAGGAGTAGAGTAGATCTCGACGAGTTCCTCAGCAAGTACGGCTGCATTGATCTGATCGACCTCCACTGCTTGTTGTAAGTATTATCATGGCTTATACCTCTGTTCATATGGCTGCATCGATCCGGTCGACCTCCACTGCGACTGTGGTATGAGTTAGTTATCCATTCTTGCCTAGTTCAAGTATGGCTGCATCGATCCGGTCAACCCCCACTGCATGAACTAGATCAAGGTCAAGTTATCGGCTCTACCTTAGGATGGTAGCCTTTGGTAGATTCATTAAGTTACCGATATTGCTTATTGCTTTCATTATTTATCTATTTACAGCAATATCACTCTGCCCGATTGGGATTGATCTAGATCGGCCTTATATCTTGTTTAGCCCATCGTTTGCTAATTCGAACTGATCTAATCTACACCTTAAACGATGAGTTATGTTTTATCGGCAGTTTTATGTCAATTCTGATCGTGCATAGCGTGCAGTTAAGGCGTGTTACGTATTGAGTAGATTTATTGGTTAGCGAGAATAGTTCTATGGCCCGTTATCACGGCCTGTGTGATTCTGCCTTACACCCCACTGTTAGCACCATGGAGTGGGGATCGTTATCTAGTAGATCTATTCCTGATAAGGCATGACTTTAACTGTGCGCTATGCCTGAATCGGCTGTTTAGCCGATATCGAGTGCTTTCACGAACAGTTTGCATCACGAGACCGTTGAAGTAAAGATAGGTTGAAAGATATGTTAGTCCTATGATCTTATTATTGTATTATGGCCTGCATGATTCTGCCTCATGCCCCACTGATATTAGTAATGAGTTAGGGTCATCAAGTCTATTGTTATTTCTACGGCCTGCATGATTCTGCCTCATGCCCCACTGGTCATAGCGATAGATGAGATCTAACATGTTCATTAAATTTATCTTTACCAAACCGTTAAATGGTGTTGAATCGTTTCTTTATATAAAAGGGGTTCGGTTACTTGTAATCATTGGCTTAGTACAAACCAATCATTGTTAACATTTTATTGCCATTAATTAATATATGTTCGAATAATGACATTTACCCTGAATGATAACCGATTCTTCTTATGCAACCCAATGAGCTCTAATCGATTTATTCTCATGAATATGCTGGAATCGACTATTTAGTTGATCTCCTTTCATATCGGCTCTCATAGCCGCACATTCGGGACTGTCTGGCAACACCGGCAAGTTCTGCCCTTAATTGCCGATGAACTTTCTCTCCTTGTTAATTATAGGGTCAAATTGACTAGCACGTCTCAGGAGGAGTGCGTAGGATCGACCATCCCTGCATTGAAGCTAGGCGGATCTATAGCTCCATCGATTAGACCCTTCTGGCTTGCTACATGTGTCCTCGGCATGGGACGAAAATTCTGTGTCGACAGAAAATGCTCCCAGGAAAAAACGAGTTGCCAGAAAATACATACTTGGCCAAGCAAATGATATGCCCCATCGGCCTCGAGGTTGAAAAATCCACACGTGTTCCAATGAATGAATATTGTACCGTGGAGAAAAATACAAAGACTTGGACAAGTGCCCCAAGTGTGAAGCTCCATAGTACAAGGAAGGGCTGTCAAATAAGGGTACCAAGAACAGAGGAGGTCCCGTAAAGGTCGTTTGGTATTTTCCTGTACCTCCCCGTGTGCATAGGCTGTTTGCATGTGCAAAGTTAGCCAAGCTGTTGCACTAGCATGGCAAAGAGCGTAAGAAAGATACAATGATGAGGCACCCTACCAATGGGCATGACTAGAGGACTGTCAATACTATGTTCTATAAGGATATCGGTGGAGAGGTAAGGCACCTTTGGTTTGCTTTGAGCACAGATGGGATGAATCCTCTTGACCGGGTTAGAAGCAATCATAGCACCTGGCCAGTGACGCCCTGTATATACAACCTTCCACCTTGGGTCTGTATGAAGCGGTCGTACATCCAGATGCCACTACTGATCCAAGGGCCAAGACAACCTGAGAATGACATCGATGTGTTTCTGGAACCAGTGATTGATGAACTAGTGGAGATGTTTAAAAAGGGTGTGCCGGATGTTTGGGACAAGTACAAAAAGGAACATGTCACAATCAAGGGAGTACTTATCGCTACAATCACGGACCAGCTAGGTCGAGATTCGTTGTCCGAGAGAGAAGACAAAAGGCTATACTAGATGTGTCGAGTGCTTGGATGACACCGATGTGGTAAATCTGCCAAATAACTCAAAGATAGTTTATATGGGATACTGTAGGTTCCTACCTAAGGATCACCCTTACCGTAGGAACAGAAAAGATTTCAACGATACTATTGAGAAACACTTAGCTCCAAAATATCGAGAGGGGCCTGCGATACTTCGAGAACTCAACAAACTGGAGGTTGTCCTTAGGAAGGGAGACAATGCAGTAGCAGCGCCTGATGGCAGTGTTTGGAAGAAAAAATCGGTTTTCTGGAAACTACCTTACTGGCCATTTCTGAGTGTATGCCACTGTCTTGATCCCATGCACATCACTAAAAACATGTGCGCTAACATGCTTAACACCTTGATGGACATCGGGGGGACATCGAACGATTCACTAGCCACATGCCTGGACATGAAACACTTGGGAATCAGGAAGGAGCTGCATCCTATGGAGCTAGAGAATGGCCAGTTCGATCTTCCGGTTGCATCATGGACATTGAAGAAGAAAGAAAAGTGTGTGCTTATTTCTTTCTTCAATGAACTCAAAGTCCCGATGGACTACTATGTGAACACAAAGAGGCTAGTGAACATGATAGAACTCAAGTTCAACTATGGCCCAATGAAGGCCCATGACTATCATGTCATTATGACTCAGCTCCTCCCTATTGCCCTACGTGGTATCCTACCCCCAAAGGTCCACACCCCAATCATAAAGTTGTGCTCGTTCTTTAACATGATCTAAAAAAAGGTCATTGATGTGTCCACGCTAGAGCAGCTGCAGTGGGACATAGCCGAAACTCTCGTTAGGCTTGAGATGCATTTCTCGCCGACTTACTTTGATATCTCATTGCATCTGCTCATTCATCTTGTTGACTAAATTAGAGCCCTTGGCCCAATGTACCTGCATCAGATGTTCCCTTTCGAAAGATTGATGAAAGTTTTCAGGAGGTATGTCAGGAATAGATTCAGGCCAGAAGGGGGCATGGTTGAAGGATGGTCAACAGAGGAGGCCATTGAGTTCTGCACATATTATCTATCATCAAAAGGGTCGGAGTTCTAGAATCTTGTCACGAGGGATGACTACATGGCAAAGGAATGATCGGAGAGAAATCTGTTATAGTAGATGACCCTATTTCTTTTAGACAGACACAATTCACTGTTCTCCAGCAAGCCGAGGGTGTGATGCCATACATTGATGAGCACAGGCAATTGCTGCAAACTCTATATCCGAGCAGGTCACAGGCTTGGCTGGATGAAAAACTTAAGGAGGAATTTGTCAACTGGTTATGACACCGCTTGCTTGGAAAAAATTTGGGTAATCAACTAGATGCCTTAGCCAAGGGACCTTCGAGTACATATCTTAAGTACCAAGGGTATGAGTTCAATGGATTCACATTTTACACAAAAAAGCAAGATGGAAAGAGCACATACCAAAATTGTGGTGTTTATTTTGATGCTCACGATGAAAACGGCAACGTACAGGCGACATACTATGGCTTCATAGAGGAGATATGGGAGCTAGCCTACGATCCGTTAAAGGCAGCTCTTTTTCGCTGCCAGTGGGTCTGGCTCGAGGAAATCGACACTGACAATGAAGGGTTCATTACCATTGATCTCACTAAGACCGCATACAGACATGACCCCTTCGTCCTTACAAGAGATGTTATGCAAGTCTTCTATGCAAGGGACAACAAGACAAAAGAAAGGCTAAAAGTAGTCCTAGAAGAGAAAAGGAAGATTGTCGGTGTCGATGGAGTGACAGACGAAGAAGACTACAGGGGCTATCAGGAAATGCCTCCATTCGGGGTGAACGTACCCCTACCTATCCTTCAAGAGGGTGACAAACCTTCTTACGTATGGCTTGATCACGATGAGGCCCTCATTGTTGATGCACCTAAAGATAGTTAGATTATTGTTAACTATGTAATCATTATTCGAACGTTGTTCACCAACTATGTAATCTAATTTATATTTTGTGCGCTTCTCTAAAATTAAATAATTGACTATGTAATCAAATATTGGGATGATGTTCAGAAACACTATTATTTGATAATTATAGACCATTAATTAATTATCATGGAATTAAATAATCAAGACATAAATATTTGTATTATTTTACAATAAATTATGTATTTACATGCACTAAACGGATAAAAGAAAAAACATAACATAAACTAACGTAATCCCTAATGCTAGCGCAGCGGTTAAGGCCCTATAATCTGGACATCGAATTAATTAACTCCCATTTAGAAGATAAAACAAAAAAGAAAACGTACCTTGATGTACTCCCTATCATAACGCAGTAGTAAAAGCCAGCTACTATGAAGCTCGTGCCCTTGGTTCGAATCCTAGGTGCGGTAAACTTTTTTTTATATTTTTACAGAATTAAATGAACCTCAACTTAAACTATAAAAATGATAACAAAATGTTCCCTAACGTAAATCCACCATTAATGCAGCGGTTAAGCCACTAATCCTTCTTTCTTGCTCCCTCGGTTTGAAACCTAGGTGAGACAATTTTTTTTATTTTTTTATCCAGAGCCCGCGGCAGTGGCTCTGATTTCAAAAAAATAAAAGCTGAGCGCCTACGGCAGCGGCAGCTATTTGCCACGCCTATCACTGTCGTTTTTTCATAAAAACCGACAGTGATACATGGAATCACTGCTGGTTCTAAAAACTGGCACTAATGACCCCTATCATCGCCGTTTTTTTATCAAAACCGACATTGATAAGAATATTCCCTCCACAGGCCAGCAGTGCTCCCGCTGATCACCACAGCAGGAGCGCTGCTCCCCCCTACCACGACAGCTAGCCCATAAAATGGTGCCCTGCTAGGGAGCCTCTCCATGGCTTGTTGGTTTTAGCCAGGGCTTATCAGCCATGGTACAGTGTTTTCCTCTCACAACAAACCAGCACCAGCCGGGCTTATCAGCCCAGAAACCAACCATCGAACAGACTATCTGTTTGTTTGCTGTTTATTTCTCTTGATCGTTCTCTGCTTGCTAGTTTCCACATACATGGCCTCTCTGTGGGAGAAAGCCCTCCACATATAGATATTGTTATGCGTCATAGTCCACGAAAATGGTGCACACAAGAGGTACTAGAAGAATGCTACTGAAGATAGAGCAACGCCGAAGATTGGAGACATCACGAGGTTCATAGAGCCATCCGCTATGGTGTGCTCTAGACTATATGTCCAGAGAGACATGGCATCCTCCATGGTCAGCCTAGCTGGTGTGCTCTGGGCAATTTCCTGTCCTAGAGCGGCATTGGTTCATCAGTGTGGTGCCAAGCTAAATCTGATGTGCTCTGCTCTGGACTGTACCGAGAAAAAGGCCATGTACAGCAGAGGCATGGATTCATCGATGTCACCTTGTCATCTCCAACCAGTATAGCTCGTAGACTACCTCGGCATTGTTGTTTGACCCTAGTTGGTGCTAGAAGAATGCTACTGAGGTGGTTAAATTATAATGTGTTGATACACATTGATTGTAACATTGACCTGTATGCAAATAGGTCTTTGTTATTGTATATGGCATTTTAGTGTAAGGTCTTTGTTATCATATATGTAATTTATTTCTAATATTTTTGTTAGTTTTTGATGTATTTCTGTACTCTATCTAAATAAATGTATCATTGTTGTTAAAACTTTCTCACGGTCCTTTACATATATGCACCTTCACTGTCGGTTCTATTTAAAAACCGACAGAGATATTCACTTTCACTGTCGATTGTAACTGAAAAACCGATAGTGATGTCCATGGCCCCCTATATAAAATAAACCGCCAGCCACATACATCGATCCCACCCACCCACGAACTCTCACAGTCTCATTTCTCACGTTTCGCTCCCACTTCTCAAGAAATCCACTATCTCTATGTGATTTGGTCATGTCTCCTGCATTTTTCATTGGTATTGCTATGTTGTCTTCTCCATTATTCTATCTATATTTATTTGATCTATATTTATATTCATGTTTCTTTGCATTCTACATTTATATATATTCTTATTCCTTGCATTCGATCTATATTTAAATATGTTGCCACATTTTACTTGAAAGAATTTTTTGTGCATATATTTTATGTTCATATTTTTTTGCATTTTATCGATCAGGTGGTATGAACAACGGACCTCCCCCACCACAAGAACTAGGTTTCCACCCCGGTGATGAGCCATTTGCTCCTAATGTGGCCATTCCGCGATTCCCTGTTCCAGCTATTGTATGAAATATTTTTCATCATCTTTTGTTTTTTGACGCTAACAAATAAGTGTAATTAGTTTAATATCATTGTTTCATACATATATGTCGCAGACTATATCCCCAATAGATTAGCTATGAACATCACTTAGCTGGTTCTTTATCTCGGACATCATCGTGAACACGGCATCTAATGCAAGTGGTCGGCTATGGACGTGTGAACTCAGTTTTTCCATCCCTTTGAGGGATGCAAATCATCAAAACCATATCCACGAGACGGGAAGACAGAGCTCGGACGTGATAAGCGCCCAATTCAATACCGTGCACTTCTATTTAGAGGCACTTCGACGTGTTTGCTATGATGTGCCAGATTTCTCACACTTCAAGGCACTTGCTTTGAATGCTGGTGATATCCCCGTCCCATAAGCAAGCGAATGGTTTGCGAGCTACAACCGTGCAGATGTGGTAAAATAGTCACTTATACCTAAGTCGTGGTTATTTGTTGTTTATTATTGTAATAACATTCTCTATTTTTTGTTCTTTTTCTCTGCATGCACATTGCGCTCCAAGACCATACCTATGCTGCATGTGGCTTGTGGGCTGTTCTAGACCAAGCTACGGAGCAACTCGGGTACGATTGGGACTTCTACAATGGAAACCTCGGCCAGCTCACTATAGAAGGATGCCAGTACTGCATAAGGATTACTAACAGGGGCAGTGGTCATTCAGTAGGTTACATCTATGGCCGACCATTCTTTTGGTATTGTGAGGCACGAGAGAGTGTACTCATACGGGCATTAACCTTCATCGATACAAGCGGATACATAATCCGTGACATCAATTACCGTATATGGCTATGGAGGCATGTTAGTGTGCGTGGCCCGATCGATCCCGGCAATGATTCCAATAGTAATTAATGTTTATTTAGCTAGGTTTGCAAGGTTGTAGTTTAATTGGGTTCTAATTTTAATTTGTATGGCTTGTGTGTTTAATTATTGTCATGCATGTAATTCGTATAACATTTGTTTCGCAACTAGAAATATACATTTCGATGTTGCATTGGTCTCAAAATTATTCTCAGGCTTGCACGTGACACAGGTGAAGGAAACATCAAGTTTAGGATTTTCTAGAGATGGTTTGCTACTTTCTGAGGTTTAATTGAATTTCCGTGCGAGTCTACCCATTAATTATAGGTTGAACTGAGTCTACCCATGAAAAGATCCGGAATGGTGCCAAACTTTTACACAGACTCTAATGTGCCATAGGGATAAGAATTTTGTGGAGGTCCATGAAAAAAATCTATTGGGTCCAAGTTGTAATTCACCCTCTTTTGTCTCATTCAGCACAGAGAAAAATATATTAATAAAAAATGATCAGAAAAACCTAAGATCTTGTGTGGGGCCTTAATTTGGGTATACATGCTTGCCAAAAAAAATTCAAGCCATTTCGACATAAGCGGAGTATACATGCTTCACAGAGGTACATGAGCCCTTTCATCGAATCATGACTATACACATAGGTTATCAAGGTTTTTGTGGTTCATTCCAGTGTCGTATTGGTCTCAAACTTTTTTAGGCTTGCACATGCCACGGGTGAAGGAAACACCAAGTTTGGGATTTTCCAGAGATGGTTTGGTACTTTCTGAGGTTTAATTGAATTTCCTCGTGACGTCACCGATTAATTATAGGTTGAACGGAGTCTACCCACGAACAGATATAGAATTGTGTCAAACTTTTACATAGACTCTCATGTGCCCTAGTTATAAGAATTTTGTGGAGGTCGATGAAAAATCTATTGGGTCCAAGATGAAATTCACCCTCTTTTGTCTCATTCAGCACATAGAAAAATATAATAAATAAAAAAACTGATCAAAAAAACCTAAGATCCTGTGTGGGTCTATGTTTGCATGTACATGCTTGTTAAAAAAATGTTAAGGCATTTCGACATAGGAATACACATGCTTCTATTTATTCAGTATATAAAAGGAATTTTTTATATATATAAACATCATTGTCGGTTTCAACTGGCAGTGATGAGACGAAACCGATAGTGATGCTGGTTATCACTGTCGGTTCATTTTGAAAATCGGTAGTGATTTATAAAAAAATTAAAAAAATTGTGCCAGCCCTCGGGTTCGAGCTCGGGTCTCGGGGAGCAGAGTTCTAAGTCTTAACCGCTACGCTAGTATAGGAGGTGTGTCAATGCTAATTTTATTTTTCTTTTTGACCATTTAGAGCGCTTAATAATTTGTAAAATTAAACCAAAAATATTGTGCCGCCTGGGACTCGAACACGGGTCTAGGGGGCTATATTGCACGGTCTTAACCATTGAGCCAGTTGGAGGATTTCAAAAGAAAGGGAAAAGATATGCTACTTAACCCGTAACTGCTACACCCCCATCACTATCGGGTCTAGAAATGGCCCGGTAGTGATGTTGCCTCATCACTATCGGTTTAGACCTTACAACCGACAGTGATGAACCATTGGGATAAAAGCAAGGCGCAGGGTGAAATTTTCCAAAGTCATTGCAACCCCGCGCCAACCCCTCCCCCCGCGCCGACGGGCACCACCACCGCACGCGCACCCATCCATCGCTCCCCGCGCCGCTGTTCCCAGGCCCGTGCTCCTCTTCTTCGACATCAACGCCCGTGCGTCCCCTCGATGCATCCCTGTTAGTCTCGCGCCAGCACCCGCGACGTCGTCCACTGCCCCACGCTGGAGCACCACGTCGTCCGTGCCCTCATTCCTCATCCACGACGGTGGCCGTGCCCCTTCTCCTCCACGCCTGCATTCCAACCGCCGAGGCCTTCAGCAGCGTGCGGACAGCTACATCCCCACCCCCCCCACAGTGAGTGCGTGGCTCACTGCCCGCTATGTGTTTGATGAAATATCCCGTGGTGAGTGCGTGGCGGCGGCGGCCAGGATTTGGTAGGTCGTCTCCTACATTGACTCATGATCTATGTGGCATTTGGTGTGTTGGGGCCAATGGGACTTTAGGGGTGGGCATTGGGAGGTTTTCAAGGCAAAATGATAGTATCATGGTTTACTAGTGTGGAACTGAGCATGCCAGTGTGATCTGTTTATCTGTATCGCTGACCTCAGTGTACATCGTCCTAATTTTGGCAATGTCACTCTTATTGCTGTTTTTTGTTAGCTCTGTTCAGTTTGTTAGTAATGAGCTACTAAACGAGCACTGCAGCTGTAGCTAGTGGTGTAGCGACTGTAACCTATTTGTAGTTGTAGTAAATTTGGATGGATTAGAAAAGTTTGAGTTTAGAATGGCAGGGGACAAAAAATGCTTAGAAAGTCCTATAAAGTATGGGAATGTCAATCCTATATAAAATTATCTGGAAGCTTGATCAACACCTTTATGCCTGCTTTGCTAGTATTAATTTTTTTTGAGAGCCAACTTATGAGAAGAACTGTAGTTACTTAGCGGGGAAAAAACGTTAGGCCAATCCATTGTAGGAGTACTAGCAAAAGTACCTAATGTGGTTAAACTCTGTAAATTCACTGTCATATACTTATAATCATGTTGTATAATTTATCATTCAGATATGAGGGTTCAATAAGATGGCACAATTACTCTGCACATAAATGTCGTTCTTATTGTGGTATTGCAATGTTTAAGTGTTCCAGTTTTTGCTTGGCAACTTAACTTGATGGCATGATCTAGCCTTTAGGAAGCAACTATTTAAATTGGCCATGTTGAGTGGTATGTGCTTGGAATTTGGTAACTCCACTTTTAGTGTGATATTTGCTGGAACTATGGTAGCATGGTCCACTCCATGGTTCCTATATAATTTTGGTATTGTGCATCAGTATACAACCTATAAAGGCTTGCAATTAGAATGAGCTTAACTAGATGTTGGTATCTGCATTTATGCTTGCATTTAGTAGTCTGCCATGATTGCATTGTTAGAAATCATACTTAATCATATTGGTGGGTGAATCATAATTGGTCATATATGATCTCTAATTTTTTTCAGTGGTTGCTATCTTGCTACAATAGTTGCCCCTTATGTTCATGAATCATGTTCTATGTTGAATGTTGGCATTTTAAACAACTATTTTAACTTTTTAGACGAGAAAGTCTTTGTTACAACAACAACAACAACAACAAAGCCTTTAAGTCCCAAACAAGTTGAGGTAGGCTAGAGTTGAAACCTAGCAGAAGCAATCAAGGTCTAGACATGTGATTAGCTATTTTCCAAGCACTCCTATCAAAGCCTAAGTCTTTGGGTATATTCTATCCTTTCAAGTCTCCTTTTATTGCCTCTACCCAAGTCAACTTTGGTCTTCCTCTGCCTCTCTTCAAGTTATTATCCTAGCTTAGGATTCCACTACACACCGGTGCCTCTGGAGGTCTTTGTTGGATATGTCCAAACCATTTCAACCGGTGTTAGACAAGCTTTTTCATGCTAAAATCATGAAGAACGATTTAATTTGTTAGATGCTGCACGTACCTCCTCTCACAATCTAGCTTGCTCCATGCCTCTTTATCTAGATAATATTTGTTCATTAGCTGTATGTGAACTTAATATTCTGATACATCATGTTTGAATGACAACCTAGTTTACTTAAATGTATAGGCAACCATGGCATGGTATGTAGTGCATATTGGTCACGTGCCTGGGATTTATCGAACCTGGGAAGATTGCTATGCTCAAGTCAATCGCTACCTTGGTAATTTGCACAAAAAATACAACACAGAAGCTGAAGCTTTGAGGGCCTACTATAGTCATCTGGCCTACCTTGCAAACCATGGGCAACCAGCCTACTATAGTCTAATGAATGCAAACTATGGCCATCCGCCGGCACTGGAGATTGAAGAGAAGCCACCCGTCAGAGATGTGAAGATTAGGAGAATTGCTCCTTGGTCTTGGAAAGATGTCATGCTTTTATTTATGGCTATGGTCATTGCTTTTCTTATTTGGAAGTTGATGCAGGCTTAGTTTTGTAGAACAGTAGGAGGACTTTGTTATATGTGGTCAATCAAACAATGAATTTGTTCTAGGTGAACATATGATATTATTAGACTTTGTTGTATGTGGACTTATTATTAGACTTTGCACTAAATATATTATATATATAATATGAACATATGCTATTAGTAGTTGTCCGCAGCCAAAACTAACCACGATCGTGTCACAGCCATGACTCATCGTCGCCTGTTACCCCGTCGTCAAAGAACAAATCGGCAACATGAAGCAGCTAATATCGCTAGGACGGGAGAGCCACATGATCCAACAAACGGTGGCAGTGTCAATCAGGACGGTGAGAACGAGCATCCATGGACCCCGTCCGGCCTACTCAAGCTGGGTCAAAATGACCAAGATGGCCAGATAACTTTGGTATCATGTGACTATGTAGCCACACACGCTAATCAATTGAGAGGGTCATAGCTTACTTGGTGTCTCTAGTAGGATCCTCTGCCGGCCGAGGAGCTAGAGGGTTTGAGTATCAGGAAGGCCAAATCCAAGCGAGGCATGTCAAAGATTCCTATTGGTAGGAATGCACACTGGCACATCACTGAGTTCGATGAATTCGGGGATCCACTCTCACCGCCTATAGCTTTGACCAAATAGAAGACTATCCTCGGGTTACTTGTAAGGGACTTTATCCTGATTAGGTACAGGAAGTGGACTGCGAAAGATAATGACCCGTGGAGGGTTCCTGAAAGTGAGAAGGATTACATATGGGATATCAAGATCCCAGAGTATTTCACTTTCCCAACGGAGTACGACAAGGAGGTAGTCAAGAAAAAAGCAAAAGCAATCATGGGGACATGCTTCAAGAATTTTCTAGGGGACATTGTACAAGCATTTTGCCCTCCAAAATAAAGAGCCAGATTTCGATGGTGCATAGTTTAGCATGCAGAAGGACTTCTGGCAAGATTTCAAGGAATACAGGTTATCCGAGGAGTACTTAGAACTGAGCAGGAAGAATAAGGAGAACTCACAAAAAGCGATGAATCCTCATCATCTCGGCTCTCGTGGGTATGCCAAAAAGATGCCAGAATTTGAAGTAGAACTTGAAAAGATGGATCGCCTTGCTAAGGAAGGTGTTCAGTTTGAGACCGGCCATTGGGAGCCAAGATCGATAATATACTATATGGGGAGGAATGTATGCCACGCCGAGGACGGGAGCTTTAGCTCCACAAGTCCACCCATGAGAGAACTCATCTAGAGGATCTCCCAGGTAACTGAGGAGGTGAGGCAAGGGACTCGCACTTCTAATAGTAAGAAAGACATGCTCACCCAAGCACTCGAAACCAAGGAGCACCCTGGTCATACTAGATGAACCGGTGTTGTTCCTTGGAAACTAGCATTCCCCTAAGAATCTCACACTTATTGAAGCCGCTCAAGGGGTAGAGCAGAATAGGAGGTAGAGTGTTTGAGGTGACTAAAAGAGATGGAAGACAGAATGGATTCATGGATTGAGGCGACTGTTGAAGCATGAATTCAGCAAATTTTGTTGTCCAAGGGGTTAGGAGTACCACAAAACCCTACTCCTACTGCCTTTAGCCCACAGTTGAGTGATCACAGCAGCCGTGGATCAACCCCACTCGACGAAGAAGATGCGAATGTGCCTCATCCGGTGGACGGCATCACTGAACCCATCAATGTCAAGTTGTACATCCGTCAGGAATGGACAAAGGACAAGGTGGCGCTCGGCTAGGCCTGGCCTATGGGAGACGGGGCCATTAATGGCCACCCAATTCCACAGGGGTACGCTCACATCACCATTGATAGAATACTTGATAAGAAGTATAACAAGATACAAATTGAGTACCCCATAGCGGAAGATAGGCCGAAACTTGGTCATAACAAGGGCTCTCAAGTGGCCTAGCACAAGTGCTTCATTAAGCTTAACCACCAATTGTCCTCTGATGATGAGGACGACTACGAGTCTTCGCCCACCCACGATGATCACTCATCATCTACCAATAGAGATCACTCCCCTCCTCATCCCTTGCCATCACCCCCGAGAAGACAGAGGTCTCCTTCTATTCCTCCTCGTCCGACTCCATCTTCATTTGTCTCAAGAAAAGAGAAGACTCCTCCACCTCCTCCATCTTCATCAGGCTCGAGAAAATAGAATTCTCGTCATCATCATCCTCCTTCTCCACCTCAGCCTAAAACAAGATCAAAGGCATCCTTGCAGTTGGAGAAAAGGTCCTTGGATTCAATCGCTAATGCTCCCAAAGTGGACCAACAAAAAAACAAAAGGTCGTTCAGTGGCAGCGTTACAAACTTGATGAAAGAAAAATTTATAGCACACATCTCAAAGGAAGATTGTGTTAGTTTCTTCAATCTTTGTGCCTCACTGCCTCAGTGTTTGTTGAAGTCCGAATTCAAAAGGCAAACATAGAATAAGTATGCTACAATAAGAGCCGAAGAAATACACAATGAAGATTTAAGGAAGATATAGAAGTATGTCGAAGACAACCCCAAATTAACCATGGAAGAAGCCACAAACATCTATTATGATGTACAAGGGACGGATGAGTATGAAAGGGGCAATCTCTTGGTTCCCGTTGATGAGTATAAAAATTTGACAACATATATGCGCTATTTGTATGAATATTACATGGTTCAAGCAACAAAGATGGAGGACTTTGGTTTTGAGGTTATTATCCGTTCGCCACATGTTTTTCATTGTCCTGAAGAAGAGAAGTTTGATGTTGAGTGGGAGTGCTTGTTCTATCTATACCAGAAACGCTCTCTCGATTCACAAATGTTGACGCTATGGACTATGTAAGTACCTTACACGCACGATATTACAATTAACTACTCTCTCGAGACATAAATTATTAACTTTTGAGCACTTACCATGATTTTATGTAGGTGTATAGCAAAATTTTGCATACTAAAAAGCAAATGGGATAACATAGGCATCTTGGACCCCGGGTGAGTCAATGAGAAGACATGTTTAGGCCTCCATGGATGTGACATGCAAGACCTGAAAGAGAGATTGATTGTTGTTTTCGATGAATTCAACATGAAGAACAAAACCCACATACTTCTAGCCTACAACTGTGAGTATGTGTTCTCGGCTTTTAATTTTATGCTTCTTTTTTCATTCAGATTATTTGATAATTAGGATTCTGTGATTGTAGCAATCATTTTGTCTTCATTTGTGTCAATCTTGCTAAAAATCTGATCGAGGTGTGGGACTCGAAGAAAAAAACCATTTCATCATCTGGATGCACTGGTGGCAGTGCTGAATTAGTAAGCGATCCTAATAACATATTATTTTCTAATCACACATACCGCTTTCTAATGTTTCTCCTTTTATTGTTGCATAGTGTCCGAATAAGACATATCAGTGGGACGCAGGTCCCATTCAAGGTTGTCGAAATAGAGGGGAAGTACCTAAAATAGCTGGTAGGAAACAATGAATGCGGGTTTTATGTAATGTGGGCAATGCTTCGCTACATCGGTGGGAAATCAGAAGAAGCAAATAAGTTGGTATGTATAATCCCCATTTCATCTATGTCTGTTAATAATTCAACAAAATGATTTACTGATTCCTCTTTGGATATCATCTTTTTTGAAAGACAACGCAAGAAATATAACCACGAAAGGCTGTTAGACATGGAGATCATCGCACTGCAATCGAAGCTGGCAAAATTCATCTTAGCCGAGGTATTGGAAAAAGATGGAGTATTTTCCATTGCATAATTCGTGAAGTTGAAGGACCAGTATGGCCCAGAGCAGCTCGCTAGATTATTGTAAGAAGTCCGAGAAGCATGCTTTATCTTATCGAATAATTTCTTTTTATTTTGAGGGATCAAGATCTTGATAAGAACATTTGAACTGTAATCGTAACATTTTTAATGTTTAATATTGATGGACCTGTCGTCTACATAGCGTATATAAAATGAAACATGATTCCATGAAAAAAATTAAATTAAAATAAATTATAAAACAATAAAATGCGAACGGGCCATCACTGCCGGTTAGCAACAAACCGACAGTGATGCCAAGATGGCACTGCCGGCTTGAGCCACAAATCGGTAGCGTTGTCTTAGCCATCACTGCTAGGTCTTGTCACAAACCGGCAGTGTTGTCATAACCATCACTATCTGTTAGCAACAAACCGGCAGTGATGGCCAAGATGGCACTGCCGGCTTGAGCCATAAACCGGCAGCGTTGGCTTATCCATCACTGTTAGGTCTTGTCACAAACAGGCAGTGCTGGTTACGACAACACTGCCGGCTAAAAATACAGACCGACAGTGATGTTCGAGGTTACACTGTTAGGTGGTCTCATGAACCGGTAGTGTTGGTGGAACTGAACTCTGTTGGGTTGTATAAAGGACCGACAATGAAGTTGAAAAACACTACCGGTTTGTAGGAACCGACAGTGATAGTTAACCCTCATCACTGTTGGTATGGTTGTGCCGGTTCAAAATCCAGCAGTGATGGGGTGTTTTGAACCGGCAGTATTGTCCTGATCTGGGGTAGTGATGTACAAACATAGTTTGCATATATAAACATGGAGCTTATTTTGAAGTTAAAATGGTTGTAGTCACAATTAAAGAGGTTGAAAAGGTTCAAACTTACCCTACAGGAGTGTCTCCTATAGGCACCGGTGTTACTCATGAGAGTGCATACGTAATATCCAGAATGTACACTCCCGGGCTTCCACTTGGGGTACTGTTTGTTTCGCATATAAAAATATTAAGTAATGCTTTCAACACCAACATAACGGAGTACTAAAGTAAGTTACACTTACCGCACATAGTGTTTTGACACACAGGATCGACCCTCTTTCTAGATAATGCCTCCCGTGATGTGTATTCACATAGAACCCATACATCCTGTTCAAATGAATTTAACGAATGCAAGTTGTTAGCATCCAAAAGTGAATGTTACAAGTATGTATACTATGGGGGTATTAACCCCTATACCCTTATGGCTAGGCTCGGGCTGTCCCGGACTAGGGGATCTGGCTCACTAGAAGATGACGCGCGGTCCAGCCAATCTGTTTGGAGTCCCGCGCAAGGAATCAAGGCAGATTTGGAGATCAAGCAAGATCCTGGTCGGTTAGAATAGGAATCCTTATCCGGCCACCTATGGCAATTGTAACTGATTAGGATTAGTTTCTAGATCTGTAACCCTGCCCCCCAGACTATATAAGGCGGGCAGGGGACCCCTCTAGAAAACACATCTCATTGACATACAACAATACAATCAGACGCAGGACGTTGGTATTACACCCTCACGGCGGCCGAACCTGGATAAAACCTCGTGTCTGTCTTGCGTCATCATCTTGTTCGTAGCTTGCGCACCTGTCTGCCGACAATCTACTACCTTGGGCATACCCCTAGGTAGACTGCCGACCATATTTCATCGACAGTGGCGCGCTAGGTAGGGGGTGTGCGTACTGCTCTCCAAGCGAACAGGATGATCATCATCCCCGGCTCCGTGGCTATGCCGAATGGCCTCACGTTCACCGTCGGCCAGATCACCTGGACCACTGGCTCCGACGACTTCATCGCCATGATCACGAAGGAGGTGCGGACTCAATCCGCGTTGACCACTGCTTCACCTGCATCGGCTACGGCTCCGACCACGGTGGATTTGGCTCCGACCACATCCGCATCGCCTTCAGCCACACCGACAACCCATCGTCCGCTTCCTCGCTACAAAGGGAAGCAGATCGACAACACCGACGTACTCGACTCCATCGATCGGGTCAGCACCAAACTTGCCGAAACCCTAGCTCTGGTAAGTTCAATTCAAAGTCAACCTAATGAGCAGGTAACCGCTACCCACAACAGATCTACCCGACCAGCTCGGGCCAGTCGTCCTGCACGACTTAGTACATATCTCATGGTCACATCTACTCCTAAAGGGCGCTCTGTTCGTCGCCGACCAGCCCCTGCGATGGGTCTCCGGCTCTCCGAATACGAAACCTCGATGGAGAATTACCAGGCTTAGCCCTATGACCTACGAAACACTGCTTCCAACTATGTGTACAGTATGCAACGATCTTGGCCAAGACCACGCAACTTTGTCAACATGGTCCGGATCGAGGAGTTCCAAGAAGGATCGGTCCACACAGTTCGAGAGGGTGGCTCAAGCTCCACGTCCAGCACCGCATCTAATGGCTCCGTCCACACCGAGCTCTAGCATCATGACGACGAAGGCGTTGAATACGATCTGGATAGCCCAGACCACGCCCCGGGGTTCCCACGATTCCCATCCTTCCCACCAAGGCGAGGAGACTTGATCAACGTTGTTAGTAATGACGAACCACCGGCTGTCGGCGAAACAGAACAAGAAAGGCTAGCACGCGAAGCATGCAATATTGACCGGTTTAATCGTCGACAAATTGAAGCCGAGGCTGAAGAGGAGGCACAACGCATAAGGGTCCAGCCGCACGACCTTAACAATGCCTTCGATAGGGTGGGGGACAAGCAGGTCTTCAGGACCCCAAGCGCCAATGTAGCTGTTGCTATGGCGACGATGCAACGACTACCCAATACCCCAGAAACCCAGGCAGTTCGTGATGATATACAAGCTTACTTGACGGCTGCTATGGCTCAGACCGTAGAGATTGTAAATCAAGCCCGGGCTCCATCCGTCTCAGTCGAATCAAGCCATAGTCACCAGTACTCAAGTCACTCACAGCCACCCAACCAATGTGGCTCACGCAACAATGACCCATCAGACAACCATCAAGGAGGGAATGGTGGCCATGATGGTGGTCGTGACGACAATCGCCGTGGCTACCGGGACGACAACCGCCGAGACAACCATGATAATCGCCGTGATAACCGCAGTCGTAGGGTTATCCAGGGTGGCAACCGGGATCGCCGTGATGGCAATAACGATCTCCACCATTACCTTAAAGAACGCGATCTGCGTGATCGCATTAATCAAAGAGCCAACGATCGTGCATCCCACGAAAGCTATCGCCATATGGAATATGATACAACCCACGGCCCTCCGAGTTTGAAGCAGTTTACTCCACACCTTCGCCAAGTCATATGGCCTAAGAACTTCAAGCTTGAAAAACTTCAGAAGTACGACGGCAAGGAGAACCCCGAATTGTGGGTCATGCTCTATGAAACCGCGTGTAGATTAGCCATGGCTGATGAGCACGTCATGTCTAACTACTTCCCAGTCGCTGTCGGCCATGTAGGCCACCAATGGCTGGTCAGCCTGCCAGCAAACTACTTTGATTCTTGGCAAGAGCTCAAGCAAGCTTTCATCGACACCTTCATTGCTACTTGCAAGCAACCTGGCAACAAATATGATCTGCAGGGGATTCGAGATCGGAAAGATGAGCCACTACGCGAGTACGTCCAGCGTTTCTGGGAGATGCGCATCAAGGTCCCATCAATCTCCAACAACGAGGCAATTGAGGCTTTCATTACTGGTTTCCATTTCCACGATGCCCTACGGGACAAGCTGTAATAGAACCGACCAATTATACGAAATTAAGTAAGAAAATCATCCACCAGAGCAGACGATTGAGCAAACTTAAGCCCGTATAACCTGGTAGTCCGTGAAATCGCAAAGGATTTCAAACCAACTCGTGTCCCAGCCATGATCGTAATAAGTTTAGTGGTCACCATCACATATTACATAAAAGTTCGCAATCTCAGATACATCAGAGTTTAAACATAGTTATTACAAACCAGTTCGAATAAAAGTAGCGGAAGTCATTTGTTCAAACCACACACACACTCACGCGGAGTTTAAATATAGTGCCAGCGAATAATCATCTCCAACAAAAGCATTAGATGAGACGTAAGGAATGACCATGCCCATGGTCCTAAGCATCACCCATCGCAGGATACAGGCAGTTGATACAGTAGCCGTAATACATCTGCCCATCTGCAACAAGTGGGAATAAAACCCTGAGTACGAGAAGGTACTCAGCTAGACTTACCCGACATAACCGAAAATAAATGACACCAAGGATTATGAAGGCTTTATAGTAGGGTAGCTGACTCATTTGCAAAAGAAGCATTTTTAGCATTTCAAGAACTTTTCGAAAAGCATTATTGCCAAGTTAATTATTATTAACCTGTCGACTAGATTTGCATCTATACTAGAGTAAACATGTGATTAAGCAATTAATGATAACCATCGATCATTAAACAACTTTTTCATCTTGTCATATTCACTATAAGCTGTCCAAGTGTTCCATAACAGTTACTACGATGAAGTAACTCAAGTCAAGTGCTCACTATCCGGGAGGCGATGGCGATTGAATCGATTCCTAACCACCGGTGGTGATTTATTCCTTACACAAATCTCACTCACCCGCTAAAGTGAGATATTGATCGCCGAGTCAACTTTCCGGGTATCTCGAGTTTGCCAGAACCACATGTACCGGGGCCGACCGACCGCACTTTGGTCTTATCATCCCGCCGTGTGTACCACCACACTGCTTTGGCACAAAGCTGTGGGCAATCTACTCGGCTGAAAAATCTCCCGGCTTCATGGTCGGAAGGTACTTTATCGCCACTAAATGTAAGGCATCGTTCAACATGACTCGAGGCCCAACAACGGTCGGTCCTTAATCACACTGACGGAAACACTACAATCCAAAACTCGCAAGTCTCCGCCCGGTCTCAACTTCATTTAACACTTAGTTATACCATGACTTCATAGCCATCCAAGCAGATCCGGTAACCACCTATAGCTCGCGGTGACAGAAATCACCCGACTTCTACCGGTCTAAGCCAGCCTAAGCATTGACTGATTGCGGATACCAGGGTAACAAGGATATAGTATAACAAAGGTAAACAAGGTATAATGCAGCAACGGTTGCAAACAACTCCTGAACATAATGCATCAATTTAAAGTAAAGCATTTAATGAAATCATTGCAAACCGGGAGAAAGATGCTCCGAGGCTTGCCTCTCTCGAAGGAGCTCGGGCGATGATCGGGGCACTCCGGAAGTTCTTCAACGTCCTCCTCGTAAAACCGGCACTTCTGCTGCCGCTGCACCTCGAGCTGCTCCTCGGGCTCCTCGGGAATGACGACTAGGTTCTCGGTTTGCGATCCTGTATGATGCAATGCGTGTAAGTGCCTATGCAATCGGTGCATCGGATGAGATGAATACAATGGATATATTCGAATGCAAGGTAGTCACATCATCCAAGAAAATATACCACAAGCACATGTCATCTACTGCATTCTCTTCTACTACTAATAGGTTAAGTCAACACCCTTATCAAATGCTTCAAAGATACACCAAAGCTATTATTATTAACTAATCTTGTATTAAAGAGGATTATTTAATTTCCTTTTAAACTAGGGCTACAACAGCAACCTATATTTCTGGTGCTTATAAAAATCTAAGAAAATTACAGTAGTATAGTACTACTCTAAGTAGACTACCATAAAATTTTCATGGTATTTGGATCAGTAACATAGGCTACACAAAAATAACAAGCTATGGCATGATCATGAACATAAAAATACTTTGTACTGTGAAAAGTGTCAAACAACAGAATTAGAATTTTTCCTATGTTCTACATAGCATACAATGATTGTACAAAATTTATCACATGTATGTTTTATACAAAGTTTGCTCTCTAACAAAAATAACAAAAATTAGCCATTAAAGGCACTTGAACTACACTTTAAAATTTTCCCACAGCACATGCATGAAACTTATTTTTCCTAGGAAGTACATGACATAAGAAGATTAACAAACTTGGAATCATATTTTTCTGAAGCCTATAGATTTTTCTACACATTTTTCAAGTTATCAGCAATATACATGATTAAATAAAATCCTACAGAAAATTATCCCAAAAATGACATGCAATAATTTTCCCAAGTAGATCTGGTGATAAGGAACCTAACAAATTTTGTTTCAACAAATTTGGAGCAAGTTTGATCACCCAAACATTTTTCAAATCATTTCAGATTTCAATTAACAAATAATAAATGGAAATCAATTCATTTAAGAAATACTGAGCCGGCCCGTGGGGAACAGCTGGCCCATGGCCGCAACTGGCCCACGCGGACCAAGCGAAAAGGGGAGCGCGGCGGCCTGGCAGGGCCTCGGCCCACAGCTGCTTTCGGCCTTGCAGGCGGAGGCAGGGTGCCTCACCGGGGCGCGCGCTGGCGCGACGGCGCGGCTCGGCCAGCGGCCGGCGGCCATCTCCGGCCACGGCAGCGCAAGCAAGCGAGCGCAGGAGATGAGCGAGGAGAAGGCGAGTTCGGTAGGGTAGCTAGGCGAGGCTGGAGGGGAGAAGGAAGACGGCTTCCATGGCGGCCGAGCACGGCGGCGCCATGGCCGTCGGTGGCGAGGCGCGGGGAAGCTCACCCTGATCTCGGAAGGCGGAGCAAGCTCGAGCGCGACTTGAAGGAAGGCGAGGCGGAGTTGCGGGCGCGAGCAATCGGAGAATGGCGCGGTGGTGCGGGAGCTCGACGCCGGCGGAGCTGCGGGCGCGACGAGCGGCAGAGCTCGAGCTCTCGGCTCTGGAGGGGAGGAGAGGAAACACGGGCGGGAGTGAGCGAGCACGCGGGCACCAGCAGGTGAAGGCGGGTGCGTGGGCACGGTGCCAGGCCGCGGCTGCCGCGCGGCGGGCGACGCCGGCACGTGGTCGCCACGCGGCGGAAGTTTTCTGCCGCGGTCATGGCGTGGCGCAGCGACCAGCAGGGGAACGGCACGGCGCGCGGGAGAAGGGTCAGCGCGCGGAGCTGGGCTGGGCCGAGGCGAGGTGGGCCGGCGCGGGAGACGCGCGAGGCGCGCGGCTGGCGGGGACGCGGCCAGGCCGGCTTCGGCAGGCGGGCCAGAAACGAGGCGCAAGGCCCACGAAGGAGGAAAAATCCTTTTCCAAATAAAACTTTCAAGGAATTTTTAAATGCCATCTTTCAAATATTATTTTTAAGCAAGAAAATGACCTCTTTTGAAAATGTACCAAAAATGAAAGTTGTTTAGAATTTAATTCTCTACAACTTTGCTTTTATGACTAAAGCCAAATTCTTTCTAGATTTTGAATTGTAACATCAAAGTCCACGTTTAGCTCAAAAACCGTAATTTTTGGAATTTATTTTTGAAGCCAAATTTTGAATTAATTTGAATACAAACATTGCTCCAAAAATTGAACTAATCATTGCTAGATGATTTACAATAGTAGCCAAACATGTTTTACTAACCTAGCAAGAAAATTTTAGGGCAAAACAATTCTTAAACAGGTGTATGCATCATTCAGGTTTTACGCATGTTTCAGATGTTTCAAAGCAATGTTTCAATTGTTATTCCCATGATTAAGCATGTATGATTTGGATGCTTGATGATGCATGATATGCTTGATTTGCAGTGCCTAAATGTAGGCATAACACCGGGGTGTTACACAAGCTCCTCCGCAAGAGACCTGAATCAGTCACAACACTCCTAGCCACTGCCGAGAAATATGCGGATGCCGACGATGCTAAAAAAATAATCATCGAAGAAGCAGCAAGGGTTCCACGCTCCGACCACCCTCCACACCGCGACGATTACCGCGACAACCATGGTCGGAATGACAATTTTGATCACCGCAATCAGCGCAACGACCCCCGCGACCATCGCGACCAGCGTAATCAGCGGCGTAATCACCATGATGATTACAGGGGCAAGCGTGCTCGGGAAGACGACGGTGAGGTCAACACCATTAAGAAAGGTGGCGGACATCGCAACTACGAAGAAGACTATGCCAAAGCATTGAAAGGACCTTGCCAGCTCCACCCCAAGTCAAACCATACCATGGAGAATTGCCATGTTCTCAAGTCTATCTACACGCATCAACAGGCTCCAGATATGTCCCACAAGCCTAACGACGTAGGGGAACAGCGCAACAAGGACGGCGATGATGAAGACGCAGATCCCCGTCACAAGTATGTCAAGCCAACCGATCGCGTCCACACCATCATTGGAGGCAAAGTGTCCATCGAGACCAAACGAGAACGCAAGCTACTCGCCCGTGCTTGCTTGAACGTGGCCAACGCCGACAACCTCATCGTCGATCCGTGGCTCCCTCCTTGGTCTCACAGCGAGATCTCTTTCAGCAGAAAGGACCAATGGGCCACAATACCTGAGCCAGGACATTTTCCCCTGGTCCTCGATCCTTATATCAACAAGGTCCAGTTCGACAGAGTGCTGATTGACGGCAGCAGCTCCATTGATATACTGTTCAAGAACAGTCTGCTAGCTCTGAAGATAACCCAGGCTGATCTCAAGCCATACGAGGCGCAGTTCTAGGGTGTTCTCCCCGAACAGAGCTCTACTCCTCTCGGGCAGATCACGCTACCTATGCAATTTGGTACCCAAGACCACTTCCGCACTGACTACGTCAACTTCGTGGTCGCCGACTTTGAAGGCACCTACCATGCTATCCTTGGTCGACCAACGCTCACCAAGTTCATGGCCATACCTCACTACAGGTATTTGGTGCTCAAGATGCCTACTGAGAAGGGGGTTCTAATTCTCAAGGGCAACGTGTACGTAGCTTACAATTGCGAGGATGACAACTTCAAAATAGCAGAGGCTCACAACCTCTCTATTCGCATGGCCGAGACCACGCTCGATGCCAAGAAGACCCCAGCCGACCACCTGGAAATCCCAGAGCTCGAGGCCCCACGCACGAACATCAATTCCAAAGAGCACAAAGCGATCCAGCTGGTCGATGGGGATCCCAGCAAAACGCCCTTATCGGGGCCAACCTGGATCCTAAATAGGAAGACACGCTCGTCAGGTTCTTGAGGAGCAACGTGAGCGTGTTGGCATGGAAACCCGCTAACATGCCCGGTGTACCTCAGAACTTGATCAAGCACTCCTTAAATGTCGACGGCAAGGCCAAACCTATCAAGCAGAAGCTACGATGGTTCGCTCGCGACAAAAAGGAGGCTATTAGGGTAGAAGTTACATGGCTTTTGGCAGCTGGATTTATCAAAGAAGTGTATCATCTAGAGTGGTTAGCCAACCTGGTCCTTGTACACAAAAAGAATAATGAATGGAGAATGTGCGTTGATTACACTGATCTCAACAATTACTGACCTAAAGATCCCTTCGGCTTACCTCGCATAGACGAGGTCGTAGATTCAACTGCCGGTTGCGAGTTGCTTTCCTTTCTCGATTGCTACTCTGGTTATCACCAGATCGCTCTCAAAGAGGACGACCAGATCAAGACATCCTTCATCACGCCCTTCGGTGCTTACTGCTACACGACCATGTCGTTCAGGCTAAAGAACGCCGGGGCTACCTACCAACGCGCCATACAGGCCTGCCTCAACGACGAGATAAAAGACGACCTTGTCGAGGCTTATGTTGATGATGTAGTTGTTAAAACCAAGGAAGCATACACCCTTGTTAACGATCTCGAACGTACCTTTACGGCTCTTAACAAATTCCAGTGGAAATTAAACCCAAAGAAGTGTATCTTTGGTGTTCCATCTGGTATATTGCTTGGCAACATCGTTAGTCACGACGGCATACGCCCTAACCCAGAGAAGGTAAAAGCTGTCTTGGACATGAAGCCACCTAAAAAGGTGAAGGATGTTTAGAAGCTCACCGGATGCATGGCTGCCCTCAGTCATTTTATATCAAGACTAGGCGAAAAGGGACTGCCGTTTTACAAGCTGCTCAAAGCAACTGAGAAATTTGAGTGGTCGAAGGAAGTAGACGCTGCCTTTACACAGCTGAAACAATACCTTACATCACCTTACATCACCTCCGGCCCAGAGAAGACAAAACTCTCCTGCTTTACATTGCAGCAACTAACTGAGTGGTCTCCACTGCCATGGTGGTTGAGCGCGACGAGCCCGGCCACATCTACAAGGTACAATGACCAATCTACTTCATTAGTGAGGTACTCAATGAATCCAAGACCAGGTACCCACAGATTCAGAAATTGATCTACGCCATACTGATTACATCCCGAAAGTTGAAACACTACTTCGACGGATATCGTGTGGTGGTCATGACCGAGTACCCTCTGGGAGACATCATTCGCAACAAGGATGCAAACAGGCATATCATCAAATGGGCAATGGAGCTATGCCCTTTCTCCTTGGAATTTGCAAGCCGTACTACAATCAAGTCTCAGGCACTTGTCGATTTCATTATCGAGTGGACAGACTTAAGCACACCTACCTCTCAGGGGCCCGCCGAGTATTGGAAGATGTACTTCGACGGCTCTCTCAACATCGACAGCGCAGGAGCAGGAGTCCTCTTCATGTCGCCATCCAAGGAGCAGCTCTGATACGTCCTCAGGATTTATTTCCCGGCGTCTAATAATGTTGCCGAGTACGAAGCATGCCTACATGGTCTGTGCATTGTGGTCGAGCTCGGTGTCAAATGTCTCTATGTCTACGGGGACTCAGCTCTAGTTATCAACCAACTCAATAAAGACTGGGATACGACCAGTGAAAAGATAGATGCATACTGCAAATTGATCAAAAAGCTAGAAGGCAAGTTCTATGGCATCGAGTACATACATATGGTCCGGGACAAAAATCAAGCAGCAGATGCGCTGTCAAAGTTAGGATCATCCCGAGCCAAAATCCCACATGGCGTATTTGTTCAAGACCTGCTCACGCCTTCCATCGGAGAGGAAGATACCACGGTCGACAAGCCTCCAGACCAGCTATTGGTGGCTGCGATTCTGGCGTCAAACACCACCAAACCACCACCGACCACTAAGGAGCCTGACTGGAGAGTACCTTTCATCAAGTACCTGACAGATGGTAGCGGTTACACCAATCGGATAGAAAATGAATGCCTGATGCGTCGCAGTAAGCAGTATCTGCTCGTCGATGGCGAATTGTGGTGCAAGAACGCAAAGGAGGAAATCTTGATGAAGTGTATAACCCAGGAGGATGGTGAACGTCTCTTGGACCAAATCCACTCTGGCTCCTGTGGCAACCACGTGGCCTCGAGAACGCTGGTTGGCAAGGCTTTCCGAGCAGGGTTTTATTGGCCGTCAGCTGTAGCCGATGTAGAGAAGCTAGTCCGTCATTGCGAGGGTTGTCAATTCTTCGCCAAGAGAATCCACGTACCAGCACACGAGATTCAGACAATACCAGCCTCTTGGCCCTTCACATGCTGGGGACTGGATATGATCAGGCCCTTCAAGCCGGCCCTCGGGAAATTTACATGCGTCTTTGTGCTGATCGACAAATTTTCCAAGTGGATAGAGTACATGCCTCTGGTCCAGGCATCTTCAAAAAAGGCTGTCGCGTTCATCGACCAGGTCATCCACCGCTTTGGCATACCCAACAGCATCATCACTGATCTGGGTACTCAGTTCACCGGGAACGCTTTTTGGGACTTCTGCGATGAAAGGAGCATAGTAGTGAAATACATCTCGGTGGCGCACCCTAGAGCTAATGGACAGGTCGAGCGGGCAAATGGCATGATCTTAGACGCACTTAAGAAGAGGATGTACAGGGAAAATGACAAAGCTCCCGAAAGATGGCTCAAAGAGTTACCAGCCATGGTTTGGGGTCTCAGAACCCAGCCTAGTCGCAATACCGGCGTATCACCATACTTTATGGTTTATAGCCAGAATGGCACTGTGGTAGAAGGAGAGGAGCGGGAGGCAGTGATTTTGGACGCCTGCCATGCTTGGCATGGGTGCGGTGGCTTGCCGTAGGTGGCAGCGCCATCACCGTCGGTGAATAAGGAAAGGGGGCGCGGGGAAGGAAAGAAAGGAGCGTCTGATAGGCGGGACCCACATCATAGCGAGAGGAAGGGAGGGAGCAGGCGTGCGGACATGGGCACTGAGGTGAAGCCGAGGCTAGGCCATGGAACTGAGCTGGGTTGCGCGGTGTGGAGTGGGTCACGTGCGCGAGGATGGGCGCAGAGCGACGCGCGAGCTGGGTCGCCGAGCAGGCCAGACTAGGAAGGGGAGGAAGAAAAGGCCAGGCCACGCTTGGGTTTGGGCTGGAAAGGGAGAGAAAAGAGTTTTTTCAAAATCAAATCCTTTTCTATTTCTATAGCTTTGAAAGTTGATCAAATTCAAATGAAATTTGAATCCAACCTCAAACAATCTAGCCCTACACTCAACCAAAAATAGTATGTTTCGGCATGAATGCAACAAACATGTTTTTATACCTTATAGTTAATTTTATTTAACCAAAATTTATTATTTGGCCTAGGTTAAAAATACATAGAAAATCAAATAAATGCTCAAAGTTAATTACTAATTTAAAAATGATATTTTAGGGTGTTACATTCAGGAGTAGTCTTCTGAACCATGAGCTCCTCCAATTGACTAGGAGTTATGTTGCTGAACTCGTGGAAGGGAGTTAACCCCTTTTGTATATACTTCTGGTTGAGAACCGACCCCCAATATTGGAATGACGCTCCCATTATCTTAAAAGCATCTAATCCCTCTAGAAATCTAAAATTGAGCTTCAGCTTCTTATCCCATAGTTCTCCCTTTTTCTTCATTAGTACATCTTTCTAGTTAGGAATTACTAGGTTCAATTGATCTCTTACAGGGCCCAGATCACATTACGGAATCATCCTCTGAATTGCTTCAGCACAAGGATCTCCCCTGCTGGCCTGACCTCCCTTATCACATAACATGCCTTATCTGGATATTGGTTCGCTTTTCTATCCCCGGTTTCCTCTTTGGCTTGGTAGCCGAGTTCATGGTCATGTCTTGAGGTTGTGGAGCAGAGGCCTCAATGTCCGTCTTTGTGGTTGTTGCCTCTGCTCTCCTTTCCTCTTCTACGTCTTCTTCGGCGAGATGTCACGGAGGTCGACATTGTCTTTTTCGATTTTCAGGAGGGGCCTATATGTACGGGAGGTCAAAGTGTTAGTAATTATAACATAGTCAAAACTTTAGCAAAATTTACAAGCTAAGGCTTTATCCCTACCTCCTCCTTCGGGTCAAAATCCTTGTCCAGCTCCTCCTCTATTGGCCTCCGTCTGGCTTCATGTGGGAAAGGATCCTTGAGACTTTCATATCCCTCTTCTTCATCCTCGTCATTGTCGTCTTCATCATCATCATCCTCTCCTGCTCTTCCCTCTGCTCCCCCTTTTTCTACGTGCCTCTCAGCAGCCTCCTCGTCAAACTCCTCCCGAGTAAGCATCATGCTATATCCTTTTGTAACTCATCATCGAACTGCTATAGAGTAAGCTGGTCATCTAGTTCTTCCTCTTCAAAGGTTGGTGTAACGTCCCGCCTCTCTGAGGCCGGGCTCGCTTACATCTGACAGCTTCTCTAGGATATAGACTGCCCTCACAGACCAACACAGGTCTTTTCTGCGCACTTTGTCCTCACTCGTGCGCACCCGGGAAGAACTTCCCGGTCGGTCACCCATCGCTCCAGGCCAAGCACGCTTAACCTCGGAGTTATTTGTAGATGGGCTTCCAGAAAAGAAGTTGCAACTTATTGGTATGAGTATCCTATTAATCCTGTTAAGCCCTGAGCCGGGGTGTTACATCCTCACCCCCTTAAGAGATCGATGTCCTCGTCGATCAATCCCAAGCCAGGAGCGTCCTCTCTTGGCCACGTCCGTGTGTCCAGAGCCAGCGCATGTGCCATGCTGTGTGACCACGCCGGATCCACACCACCATGCGCACCATGCTGCAAGAAGCTGCGACACACACGCGCTGCGTGAAACCGCCGAGAGTCGGCTCGATACCTATTCTCAGAACGCCCCGCCTCTCCGAGGCCGGGCCCGCTTACATCTAACAACTTCTCTAGGATATAGACTACCCTCACAGACCAACACAGGTCTTTTCTGCGCACTTTGTCCTCACTCGTGCGCACCCAGGAAGAACTTCCTGGTCGGTCACCCATCGCTCCAGGCCAAGCACGCTTAACCTCGGAGTTATTTGTAGATGGGCTTCCAGAAAAGAAGTTGCAACTTATTGGTATGAGTATCCTATTAATCCTGTTAAGCCCTGAGCCGGGGTGTTACAGTTGGCTTGTGATCAGGGCATTGGTTTGCACTATCTGCTGTCTGCAACATTTCATGTTTTGTTCTTATAGATTGAAGAAAGGGTGCTTTAGATATGCGATAAGGTCTAAGAAATCAAAGAGGTATTGATATGCAGTAAAAAATTGACCATCGACAAAGGCACATTACTCATCTGCTCTCAAACAAACGAGTAGTAGTAGTAGAGGCCTCAGAAACATGTCAATCATCATTTGATCATAAACACAGTGACCATATATAAAAACAGTGATCATATAGAAAAAGACAGTAGGGGCGGCTGGTAATGATGCTAAGTTCCTCATAAGTTCATGATCATCAGCTCATATTCCAGATAATTTCTGGAGTTGGACAACTTCATCATAGGCCAAAGAGGGGAGAGGAGATGAGAGTTTGCCAAAAAAAAGCAGCTGCTAGTTGCCAAAAAAATTAGCAGCCATTGCTAAACATAGAGGAGTAGAAGTAGAAGTAGTAGTACTAGAGGAGAGGAGAGGAGGCCAAACAAAAACAGTGAGCATATATAAACACAGTGGGTATATATAAAAACACAGTGAGCATATATAAATAGTGAGCAGGAGTAGTATTATTAGTAGGACAGTAGTAGTAGCAGTAGGGTAGAGAGAAGAGAGTAGTAGGGCATCAGTAGTAGTTGGGTAGCAGTAGTATTAGTAGTAGGGTAGTAGCAGTAGGAGGAGTAGGAGGAGAAGTAGAAGTAGTAGTAGTCAGAGAGGAGAGGAGAGTAGTAGTAGAAGTAGTAAAAGTAGTAGTAGTAGGAGAGGAGAGGAGAGTAGTAGTAGAAGTAGAAATTGGAGTAGTAGGAGAGGAGAGAAGAGTAGTAGTAGTAGAAGTAGGAGTAGTAGGAGAGGATAGGAGAGTAGTAGTAGAAGTAGTAGAAGTATGAGTAGTAGGAGAGGAGAGGAGAGTAGTAGAAGTAGGAGAGGATGCTCTACAAAGCAGTTGCTCCTGTCAAAAGGAGCATATATAAACACAGTGGGCATATACAATCACAGTGACCATATATAAAAACACTGGGCATATCTAAAAATAGTGAGTATATATAATCATAGTAAGCATATATAAAGAAAGTGAGCATATATAAAGACAGTGGGCATATATAAATATAGTGAGCATATATAAACACAGTGGGCATATACAATCATAGTGAGCATATATAAAAACACTAGGCATATCTAAAAATAGTGAGAATATATAATCACAGTGGGCATATATAAACACAGTGGGCATATACAATCATAGTAGGCATATATAAACACAGTGGACATATATAAACACAGTGTGCATATCTAAGATTGTGAGCATATATAAACATAGTGAGCATATCTAAAGACAGCGAGCATATATAAAAATAGTGAGCATATATAAACACAGTGAGCATATATGAACACAGTGAGCATGTATAAAAACAGCGACAATATATAAACACAGTGAGCATATCTAAAGACAATGAGCAAAATTTTTCTACTGCTCAATTTCATAAGGTGTAAAGCTCAAATCCATATACTTGGGTAGCATGAGAAAGCACGACATTAACTTAGAGGAGCAGGAATGGAGGAGAATGGGTTGGGGGATACTTGCAGAAGACCTAGCCAAATAAAGCGGTGGTGGGATTGGGGCGGTGGAGCACGCGCACGCTGGACGCACAGCCATCAGGGCAAGCTCGTTAGGAGAGGGCACACCGACGCTGGAGCACATCGGGGTAGGGCACTGTGGGATGGGGTAGGGATGCTAGAGGACACCGCCACCAGTGTAGGCCCACCGTGGTAGCGCACATAGACACCAGAGCCGCTGGGGGAGGGAGTGCAGACGTTAATAGAGGTTGGGGAGATGGACGGGGAGGCACGGCAGTGGTCATCGGGGTTGCCGACAGAAACCATAGCTGCCGTGCTGGCACGGGGAACGGCGGCGCGTAGGGCACGAAGGTGGAGCGGGGGATGGAGGCGGACCGGGGGAGGTAGGGCACGATGCGGCAGAGGTAGGGCACAGAGGCAGAGGCGGTGGGATGACCGCCTAGGCTGGGGGCGCTAAAACCCTAGCCGTCGTGGAGATGGGGCAACGTCTTGGCGGCCCAGGGTGCGGAGAGGGGGAGACGGCTGGGCGGCGGTGGTGGGGCACGGGGAAAAATTAGGCAGCTTGATGGCATCGGGAGAAAGAAGAGAGCGCACAAGACTTAATCGATTTCGACCCCTGAGCGCCCGTGTATATATACCCAGGAAGATTTGTCAGGCGGCTTAAAACATCAGCCGCCCCTAGGGGCGCTTCCTAATTAAGCGCCCCCTACAAATATATTTCTATTTATATAAATATAAATTATGAAATTGGTATTTTATATAAAAAATATATAATAATATTTGGATTACTCTATATATGTAAAAATATATATTAAAACAAATGGATGATATATATATATATATAATTCCATTTTTCTTCTTAACAAAAAAATAAAAATCATATTTAGAAATTTGAAAAATTGAATTTCAAAACTTCCAATAGAATTTTAGGACACTAAATGATCTCAAATAAAA
This sequence comes from Miscanthus lutarioriparius, assembly GCA_904845875.1. NCBI lineage: Eukaryota > Viridiplantae > Streptophyta > Magnoliopsida > Poales > Poaceae > Miscanthus > Miscanthus lutarioriparius. The sequence goes on along the minus strand of CAJGYO010000004.1, from coordinate 100,665,065 downwards.
ATGTTGTAAACATCAAAGTTGCATAACTCATCAAAATGTACAACTTTTATTTTGGTCATCTTTTCTTGTGATAAAGCTTCGACAATTCAAATTTTGAATTTTAAAAAATTACAACTTCAAAACGAGATTTTGAAATATCAAATTATTTTAGCTGAAAATGTCATGAATATAAAAGTTATAGAACTCATGAATATCTATAACTTTTATTTTGGTCATCTTTTCATGTGACAAAGTTTCGACAATTCAAATTTTGAATTTCAAAAAATTACAAATTGAAACTAGATTTTGATACCCTAAATGATTTCAGCTCAAGAAGTCATGAATATCAAAGTTGTAGAACTCATCAATATCTTTAACTTTTGTTTTAGTCATTTCTTCATCCGATAAAGTGTTAGTATACATTGTTAACAAATTGACATATCCATCGTATAGTTTCATAAACTATATGAGAGATTCATGAATATGTTCAAACTTTGTCATATGAAAAGATGACTCAAAAACTCATATGTAAAGTTCAAACAAAATTTTAAGACACCAAAAGACCTACAACTTTTATTTTGGTCATTTCTTCATCCGACAAAGTGATACTAACATTGTTCACAAAACTTACATATCTCTCACATGAAACCATATGAGAGAGATATAAAATTTGTGAACAATGTTCTTATCACTTTGTTGGATGAACAAATGAGAAAAATAAAAATTTTAGATCTTGATGAGTTATACATCTTGAAAATGTTGGCAGAAACTGATAAGAAAATAACTTTTCTAGCTGAAATCATTTACTCTTTGAAAATGTTGTTTGAAGTTGCCATTTTATGAAATTCAAAATTTAAACTTTTCAAACTAAGTCACATGAAAAGATGACCAAAATGAAAGTTGTAAATCTTGATGAGTTTTACCATTTTGATGTTTACAACATTTTTATTTTAGGTCATTTTCTGTCTTAAAATTCAATTTGAAGTTCACAAATTCAAATTTTCAATTTTTTAAATATAATTGTTTTATTTTTAAAAAAAGAAAATGTATCATTATATATATATATATCAGCAAATTGTTTTTATGTGTACATGCAAATATAGTAAATTGTTTTTAATACATTTATATATACATTTATAAAAAATATATGCATAACTAATATTTAAAAAAAATACAAAAATATTTGTAGGGGCGGCTGGTGATTGAGCCGCCCCTACAAATCGAATAGTAGGGGAGACTGGTGAGTGAGCCGCCCCTACAAATCGACCCATTTATAGGGGCGGCTCATACCACCAGCTGCCCTACTGTGCCATTTGTAGGAGCGTCTGGTCTCATGGGCAGGTCCATCACCGGCTGCCCCTACAAAAAACTGTCTCGTTGCTAACAAATCTTTTCTGTAGTAGTGACTATCGACAACCAACAAGAATAAATGAATATATTGGACTCCACACAAGCAGTCCTCTTTATAATCCTTGTGTTTCATTATATTATTTACCCATGCATCGAAAATATGTTTTAGAATATTTAGTCAAATTAAGTGGGTATGTTAATCTTACTACTAACCCCTCCATTCCAAATTATAAGTCTTTTCTAGCTTTTCTAGATACATAGCTTTCTAGACATAATGTACGTCAAGATGCATAACCAAAATTTGTATACCTAAAAATGTCGGAACGACTTATAATTTAGAATAGAGATAATACTAATTAGATGCCCAAAAGAGCTTCCACACATTAATTCTCACAAGAAAAAAGATAGATCTTAAAAATCCACACATTATAATTACAAACATTCGTAATTTATTTTTATACTCTAATATTATCATCAATAACAATAATCAGATCTATCTATTTTATAAAAGGTCACTGACTCCATTGTGAAAATGTATAAAGTATTCCCTAAATTTGCATATATATATATATATTACCCACTTATACCACTTCAAAACATAATTTAAAATAAGCATTTAAATTGTATCTAAATTACCCATATCTATCATTATGAAAAACAATTTAAAAGAAACCACAAAATTTTTATATAGATTACCACCTTTTGAATAAGTGAAGTATAAATATGTTCATGCCATTTCATGTCTTAAATAGAGTCCATATTGTATTATTTGGAGGACTAACCTTTGTAGGGACTATATTGCAAAAGATGGGACAAAGTGGGCCCAAAGGGGGTCGCCCAACCCTCCCTAGTTTTGCCCGACCTGGGTCGCGGTCTACTGGCCATCCAACCAAGCCCAATCGAAGAAACACACGTCTAGAGATCATCCATCGTTGAAGTTAGTTCAAGATCTGTGGTCCAAATGGATGACACATGGATCTATGGGTCCACAAAATTCAGTGTTGGTACTCAACCTTACGTGAAATTTGACACAAGTGTTGGACACTAAGAGAGGGCCACAATGCATAAGATGCCCCAATTCCACTCCATCGCCTCTCCTTTGGACACATGCAAACAAGCACAAATCCACGCCATATAATGTGTCCGTGGTATGGCAGTTTGATCTTGAGGTGAAGTGACTTCAGTTGGATTCATGGGCTCACTCTCACACTCCCTTCCACCATATAAGTAGAGGCTCACTCTTCACTTGTAATCTGGCAATAACACAACATTCAAGAGTACTCTGTTCTTCATTTTTCATAGTAGTAGCAGTATAGTTGGGAGTTAGAGTGAGCGTGAGCTTAGCCATCCCAGTCTTCAAGGTGAAACACTTGTATCCTTTACTTTGTAATACTTTGAGTATTTGATATATTTATCTTCTCTACTTTACTTTATACCTTAGTAGTGTTGATACTCTCTCTTAGTAGTAGTAATACTTTGGTTGTATTGCTATAGTTAGTTGTACGATCTTGTATGCTTAGTGTTAGTAATCACACCTGTACACTGGTTCATCGCTAGCAATTGAGTGCTCTAGTCTATCCCGAGGCCAGAGCTATAATAGTAAATCATAATGTAGTCATGGTATCTAGACTATAATTTACCTTTATATGCGGCATTCCTCACAAATAGTTGTGGTAGGTAGCAGGTGGTGACCGCCTTGTCTATCTTCTATATTCCACCATGTTTGGGTGAGTTCTTAAATCATAGATTTCCTTGCAGGAATAGTTTGACACCCTTCTCATTCCTTTCTGTTGTCTGCCGTGTCTGTCCTCCCATGTTTGGTGTGTGATCACTAGTATCTAGGTGTGCTAAGTGATATAGCTTGTATATTCTTGTTTAGACTAAAGTAATAGAGAAGTACTTGTGGCTCGAGATGTCTCGTTATCCTCCCAAACTAGGCTATCAATTTACTTGTATCTTTGTGAGACTCTATTATATAGTCAAGTCACATATTCATTAATATTCTTAGCCACGCTTCCTATGGACAAAATAAATACAATACCTTGGAATACTTCTGGACGGAGTGCTACAACGGTATTATGTGCACGTGTGAAATTATCACTTGAGCATAAGAAATACCAACACACCTCCGCTATTATGAAAGATAAATGTAAAGTAAGTCCTAAGCTTGCTTCCAAACTGACCACATATGTCATTATGAATGAAATACAATATAAATTAATACCTTTAATTTGTATCTAAATTATTCACCTATGCCATTATAAAAAGTGTAGTGTATTAATACTCCATAGAAAATAGTTCATCTTATATTGCATTAGTACTCCATAACAATTATTTTGTAAGTTATTATTTTATATAATTTTATACATTTTAACTAAAGTATTATTCTATCAGTACTAATTGTTTAAATTTAGTACTCTATGATTTTATAAAACACTACTTCTACGTCTATAACTCTTTTGTATAGTAGATTCAACATCTTGAGTTTGGCGGCCTGGCTGAGCTGTTGTTTATGTCATTGTAGAGTATTGTCGGAGCCCTAAGACTTTAACAACTTGCAATTGGAGGTAACACCGTTCAATCTGTCACTTTCCATTGCATAAGGATACACCATATATAGTGGACTATTTACAATACTTGGACTATTTTGCCCCTATCTTTATGTCTGGATTCAAACTCGAGACCTCGACCTTAAGCTCCCCTTGCGCGCACATACCAACTGAGCTAGGCAACACGTGAATATACAGCTGCGCTACTCTTTTAACTACATAATTTTGAATCTTATATTGTATATTTGATACTACAATTTGACTGCAAAGTTGTAGATCTCGTCAAGTATTACAACTTTGATGTTGAATTCATCTCCATTTGACATCATTAATCGTCTTAAATCCAATCTGAGAACATATATTGCATATTTCGACTTGTAAACTTGCTCAAATCAAAAAGTTGTCAACTATAAAGTTTAGATTTCTTTAAACTCCACAATTTTGATATAAATTTTATCTTAATTCAATGTCATATGAAAAATTTATTAACTTTTTTGTGCAAAATAGGTTACCAATGCCGGTTCGTGGCTCCAACCGCCGTCGACCGCACACTTAGCTAGTTAATAGGATTAGGGCCTCTAGGACTGTATCCACTACACACCACGCCACACTAGCTCCGCGCGAGCCACCACCACCACCTTAGGAGCCCACTGCCGATGTCGACCCCGCCACTGGCTGTGGCACGTCCTCCTGAGCCCCTTCCACCACTCTCATGCTCATGCTAGGGCGCGGTGTCGCCGGCATGAGGAACTCCGGTGAGACCGAGCCCCTCTCCCATATTTCCCTCGCCAGCATGGTCACCCCATCTGCCGTCATTCCCTCCTCTCCCCTCTTCTCTCACTGACGCGCGGGATCGGGCTATAATGGCATTGCCGTTACCCCCATCACCATCCATCCCCTCCCTCTCTTTCTTTCTCTGACACATGGACCATAGCCCTGATGCCGTCACTGCCTTGGCCCCACCTGTCATACACACGCGCATGCCGCACACACACCAACACTGGGTACGCATTAGAAATTGCTAGGTACACCTGGTTAGTGTACACATAAAATTAAAAACCTACTTTCCTAGCTTGGAAAATTCTCAGAAAATTTGTAAATAAACTAGATGCATTAGGGAATTTAACCATATAGTTTGCACCCATTTTCATGCACCAAAAAATGCATGTAAAATTCCACTTAGATAATTAGCTATAGAATAAACATATAAAATGCATAACTTTTGCATCCAAGCTCCTTTTTAGGAGAAACCACTTCTAAAATTCATCAAAAATCTAGCTCTATGCATTCATCCTGGTACCACCATATTGTTCTATGTTTGCATTTCCTCTTTTACTTTGTGTCTGGTGGTAGTCTTATTCAAAAGCTACGCCGACAGACGACGGTGACTACTAGGAGACGGAGGACCCCGACTACGAGAACGTGCCGGAAGTAGCCAACAGCGAAGGCAAGTCCTAGCTCTCCCTCCCTCTACCATCTTGCTTTAATTAATACTAAATGAATAACTTAATTATTATCCTAGATTATCAGCTCGGTTATTGTGAAATGATTAACGTTGAATTAAGATAAATGGTTATCTTGTTGATTTATGAGCTCCACGATATAGATGAACTTAGGGATAATAATTGATGGAACTTAAAACTTGGTAAACCTAAAACTAAACACCGATAGGGGGCGAGTGGGGATAGCTTATGCAGGATAAGTTATTCTGGCAGGAATGCCTGGATAGGGTTCTTGAGGAGATGCTCGCCTCAGTCACATAAGGACTGGTTCATAGTCCCTCTCGCCTAGTGCGATGTTACGTACAACCACATGGCTATATGGGTAGACTTGATCTTACACCCCGTTAGATAGGAGTATAATTCCTACTAGGAGGCCGGTGTTGGCAGCAGAATATCAAGAGCCGACACGGATGCTATGTGATCTTCCATGGTCTGGTTGGCATGGTTGCTATGTGGTCTTCCACGTTAAGCCTCTTGATTTTTGGCCATGTTTGAGCCCATGACTATTATGATTATTTTGATGATTTGATATCATCGGTACTGTTGTGTTGGGATGATCTAGTATCATCCAAGATTGTATGAAGGGTTGATGTGGTATCATCTGAGATTATGAGATGGGATGGTAAGGTATCCTCCTGAGTTTTAGTGTCTTTCTCCAACCCCTAAGAAGACGCGATAGAATTATTTGGAAGTCTAGGGTAGCACCCAAGCGGGTATGGGGTCTCGTTCAGCCTATTTCAACCACTGATCATGGAAGGGATTGTGCCTATCATGTGGGAAAATGTGTACACCTCTGCAGAGTTACTTAAATCTATTCGAATAGCCACATCCTTGGAATACACAGATGCTAGGATGGGATACTATGATTAGCTTTAGTTTTATGTGTAATGAAACTAGTAAAATTATGACTTGACACTAACCCGGGAACTAGCTGGAATGATAATGCTCCACTAGGACCCAACCCTTAATTATAATCACCACCACACCTCTAGTTCTACCCTATGGTTAGGGCTTGCTGAGTATGTAAGTACTCACCCGTTGTTGACTCAAACTTCAGCACTGACGAAGATGAAGACTACGATGAGGAAGCACACCGTGAAGATTAGGAATTATGCAAAGAGTCCAAACATAGGAGATGACATCGAAGCTAGGGATTTGAACATGCTCAAGCTTGCCTATGGAATAGGATATCACTATGCTGTAGAATATCATCGTACTAGAGACCACCAAGAATAAGCGCCGCTCCACGGTAGTAGTTTCTGCCAACTCTATAAGCCTATGACTATACCCTTAGGGCCACTGTTGTAGAACCCTTAGATATCAATAAAGCTCGAAACCTTTCTTTTTAGCTGTGTACCAATTCTGTTAATTTTGTGCATAATTGTGCGTGATCCTAGCGCAAGTACAGATGCACCTAGGACCTTCAAAAATGAGGGGCCGATAGAGTGGTATCAAAGCCGAGCTTGACCGTAGGACGAAGCCCTAGGTTTGGAACGCATTTAATAATGGTAGTTATAGTAGGAATAACAACACCATACCTAGTAATGCTTTAATGAACAAACTTTTCCAATTGTCGCTTCATTTTTGTTGCAAAATGTTTCTAACCCATGTGGCGAAATTTTTGCAGCCACGAACGACACATGGATCCGTTTGTACGGCTTGACCGTTGGAGGTTTCCCACCGCTCCTCTGGGAGACACTTCAGCACCTTGGAGTTACCGAATGCCCCTTGTACTATGGTCGTGAGTATGAGGAGGATAGAACAACCAAGTGTGAAGTACATCTGCATATTATCGAGCATCCATTAAGCACTAGTTCTAGAGTCAAATGCATCCCAGCAATTGGAAAAGAACTAAGTGACACATGCCAGATTGCAGCACGACGGGCTCTCATGGATATTTGTTAGGATTATGAGGCAAAGATCAACAACACCCATGCAAGACTCTTTCCTATGATGGATCAGACCTCTCTTATTCGGCGTAAGAAGATCAAGGCCATGGAAAAGGTAGAACCCCAGTCACCTGTATACCCACTGATGACCACTGCCAAGTATCTACATGCCCTCGACATTCTCTATGAACATCAAGAACATGAGTTAAAGATATAGACCATTAAAATCAAGGAAGCAAAAGTGGAAGCATGAGCCCCAAGAACAGAGCTACTCATGATAAACTCACAACTATCATCTATGAGAGAAGAAAAGGAACAGTACAAGTAGGAGTTATAGAAGGCCCTCGAATGTCCGTAGCAGAAGAAACATTCGGGGAAGAGAAGAAGGAGAGCCTACTAAAGAACCAACACCAAGAGAAAACCACTAGGGATACAAAAGCAGCTGGACCACCTCAAGTCCCTCTAAGGACTGGATGCTAAGGGATGTTGATAAGTACTGAAGCTATTTCAGTACGGGAGTTGGCCCGATCTTCACGACAGTAGGTTGGAAATCACAAGATAACTTGCTGCGAACAGTGGAGAATAACTAGCTTTATACCTGCCAAGGTTGGATGCGACCAAGCGACGGGGAGAGAGACACCGAAACCACGAAGACTTCGACTCGATCTCCGAACGACCGCAGAACCACAACCGGAGCTAATCCACACAAGGCAGGGCAGCCGTACTAGAACCCGCAAAGCACGAACTAGTGGATTCCAGAGGAATCTCTTCACAAGTCCAGGAAGAACAAGGAAGAACAAGGGTTTGAGTAAGCACTCGGCAGCTCGGCTGCAATATCACTGGAATTATCAAATTATCCAAAAAAGTCCTTTTCTAGTAGCCTAGAGGTGGTATTTATACTATGAGAAGTTTCTAAGATAGATGTGAACTGAAGAAGCCACGTTGGAAGGTGGAAAGACAATGGACTAGAGCATTCACAAAGTGGTCTTCAGTTTCCACGTGTCTTCTAGGCTTCTGGGTAGTCTTTAATGTTTTGGTCATAACTCCTTCCACGAATTATTGTAGAATGGTACAGTTTTTGCACGGGCTCTTTAGCTTCATGCAGACTATTGAGCTTCGGAGCAGTCTTCACTAAAACTAGTCGAACGCCCAGCTCTTCTCTCTGATCCATCCTTGATGCATCCTTGTCTTCTTTCTCGGAGAACCTAAGTAATAACAACATGCACGACTTAGGTAGCTTGAAATTACCATCAATGTTTAATTGAAGTTCACAAAGTAGCGCGTGCACCTCTTGTTGTATCTTTTTGGCGTGGCTACGGGTGATTGGTCCAGTAGGGACTTGAAGTGGTGTATTAACTGGTGAGGTGGTCGGAGAGGTTGCCGAGGTCGGTGAAGTGATCGGAGAGGTCGCCGAGGTGGTCGGAGAGGTCGCCGAGGTGGTCGGAGAGGTGATCAGAGTGGTCGGAGAAGTGGTCGGAGTGGTCGCCGAGGTTTCCGGAGTGGTCAGAAAGGTCGCCGAGGTCTCCAACGCTGGCGTGGTCACATCATCCTCCCCCCTTGAAAAGGAGTCGTCCTCCATTCTTCCAATCCAAAGAATGGAGAGAGGTCGGCCACATTAAAACTGGTACTCACACCATAAGTACTTGGTAGATCAATTTCATAAGCGTTGTCGTTGATCTTGCGTAGCACTTTGAATGGACCATCAGCTTGGGCTTGCAACATGCTTTTGCGTTGTTCAGGAAATCTGTCCTTGCATAAATGCACCCAAACCAAGTTTCCTGGTTCAAATAACACCTTCCTTCGACCTTTATTGGCGTGCTTCTCATACATCCTGGTCATCTTTTCAATGTTTGTCCGAGCTCTATCATGAAGGTTCTTGACAAACTCGGCTCGCTTGCTTGCATCGAAGTTTACACATTCCTGCATAGGTAAAGGCAAAAGATCTATGGGAGCAGTGGGTTTAAACCCATATACAATTTCAAATGGACAAAATTTAGTGGTCGAGTGTACTGCCCTGTTGTATGCAAACTCGACATGTGGCAAACTTTCTTCCCAAAGTTTCAAGTTCATCTTGAGGATAGCTCGCAGTAACATTGATAGAGTACGGTTCACAACTTCAGTTTGTCCATCTGTTTGTGGATGACACGTCGTAGAGAATAGAAACCGTGTTCCAAGTTTGCCCCACAAAGTTTTCCAAAAACAACTCAAAAATTTAGTGTCACGATCAGAAACAATGGTTCGTGGCACTCCATGTAATCATACAATTTCTTTGAAAAACAATTCAGCGATATGTGAAGCATCATCGCTCTTGTGGCACGGAATAAAATGTGCCATTTTGCTAAAACGATCAACCACAACAAAGATGGAATCCCTTCCCCGCTTGGTTCAAGGTAAACCAAGAACAAAATCCATGGAGATATCTTCCCAAGGCACACTAGGAATAGGCAGAGGAGTGTATAATCCATGTGGGTTCACATGAGACTTAGCTTTGTGGCAGGATTTGCAGCGAAGAACATGTCTCTCCACATCTCTTCTCATCTTTGGCCAAAAGAAGTGGTCGGTAAGGACTTGTTCTGTCTTCTTGGCACCGAAATGTCCCATGAGTCCTCCTGCGTGGGCTTCATGCACAAGTAAAATTCAAACAGAGCAATCTGGAATACAGAGTTTGTTAGCTCGAAACAAAAACCCATTATTCACATGAAATTTTTCCCATCCTTTGCCTTCTCGACACTTGGAATATGGTTCAGCAAAATATGAATCAGTTGCATATAAATCTTTTATGCTTTCTAAGCCAAGAATCTTAGCGTCAAGTTGGGTTAGCAAAGTGTGACATCGAGACAAAGCATCTGCTACAACATTCTCTTTTCCATTCTTGTACTTGACAATATAGGGAAATGACTCAATGAATTCACACCATTTTGCACGCCTTCTATTCAGTGTTAGTTGTCCTTTAAGGTGTTTCAATGATTCATGATCTGAATGTATCACAAATTCTTTAGGAAAAAGGTAATGTTGCCAAGTTTCCAAACTCTGAACAAGAGCATATAATTCTTTATCATAAACTAAATAATTTAGAGTTGGACTACTTAGCTTTTCACTGAAGTATGCAATTGGCCTTCGTTCTTGCATGAGCACACCTCCAATCCCAACTCCACTTGCATCACATTCTATTTCAAATGTCTTACCAAAATCTAGGAGGACAAGGGCTGGGGCTGTTGTTAACTTCATCTTCAATTCTTCAAATGCCTTCTGTTGTGCTTCTCCCCACTTGAAAAGCACTTCTTTCTTGGTCAGCTCATTGATTGGCGCAGCAATAGTGCTAAAATCCTTCACGAACCGCCGATAGAAACCAGCAAGTCCATGGAAGCTTCTGACTTGGCTCACGTTCTGTGGAGGCGTCCAGTCTCGTACAGCCTTGATCTTTTCTTCATCTACCTCCACTCCTTGTCCTGTAACAACAAATCCAAGAAAGACTACCTTGTCGGTGCAAAAGGTGCACTTCTCAAGGTTAGCATACAATTTCTGTTCACGTAGGATAGCAAGCACACATTGGATATGTTTAACATGTTCATCAAGAGACTGGCTGTAAATTAAGATGTCATCAAAGTAAACGACAACAAACTTGCCAATGAAAGTTCTAAGCACATGATTCATCAATATCATGAATGTACTTGGTGCATTGCATAACCTGAAAGGCATTACCAACCATTCATACAACCCATATTTTGTTTTAAAGGCTGTTTTCCATTCATCTCCTTCTTTCATGCGAATCTGGTGATATCCACTTCTTAAATCAATTTTAGTGAATACGATAGCACCACTAAGTTCATCAAGCATATCATCCAGCCGAGGGATGGGGTGTCTATACCTTATGGTAATGTTATTTATTGCTCGGCAATCCACACACATCCACCAAGACCCATCTTTCTTAGGAACTAAAAGGATAGGAACATCACAAGGTGACAGACTTTCTTATACGTACCCTTTTCTCATCAATTCTTCCACTTGTCGCTGAATCTCCTTGGTTTCTTCTGGGTTGGTGCGGTAGGCAGCACAGTTTGGGAGTGAAGCACTGGTCACAAGATCAATTTGATGTTCGATTCCTCTCTTAGGTGGTAGTCCTGGTGGCACTTCATCCGAAAAGACATCCTCATATTCCCGTAACACATCAAAGACAACACTTGTCAGGGTAGAGGGTAAGTTGTTAGTAGAAAGAAGAGTGTCCTTGTACAGGAGTACGAAGAACATGGCATTGGGTTCACTCAATTCTTTTAGATCCCCTTTCCTAGCCATCATAACTAAACCCTCTTTTCCCAGTGTCTTGGTTTTTTGCGGCTGTGGGGTTTTATTTGGCTTTGGAATCTCTCCCTGACTATTTTTGTGGGTCACTCGCAGGTGGTTCTCGCTCTCTTGCTGTTTCTTTTTAAGATCATCCTTCAAAATTTCCTCCAGTGTTAAAGGAAGCAAAGAAATTCGCGCTCCTTTGTACATGAAAGACAGCTTGTTGGTTCTTCCAAAGATCTGAACATCATGATCAAATAACCATGGCCTCCCTAGCAGCAGCTGGCATGCTTGCATAGGCACCACATCACATTCCACATGATCATTGTACCGCCCAATAGAAAAGTGAACGGTCACAATATTTGTTACACATAGCGCACCACAGTCATTGAGCCATTGCATCTTGTACGGACTTGGATGACGCCGCGGTTTCAATCCCAATCTGTTCACCAATTCTTGACTTGCAATATTGTTGTAGCTACCATTGTCAATGATGATGCGACATAGCTTGTCCTTAATCATGCCTCTGGTATGGAAAAGATTGTGCCGCTGGTCATTCTCTTCTTTTTCAGCAGTAATACTAAGCACACGAAGAGAAATAAAACAATTATGATCTCCTTCATCAGGTTGAATTTCATCACCTTTATCTTGTATAATTTCTTCATCATATATTGGAGCTTCTTCCTCAGGTTCGCTTTTAGATTCCCATTCACCTTGCTCATTTATAATCATGGTCCTTCGACTAGGACATTGAGCAGCAATATGTCCTCGGCCTTGGCACTTGTGACAAATAATGCCTCGGGTATGGGAAGAAGAAGCAGCAGTTGATGCAGTAGGAGGGGTTGCTGTGGTTGCAGCATGTCGTCGTTGTTCTTGCTTAATTGTAGGTGAAGAAGTAGTAGAAACTGTTGTCTTTGCAAAACCAATGGATGGAGGAGGCCTAGTAGCAACTCCTTGTGATCTTCCCCCACCAATAGAGGTACCGGGCTGCTGCCGCCGCCATGGGACTGAAATTGATTGGCTCCCATAAGACCTCCTTCATCCCTCTTGCTGAATTTTCCTCTCGGTGCGCATAGCTTGATCAACAAGGTCTTGCAAATTATGATATGGAAACATCTCAACAAAACCTGAAATTTCTTCATTGAGACCATTCAAAAATCTTGCCATTTTTTACTCTTGATCTTCTCTAATTCCATATCTCACCAAGAGTAACTCCATCTCCTTGAAGTAGTCATCAACAGATTTTGATCCTTGTCTCAATGTTTGTAACCTATTGCGGAGGTCACGCTGATAACTTGATGGCACAAAGTGTCTTCTCATCACTCTTTTCATCTTAGCCCATGTGTTGATATGGTCCTGTCCCAACGCACGTTGATCCTCTTGAACTTGGTTCCACCATGGGAGAGCGTAACCTAAAAACTCAACAGAAGCAAGGTTGACACGCCTCTGATCAGAAAGGTTATGCACTCTAAAAATCTGATCACATTGCTCCTCCCATTCAAGATAAGCATTAGCATTTTCTTTCCCTGAAAATTTTGGAACACTTAACTTTACATGAGCAATGCTATCTGGATCATCTCTATTACAACGACCACGATGATGTTCCCCATCATGACCAGCACCACGATGATGTTCATGTGGCTGTTCAAAATGCCCATGGTGTCCAAAAGGATTTTCATTATCATCAAATCCTTCCTCATACTCATCGTGAACCTCATCTTCATCATCAAAATGTACATGGCGATCACGTCCATGTCCTCCTCCACGCTGATGATCAAATTCAGCACGACGTCCACCACCGCGCTGATCAAAATCAGCACGACGCCCTCCACCGCGACCATTGCCATGGTGGCCATGAAATCCAGCACCGAGACTAGAATTTTCATCACCAAATTCTTCACGGTGATTGTCTTCATGTTGATGTTGAGGTCCTCGACCACCCACTACAGGAAGACGTTCGTTGAACATCCTTTCCATCGCCTCCAAGAGCAAGTTGGCCATTTGACGTAGCTCTACCCATACAACAGGGGGTTCTTCATCTCCGTGGTCCCCACCATGAACACTCGAATTGGATCCTACCATGTTAGACTAGTTGCAAGAAAAAAATGGAATAGGTAAATTTGTGGAAACACACAATCTCACCTCTTACTTACCCAAGTTCTTGCTCGTTCTCAAGGACCGTGACGGTGCTGGTGTGGCAGCTTCAACGGAGGTGGTAGAGAGGTCGTAAGGATTACGAATCGAACGTCCCGGTTCAGGTTTTGGTGGAGCTATAGGTGGCTAACAAGGAGGGCTACGGTACTGCCAACCGAGTGGTTTGATGTGCTCAAAGACACGACGTTGCTGCTAACAAGATTACCACCAACTCAAATATGTAACTGAAATTTTCAGCAATACACCGCAACACAGATCCTTTCAAATTCTTTTCACTTCTCTCTTTTTTTTGATCTCTTTTTTTAATAACACTGACAGCGGTAACGAATAAAATAACTCAATTTTTTATATGAACTGTGGTAACTAGCAACTCGATGAACACAAAACACAACGTAATAGTACCGAGAAATGGTTATAGGTTTTTTTTCTTTTGTGGCCTTGGACTATAGGATATGAATAAACACAAATATATGAAGTAGATTAAACAAGGATAACGATGTGGATGATGGCAAGACCTACCGTGTCAACTTGAGCTCTAATACCACATGATAAGTACTGAAGCTATTTCAGTACGGGAGTTGGCCCGATCTTCACGACAGTAGGTTGGAAATCACAAGATAACTTGCTGCGAACAGCAGAGAATAACTAGCTTTATACCTGCCAAGGTTGGATGCGACCAAGCGACGGGGAGAGAGGCACCGAAACCGCGAAGACTTCGACGCGATCTCCGAACAACTGTAGAACCACAACCGGAGCTAATCCACACAAGACAGGGCAGCCGTACTGGAACCCGCAAAGCACGAACTAGTGGATTCCAGAGGAATCTCTTCACAAGTCCAGGAAGAACAAGGAAGAACAAGGGTTTGAGTAAGCATTCGGCAGCTCAGCTGCAATATCACTAGAATTATCAAATTATCCAAAAAAAGTCCTTTTATAGTAGCCTAGAGGTGGTATTTATACTATGAGAAGTTTCTAAGATAGATGTGAACTGAAGAAGCCACGTTGGAAGGTGGAAGGACAACGGACTAGAGCATTCACAAAGTGGTCTTCAGTTTTCGCGTGTCTTCTGGGCTTCTGGGCCGTCTTTAATGTTTTGGTCATAACTCCTTCCACAAATTATTGTAGAATGGTACAGTTTTTGCACGAGCTCTTTAGCTTCATGCAGACTATTGAGCTTTGGAGCAGTCTTCACTAAAACTGGTCGAACGCCCAGCTCTTCTCTCTGATCCATCCTTGATTTATCCTTGTCTTCTTTCTCAGAGAACCTGAGTAATAACAACATGCACGACTTAGGTAGCTCAAAATTACCATCAATGTTTAATTGAAATTCACAAAGTAGCGCATGCACCTCTTGTTGTATCTTTTTGGCGCGGCTACGGGTGATTGGTCCAGTAGGGACTTGAAGTGGTGTATTAGCTGGTGAGGTGGTCGGAGAGGTTGCCGAGGTTAGTGAAGTGATCGGAGAGGTCGCCGAGGTGGTCGGAGAGGTTATTGGGGTGGTCGTAGAAGTGGTCGGAGTGGTCATCGAGGTTTCCGGAGTGGTCGGAAAGGTCGCCGAGGTCTCCGACGTTGGCGTGGTCACATCAGATGTGCAAGTGAACCTTGTGTCGGGACCTTCATGTGATTGTAGCTCTTATAAAATAAATAATCTGAGCTGCAGCATTTAGTAGTAGCGCACCCCGAGTGTAGTAGTATATCTAGTAGTGCGTTGATGTCCCTTGAGTGCGAGTAGTCGCGTAGTATCATCCTAGCCGTTCATGTGTATGATGCACCCTTGTGTCATATATATGTAATTGTATTATGATGTAATATATTGTGTGTGTTTTTATGCTTGTGTGTTTTGTTTATGTGTTTTCCAATGAAAAACCTAGAGGATGTCTTCTCATCCTTGTTGCCCCACGACAACAGATGGAAAGAAGATTCGATAGTATTCATGAACGCCGTGAATGAGCCACCGGAAGGTAGGTTCATGAAGTAGAGGAACAAGTTGCACCACCTAGAGGTAGGCAATACAGAGACAATCACGGGCATCATAATCAGAGGCATGGGCACCCTCAAGAAGATAATATTCCAATCGTAGAAGAAGTACGTGAAGAAGGCAAAGATGAAGTTGAGCAAAACATTGGAAATGATCCGGTACAAGGAGAAGAACCATCGCCACCCCCACCGACATTAGCATAAGTAATGGATAGACAGACGCGAGTATTGGAGAATCTTGCAAGAAGGATAGATAATGGAAATGGACAAGGAAAAATGGCAGCCTTTATGAGACTTCACCCACCAACTTTCGATGGTATAGAAGAAGACACACTTTCAGTAAATGATTGGTTGCACGCCATCACCATGAAACTAAATGTAGTATGAGCCACCGATGAAGAGAAGGTCAATTTAGCCACCCATCAACTGGTAGGAGTAGCCGGTGAATGGTGGGAGAATTATCAAGATGCAGCTAATGAGCCAGACGCTATCACATGGCAAGAATTTGTGGAAGCATTTTGTGAATATGACATCCCCAAAGGAATTATGGAGATAAAAGCTAAAGAATTTTGCTCCCTAAGACAAGGACCGATGATAGTGAATTAGTACATTCGGAAATTCATGAAGTTAGCACGCTATGCACTTGATGATGTCAACACCGACAAGAAGGAGAGATGTTTTAGAAGAGGACTGAATGCAATGCTAAGAGAGCAAATAATTACCCACATCTACCTAGATTTCAACACCCTAATGAATCGGACTATTCTTTTGGAAGAAGAGCGCAACAGAAGCGAAGGAGAAAGAAAGCGCAAATTTCTGATACATCGTGCTCGCCAACAAGAAAGGACACAGTGAGTCCGCACCAACAACACCGCACCTACAAGATATTAGCCAACCATGTAGTATAGGTAATCTGGATCCAACACCTCACAGACCACATCCAACTACAAGAACAACAATAGTAGCAACAGCAATAAACAACATTCAGTCCAAGAACAACAATAATATAGTGCTAGAGACTTGTTTTGGATGCCGTCAACCAGGACATCGTGTCGCCCAATGCCCTTATAAAGCCACAAACTCTGCCCTAGCCTAGTTAGTAGCCAGTAATCGGACAACCACCTCAGGAATCGGACGCACTGCACCTCAGAATTCTGGGCCACCAAGAAGGAATGCCCAAAATTTTGGGTAAGGCCATGTAAACCATGTGAACGCAGAGGAAGTACAGGCAACACCCGATGTCGTGTATGGTGAGTTTCTATTAAACTCCACATCTACAACCATGTTGTTTGACTATGGTGCTTCACATTCATTTATTTTTGCGTGTTTTGTGTTTAAGAATAGATGAAGGATAGTGTTACTCCCCACCCCTCTCTTGATTCGAACCCCTAGAGTTATCCTCAAATTCACCCTAAATTGCCCTCGAATGAAGATAATGATAAATGGAGTAGAATTTCAAGCCGATTTAGTAGTACTAAAGACTAAAGGATTGGACATAATATTGGGAATGGATTGGTTAAAGAGACACCATGGCAACATATCCTACAACGACAGAGCAGTGACCCTGACAAATCATAATGGAATCATAGTAAAGTGTTACCCTCAAGCCCCGATAGCAGAACCAATGGTTTGCAATGTATAAGCAACAACTATTGAAGAAGTACTAGTCATATGTGAGTACCCCGATGTCTTCCCTGAACAGTTACCCAGAATGCCACCTGATAGATATTTGGAATTCATAATTGACTTGATACCTAGAATTGCACCGATAGCAAAGAGACCCTACAGGATGGCAGCTAATGTGTTGGAAGAACTAAAGAAGCAGCTACGAGAGTTACAAGATAAAGGATACATCAGACCAAGCTCATCACCCTGGAGATCACCAGTTCTATTTGTGAAGAATAAAGATGGCGGTCTTAGAATGTGTATTGACTATTGGTCACTATATGAGGCCACCATAAAAAACAAGTACCCTCTACCAAGGATTGATGACATATTCGATCAGTTAAAAGGTGCCAAGTATTTCTCCAAGATAGATCTGAGATCAGGCAACTATCAACTAAAGATTCGGCTCAGCGACATACCAAAGACTGCCTTTGTGACCCGCTATGGATAGTATGAGTTCACCACCATGCCATTTGGATTAACCAATGCTCTAGCATATTTCATGAATCTAATGAACAAAGTCTTCATTGAGGAGTTAGACAAATTCATAATGGTGTTCATCGACGACATTCTCATATATTCAAGAAGTGTAGAAGAATGTGAGCAATATTTGAGAGTTATATTGAACAAGTTACGAGTACATGAGCTATATGCCAAGTTCAATAAGTGTGAATTTTGGTTACAAGAAGTCACCTTCCTAGGACACATTATCACCGCAAAAGCTGTAAAAGTAGAGCCAGAGAAAGTTAAGGCCATATCAGAGTGCAAGCAACCAACTAATGTGACGGAGATTCACATTTTTCTTGGACTAGCAGGCTACTACCAAAGATTTATTGAAGGATTTTCGAAGATTGCAAGACCCATGACATCCCTGACACAGAAAGGAAAGGAAAGGAATTTAAGTGGACCGATGCATGTGAAAAGAGCTTCCAAGAATTGAAGACAAGATTAATGATAGCCCCAATACTCATATTACCAGACATACACAGAAGTTTCATATTATATTGTGATGCCTCCAGACAAGGATTAGGATGCTATTGACACTAGATATGGCAAATAGATAAATCCACAAGCGCATGGATTTCAATGTAGCTTTCACCCAGGAGTATTCCAAGGTATCGTATTTCCACGAGGAACGCGAAGTGGATTAGTTAAGAACTATGAGTGTCCAAGGGTAAAAGTAATAGGTAGAGAGGATATATGTGGTTTCTCTGAACTAAGGTGAGACTAAGGAATACTATATCATGGTTGTTTACTTTGAGGCACGGCCCACCTAGCAACCAGGAGGGATAACTAGACAAGGTCTGCCACGAGCCCTATGATTTAATAACTAGACCTATCATGATGGAATACAAAGGATGGACAGGGTTGTCACCACCTGTCACCTACCACAATCTATCCGGAGGCCTAGCCATAAACACATGCAAGATATAGCCTAAGCACCACGCTTAATCTATAGACTCACTACTCTAATCCTATACATGATGAAATGAGACTAGAGCACTCTAACCAAGCGGTGAAACGAGTAAACACAATAATATAAATCATACTTAAGTAATGCAAAAGAGCAGAGTTACCACACAGAAGATGACAGATTTCACTCGAAGAAGAGCTTCATCCAGCGAAGCACAAGTGGACAGGATGCAGACAACCCTAGCCCTTTTCCAAGCTTCTCCTCACTCTCTCCCTATCTTCTACTTCTAAGTAGTAGAGCTATAGAGCTTTGCCTAGCTTCTACTCTCACTTGGAGTGATGGAATGAGATGGTGCTCATTACAAATGGTGCCTCAAACCACTATTTATAGCTCTCAAAGATCGGTTGCTGCAGGTGGGGTACTTATAGATGTCAAGTAAGGCGGTGGAGGTAGCTTGGGTGTCAGGCAGCGTGGTGGGGGTGCCGGCTAGCCCTTGATTTCACTGCCTTTCGATCGTGGGGCCTTGGTTGGCTCCCAAAGGCGGTTGTGAAGTCGGCACATGTAAAAATTTGTCAGGTAAGGCGGTTCCAAGGTCGATTGGAGGGCTCCAAGTCCATGATAGTGGACCCATGGATCCAAGACCACTCCATCCTGACCATCGGTGCAAACCGCCATTGGATCAACGCTTGAGAGGGCTTAGGGAGTCGCTCCCATGGATCGGTGACATGGAAGGGGCAAGTGGGGCACCGAGCGGCGGCTATGTGGCACTGTTTGGCATGGCATGTGGGCCTTTTGGCCCCCTGGCACGTCCACTTGCCTCCTATGTGTGTATTTGTCACCATTTCGACCAAAATTCCTGCATACAAATATATTTCCATATACAAGTTGAACTAGGTGAATTATAAAGCAAATGTTACACATGTGATGATGATTGTCCTAACTTTATCTTGCTTTTGGATGAAATGTTGATGGTCAAATTAGGTGTTAGTGACCGTCAACAGATGTGTCCTGATGTAAGATGATAAAGTGGTCGCCTATGCCTCTCGACAACTGAAGAAGCATGAAGAGAATTATCCGACACATGACTTGGAGTTAGCAGTCGTAGTACATGCCCTGAAGATATGGAGACACTACCACATTGGAAACAAGTGCAAAATATTCATGGACCATAAGAGTTTGATGTACATTTTCACCCAGCCAGACTTGAATCTATGACAAAGGAGATGGTTGGAACTAATTAAGGACTACAACCTAAGCGTACACTACCATCCAAGGAAAGCCAACGTGGTTGTAGATGCATTGAGCAGAAAGTCCTATTGCCACTATAAGACAACTTTAAATTGAAGGCCAGAGCTAGCATAAGAAGTTCGTTAATTGAACCTACAAATCATACCACAAGGCACCCTAAATGTTCTACAATTACGGCCAACACTAGAAGATCAGATAAAAGAAGCCTAGGACTAGGACAAGGAAATACAAGACCTCAAGGAACAAAGTAGTAAGAAGGAACTCCTAGGATTCAGAGTGGATGAACAAGGAAAATTATGGTATGAAGATTGGATATGCATACCCTAGGATGAAGCACTCCGAAGATTAATATTTGAAGAAACACACCACTCTACATACTCTATCCACCTAGAATCAACCAAGATGTACATGGACCTTAAGCAAAAGTATTGGTGGACCAGAATGAAAGGAGATATCACCGAATATGTTGCCCAATGCGGTACATGCCGATGAGTAAAAGTAGAACATCAATGACCCACTAGACTACTTCAACCATTGCATATACCAGTATGGAAGTGGGATGAGATCAGCATGGACTTTCATAGTAGGGCTGCTAAAAACACAAAATGGACATGATTCCATATGGGTCATAGTGGATCAACTGACAAAAGTGGCACACTTTATACCAGTTAGAGTCGACTACAAATGAAACAAGTTAGCACAACTATACATTGACAACATCCTCTGATTGCATGGAGTACCTAGCTGCATCATATCAGATAGAGGGACTCAGTTCATAGCATGATTTTGGAAGAGTTTACACAAAGCATTGGGAACATGTCAGGATTATAGTTCAGCCTATCACCTACAAACCAATGGACAAACAGAGCTGATAAATCAGATATTGGAAGACATGTTATGAGCTTGTGTAGTCACTTATAGAAAAGACTAGAAAAAAACTTGTCATTCGCAGAATTCTCCGACAATAATGGCTATCAAGCGAGCCTGAAGATGTCACCATTTGAAGCATTATATGGAAGAAGATGCCGAACCCCATTAATGTGGTCTGAGGTTGGAGAAAGAAGCCTATTTGGTCTAGAAATGATCAAGGAAGCCAAAGAACAAGTAGCCAAAGTCAGAGAGAACCTAAAAGCAGCACAAAGCAAACAAAAGAGTTATGCAGACACCCGACGAAGGCCATTGGAATTTCAACCAGGAGATTATGCCTATTTGAAAGTATCACCAATCAGGGGCACTTGAAGGTTCCAAGTCAGATCATTGAAAGGATTGGAATCATAGCCTATCGTCTGGAATTACCTCCAGAGATGTCCGATGTTAATGATGTGTTTCATGTATCTCAACTAAAGAAATGCTTGAGGGTACCGGAAGAACAAGCACCTATGGAAGCCATGGATTTACAACCAGATTTACAGTATCAGGATATTCAATGTTACCACCCAACAAACAAGAAGGACAACAGTAAGATTTTGTCGGGTACAATGGAGTAATCATACCGAGGCAGAAGCCACATGGGAAAGAAAAGATGATCTTAAAAAGGAATTTCCCTATCTATTTGAGGATCAGTTCGAATCTCGAGGATGAGATTCTTTTTAAGGGGGATGGTTTGTAACACCTTGAATTTTGACCTAAGTTAAAAACCACTAAAAATTTGAACTTTTTAAAACTTTGCTTAGGAACCAACACTTAATTAACTAACTTATGAAATAATATAAATAGGTCAACATAGAACCAAAATAATATGAGTAGAATTGAGTGCTTGCTTGCTTGATGAACTTATGGTGGTACACTTTGCATACTCATGCATTCAAATTTGAATTCAAAATCATTTAATCATATGCATGGTTAATCTAGAAAATAGAAAATGGAAAGGAAAATGGAAAAGCCACTTGGGCTCAAACTCTCCCCCTCTCTTACTCAGCCCACAACAGCAGCAGCCTATCTCCCTCTATCCCACCTTCCCTGTCCCTCCTCCCCGCATAGGCCGGCCCAACTCCTCACCCAAGCCCAACGCACGCCCACGCCCTCCCTTCTCCCCTCTCCCTCTCGGTGATGACTGGGGCCCGCTTGTCATCATCATCTTCTACCTCGACAGCGATGGGAATCCCGCATCGCCGCTTGAGCTCCTCGACCCTTCTACCACCGCCTTGCCCTGGTGAGTGGATAAGCACGGAGACACCTTCCTAAACCATCTAGGCCCCACTTCTCCCTCTCTCTCCTTCCCTCCCACTCTCACTGTCATGCCATGAACATGTGGCGGTGAAAACACCCTACCATACCATGGATAAGCTCGAGCTCACCTAGCCACGCGCATGGATGACCTTGTACTGTGGTGAATCGCCATTGCAAGTTTGACCATGTGCACACGCAAGGGATAAGCTCGACATGCGAAAATATCTAGCGCCATCAAACCGCCATGGCTAGCCTATAAATAGGCCCGACCAGTGGTGCTCCGGCTTCACCACCTCCACTCTGAGCTCCGCCTGGAGCTAGAACACCTTATCTCCCCCTCCATTTCCCCTCTTCACTCCTCTTTTGAGCTCAGTCTTGTTTTCCCCCAATTTAGGAGCCGTCGCCGCCATTGGAGCTGCTCCCCTTTTCCTATCTCCTTGCTACGTTGCTGACCAATTAGAGTAGCTAGTGAGTTCTAGAGCCCTTCCTTCACTTCCTCGGCCATCTATTTTCTCCCTTCTCCTTCTGTGTTACCCTGCCATCTTGTGCGTACCTCCACTGAGCTGCCATGGCTGTCGCCCATAGCTGGCGAGGCTCCACCAGGCACTACATCACCACCCATGCACTCACTATGCACCCACACACACGCACACTTAGCTAGTTGATAGGATTAGGGCCTCTAGGACTATATCCACTGCATGTCGCCACCGCACTGGCTCTGGTGAGCCACCACGACCACCTCAAGAGCCCGTTGCCAATGTTGACCCCGCCACTAGCTATGGCATGCCCTCCTAAGCCCATCCACCACTCCCATGCTCATGTTAGGGCATGGAATTGCTGGCATGAGGAACTCCATTGAGGCCGAGCCCCTCTCCCCTGTCTCCATAGCCGGTGCGGTCACCCCATCCACCACCATTCCCTCCTCTCCCCTCTTCTCTTGCTGACATGCGGGACTGGGCTGTAACGGCATTGCTATTACCGCCTTCACCGTCCATCCCCTCCCTCCATCTCTTTCTTTCTCTAACACATGGGCCATAGCCTTGACACCGTCACTACCTTTGCCCCACCTGTCAAAGACACATGCACGCCGCACGCACACCAGCTCTGAGTATGCATTAGAAATTGCTAGGTACACCTGGTTAGTGTACATAGAAGATTAAAAACCTAATTTCCTTGCTTGGAAAAATTCCTAGAAAATTTGTAAATAAACTAGATGCATTTGGAAATTTAACCATATAGTTTGCACCCATTTTCATGCACTAGAAAATGCATGTAAATAAACTTTTACATCCTAACTCCTTTTTAGGTGAAACCACTTCTAAAATTCATCTAAAATCTAGCCCTATGCATTCATCCTATACCACCATATTATTCTATGTTTGCTTTTCCTCTTTTACTTTGTGTCCGGTAGTAGTCGTATTCAATAGCTACGCCAATAGACGACGGTGACTACCAGGAGAGCGAAGACCCCGACTATGAGAACATGCCGAAAGTAGCCAACAACGAAGGCAAGTCCTAGCTCCCCCTCCCTCTACTATCTTGCTTTAATTAATACTAAACGAATAACTTACTTAATTATTATCCTGGATTATGAGCTCGGATATTGTGAAATGATTAACGTTGAATTAAGATAAATGGTTATCTTGTTGATTTATGAGCTCCACGATATAGATGAACTTAGGGATAATAATTGATGGAACTTAAAACTTGGTAAACCAGAAACTAAACACCGACAAGGGCCGAGTAGCGATAGCTTATGCGGATAAGTTATCTTGGCGGGAATGCCTAGATAGGGTTCCCGGTGAGATGCTCGCCTCGATCACAAAGGACCTGTTCATAGTCCCTCTTATCTAGTGTGATGTTATATACAGCTACATGTCTATATGGGTAGACTAGATCTCACACACCGTTAGATAGAAGTATAATTCCTACTAGGAGGCCGGTGTTGGCAGCGGAATATCAGGAGCCAACATGAATGCTATGTGATCTTCCATGGTCCGGCTGGCGTGGTTGCTATGTGGTCTTCCACATTAAGCCCCTTGATTTTTGGCCGCATTTGATCCCATGACTATTATGATTATTTTGACGATTTGGTATCATCTGTACTGTTGTGTTGGGATGATGTGGTATCATCTGGGATTATGAGATGGGATGATAAGGTATCCTCCTGAGTTTTAGTGTGTTTTTCCAACCCCTGAGAAGCCATGGTAGAATTATATGGAAGTCTAGGGTAGCACCCAAGTGGGTACGGGGTCTCGTTAGGCCTATTTCAACCACTGATCATGGAAGGGATTGTGCCTATCATGTGGGGAAATGTGTACACCTCTATAGAGTTACTTAAATCTATTTGAATAGCCATGTCCTTGGAATGGGCAATTGCTAGGATGGGATACTATGATTAGCTTTACTTTTATGTGTAATGAAACTAGTAAAATTATGACTTGACCCTAACCCAAGAACAAGCTAGAATGGTAATGCTCTACTAGGAACCAACCCTTAATTATAATCGCCACCACACCTCTATTTCCTCCCTATGGTTAGGGCTTGCTGAGTACGTAAGTACTCACCCGTTGTTGACTCATAGACTTCGGCACTGATGAGGACGAAGACTACAACGAGGAAGCTCCACGGCAGTAGTTTCTGCCAACTCTATAGGCCTATGACTATGCCCTTAGGGCCACTATTGTAGAACCCATCTTAGATATCAATAAAGCTCGGAACCTTTCTTTTTAGCTGTGTACCAATTATGTTAATTTTGTGTGTACTTGTGCATGATCCTAACACAAGTACAGATGCACCTAGGACTCTTAGAAATGAGGGGCCGACAAGCGATCCGCCTTTGGAAATGGATCCATTTTTGGAGGCGGACACCCTTAGAAGGCCCGCCTCGGTTAAAAGGGCCGAGGCCCATTTAGCATCCCACACCAAATCAACCGCAACTCCCTCGCTCTCTCCACCTCTTCCCCTCTCTCACCCACCTAGCCACCATAAGAAAGAATGTGCTCGCTCTATGCTTGCCCTCCCTCCCTCACGACTCATTCACTGTCCATGCACACTCCCTCTCCCGCTGCTCTGTCTCCCTCTCTTTCTCTCTACGCACCCCTCTTCGGCATGGAGGCCATGCCTAGATACTATGAGGAGGAGGCCAGCCGTGCCCTCATCCAGTTGGGAGGAGGTCAGCTACGCCTAGATTCACCGTGCAGGAGGCGCACCTAGATCCGATAGGCCCTCCTTTAGCGCATGTAGCTTGTGGCCGCGGTAGGGCCCCGCGTATCTTGAGGGCTAGCTCCCTTTGGAACACCCAGTGTTATGGTTGCACTAAAACACTTGCATCACATGAGCATGTGCATTATCATCTCATTCATAAGCATCATACCATGATGAAAGTATCATTTCATGTGTGTTTCATTTGAATTGTTTGGTTCTATGCTAGCAATTGGTGAGTGCTCATGTGTGGTTTATGCAAAAGTGTGTTAAATCCTCTTAAACAACTTAGTGACACCTAGAATGTCATTTGGAACAATGTTCATATTGATCATGTTGCCTAATTATGATTTCAAATAGTGGTTTGACTTGTTTTGACTCCTGAACCCTTTTGTTTGACTGTTTGAAAAGTGTAGCTTAGAGTGTTTGCATGTCTGAGCAACCTAAAACAAAGTTATAGCAAATTTTATAAGGAACAAACTTTGTTTAGGAACCAACTCATGAAAATGTGTGGAACATGTTCAATTTGGGCCCACAAGTCATAAACTAGTGCTGATTCTACACTTAGAATTTTTCTAAGTGTTTGCTGTGTTTCCAGTTTGATGGAGCCGACTTTGGTTTGATGTAACTCGTTATTCGTTGTGAATTAGCTAAAGGTTTATATAGAACAATTGTAGCCCTATAGTAGCTCTACATATTTTGTTCAAGGAAATCCTGCTAACTCGCCACTGTTTTGGAGTTTGGAAGCAATGAAAATGCGTCGTCAAGCTCTGATCGTGGGCCTGATGGCCATCTCCGTCAGGTCGAGTGGCCGACCGCCGTCTGGTCGAGCTCGCCAAGTGGAGGCCGTACGCCGTCGCTGCCCCCACAGGTCAGGCCGTCGCTGCCATGACATCGCCACGTGGCCGTTGGCTCGCCTATTTGCTTCGCCTACGCCGTGTCTCACCTCATCAGAACACGTGGAAGCCGAGCGCAGCGCCGTCTGCAATTGCCGCCGAGAGCGTTGCGGTCGCCATCTCCCTCACCACTGCGTCTTTGCTGCCTTCAGCTAGTCCACAGCGCCACCATAGTTTCCTTTAGCACGTCCACCTCACGGTTGAGCCGGTGAGTCATGGTTGAGATCGCATTCTTCTTCCCCACGGCGAAACACCATTGCCGCGGTGAACCCCGTCGAGCTCCCGCGCACTCATTGCCGCGTTTCACCTCGCTCCATCTTGCCCACAGCTTCCCCACCATCTCCTGTACCTCTTCCACCCTCTGGTCGAGCCTATCGTGCTGTGTCGATGGCGCATTCACCGAGTCCGCAGCTGCCATGCATCGACCTCACCGGAGTTTGAGCTCACCGTGGCCGGAGCAATAGGGGCGTCTCCTTTCACCTTTCTCTTCTTGGATGGCGTCACCGTGACCCCGTGAAGCTCGTACTGAGCTTGGCCGGGGCAATGGGGGCTCGCCGTCGCCGGAATCCCACAGCGACCTTGCCGCCGTCTACCATTGCCGACGCCGTCATAGCTAGAGCATGGTAGCGGTTGGGGAAAGGGTATGGGTAGGTGCGTATCGTCGCTAGGAACAC
Organism: Miscanthus lutarioriparius; assembly: GCA_904845875.1. Lineage (NCBI taxonomy): Eukaryota > Viridiplantae > Streptophyta > Magnoliopsida > Poales > Poaceae > Miscanthus > Miscanthus lutarioriparius. The sequence continues at coordinate 100,638,114 of CAJGYO010000004.1, read as the reverse complement.
GCCTGTGCCATTGGCCTCGCAGGAGATGTAGCCGCCGGTGAGCTACGTCTTTTCCGCGTCGTTGCATGCGCCATCCCCTGCTTTTGGTCGCTGACAGATGGGCTCCACTGATCTGCGGGTCCCGCCTGTCAGTCGCTATGGGTTTTTAAGGATAGCTCATTTATTAAGTTTTTAATGCAGTTTGTGAATTTTGTATCTCCATTTTGGTAGATCCAAATGGTGTGATTTAAATTTTGGTAGAATCACAGTGAAGTCTAGTATTTAACAAAAATATGATATGAGCACTTGTAGTGGAAATTTTGGATGAAGTAATTAGGAACTTGAAATGTGTTTTTATATACATGCAAACTTGTTTAAATTATATCTAGAGTTCCTGTGCTCCAAAAATTATGAAATTTTGTGGATAAGCTATTATTGCTTAGTAGAAGCTCTGGTAAAAATTTGAGAGTTATTGAATGTATGGTTTTTGAGTTATAGATTTTCCTTTTATCATTGATTGATACTTGTGTAAATTTTTGTAAATTATCTAGGAATCCTATGACCATGAAACTTTGTGGGTAGCATCCTAGTACCTTAAGGATGCTAGTAAAAATATGAAATCTGTTGCTTGACACTTTTCCCTAAGGTTTCCTATTTATGCCATTTTAAGCCTTTATGCCTTGTCATTTTTGTGTAGGATGTTATACTTGTTCAATTGATGTGAAATTTATTTAGTAGCCTATTGGAGACATGTATAAGCTACTGTAATTTTTATAGAATTTTCTGTACACTTTGGACATGTGTTTATCAATTAACCTCATTATCTAAATAAATTAATAAAGGCATGAAAAGAATTTATTTAGGAGGGGCCACTATGTTTTCTGGTGTTCTTTTAACATGTGTGATGAGTTAGTAAAGTTGGTTTTGTCCATTGGTATGTTTGCAATGTAAGTTAATAATTAATTTCTTGCATTGTGTCTTTCTAGACAGTTCTGGGAACTTTATAAAGTTCACCATGATAAATTGAGTTTCTGGGAACTTTATAAAGTTCACCATGATAACTTACGTATCTATCTCCTGTTAAAATTTGGTGGCATTTGGCTTAGTAGTTTGAGAGTTATGTCAGTTGGAAGACAGCACTCCCAACTGCCTGCTCTCTGGAATCCACGGACAATTTTGCAAGATCAGTTTGTGTGACCTAGTTTAAGTTTGAATTAGACTTTGGTGATTAAACAAAAGTCGTACATAATTTTATAAGCTTTCCAGAAAGTCTTAAATCATGGTATTTGGACCTATAGAACTCCAGTTATGGGTCAAAATGTCTGCTGCTGTTTACAGCCTGAAAACTGTTGAGTGCAGTGAATAACTTGTTTGCTTGATATGAGTCGATGTGATGAGTTAGATGCTAGGCTAATTAAAATAACTTGTTAGTTGCAGGTGCTAGACCTCTTACTGAAGATGAACGACTTTATCTTAGGTTGTTAGAGCTTGGTGAGTGTGCAGTTCTTGTTTTCTAATAGAGATATGTACCTACTCGGTAAAATAGATGTAAAGCTTGTATTATCATATTGTTCATGCGTCCATTCATACATGACTGTACACTTCATCATCATCTTCCATCTCTTGTGCATGCATGATTCTTATACTATGCATATGCATGCAATAGGAGTTCCGGAGGGAGTCACGCTTCTAGAATTCGAGCAAGTACTTCTGGAGGAACAGCAGCAAGCTCAGGAGCAGGAGGTGCAGGCCCCCGAAGAAGGAGCCAATGAAGAAGTTCTTGAGTGCCCCGATCACCAACCTTCATCTTTTCTGAAAGGCAAGCCCCGGAGCATTCTAAGTCTCCTATGTTTTGAAAATGGTTACTTTGAGTATCTTTATTTGTGATGCATTAAGTGATAGGAATTGGATGCAAACACTTGCTGCATATATATCTATTCCTTCTCCAGTAAACGTACCCTGAATCCTATTTATGTCCAGGAGCGAATCAAAGCTTAGCCTTGCTTAGACCGGTAAAAGTCAGGTGATTTCCTGTCACCTGCAAGTTAGGATGATGTCTAGTCACGGTTGGCTATATTTGCTATCGTGGAAAATAACCATGTGTTAATAATGAATTGTGACCGGGCGGGATGTCGATAGAGAAGCAACAAGGCAAGGAGGTCTTGGGTGTGTATCTATCCCCGTCTGAGTCATTTAAGGACCGATTCGCTATATGTCCTCATGTCATGTTGAACGCATGCCTATCACTTAGTTGGCCGGATAACTCGTTCCGACCGTGAAGCCGAGTAGCTCAACTCAGGGCGGGAACCGAAAAGTGAAACTGCGCACCCTGGAGGTAGCAAGGATGTGCGGGGAGCCATTGGCGTAAGTCCTAGGTGAGATTGACCACCTGGCGGAGTGGACTTCCTGAGGGTGAGGGGCTGGGCGGACCCGCGATTCCTGAGTTGTACCAAAGGTGACCCAAGGAAACCATTGATCAGGTGGATTGGGTGAGTGTTAGGAATAACCCTCCAGCTGGATAGGAATCGATTCGAATCGCCGTCTCTCCCGGATAGTGAGAACTTGACTAAGCAGCGGCAACGTAGATGCACTTAATGGAACTTGATGGTTAAATCGATGATGATGATGATACAACATTATACCGGATAAGGGTACTAATGTTTGGAGTTAATCAATTGCTTCCTCTAGTACAGGTGCTAATCTAGTTGACAGGTTAATATTGATAACTTGCTGCTTATTCATAATTTAAATTATGCTCTTATATCATTAAAGCGTTTACGCAAAATGGTTGTCAAGCAAGATCCACCAATAAAGCCTTGCATACTCCTTGGTGTCATTTATTTTTGGTTTACAACGGGTAAGTCTAGCTGAGTACATTCTCGTACTCAGAGTTTATTTCCTCCTTGTTGCCGATGACGTGCTCTATAACGGCTACTGCAAGTATTGTCTCCACCCTGCAGGGGATGAATACTAGATCATGGGCATGATCATCTATGTTATCTTATCTTACTGCTTTTGCTGGATATGACTATGGTGCTGGCTTGTGTTTGAACTAAGTGTGTGTGATGGTCTCAAACTACTTTGCTTCCGCTATTTGTGAACTCGTTTTGTAATAACTATGTGAACTCTGATGTATGAGGTACTTGTGAACTACTTGTGAAATGGATGTAACATGTGGCTTGTTATGTTGAATTGCTATGATCTTGGTTGTATACAAGTTGGATTGAAATCCTTCGTGGTTTTAGTTGACTACCGGGTTTATATGGATTCAAGTATGACGGTTTGATCACTCCGGTGATTGCTTTCGTACTTGTGCTCTAATAAATTGGTCGGTTCTGTTATAGCTGGTATCAGAGCTAGATTCAACATTAAACATGTCATATGTGTATTTAAAACAAAGGTTTTTGTTTGTGAAAATCAGTTTTGACAACTTATAGCTACTTATATATAGGTGTGTTCAAATCTGAAATTTTACTTAAGTATGCCAGTTGTCATATCCTCTATGCCCAAATAAGGACTTTTAGGTGGCTTATTTAAGTAATGACTTTGGGGGGGGGGGGTAATTGCTTGCAATTTATTTTGTCGTCCATACGGCATGCTATTGTATGGATGCCATCCGCTTGGGTGGTAATGTATGGATCAATTGCCTCTACGCCCAGGTAAGTGTGTGTTGTGAGAGCATGACCGTCCAACAGTCGGTCTAGGGGAGAGTTAGTTGTGGTTACTGGAATATTTACATGTTACGCACATGTATATAGGAAGGTACTTAATTGTGGGTACATCTGTCGGGTAGCTTTGGATACCAAAGTATGTACATATGGGATGTATATATGGAGCGTATCTTAATTTACTGCTTTCATTGTATGCTTATTTATCTCTTGTGGGATGGGCTGCAATGAATTTGTCTGCAGGTACACTAACAACGCAACGTGTAGCTCGACTAGATACGTATATGAGAGAACGTATGTATGCCACCGTCTATAGCGCTAGAATTCTAAAATTTTCTTAAGATTCGTGAGGACGTACGGAACGTGCATGCATCATGTTCACTCATGCCATTACATTTTTGCATCACTCCATCCCTTATCTTTAATTATTCCGTTATATATTTCTCATCCTGTAAGATAATCCTCTCACACCCAAATTGCGATGTTACTATGGATGGCTGCACCAGCACTACTGCCCAGGAGTAGCACATTCCTGCACGTATTTGGCACCCCAACCCTATTGTGGAGGGTGCTACATTCAGTGGGATATGCGGAGCCGCCTCGTTATACTTGGATGTAATCTCTGGAACGTGCATGTGGCTCCCTATGGATGTGAGCGTTAAATAAAAGTCCAGCTTTGATGTTGGCAAAAATTTGGCATGTAAGCGTATGCATCGCGAGAATGTGCGGAGTAAAGTTATGGGCGATGTTATAAGGATGAATTATTGTGCCTCTGTTTATTATATGAAATTAATCTCTCCAATGTGTTTAGTTTGGCATAATTCTACAATTCATCTGCAAGGTACCTGACATCGTCCATCATTACTCACAAATGCACTTCTGCAGATGTCGCGCAATCTGCGTTCAGGCCGTGCTAGGGGTAGTGGTGATGATGATCTTCCACCGCCACCACCTCCCACACCATCTGATCTGTTGGCCATGATCATGGAAGGTCAGCGTGCGTTGGGCGATGTCATGCGTACCCTGGCCCAGCATCAAGCATAGGGCCGCAATCAACGATAGGGACCAGAGCCCAACCAGTATAGTGATTTCAAAGAATTCCAAGATACCAAGCCACCCGTCTTCAAGGAAGCTGAAGAGCTGCTCCAGGCAGAAGAGTGGCTAAACACGCTTGAGCACAAGTTCCGTTTGCTCAGGTTGACAGAGCAGATGAAGGTGGAATATGCTTCACATCAGCTACAAGGACTAGCAGGTATATGGTGGCGTCATTATAGGTCCACCTTACCTGAGAATGCCTAGATCACCTGGAATCAATTCTAGGAGGCTTTCAAGAGTCATTACATTCCTCCTGGGTTGATGGCCATAAAGCACAATGAGTTTATGAAGCTGGTGCAAGGCACCAAGACACTTACTGAATACCTTCATGCATTCAACCATCTGGCAAGGTATGCTCCAGAGTTTGTTGATTCCAAAGCAAAGAGGATTGCTAGCTTTAAGAGAGGGCTTAGTCCCAAACTAATGAAGTCCATGGGGAACAATAAGAGTGCCACTTTCAATGAGTTCGTAAGTGATGCTCTTACCCAAGAGAATAACAATAATGTCTATGCTGCTTCCAAAAATCACAAGAGGGCCTTTGAAGCAAGTGCCTCTCAGGCAAAAGCTCAAATGGCTAAGACTCAGTTTCGCCCACCGGCTACAACTGTTAGGTACCGGCCACCACAGAAGAAGAATCAGGCAAAGACTGGTTTCAAGAAGGCATTTACTGTACCTCTCCAAAGGGCACCACAGGACCAGGGAATTCTTTTGTTCCACCAGCTAACAGGCCCTGTTGAAATTGTGGTAGGACAGGCCATTGGTCCAAGAATTGTCCTTACCCTCAGAAGAACAATCAGAAGCAAGGGAATTCTGGCGCTCGTCAAGGGCATATTAACTACACCAACGTGACCGAGATACCCTCAGGAGAGGTGGTCACCACAGGTAAGTTTCTTGTGAATCAACATTTGGCAGTTGTACTATTTGATTCCGGTGCTTCGCATTCATTTATGAGTCCAGCTTTTGCATCAAAATACAATCAGGAGATAGTTACACTATCTATGGGTAGTTATTGCATTAGTGCAGCTGGAAGTAATATTTCTACCAATCAGATAGTGCAAGCTGTGAGTATTGAAATAGGGGAATGAGTGTATACGTTGGATCTGGTAATTTTGCCAGGACTAGGTATAGATGTAATCTTAGGAATGAAGTGGATGAGCGGTCATGGAGTACTCATCGATACTTCCACTAGGGTCATTATGTTGAGAGATCCTATCAACAATGAGGCTTTCCTTGTGCCACTTCCCAGAGATCTAGAACTCCACAACACTGCTAATGCCCTCCAGGCCCCGAGAATTGAGGACGTTCTAGTAGTGTGTGAATTTCCTGATGTATTTCCTGATGATCTACCTGGTTTACCGCCTGATCGAGATGTCGAGTTCAAGATCGAGTTAGTGCCGGGCACTGCACCTATTTCTAGAAGGCCTTATAGGATGCCGCCCAATGAATTGGCAGAGCTTAAGGTTCAGTTGTAAGATCTGTTAAAAAAAGGTCTTATCCGACCTAGTGCTTCTCCATGGAGTTGTCCTGCTATATTCGTGAAGAAGAAGGACAAGTCATTGCACATGTGTGTGGATTATCATCCACTCAATGCTATGACAATCAAGAACGAGTACCCATTGCCCTGCATTGATATTTTGTTTGATCAGTTGTCTAAGGCAAAGGTATTCTCCAAAATTGATTTGAGGTCTGGTTATCATCAGATAAAAATTAGACCAGAGGATGTGCCTAAGACCGCTTTCTCCACCAGATATGGGCTATATGAGTATCTGGTTATGTCTTTCGGCTTGACCAATGCTCCTGCATACTTTGTTTATCTAATGAATTCAGTGTTCATGGAGGAACTGGACAAATTTGTAGTTGTCTTCATTGATGACATCTTGATCTTTTCCACAAATGCTGAAGAACATGCTGAGCATCTGTGAGTTGTTTTATCTAGGCTACGAGAACATAAGCTTTATGCCAAGTTCAGTAAATGTGAGTTTTGGTTAAAGAAAGTACCTTTCTTAGGTCATGTGTTGTCTGATGAAGGAATTTTGGTTGATCCATCTAAGGTGCAAGAAGTCATGGATTGGAAAGCACCAACTTCAGTGCATGAGGTTAGAAGTTTCCTTAGTTTGGCTGGATATTATCGTCGATTCATCTCGGATTTCTCGAAGGTAGCCAAGCCCATGACCAGATTGCTTCAAAAAGATGTAAAGTTTGTTTGGACTCCAGAGTGTGAGACTGCTTTTTGCACTTTGCGGACCTTGTTGACCTCAGCTCCTGTTTTGGCACAACCTGACATCGAGAAACCTTTTGATGTGTTCTGTGATGCATCAGGTACCAGTTTAGGATGTGTCCTTATGCAGGAAGGTCGGGTTATTACTTATGCCTCGCGTCAGCTAAGGAAGCATGAAGCCAATTATCCAACTCATGATCTTGAGTTAGCTGTTGTTGTTCATGCTTTGAAGATTTGGAGGCATTACCTGCTCGGTAATGTGTGTCATATCTATACCGGTCATAAAAGTCTCAAGTATATCTTCACTCAACCGGAATAGAACATGAGACAGAGAAGATGGCTAGAGTTGATCAAAGATTATAACTTAGAAGTCCATTATCATCCGGGTAAAGCAAATGTTGTTGCTGATGCTTTGAGTAGAAAGTCTCATTGCAATTCTCTCTTGGAAGCAGATTATCATTTGGCACATCTGTTACATCCTGCTGTGTTGCATAGTATTACTCTTAGTTGCTCTCTGGAAAGTAAAATCATCGAGCTTCAGAAAACCAATGTGGGTGTGTTCCACATAAAAAGGAAGATGAAGGAACAAGAGACAAAACACTTTCGTGTTGATGAGAAGGGTGTTCTATGGTTTAAGGATAGACTTGTAGTACCGAAGGACAAAGAGCTTAGAAACCAAATATTAGAAGAAGCTCACTCATCCAAGTTATCTATCCACCCGGGAAGTAGCAAAATGTATCAAGATTTGAAATTTTGTTTTTGGTGGACCAAGATGAAGAAAGAAATCGCAGCTTGTGTGGCAAGGTGCGACAATTGTTGTAGAGTCAAAGCAATTCACATGAAGCCTGCTGGACTTCTCCAACCATTGTCTATACCATGATGGAAATGGGAAGAGATTAGTATGGATTTTATTGTTGGACTTCCCCCTACCCAAAAGAATTTTAATTCCATATGGGTAATAGTGGATCGTTTAATAAAGTCTGCTCATTTCATACCAGTTAGAGTTGACTATCGACCAAGTGACTATGCTGAGTTATATTTTAATCAGATAGTATGTCTCCATGGTGTTCCTAGAACCATTGTATCTGACAGAGGACCTCAGTTCACCGCTCGTTTTTGGGGACATTTGCACAAGATGATAGGGACCAACTTAGTTAGAAGTTCTGCTTATCATCCACAAACCTCCGGACAGACGGAGCGAGTGAATCAAATATTGGAAGACATGTTAAGAGTTTGCGTCATATCATCCAAAGGTTCATGGGATAAGTGGTTACCCTTGGCTGAATTTTCCTATAATAATAGTTATCAAGAAAGTATCAAGATGGCCCCATTCGAAGCGTTGTATGGCCTCAAGTGTAGAACTCCTTTGAACTGGGTTGAATCTAGAGAAAGGAGATACTACAGCATTGATTTCGCCGAAGAGGCAGAACAACAAGTCCGTACTATCTAGAAACATATGAAAGCAGCTCAAGCTAGGCAGAAAAGCTATGCGGATAAGAGAAGGAAGCCTATTGAGTTTGAAGTAGGTGATCACGTTTATCTGAAAGTATCACCGATGAAAGGTGTGCAGCGATTCGGAGTAAAGAGGAAGCTTGCACCTAGATATGTAGGCCCATATCCGATCATAAAGAAGAGTGGGAATGTAGCTTACAAGATAGAGTTACCTTATGAGATGAGAGCTATCTTCAATGTTTTTCATGTCTCTCAATTGAAGAAATGTCTCCGTGTTCCTGAAGAAAGAGTTTCACTTAGAAATATCAAGTTGAAATCAGATCTATCCTATGAAGAAAGGCCAGTGCGGGTTATAGATACCAGAGAGAGAGTAACCCGGAACCGTGTGGTCAAGTTTTACAAGGTTATGTGGAGTAACCAAGGTAGTGAGAGCGATGCAACGTGGGAGTGGGAAGATTATTTAAAGGATGTATACCCTACCTTTTATTCAAGTGTTTGCTTTTCAAGGTACGCTTTTCAAGGTAGGCCAGAGTGATGTAACCAAGTGTTTGCTGTGTTTCCAGTTTGATGGAGCCGACTTTGGTTTGATGTAACTAGTTATTCGTTGCGAATTAGCTAAAGGTTTATATAGAAGAATTATAGCCCTATAGTAGCTCAACATATTTTTTTAAGGAAATCCTGCTAACTCGCCACCATTTTGGAGTTTGGAAGCAATGAAAATGCGTCGTCAGGCTCTGATCGTGGGCCTGATGGCCGTCTTCGTCAAGCCGAGTGGCCGACCGCCGTCTGGCCGAGCGCGCCAAGTGGAGGCCATATGCCGTCGCTGCCCCCGTAGGTCAGGCCGTCGCTGCCACGACATCGCCACGTGGCCGTTGGCTCGCCTATTTGCTTCGCCTACGCCACGTCTCGCCTCATCAGAACACACGGAAGCCGAGCGCAGCGCCGTCTGCAATTGCCGCCGAGAGCGTTGCGGTCGCCATTTCCCTCGCCACTGCGTCTTTGCCGCCTTTAGCTAGTCCATAGTGCCATCATAGTTTCCTTTAGCGCGTCCACCTCATGGTTGAGCCGGTGAGTCATGGTTGAGATCGCATTCTTCTTCCCCACGACGAAACACCATTGCCGCCGTGAGCTCCATCGAGCTCCCGCGCACTCGCTGCCGCGTTTCACCTCGCTCCATCTTGCCCATAGCTTCCCCGCCATCTCCTGTACCTCTTCCTCCCTTTGGTCGAGCCTATCGTGCTGTGTCGATGACGCATTCGCCGAGTCCGTAGCCACCATGCATCGACCTCACCGGAGTTTGAGCTCACCGTGGCTGGAGCAATAGGGGCGTCTCCTTTCCCCTTTCTCTTCTTGGATAGCATCACCGTGACCCCGTGAAGCTCGTACCGAGCTTGGCTGGGGCAATGGGGGCTCGCCGTCGCCGGAGTCCCACAGTGACCTCGTCGCCGTCCGCCATTGCCGACGCCGTCATAGCTAGAGCGTGGTAGCAGTTGGGGAAAGGGTATGGGTAGGTGCGTATCGTCGCTAGGAACACGCCTGTGCCATTGGCCTCGCCGGAGATGTAGCCGCCGGTGAGCTATGTCTTTTCCGCGCCATCGCATGCGCCATCCCCTGCTTTTGGTCGCTGATAGATGGGCTCCACTGATCTGCGGGTCCCGCCAGTCCGTCGCTATGGGTTTTTAAGGATAGCTCATTTATTCAGTTTTTTAATGTAGTTTGTGAATTTTGTATCTCCATTTTGGTAGATCCAAATGGTGTGATTCAAATTTTGGTAGAATCACAATGAAGTCTAGTATTTAACAAAAATATGATATGAACACTTGTAGTGGAAATTTTGCATGAACTAATTAGGAACTTGAAATATGTTTTTATATACATGCAAACTTGTTTAAATTATATGTGGAGTTCCTGTGCTCCAAAAATTTTGAAATTTTATGGGTAAGCTATTATTGCTTAGTAGAAGCTCTGGTAAAAATTTGAGAGTTATTGAATGTATCGTTTTTGAGTTATAGATTTTTCTTTTATCATTGATTGATACTTGTGTAAATTTTTGTAAATTATCTAGGAATCCTATGACCATGAAACTTTGTGGGTAGCATCCTAGTACCTTAAGGATGCTAGTAAAAATATGAAATCTGTTGCTTGACACTTTTCCCTAAGGTTTCCTATTTATGCCATTTTAAGCCTTTATGCCTTGTCATTTTTGTGTAGGATGTTATACTTGTTCAATTGATGTGAAATTTATTTAGTAGCCTATTGGAGACATGTATAAGCTACTGTAATTTTTATAGAATTTTCTGTACACTTTGGACATGTGTTTATCAATTAACCTTATTATCTAAATAAATTAATAAAGGCATGAAAAGAATTTATTTAGGAGGGGCCACTATGTTTTCTGGTGTTCTTTTAACATGTGTGATGAGTTAGTAAAGTTGGTTTTGTCCATTGGTATGTTTACAATGTAAGTTAATAATTAATTTCTTGCATTGTGTCTTTCTAGACAGTTCTGGGAACTTTATAAAGTTCACCATGATAAATTGAGTTTCTGGAAACTTTATAAAGTTCACCATGATAACTTACGTATCTATCTCCTGTTAAAATTTGGTGGCATTTGGCTTAGTAGTTTGAGAGTTATGTCAGTTGGAAGACAGCACTCCCAACTGCCTGCTCTCTGGAATCCACGGACAGTTTTGCAAGATCAGTTTGTGTGACCTAGTTTAAGTTTGAATTAGACTTTGGTGATTAAACAAAAGTCGTACATAATTTTATAAGCTTTCTAGAAAGTCTTAAATCATGGTATTTGGACCTATAGAACTCCAGTTATGGGTCAAAATGTCTGCTGCTGTTTGCAGCCTGAAAACTGTTGAGTGCAGTGAATAACTTGTTTGCTTGATATGAGTCGATGTGATGAGTTAGATGCTAGGCTAATTAAAATAACTTGTTAGTTGCAGGTGCTAGACCTCTTACTGAAGATGAACGACTTTATCTTAGGTTGTTAGAGCTTGGTGAGTGTGCAGTTCTTGTTTTCTAATAGAGATATGTACCTACTCGGTAAAATAGATGTAAAGCTTGTATTATCATATTGTTCATGCGTCCATTCATACATGGTTGTACACTTCATCATCATCTTCCATCTCTTGTGCATGCATGATTCTTATACTATGCATATGCATGCAATAGGAGTTCCGGAGGGAGTCACGCTTCTAGAATTCGAGCAAGTACTTCTGGAGGAACAGCAGCAAGCTCAGGAGCAGGAGGTGCAGCCCCCCGAAGAAGGAGCCAATGAAGAAGTTCTTGAGTGCCCCGATCACCAACCTTCATCTTTTCTGAAAGGCAAGCCCCGGAGCATTCTAAGTCTCCTATGTTTTGAAAATGGTTACTTTGAGTATCTTTATTTGTGATGCATTAAGTGATAGGAATTGGATGCAAACACTTGCTGCATATATATCTATTCCTTCTCCAGTAAACGTACCCTGAATCCTATTTATGTCCAGGAGCGAATCAAAGCTTAGCCTTGCTTAGACCGGTAAAAGTCAGGTGATTTCCTGTCACCTGCAAGTTAGGATGATGTCTAGTCACGGTTGGCTATATTTGCTATCGTGGAAAATAACCATGTGTTAATAATGAATTGTGACCGGGCGGGATGTCGATAGAGAAGCAACAAGGCAAGGAGGTCTTGGGTGTGTATCTATCCCCGTCTGAGTCGTTTAAGGACCGATTCGCTATACGTCCTCATGTCATGTTGAACGCATGCCTATCACTTAGTTGGCCGGATAACTCGTTCCGACCGCGAAGCCGAGTAGCTCAACTCTGGCCGGGAACCGAAAAGTGAAACTGCGCACCCTGGAGGTAGCAAGGATGTGCGGGGAGCCATTGGCGTAAGTCCTAGGTGAGATTGACCACCTGGCGGAGTGGACTCCCTGAGGGTGAGGTGCTAGGTGGACCCGCGATTCTTGAGTTGTACCAAAGGTGACCTGAGAAAACCATTGATCAGGTGGATTGGGTGAGTGTTAGGAATAACCCTCCAGCTGGATAGGAATCGATTCGAATCGCTGTCTCTCCCGGATAGTGAGAACTTGACTAAGCAGCGGCAACATAGATGCACTTAATGGAACTTGATGGTTAAATCGATGATGATGATGATACAACATTATACCGGATAAGGGTACTAATGTTTGGAGTTAATCAATTGCTTGCTCTAGTACAGGTGCTAATCTAGTTGATAGGTTAATATTGATAACTTGCTGCTTACTCATAATTTAAATTATGCTCTTATATCATTAAAGCGTTTACGCAAAATGGTTGTCAAGCAAGATCCACCGATAAAGCCTTGCATACTCCTTGGTGTCATTTATTTTTGGTTTACAACGGGTAAGTCTAGCTAAGTACATTCTCGTACTCAGAGTTTATTTCCCCCTTGTTGCGGATGACGTGCTCTATAACGGCTACTGCAAGTATTGTCTCCACCCTGCAGGGGATGAATACTAGATCATGGGCATGATCATCTATGTTATCTTATCTTACTGCTTTTGCTGGATATGACTATGGTGCTGGCTTGTGTTTGAACTAAGTGTGTGTGATGGTCTCAAACTACTTTGCTTCCGCTATTTGTGAACTCGTTTTGTAATAACTATGTGAACTCTGATGTATGAGGTACTTGTGAACTACTTGTGAAATGGATGTAACATGTGGCTTGTTATGTTGAATTACTATGATCTTGGTTGTATACAAGTTGGATTGAAATCCTTCGTGGTTTCAGTTGACTACCGGGTTTATATGGATTCAAGTATGACGGTTTGATCACTCCGGTGATTTATTTCATACTTGTGCTCTTATAAATGGGTCAGTTCTGTTACACCCTTCTCCGATGGTAGGTGTCATGTGGGCCTCCTCTGATGGACGCAGTGGTGGTGGTAGTGGCGGTGGTGCGAACATAGAGGGTGGCGGCGCGGACGCAACGGCAGCGGGCTCTGTCAGGCTCAATGATGGGCTCTATAGGCATCGCTCAGGTTTTTTTATTAAATCGATTAATGAAGGGAGGCACTTTAAGATACCTGCCTACATTAATGGATTAATCGAGGCGGGCGCTTTGCCCACTATGGTTAAGCCAAAATGATAACATAACAACATAGTATGTAGAAGCAACATGAATCTTAAGGTGAGTTTATGATGGAAAACCTCATCAAGCAAACTACCATGACTCAATTATTTAAATAATAGTTTGATTAAACATCAAGTATAGCATGGTAATAAACACATCAAATGCTTCCTAAATAGTACCTCATGTACTTCATAATTCAACATGCAATGTAATGCGAATGATGCAATGTAATGTAATGCAAATGATGCAATGTAATGCACGACTTTACTTCCACCCAAACATCCCAAGAGAGGGAGTGAGGTCTGCAAACATATTGCTCATTTCAACGTGCAATGTTGTACTGGTACTTACTGCACAAATTTGGCTATGGTTTCTTCAAATGCATATCAACGGGAAGAGCATAAATGCAAATGTCACAACGTAAGCACTTCATGTACTTCATAATTCAACAATAGTACCTCAAGTTATAAAATCGTATAATTCGAAGTAAAGCAATAACTTTAAATTTTATATTATATGCCTACTGTGAGGTACTAAACATTTAGTGAAGACAATTCAAATAACAAAGCTAAAGCATGTGGACCACAGCACCACATTTACTTGCCTTCACTGAAGCTCAAGGGTGAGAGCTAAGCACGATCCGAAGGTGCACCACCTGTCCACAAGTAAAACCTTAGTAGCAACACCATCATATCATTGTTGACGGTAGTTAACAACCATTATAAACCATCAATATAACTTGTATAATGCATGAAAATAATCACCAACATAGGTTAGGGGTTTAAACTGATAAATTCCATGAGTTTTGGTGAATCTATGTTTACTGCAGGGTTTATCTAGAAAACTGTCAAGGTGGACCTAAATGACAGAATTAATCATGCTTATCCACGATGAAACTTGCACCAGAAGGATCTAGAAGACATCAGAGGACACCACACCATGGCAGAGGGCGAGGCGCCGCCAGGTGGGGCTGGCCAGCCCCACCTGTAGGCCGATCGGCCTAGGGGGGCCACTAGGCAGCCCTCCTCGTGATGTCGGTTCTCCACCTCCTAAGGGATTGCATCTACGCTGTTCTGTTAGGTTGGCTTCATCCAAGGGCTTAGAATTGATGCTGCGCCCTATATACACTAGCCCCTACCCCCTCCCTTAAGAAGAAGTCATTGAAGAAGTCAGAAACCCTAATCATCCTTGGAGCTCCACCATATTCTAGGGCGTAGCTGTTTGCTTGCGAGTATTGGCAATGGCAGAAGGTTACATGTTTTCATGGCCAGTTTCACGAAGGCGACAAGGCATGGAACTACGAACAAGGCGGAGAGCAAGATGGGGTTCCGTAGATGTGCTCACCATCAATCCATCAGTTGGCAAAGAACAGCGCTGACATGCTCGATTTGGACAAGAAGATGGTGCTTCACATAGAAGGACTCCTCTGCTCTCCTGGCCGTGGATCGGTAGCCGGTTGCAGAGGACGGAAAGGCGACAGATGGTGTCAACAGCTGCGGTGGGTGTGCTTCTAAGCTCGGCAAGATCCAAAACCAGGGGCAGGGCGGGGCTAGTGCAAGCCGGCGGTGACGGCAACGGCGACGGCAAGAGAAGGAGGAGAAAAATCTAATTTACTACACGAGGGATTTCCCAAACTAGAGGCTCCCCATACGGTAGTTTTGGTGTGCTTTGTCAAAGGGGTTGGTACATATTTATAGGGAGAAAAACTCCCCACATCTACATCAACTAGCAATATGGTACTAATTGATATTGCACCCTCCACATTTACTAATAGACCTAAATAATCATTAAAGCTTATTAGTAAATAAATGCATGGGCCTTTGAGATTTATTAGGATTATTGCACATGGACTTTGAGAGTTGGTTGGAAAATGCGATATATAATTTATTTTCGGAATTAATTAATTTCACAAATAAAACAATTCTAGAAAAGTCCAGAATTGATATTTAAGCCACGAAAAATACTCCGAGACCTCCGAAAATTTGGGGAAAATTCTCAGAGACACTTTAGAACATGATGAACCCAAATAAAGTATTTGGAGCTCATGAAAAGATTGTTGGGAACTTGGAACATAAAGATTAAGGTGAAGGAGGTTGGAATTAAATTCCAGAAAGAAGCTAGAAAATTCCTAGAGATAGATATTCGTCTCCTAAACGTATTTTAAAAAACACATTTTGCACATAGAAACACAAGGTGTGACCGGCATGAATGCAACAAACACGTTTCTACCTTAAGATAAATTTTAATCTAATGAAAATTTATTATTTCCCCATGTTTTCATGAGCATAAAAATACAAAATTAAATCATTTTAGCTCTATTTCAAGAGAAGCAAATTTTAGGGTGTTACAACTTGTAAGTACTCTGAGTGATCAATGATCAGTTATCGCTTACCATTCATATACATTTATCTCTTGATTTACGCCTGTTGTGAGTAGAATATTGGTTATGGTTTATTTCTCCATCAAACGTATGAGTTATCAATATATTATAACTACCCATCCTTCCCTATGGTGAAATTATAAATAATGATACATAGAATACTCCCGGCTGAAATGCTACAATGGTAAATTATCTATGTGCTTGCAGATCCCTTCATATTCATATTTGTATTCTATCTAGTCACAATAAAATACTTAAAGTATTTCTTAGTGTCATTCTAGAAGTGATGGTAAGGAATATCAACAAGCATTTCTGGCATCATAGCTAGGGATGATAACTTAGCAAAAGTGATGTTAAGAAATGTCAACAAACATTAGGTGTCTACTTAAACAAGTAACAAGTTAATAAATACCAACAAGCATTTCTGGCACCGTTACTAGGGAAGGTAGCTAGGTAGAAGGAATAAATACCAACAAGCATTTCTTGATGTGATCGAGAAAACCATATACCCCTGCTCAAATAGGCTCACCCTTCTTCTGTCTAATTTTGTATCTTATGCAGGGTAATGTATGACCGATTTTGACCTTCCGACAAACTATGTTGAAAATATAGAAGCACTACTCAGGAGGACTAAGGCTAAACTGAAGAAAATTTTAGCTTTAGAATCGAAAGACAACCAAACAAGGCGAAGCTTAACACCAGTTTTCGAAGCCATGGCTGACAAGACTCTCCATGAATTCTCTGCTCCAACTATGGCCAACATCCATACTAGACCGATGATCAATGTCGGAGACAATAGATTTGAGCTCAAGCCAGCTCTCATCGATATGGTGCAAGCTAACCAGTTTTGTGGAAAGGCACTTGAAAAAGTGAGTGCTCATCTTCAACACTTCCTAGAGATCTGCAGCACTTTCACCATCAAAGGAGTCACTAGAGATGCCATTTTACTTCGCCTCTTCCCATTCTCACTTTTGGGGAAGGAAAAGCAATGGTTCTATGCCAACAAAGATAGAAATACTACATGGGAAAATTACTCCACTGCCTTCCTAGCAAAATTCTTTCCCATATGCAAGACCAATGCTCTCAATGGGAGAATTTTAAGCTTCCAACAGCAGCATGATGAATCTATCCCTACGGCATGAGAATGGTTTCAAGACTATATATCAGAATGTCCTCATCATGGGATAGAGAATTGGCTACTCATGTAGACTTTCTACCAAGGGTTGAAAAACAGTACCTATGAGAATATGGATGCTGCTACTAGAGGTGCTTTCCTGTCACTCACAATCCTAGGTGCAACAGCTCACGTGGAGAAAATGGCTTCCAACCAAGGTTGAAATGAAGAACGTCTTTAGAACCGTAAGAGAGGTGGAGGTATGCACCAACTCAAGGAGGTAGACATGTTGTCTACCTAGATGGATATGCTAATGAAGAGGCTCAAAGAACGAGCCAATGAGAAGCAAGAAGTTGTTGGCGGTCTTTAGCGATCAAATCCGACTGCCAACTAAGGTTAAAAAAGTGGAGAAATTAGCAATCTTAAACACATATACATTTACTATTGACCTAGTTCCATATGTATTTGGAGAATATTGTTTTGCAGGACATAAACACAAAATACATGGAAAAAATCCCTACAAAGGGCTTTCTGACGCTGATTCGCGCAAAGGAACAATGGAGACGCCCATCAACTCAGCTCAACTGGGCAAAGTACCCACCAAGGAGTGCTCCAGGTCTAGCCCACAGCCCACCAGGTGAAGGCAGTGGCGAGGCGGCTTGGTCAGGGGGTGGTCGACCCCTAGGGGTGGGTGACCCCCTCCCGGCGCCTCTTGGCCATGCCTTCGATAGGCAGTGGCATCTGGACATGTTGAGGCGTTGTAGCCCGGGGCCTCAAGACAAGAATAGCTGCAACACCGCCCTTGCTCCTTGTATAAATAGAGGGGTACCCCCTCTACAACACACACCATTTGGCATACTCAGACACCACTTGAGTTCCCTCACACCTCACTTAGTTGTAGCTTTACTTTTAGTAGTTTAGAGCAAGGTAGAGCTACCTTGGAGAGCTTCGCTCCTTGGAAGAAGAGACCTTTGGTATGAATAGAAATATGAGTTCTTCCAAAGTTATGCTCTCATATTATATTTATAGTCATACTTATAAACTAGAGTATAGTTATTGTGTTATAATCATGGTATATGAACTAGCCTATAGTTTGTGTGTCATGAGAGTAGCATACTTAACTTTATGCTTAACTACTCATATAACTTATATAATAGGGATTAGATCTAAGTTGAGGTGGTGGTTCATCGTGCTTTTGGGTGTGCGCAAGTTCTTTACCAGTCGATCCGTAGGGTCGGGGACCCATGGAGATTTGGGTAGTTTCTGTATACGCAAGCGTGGTGATTGGGTATGGAGAGACAGGTGAATGCATTGTCCCTCTCCACGGTTGAGGTGGTAGGCGGTAGGTGGTAACAGCCCTGTCCGTCCCTTATAACCCCACATGTTCGTTTGGGGTGTAGGAGTCTAAATTATCACATGAGGTTGCTGGTAGACCAGTACGAGGTGGCCTTCCGACCTGCTTCACACTTAGCCCTAAAACTAATTATGCAATTTGTATGATCATCAACTAATTTTTGTATGATTATACTAGACCAATGCCTGCTCGACTTAGGATTATTCTTTTATTCTTGCTCTCTATTTTATCCTTTGAGGAATGCCAAGTGTGTGTCCACTATCTTGAAATCACCGTTTTTACCCCTGCTATAAACATTGGTGTACTTGCAAGCATTATTATTCAAGTTCATATCCATACTAGACTCTTAATCAAATGCCTTCCTTTGAGAAAATATAAATAATGATACCCTGAATACTTTCGGGGTGAAATGCTACAATGGTAGCTCCATGCGCTTGTGGATAAATATCAAAAATTGTTAAGGAACTATCAAGGCTATTACATAGTGGCATTGCTAATTATTAATGATGACGCTAAGAAATACGAGCAAGCACTTCTAGCACCGTTGCTAGGGATACAAACCTAGTAGCTACGCTAAGAAGTGTCAACAAGCATTTCTAGCGCCATTGCCGGGGAAGGCATAATTGATTAAAGAATCTAGTAGGACATGTTCATGATAATATGCATGTAAGGTAGCCATTGTTTATGTAGGCTAACTTTGCTTTCTTTTCTCCTGTTGTGGATGAAAATAGGATAGTGTATGACCGATTACAATCTGCCGAACAACTACAGCAAAAATCTAGAGGCACTCCTAAGGAAGAAATGGTCTCGTGCTGTGTCTTCTGCCACTCCATAGATAGACGAAATAGTCACCCTCGCACCATTGGCTACTCTAAGCATGGCCAAGATGCTCTGCGGCTACTCCATCCCCGCTGTTGCTAACATGCCCATTGGGCCGGCTATTAACACTGCCAATGGGAACTTCAAGCTCCACACCGGCCTCATCATGATGGTGCAGGCAAACCAATTCTCTGGTTTGTCAAGCGAGGACGCAAACGCGCATCTCCAATACTTCCTTGAGTTGTGCGACACCATTTGTCATCAAGGATGTCACATCGGAGAGCATCTGGCTCTGCTGGTTTCCCTTCTCCCTCTCAAGGAGGGCAAAACAGTGGTTCTACAAGGAATGGGAAGCTGTCAACTCATGGGACAAGTGTTCCATGGCGTTTCTCGCCAAGTTATTCCCCATAGGCAAAACCAATGCCCTGAGGGGACGAATCTCCAACTTCCAACAAAACACCACGGAATCCATTTCTGAGGCGTGGGAAAGGCTGCAGGACTACATCCAACCATGCTCGCACCACGAGATTGAAAATTGGTCCTCAGCGTCCGGTCGCTGCTACTAACGCCTGCTATTGCTGAGCATCTTGATCGGACGCGTCCGGTTGCTATAAGGGCCGCGTCTAGTCACCTGTGCCGAGCTCGTTTCTTCGTGATCTTGCGTCCATTTTGGTTCCCATCTTCGTGCTTGGACTATGCTTTATATCTTGGGTCTTCTCTTGTGCTTCTAGGGTCTTGCTTATGGTGTTGATCGTGGGATCATCATGTCGCATTCGTCCAAGTTACGTCTTGCACCCTATTGAACTACAAAACAATTACTTATAAATTCATTAGTCCAATTTGGTTGTGTTGGTCATCAAACACCAAAATCCAAAGTAAATGGGCCTAGGGTCCATTTTCCTTACACATATTCCTAGTTAATGTAAATGTGATGAGTTCTCCTTTATATATATTTGTACCAGCCCCTTGGCCAAAGCACACCAGAACTACCGTAAGGGGAGCCCCTAGTTTGGGAATTCCTAAGGTAGTAAATTAGATTTTCCCTCCTTTCTCTTCTACGTCGTTTCCAACATCTTGCCTGTGCCACCATCGGTCGGCCTCCCCCACCCCCTACAACCAAGCTCCCTCCCTCTTGTTACTATTGAAAGGTCATGTGAGATGGATGGAGGAAGAAGACGAGGTAATTATAGAATTATCACTGGTTCATAATATCTCCGTCGTTTCTTGGTTTTAATTCCGTTTTGTTTCGTTTAAGTTGCGTTAGATTCATTTTGACGTGATCTATAAGTTAGTAGCGACGTTTACCGTATCACATGTTTTTCAATATATTGTTAAATACTAAATTGATTAATACACATGTAACTAGTTTCTAATTTAAAAGCAATGTAGGTGTTAAACTTCTATATTTTGTACATAAAAGTTAATATGATTAATTGTAAACTTAAATGTGTTTTAATTATACTTAGTTTAAACTCGTTTAGTGCTTTCACATGCACTTTTCTTTTTTGTAAATTTAAAGTTTAATTGGATTAAATGATACATGCATGTTTATGAATCAAATATGATTAGTCTAACCTAGCTTTTAGAATTAAAATATATTTTATCTAATCTAAATTAATATGCTTCACATGGTTTTGCTCAATTAAAATAAATCAAGCATGTAGGCTTTTCTTTTCGTTGGTAATATAAAACTCCCGGTAGTCTTTTCTTTTAACTGTAGCTCTATTCTAATTGTTACTTGTGACGTTGTGTCTATGTCGACCAATGCTATGTGTTAGCAGTGATGTTTAACATGTCTCATATCTCGGAATTTTATAAGTTAAATTTTAATTTGTTTAATGGTTATGCAACTGGGTTTATAATTAAAAGCCACTTACGTGAATACATCGGTCTTTCATAAATCACTATCAATATGATTAATATCGACATTAATACCTTTTTAATTTATAACATGCTTAGTTCAACTTCAAAACATGATGCTTTTGTTTAATTTTTGTCACATGTCCTTTAATCTTTATAGTTAAATGTTTAAATGACTTCAATGATATAAGATATTTTTATAAATAAAATATAATTAGCTTTAACTTGACTTTTGAAACTGAATATGTTCTGAGTAACCTGAGTTGATACTACTCACATAGTTTTTTTAATTAACATGAATCAAGATCGTAGATGTTTCTTTTGTAATATATAAAATTGTTCTGTAGTCATTTCTTCTTTATGATAGTTCCGTTACATTTCTTGCGTTCTCTCGACCGTCGTAACGAGCTCTCTTTAGTTTGTTGTTTTGTCTCGTGTGGTGTACTACTCTTAGTTGTCTCTATTTGTTTGCTTGTATATTGGTATGCTTGGTTGCTACGATCTACAAGTACAAGAAGAGGTGTTCGTAAGCGCTAGAGGCTGAAAGCTACAAAAGAGAGGAGTGAAGAATTTCTTTGAGCATTTGCCTTGAGTGGAAAGAAAATGTAAAAGGCAAGTATAGCATGGGATCATCCTTGTTACCTATTGACTTTAATAATCAATCCATATTTGTATGTGTCACCTTGATAAGGATTTCCTAGAATTGTACTTATGCCTTGACTCCTATGGGATATGCATTGGGTAGCTTTCTAGAATTGTAACTTGACTAATGGTATATGCAATAAACATTAAAACATGACTTTTTAGCAACTTGGAAAAAGGGGGCTGGAGTGTTTAGCTACTTTCTAAATGCTTTAGATTCCTCTTCCTAAGGACTTATCTATAAGTGAACATCTAGGACTTACAGTATAGCTATGAGGGCTACATGGCTCCGGCTTTAGCTCAGTATGAGGACCTTTTATAGCTTGTAAGTGGTTAGCTTTATTGGCATAAGAATGGCTTAACGAATCGGGTATAGTGCGGCCTCTATCCCCTTGTGTATAGGCTACGCATCATTGTGCCATCAGGAAGGGGGCTCTACATCTGTTTGCTGAGTGAATCTAATGGTGCTAACTTGTTAGACGAACCTTTGAAAGGCTTCATAGTGAACCCTGCCTGCTTACCTTGGAAGTGTTTTGGGAGTTATAAACCTAGGTATATGGGTATCATGACTCATAGTGACAGTGTACAACCTCTGTAGAGTGTAAAACTGGTATATCCACCGTGCTCATGGCCACGAGCGGCCTTGGACCCGTATGGAATAGAAGATCACTATTAATTATTTGTTTATGCTATTCATTAATCATATAACAGAACCGACCAAATCATAAGAACCTAAGTACAAAAACAATCACCGAAGCGATCAAATTCCTGTACTTAAGCTCCCATAATCCCGGTAGTCCAGAAATCACGAAGGATTTCAACCAACTCTCGACATACAAACCAAGATCGTAGTGATTCAACACAACACATCATCCGTTACAACATTTCATAAGTAGCATTCGGATTACATCCATCAGAGTTCAAATAAAATATTACAAACCAAGTTCAAATGCGCGGAAGCAACATAGTTTAGTACATAACTTCATAGTTTCAAATACATTGCTAGATCTGATTCATGTCCCACAAAAGCATTATCAGGTACGAGAACTAGTTGAGACTGCGCCCAACGGCCTAGTCTTCATCCCCAGCTGGGAGAAGGCAGTACTTGCAGCAACCAAAGTAGAACCGGTCATCTATAACAGGTGGGAGATAAACCCTAAGTATGAGAAGGTACTCAGCTAGACTTACCCGACAAAACCAGAAATAAAAGACACCAAGGATCATGCAAGGCTTTTCAGGTGGGCTAGCTGACATAGTTGCATAAAGAGCTTATGATTATAGTAACCAATTTAAACTTAGCATCAAGCTTATCATCATTTATTGTCCACTAGATTAGCACCTGTACTAGAGCACTCACTTATTAGGAGCAAACAATATTAACCATAGCAGGTATAATAAGGCTGTCATCATCATATCATCATTTCCGAACCATTATGTTATTAAGTGTATCTACATTGGAGATAAGCCCGTCAAGTTCTCACTAACCGGGAGAGACGGCGACTCGAATCGAATTACAACTCAGCTGAGGGGGTATTCCTAACTCTCACCCTGGCATACTTTGCAAGGGTAGCCGTGGGTCACCTTTGGAACAACTCAGGAACCAAATTCGCGGGTTCGATCAGCGCCAGCACTCTCAGGGATTACCTTTCTGCCAGGACAATCAGGACTTTTAAATCACCTGCCCTTAGACTCACGGCTACGGCTCCCTTCCGAGGCACACTTTATACTTATCGACTCCTGGCCTGAGGTGAGCTACTCGGCTTCGTGGTCGGTCTCTAGACCCGGCCAACTAAGAGAGAGGCATGCGTTCAACATGAACAGGAAAGGCTCCAAGATTCAGTCCTTAATCGACACAGACGGAGTCACTGCAAACCGGCAAGCCTCCGTCCGGTCTTCATTTCAATTAAGACTGGTTCTTTTCCACGATAGCAAATATAGCCAACCGTGCCACATGTAGATTCCTATATCTCGTAGGTGACAGGAAATCACCCGACTTCTACCGCGTTTAAGCAGGGCTAAGCACTACACGAGCCTGAGCTACATAGGATTCAGGGTAACAATATCTAGACAAGGATTGAGTAACCAATGCAGCAATTGTTTGCATCCAACACCTAAACTTAATGCAACAATATATATATAGATATATAATAATAATACTGTAATTGCATTTCAGAAATTAGGAGGCTTAATATGCTCCGAGGCTTGCCTTTCACAAAGTTGCACGGACGGTGATCCGGGCACTCAACGGCGACCTCATTTGGCACTTCTTCTGAAGGCTGCACCTCCTGAACCTCCGGTGTCGGCTGCTGCTGCTCGCTCGGTTCCTCGAATTCCAGCAGGGTCACTCCTTCCGGTACACCTATTGCATGCCAATGCACGAGATAAATATCATGGATGCATAAGGAATGACATGATGCTCAATGATGAATGAATCACAGTAAGTGTTTACCAAAAACATCACTGGACACTCGTTTACCGAGTAAGACTAGTCCAATTCAAACCACTTTAAAATAGGTATCTAATTTAACTTGAAGAACAAGATCAACTTACCTAACTTGCATAACCTAAGATAAAGATGCTAATCTTCAGTTAAAGGCCTAACACCTAGGAACATTACCACAAACTTAGAAATGGTAAAGGCATACATAAATCAACATTTAAAGTTTCATATGCACACAAATAGTCCCTTAATTCAATCACAACCAGAGTTCTACAAATCCAAATGACTTGCAAGAGGACATTCTGGAAAGCTTATGAAATTCTCAACAATTCATTTGTAAACATCAAAGCATGATTCTTAAGTTAACCAAATCAAATTCCAGTAAACCTAGAATCTGTCCCGCAATGACAGGGTTACTAACTTAATTATTTGATGATGATGCAAAAGCCTAATTTGACCAAACCAAGTTTACCAGCTTGTTACACATACCAGAGGAACACTAGAAAGTATAATGCCAACTTCTAAATAAATCATTTAATATCCTTTTCTAATTTATTTAGTTAATTAGGTGATTAAAGCAACATATAGTAAAACTATTCATAAAAATCTACAAAAATACAGTAGCTATCTCATGCTTCACCTAGACTACCATAAAAATTTCAAAGCTATTAAGCAAGCAGAACTTGCTGTATCCAAAATAACAGGTGGCATGCATATTTTTAGCATAATTAGGAAACCCTAATCAAAAGTGTCAAGCAATAGATTTGACATTTTTCCTAGCATCATTTTAGCATAAGAACCTTACTCACCAAAGTTTACCTTTACTGGATCTATAGAAAAATTATGAAAATTCACACAAGATCCATCCATTGATAAAAGGAAATTCTATAACTCAAAAACTACACATGCACTAGCTCTAAAATTTTAACCAGATCTTCTACTAAGCAATAATAGATTACCCACAAAATTTCATAATTTTTGGACCACAGAAACTCAAGATAAAATTCAAACAAGTTTGCATGTATCCAAAAACACATTTCAATGTCCTATTTAATTCATCCAGAATTTCTAAAACATGTGCTCATATAATATTTTTATTAAATACTAGACATGACCAGGAACTTAACAAAATTGGAAACATAACATTTGGATCTACCAAACTTGAGTTACACATTTTTGAATCTATACACAAAACTGTGAAAAACAATTAAACAAAACAAAAATGGAAAACCTACACAGCTACTGGGCCAGCCCAAGGAAACGGCGACCCGCGAGCAATGCTGGCGCGGCCCAGACAACGGCGCGGCCCACGCTGGGCTCCCGCCTCAGCCACGACGACTGACGAGAGGGGCCCGCGCGTCAGCGAAACAGACAGGGGAAAGGAGCGGACGGCGGCGTAGTTCGTCACCGGTGGCTCCTCCAGCGAGGTCAGCGGTGCATCAGTGCTCATCTCAACATTGCGCATCTAGCGGTGCCATCAATTTTGGTTATCACCGTGGCAAGAGGGGTGGCAACGGACACGGCGGCGCACGGCCATGGCACGGCCGGCTTCCGGCGAGACGACGGCGTTGCAGCTCTATATGGCGACCCTACGAGCTTCAGTGGCATGCACTGGACCTAGCGCAAGACAAAGGAGGGATGGCAAGGGACTCGAGCAGCACGGCCGCATGCGAGCTCGGCCGGCGGCGGTCATGGTGACCCGGTGGAGCCACCTACGCGGTGATCTCTACCTGGCGGAAAAAGCAATGACGGTGAGGTCGCGGACGTGGAGGAACACACGGAGGTGCTGTGGCTGGGAGGAATCGGACCAAGGCGCTCGGTGGAGGTGGATTTTTGGCTCGGCGGCTTCGGCGTTCCAGCGGAGCTACGGCGAGCGGAGGAGGCGAAGGAATGAAGAAATGGAGCGGCGAGTGCGTCGGGCCGGCGTGGGGTGGCTTCAAGACGCGGCTGGCCGCGCCAGGGCATCCACGGCGCGTGGCCTGCGCGCTCGGGCGAGCGGCGATGGGTGGCGCCACGTGGCATCGTCTTTCTGAATCGGTTGGCCACGTTCATTGAACGTTTTCTGAAAACGCGATTCAAAGATCATCGACGGTGACTGACAGAGCAAGTTTGACGGTGATTTGCTCCTAAACCGTGATGATTTAGACCATGCCATAGTTAACAAAATTGATCATCTATATGTGAACTACAACTCTTATCATTGGAGCTCGAGCTGGTTTGGCTTTGTTAGGGAGATACAAGTCTCCAAACATTAGTACACGAAACTATACTTCACTTTAGGACTTAGAAAATTTGCTAAGTAAGAAATCAGCATGGACATGTGACTTGTGGGCCATGTTTGAGCATGTTCCACACATTTTCATGAGTTGGTCATAAAACAACTTTTGTTCCTTAATAAATTAGCTACAACTTTTGTAAAGAGTGTATAGCCATGCAAGATTTCTAAGTTGGTCTTTTGAAACAGTCAAACAGTGACACTCCGAGGGTCAATTCAAGTCAAACCTCCACTTGAGGGCACTTTGGTCGTTTTGATCTACATGAACAATCTCCCATCAAGTAACCTAAGTGTAGTTAAGGTGTAATAGACCATGATCAACCACTTTACCAAGTTGTTATACCAACCTTTAATGATCACATGTGATAAAGCAACTAAACCAAGCAATTCACTCATATGTTGCAATGCAATGTTTCACATGTTGCATGACTTTGTTGTTATTCTATACTTGTCACATTACTACCATGTTGCCATGTTTCAAGATATAAGAAACTCAGGTTGCATTCACATGTTGCACCATTACTATTCACAACACTCAAGTAGGAAACATACACAATTGGAAAATGTTGCATATGCATGTTTCAGTAACAAAGGCATGATGAGATAGATGATGCACATGTTTATGAAATGAAATGCAATTAGTGGAAGCCAAACACCGAGGGTGTTACAACCCTCCCCCCTTAGAAAAATCTCGTCCTGAGATTTGGAAAGCGTACAATTTAGTATAGAAAGTTGGATGATTTTCCTTTAAATAATCTTCTCGTTCCCATGTTGCATCCCGTTCACTATGATTACTCCACACTACCTTGTATAATTTAACTACTCGTGTACGAGTCACTCTTTCTTGAGTATCCAGAACTTGCACAGGCTTCTCGTCATAAGAAAGATCAGATTTCAAGTTGACTTTCCTTGTTGCTATTCTTTCCTTGGGAATACGAAGACACTTCTTCAGCTGGGACACATGGAATACTGGGAATATAGCTCCCATTTCACGTGGTAGATCGAGCTTATATGCTACTCTTCCACTTTTCTCGATAATGCAGTAAGGTCCAACATATCGAGGCTCAAGCTTCCTTTTAATTCCAAAACGCTTGACTCCTTTCATAGGGGATACCTTCAGATAAACATGATCACCTACTTCAAACTCAATAGGTTTTCTTCTCTTGTCAGCATAGCTCTTTTGTCTAGCCCGTGCGGCCGTCATATTCTTCTCAGATAGTTTGGACTTGCTCTTGCTTCTTTTTACAAAGTCAATACCATAGAATCTTCTCATCCCCGGGTTCCACCCAGTTCAAAGGAGTTCTACACTTATGGCCATAAAGAGCTTCAAAAGGAGCCATTTTAATACTCTCTTGATAGCTATTGTTATAAGAGAATTCAATGAGAGGTAACCAGTCCTCCCAAGAGCCTTTGTAAGAGATAAGACAAGCTCTAAGCATGTCTTCAAGAATTTGATTAACACGCCTTTCGTCTCCGATGTTTGCGATGATGATAGGCGTAATGCGGATTAGATGAGTGCCAAGATTCTCGATGTAAGCACTCCCAAAAGCGAGCCGTGAATTGCGTCCTCTATCGAAACAATGGATTTGGGTACACCATGGAGACGTACCACTTGTTGGAAGTAAATCTCAGCATAATTGTGAGGGTGATAGGTAGACTTGACCGAAATAAAGTGAGCAGATTTAGTTAGCCGATCTACGATAACCCAGATAGAATCACAACCCTTTTTGGTAGCGGGTAATCCAACAATAAAATCCATGCTAATTTCTTCCCACTTCTAGCCAGGAATAGAGAGTGGCTGCAATAATCCGGGCCTCATGTGAATAGCCTTGACTCTGCAACAGTTATCACACTTTGCCACGTAAGCTGTGATTTCTTTCTTCATCTTGGTCCACCAATAATACAGCTTGAGATCTTGATACATTTTACTGCTACCAGGATGGATGGACAATTTAGAAGAATGGCCTTCAGCCATAATTTGATTTCTAAGTTCTTTGTCTTTGGGTACCGCAAGCCTATCATTAAACCAGAGAATTCCTTTATCATCGACCCTAAAGTGCTTGGTCTCTTTCTCTTTCATCTTCCGCTTGATGTGAAACACACCCACATCAGTCTTCTGGAGTTCGATAATTCGACTTCTAAGAGAGCAATCCACAGTGATATGGTGGAGTACTATAGGATGAAGGAGGTGTGCCAGATGAAAATCTTCACTAACTAAGGAATTGCAATGGGCCTTTCTGCTTAAGGCATCAGCAACCACATTTGCCTTACCAGGATGGTAGTGCACTTGAAGGTTGTAGTCTTTGATCAATTCTAACCATCGTCGTTGACGTATGTTCAACTCGGGTTGAGTAAAGATGTACTTGAGGCTTTTATGGTCAGTATAGATGTTGCACACATTACCCAGCAAGTAATGTCTCCAAATCTTCAGGGCATGAACAACTACGGCTAGCTCTAAGTCATGGGTAGGATAATTGACTTCATGTTTTTGAAGCTGGCGCGAAGCATAAGCAATTACTCGGCCTTCCTGCATAAGAACTGTCACACCCAATTTTAAGGATAAAATTGAATGCACTAAACTCATGTGTGCCCAGGGATCAGTCACACACATAAGTTGACAAATTATAAAAAGTATCATCACGGTGTATCTTACATAACGAATAATAGCATCACATTGACTTACATAACACAGCGGAAGATAAAAAAAATAACTCTCTCGTGGAACTCCATCACGTGGGACGGTCGATTTGGTTGACCACAAGCCTAATAATCCTCAGGAAACTCCTTATATCCGTTGTCATCCGTTACCCATCCGGGATTTTTATCCAAATATTGAAAATTAAACAAGCGTAAGTAAATCGCCCCGTACTCAACAAGATAACATGGGGTTCATGAGGCTCAAAAGGATGACACCTTTGGTTTATCGCAGTTAGCACTTTTAGTAGATTCAAGATTTTATCCTCATCTATTATTAAGTTATGCTTAAGCTCCTTTTAAACCCACGTGATCATATATCCGATCCAATTGAGTCATGTGACATCATCATAATCATCTCGTATAAACAACATTATAAGTAGCCATCTATTCTGTGAGTTTTTCGGGCCGTCGTAATCGTGAGCACTATTTGTTATAACAGCTTTGTTACCCTCTCGCAGAGGTGGTGCACATTCACCATGAGTCGTGATTCCCATATGCCCGGGTTAATTACTCCCATGTCACCGCCAAGGTGAGCGTAAGGCGAGGTACACTATGAAGCCATTTCATAGGTTTTCTAACAAGTTAGGGCCGCTTAGGTTTTCTTATGGCGGATGATGTAGGAACCCCCTTTCCTATGGCACATATCCATCATGGCTATACACATAGGAACAGAGGCGGTCCCTATACCCAACGTGGCAAGCCCCATTTGCGCCATAAAGGTAACCTCTAACAAGCTAGAAAAGGTCCTATTACTGAGCTAAAGTCGAGCCATATGACCCTCACGGTTGCAATTGTCAGGCCCCAAATTTTTGCCGACAGATAAGTCCTTATGGAGGGCCGAGAGCAACATGAACAAAGGTCATTTGCACTTTTCGCCCTATGGAACAGTTGTTATAAATCATGTTACTCACTTTGTTCCATAGTATCATTCATCAACATGTATGTCAAGTTCAGTTAGAGCACTAGCAATCTACCCACATGCATTTAACCCATAGGAGACAAGGAACAGGATAAACAATCACTAGGATATCCTTACGGGTATCAAAATTAGACACATGCAAATGAGTAACTGATTAAAGTGAAATAGGACATCAAGGAAGGCCCATGCTATACTTGCCTTGGTTCACAAACTCGTGCTGGTCCTGCTGGTCGTCAAGAGTTCTTGGTCTCCAACGTTTTCTCTCCACCCTTCGAACACGACCAACACGGCAACATACAACATTCCAAAAGCATTCATGCAAAGCAAACATTCCTATCATTAGAACAGTACACCAACAGTATTGAAAACAAGATAAAATATTTGTAAACATATTCTACGTCTCGCTACGATCACGTCAACGCGAAGTTCACGAAAAACGGAGCTAAATGTGAAAGTTATGATTTAAACGGGTTTTCCTATAGCCATATATTTAATTAAATCTAATCATGAAATTAAAAAGTTCCAAACCTGACTAACAGTAGTTCTAACATGTAGATTATGAAATTATGAATCTAACGCGATTTGAATGGATCAATTCGGAGCTAAAACGACAATTTTATAAGCGAAACAGTTCAAATGGCATTTCTGTAAATACTGAAAACGTATTTTAGACTAAAGCGATGAACTATACGCTTTCAAAACGAGAATGCGACTCGAGGAAATACGCTAAGGACGGCGGGTTCTATTACTTTGAAAACAGGAGGGCTCTTTAGCAAATCTACCCGCTGAAGGGGTATCGCCAATGTGGCCGTCGGATTAGAAATGGACGGTCAAGAACGGATCTGGGGGTTCGGCCACGGAATAAAGGGTTCTCATGAGGTTTCAGCCATGGCCGACGGCCAAGAACACGCCCAGCGAGCTCGGTTAGGGGGCTAGGGTTCGCCAATCGAAGAACCGAGAGCACCGGGTTATCGGGGAAGCGAGGGGTTACTGGCTAGGCAAAAAAGGTGGCCGGAGGGGAAGGTTGAGCGGCGGACACCATGGGGCGGCCGAGAGCATTCAAGCAAGACGCTAAACGGGCACTAGACACCATGAAACTCAAATTAAACGGCTTGGGGAGGTAAAGGGGATCATGGGGAGTCTCACAATGGGGAAGGATGGAGACGGAGACGGCTCGGTGACGGCTGGCCGCCATGAGAGGTGAGGACGGCGGCCGCGTGAGCTTCTCCGCAAGGCCGGTTGCGCCGAGAGCGAGGGCTAAACGGAGCGGGCAGCAGGGCGCATGAGAGGGGGGCTCGGCCCTATTTATCGAGGCCGAGGAGCGGAGGGGACGCTCCCACGACGCCTTGATCGTGGGGCGGATTTCTGCAGGCAGGCTTGGGCTGGGCGGTTGCCGAGCTGAAGGAAGGAGACGGCCGACAGGTGGGGCCCTGGCTGGCAAAGGATCGGGCGCTGGGGTGGGCGGTTGGCGGCCGAGTGGGCAGCAAGGGCTTCTTGGGCCGAACGGCCGAGGCGCGCTGACTGGCCGGGCACGGCATGGGTCAAGTGTCATGTGTCATGGGTCAGGCATGGGGAAAGAAATGGCCATGGGGCCAAAAGTCCAGGAAGAGAGGGAAAGAGGAATTTTTCCTTTTCTTTTTCCAAACAAATTTTCCAAAAGCATTTTAAATACAAATTTCAATTAGATTTTGAACTCATTTGGAATTCGAATCAAAACCATTCATCTCAAAATAAATATGCAACAAAGACATGTATGCATCACTTGCAGCTAACCTTATATTTGATTTTAGTTTTTCACAAAATTATTTATTTCCTATATTTCAATGCTCACCAAAATTGCTTAAATAAATCAATTTGGTTATTTTTAGAAAATGCAAATTTAGGGTGTTACAATTCTACCCCCTTAAGATGAATCTCGTCCTCGAGATTCGGGTGACGTCGACTGAGAGATAGGGATACTCCGTCTTTGGATTCTCCTTTACTGCCTCGTGTAGTCCCATCGCCTTGATGAGGATCCCACTTTACCTTGCATATCTGTTGATCTTACTCCAAACGATACTCGTGTAACTCCAATCACTAGGCCACCTTTCCTTTTGAGTCCACAATACCAATTCTTTTTCTTAAAATACCCACCTTTTCGAATTAAAAATTCCTTACTTTATTGATCGAAGGAAATTCTTCCACCAATCTTCAAAACATGAATGATTCTGGTTAAGTTGCTCGAACTTGGAATACAATTCTTGATCCTTGGTGTCATCCGAACCTTCTTAGCACCACTCCCATTGCTAAGGGCATCGGTCATGACTTTTGCTTCTCCAAGTGATAGCACTTTTCCAAGTCATAATCAATTTTCCTTCCAACGAGGATATCACCAATTCAAGACCAACTTAGCGAAGATGTCCTGTAGATTCTTGATCCAAACTAACTTAAAAGCTTCTCTAGTAGCTCTACCAAAATCTTAATGATCTCGGATAAACCTTCGTTGAACCTTTAACCAAACCTCATTGAGACTCTGAGTTTCTCTCACATCTTTGGATACCACCACGCTTCCGCTGCGCAAACAAGAACGTATGATACTTCATCTTGTAAATTCTTCAACTTGGCTACCCCCCTTAAGAAAAGATGAACTAGGGGACACCAAAGTATAGCTTACATCTACTTCTTTTAGATGTGCTAATTTGTATCAAAATGTTCTGACATCGCAACGTTACTCTTGTATATGGACAAGAAACCTAAAATTCCTCGCGAGACGAAAAACAGCAGTGCAGTAAAACAGCTGTAACTCCCGTTCTGTTAATCCAATGAAGTTGTAGCTTACATCGTTGGAAACCTTATCAAATTTTCCACATCTTCCTTATAGAACACTTTTCCAAATTCCTCAGTTAGCTTGGTCGAAAACAGTGCACAACAGAAACTACTCCAGATTCCAAACAGCACAGATGCATCATCTTGTGATTCTCGTATCTCCATAACCAACATAGCTATCAAGTTGATTCTTGCGCTCAGAGAAAGATATTGAAGTGTACTAGTGTCCAGAATTTGCCCACGATTTTTGATCATCCAAAATCAGAGATATAAGCCGAAGAGTGCAGACTGCTCCGAAAAGATAGGATAGGAAAAACAGACAAAAACCAAGACCCGACTATTTATTTCATTAATCCTTATGCCTTAGGCCTATTACTATCTGAAATTGTGGGAACACCCAACAAGATCATTGCAATCATTACAAAGATTCAAAACGACCATAAGCATAATGACAACTCAACAAACAATAAAGATGCACAATTCAATCATTAACTCACCTTGCGATACTATCGTTCTCATTGCTCCAGGGATAACAATCCTAAGACTTATATTCAGAGAACGTAAGAAGGTGGTGAGGAGTAGTTCTAAAAGCATATCAAATCAAGGAGTGAAGATGAGAACAAAGACTTCAAAATAAGCACCAAGGTAGAGATGAATAGCAAGGGTAGAGATATAGTAGAGAAGAAAATATCAAGATTCAAAGAACAAGGATTTTTGTAGCAACATCTAAACCTTAAAACGACCAGTTTCTAACTAGGCTTGCGTCCTACAGTCAACACTGCTCTGATACCATTTTGTCACACCCAATTTTAAGGATAAAATTGAATGCACTAAACTCATGTGTGCCCAGGGATCAGTCACACACATAAGTTGACAAATTATAAAAAGTATCATCACGGTGTATCTTACATAACGAATAATAGCATCACATTGACTTACATAACACAGCGGAAGATAAAAAAATAACTCTCTCGTGGAACTCCATCACAGGGACGGTCGACTGGTTGACCACAAGCCTAATAATCCTCAGGAAACTCCTTATATCCGTTGTCATCTGTTACCCATCCGGGATTTTTATCCAAATATTGAAAATTAAACAAGCGTAAGTACGTCCCGTACTCAACAAGATAACATGGGGTTCATGAGGCTCAAAAAGGATGACACTGGTTTACTGCAGTTAGCACTTTTAGTAGATTCAAGATTTTATCCTCATCTATTATTAAGTTATGCTTAAGCTCCCTTTTAAACCCACGTGATCATATATCCGATCCAATTGAGTCATGTGACATCATCATAATCATCTCGTATAAACAACATTATAATAAGTAGCCATCTATTCGTGAGTTTTCCGGCCGCTCAGAACCGTGAGCACGGCTGTTATAATAGATTTGTTACCCTCTGCGCAGAGGTGGTGCACATTCACCATGAGTCGTGATTCCCATATGCCCGGGTTAATTACTCCCATGTCACCGCCAAGGTGAGCGGGCAGGGTACACTATGAAGCCATTTCATAGGTTTCTCTAACAAGTTAGGGCCGCTAGGTTTCCTTGGCGGTGCAGATGTAGGAACCCCCCTTTCCTATGGCACATATCCATCATGTGCTATACACATAGGAACAGAGGCGTCCTATACCCAACGTGGCAAGCCCCATTTGCGCCATAAAGGTAACCTCTAACAAGCTAGAAAAGGTCCTATTACTGAGCTAAAGTCGAGCCATATGACCCTCACGGTTGTAATCGTCACCCCACTTTTTTTGCCGACAGATAAGTCCTTATGGAGGGCCGAGAGCAACATGAACAAAGGTCATTTGCACTTTCGCCCTATGGAACAGTTGTTATAAATCATGTTACTCACTTTGTTCCATAGTATCATTCATCAACATGTATGTCAAGTTCAGTTAGAGCACTAGCAATCTACCCACATGCATTTAACCCATAGGAGACAAGGAACAGGATAAACAATCACTAGGATATACTTACGGGTATCAAAATTAGACACATGCAAATGAGTAACTGATTAAAGTGAAATAGGACATCAAGGAAGGCCCATGCTATACTTGCCTTGGTTCACAAACTCGTGCTGGTCCTGCTGGTCGTCGAAGAGTTCTTGGTCTCCAACGTTTTCCTCACCGTCTGAACACGACCAACACGGCAACATACAACATTCCAAAAGCATTCATGCAAAGCAAACATTCCTATCATTAGAACAGTACACCAACAGTATTGAAAACAAGATAAAATATTTGTAAACATATTCTACGTCTCGCTACGATCACGTCAACGCGAAGTTCACGAAAAACGGAGCTAAATGCGAAAGTTATGATTTAAACGGGTTTTCCTATAGCCATATATTTAATTAAATCTAATCATGAAATTAAAAAGTTCCAAACTTGACTAACAGTAGTTCTAACATGTAGATTATGAAATTATGAATCTAACGCGATTTGAATGGATCAATTCGGAGCTAAAACGACAATTTTATAAGCGAAACAGTTCAAATGGCATTTCTGTAAATACTGAAAACGTATTTTAGACTAAAGCAGTGAACTATACGCTTTCAAAACGAGAATGCGTACTCGAGGAAATACGCTAAGGACGGCGGGTTCTATTACGCGAAAACAGGAGGGCTCTTTAGCAAATCTACCCGCGAAGGGGTATCGGCCAACGGTGGCCGTCGGATTAGAAATGGACGGTCAGCAACGGATCTGGGGGGTTCGGCCGGCCGAACAATGGGTTCGGCGAGGTTTCGACCATGGTAACGACGGCCAAGAACACGCCATGAAGCTCGGTTAGGGGGCTAGGGTTCGCCAATCGAAGAACCGAGAGCACCGGGGTTATCGGGGAAAGGGGTTACTGGCTAGGCCAAAAAAGGTGGCGGAGGAAGGTTGGAGCGGCGGACACCATGGCCATGGCCGAGAGCATTCGGGCGCACGCTAAACGGGCACTAGACACCATGAAACTCAAATTAAACGGCTTGGGGAGGTAAAGGGATCATGGGGAGTCTCACAATGAGGGAAGGATGGAGACGGAGACGGCTCGGTGATTGCTGGCCATGGAGGAGGAGGGCGCGGCCGTGAGCTTCTCCCGTCGTCGGTTCTGGCGAGAGCGAGGCTAAACCGAGCGGGCAGCAGGGCGCGAGAGGGGGCTCGCGCCCTATTTATCGAGGCCGAGGAGCGGAGGGGACGCCCCACGACGCCGATCATGGGCGGCATGTTCTTCTGGCCTTGCAAGCTGGCGGTTGCCGAGCAGCTGCTGGGAAGGAGACGACAGCCGACAGGTGGGGCCCGGGCTGGCAAAGTGATCGGGCTGGGGGGGCGGTTGGCGGCCGAGTGGGCGGCGGGGCTGGCTTGAAGCAACGAGGCCGAGTATGTGACCGGGCCGGCACGGCATGGGCTGGGCTGGTGTCTTTGGGCGCTGGGAAAGAAATGGCCATGGGGCGAAAGTCCAGGAAGAGAGGGAAAGAGGAATTTTTCCTTTTCTTTTTCCAAACAAATTTTCCAAAAGCATTTTAAATACAAATTTCAATTAGATTTTGAACTCATTTGGAATTCGAATCAAAACCATTCATCTCAAAATAAATATGCAACAGCATGTATGCATCACTTGCAGCTAACCTTATATTTGATTTTAGTTTTCACAAAATTATTTATTTCCTATATTTCAATGCTCACCAAAATTGCTTAAATAAATCAATTTGGTTATTTTTAGAAAATGCAAATTTAGGGTGTTACAAGAACACACCCCAAACCGGTGCCACATGCATCACAGTAGACATCAAAAGGCTTCTCAATGTCAGGTTGTGCCAATACAGGGGCAGAGGTTAGTAAGGTCCGCAAAGTGTGGAAAGCCTCTTCACACTTCGGAGTCCAGACAAACTTCTCATCTTTTTGAAGTAGTCGAGTCATGGGCTTGGCGATTTTTGAGAAATCCGGGATAAAGCGACGATAATAGCCAGCCAATCCCAGGAAACTTCGGACTTCTGTGACCGTAGTAGGTGCCTTCCACTCAAGGACTTCTTGCACCTTAGTAGGGTCAACCGAAATTCCATCACCAGATAACACATGACCTAGAAAAGGTATCTTGTTCAACCAGAATTCACACTTGCTGAACTTAGCATAAAGCTGGTTGTCACGCAACCGAGTTAAGACAATTCTCAGATGTTCAGCATGCTCTTCTTTATTCTGAGAATATACCAGGATATCATCAATAAACACGACGACAAACTTGTCCAATTCCAGCATGAATACTGAATTCATCAAGTACATAAAGTGTGCCGGAGCATTGGTCAAACCAAAGGACATGACAAGGTACTCGAACAAGCCATAACGAGTAGAGAAAGCTGTCTTAGGTATATCTTCAGGACAAATTTTGATCTGATGGTAACCAGACCTCAAATTGATCTTGGAGAATACCTTAGCTTTGGAGAGCTGATCAAATAGAATATCGATGCGAGGAAGAGGGTATTTGTTCTTGATGGTAACAGCATTTAGGGGACGATAATCCACACACATGCATAGAGACTCGTCCTTCTTCTTCACAAATATAGCCGGACAACCCCAAGGAGAAGAACTAGGCCGAATCAAACATTTCTTCAATAGCTCATTCAACTGACTCTTCAGCTCAGCCAACTCATTGGGCGGCATTCTATAGGGCCTTCGAGAAATAGGAGCCGTACCCGGAATGAGTTCTATCTTGAATTCTACATCATGGTCTGGAGGTAATCCAGGCAAGTCATCAGGGAAGACATCTGGAAACTCATAGACAACTGGTAGATCCTCAATGGCTTTGGCTAGGGTAGCATTGGCTATATTGTGAATAGAGATATCACGAGGTAACTGCACTAGAAAACCCTTCTTAGCCACAGGATCCCTCAACATTGCCACACGGGTTGACGTATCGATCAACACTCCATTTCCACTCATCCACTTCATTCCTAGGATTATATCAATTCCTACCCCCGGTAGAACTACAAGATCCATAAGGAACTCTCGATCCCCAATTTCAAGCTTTACATCTTTTACTACTTGGTTAGTCATGATATTATTCCCAGCAGCACTAATACAATAACCACCCTTGACAATTGTAATCACATTCATCATATGCTTAGATGCAAAAGTAGAACTCACAAAGGAATGTGAAGCACCTGAATCAAAGAGCACAACTGCAGGGTGATCATTAACAAGAAACTTACCAGCAGTGACCACTTCACTAGCAGGAATTTCCTCCACAGTAGTGTAGTGAACACGCCCCTGACGGACGTTTCCTTGAGCATTCTGCTTGGAAGGATAGGGACACTTATTTGCCCAATGACCAGGCTGGTTACAGTTCCAACACGGCCTGTTAGCTAGTGGGACATTGGAGCTGCCCTGTCCAGAGGTATTCTTTGGCAAGGAAATTGTGTACCCCTTGCGAAAACCAGTTTTAGCTTGATTCTTCTTCTGAGGTGGGCGGTACCGGACATTAGCATTGGGTGGACGGTACTGGGTCTTGGATACCATTGGTGCCTTAGACTAAGAAGCACCTGCCTCAAAGTTTCTTTTGCGGTTCTTGGAAGCCGCATATACCTTATCATTATTCTCTTGAGTCAGGGTGTCACTGATAAACTCATTGAAGGTGACATACTTACAGTTGCCCATAGACTTCATCAGTTTTGGGGAAAGTCCCCTCTTGAAACTAGCTATCTTTTTGGCATCAGTATCAACGAACTCAGGAGCATACCTTGCCAGGTTGTTGAATGCCTAGAGGTATTCATTAAGACTCTTGTTGCCTTGGGTTAGCTTCATAAACTCGGTATGCTTAATGGCCATGAGACTAGGAGGGATAAAGTGTCCTCTGAAAGCTGCCTGAAACTGACCCCAAACTATCTTAATGTTTGCAGGGAAGGTGGTCCTGTGATGGGTCCACCAGATGCCTGCAGGGCCTTGGAGCTGGTGTCCTGCATATGTGGCCTTCATACCTTCAGTCAAACGGAGCAATCCAAACCTTTACTCTATCGTGCTCAACCATTCATCAGTTTGTAATGGTTCCTCTGCCTCACGAAAGATAGGAAGTTTTGTATCCATGAAGGGGTTGTTCGGCTGGCTGGCTGGGCAGCCCCCTCACGAATCACTGTTCATGTGAACAGTTATTTCAGCTAGAATAGTATTTTCCTCTCACAACAATCAGCTGGAACAGTATTTTGGCTTATTTTTTAGTCCTGCCGAACAGGCTCGAAGTCCTTAATGCTGCTGTACTGGTTCAGCTCGGGTCCCTGGCGAGCATGCCGATCCTTGCGGTTAGCCATCTGGCGCATAGCCTCAGCTAGCATGCGCTGACTTTCCACAACTGTCTGCATTAGCTCAGCTGGGGTGGGCGGTGGCGGAGGTGGTTGTTCCTCATTTCCCATGCCACGACCGTGACGAAGGTTATGAGCCATCTGCAAAATGTATATCCAATGAGCACTAACGATGTGGAAATTTTTGTAGATGAATCGTATAATTATGCCAAACTGAGTCCATTGGAGGGAATGCATTTATATAATCAACAGAGGCACAATCATTCATCACAATCCACACAACTCATCAAGTGCATCGATTGACACATAAATGCGATGAACTTAACCAACAGCGAGATCTATCGACCGCAAAGACGATATTCATCAAAAGCTCACATACGTGGAGCATAATACGTTCGATAGGTTACATCCAAGCCATAGTGGTTCCAAACTTACATCCAAAGATAACTTATGGTTCGATATTACATCCCAACGATTAACTTATTACAAAGCTACTCGTTCATGCATGAGGATCAACAAAAGACTAGCTCTTGCGCATTAGCTAAGTAGTAAGCTAAACTACGCATCGTCCTCGGAGTCAGTGTCGAAGATCTCTCCTCCATCTTTATCACTAGCAGGCTCTAACTCCTCATCTTCCTCCTCATCAGGTGGAATGTCCTCAGGTCCATTGACCTCCATGTCATCATCACCTTTAGCCATGATGACACCAGAGCCCATCTCATCCTCATCATCAGGTGGCAGGAGAGGGTGAAGTTGATTGTGTAATAGGTGAACCTCCTCATGGAGATGGTCATTGTACTCTTCGGCAACTGCCACTTGCTGCTCTTGCTCTACCTGTCGCGCTCTCAACACATTCTCCTCGTGCCAGGCTTCATTCCTTTGGTTCATCACGTGAATCAACATGCGTTCACAGTTGCGGTGAGCAACTGTCAACCTCTAAACCTCAAGGGTCTCTTGGTCCCTTTCCTGTGTTACTTGCTCCAAATGGTGCTGAGCCGCATTCCTCGCAGCAGTCACCCGAGCTATCTCTATCCTCAGCCTTTCCGCCTCAGTAGGCTCAGGACGGGGCTCACGAGGAGCTAAACGGTAACGAGGCGCCCTGCCTCCAGTGGACTTGCGAGCAGTGAGTTTCGTGCGCGCCATCTGTAGCAAAAAGTTACAACGTAAGGGGAGAATCATTTAAGGGATACGAAATTTAATTAGTCGGGACAATCA
The DNA here is from genome assembly GCA_904845875.1 of Miscanthus lutarioriparius. Classification (NCBI taxonomy): domain Eukaryota; kingdom Viridiplantae; phylum Streptophyta; class Magnoliopsida; order Poales; family Poaceae; genus Miscanthus; species Miscanthus lutarioriparius. The sequence continues at coordinate 100,597,808 of CAJGYO010000004.1, read as the reverse complement.
TATTTTAAAGGAGGGAGTAATGCAAGAAATGCCATGTATGCTTGAACATGATGCATGCACGATCCGTACGTCCTCACAAACCTAGAAAAATTTTAAAGGCTAGCGAATATACGGTGGCATACATACGTTCTCTCGTATACGGTAGATAGTCGATCTACAACGATACGTTGTTAGTGTACCTGCAAAAAATTTCATTTTAGCCCAGTAATTTCCCAAAATGCATAAAAGCAAGCAGTAAACTAAATACTTTCATACATACATCCCCTGATGCATATACTCTAGTATCACAGCTACCCGTCAGAGATACCCACATTTAAGTACTCTCATAGATACATGATTGAACATGTAAGTATGCGAGCAACCACAACTACTCTCCCCTAGACCGACGGTTGGACGGTCATGCTCTCACAACTCCCACTTACCAGAGCGTAGAGGTATTTTGATCCATACATTACCACCCAAGCGGATGGCATCCATACAATAGCAAGCCGTATGGACGACGAAACAGAAACAAGCAGTAACCCCCAAGTTAGTACTTAATAAGCCACCTAAGAGTCCTTATTTGGGCATAAGGGATATGACCACTGGCAATACTTAGTATTTAATTTAGGATTTTCACAAATACTTTTGTTTTAAATACACAAATGACATGTTTAGTGTCGAATCTTGCTCTGATGCCAGCTGTAACAGAACCGACCAAATCATAAGAACGTAAATACAAAAACAATCACCGAACCGATCAAATTCTTATACTTAAGCTCCCATAATCCCGGTAGTCCGGAAATCACGAAGGATTTCAACCAACTCTCGACATACAAACCAAGATCGTAGTGATTCAACACAACACATCATCCGTTACAACATTTCATAAGTAGCATTTGGATTACATCCATCAGAGTTCAAATAAAATATTACAAACCAAGTTCAAATGCGCGGAAGCAACATAGTTTAGTACATAACTTCATAGTTTCAAATACATTGCCAGATCTGAGTCATGTCCCATAAAAGCATTATCAGGTACGAGAACTAGTAGAGACCGCGCCCAATGGCCTAGTCTTCATCCCCAGCTGGGAGAAGGTAGTACTTGTAGCAACCAAAGTAGAACTGGTCATCTGCAACAGGTGGGAGATAAACCCTGAGTACGAGAAGGTACTCAGCTAGACTTACCCGACAAAACCAGAAATAAAAGACACCAAGGGTCATGCAAGGCTTTTCAGGTGGGCTAGCTGACACAGTTGCATAAAGAGCTTATGATTATAGTAACCAATTTAAACTTAGCATCAAGCTTATCATCATTTACTTGTCTACTAGATTAGCACCTGTACTAGAGCACTCACTTATTAGGAGCAAACAATATTAACCATAGCAGGTATAATAAGGCTGTCATCATCATATCATCATTTCTGAACCATTATGTTATTAAGTGTATCTACATTGGAGATAAGCCCGTCAAGTTCTCACTAACCGGGAGAGACGGTGACTCGAATCGAATTACAACTCAACTCGGTGAGGGGTATTCCTAACTCTCACCCGGCATACTTTGCAAGGGTAGCCGTGGGTCACCCTTTGGAACAACTCAGAACCAAATTTGCGGGTTCGATCGCGCCTTGACACTCTCGTGGATTACCTTCTCGCCGGGACAATCGGGACTTTTAAATCACCGCCCTTAGACTCACGGCCACGGCTCCCTTCCCGAGGCACACTTTATACTTATCGACTCACGGCCCGAGGTGAGCTACTCGGCCGTGGTCGGTCTCTAGACCCGCCAACTAAAGAGAGAGGCATGCGTTCAACATGAACAGAAAGGCTCCAAGATTCAGTCCTTAATCGACACGAGACGGAGTCACTTGCAAATCGGCAAGCCTCCGTCCGGTCTTCATTTCAATTAAGACTGGTTCTTTTCCACGATAGCAAATATAGCCAACCGTGCCACATGTAGATTCCTATATCTCGTAGGTGACAGGAAATCACCCGACTTCTACCGCGTTTAAGCAGGGCTAAGCACTACACGAGCCTGAGCTACATAGGATTCAGGGTAACAATATCTAGACAAGGATTGAGTAACCAATGCAGCAATTGTTTGCATCCAACACCTAAACTTAATGCAACAATATATATATAGATATATAATAATAATACTGTAATTGCATTTCGGAAATGAGGAGGCTTAATATGCTCCGAGGCTTGCCTTTCACAAAGTTGCACGGACGGTGATCCGGGCACTCAACGGCGACCTCGTCTGGCACTTCTTCTAAAGGCTGCACCTCCTAAACCTCCGGTGTCGGCTGCTGCTGCTCGCTCGGTTCCTCGAATTCCAGTAGGGTCACTCCTTCCGGTACACCTATTGCATGCCGATGCACGAGATAAATATCATGGATGCATAAGGAATGACATGATGCTCAATGATGAATGAATCACAGTAAGTGTTTACCGAAAACATCACTGGACACTCGTTTACCGAGTAAGACTAGTCCAATTCAAACCACTTCAAAACAGGTATATAATTTAACTTGAAGAACAAGATCAACTTACCTAACTTGCATAACCTAAGATAAAGATGCTCATCTTCAGTTAAAGGCCTAACACCTAGGAACAATACCACAAACTTAGAAATGGTAAAGGCATACATAAATCAACATTTAAAGTTTCATATGCACACAAATAGTCCCTTAATTCAATCACAACCAGAGTTCTACAAATCCAAATGACTTGCAAGAGGACATTCTGGAAAGCTTATGAAATTCTCTACAATTCATTTGTAAACATCAAAGCATGATTCTTAAGTTAACCAAATCAAATTCTAGTAAACCTAGAATCTGTCCCGCAATGACAGGGTTACTAACTTAATTATTTGATGATGATGCAAAAGCCTAATTTGACCAAACCAAGTTTACCAGCTTGTTACACATACCAGAGGAACACTAGAAAGTATAATGCCAAATTCTAAATAAATCATTTAATATCCTTTTCTAATTTATTTAGTTAATTAGGTGATTAAAGCAACATATAGTAAAACTGTTCATAAAAATCTAAAAAAATTACAGTAGCTATCTCATGCTTCACCTAGACTACCATAAAAATTTCAAAGCCATTGAGCAAGCAGACCTTGCTGTATCCAAAATAATAGGTGGCATGCCTATTTTTAGCATAATTAGGAAACCCTAATGAAAAGTGTCAAGCAATAGATTTCACATTTTTCCTAGCATCATTTTAGCATAAGAACCTTACTCACCAAATTTTACCTTTACTGGATCTATAGAAAAATTATGAAAATTCACACAAGATCCATCCATTGATAAAAGGAAATTCTATAACTCAAAAACTACACATGCACTAGCTCTGAAATTTTAACCAAAGCTTCTACTAAGCAATAATAGATTACCCACAAAATTTCATAATTTTTGGACCACAGAAACTCAAGATAAAATTCAAACAAGTTTGCATGTATCCAAAAACACATTTCAAAGTCCTATTTAATTCATCCAGAATTGCTAAAACATGTGCTCATATAATATTTTTATTAAATACTAGACATGACCAGGAACTTAACAAAATTGGAAACATAACATTTGGATCTACCAAACTTGAGTTACACATTTTTGAATCTATACACAAAACTGTGAAAAACAATTAAACAAAATAAAAATGGAAAACCTACACAGCTACTGGGCCAGCCCAAGGAAACGGTGGCCCGTGAGTAATGCTGGCGCGGCCCACGCTGGGCTCCCGCCTCAGCCGCAGCGCCTGACGAGAGGGGCCCATGCGTCAGCGAGACAGACAGGGGAAAGGAGCGGACGGCGGCGTAGTTCGTCACCGGTGGCTCCTCCGGCGAGGTCAGCGGTGCATCGGTGCTCGTCTCAACATTGCGCATCTAGTGGTGCCATCAATTTTGGCTATCACTGCGGCAAGAGGGGTGGCGACGGACACGGCGGCGCACGGCCACGGCACGACCGGCTTCCGGCGAGACGACGACATCGCAGCCCTATATGGCGACCCTACGAGCTTCAGTGGCATGCACTGGACCTAGCGCAAGACAAAGGAGGGATGGCAAGGGACTCGAGCAGCACGGCCACATGCGAGCTCGGCCGGCGGCGGTCATGGCGACCCGGTGGAGCCACCTACGCGGTGATCTCTACCTGGCACGAAAAAGCGATGACGGTGAGGTCGCGGACGTGGAGGAACACACGGAGGTGCTGTGGCTGGGAGGAATTGGACCAAGGCGCTCGATGGAGGTGGATTTTTGGCTCGGCGGCTTCGGCGTTCCAGTGGAGCTACGGCGAGCGAAGGAGGCGAAGGAATGGAGAAATGGAGCGGCGAGTGCGTTGGGCCGGCGCGGGGTGGCTTCAAGACGCGGCTGGCCGTGCGAGGGCATCCACGGCGCATGGCTTGCGCGCTCAGGCGAGCGGCGACGGGTGGCGCCACGCGGCATCATCTTTCTGAACCGGTCGGCCATGTTCACTGAATGTTTTCTGAAAACATGATTCAGAGATCATCGACGGTTACTGACAGAGCAAGTTTGACGGTGATTTGCTCCTAAACCGTGATGATTTAGACCATGCCATAGTTAACAAAATTGATCATCTATATGTGAACTACAACTCTTATCATTGGAGCTCGAGCTGGTTTGGCTTTGTTAGGGAGATACAAGTCTCCAAACATTGGTACACGAAACTGTAGTTCACTTTAGGACTTAGAAAATTTGCTAAGTAAGGAATCAGCATGGACATGTGACTTGTGGGCCATGTTTGAGCATGTTCCACACATTTTCATGAGTTGGTCATAAAACAACTTTTGTTCCTTAATAAATTAGCTACAACTTTTGTAAAGAGTGTACAGCCATGCAAGATTTCTAAGTTGGTCTTTTGAAACAGTCAAACAGTGACACTCCGAGGGTCAATTCAAGTCAAACCTCCACTTGAGGGCACTTTGGTCATTTTGATCTACATGAACAATCTCCCATCAAGTAACCTAAGTGTAGTTAAGGTGTAATAGACCATGATCAACCACTTTACCAAGTTGTTATACCAACCTTTAATGATCACATGTGATAAAGCAACTAAAACAAGCAATTCACTCATATGTTGCAATGCAATGTTTCACATGTTGCATGACTTTGTTGTTATTCTATACTTGTCACATTACTACCATGTTGCCATGTTTCAAGATATAAGAAACTCAGGTTGCATTCACATGTTACACCATTACTATTCACAACACTCAAGTAGGAAACATACACAATTGGAAAATGTTGCATATGCATGTTTCAGTAACAAAGGCATGATGAGATAGATGATGCACATGTTTATGAAATGAAATGCAATTAGTGGAAGCCAAACACCTAGGGTGTTACAAATCATGTTTACATTGATCATGTGTTTACTATGGGATTATGACAACTTGATGCTATTCATATGCTAAAATTATGACAACTAAAAGCTAAATGCTGTTAAACCCGTGTCAAGCCTTTGAGCCTCATGAACCCCATGTTACACTTGTTGAGTATGACATGTGCTCACCCTTGCTATTTCCCCAGAACCCTAGACTTTAGAAAAGTTGCTCCGGAGATTGATGGAGTTTCGGATAAGTTACTAGAAGACTGATAGAAGTGCTAGGCATATGATACCCCCAGTCAGCCGTCCCTGTGAAAGATGGAGCCTGCAGATTAGCTACCGTTCTGTGATACTCTTATGTAAGTATTAAATATGAGTATATTTTCATTATATAATAAAGCATTGTCTCTTGATACTATTGTAATTTGTCGGCTTATGTGTGTGACTGATCTTTGGGCGCACATAAGATTATGCATCCTATTTTATCCTTAAAATCGGGTGTGACAAGTTTAGAGTATGGCAAAGCTACCTTGGAGAGCTTGGCTCCTTGGAAGAAGAGACCTTTGGTATGAATAGAAATATGAGTTCTTCTGGCGCTGTTGCTGGGGATACAAACCTATTAGCGACGCTAACAAGTGTCAACAGAAGTCATGCACATTTATGATTCTCGCATGACGTATGAAGAGTGTGGAAACACTGGGCATTCTAGGAACAACTATCCTAAAACCCATGAGGATGTGAACTTCATCAACAACTATCATCCTCAATAGAATAATGATGGAATCAACAACAAAGGCCGAACTACAAATGTAATTACCAAGGTAACTATCAAGGTAATAATTATAATAATTTTAGTAATCAACCACCCTTGAGAGAATTAATTTCTGGCCAAGCTAAAATTATGGAGGGCTTATCTAGAAAACTAGCTTTCAGTGAAAAAATCATAGAAAATATAAATAATAGAATTGATAGCTTCTCCTCTGCTTTTAAAAACTAGCATAGCTTTAATAAAATGATAGAATCACAAATAGCTCAGCTGGCGGCTGCTGTTCCTTCGACCGATAAAGGTAAGATTCTATGGCAACTAGAAGATCTTGAAACTACAAATCTTGTTGATACTCACAATGTTGTAGGATACTACATAGAACCTTCTAGCGGAGGGTGGAAGGACTATTCCATGCACATCAAGAAAGGTGATCTAGGAAGACCTGTCATCCCCATAGCCATTGGACCTCACATGTTCCAAGAAACTATTTGTGACTTCGAAGCAAGTGTCAACATTATGCCAAAGGTAATTTATGATAAAATTAATGAAGATACTTTGTTGTACACAAACATGCATTTATAGCTTGCAGATCAGTCACTCTGCTACCGTAAGGGAATTCTTGAAGACATTGATGTATGAGTGGGACAATCATATGTTCCCATAGACTTTGTGGTTTTAGAAATAGGTGGAGATGTAAGGGCACCCATTATTCTAGTTGACCTTTCCTGAGCACTACAAAAGCCATCATCTACGTGGACAGTACCAAGATCTATTTCACAATAAAGGATAGAAAGGAGAAGTTTACTTTTAATAATCATATACACCATTCTCCTAATCATCCACAGATGGCATATTTGCCCAAAGAAACAACAGTGACCAAGAAGAGAAACAACTGAAGGAAGAAGAACAAGGCCAGGCAGCCAAGAGAAGAATTAGTCAAGATGATCAACACACTTCGATCTGAGTATGATCATCTCCTCGCTTCACCATTCCTTTCCAAGAAAGAAGACCCTAGAGTACCGATGATCTAGTGTACCATTGGACAAAGAATCTTCCATAACACCTTCTGCGACATTGGGTCGGGTGTCAACATAATGTCCAAGGTAACGTATGACTATTTGTTTGGTGATGAACCTTTGTTCCCTACATATATGCAATTGCAGATGGTGGACCAAACAATCCAATTTCTAGAGGGAATAGAAAAAGATATCATGGTAAGAATACAAGATCACTATATCCCTATCGACTTCATGATTCTAGACATGGGAGAAGAAGAAGAAGACATACCTATTATCCTTGGAAGACCATTCCTCAACACTACCGACGTGATCACTTACGTCGGATCTAGGCAAGTCCACTTCTAATTCCCAGGACAAAAGATACGTTGCTATTTTAATAGTTATACCACTTATGAACAACCAAAGAAGACTAGCTCCAAGGGAAGACACCGATCGTCCCAACATCGGAGGAATCAATCCCCAAAGAATGAAGATGAAGATGAAGACGTTGTGAAGAATGAACCTACCACGTTAAAGACAAGTTCACAGACCAAGCATGTCTGGAAAGAAAAGGTGGCATCATTATCAGAGTAACCATCACAAGAGGTGCAACCATCAAGTTCTCCATCTCCGGGACTGACATATGCACTCAAAGAATAAATAAGACTAGAGAAGAGTCCTGTTTGGAGGACTTAAAAATCCAAACCCTTGTCGGGAGGTAAAATCGGTATTTATCCATATTTATCCTTTAGCATTGCATGAATTATTTTTACTTTAGCATATTTACTTTTCTGCATTAGCATCGCATTTAGAAAAGAAAACAAAAAGTCTCATCATTGCATTATAAATCTTAAAGCCCCATGTGAATAATTTTCATGGTGTAAAAACCCGCAAGAATAATCACTGTGGTGGCATAAAAATATAATAAAAATATCATGCATACATTTAGTTATATTTTATTCTACACAAATAAAAAAACATGATATAGACAACCTGCTAAAATTCTACCAATTCAAAAAAAATTCTAAATCCCAAGAACGACTAACCTCTGGACGGCTAGTCGCTAACCCCTTATCATAATCTATTCCACGAGTTTTGGTGTTCTTGTTGGTATTTTGTAGGATGATATGATCAATAGCAAGTTCACCTAGCCATCTTCATCTCGTTCCACCCAAAGTACATTTTCCTAAACCGTTGCTACACCTGTTGCACAAGGGAGGCCAACTTCCTGATGGACGAGAAGAACGTCTGCTGGTAAAACTGCTCTAAGAAGGATCACTCAACCTCGACATTCGACCATGACAACAACCAGCTTGGGGGAAAGGCATCCTCATGTATCTAGATAAGTATTTCTTTCCCTTTGGTTTTACTATTATTTAGTTTACATTATAATAGTTAAAAAAAGAGATGCATAACTAAAAACAAAATAAAAATTTATCTTTATGTTTTTTATATATATTAGTAATGTGTGATCTAAAAATGAAAACAAAATAAAAATTGTGTGTCTAGTTTTTTGTTTTTAAGAGCTGAATAAAACAAAAAGCTAAGGTCACACCTGATGCAGGCATAGCAAACAGCTAAGGTCACGCCTGATCGGGAACAAATCTACCAACTAGCATCCTCCAATCTAGAATGCCATCAGTGGGGATCGACCGGATCGTTGCAGCCATAATGGCAAACTATAGACCAGATTTAACTAGCCAGCAAACCTCTTCAAGATCATACGTGCCTTAACCGTGTACTATGCACGATCAAGATCGAGGTAGAACAACCAATAAAATGTAACCTGTCGCTCAAAGTAAGAAACATCGTATTGTCACAAAGCAAACGACAAACCTAAAGGATATGAGGCTGATCTAGTTCGATCTTCATCAGGCTGGTTGATGCTACTAAAAATCTATTGCGAGTAAAAACATCAGCAAGATCGGTAACTTAATGAATCTACTTGAAGGACGCCACCCTTAGGTAGAGCCAATAACTTGACCTTAATCTAATTCGAGCAGTGGAGGTCGAACTTAACCGATGCAGCCGTACTTGAACTAGATAAAGATTGATAACTAGCTTATACTAGAGCTCGTAGTGGAGGTCGAACTTAACCGATGCAGCCTTACAAACCAAAGTATAAGCCATGACGGTACTCACAGACAAGCCAGAGGTCGGCCAGACTGATGCAACCCTACTTGTTGAAGAACTCGTCGACATCTACACTACTCCTACTCCTAAGGGTTGGCACAGAGCCAAAAAAATTAATTTGTATTGATTGATTGGATGTCCTTTTACAATAGCCGGGGTCCAATATTTATACCTAGAGACTAAGCATGAATCCTACTCAAGTATGACTCATTACAATCTTTGGTATAAAAGAAAACATTCCTAACTTAAGATAACTTGGACCCTAATCTTTTCCTTTTTGTAAAGTCCGACATGTATTTCCCGACGCCAACCGTAGCTCATTGTCGTCATCTGCTGACATCATTCAAAGAGAGCTGATTCTAGTGCTGTATTTGAATCTGCTGATATCGACCCTTATGCAACCGATTCCTTGATGACACGATCTTGGAAGCTTCGAGTTCCCGCGCTCTTCTTCCCAAATTTTGGTGTAAACACATGCCCCCCAATTTTGTGATAAAAGTATTTTTATTCCAAAATTACCACGTCTGTACTCCCGATAGGTCTGTAGTCATAGGCAGAGAATCTTGATCTGGGGTCTACTATCTGTCACCATTTTTGCCTGCTTATGAGCCCATGCTTCAAAGCTTCATGAGAGCATCATTGCTTCATGGGCGCTTGGATTCATCTTTCCAGATCGACTATAAATATCTATCCGACTCTAGCGAGAGCAACTCAACAACTCAGTTATGTTTCCCTTTTGCTTGCTTCCTCGAGTGCCTTTGGCTCCGCCAGACCCTCCATGGTCTAATTCCTTGCTACGGGGGTCTTGAGTGGTTAGAAGAATTCTTATGCATAGGGTGATTGTGTCACTCATTTCAGCGCCTTGTCGAGCAAGAGGATCAGCCACTGCGGTTAGAAGAACTCTTATGACATCACCTGAGTTTTCTCACCATGATCGCAGAGTTTGTTCTAGTGTTTGCAAGGGCTAAAATGTGTGGACACCTTTCCCTTGTTTGCCTTGTCAAATGCTCATCGAGGAAACCATAGACTTCTTTCCCACGGTTTCCCAGCCACCGAGAAATGGGCGTCTTTTAACAGGGGGCTTTCTTTCCCATTGTTTCCCAGCCACCGAGGAATTGGTTGGATATATGGGTATCTTTAAAGCAGGCGACCTTTTCTCTTCCCTGATGCACTTCTATCAGCGGGCTAATATGGCTCGGTCCATGGTGGCCTTGTGGGGATTCGGACTCTCTTCAATCCAAAAAAGTCTTAGCGGGTTGATCGTTAGTTAATGTAAACCTTTCGTATCAATCCCATGATATTTTGTAATTATGGGAAGCAATAAGTCTGAATCTATTATCTCTTCGTGATCTGTCCCCTGAATTTCCAGAGTGTCGATCCATTTCCATATCTGACTTTGATTCCATAGCTCCGACAAAGCCTATCTTCTCACCTCCCGGGCTACATATACGGGCCATGGCTGTGGATCGAAAAACAACCTGCTTCATCTGAAACCTTCCGTACTGTTGGTGTGATTTTACTTCCCCTTAGGTTCGAAGGCATGGAGAGCGGCAAGAGGTCTGCTGAGGAGGCCTTTAACGGGTCTGTGTCACCATGCTAGCGTCTTCATCATCAGGAGGGTGCAACCCTGGATGCTCCCATCGTCTTGGATCATAGGGCCAATTCTGCTGAACTCCTGAGGTCATCTTCATCAACGATTCGCCGCCCGCTCCCCTGCTACTCGAGGAAGCAGATCGATAATGATGATCTGATCGCATCCATCGATCAGGCTGGCCAGAAGCTCACCGACTGCCTCTCCATTGTAGAATCGGCTCTAACCATCTTGGTTTAGTGCTGATCACCCTCCGAGGCCAACCAGTGGAGGAGAGTTTGGCCAAGGCCAAGGCCAGAATCATGGGTAAGATGCCTACCACAATTTTCTATTTCTTCTTAGTTTTTGTCTTCAAGATCTTGATCATCCCTTCCTCGAATCTTTCTAGATCTATCAGCCCAGTTGGGAAGCCTTTGATCAGCTGCAGAGTACGTGGCAGGATTTGTCAATGCCAAAGGTGTCGTGCCTATGGTTCACTTATATGATGTCTCGAACCGCGTCAGAGAAGTTGCTCTTCACGGTGTTCGTCATGGTGCTACCATGGCACTAGCTGCTGTGCAAGCTCACTCTAGTCACGAGCTTCGACTTCTTCCCCATGGTTTTCCAGCCATCAAAAACCCTAAGGATCATGAGCGCCTGGTCGAGGATTTCTTCAACACTGCCAACTCTGTAGCCCTTGCTTCCCAAGCCGATGACATAGTGAATAAAGTGTTTCCCAGCCTTTAGCTTCTAATAGGAGAAGCTAGCAAACAATTTCTTCATTTTAGGTGGTTTCTTGTACTCATATTCCATGCACCAATCTATGTTTGTTCTTGCTCTATAGGCGATACATATCATACCGGCTGTTGCCTCTTTGGGTTTATTTTTTGAACTAGAGGCGATACCCTTCTGGTATCGGCTATTAGAGCCAACAACCGAACAAATCGGCTATCAAGTATTAATCCAAACGCTAGGATAATATTTCTTTAGATATTTTTCATTGATTGCTCTGTCAAACTCTTCTTCTCCTCCTAGTGTTCCCAAAATATATGCATTGCCAGGTGCACAACATTTAATCCGGTAAGGTCCTTCCCAATTAGGTGACCATTTGTCAAACATGCTGTCCTTTGACCCGATCAACAATTTCACTTTCCAGACTAAGTCTCCTTTAAAAAATTGCTTGCTCTTGACCTTTTTATTGTAATACTTTGCAATCCTTAGTTTATTGGCTTCGATATTCTCAAGAGCATGCAGCCGATGGCAACTCAAGTCCTATAAGTCATCTACCATAAGATTCTTGTAGACTTCGGTTGACAAATCATTTTGCAATGTGACACGCCTCGATCCAGTTTGAATCTCCCAAGGACTGCATTATGACCATACACAAGTTCATAACATGGCGTTTTAATCGATCGATGACAGGCCATCCTATGTGCCCATAGTGTCTCATTAAGCATTGAATGCCATTTCCTTGGCTTCTCTTCAATCTTTTTCTTGATTAGCTTAATCATAATCTGATTGGACGCCACTGCCTAGTCATTAGCTTGAGCATAGTAAGGAGAAGAATTTAACAACTTAATTCCCATACTGGCAGCAAAATCTCCAAACTCTTCTGATGTGAACATTGTCCCTTAATCGGTAGTGATAGTCTGAGGGATCCCAAAACAATACACAATATGCTCCTTAACAAAATCAACCATGTTCTTTGAGGTTACTGTCTTCAAAGGAATTGCCTCAACCCACTTAGTGAAGTAATCCGTCACTACCAATATGAACTTATGTCCTTTACTTGAAGGCGGAAAAACCTGGCCAATTAAATCAATTCCCCAACCTCGAAACGGCCATGGTTTGATTATTTGGTTCATAGCCGATGCGGGTGATTTCTGAATATTACCAAAACGTTGACAATTTTGACACCCCTTATAATATTCAAAACAATCTTCTAGTATTGTTGGCTAGAAATATCCAGTCCTGTGAATAATCTATTTCATCTTATAAGACGATTGATGAGCTCCACATATCCCTTCATACACTTCACCCATTAACACCTTAGCTTCTTGATTTAAGCATTTAAGCAACACCCCATCGACCGTTTTGTAATATAACTGATCATCCAATAAAACATACTTAGTCGATTTATACCTTAGCCTCCTGGTAACCTTCTGCGATGGAATCTTAAGGTAATCGGCTATTTCAACTCTTCAATCATTATTCGAGGTCTTGCTACTTAAGAACTCTTGAAATATTCGATAACCTGATGCACTCTGAGCTAAATGATTAGCCTCTTGATTCTGTGCTCTCATAATATGTTGAAGAGAGGCATGAGGAAATTCCTTGAGCAACCTTTGGCACTCATCATAATATCACCTCAGAGTATCTTCTTTGCACTCACATAGGCTGATCAACTGATTAATAATTATCTGTGAGTCTCCAAATACTTCAATTGCCTCGGCCTTTACTTCATGAAGAAGTTGAAGCCCCTTAAGAATAGCTTCATATTTTGCTTAGTTGTTGGTAATCATTGGCTCAGTTGGAAAAGCAAACTCAAAACTTGCCCCCCGAGGTGTAATAATAACAATACCAATGCCACCACCTTGCTTGCATGATGACCCATCAAAGAACAACGCCCAAGGTACTGACTCTATGTAGCCAATACTTGGCTTATGATGCTGGGTGACAAAATCGGCTATTACTTGCCCTTTGACTGCTTTAGCTGATTCGTACCTCAAGTCAAATTCCGACAACGCAAGAATCTACTACCCAGTTCTTCCATTTAATATTGGCATTTATAGCATGTGCTTGATCACATCAGCCTTGAAAACAACTGTACACTCAGCCGATAATAGGTAATGTCGCAACTTAGTGCAAGAGAAATATAAGCACAAGCATAAGTTTTCGATGGGAGAATATCTTGTTTCTAGATCCAAAAGTCTTCTACTTAGATAGAAAGCAACTCGTTCTTTTCCTTCAAATTCTTGCATCAAGGCTGATCCAATTGTTTGGTCATCGGCCAATATGTACAACTTAAAAGGCTTACTTTGCTGAGGAGGGACCAGCATAGGTGGACATTTCATATATTCTTTTATTTCCTCAAATGCCTTTTGTTGTACGTCACCCCACTTAAATTCTTGATCATTTTTCAACTTCAACAATGGAGAAAATGGCAGAACTCTTTCCGACAAATTTGAAATAAACCTTCTGATAAAATTAATCTTACCAAGCAAAGATTGTAACTCTGTTTTAGTAGTCGGAGGTACTGCCTCATCAATTGCTTTTATACTTTTTGGACCAATTTCGATTCCTCTCTCGTGGACCATGAAACCCAAAAATTGTCTACCTGATACTCCAAAGGCACACTTATTAGGATTCATCTTTAGACCAGGTTTTCTTGTGCACTCCAAAGTCTCTCGCAAATCAGCTAGATGTTCCTTGTACCCCTTGGATTTTACCATCACATCATCAATGTAGATTTCAACAATCCTGCCGATCAACTTATGAAAAATATAATTCATTGCCCTCTGATAAGTTGCACCGGCATTCTTCAAACCAAAGGTCATCACAAACCATTCAAATAAACCGATTGTGCCAGGGCATCGGAAAGCTGTTTTTGCTGTCTTCCTCAGCCATAAAAATTTGGTTATATCCTGCATTGCCATCCATAAAACTAATAACCTTGTGCCCGGCTACTGCATCTACTAGCATATCGGCTATCGGCATCGGATAACCATCCATAGGTGTAGCTTTGTTCAGATCTCTGAAATCGATGCAAACTCTTAACTTCCCATTTTTCTTATATATAGGAACAACATTCGATATCCATTCTGCATATCAGCACGGTCGGATAAATTTTGCTTCTAGCAACCTTTCAGTCTTTTTTTTATATCATCAAGAACGTTTGGGTTGAATCTCCTCGGAGCTTGTTTAAACAACTGATATCCAGGTTTGATTGGCAACCGATATTCAATAATCGATCGGTCTAGACCAGACATCTCATAATATTCCCAAGCAAAACAATCTTTAAATTCCTTTAACAGATCTGCTAACTCTTGCTTATACTCAGGATCCAACTTGACACTTATATACGTTGGCCAAGGTCTATCTCCAGAACTAATATCTATCTCTTCTAATTCATCGGCCGACGTAAAGCCATGTCCTAGTTTACCATCTGTACCATCTATTGGATTATCCATTAAAACAAATTCTCAAAGTCGACTGCTTGGGTTGGCTGTTGGCTATCATCGTTGACTCTAATGAAGCCTCCTTCCCATAACTTGCTAGAAAAACACTCAAAGTCTTCTAGCTCCTAATATACTGGATCGACTATTGCGATACTCACAGATTCATCAGCACGAACTAGCTCAACATCATCTCCATGCCACTGAATCAAACATTAATGCATGGTTGATGGTACACAACAATTTGCATGAATCCAATCATGACCAAGGAGTAGACTGTATGAACCTTTCCCATCAATGACGAAGAATGTGGTGAGCAAAGTTTTACTTCCAATTGTCAACTCGACGTTCATTGCCCCCCTGGTCTTGGATGCATTACCTCCAAAATCCCTAAGCATCATGTCAGTCTCAATCAAATCTCCTGGTCCCTTGTCAAGTTTATGAAAAGTGGTATAAGTCATAAGATTAACAGAAGCTACTCCATCCACCAACATCTTGCTCATCAACTTCTCATTAACAAAACCTTTTACATATAAAGCCTTTAAGTGCCGATGCTTGATTGGCTTATCGAATATAGCCTACTGTATCAGCATCAACTTGGCAACTTTTTCCTCATACTCTGATTCATCAAAATCCGAATAGACTTCTTGTCTACTGGAGCTATAAATTCCGATGGTAATAGAAAAGCCATTTGAATATTAGACGATAGTTGGCCCCTACCGGCTGTTTGTTTAGCATGCCACACTTAAGGTCTACTAGATGCCTAAAGCTGTTCCAACTCTCTATTCCTTAGGCGTTGCACCCTTCTTTTCTAGCTTCTCCTGGACACCATTGCCCTTCCTGCCAAACATATTCTTCTTCTTCATAATCAGCCCAGTTTTGATCAACAACTCGCTTTCCAAGCCGATCATGAACACTCCTATTTTTTAAGCGTCGATCCATATTATTATGATGATACTCATCTCGAGCATGGATAGACCGGCGGTTGGCTTGAGATTGCCTAAATTCCCAATATTGTTCGCTGCATTCCGGGCAGTTATTTCTAGTAGGCAATTTCAAACCTTCATTCCAACAATGTTTGAAGAAAGGATAATTCCAATGTGATTCAGCTTGCTTTCTTTCATACCTCTTTTTTTCTTGTTGACGCTGGTATTCTTGCTCTTTTAACCAATGCTGATAATCCTTTTTCCTTCTACCGCTGCCATTTATTCAACAAAATTCGAGATGTAACACGTGGCCTTGTCGCCCCATCCCTTGACGTCTCTCCCTACTCATATCAGCTCTTTTGTTGGTCACGATGCCTTCTAATTTCTCTATATTCATCAGCCGATATTTGCATCTCGTGATCGACTGTTCTAGTTTCTCTTGATCTAGTTGATGTTAGAACTTTAGTTTTCCCTTTGAGCAACCTAGCATCAACCATGTTCTAATCTCTTGGGAAAGGATTATCATCAACTTTCATCTTCTGAGGTGCATCAAATTTGAGCCTTCTTTGCTGAATAGTCCTCTGTATATGTTGCCGGAAAACTCTGCATGCATTAGTTGAATGAGAAGTGGCATTGTGAAATTTGCAGAACTTCTTATTCTTCAACTGATCAAGGGGCAACATAACATGATTATCAGGCATCTTGATCTGTCCCTTCTCAAGCAAGAAATCAAAGAGCTTGTCTAAATTTGTGATGTTGAAATCATAGCTTTCTTCGACTCCTCTTCCCTAAGGGTTTGGCACCATTACTGTCTTCTTACCCCAATTCCATTCAGCTGCGGCAACCTCTTCTTCTTCATTGTCTTCATAGCCGTCATCAACTGAACATGAATTATAGGTTTCGACAATCACGGCATTCTTCTGGAATTGGGTATCTCTGCGCATATTCTAGAATTGGCTATTGAGCGCTGCCACTCGTTGAGCCAACTGACCTAAATTATCAAACTCTTGTCCCAGCAGCTTCTCTCTCCACATTTGCAACATTCCTTGAATGACCAAAGCAGCTAGCTGATCATCAGTCAAGTTCAATGAGAAGCACAGATTCCTGGTCTCTCAGAACCTCTGAAGAAACTCGGTGCCTGATTCATTAGTTCTCTGCCTTATAGTTGTCAAATCGATAATTTTCTTTTCTCCTGTCCCAGTGTAAAAATATGTATGAAACTTCTTCTCTAGGTCAGCCCAATTAGCAATGGAGTTAACTGGCAGCGATGAAAACCAAGTAAAGGCTAGCCCTAACAGAGACAAGGAGAAGAAACAAACTCGATGGGACTCTTCAATGGATGCTTCGCCCAACTGTGTGAGATATCGACTGACATGTTCTATTGTGCTTGTGCTATCTTGGCTAGTAAACTCAGCAAACTCTGGGAGCCTGTAATTTGCAGGAAGAGCGACCAAATCATATCACTTTGGATATGGGCGTTTGTACGACAAGGTCTGCCCTTTTGGCTCAAATCGAACTGATTTTTCATCATCTCGGTCACTCTAAGCAACAACTCATCAGCATTTGAATTTGGATTTCTCTGCAATTGTTGACCCATCTGTGGATTAAAATTTTAGGTACCTTGATACCCAGATTTGGAATCATGTGAAGGGTGTTGTAATCTGTGCCATAATGATATCCTTGTGGAATCTCTATCTACTGGGTCCTTTGCTAGTTTGCTGCATGAAGTCTCTAGTTATAGATGTTAGGATCTATATCTCTACTAATCCTTTGAACTGATGGTGCAATTTTTTGAGCTGATGACGGTATTTGGCCTGATGTGCCAAAATTAACCATCTAGTTCTGACCTTGCCCGTCGGCTGTTGCACATGCTGCACTGACGATCTAGGATTATACTGTATTTGATTAGTAGTAGCACCTTGAACTTGCTCAGATGAACTCTGAACTGCCTGGACATCATCATTACCTGCTGGTGCTGCTTCTTGATGGTAGTACCGACTTGATTGGTCCCCTGAGTCGACGGATGTGGAATATTGTAGTAAACTGGCCCAACCTAATCAATCGGATATCCATGAAACACGTCTTTCATGGTGTTGTGGAATGTGTTCAGAAAAACTGTATTATGGTTCAATATGGCATCATGAACAGATTTGTTTATAGCTTCTACAAAGAAACGACTATCTTTAGCTTCATCTGCATCTGTCTGTCCATGCAACAGAACTCTTGGTAGTGGATATTTCGGAACAACTTTATTGTCACGTGTCTTGGTGTAGGACAACAAACACTTGTTCTAAAATTCTTCTATAGCTTTACTGATGACATCTTTATCTTTGTTAGGTAAGTCTTCATAAGGCACCATAAGGATGTCACTATTGTTGTAAGTCGCCATGATGATTGTGGGGTCCCACCGGGCGTGCCACAACGTGTGTCGGCGCAAAAATGTGTCGATGCGCCGGGCACATAGCAAGCCGAAAGGATCTGCTTGACGGAGCAAGGTTGGAGATCTGCTTGGCTTCAACGCAGGACCAATCGACCCTATGAATTCCTCCCGAGGGCGTGCCAGTCAATTTGACCTGCAATTGACAAGGAGAGAAAGTTTATCATTAATTTAAGGTGGAACATGCCGGTCTTACCCAAACAGTTCCAAGTGTGCCGCTTCGGGAGTAGCCAGTGTTAGCCCACTAGATCTTCAGCACGAAGATGTCCAACCACTCACTAATATTGTCGAGCATGTACTAGTGATGCCAACCATGAACTATCGTTGTCCATCCTCTGGTCATAGTGTGTGGTCAGACAACGTTAGTCGTGGTCGGTAGTGCTGGTGAGTGGTCGGCAACACCAGTGATCCAGTGGGCCAATAGCCAGACGGGGAAAACATAGATGTAAGTAAAATCATCAGATAGACAAAATATAACCAGTATGAAGCATTGAGCCGTTGAGTCTGACGAGAAAGGATATAACATGCAAACAAATTGACTATCTAATACAAATAGTTCTACAAACGCTCCGAATCTAATCCGCTATCATCAATAGTGAGGTTCGATTGGATCAATGCAGCTATGATGATAACAACAAACTAAAGCCAAAGAATTCACAAAACCATCCATACCCTGATAGGTTTCCGAAAGACATGCTATATCTGTGAAGGCGCAGGCGAATTGGCTAAAAGAGCCGATTCTGGTAGAAAAAGGGTCACAGCATGTGAACAATCGACTATTCAATACGAGCAGACCTATCAACTCCTCAAACGTAACCTATCATCTTTAACAGTGGGGTTCGACTGGATCGATGGCAGCCATAATAAAGATAACAGACTAAATCTTTAAAGAAAATGGATCTACTCATATTTTACAGGATCATGAAGACATACTATGATTATTAAAATGCAGGCGATCGGCTATTTAGCCGATGCAGGCATAGCAAACAGCTAAGGGCATGCCTGATTGGGAACAAATCTATCAACTAACATCCTCCAATCTAAAGTGCCATCAGTGGGGATTGACCGGATCATTGCAGCCATAATAGCGAACTATAGACAAGATTTAACTAGCCAGCAAACCTCTTCAAGATCATGCGTGCCTTAACCGCGTACTATGCGTGATCAAGATCGAGGTAGAACAGCTAATAAAACATAACCCATCGCTCAAAGTAAGAAACATCGTATTGCCACAAAGCAAACGATAGACCTAAAGGATATGAGGCCGATCTAGTTCGATCTTGATCGGTTAGGTTGATGTTGTTGAAAATCTATTGACAGTAAAAACATCCGTAAGATCGGTAACTTAGTGAATCTACTCGAAGGATGCCACCCTTAGGTAGAGCCGATAACTTGACCTTAATCTAATTCGAGTAGTGGAGGTCGAACTTAACTGATGCAGCCGTACTTGAACTAGATAAAGATCGATAACTAGCTTATACTAGAGCTTGCAGTGGCGGTCGAACTTAACCAATGCAGTCTTACAAACCAACGTATAATCCATGACGGTACTCATAGACAAGTCGGAGGTCGGCCGGACCGATGCAGCCCTGCTTGTTGAAGAACTCGCCGAGATCTACACTACTCCTACTCCTAAGGGTTGGCACGAAGACAAAAAAAAGTAATTTATATTGATTGATTGGATGTCCTTTTACAATAGCCAGGGTCCAATATTTATACCCGGAGCCTAAGCATGAATCCTACTCAAGCACGACTCATTACAATCTTTGGTATAAAAGAAAACATTCCTAACTTAAGATAACTTGGACCCTAATCTTTCCCTTTTGGTAGAGTCCGACATGTATTTCCCGACGCCAACCGTAGCTTATTGTCATCATCTACTGACGTCATTCGAAGAGAGCCGATTCCAATGCTGCATTTGAATCAGCTGATATCGACCCTTATGCAATCGATTTCTTGATGACACGATCTTGGAAGCTTCGAGTTCCCACGCTCTTCTTCCCAAATTTTGGTGTAAACACATAGAAAGGAGTACTCTAAGTGATCAATGATCTGTTATCGCTTACCATTCATATACATTTATCTCTTGATTTACCCCTGTTGTGAGTAAAATATTGGTTATGGTTTATTTCTCCATCATACGTATGATTTATTGATATATTCCAACTACCCATCCTTCCCTGTGGTAAAAATATAAATAATGGTATCTGGAATACTCCCGGCTAAAATGCTACAATAGTAAATTATCTGTGCGCAAGTAGATCCCTTCATATTCATATTTCCATTCTATCTAGTCACAATAAAATACTTAAAGAACTTCTTAGTGTCATTCTAGAAGTGACGCTAAGGAATGCCAATAAGCATTTCTAGCATCATAGCTAGGGATGACAACTTAGCAAAAGTGATGTTAAGAAATGTCAACAAACATTATGGGGCTACTTAAACAAGTGACAAGTTAATAAATACCAACAATCATACAAATAAAACAAACAACATTACACAATAGAACATCCCAAACCCGCCACACAAGCATCACTATCCCTTCTCTTTTTCATAGACACAGCCAAACATTCAAAATTTTCTCAAAATTTAATAGCTGATAGAAAGCACCATAATCTACAATTTTGGTATAATAAAACACAACATAAGAGATCTCCAAGATAGCATAAACATCCTCTTAACTTTACAGAACTTTTCTGACGATCAAAATAGGACAGCAAGGTTATAAAAATTCATAACTGGAGATATACTCATTTAATAAATGTATTCTATAACAATCTGCAATTTTCAAGAACTACCCTACAACTTGTGTTTAGATAAAAATTTCAAATTCTTCCGTTACGATGGACAAAATCTGATTAAATCTAAAACTATCAAAATTATCATTACTGAAAAACAACCTTCTTAAAAAGATCGTGTCTCCCAAAGTATAGAGGCTATGCGAACTGATCGTAGATCAGTTGGTTAGGTTCCCTTTGGTGGAACCTGCCCACCCGGGGTCAAGTCCTCGACTTGGCACGGGTGCTCGCATTTTCCTAGATTTATTCTAGGATTTAACGGCGTAATACTTTTAGTGGTAGGCGACATCTCTGTCGACAGCGAGGTGCCAGTGTTGACTTCATGAATCTCGAGATCTACTGGCTCAGTCCTTTAGAGGTGCTCATAGGGGTAGGCTTTGTGTATATGTGTTCATATAGGAGTGAGTGTGCGTGCGTGTTGTGGATGTCTGTGTTGTACTGTGTAATTCTCAAAAAAAGTATAGAGGCTATGAAGGTGATCTTGGTGTGAAAAGAAATGTATTGGAGTCCACTACAACTTTGTAGACAGTGGCAAAATTTATTGAGGCCACTAAGATGCCCTAAAATGATGATGAACGAAACTGCATAGCCCGATGCAATTTCAGAACATGGACAAGATTCATTTCAAGAATTACTCTTACTAAACTTCGTCTACTTAGATGATTCGATCTAAAAAAACATGATCAAAGAAGTGGATTAAAATTTAGCATCTCACCTAGGGCAACCGCAGCGAGCACCTGGTGATCCACTCATTTCTTCCTCTTCTGCACCTCATGGGGTCATCGTTCTGATTAGAGAAGAATGGACACATCGATAACGATGGCAAGCCCTATGTCCTCCCTTCCTTCTTATCCCTACTTTCCTCTCATTTCCCATGCAAGAACCGAGCGAGGTGATGATCGTTGGGCATCTAGATCTCTGTCGGGGAAAAGCAACAGAAATGGAAGTAGAGTTGGACTCGATGGAGAAATAGGCCGGGCAATGAAAAATGGAATGTTCCTTCGCATGATAGCAATAGCCGCTCAGCTATTTCCTGAAGCGTCCTAGCCACCTTGTAGGCATGGCCTAGGCACGAAGGTTGTGCTTCGCGTCGAGTGCCCGATGCCCACACCCATGTAGCCCGCGCCACTTGGAGCCTGACCCATGCCACCCCCATGCCTGGCCAGGTGAAAGCCCTAGTTTGGTGTTGGATAATTGATGAAACCTAAGTACTAACCTATGTAATCTAGTGTGATCAAGAGCTAGGTTGGTACACCCAAGTGTGGAGCATTGTGGCACTCAAGTGATGGTGATGATCACATGAGATGATGAGATGGCCACATGTGATGATGATCAAGTGCTCCAACTTGAAAGGAAGAAAAAGAAAAACAAAACCCTATCGAGATCAAGGCAAAGGTATAAATAGGGATTTTGTTTTGGTGATCAAGACACTATAGAGAGTGTGATCACGTTTAGGATAGATGGTCGTACTATTAAGAGGGGATCTCTACTAGACAATTCGGTCATCTAGTGCCACTGGTGTTGGACTTCATGCATTGCATTTATGCCTAGTGTGCATCAAAGAGCAAGCAAAAATATTTATTGAGAATGTTTTTGGGAAATGCTAACATTGGCTCTAACATGTTTTGAGAAAACACTTTGAGAGTTAGCATCGCTCACGGGGAGTTGCTTGAGTTGCCGTGGATTGAATCGAGTCGAAGTTTGCAACTTGGAGAGCAAGTGGTGGTGTCTGGATGGCACCACCACCCCCTATCCAGCGCACTACCATCCCTAGGGCAGTGCCCGCTGTTGACATTTCATAACGTCGCTACCAGGTTTTGTATCCCCGGCAACGACGCCAGAAATGCGTGTTGATATTTCTTATGCTCAAGTAGATAATTCCGTAAGCGCACAGAATATCATTATAGCATTTCACCCAGGAGTATTT
The DNA here is from genome assembly GCA_904845875.1 of Miscanthus lutarioriparius. Classification (NCBI taxonomy): domain Eukaryota; kingdom Viridiplantae; phylum Streptophyta; class Magnoliopsida; order Poales; family Poaceae; genus Miscanthus; species Miscanthus lutarioriparius. The sequence goes on along the minus strand of CAJGYO010000004.1, from coordinate 100,574,748 downwards.
TAGATATCGTTATTTATATTTTACCACAGGGAAGCAATGGTTAAAGATAGTGATAGTTAACCATCACATATCTACTAACTAGTATACCGACTAGACTAAAGTGGGGGTAAGTGATATACAATAAAGTGGGGTAACACACAAAGATCCCATCATGAATAAGTAAAACGGAAACATAACTAAGTAGGAGGATGATAAGGGAACACTAGAATCCTAAGTTACTTCTATTCAAGCATTACCCTAGCTAGTGACTATGGATATACTGATAAACCAATGATAATGCAAGCTAGGATGCAATAACAATTTGTACATACCCACCCCAAACTCACCCAAAGAGTTGATTGGTCACAAAGCACCTTTGTCCTATGATTTAACAACTAGATCTATCACGGGGGAATACATACGATGGATAGGGCTGTCACCACCTGCCAACTACCCCAACCCATTCGGAGACCTAGCCACGTTGCAAGGTACTCGATAGTATAAGCACCACGCTTACACTATTTGATACTACCCTAGCCTCGCCTTAAGACTAGAGCATCAATTAGTGACGAACAACCATTGCTACAAAGAGCCCACCTATCACAGGAGTATAAGCATAACCAAAGTATAACTAGAGAACAAGACTAATATATAAAGTAAAAGACTTGAAATAATACTTGCATAGAAAGTAACATACTAATAAAATACTTACAAAAGAGAGACAAAGCTATACCAGACTCCTAAAGACTACTCCAGAGCTCCCACGAAGACTAGCTACTACTAGAAGAGCTACGTCTTAAGAGAGTAGAGAGAGAGAGCTACATCTCTTGTAAGTTGGTGTGTGTTACAAGTGAGGGGTGAGGGTCCTATTTATAGCCTAAGATGGAGTAGGGGCTACTCCATCGCCACATCAGTGATCCACGTGACATCCTCTCCTTGCCCTTGGATCAAACCACCAATGAACTACCTTAAACTAACGCATAGGATTGCTCCCAAGTGTGTTTCCTTGCATGTGTCCGAAGGAGAGGTGGTGGAGTGAAAGTTGGGCACCGGGTGGTGTGGTGGGGGCACCGGCTGGAGTGCCACTGTGGAGTGGGCCTTGCTACTTCGGTGTGGGACCCCTTGGGATGTAGTAGAGTGTGGGTATGAACACCATTTGTTTATTTGAGCACCCGACTTATCGGATGGTGAGTCAGCAATCCGTGTGATGCCTCTTTTCAGCCGTTGATTATGCATCGATTTGGAATCAACGGTGGAGAAGGCTTGGAGGTGTGTTTCTTGGCCATTTACCATGGATTGGTGTGGTGGCACTTGAAGTGCCACGCTGGCCGGCGCCATGGTGGAGCCAGGTAGCGCCACCAAGTGGCCTATGGTGGCCTACCTTGCTCCAATTGCTTCTAGTTGCTTGATTTTTGATTTTTTTGCATGGCTTTCATGCATGAGCAAAGTGGCACTTGATGTGCCACGCTGGCCGGTGCCATGGTGGAGCCAGGTAGCACCACCAAGTGGCCTATGGTGACCTACCTTGCTCCAATTGCTTCTAGTTGCTTGATTTTTGATTTTTTTGCATGGCTTTCATGCATGAGCAAAGATATCCAAGTACAAGTGGAAATATGTGAATTATAAGCATAAATCACTACTTGTGTTGCTGTTTACTCCCATTTTTGGTGCAATGTTCATGGTCAAAATAGGCATTTAGTGACCATCAACACCCGCCTAGACATGGTTTAAGCAGGGGCTGTCGGGGTGGTCACCGGACGTGTCAGTGTACACCGTCAGGCGCATGGTGGTGCATCATCATAGGGTGTCTAGTGCCACCATCCCATTTCACCCAAGAGCAGTCGAAGATGGGTTGGTCCCCGCCTTGGCACTGTCGTGCCTAGGGTGGTGCACCGCCCTATTTTCTAGAGAGTTGGGTTTTCGAGACTTGGCTAGGATGGTCACCACCACCCCATGGGAGTGCCACCGCCATGCCTTGTCCGCCCATTGGAAAGTGACCATTGGGGCACCGCCGGTACCTATCCGGTGCCATCACCGCCTGTCCGGTACCCCACGTACAGCAGCCCAAGGGGTATAATAGCTCTATTTGCTTGTGTGTCTATAAATAGAGGGTGTGGCTGGCCATGGCCACCCTCTTGGCACCTCATACACTTGTGCACACCCTTTGGGAGTTGAGCAAACATAATCCACTCACTTGCATACTTGATTTCATCATTTGAGTGAGATTGGAGAGCCTCTAGTGCATTGGATTGAGTTCCATCATCTTGTGGCACTAGTTGGGTGATTTGGGCAAGTCGTGATCTTGTTGCTCCTGGTGTTTGCCGACACCTAGATGGCCTGGTGATTGGAGGATCGTTGAGTAGAGTTGGTGATTGCCTTCGGCTCCGATCGGTTGCTTGTGAGGGGTCTTGACCTTTCCCCAATGGAGAGCCAAAAGGTACTCTATTGGATTGCTCATGTCATTAAGTTGCCTCACTTGTGGGTAGGTTCTTGCGGCACCCAAGTGTTGGGCTAGGTTTGTGAAACACCTATTAGCCGTTGAGCCTCCAAGTGTTGGTTGACACAACAGGGACTAGCATGCCGACAAACACGTGAAATTTGGGAGAAAAATCATGTCTCTTGTGTCTTTGGATATCTCCCAGTGTTCATTTGTATTCATATTGATTGATTGAGTGCTTGCCTCAGACGGTATAATCACCCTACCTCTTCCCCTTACACTACTTTATTTCATACTTGTTGTAGATGTAGTAGTGTAGTATAGCTCTCTTGCTAGCTTGTTGTGTAGCTTAGTGTATTTAGTTCTTCTAGTTAGCTAGCTCACTAGTGTAGAATTAGTGACATAGCCTTGTGTGATCTAGAGACATTAATCAACTAGAATTGCTGGTGTAGGTGGCTTGCAACTCTTGTAGAGCTAGAGCAAAATTGCATTTCGCCATTTAGGTTACTAACCACTTGCTCTAGTGTATTTGTAGAGATTTTTATAGGTTGTTCACCCCCCTCTAGCCATTGAGGACCTTTCAAGTGGTATCAGAGCCATGGTCACTGTTTGATTGAAGGCTTAACAACCTCGGTGTTAAAAGATGGCTCAAGTTGTGTTCAACCATGTGGGGGCAAACCACCGTTCTTTGATGGCACATGCTAGGACTATTGGAAGAGAAAGATGAAGATATATCTTGGTTCAATCAATGATTAAGTGTGGAATGTGATCGAGAGTGATTATGTGATTCTTGATCCCACCAATCTCACCAACCAAGACAAGGCAAACAAGCAATGCAAAACAATGGCTCTCAACACCATCTATAATGCCATTGATTCTAAGGTGTTTGAATAAATCAGGGATTGTGATAGAGCTAGTGAAGTGTGGAAGAGATTAGAAGAAACCTATGAGGGCACACCAGTGGTCAAGAGTGCCAAGACTTCAAGATGTGTGTTATGGAGATGTTCCATAGATTGCAAGTTGACAACATTCAAGATGAAGGATGATGAGAGCATTATAGAGATGTTCCATAGATTGCAAGTGATCATCAATGACTTGAAGGCTTTGGGTGAGAAGATAAATGATGATGATGTCTCTCATCGGTTTTTGATATGCTTACCTCCAAGATTTGAGACATTGAGATTGAACATCATAACAGGAGGATTGGAGGACATAACCCCTAACCATGTACTAGGTGATGTCATGACACAAGAGATATACGGTGTGGAAAGGGAGGGGTTTGACCAAGATGAGAAGAAAGATGAAGACAAGAAGAAGAAGAAGAGTGTAGCATTCAAGGCTAGCTCATCATCCAAGAACAAGAGCAAAGCAAAGAAAGAAGAATCAAGTGGTGATGACGATGCTAGTGATATTGATGATGAGGCCATGACTCTGTTTGTGCGCAAGACAGGCAAATTCATGACGAAGAAGGTCTATGGTGCAAGAAAGAGAAGACATCACAACCAGGAGTATGTGAGGAGATGATACAAGTGCAAGAGCAAGGATCACGTTGTAGCGGATTGTCCCTACAATAGTGACAATGATGAGGATGAGAAGAAGAAAGAAAAGAAGGAGAAGAAGGAAAAGAAAGAAAAGAAGATGACATTCAAGAAGAAGAAGGGTGGAGGCTATGTTGTTAGTTGGGATAGTTATGGCTCATCGGATGATGATGACTCTAGTGATAATGACAAGAAGTCTCTCAAGAAGGCACTTGCAAGCATAGCCATCAACAACAAGCCTTTCATCGTCGACACTCCATTGACTTGCCTCATGGCAAAGCCTACCAAGGTAAAATATGATGTGTGTAATAATAATGATTGTGAAAGTGATGATTGTAGGAGTGATGATGATGATGAGGAGTTCTCGGAGGAGGAGCTCATGGACATGTTGGAGCAAGTTCATATTTTGTCACACCCAATTTTAAGGATAAAATTGAATGCACTAAACTCATGTGTGCCCAGGGATCAGTCACACACATAAGTTGACAAATTACAAAAGTATCATCACGGTGTATCTTACATCACGATTAATACCATAACATAGTCTTACACAACACAGCGGAAAATAAAAGAAATAGCTCTCTCGTGGAAGCTCCAACACAGGGACGTTCAACTGGTTGACCACAAGCCTAAAAGTCCTCTGGAAACTCCTCATACTCATTGACATCTGTTACCCATCTGGGATTTTTATCAAAATATAGAAAGTAAACAAGCGTAAGTACTTCCCGTACTTACCAAGATAACATGGGGTTATGAAAGCTCAAAAATGATGGCTCTGGTTTACTGCGGTTAGCACTTTCAGTAAGTCAGGATTTTATCATGAACTATTATCAAGTTATGCTTAAGCCTCAATTAAACCCACGTGATCAGATATCAGAATCAATTGTATCATATTATCATCATCGAACATCATAAAGGAGCAACAATAAATAACCAGTTATTCTGTGAGTTTTCCGGGCCGCTCGTGACCATGAGCACGGCTGTTATAACAGTTTGTAACCCTCTGTAGAGGTTGTGCACATTCACTGTGAGTCATGATCCCCACATGCCCGGGTTAATTACTCCCATAACACTGCCAAGGTGAGCGGGCGGGGTACACTATGAAGCCATTTCATAGGTTTCTCTAACAAGTTAGGCCCGCTAGGTTTCCTCGACAGGCAGATGTAGGAACCCCCCTTTCCTACGGCACAAATCCTTCGCGGCTATACACATAAGAACAGGGGAAGTCCTATACCCAACGTGGCAAGCCCCTTTTGCGCCATAAAGGTAACCTCTAACAAGCTAGAAAAGGTCCTATTACTAAGCTAAAGTCAGAGCCATGTGACCCTCAGGGTTGCACTGTCAGTCCTAGCTTTTGCCGACAGATAAGTCCTTATGGAGGGCCGAGAGCATCATGATCGAAAGTCATTTGCTCCTTCGCCCTATAATTCAGTTGTTTAAAACAAATTTTATCTTTTTATTCCATAGAAACATCATTCATCATGTAGATCATGTATAGTTACATTGAGCGCTAGCAAACTACCCATACGCATATAACCCATAGGAGACAAGGAAACAAGATAATCAATCACTAGGATGTCCTTACGGGTATCAAAATTAGACACATGCAAATGAATAATTAATAAATGGTGAATAGGACATCAAGGTAGATCCCATGCTATACTTGCCTTGGTTAACAAACTCCTGCTGGTCCTGTTGGTAGTCAAAGAACTCTTGGTCACCAACGTTCTCCCCACCGTCTGAACACGACCAACACGGCAACATACAACATTTCAGGAACATTCATGCAAAGCAAACAATCCTATAGTTAGAACAGTACACCAACAGTACAAAAAACAAATTAAAATGTTTATGAAAAGAATCTATGTCTCGCTACGATCACGTCAACGCAAAGTTCACGAAAATCGGAGCTAAAACGTGAAAGTTTTGATTTATACAAGATTTCCTATAGCAAATTAATTAAGTAAACCTAACCATGAAATTTAAAAGTTGCAAACTTAGTTAACAGCGGTATTAACATGTAGATTATGCAATTACGAAACTAACGCAATTTGAACGGGTCGATTCGGAGCTAAAACGAAGTTTTTATGAGCAAAACAAATCTAGTGGCATTTCTGTAATTAGTATGAACTATTTTTGGATTTAAATCAAATCTGTGATTTTTAAATCGGCCGGGGACTGCGGGTTCAAAATCACAAAACCTGGGGGCTCTTTAGCAAAAGGACCCGCGAAGGGGTATCGGCCATCAGTGGCCGTTGATCAAGCATTGGATGGTTCGGATTAGATCTGGGGGGGGGAGAGAGAGAAAGGTGGCGGCCGGAACAGTGGCAGCCGCAGCGGGGCACCATGGACGGCGGCAAGTATCTCGCCAGCGAGCGGGAAACTCGGCCTACGGTCCACAGTTCGATGAACCGAAGGCACCAGGGAAGAGAGGGGGTGCACGCGACCTCGCCCAGGCCGAGATTGCGGCTGGAGGACACGACCAGCGGGATGGTCGCCATGGCCGACGGCAGGAAGGTCCCCGGCGCACGCGGCTAGGGCCCTAGAGACCATGAAACTCGAAAATAATGGCACAGGGAGAAAGAGGGGAGCAAGGGGGTCTCACCGCAGAGGAAAACGAGGATAAAGATGGCTCGGGGATGGCAGACCGCGCAGAGGGGCGGACGGCGGACCTTGGCGTTCTTCGGTGCGGTGGTTGCGGCTTCCGTGTGCTTAGTGAGTGCGAAAATGGAGCGGGGAGGCAGCAGGGAGGGTGGCGATGGGCTCAGCTCCATTTTATAGAGGCTGAGCGTGGGGAAGGGACGCTCCCACGACGTGAGACTTGGGCGTGAGGCGGTTCTTGGCTTGGCCTTGCAGGGGTGCGGGAGGTTGGGGGCCACTGACGTGGCGTGGCCCCTTTGTCGATGGGGAGGGAAGGAGGGAGGGAGCGGCGGCAGCGGTTCCGCCCGAGCTGGGCCGGCTCAGGAAGGAAACGGGAGGAGGGGAGGAGGAAGGCGAGCAGGCCGACGGGCCAGAATGAGGAAGGGAGGGGAGAGAAATGAATTTCCTTTTTCTTTTTCCAAATCAAATTTTCCAAATTCATTTCCAATTGATTTTTGATTCCTTTTAAGTTTAAATCAAATCCACTCAACATATTAAATAAAATGCTGCAGCATGAGTGCATCAACATGTATCTATCCTTATGATTGATTTTAATTTCACAAAAATTATTATTTTCCTATGTTTTAATGCACACATAATTGCATAAATAAATCAAATTTAGTATTTTAAAAGAATGCAAATTTTAGGGTGTTACATATTTGCTTTGAGATGAAGAGAAAGGAGTGCAAAGAATTGCGCAAGAAGGTCAAATCTCTTGAGCAATCCTTTGATGAGCTCAGTACTAGTCATGAGAGGCTAGTGGAAGCCCATTAGAAGATTAGCAAAGCTCACTCTAAGCTTGAAAAATCTCACTCCTTTCTCCTTGAGCAAGCCAAGAAGGAGGTCATTGTGACTTGTGACGTGGGCTCTACATGTGATCTAATCAATGAATCTTTCTTTGAGCCTATTGTTGTTGCTCCTACTAACCCTTCTTGTAGCACTTCCACTTCTACTTCACCTTTGAGTGATGGTTTCACTTGTGATGCCTCACTAATGGTGGAAAATGAGACCCTCAAGAAGGAGGTGAATGAGCTCACTCGTGCCTTAGGCAATGCCTATGGTGGAGATGCTCGCTTGCTAAAGTGCTTAGGTAGCCAAAGGTTTTCTCTCAACAAAGAGAGATTAGGCTATTCCCCCAAGAAAGGCAAGGTGGCCTTTGTCACTCACAAGACTAGTTTTGTGAAGGGCAATGGTCGGTTTTTGCAATAGATGCAAGAGCAATATTACAAGAACAAGAACAAGCAAACTAACATATCCTCAATTAAATTTGATTCTTGTTATTTGCTTAACAAGGGTGCCAACAGTGTGCATGCTAAGTTCATTGGTACTCCAATTGTGGGCTCAAAGAAAAAAGCCATTTGGGTACCAATGACCTTAGTCACTAACCTTCAAGGACCCAAGCAAGTTTGAATACCTAAAAAGAATTGATCTTCTTTTGTAGGTCAATTATAAAGCCGAAGAAAGGCATTGGGTCCTTGATAGTGGGTGCACACAACACATGACTGGTGATACAAGAATGTTCAATTCAATCAACACAAATGATAGCAATGGGGTTAATAACATAACATTTGGTGATAATGGCAAAGACAAGGTCAAAGGGCTTGGCAAGATTGCAATATCCAGTGACTTGAGCATTTCCAATGTGCTACTAGTAGAGAGCTTGAACTTCAACCTATTATCGGTAGCTCACTTGTGTGATCTTGGTTTCAAGTATATATTTGGAGTTGATGATGTAGATATCATAAGTGTAGATGGCTCTAACTTGATATTCAAATGATTTTGATATGGGAGTCTATACTTAGTTGATTTCAATGCTAGAGAAGCTCAATTGTCAACATGTTTGCTCACATTTGAAGGCTTGGTCATGTTCGAATGAAACAATTGAACAAATTGATTAAGCATGATCTAGTAAGAGGCTTGAAAGATGTCACATTTGAGAAGCATAAGCTATGTAGTGCATGCCAATCCCAAAAACAAGTTGGTAACACACATCCTAAGAAGATCATGATGAGCACATCTAAGGTATTTGAGTTGTTGCATATGGACTTGTTTGGACCAGCCACATATACAAGTATTGGTGGAAACAAATATGGATTTGTGATAGTGGATGATTTCACTAGATATACATGGGTGTTCTTTCTTGTTGATAAGAGTGATGTATTTGCAACCTTCAAGACATTCATCAAGAGAACACACAATGAGTTTGAAACAACCATGAAGAAAGTGAGAAGTGATAATGGTAGTGAGTTCAAAAACACAAGAGTTGATGAGTTATGTGATTAGTTTAGAATTAGATATCAATTCTCGACCAAGTACACACCATAATCAAATGGCCTTGTTGAGAGGAAGAATAGAACCTTGATTGACATGGCAAGATCAATGTTGAGTGAGTACAATATGAGTTATTCATTTTGGGCTGAAGCAATCAACATGGCTTGCTACTATAGCAACTACCTCTATTGTCACCCAATGATGGATAAGACACCATATGAGCTCTTGAATGGAAGAAAGCCCATTATTGCATACTATTGGGTTTTTCATTGCAAATGCTATATATTGAAAAAGGCACTAGATTGAGCAAATTTGAGATAAAATGTGATGAAGGTTTCTTGCTTGGTTACTCCACTACTAGCAAGGCTTACAGAGTTTGGAATTTGGCTAGTGGTACTCTTGCAGAGGTTCATGATGTTGAATTTGATGAAATCAAGGGTTCCCAAGATGAAGATGAGAATCTAGATGATGTCAGAGGTATTTAATTGGTAAATGCAATGAAGAACATGGACATTGGTGATATAAGGCCTATAGAGGTGATTGATGTTGAAGATGACAAGAATCAAGTGCTCTCTAACTCAAATATGCAAGCTAGTGGTTCTCATGATCAAAGTCAAGATAATACAAGTGACGACAAAGAGCAAGATCAACAACAAGTGGCTAGTACATCACCTCAACCAAATGATCAACCAAGAGCAAACAATCAAGTGAAAGTGCTCCAACCAACCAATATTGCAAGAGATCATCCTTTGGACTCCATAATTGGTGATATTTCAAGAGGTGTGCAAACAAGATCAAGATTGGCATCATTTTGTGAACATTTCTCATTTGTGTCATCCATTGAACCAAAGAAGATAGATGAAGTTTTGAAGGATGTTGATTGGGTGAATGCTATGCATAAAGAGCAAAACAACTTCACAAGAAATCAAGTATGGGAGTTAGTTGAGAGGCCTAAAGATCATAATGTGATTGGAACAAAGTGGGTCTTTTAGAAGAAGCAAGATCAAGATGGGATAGTTGTAAGGAACAAAGCAAGATTGGTAGCTCAAGGCTATACACAAGTTTAAGGTCTTGACTTTGGTGAAACATATGCCCCAGTTGCAAGATTGGAAGAAATTAGGATCTTGCTAGCCTATGCTTGTGCCCACAACATCAAGTTATACCAAATGGATGTGAAGAGTCCATTTCTCAATGGGTACATCAATGAGCTTGTCTATGTTGAACAATCACCTGGTTTTGAAGATGTGAAGAATCCCAACCATGTCTACAAGTTGAAGAAGGCTTTGTATGGTTTGAAGCTAGCACCAAGAGCATGGTATGAGAGGTTGAGGGATTTCCTACTCTCTAAGGTATTCAAGATGGGCAAGGTTGACACCACCCTCTTCACCAAGACTATAGGCAATGACTTGTTTGTGTTGCAAATATATGTGGATGATATCATATCTGGATCAACCAATCAAGATTTTTGTGAGGAGTTTTGAAAGATGATGGCTAATGAGTTTGAGATGTCCATGATTAAAGAGCATAGTTAGTTCCTTAGTCTTCAAATCAAGCAAATGAAGAATGGCACATTTATAAGTCAAAGAAAGTACATCAAAGACATGCTCAAGAAGTTTGAAATGGATGATGCTAATTGTAACAACCCAGGTTTTCGTGCATCAAAAAATACGAACTTTTTAAAAAAAAATCTGCAATGTGTGAAGCATGTAGTCGCTAGGTCAAACCTGAGTCAAACCTAGGTGAGTCTACTAATAGATCATTGCATTCATATAGGATTGATTGTAGGAGTGTGTCTTCTTGAGTAGAATTTGAGTTGAGTCATGTTTGGAGTTTGGAGTGCACAAATCCGTAGCAAAGTTCCTTTCAATCTCTTTTGAATTCTTCTCAATTCCCTTTTAAATTTCTCTCAAATTCCTTAAGTCATAAATGGAAAATCCTCTTCTTTCTCTTGTGCCAACCTCCCTCCTTTTCTTCCCTTCCCTCCTCCTGGCCTAGCTGTTGAGCAGCCCAGCTGGCCCAATCAGCCACTCATCCCTCTCCATTCTCTTCCACCCGCGCAACAAGCCCAGCTCGCCACCCCTTGCCCGAGGCACAACCTGATGAGGACATGTCACCTTCGGATATGACCATTGATTTTAAGGTGAGCTCATTCCTACCTTTGTATAGTGATTTTTGTTACAATTCACTTGGTTCTACATGTACATGTCATTATTTGCTTGTAGCTACAAATATGTATTAAAGTGCAAGTCCATTAAAGTTAAACTTTTAGTTCGACGGCAGCCTAACAATACTTCATTGGGAAGGCTATAACTTACCCTTCCGGAGTGCGATTGAGGTCAATGAGCACTTGATAGAATGCTTGTTTGATAAGCTTTCAAATAGATCTAGTCCCATCTCAATATCATGTCAGCAAGGCCTCCAAATCATCATGACAAGTTGCCTCTATTTATGCCGAGAGCTATGTCGTCGTCGTGGGTCTCATATTCACCCTTGGGACCATGGCCCAAGCTGGACCACACACCAAGGAGATGGAGAACACCTCAGAGATGTCCAAGGACGTTATCCTCCTTGGCCACCACCTTAGGAGGCAAGCAAGGGCATCCAAGCCAAGTTGGAGGCCCAATCTATGTGAAGTTTGAGTCAATCTCGGGCTCTAGAAGCAGTCTGTAGTAAAACGGACACCTAGGTCACAAACAGACTTCGTTTTCGATGATCCACATATGGATGGAAAGCTATTTTGAGAAGCTAACCAATGAAGGTGGTCCCACATCAAAATTCCTTCAGAATCAATGAGAATCGTTGAAACAAGTTGATGTCCAGAATCTGTTAGGGCGTTGTGTTGCCGTCTTTTAGACCGTTTAGGCCTTGTAACATGTCGGGGCTCCAGAGGAGACGTGGTGCTAAGGTTGCAGGGTTTGGGTCTTTATGATTTGAAACCAGATCGGTATGTCGCTTTCCACCCAAATCGATAGTTATCTTGAACCTGACGAAAGATCGAGACCCGTCCCCATCAAGTGGTATCAGAGCTTCATGTATTACCATCAAGTTCGCATTTACCCTAGATTAGTTGTGTTTTCCTTCATCCTATAAATCCAGAAAATTGCCCTACAAAAATATTTGTGTTCACCATTATTTTCCCTTCTCCTATTACTCATTGTGTCGTGCAATTTTTTAATTTCAGTTGGCTTTATTGAATGGCCGTCCCTCGCCGTGTCAGTGTTTGTCGTTCCTAGATCTTGTTCTTGGTCATAGTGCCAAAGTCTTGGTTGGTTAGGTTGATCTTCTTAATCTCAGATAATTATGTGTCCATCTTTGTGCCTAGATCCTTTTGGCATGCTTGTTCATGTCATTTGGGCAACATCAAACGTGTAATGCTTTGCCGCTAGAATAAAAAAAGGGAAGAAAATTTACTGCGCGGCAGGAGTTTCCTTTGGAATAGATATATCTTGGCATCTTTTGTGATAGTTGTTGACACAAAAATGAGGCGATGTGATCAACATAGAGCAAACTAGAAGAACTGAGTGGAATGAGACCAAAGATCTGCTTGGCTTCAACACAGAACCAGTCGATTCTGAAAACCCAATGAGGTGCCAGTCAATTTGACCTGCAATTGACAAGGAGAGAAAATCTTATCAGTAATTTAAGGTGGAACATTTCAATGTTGCACCAAACAGTTCTAAATGTGTGGCTAGATAACCAATTCAATGAGGCTATCGACTAAATAGTGAGGTTTGATCAGATCGATGCAGCTATGACGATGATAATAAACTAAAGCTAAAGAATCGATAAAACCATCTATATGTTGACAGATTCATGAAAACATGCTATATGCGTGAAGTATAGGCAAATCGGCTAAAATAGCCGATGCAGTCATAGCAAACAAACAGAGTACATATCTCAATAATGAACAAGACCACTAATCGATAATTTCTAATCTAAAGTCTTAACAGTGAGGTTCAACCGGACGATGCAGCTATGGTAGTGTCATTAGATTAGATCTCATTAACTAGTGAGTTTATTCAAGATTGAAACGTGTCTTTAGATGCATACTATGTTTGATTAGAATAGAGATAAAATAGCTGATATAGTATAATTAAGCCATCAATTATAAGATTTAAAGCGTGACTTGATCAAAGAACGACCAATTAAGATGATATGATGTCGATCTATCTCTATCTCAATCGAGTGATTTTGTTACAATTAATAAAACATTAATTATAGCAAGATGGATGACTGGTGAATCAACCAAGAACAGCAAGGAAAATCTTACTAATCTTAGCAAATTTGATAATTGGTGATATTGTATTAAACAACAAGTTATTTAACATAAGATCGATAACTTTGATCTATATTATGATTCGTAAGAGATCAATCAGCTGATGCAGCCTTACAAACTACGATTCCGATCGATAACTAACTTATATCATGGCTCATCAAAGGTCAATCAGCTAATGTAGCTTTACAAGCACAATACAAGTCGTGACGGTACTCACAAGCAAGCTGGAGGTCGATCAGTCGATGCAGCCCTGTTTGCTGAAGAACTCGTTGAGATCTATAGTACTCCTAATCCTAATGCGATGACAAAAGCCAAAAATATTGTATTGATTGAGTGTTCGACTCATTACAATTCTAGGAATAAAAGAAAACTTCCTAATTTAATAAAAACTTGGACCCTAATTTTCCTTATTTGTAGAGTCCGACACATCTTCCTGGCGCCATTCAGACATAGCCCATTGACACCGTCTGCTAACGTTATAAAATAGTCGATTCTGACATCACATCTAAATCAGTTGATACCGATTCACATCTAATTGATTCCTTGATTACATAATCCTGGAAACTTCGAGTTCCCACATTCTTCTTACCAAATTTTGGTGTAAACACATGCCCTCCAATTTTGGGATAAAAATAATTTTATTCCAAAATTCCTATTCATCTGTTCACCATGTTGCAACCGCTCTTTCCAAAATAAACGCGTTACTCCTGATCTCTTGGGCCAAATTCTATATAAGACCCCAATAGTATCATTTCTAGCTCACTCAGCCACCTTACTTTCTCCTTCTTTCTCAAGCAAACTTCAGCAGTCAAAGCCACCAATGACAAAGCCTTAACCCTAGCAAATCCTATGCTCTACCAAGCTGTTGTTCAAGCAACCTTCCTCAGATTCAGATCCATTTTGGCTACAATGGCAACCAGCGACCACGTTTCTGAGGTATGCCTTCAAACTTCTGCCTTTCAAGTGTTAGCCACTACTCTGCACTTTCCCTTTCCTAAATTCATCCCAACTAGTTTCTAGTAAATGAGGAATGAAATTTTGATTCCATCAGCGGTTGTTCCTAATGCCTATTATCTTAGACCCATGGGTGACCCTGATCCATCCGATTTTATCAATCAAAAAACCAACTGAATCCCCTTCAAACAATCTATAGTAGATTTATCTTCTTGGAACACCAAAACTCCCTTTAGAAACTAACCCAAAATGCCTAAGGGATGGAGGGATTGGTTTCATAGGGTATTAGAGAAAAAGACTGGAGATTGGGAAATTTATGACTTGAATCAATGCCTGACACTCTCACTATCTAGAATAGAGAGGAATGACTCACTTCTAATTTTTGCATCTTACTTTTGGTCCAACACTTTGAATGCTTTTGTTTTTGGTCACGGTCCAATGACCATCACTTTGGCCTATATTTACATGTTGACCGGCCTTAGAATAACAGGATCAATGAAATCCTATGATTTCTTAAGTGCTGGATCCAAGAAATTACCCAAAATATCAGACTGCACAGGATAGACAAGCTATATTCTAAACCATATTAACGATGGATCGATTGTTGATGAAAGAGAGCATGTAGCTTTTCTAAACATGTGGCTAGAAAAATTCATCTTTTGTGGGTCATCTTGCATAACATTGTAAGACCCGATCTTAGGAATTTGAGCTTCCCTTCTTCGAACTTTGCTGGAAATTATAAAGGAAAAGATGGAAGAACTCGACAGTGTATGAATTATGGTGAAGCTGCTTCAGCCATAACAATTGTTGTTGATGTAAGCCACCTTTTCAAGAATTTTTTCAAAGGGTTTGATGCAAACATCTTGACCTAGTTGCCTTATGATGAGGATGAAGACAATAAACTAGTTCTGCCGGTCAAATTTCGGTTTGAATCAGGTTGCTCAGATGAAACAGCTGCTGCAATTTTTAGTTGTATGATCAAACCCTTTTTATTGCCAGCCAAATTTTGCCATGGCCATGGCAAAATGGCTACTAGTTCTTTTCTCCTAGATAATCTTCCAACTTATGAATTTTATAATCCTTCTTTTGTGGCCCGTCAATTCGGCCTTGGTCAACTACCTCCTCGGCTATTCTTTAGGAACACTCTGAAGCTAAGAGAAGGTATAAGTGAGATGATGGAAGCTCTAGAGTTTTTCAATTGGGATAAGACCTTCCTTTCCTTTGCCTACATGAATGGACAAGAGCTACCTTCTCCTTAAATTTGTTTGATTCCTGGTGGCAAGAATGACACTCTCACCTCTTCTGCAGTCCAATTGATCCCAACTGTTTGGCCCTAGATGAAGAATTTGCTTCTAATAGTGAGGTAACTTACTACTTTTCTTTCAAAAGGATTATGTAACAAGTTCACCTATCAACTCATCTAACAAATTCTTTTGTAGGATACCGAATTTAATCTGTCAAGTATGGATAGGAAAGGGCATCCCATAAAATACTATCCACCATGTCTAGCCTCAAGAATGGGATCAATTGCACCCACTATGAAAAAGTTGATGAAAACCCTAGCTGCCCCAACAATACTCATATACCAGTCTTCAAAACGCAAGGCAACCCAAGGTGTAACTCAAAAAACCACCACTAGGAAGAGACTTCGTAGAACAAAATCATCAATTGCTTAGGTAACTTAACTTATCTCCTCTCTTAAGATGATATCCAACTTCTAATTTAATTCCTTTCTTGCAGTCATCGACTATTGCATCTCAATTTGCTGTGGGTGCTGAATTGTTGTCCCAGGCACTTGAATCGGCATCTACCAACCTCTCATCGGCTAATCCCCCTAAGGACCCGATTACAATTGAAATAACCGATGCTTCTAATAGACCCAAAACAGCAGAAGATGAGAACCTCTCTACTTTACCTCCTGATGCTACCAAGGTATCTCCTCAAGCCTTTTAATCTTATGTAATCCTCACCCTTCTCTGATCATTCTCCTTTATCAGACATCACATGAGAAAACATCCACACAAGAGCAAAAGTCTAACAATCCAACAGTTGAAGATGATTCTGTTGATGCTGATACCTAAACCGTTGATTCTCCAACTCAGCAAACAGTCGATGGTAAGAAATTCATATGCTCATTCTTGTCCTTCTATAACAAATATAAACCAAAAAACTTCTTGATGCCTACAGACACTAGCATTAGAAGTCTAGAGCCAATTCAATCAAATGTTGAAAAGAATATTGGCACATCATCGGCTGTTCCTTCTCCTCTGCCAGAGTCTCTTCTAGAAAAGGTAGTGTATTCCCCTCACCATTCATCTCATTGTCAACCCATTTGCCATTTCTAATAAGATTCCTTTTGTTCACATGTAGGCACTTAATTCTCCAGCTTTGAGCTACTCCTTCAATTTTGAAGAATACATAGATGAAAGTGATATTAGCTCATCAGCCATTTCTTCTCAAGAGGCTTTAACAGATGAAACAAAAAATTAGCTAAAATACATGCTGCCAATGCTTAAGAGGAATATAGCCAATTTTGTCTAGGATGCAGACCCAATGAGAAGAATCTTCTTGGCCATCAAGGATAATTTAATCCCAAATCTTGCTGAGGCCTTGATACGTATATCCAATATCGAAGACCAAGCTCCCAAGGTGAAAAAGGCTCAAAGAAATCTGATTGACCGTCAAGCTTTGATGGCTAAAAAGAATTCTAACAAACAGAAAGCCAAAGAATTAGCACAATTGATCAACAATTTGAAGAATTCTTCTTCCAAAATTGAACCAGAACTAAACCAGCTGAGAGTTAGGCGTGCTAAGCTTGAAAAAGAACTAGAAAGTGTAAACGCCACCATTGAACATCATGAGTCCAACTTGACTTAGATCCTTAGTGCTATCAAATAGAAGAAACAAGAGATGCTGACCAAGGTTAAGGAAGGCAAAGCTATTCATAGCAGTCTCGAGAATATCCCTAGATCAGCCAAAGAAGACAAACTACAAATTGCAGAAGTTGATGCTATTTGGGGGAAAGCATTACAAGCAATTCATGATGCTCTTAACTTGTAATTTATATTCCAATATCTATAGCACATAAACCTGATGATAACTGTACTTTTTGGTTCGGCTAGAAGAGCCGATTTGAAGTAGTCGATTTTCGATTTCTGACTTTACTCTAACTTAACTGAATCTGACAATGGCTTTTATCACAAAACCCTTCAAATTCCTTCTTAGTCATCAACTCCACGTTCCCCTCGGTATTAGTGAAGCAGTGCTTCCCCTTCTATCAATTGGGGTCGCTTTCACACGTCCCAAGATATCTACCGTCTCGCCTTCGTGGCTATAAATACCAGTCAAGGACTTTGGCCTCAAACACATCTACACCCATAACTATTCTCATTCTCTTGTGTCCTTCTACCTTCAAGAACCCTATAGCAGTTTCCTCTTCTCCTCCTCTCAAGATCTAAACCAGCACCCATGGCCGATGAAGATAACCGTGGCAAGCGTGCAGCGGAGGAGATCCCAAAGGAGGAGATGCCAATGAACCAACGCCTCCACCGCATGAGGTAATACCAAACACCCTCTGCTCATGGCAATGAATCATCCTCTAAGTTGTCTATAGATTTGTCTTGAATAACAAGCTCCTTTCCCCTCCTCCTAGGGCCGGCGAGCCATCCAATGCTGCACATGCCGCCACCCCCACGACGGACTTGTTGTTGGACTCCACTAACTCGTACACCGGCGATGACGCCCAGCACTTCCTCCAAGAGTGGAGGGCTGCCAAGGATCGTTATTTCGAGGCAACTCGGGAAAATGGTTAGCTTGAGATCCATCTCAAGGCCTCCTAGGCCGCCCTCCTCGTAGTAGAGGAGGAAACCAATGCCACTCAGGCGAGGTTGGCCGAGTTAGACGCCATGGTGGTGAGTAAGCCTAGTTCCAAGAAAACCCTCATTCTTATCTTTACTGCACCTTTCTTGATACTCTTCTTGCCTCTTTGATTGCTAGCCCTAACGGTACAGTTGGAAAACCTCCAACTGGCGGCAAACACAGCTACATCGGCCGTCAATGCCCAGGGCCCTCTGCTCATCAACCGTCTGCACGACATCCCGGCGCGTGCCCAGGAGATTGCCCTAAATGACATTCATCATGGTGCAACGGTGGCCCTGGCCGTGGCACAAGTCTAGACCGGGCATGACCTCCGCACCATGGAGCCGGGCTTCCCAATGGCCGATGATCCCAACATGCACAAGGAGATGATTGTGGACTTCGACGACACCGCGGCGGCCATTGTGGATATCATACCAGCCCAAGATGTTTGTGAACAAAGTGTTTGATTTGTCTGTACTAGTATAGTGCCCGTGCTAATGCCATGGATTCATTTTAGGGATGCACATGAAAACAACCAAACAACGATATTTTTTTATAGTTTTGGCTACCAGTAAACTTTCAACACGGAAGTAACAGTTGTAGAAGCAGCATGAAAGAACCAAGTTAATCAACTCGACAAAATCGGCATAGTAGGTAACCGGCCATTTGACCACATCGAGCTATTTGATCGTTGAAAGAGCATCATAATTACTTTAACACTTACTTATGTTAATGAACATCTCTACGACTCCTCTGATTCCGAATCTGACAGTGAAGTTGTCGTTGAGCGCCTTGCCACTGTCGATGAAACTTGATGATGGGAACCTTGCGGTGAAGACTACCTCAAGTTGGTCAGCAGCAGAACAGACTCCAGTTGATTCAGTATGAGTACAAAACAATGTATCTGTGGTGTGGACCAAAATAATGTGGCCATCAAGACCGACAGCACACTTATTAGGTCTTCTAAAAAATAGTTCAGAAATAGTTTGAAGGGTGGACTGTTGACAGTACAGAAATAGTTTTGACTAAAAAATATATTGCCCGTGCTAACGCTACGGCATCTAGAAAATCAAATAACATATAAAAAGTAAAAACATCTTGAATTTTATTGCTCACATTCATGAGATCCATCGTCTCATCTTGCATGTTTGGTAGATAACAGAAGCAAGGTAAATTCGAGGCAGCCAATTGTATATTAAATATTAGTATTCAAAAGAAATGCTAAATATCACTTGCATATGACACAATTCAGCTATGAAAAGATGTCGTTAGGGTAAAAAATAACACTAAAAAATTCCAGCTTGTATGAATTGGTCTTCCATTTAGTTTCAGCCGCTTGCACACATCCTATATCAATCCTGCACCAAGAGAGTATTATATATTTGCTACTGATCAAGTATTCACAAATAGTGCAGTGGTATATGTAAGCTCAAGGATTTGACTATTTACTTAGTTGGTAGTTGACCTAGGATTGAAATATGCAGGCAACGAAAATCTTTTGCTTAAGCTGAAGGCCTTTACGGTTGCAGACTTGCAGTGCATCACCAGAAAAACTAAAAGGGATGACTATTTCTTCAATTCAGAGATAATTGGATTATTGTTCATGTGCTCTAGAAATTCAATCTCTGTGTACTAAAAACAGAGGGTACCAACTGAAAACAGAAGCCATTTTATTCAGTGCTGAATATACACACTCTAGGCAAGATCAGACACTTGATATTAGCCTTTGTTAATAGAACAGGTCGCAAACTTACCCTCTCCTCCATGATCCATAGCATTGCCTACAGTATGAACATCTACATCTTCTGAAAGTAGCAAAAAAGAGTGGGCTGAAATCAATTTCCATGATTCACTATAGCCATCTGAAAAAATAACCAGTCCTAAACACTAAAATTTAACAACATAAATCTGACCATAATTGAAACAGTCTTGTAGGTGTTCTTCATTCAATCGATCTGAACGTGCTGAACGTGCTGGTACACTCACATGAAGTCTCTAGATAGACAAAATCAAAGCCGGCTACAGGAAATTAAGCTACTGATCTCTGAAGTCCGACACCAATTTAAACTCCATACCGATCTATGAAATCCAACAACTGTAGATATTTGAAAACATTCCGTGCTAAGGAATTGAAACTCTAAAAACCTCACTTACCCTGCATTCCGGTTGCAATAGCAGGGTCTCCATCTCCTCCTTAAAAAAATCTATTGTACAATTTTCTATTCATGAGAAACAATGATAAACTTACAAAAGGCATCAATATCTAGTCATGAGAAACTCAGCAAAACATGGTTTTCTATTTTATGATTTTTCTGTGACTTAAAAAGGAGAGCAATGATAATTCCATTGATAATTGACTATATCCATTGTATGAATGGTTAAAACGAAATATCGAGAAAATATTTATAGGCTATCACCAAGCGAAGCTAAAAATTACTGATTTGTCATCTAGGCCATACATTCCTTTGAAAAAATTAGCTATCTTGAATGTTTCATATGAAAAAAAATATTTTAACAACTGATCCCACTATCATCACAGGAATACAAAAGCAATCAGAAAAAGTGAAGCCCAAAAGCATTCATAAATTAAGCGGGAGATATTTTTATAAGAGTGAAAAAGTTGCAGCATTCAGCTCAAACTGAAAGACCTTTTGCATTGAGAACTTGCGTGGGAGACTGGGAGCCAGAACGCTGAGCAAATTAGTTGGGAAGCAAGCACAAGAATGCAAGATGAGCAGAGCCAGTGAAGAGAGATAGCCACACCACAGGTCCTAAAACTCCTTGCGGATGCTGTAGTCGGCCAGGGTGCGTTCGTCCTACGGCTGCTTCCCGGAGAAGATGAGCTTCTGCTTGTACGATGCCATGCCTGAGCACAAGAAAACATAACAAAGTTGGTAAATAGAAACAGGAAATTCTAAAGGAATTAGATGATGGAATGAAATCAGAAACAATGGACCTTTTCCAATTGTGTTTAATGATGAAGAACAAAGAGCCACAAATCTAACAGACGCCACTTGCCGGATGCAACCAAGATTGAGCTCGATTACGCAAGAAGAAAGACCACACAAAATCCTCTCCTCTTCTCCCTGAATCCAAAAAAAAAGTTGTCACCCAGGTCGATCCCACGAAGCAAGAGCGGAGGGCCGTCGCGGTCGAGGATGGCGATGGCCATGGTGGAGGCGGGGAAGCAGCCGAGGGCACGGATGTGCTTGAGCTAGCGGCTGTAGAGCGTGACCTGCTTGGGGCTGGCGGCCATGAGCACGACGGCGTCCATGCCTTCCGCAGCTGGCACCATGCCTTCCGTAGCATTGCCGCCTTCTCCTCCGCCGTGCGCGCCCTCCGTCGCCGCGGGCACGAGTCCATCACCTCCGGTGCCTTCGGCCGGCCACTGGGCAACACCGGTGGGGCGGGGGAACCCTAGCCGCAGGATCCCCCCTCTCCTTGTACACGTCCATGCCGCTGCCGTGCGCTTCAAAGAGGAGCTGAGCTGCGCCTCGTGGTGGAAGGAGAGAGGAGGAGAAGGGGTGACGACGATGTGCATATGACGGCGGTGAACGAGAGGCGGAGATCCGCGTCGGGGTATAGAGAGAGACGCGAATAGACCGAAATCAACTCGAGCCTGACCTATAGGCGCATGCACATGGGAGGTCCGCGGGAGGGCGATGGAGGGCAGACACACTAAACATGAGCCATCGGATTTGGATGAGTAATGAGAGAGAATGGCTAAGAGATAATCTGGTGCATCAGTTTTGATGGTGTTATATTTTTTGGGTGCATTCATGGGTGTGGATGTAGAATAGGTCATGACTGTGGAGCAGGCATTTGTTGTGTGGTTGTAGATGTATTCTAACTGGTGTATTATAGGGTAGGGTAGACTAGGAGCAAACAATGAATGAATAATGTTTTGCCTTTTCCTTATGAATTCAACTCTGAAACTACCATAGTATTAATCATGATTGTCCTTGTGTGTGTTTTTGCTCTATAGATGATACATATTGTATCGGCTTTTACCTCTTCGGTTTATTTCCCCTTTTGAACTAAAGGTGATACCCTCATGGTATCGGCTATTAGAACCGATGACTAAACAAATTGACTATCAAGCATTAATCCAAACGCTAGGATAATACTTTTTTAGGAATTTTCCATTGATTTCTCTATCAAACTCCTCTTTCCCTTCTAGCATTTCCAAAATATAAGCATTGCTAGGCGCACAACGTTTAATCCGATAAGGACCTTCCCAATTAGGTGACCATTTGCCAAACCTGTTGTCTTTAGACCCAATCGGCAATCTTACTTTCCAAACGAATTCTCCTTTGCAAAACTGTTTGTTCTTGACCTTTTTATTATAATGCCTTGCAACCCTTAACTTATTGGCCTCAATATTTTCAAGAGCGCACAGCCGATAACAACTTAAGTGCCCCAAATCATTCATCATAAGGTTTTTATAGACTTTGGCTGTTAAATCATTTTGCAATGCAACACGTCTTGATCTAGTCTGAATCTCCCAAGGAAGAATTGCATTATGCCCATATACTAACTCATAAGGTGATGATTTAATCGATCCATGGCAAGCCATCCTATATGCCCACAATGCTTCATTAAGTGTCAGGTAGCACTTCCTTGGTTGCTCTTCAATTTTCTTCTTAATCAACTTAATTAAAATTTGATTGAATGCCTCTGCCTGGCCATTAGCTTGAGCATAATAAGGAGAAGAATTTAGTAATTTAATTCCTATACTGGCAGCAAAATCTCTAAATTCTTCTGATGTGAATATTGTCACTTGATCAGTAGTAATAGTTTGAGGAATCCAAAATGATAAACAATATGCTCCCTGACAAAATCAACCATATTCTTTGAAGTTACTATTTTCAAAGGAATCGTCTCAACCCACTTAGTAAAATAATCTGTTGCTACCAATACAAACTTGTGCCCTCTACTTGAAGGTGGAAAAATCTAGCCAATTAAATCAATTCCCCAGCCTCGGAACGGCCATGGCTTAATTATTGGATTCATAGTTGATGCAGGTGATTTCTAAACATTACCAAAACGCTGACAATCCTAACACCCCTTGTAATATTCAAAACAATCTTCTAATATTATTGGACAGAAATACCCAGACCTACGAATAACCCATTTTATTTTATAAGCCGATTGATGAGCTCCGCGTATTCGTTCATGCACTTCTCCCATCAATACTCTTGCTTCTTCTTGACTTAAACATTTAAGCAAAACCCCATCGACTGTTTTGTAGTACAACTGATTATCTAACAAAACATATTTAGTTGATTTATATCTCAATTTTCTGGTAACCTTTTGTAATGGATTCTTGAGATAATCGGCTATTTCAACTCTCCAATCATTAGCCAAGGTCTCACTATTTAAGATTTCTTGGAACACTCGATAGCCTGACGCATTCTGAGCTAACCGATTGGCCTCTTGATTCTGTGCTCTTGGAATATGGTAAAGAGAAGTAAGAGGAAACCCCTCAAACAACTTTTGACATTCATCATGGTATCCCTTCAGAATATCATCTTTACATTCATACAGGCCGATCAACTGATTAATAACTAAATGTGAATCTCTAAATATTTCAATTGACTCGGCCTTTACTTCCTGAAGAAGTTGAAGTCCCTTAAGAATAGCTTCATATTCTGCTTGATTATTGGTGGTCATTGATTTGGTTTGAAAGCAAACTCAAAACTTGCCCCCTAAGGCGAAATAATAAAAATACCAATGCCACTATCTTGCTTGCACAATGATCCATCAAAGAACAATGTTTAAGATATAGGTTCCACATAGCCGATGCTTGATTTATGATGTTGAGTAATAAAATCGGCCATCACTTGCCCTTTGACTGCTTTAGCCAATTCATACCTCAAATCAAATTCTAATAATGCAAGAATCCACTTACCCATTCTCCCATTTAATATCGACATTGACAACATGTGTTTGATCACATCAGCTTTAGACACAACTATACACTTCGCCAATAATAAATAATGTCATAATTTAGTGTAGGAGAAATAAAAGCATAAGCATAACTTTTCTATAGGAGAATATCTTTTTTCTGGATCCAAAAGTCTTCTACTTAAATAGAAAACAACTCGTTCCTTTCCTTCAAACTATTGCATCAAGGCCGATCCAATCGTTTGGCTATCGGCCGACACGTACAACTTAAAAGGCTTACTTTGCTGAGGAGGAACCAGCACAGGTGGAGATTTTATATACTCTTTTATCTTCTCAAACATTTTTTGTTGTACATTTTCCCATTTAAATTCTTGATAATTTTTCAACTTCAACAAAGGAGAAAACGACAAAATCCTTTCTGACATATTTGAAATAAAACTTCTAATGAAATTAATCTTACCAAGCCGAGATTGTAATTCTATTTTATTAGTTGGAGATACTGCCTCATGAATTGCTTTCATACTTTTTTGACCAATCTCAATTCCTCTCTCGTGGACCATAAAACTCAAAAAATGTCCAGCTGACACTCCAAAAGCACACTTATTAAAATTAATCTTTAAACCATGTTTTCTTGTGCACTCCAAAGTCTCCCACAGAACAGCTAGATGTTCTTTGTACCCTTTGGATTTCACCACCACATCATCAATATAGATTTCAACAATCTTGCCGATCAACTTATGGAAAATATAATTCATTGCACTCTGATAAGTTGCACCAGCATTCTTCAATCCAAAAGTTATCACAACCCATTCAAATAAACCGATTGCGCCGGGGCACCTAAAGGCTGTTTTTACTATGTCTTCTTCAGCCATAAAATTTTTATTATAACCTACATTACCATCCATAAAACTAATTACCTTGTGCCCTGTCGTGGCATCTACCAACATATTGGCTATTGGCATCGGATAACCATCCATCGGTGTAGCCTTATTCAAATCTCATAAATCAATACACACTCTCAACTTCCCATTTTTCTTGTACACAGGAACTACACTTGATATCCACTCTACATATTGGCAAGGTCGGATAAATTTTACTTCTAGTAGTCTTTCAGTCTCCTTCTTAATATCATCAAGAACATTTGGATTAAATCTCCTTGAAGCTTGTTTAAATGGCCGATATCTAGGTTTGATTGGCAACCGATGTTCAACAATTGACCGATCTAAACCAGACATTTCATAATATTCCAAAGCAAAACATTCTTTAAATTCCTTTAATAAATCTATCAATTCTTGCTTATACTCAGTATCCAACTTAGCACTTACATACGTCGGCCTAGGCCTATCTCTAGGACCAATATCTATTTCTTCTAACTCATCGGCCGATGTAAAGCCATGTCCTAGTTTACCATCTATACCATCTATTGGATTATCCATTAAAACAAACTTTAAGAGCCGACTGCTTGGATCGGCTATTGGCCTTTATCATTGATTCTAATGAAGCCTCCTTCCCATCGCTTGCCAGAAAAATACTCAAAATCTTCTAATTCTCAATACATTGGATCAGCTGTTGCTATACTCACAGAATCATCAGCATGAACTAGCTCAACATTGTCTCCATGCCACTAAATCAAGCATTGATGCATAGTCGATAGTACACAACAATTGGCATGAATCCAATCATGACTAGAGTAAATTGTATGAATCCTTTCCATCAATGACAAAGAATGTAGTGAGCAAAGTCTTGCTTCCAATTGCCAATTCAACATTTATTGCCCCCTGGTCTTGGATGCATTACCCCCAAAATTCTTAAGCATCATGTCAATCTCAATCAGATCTTCTAGTCCTTTACCATGCTTGCAAAAAGTAGTATAAGGCATCAGATTAATAGAAGCACTTCCTTCAACTAACATTTTACTCATTGACTTCCCATCGACAAAACCTTTCACATATAAAGCCTTCAAATGCCGATGCTTAATTGGTTTATCAAATATAGCTTGTTGTATCAATGTCAACTGGGCTGCCATCTCTTCATACTCTGATTCATCAAAATCCGAATAAACTTCTTGATCTGCTGGAGCTTTAAATTCATATGGTAAAAGAAAAACAATTTGAATATTAGCCGATGGTTGACCCTTTATCGACTATTTGTTTAGCACGCCATACTTGTGGTTTACTAGATTTCTAAGCCTGTTCTAATTCTCTGCTCCTTAGGTGTTGTACTCATCTTTTTTGACTTCATGTTAAACCTCCTGGACACCACTGTCCTTCCTGCCAAACATACTCTTCATCATCTTCTTCATAATCAGCCCAGTTCTGATCAACAACTCGCTTTCTAAGCCGATCATGAATGCTTCTATTTTTTAAGCGCCGATCCACATCATTACATTGGTATTCAATTCGATCATGGATAGACCAGCTATTGACTTGAGATTGCCTAAACTCCTAATATTGTTCTCTATATTCTGGGCAATTATTTCTAGTAGGCAATCTCAAACCTTCATTCGAACAGTGTTTGAAGAAAAGGCAATTCCAATGTGATTCAGCTTGTTCTCTTTCATATCCTCTTCTTCTTGTTGACGTTAATATTCCTTCTCTTCTAACCAGCGCTGATAATCTTTCTCCTTCTGCTCATATTGGTGTTTCTGCTGATAATTATTCAATAGAATTCGAGATGTAACACGTGGTCTCATCGCACCATCTCTCGATGTTTCTCCCTGCTCATATCGGCTCTTTTGTTGGTCACGACACCTTTTAATTTCTCTATATTCATTAGCTAATATTTGCATCTCTAGATCAACTGTTCCAGTTTCTCTTGCCCTAGCTGATGTTAAAACTTTATCTTTCCCTTTGAACAACTTAGCATCAACCATGTTCTGATCCTTTGGGAAAGGATTGTCATCAACTTTCATTTTCCGAGCTATATCCAATTTAAGCTTCCCTTGTTGAATAGTCCTCTGAATATGCTGCCGAAAAATCCTACAATCATTAGTAGTATGAGAAGTAGTATTATGGTACTTGCAGAACTTCTTATTCTTCAATTGATCGGGCGGTAATATAGCATGATTGGCTGGCAGTTTAATATGTCCCTTCTCAAGCAAGAAATCAAAAAGTTTATCTACTTTTGTAACATCAAAATCATAACTTTCTTCAACTTCTTTTCCCCAAGGATTTGGAACCATTACTATCTTTTTACCCCAATTCCATTCAGCTATGGCAATTTCCTCTTCTTCATCATCATCATCGACTAAATATGGATTATAAGCTTCAGCAATTGGAGTATTCTTATCGAATCGGGTATCTCCGCGCATATTCTGGAATTGGTTATTAAGTGCTGCCATTCGTTAAACCAATTGACCTAAATTGTCAAATTCTTGCCCAAGCAACTTTTCTCTCCATGTCAGCAATATTCCTTGAACGGCCAACGCAGCTAGCTTATCATCATTCAAATTCAAAGAAAAGCATAAGTTTCTTGTTTCCCGGAACCTCTGAAGGAACTCAGCACCCGATTCATTAGCCCTTTGCTTTATAGTTGTCAAATCTATGATCTTTCTTTCCCTTATCCCAGTGTAGAAATATGTATGAAATTTCTTTTCAAGATCACTCCAATTGGCAATAGAATTAACTACTAGTGATGAAAACCAAGTGAAAGCTGGTCCTGACAGGGACAAAGAGAAGAAATGAACTCGATGCACTTTCTCAACAGAGGCTTCACCCAACTGAGTAAGATATCGACTGATAAGTTCTATTGTACTTGTGCTATCTTGACCAGTGAACTTAGCAAATTCTGTAAGCCTGTAATTCATAGGAAGGGCCACTAAATCATACCACTCTGGATATGGACGTTTGTACGAAAAGGTCTGCCCTTTTTGTTTTAAACCAAACTGATTTTTCATCATTTTGGTTACTCTAAGCAACAATTCATCAGCATTTGAGTTTGAATTTCTTGGCAATTGTTGACCCATCTACAGATTGAAATTCTAAGTGCCTTAATATTCTGGATTTGAAATCATATTGAGAGTATTATAATCTAAACCATAATGATATCCTTGTGGAATATCTATCTATCGAGCCCTTTGCTGATTTACTGCTTGAAATCTCTTATTGAAAGCATTAGGATCTGTATCTCTACGAATCCTTTGAACTGATGGTGCTATTTTTTGAGCCGACGGTGCTATTTGGCCTAATGTACCAAAATTAACCAACTAATTATGAACTTGCCCTATTGGCTGTTGCACATGCTGCACTGATGTTCTAGGATTATATTGCATTTGATTAATAGTAGCATCCTGAATTTGCCCAGATGAATTCTGAATTTCCTGGGAATCATCACTCTTAGCTAGTTCTGCTTCTTAATGGCTAGTACTAGCTTGATTAGTCCCCTAAGTCGACGGATGTGGAATATTGTAATAAGCCGGTCCAACCTGATCAAGTGGAAATTCATAAAACATGTCCTTCATGATATTGCGAAATGTATTCAAGAAAGCTGTATTATGATTCAGCATTGCATCATGAATAGATTTGTTAACAGCTTCTACAAAGAAATGCCTATCATCAGCTTCGTCTATATCTAACTTTCCATGCATCAAAACTCTCGGCAGTGGATATTTCTGAATAACTTTATTGTCACATGTTTTGGTATATGACAACAAACACTTGTTCAAAAACTCCTCTATAGCCTTACCAATGACATCTTTATCCTCATCAGGTAAGTCTTCATAAAGTACCATAAGAATGTCCATGTTGTTATAAATGCCATGACGATTGTGGTCCCACTTGGTATGCCAAACAGTGTGTTGACACAAAAATATGGTGATGTGATCAACACACAACAAGCCAAAAGATCTAAGTGGACCGAGATCAGAGATCTGCTTGGCTTCAACATAGAACCAGCCGATTCTAAAAACCCAACGACGTGCCAGTCAATTTGACCTGTAATTGACAAAGAGAGAAAATCTTATCAGTAATTTAAGGTGGAACATGTCGGTGTTGCACCAAACAGTTCCAAATGTGTGGCTAGATAGCCGATTCAATGAGGCTATCAACTAAATAGTCGATATCTAGCGTATCCATGAAATAAAGATCTTTAAACCAAAGATTATCGGCTAATATTAAATGATAATGATACAAATCAAAATAACCGATGCTCATAGAATATCAGAAGGCATTATCGGCTAAATAGAACATGATCGATATAAAGCGTTGAGCCAATAAGTTTGATGAAAAGAGTATAACATGTGAACAAATCGACTGTCTAATAGAAATGAATTTACAAACAGTTTTGAGTCTAATCTATTATCATCAACAGTGAGGTTCGATTGGATCGATGCAGCTATGATAATGATAATAAACTAAAGCCAAAGAATCTATAAAATCATCTATATGTTGACAGATTCATGAAAACATGCTATATGCGTGAGAGTATAGGCAAATCGGCTAAAATAGCCGATGCAGTCATAGCAAATAAACAGAGTACATATCTTGATCATGAACAAGACCACTAATCGATAATTTCTAATCTAAAGTCTTAACGGTGAGGTTCAATCGGATCGATACAGCTATGGTAGTATCATTAGATTAGATCTCATTAACTAGTGGGTTTATTCAAGATTGAAACATATCTTTGGATGCATACTATGTTTGATTGGAATAGAGATAAAACAACCAATATAGTGGAATTAAGCCATCAATTATAAGATTTAAAGCGTGACCAGATCAAATGATGACCAATTAAGATGATATGGTGCTGATCTATCTCTATCTCAATCGAGTGATTTTATTATAATTAATAAAACATTAATTATAGCAAGATCGATAACGGGTGAATCAAGCAAAAACAGCAAGGAAAATCTTACTAATCTTAGCAGATTCGATAACTGGTGATAGTATTAAACAAGTTATTTAACACAAGATCGACAACTTTGATCTATATTATGATTCGTAAGAGATCAATCAACTGATGCAGCCTTACAAACTACGATACACATCGATAACTAACTTATATCATGGCTCATAAAAGATCAATCAGCTGATATAGCTTTACAAGCATAATACAAGTCGTGATGGTACTCACAAGCAAGCTGGAGGTCGATCAAACGATGTAGCCTTGTTTGCTGAAGAACTCGTCGAGATCTACAGTACTCCTACTCCTAATGCGATAGCGAAAGCCGGAAAGATTGTATTGATTGAGTGTTCATCTTTTTATTACAATAACCAGGGTCTAATATTTATATCCGAAACCCAAACATGAATCCTACTCAAATACGACTCATTACAATTCTTGGAATAAAAAAAACTTCCTAATTTAATAATAACTTGGACCCTAATTTTCTTTATTTGTAGAATCCGACACATTTTCCTGGCGCCATTCAAACACCGTCTGCTGACGTCATAAAATAGCCGATTCTGACATCACATGTAAATCAGCTGATACCGATTCACATCTAATCGATTCCTTGATGACACAATCCTAGAAGCTTTGAGTTTCCGCGTTGTTCTTTCCCAATTTTTGGTGTAAACAATAGTTCAATAAAAATATCGTTACTTTTTTATCATTATCAAGAGATCAATCTTTGTTTTGCTTGGGCTGTACTGGACGTGATTCCTAGATAAGGAAAACCTGATTATTTTTTTATTCAGAACATACAGCAAAAGGAAGTAAGTTATCTGTTGTCACATTATTTTGTGGAGCACACTGTCCAGCAGCTGCAGGATCTTTGCACGTTGGTAGTGCCTGGATTTATTTGTAAACTTCTTGCGGCACTTTCTGATCTAAAAACATAGAAAAAAGCAACAAGTGCAACAAAATAGCCGCACCAAAAAAAAGAAACATAAAAGGCAAAGAGGTGCTAAAAAAAGAGCTGCACCAAAAACAGGAAGAAAAAATAAAAAAAGTGCATCAAAAAAATTCAAAAGTGCTTGCATCCTTTTGAGTCCTGTGCTAAGTTATTTTGTTGCTCGCTTGAACTAGGTCCGGGACGAGTTTAGGCCGGCGACATAGACTAGTTTGGGACTACTTTTCAATCTTGCAATTCTGAATTAAATTATTGCTATTCCTTGCTACTATATTTTAAGCCTCCCAAGCTCCACATATACTTCAGATCGGTATAGAAAAGACCCATGCAATCTTGGTGCCACGCCCTCACAGGTATCATGAACCAGCCGCCAGTTGTACAGTCCACTGCTTTGCGTTGGTAAGAACCTTGTAAGAGACTGGTAAGACGTGTGAGATTGTGATTCCACTAACCCATATAATAGTTGATAGGGATTTCTTTTGATTTCTAACAATATCAATCAACGGGTTTCTATTTAAGAGTGAATTGCAGGAAATTATGGCCCAGATGTTTGCACGGATGGACCGCATGAAGAACAATCAGCCATCACATATTGACTATAATCATCAAGGTATAAGAGGTAAATTTAGCATACCATCTTTTGTTGGATCTTATGATGGAGAAAAATATTTTGATTGGGAGATGGCTGTAGAACGAGAGTTTAATTCACACCTAGTTCCTGAGATACATAGAGTTAAACATGCCACTAGTGAATTCAAAGATCTTGCTCAATTCTGGTGGAGAGAACTAGGCAATTTGCATCAACAACCTCAATCATGGGATAGACTTAAAGAAGCAATGTGTGATCATTTTATTCATGTTTCATATAAACAAGATTTGTGTAAGAAATTACAACGCTTAGAGCAGGGAGATATGTCTATTCAAGAATATTTTGTAGAGCTTCAAAAGGTCATGATTCGTTGTGGGGTAGAGGAGGATCTGGAAGATAAAGTGTGTCATTTTTATGGTGGTTTGAGACGTAAAATTCAGGATATTGTTTATTATAAAGATTTTAACACTACCAACCAATTGTTTCAGCTTGCTGTGCTTGCAGAAAAAGAATTGCAGGGATGTTTGCATAACAAC
Organism: Miscanthus lutarioriparius; assembly: GCA_904845875.1. NCBI lineage: Eukaryota > Viridiplantae > Streptophyta > Magnoliopsida > Poales > Poaceae > Miscanthus > Miscanthus lutarioriparius. The sequence continues at coordinate 100,542,970 of CAJGYO010000004.1, read as the reverse complement.
CAGAGCAACATTGGCGACAACCTCACAACCCAGGTATTAGCAAGAGTGGAGCAAGCATTCACGATGGTCGAGACTGCGATAGAGCAAGCATTTACGAAGGTTGAGACCATGATAAGCAAGTGAGTGGCTACTTTCACCGCTGCAGCAGCATCTTCACCACCACCACCCACATCCACTCAAGAGTCTAGTAAAATTTTAATCCATGCTAAAATTATACAAACTAATGGAGATAGAGCTGCTAATGAACAGATAGAATTAGATGTTAAATCTAAAAATAAGCAAGTATCCAAATTGAAAAGTTCTTTTATGCTTGCTGCAAACTCTGATATTGCTGAAATTAGTGATGCTATGCTGAAATTAGTGATGTATATGGTACACCAAGTTTATATTTGTTCAAATCTGAAATCTCCTTTTGTTGTACAACAATATGATCAATCAGAGGGCTGCAATAGATATAATCCTATTATGCCGAGATCCCCAAGTTTTGTTATACAGAAATAGGTTAAATTTCAAGAAGGGGAGTAGTGTTGGCTACTACCTACAACCTGTCCTCCAACTAAGCTCAAACCAAAGATGGTTTGCTGTCAAGAAAGGGAGGATGATGAGGACATGTCACCTTCAGATATGACCATTGATTTTAAGGTGAGCTCGTTCCTATATTTGTATAGTGATTTTTGTTACAATGCACTTGGTTCCACATGTACATGTCATTAATTGCTTTTAGCTACAAATATGTATCAAAGTGCAAGTCCATCAAAGTTGAACTTTCAGTTCGATGGTAGCCTGACAATACAAAGTGCAAGTCCATCAAAGTATTGTCAGGCTGCCGTCAAACTGAAAGTTCAACTTTGATGGACTTACACTTTGATACACATTTGTAGCTACAAGCAAATATCGACATGTACATGTGGAACCAAGTGAATTGTAAGAAAAATCACTATACAAATGTAGGAACGAGCTCACCTTAAAATCAATGGTCATATTCAAAGGTGACATGTCCTCATCACAGCCAGCAGCTGCAGCCCAGGCCCCACCTCTGGCCCAAGGACCAGGTTGCGGCCTAGCACCCAAACCCTAGGAGCGCTTGCGCTCCAACCCTGGAAGCCACCACCACCGCTCCGATGTAGAGGAATCTCACGCCAGCCCCATAGGCCCACCTCCATGCCACGGCCCACTTACCCCACGAGGCCCAACTCAAGGCCCAGCTGCCACACCCTGGCACCCAAGCCCCAGAGCAGAGACGTTCCCGAGCCCCATCGCCGCCGCCGCCAGGAACGCGTGTGTCCGCGCCCCACCTCAACGTCATCACCTACCAACCCTGTGCCTCTCCTCTGTCTCCGGATAGATGTCGTGTGGCTACAAGTATGGACACCGAGGCCATCCACCATCCGCCTGCTCGGGAACCCTAGGCACCCCTCCTATAAGAGCCACAGCCATGGCACCTTCGGGAGCCCTTCCCAGCAGCCACCGCCACAATCTCTCTCACTTCTTCCTGCTCGCCCTCGAAGACGGCCGTGTCACTGGTGTTCCTCGTTGGCACCGTCATGCTCTACCTGATCCATGAGCCACCACGCCCCTAGCCATGCCTCCACCGTGCCGATGGTCTCTCCACGCGAGCATGCCGTCGCTTAGGACATCATCAACCTCAGCCCTATCTACCACGACGTCGCACACGGACCCTGCCATGGCCATGCTCTGACCAAGATTGGGCCTTCCTCGACCTATGCACGCCATTCGTGCCTTGTCATGGTCCATGATGTCGCCCAAACCCTGCAGTCACGCTGACCCATCACCACCTTGCCAAACCATGGATGTGATGCCCTGCACACCATCGAGCCAAACCTCTCCATCGGTTCAAACCACGACCACACCACCGACCAGAAGCCCCCACCATCCTCGCCGCGCCATGGTACTCCGAGCCAATCCACTCCGCCTCCTCATGCTACTTCATCGTCGGACCTCGGCTCTGCTGCAATCGCGTCGGGCGCGACACAGTTGACCACGACCACCATGCCCTACCTCGCTACAACATCAACGACCATGCAGACCTTGCCGTGCCTCCACAAGCAGCCCCACATTGCCAACCCAAGCCCCAAGGTCGTGTCTTTCCCTGCGTGAGCCACCACTAGAACCCTGCCTCTATGTCCACGTCACCACCGGAGCACGCCACCACCTCGATGCCACCCCTGCTCGCTACTGTCGGTAGCCAGAGCTACTATCTACGCTGACCACCTCACGGAGCTTCCCAGCAGCACCACCTCACTCTAACATCCAAGAGCCAGGCCCAGGAGAGACACAGTCACCCCGGCGACCCTGTACCTCACCGTCAACCAGCTCCCCTTCATCCTGGGTGAGCCCTGATCCCAAAGCTTTTTGTTTTTCTTAGTTCCTGTTGCTGCTCCTAACCACCCACTGCTGCGAGCTCAAGCCATAGTGTTGACACCAAAATTTGGTAATTGGGAAGAAAGCGGCTGGTAACGTAAAAAGAAGAAAATCTCCGATAATGACCATGACTCGAAAGCCGATGAGATATATACGATGGAGTCGTTCATGCTCGAAATTAATGGGGAGCGACAAAAGGTCAAAGCAATTTGGCGATTCGATGTGCCTACCATCTTGTTTGTTACATATACGTGATGCATTATTGGGCAAACGGCAAGGTAAATGGAAAAGGATGAGAGGCCAAGTGCTATCGAGCTATGCTTGACATGGATGCAAAGCAAGATTAAGATCGATTAACGAGGAAGGGATATTTTAATATTTGTTTGGCGGGCTGCATAAGGAAATAAATCAAATATATCTTTGGATGGAGATGTGAAGCTTCTTGATTAAAGAAAGAGTCCATGCATGAAGGAAATAATACGATCCTGTTTTGCGGCGTAGTGATTAGTGAAGATGCAAGCCAATAAAGATGCGCCCAAGCAAATATATACGTACATGTTACCCGGCCACTTTGTGGGGAAGATTTCCAAGATCGGCTAGTCAAGGTGGGCCCGCATGTGGGAAGAAGGACATTCGGCAAACAAAGCGAGCGGTCGGCTAAATGCTTGTGCGGTCGGTTACTTTGAAGGTGGTGACTCCATTCGGGAAAGCGAAGATGGCAAGCAAAGCCGATCGAAAAGATGAAAGTTGTAATAATAAAGGACTCGAGAGTTTGGGGCAAGGAATCGTAGTTTCCAAGTTTGTTTAAGAGTTCCTTTGTAAATCGTAGTCTTTAGGACTCGTGTTTCGTCTAGGGTATAAATATTGACCCTCGACCATTGTAATAGGCGTTCACAACCAAATCAATACAACCGCCCCGTGCCAACTTTCGAGTCCTTTTGTCGTGTCGCCGAGTTCTTCGAGAGGAGTCATCGATCCGTCGACCTCCGTAAGTTCCGACAACCTTGTTATCATGTTTAGTATCATGCGGTGGATTTAGACGTGATGCAAGTAGTCTTGTTTGTTTTCAATGATCGTATGCGGCGGATCTTTGCTTGACAATCAAGAAGTCTTTGCTTATACTTTGTTTATGAGTAGATACCGTGCGTAAAAAGCGTTTGCTCAATATGCTTAGTGGAAGCAAAGGCAGTTATCGGCTCTATTAGATTACGGCAAAATCTAAATAGATTCATCAAGTTATCTGTGTTGCATGTTTTAAATATTTTATATATTTGTAACACACTTTTGCCCAATCTAGATTGATATTGTTCGCCCTCTTCTATGGTTTTATTCGAGCTTCAATGATCATTACTTTCATAATACCTTTGCAAATAGATAACATGCTCGTAATGGCTGAATTATTTTAATCTAGATTGTCACATGTTGTGGGTTCATGTATGTTAATCACGTTTAAGTTTTTGACGAAACTAGGTGTCGTATGTGCATTTGAGTTTTAGATTGGCTTAATCGTGTTTATCTACACGTTCCTTCTTCATGGACCCCAACAACTCGGCCGGATTGTTGAGCTTGGATATGCATTAACGCATAATCAATTTCACTTGTTCAAACATGTCTTCCCATGCATATGCATTCGGCAATCAGATCTTTACGTATGTCCATCCTACGATTAGCGAATGATTTATAAACTTGTTGGCGCATGACTTCCTATAGTCGTATGTCGCTGTAAGTGGCTTCAGGGCCGTATATACGGAGGCTGTATCGGTCTCACCCGACATGTTCCGGTTTGACATTTAACTATTTTATCCTTGTCGGATTTTTTTTCAGTCAAACCGACCGCACGTTCCGGATCACGAAGCACCCGGGCACCCGATTGAAGCCACGCTTTTTAAACTTGCTGTGGTGTGTGTGCAAAGGCGTCACATTTTGTGTCAACACACTTTTTGGCACGCCGGTGGGACACCACAATCGTCATGGCGGTTTACAACAACAACGACATCCTTATGATACATTATGAATATCTACCTGATGGAAAAAAAAGACCATCATCGGCCCTTAGATTTTGAAGCATGAAGCTGTCAGTTTGCAAGACTTGAATGGTTGCCCTGCATGTTGGTCTTTGTCGCAGTGGCGTAAATATTTTATCCTATATATTAGCAGGACTACGAGATGTCATCAATCATTGCTATCCTCATCGGCCCAAGAAACAGTTAGTTTACCCGAATCAAGTGTTTGGGCCGATGATGCCGATGATAGCCGATTGGCAAGGATTATTAAAAACCTATGAAGTCCGCAAGATTTACGTCAGGGACAGCAATACATGAGGGCGTTGATCAGCAAACATATTAAAATTGGCCGATGGAGATATTTTCTTTGTCGATTTGTAAGCGCACCAATACGTTCGAAAGGTTGTTTTCATTAATCGGAGTATTGGTGTATACTATCATTTGTTGAAGAGCCGATTGATGGACTATCGGCTATCACGTGGGCGACTCTCTGTGACTCGATATATTGCCCGAGAGGTTTTATAGAGGTGGTGATTGGATTGTATGATGGCGGCGCATGCCAAGCCCCACCCATAATATGTATTGAAAAGTGCTCGAGCTATATTTAAATAGCATTGATCTGATGGATTGTTGGGACGTCGGCTTTGGATGCAGAAATAGCCGATGGTGAACCTTGTGTGTGTAATGTGCCATTTGTCTGCTACCTTCAGACCACGTGTTGCTATTGTGGAAATCTTGAGGAGAAAATTCAGGATGTGCGGCTGGAGATAAGCTACAAATTTATATACATATTACACGACCATCTAATCTACATCAAGTACAAGGTGGAAGATATAGCAGCACCAGCAGACGTGCATATAGACGACATGCAAGTAAGCATCAGCCGCTAGGAAGAGATCAGATTTATAAAATATTATTTGATGGGCTATGCAAAGAAATTAAATGACATGTTAGAAAAAGGGAAAGTTAGGTAATTTGGACTCTATAGTAGCCGGTAAGAAAAGGAAAGCATATACACGTATACGAGATCTGTTCGGATAGCAGCTCTCTTACTTCTGACGGCTCCAAGTCCAGATGTATAAGAAGTCGGCTATAGAAGAACTTTGGGAATATTCCAAACTGAGAGCCGAGATCAGGTTCGGGAGTCTAGTGCCAGATTTACAAGTCCGGCGGTTGTACGATGATCGCTAGCAAGGAAGAGAGATTTCAATAGCCGATGAAGCAATGGATAACACAATCGGCTGATTATTTTTAATACTCCCACGGAAGGAGTATATTGGAAAGCCTCCATCCATCAACTCCTCTTGAGTGACTGTGCAAATTTGATGAATGAAAATACCAATGAGTAGTAATAAAGAATTATCTCGAGGTGACTCAAGTTGAAGGAAGCCGATGTTCATGCTATCGGCTAGTTACATGCAAATGCCTAATAGCGAGAAAGAAGACCTACCCACTAATCGGATGACTCACGTCGATTGCGGTGTTTCATCTTGGCGGGTCCCCGAGCAAGTAGAGCGCCGGCGATGCCATGTTAATTCATCGACTTCTGCTTGCTGCGGTTCGTTCGCCGTGGCACAAACAAAGCAAATAGATCGCGTCTAGCGCGCTCTCCACCGGACGTGAACATGAAGATGATCATCGGCAATCAGCTAGCTATCGACAAGGAGGCGGTGCGATGCCTTAATATGTACCGTCCACCACTACCGCAAGACTACAACAAGACCGGCGATGGGGACGGTCGATCGACAAGCTTCACTAGCACTTTTCAGCGAAGCGAATAGGATTAAGGTGAATGGATCCGCCGGATATTTCTGGAGCACAAGTACAAAATCGTGAAGCAGCTACAGGATTAGAAACACATCTGCGATGTGATCGACGACGGGGTGAATGACGTGCCAGCAGAAATCGATATCGTGGTGGATGACGCGACGGACGCGGCACGTTGGACATCATACTAACGGAGCCTGGGCTGAGCGTGACCATGAGCACCGATTCACCAACTACACCGACTACGGCAAGGGTGAGCAAAGAGCCGATGGACCAATGGAATATTAGCCGAGAGCGGACTACAAAGGAACATCTTCAAGAAAGGAGTCCGTTGAAGGAATCGGCTGTTCAAGAAAAGAATCGGCTCGACACAATACTTTTTGCACGTACATATATCTGGAACTTTTGGGTGGATCCGATACAGAGTCAGCCGATAACACCATCAGTGACAGCCAGCAGCCGATCTTCTATGGACCTATGATGAAGCAGCGCCGAACAGTGTTATGTGTGCATGATCCAGAAAGGTGAATTTGGCAATTAAAGATCAAGGCGGTGAAGGCTGATGAGGTATATCTATCGGCTACACACTATTCAAATGAATTCGGTGCCAAATTAATTATGAAGAAGGCTGAATGAGCGAAGAGATTTGTTGCAAGTTTATCATCAGAACCAATATTCTACATGTCACATATGTGTGCATGTGTTCGAGCTAGTAGCCTAGACGGTGATTATTCTGCCTGCTGTTTTCACATTGGAAAGTTTAGGATCGATGTATGGTTTGGAAAGTAGCAATCATATTGGAGATTGGCAGCTATTAGAATATTTAGGAAGCTTGCACGCATGAAGAGAAAAGATGAGAGAGATACATGGCGGATTGATATCGAGACTAAAGACAGGACTTCATGAAGGGAACAAATTGTCTCATAAATCCTTGCATCGGCTATTTCCTCTTCTATGTCGGATAGCTAAGCTAATGTGATTCTACAACCAACAAGTCGATTCTTTGATTCAAGCCCTCTCAACTAGACGATTTGTATCGGCTACGCATTCTTTAATTAATTATTGACATTTCAATGGTGATTGGACAACCTCGAAACCAATGAAGGAGATATTCGCATAATCGAGTTCAATGCCAATTCAAATCACGGGTTCATTCGGCAAGCACTTACTTCAGCGGTAATTAGATTGGTTCTATTTGTATACCCGAGCCGTCACCAACGATATTATCACATTGCCTTTCATGGAAGCAAGCCAAAGTTAACAGGATTAATCATTATTCGGGAAGAGTATCGGCATTGATTAAAAGAGGTTGACCGATTAAATATTGAGCCAATGGAGTTATTTAAAGAAAGCCGATTAACTTTAGTATTAATCATGGCTATTATATTATAATAATTGGAAAAATAATGTTCAAGCATAAAGGTTGAAGGCCCGATCGAATATATGATGTTTGGGGTTATTGATGCCTGGCTTCTGCTTTGCTTATTAATCATGTCTAGGTGGAAGAAGCAAAGAACACTGCAGTAGCATATAAAGATTCTAGATGCAAGCAAACCGATAAGTGTCTTTGGTAAAAGTATCATTATGAATCCCATGTGAAGGCATTTATTGGCTTAAAATGGAGGAGGAGCGTACATGCTGAGATATGAGGTACATGCCCTTACGTGCTTGGCTCAGCATATTATTCTTTAGTCCTTACTTTTCCTATCACTTGTGAACAATCTATCATAGGGTAAGCATGCTATCTAAGTAGTTGATGAATGAGATATGGTATGATGAAAGAAACCTTGCTTCTTTTTGCAAAGTACTTGGGAAATTTTCTTACAAAAATTCAAAATCAATAGCTTGTCTCCTCAATGATGTTGAATTTCCTACCGAGCCATATATTAGTCTCATTAAAACCTTTTACATTAGTCGCTTGCTCTTTGTTGAGTTTGGTCAAGTCTTGTTGACCCTTGATGAGAGATTTATCATGCTCCCAAGATCAAAATCACGTACACGCCGCCACATATGTGTGTTGCTTCTATATGGAAGATGCACATAAAAACATGTTTTCATCCACTCAAAGTGTTCTCGCTCCTACACTGGGAAAGACAAAAATATATTTGCTAGATTTTATCATAATAAATGCTCCTAGTTCTTGATAATATTTCTCTCAAAAGTTGTTGTAAAAAGAGACATGGGTTATGCAAAATATAAAAGATAGACACAAAAGAGGTCCAAAGTAAAAAGGAGAAAAGGAAAAGAAATGATAATAAAGATAACCCATGTTCTCGCAAAAAATATTCCACAAGAGAGAAATATATTTCAGAGAGCATAGTAGAATTAGGTTAGCCACCAAATATTCCACACACATGCACATCTTGATCTAAGAGTATGACACTTCTCTCCTGGGATCCGAGATTTGACCTTACAATATATGCAAGGTAAGTAGGCTACATATTTTTATCCCTACCTGAACTCCACATAGGCTTTTTAGAAGCAGAATAAAGAGAGACAAAGCAATGCTTTGATAAGGAACAATGCACATCGAAAGCGATCTCCGAGAGAATCATTTGGGGAGCAAAGCTATGTTTTGATTTTTTTTAAAAATCTTTCAAAAAAAAAAAAAAAAAAAAACCCCAAGTTTTCTGAGCAGGAGAAGTGAGGATGACTGGATTCTAATCCGTTCTATTCTTCAACCACCCAAGATGGTGTGATAGACACTTCAGAGTTCACATGTGTGGGTGAGGCTTGGAATAAGGTAATACTGTTGCTAGTGAATTCTTCAGCTCTTTACCAGTGATTTGAGAGCCGATTATAGTTATAAACTCTGGGGCCACCTCTTAATCCGGCTAAATCGGATGAACAATCATACCAAGCAAATCATCAAGGCCAAGTATTGCAATCGGATGTCACGACTCACGAAAAGAAGACCATCGGATTGAAATAGTTCGAAGCATGAAAATTCATACTCCGAACTAGGGGGGCCTGTGTTGACACCAAAATTTGGTAATTGGGAAGAAAGCGGCTGGTAACGTAAAAAGAAGAAAATCTCCGATAATGACCATGACTCGAAAGCCGATGAGATATATACGATGGAGTCGTTCATGCTCAGAAATTAATGGGGAGCAGCAAAAGGTCAAACAGCTGGCAGTTCTGATGTGCCTACCATCTTGTTTGTTACATATACGTGATGCATTATTGGGCAACCGGCAAGGTAAATGGAAAAGGATGAGAGGCCAAGTGCTATACGAGCTATGCTTGACATGGATGCCAGCAAGATTAAGATCAGTTAACGAGGAAGGGATATTTTAATATTTGTTTGGCCGGGCTGCATAAGGAAATAAATCAAATATATCTTTGGATGGAGATGTGAAGCTTCTTGATTAAAGAAAGAGTCCATGCATGAAGGAAATAATACGATCCACAGTTGCCGGCGTAGTGATTAGTGAAGATGCAAGCCAATAAAGATGCGCCCAAGCAAATATATACATATACATTTACGTGCCACCGTGGGGAAGATTTCCAAGATCGGCTAGTCAAGGTGGGCCCGCATGTGGGAAGAAGGACATTCGCAAACAAAACGAAAGCGGTCGGCTAAATGCTTGTGCGGTCGGTTACTTCTGAAGGTGGTGACTCCATTCGGGAAAGCAGAAGATGGCAAGCAAAGCCGATCGAAAAGATGAAAGTTGTAATAATAAAGGACTCTGAGAGTTTGGGGCAAGGAATCGTAGTTTCCAAGTTTGTTTAAGAGTTCCTTTGTAAATCGTAGTCTTTTAGGACTCGTGTTTCGTCTAGGGTATAAATATTGACCCTCGACCATTGTAATAGGCGTTCACAACCAAATCAATACAACCGCCCCGTGCCAACTTTCGAGTCCTTTTGTCGTCGGTCGTCGAGTTCTTCGAGAGGAGTCATCGATCCGTCGACCTCCGTAAGTTCCGACAACCTTGTTATCATGTTTAGTATCATGCGGTGGATTTAGACGTGATGCAAGTAGTCTTGTTTGTTTTCAATGATCGTATGCGGCGGATCTTTGCTTGACAATCAAGAAGTCTTTGCTTATACTTTGTTTATGAGTAGATACCGTATGCGGCGTGAGCGTTTGCTCAATATGCTTAGTGGAAGCAAGATGGTTATCGGCTCTATTAGATTACGGCAAAATCTAAATAGATTCATCAAGTTATCTGTGTTGCATGTTTTAAATATTTTATATATTTGTAACACACTTTTGCCCAATCTAGATTGATATTGTTCGCCCTCTTCTATGGTTTTATTCGAGCTTCAATGATCATTACTTTCATAATACCTTTGCAAATAGATAACATGCTCGTAATGGCTGAATTATTTTAATCTAGATTGTCACATGTTGTGGGTTCATGTATGTTAATCACGTTTAAGTTTTTGACGAAACTAGGTGTCGTGCGGCAGACGCAGGTTTTAGATTGGCTTAATCGTGTTTATCTACACGTTCCTTCTTCATGGACCCCAACTCAAAATTTGGATTGCTGAGCTTGGATATGCATTAACGCATAATCAATTTCACTTGTTCAAACATGTCTTCCCATGCATATGCATTCGGCAATCAGATCTTTACGTATGTCCATCCTACGATTAGCCGAATGATTTATAAACTTGTTGGCGCATGACTTCCTATAGCGTATGTCGTTGTAAGTGGCTTCAGGTCGTATATACGGGGAATCGTCTGGTCTCACCCGACATGTTCCGGTTTGACATTTAATCGTTTTATCCTTGTCGGTTTTTTTCAGTCAAACCGACCGCACGTTCCGGATCACGAAGCACCCGGGCACCCGATTGAAGCCACGCTTTTCGGCTTGCTGTGTGTGCGGCACAGTGCGTCACATTTTGTGTCAACACATAGCCCTACAGCACACCGAAGCCATGCCGATCTAGCCATGACCACGGCGTCGATCCACATCACCCTGCCTTCACCGCAATGAGCCTACGTCCAAGGCCGCGTCTTCTACTTCCTGGACACCACTTCACTGGGAAGCAACAGCTGTCGCTAGAAGTTGGGACCTACAGGGCCACCTAGACGTGCCCATGCTATAGAACATGGTGCCGGAGTTGCTAGACCTAGGACGCTGCTGCCGTCGGAGTGTTGGACCTGCAAGAGCACCATAAGACCCCAAGACTGCACCTTTGGCTCCAACCCTCTGTCCTTGCCAAGCCACAACAGCCCTTCATCCACAACAAGGTCGAACACTAGTCGACGCCTTTCTTGATGCCGACGAAAAACCCATCTTTTGCTCCTTCATACACTTGATATCTATGCCTGCCTGTGCCATGCCTTCGTGTTGGCCTATCCCCTATGATATGGTGTCTATCTCTTGTGCTATTGATATGTGCTACTCCATTTTGGGGTTTGTGTCGTTGGTTTGTTTGTGTGTTGTTTGTTGTCGTCTGAGGACCGAGCGTTTGAGCTGGTCGAGGGATCGTACCCCATTTGTATGTTTCGGTCATGGGTTCGTCCCATCGTGGCCGTGATGCCGAGTCTAACTTGACCCCTTGTTTTAGTTGGCTTTGTAGTGCCGTGATCATTGGCCCCTCCTACGGCTCTAGGACGTGGCCACCATGGGCTCGATATTAGTGCGCTTCCTACCCTCACACGATGAGCCCATCATGACCTAGTCTATAGGAGACAAACTAGGGGATGGCCATTATGGGATTTATGGGAACCAACTTGTTTAGGTAAAGCTCATGGCCACGAGTTGCCTCGCCATGACCATGGGGCTCTACCTCTTTTGCTCTTTTGTTCTCCTTTGTTCTTTTGTTCATCCTAGCCACCCCGTATCCTTGTGCCACATTGACCATAGCATTTCTTTGGTTCTCACAGTGACAACCACACCGCTATGAACCTGAGGAATAGTAAAGTGCCGATCCAGTTGCACATAGGTCGTGGTGCCCTATGGGTTGCTATGGAGTGTTGTTTGTGAGTGTTTGCCGAGGCAACCCTCTTATGCGTTGCTTCTTTCAGTTCCCATCCATTACCATGATGAGTGTATCGGAAGGTAGTGGACTACGGTGCTTTGTTGTGTTTCTTCGGTTTTCGCCTTTTGCCATGGCGACTAAATCGAAGAGTGATAGATCTTGCTACCCGTGCCACTCCTTTCTTTGGTCTAACTCTTTCAACCTCCATCCCTTACCATGGCAAGTAGATTGAAGGAATGCGGGACCATTCTTCTATCTTCTCTTGTTATCTCCTTCGATCCTCGTCAATCTAGTAAGATGTGGATTGAACTTCTTGTTCCAATTTCTTTGCTTCATGTCAAATACCATGACATGTGGATTGAAGCACCATGGAACCAAAATCCCTTTTCTCTTGTTTGCTTCTATTAGTGTTCTTTTATTGCTTTCTCAATTCCATTCCTTTGATTCTCGTCGATTACTATGGCGAGCGGACCAAAGGAAGGAGAACCTCTTCCCCTCTCTTTTGGCACCTTCATGCTCGATCCCCTTGTATGATTGTACCTATTTTAGACCTTAGCACTCTCTAGGTTCTAGCAGTGACAACCGCACCACTAAGACCCTAGGGGTGTCTTGGTGCCATTTAGTGCATGTAGGTCGAGGTACCCTACGAGTGGACTCGGGTGTTCGTATTCTTTTGTGTGACTTCCTTTTGATGCTTTGTATTTTACCATGGCATGTGGATTGGAAGAAGCATACCACTGCTCCTCTCTTTCTCCTCCTATTCCGTCCTCTCTTCGGTTCTTGTCAATTACAATGGCGTACAGATTGAGAGAGATCGGAACTTCTCCATTTTCCCTTTAGCTCGCTCGGTTTGATCTCGTCCTTAGCCATGACGACCGGATCAAAGATCGGACTATCACTTCTAGTTAGCGAGGTTAGCGTCTGTGTCGTGATCTCGGAACCATGCGAGTCGACCCAATCGACCAATAGAGTGTCGTCTATACCGAGAATGTGACATGGGCGTGCCTAGCTGACTTTCTCCCTCGTCCCTTTTAAACCCAAGGAAAACGGATTCATGAGGGCTAGCCTTGTTTTTCCATGGTGTTTGCCAAAGTTGAGCTAGGGTCTAGGCCATTATACTTGAAGCCGTACAGGTTGACATGATCGGCCCGGAAAGTACTGGCTAGGCTATGACTTAAGCTCATGGTTAGCGAACCACCACTTCTGTTTCTCTCTAGCCCAAGGATCGGACACCCTCCGCGAGGGCTAAGTTTGATGTTCATTTGGTGTTATTCGATCTTTCTGTGTCTTGTTGCCTTTTTAGAATATTGATTGCTCTTTTGCCTTGTTTGTCGCTCTATTGCGGTAGTTGCATCGGGGATAACATTGGTCGAATCGGAACCCATTGGAGGAAGAACACGTGGATGACAACAGGACTTGGAGGAGAACGGCTATGAGTACACTGAGGATCTCAGAGTTGATCAGTCAACAGGTGCCACATCCCACCCAACCTCATAGAATCCTATTAGACATGCAATAATATAGCTGCTAGTGCTTTATTTTCATGCAAACGAACTATGATAGGTTGCATGGTAGAATTGCTTGAAGCCATTACCTTGACGCAACCTTTACCCCTGCACGCCCACTAATAGGCTAGACGCTCGCTTACTACTTACTGCTTACTTCTACTACGCATAATGTTTTCCTAAACGGTAAATGGTCTTTACATGGTCGCCCTTCGTTTAGCGTTTAGGCTGTTTACACGGTGTTTAAACAAAGTTAAACGGTCTAAACGGTTTTGTACTTTAAAAAAATACATATAATTATATATGTGCATGTAAAAAATCAAGTATTCTAGCATTAATACATATTTATCCAAGTAAAAATCAATTATTTTGGTATGTATATATATTTATGCATGTGAAAAGAACCAAATATAGATATTTATGCATGTAACATATCAAGTGTACACATTTATAAATATAATAAACTTAAGTATATAAATTTATCCATATAAAACTAAATTAGATTTACCTCGTGTTCGCCTAAACGGCCGTTTAAACCGCTGTTTAGTCCGTTTAATGCTTTTTATCTCCGTTCTGTTTAGGCCATTTTTCCCATTTTTTTACCATTTAAACGGTCGACCGTTTAATTTCTGTTTACCCCCTAAACAAAATAGTTTACCACCGTTTACCGTTTACTGGCCGTTTAAACGACCATTTAATCTGTTTAGGCGAACACTGACTACGCATTATATTCGTGATGTGATGCTTGGTGGAGGATTGTTTGTGAGTGGCCAAGGCACATGGTGCCGCTAAAACTAGTGATAACTTGGGGAGATCTCGGGGTGCGTTTTGGGTGTGTGGTGAGAGTTGAGTCGTCCAGATAGGATTCTATGACGAGTCCTTTGGACAAGTCTTGCCCGGAGGGTGTGACCTAAGCATCCTCTATGATGAGAGGTACTTTGTGGCGGGTACATGTGAGTGGAGTAAACCTCAGAATGCCTCGTAGGGGTGAGCCCCGGGGAGGAGGTGTCATCGAGGCATGGAGTGTCAGTTAACCCCACTTGAGAAGATGTCCTTCCTAGTCCCCCTAAGGACTGCTATGTCGAGAGAACCGGATCATAGGACCCTATGTACACACCACTCGTTCCTAAATGGGCGGGGGATGGATGTTGACCAACTAAGGCGGAGCCACTACTGCCTAGGATGTAGGTGATAGTGTAGGGAGGTACGGGCATATGGCTCACACCCTCCTAAGATAGCGTAGTGACCTTGAGGGCCTGGTACTATATCTCATAGTCTCAGCGTGCTGATGGACTCCAAGGTGACTCAGGGCTGAGTGGCAGGGTGGTATCGTACCAGTTGGGAGGTAGCCTAGTATCAGCCTAGATGGTGCCCACCATTGATGATGTTGATCTTGTGGTTCTAGGTGTACACGCTCTATAGAGTTGATCGATCTATACGTATAGCTGTGTCCACGGATATGAACAATCCTATGACCTAGGCTTCTCTTGATTAGTGAGTGGAGTCCTATCTTCTCTTCCCCCTGGGTTGTTGTTGGTTTCCGGCATTGGCCGTTGAGGCAAGGCACGAGAGCGAGTTGTCCTTGCCACCTAGAGAGTGATAGTGTGGTGAGATGTGTGTGATGGGATGGGTGAACATGTGGATGAGACGAGTTAAAACTTGATGAACTACTATAAAAATTGATGAACTTGCATAGCATAACTACAGCCATAACTAGGCCTTTTGCTCTACCCTTGCATTACACTTACCACAAAGCAAACGCAAAGCATTGGGTGGGAGCCAATGGCAAGTACAAATCGTACTGAAAGATATTTGGTAGGTTCGGATGTTATATACGACAATGACAATAGAGAATAGAAGGATTAGGTGGTCTCGTTCCTGCACTCAAGTTTGGTTGAGGAGATGAAGTCTACGCCCACTGATGCTATATATCTACCCTATTGATTGCCTGTGAAGGAGGAGCCTTCACGCGCTAAGGCGCTACGTCTACTTTGATAATGTTCTCTGTGCGTCTCCGCTAGTATACGATGTACTTAGGTGTATTACCAAGTGTTGTAATACCTTCACTACTACATATTGATTTATCACTATCGTCACTTTCACTGTCGTAGCAATAGAAGCGATCATGTGATACTTCCACCGTCAGTTGGAATGATGGCGAGGCCTCCTGGGAATGAAACCAATAGTTCAGACTTCTACCACCGATGGGTTAACGTTAGATGCAGCAGTGGTATTGGGGTTGTATTTGCTCCGTCGCATGAAAAGCCAAGTCGACTAGGATACGCATTTTGTCTACCGGCCCTAAACTAGCGTTTGGTCAAGCAGCAGTAAATTCAGCGTGAGTGTTGAATTGCCTCAACTTCCAAGGCCGTGAAATCACCTTTATTTCTGCCGCCTGAAGCCTAAGAGCCATACCCGCTGTGCTACATATACTTGAAGCCCGGTCGCTCTAAAACCATCCCTCTTCTTCATCCATCATCCCCTTCTCTTCCAATCTACAAAGAAAATGTTGGACAGCCCCATCAAGTTTCCAAGCAGCCCATCGTCCAGCGAGGATGACTTGCCAGCCCACCAGTCCTCCAAGGAGGATGTCTCCTCTGATGACTGGAGGCCTTCTGACTATAGTCCTCCATGGAGCTTTGAGAAGGAGGACTCGAAGGAGGAGGATGACGAGGACAAGGACGACGCCGACGCTGACACCGAAGACAATGACGATGACGACTCCGATGACTCAACTCTGACTCTGACTTTGTCTCGCCTCCTCCCAAGTGAGCAAGGTGAGCATGATCCTCTCTGCGAGAGGATCATATGTTTAGATTAGGTAGTTTATAGTTAGTATAAGTAGTTTTAATAGTTTAGGTTAGTTATTATGCTTCCGGACAAGTACAATCATGTACTTGCCCAAAATTGTATCTATACGTTACATATACATAATGAATTAATGAAAAAATTCTATTTGTAGATTTGATCTCTTCAATGCCACCTTTTTTATATGAAATGCAAAGCAAGTTCTTTCCAATACTACTTCTAAAATGGCAGTGCACGGATTTGATCTCTCGACGAATGTTTTTTTATTTTTCTGTATATTATTTGTGAACGAAAAGGGAAAAAACTATCATGTACGGTTGCGCCTGTTTCTAGGAGAATATAAAAGTAGTTTAACCATTGACAATCGCCATATTATAGTGTTGGATTAGTGTGGCAATGGTTGGCTTATTAAGAACACTATTTAACTTATCTCGTGCCGTCTGTTCTCACTGCCGATCAATCTAAACCGTCCATTTGTCAAGAAACCTAGAAGCACCTGGCCTGTTCCCAACACCCCTCGGATCCTGTCGGCACCTTGGCGGTGGTTTGACCATCTCAAAACTCCAATATGAAACCATTAGTTCTCCCCACCCATTGTTGCTTCATCTTCATTCTCTCCACCCATTAGTTCATCTTCATTCTCCCCACCCATTGCTTCATCTTCAATTTGACCCATCGCCTGTACTTGCCCTGCCTTGAGCACCTTGCATTATCATCGTGGACAACGCCCTGTGAAGGTTAGATGGATTCGGTCACCCCCTGTTTGCATTTGGTTCCAATTGGTTTTGGGTTCGGTATCAGTTTTGTTCATATTAGAAATTTGTTCATTGCAACAGATGTCTTACTTTAGAAGAAGCCATTTTGATGCGAGCAACCTTGCGTTTTGGCTGCTAGGGGTGGCATCAAGACCAAGATGATGTTGTTTGCTACTTGGAGATAGAGCATTCACCCAGACCGACTGTTGATTGTTGAAGCCGCTATTCGTCACCTTCTTGGACACAAAATTTGACAAGAATCGTTCAAGACCCTGTTTGTGGAGAGATTTTTGTGCTTTGCAGGACTGGACAGGAAGTAGACATACTTTATAGATACAATATATCCGTGGATGGAGATGTTGTCATCTTCGCTACGGTTCACTACCTCTGGCTTTCAGGACCGCATCAACCAATTGAGTACCATAGCAACCGCCTACCCCTCCGACATTAAGTCTTAGAATTTATGAAACTTTTATGTTAATGAAGTTTATATGTACTAATGAAACCTCTAGATTAGTACGTATGAGAGTACTGCATAATCGTTGAACTATTACTTTGGTTGAACTGTTAATTGAATCAGTTGGTCTTGATTGTGGTCCACGTGTACACCTCTATGTAAGCACAGAGGATACAAAATAGGCCTTCTTCTACAGGCGGATAGTACCCTAAACTGGCGGTGACACAGCATGTCACACCCCAAAATTTCCATTTTGGGATGTGACTAGAAAACACTAAAAACAAACAAAAGATTTTAATAGTTTCTAAAATTTTCCAGGCCTTAGTTAAGTTGTTGACATTTTAGATAGTAAAAAAATGTGACTTTCTAAAATTTTTGGAATACAATTTAATTGTATGTTGCATTTCATGCCATTGCATAGTGTTTATGTATGAAAAATGAATTTTAATGTTCTGAAGTTACATCTAGGGTTTGATCCCAACTTCATCTCCCCAAACATCAAAACAATCTCTAAAATTCAAATCAAGTCTTTTGCCGAAATCCTACTTAAACCCTAGCCCGACCACCTCTCTTTCCTCTTCTTTTTTGGCTCCTATTTCTTTTTGATCAAGTCTTCTCTAAATCCCTAAAACTATGCTAGATGACCAATTGTTGCCTCTCTCTCCTCTCACACAATCCTATCATCACTATGGCCAAGTCCAATCAATCACATTTCACTTACAATGTTAATATCAATTTGGGGCAAGCCCATATCAACCAATCTCCCTCGCATAGTTTGTCCGTGCAGCCCAAACTTTTCCTCTCTTTCGCTAATGGATCAAACCCAATCCTAGCTGCACCTTCTCCCATCTCATGCCTTATTCCACAATCTTAGCACACCTCCAAAATAGTCCCGCACCTTCTATTTTTGGCTAACGGATCAGGCTGAGTGTCTTCTCTTGCTTTGGGCCAAGTCCAAACTAGCCCAAACCTCCTCTCTCCCTCTCCCACCACTCGGTTGACCTCCTCCCCTCTCTCACGTGAAAACACCTCCTCTCCTTGTGCTGCAGCCCATCCTCTCCCCTTCATGCAAAAACAACAGCAATTAATCCATTTGCTCACCTCCTTTAGATGCATGAGTAAGAGCATAAAAATTGTCGGGCATCAATGGCATGCAGCCATCCACCCTGGTCGCCCCACCTTCCTTACATGCAAAAACTTTCAGCACCTCTTAATTCCTTAGCACAACCCCTTAACATACCTCTTCAATCTCCTTCGTATTCCTTCTCTGATCTTGCTGCTCTTGCACATCTCATCCATCTCTTTGACCTCTCGTGTGGTTTAGATCATCATTGAAGTGAAATTACGCGCTACTCCGTTGATCGCAGGCCCTGTCATCACCCGTCAACGCAGGCTACCGTCATTGTCCTCCTATGTACATAGCACATGGTCATGTCCATGGTGAGACTACACCCTCTCTCCCCTGGTTTTCTATCCCAGCCATGATTCATCTCACCATTCACAGCTCCTTTGCATATCGCAGATCATCCCTGAAAAGAATCACCACCGTCTAGTGACCACCAGCCACCTCGTTGCTCATTGTCGATACCGGCTGTCTGTTACCACATCACCAGCTGCAACAATTCCCCAATGTGAGAACCCACACATCCCCCTCTATCTTATAGGTCGATGTCTATTACAGTTTGGGAAATCATAGTTCAAGAAAGATCAGTCCCCGGCAAAGGTTTCATCGCAAACACTTTGCTGTGTTCCCTGCGGCCAGCCAATGTACCGTTGGTTGGTATGCATGTTCCTGGCAATCTGTAATTCCTTTTGTAAATTCCTTTGAACCACATCTGAATCATATAATCGCACACACCTCTGCAAAATTTCATGGCCAGAGAATCTAATACGAATGAGATATAATTGTTTTCGTGCTTGCTGCCCCTGTATCCTCGCAGCCAGACTGCTGCTTGTTAGCATGCGCATTCTCGTTGTTTCATCACTCCGGTGGCCATGCCCTTCAGCCAAAATGTTTACAATATCTCTGCACATGTCCACAAAAATATGGATTGACCATAGTATCTGAGACGACGGAGATATCACTACCCCCGTGCTTGCTGCTCCTGCTGCATTCGCAGCCAGACAGCTCCATCTTGTAATCACGATCCCTCGGCCGATTGCTAATCAAAATGACATGCCCTTTGCCCAAAACATACCTCATACCCTCCTTGAAAACCCCACAAGTTGGATCATTGATTGGTGCTGCTATGTCCCTGATACCAATAATCATAACCCCTGCTATCGGCCAAAGTGCATGTCCTGGATACACCAGCATTCTGCTGTGTGTTTTCCACTGAATCATTGTCTGGATCGCCACTGGTACAGAAAACGTTTTCACAGGCGGTGGTAGAGGCATTTATACAGGTGGCCAAGTCCACCGCCTGTACTAGGGGTCAGTACTAATCGGCCCACAGTACAGGCGGCGGGCTGTGAGCCGCCTGTGAAAAAAAGGGTTTTCACAGGCGGCTCACTTTGTCAGCCGCCTGTGTAAATAGTTATTTACACAGGCGGCTCACTTTGTCAGTCGCCTGTGAAAACCCATTTTTCACAGGCGGCTCACTCTGTGTGCCGCCTGTGTAATTATTATTTTTTATTTCAAATTTTAATATTTGCCTCCACACTGTACTATATTTGTCACACACACACACACACATATATATATATATATATATATAAGATATGCAAACATGAACCATAAAATTGCATCATACATACAACACATATAAATATTATAGATGTGTACACATGAAATCAAACATCAAGCATAAAATTACATATAATACACGTCATTTCATGTTATGAGTTCAACCATTTGGTGTTTACATGTCATTTCGTTTCAAGTTTAGACACCGCTAGGTGCATCGGTAGCTCTAAATCTTTCACTTGCTAAATCACCGGCTTCATAAAAATATGATCCGGTACTTGGAATTATTTCTCTCATAATAAAAAACCGCACAAGTCTGCTACTATATCTTCCATAGTTTTTGGAGTGAATGGCACGTCCTTTCCTTTGCTTCTCTATTGGAAACAAAGTTTAAAAGCATCATTGACACATGTCCAATATTAATATTTCCAACTTTAATGAGAAAACTTCATACATAGATATTTTTTACCATATTTTTGTCCGACGTATCGTCCCCTCTGCCTTATGAACTCACACACATAGTATCCCACGTGAGACCGATCCGGTGGTTGCTTGTGGCACTATGTAATTAATGAGCAAAAGATTAAACTAAAATTGTCATGCCTTGTGTATTATTTATATGATGATATGTGTTCGGACAACTTACGGATAATGGTGTTGTATCGTCAATGGCACACTAGGATCTGAGCGGGCGGCGTCGACCGGTCCTTTTTGCTTCTTATAAAACCGCCATGCCCCTGTAGATATCGAATATAAAACACTATAGTTATTTAGAAACTCTAATTCATATAAATACGGATGTGGTTGCATGTTGGCTCACCTTTCTAAATGAATCGGGAATGTTTGCTACGATCGAGGAGGATAATGTAAGGAGTCTAGGACAAGCACCTTCCCTTTGAATGGATAAATATAAAAACAATCCAATGGTCTTTGCATGAATAAACGAGTGAGCGACACATGTACTTAGGGTTAACACGATAATTTGAAGTACATTATACGAGGTCACGCTTACCCAAAGTTGTAGGGTGCCAATATAAAATCCTGTACTTATATCTCAGCATTGCTCTCACCGAGATAGAGGGCATATTTGTCCTCGTATTTTTTGTTGCAATTCCTTTACTGACTTCACGCAACTTGTTCGTGTTTTGTCCTTCTCTATCTTTGCTCTATCTTCATTTGTAAGTACAAATTTGTGCATATTTTCTTGTAACCTGATTGGACTCGTGTAACCGACCATCGATCCTGTAGTTAACGATCTCTCGCTCGGGGTCTTGCAAACTACATACAACATCCACATATTAGAGTTTATCACATTCCAAATTTAATAATAACAATGTGTGTGCATGAGTGATACTTACAGGCACCAGATTGTAATGAGTTGGACGTCAAGTTTCCTATAGTTCAACAAAGAAAAGTGCATGTCCTCGAAGGTAACAAATGCCCCTTTTTTATCCTTGCCGAGAGTAAACACGTCTGCTTTGGTATGTCAACACTAATCGCATGCAAAGCCAGCATTCACCGCTCTCTCATGTACCGATCATGAAACCTTTTTATCGTCCATGGACCCTTTTCAAGCACCGTCCATTGCAAAAATAGCATAGGCCTTCGCGCACATAGTTCTTTGGGGACATTGACATAATCATCAACCGTTGGCTTTCTTATATCCTTAAGGGTCAATGGTGTATTTGATGGCGGTTCGACATGTACATCGCCACTTGGGGCTTCCTTTGTTGGTGGTACGGCTCAGCTTGCTTGGCGGCGGCTTCCTTATTCTCAGGATGACGGTTCGAGCTCAACGACTCGTGCCGTCATTGCTTTCAAGCCCTTTTTAAATAGATAGAAGCGTACTGCTTTGCTTTCCCTTTTTTGGCTCATAGGGAGAAACCAATTTTGAATTGGAAATTTCTTTGCCTTCTTGGAGGCGGTGCTTGTGGGGGAGTTTGCTCGCTTCCTTATGCTTTGGTGGTGGCGGGGAGTTTGCTCATCTTCATTACGCTTTGGTGGTGGCGGGGAGTTTGCTCTACCTCTTCTCTCGGTGTTGTGTCCTTCTTGGTGGTGGTGAGTCTCTTTGCTCAGCATGTTCTTGGCTGGCCCCACGAGCTCATCCAATGAGAATGACATATCATGTATTGGGGATGACGACGGTGGCTCATAAATATACTGGGATTTGGGGCATGCATTGGCGATGCCGGGTTGTTGACTTGTTTCGCCTCTTGGGATGCTTGATGCCTTTGGTGGAGAGGGTGCCGTTGGTGGATCAATCAACCTTACGTACCATCTCGGCCATTGTATGAAGTTCTTGATTGCTTGTCCAAGCTTCTCTATACCCTCAGAGGTCGGGATGTCGATGAAGTCGTCTTCATATCCACTCTCGACCGTCAACACTTCCACCCTGTAGTATGCATCTTGCATCTCGACACCATGGAACCTACGTCTAGGGATGGCATTGCCTGTGGCCACTTGCTTTGTATGCTGATTCCTAAGGCCATATCCAATTAACAATGAGCAAGGCCAAGGTTTATCAATATCGTCAACTGGATAATGGTCCTGATTTGATGTTGACTCTATACTGCTTGGAAAGGGCATAGATTGTGTGGCCATCTCCTAGCTACCCAAGGGTTGAGCTGGGACATGCTGCATATATGAAGGAGCTTGTGATGACATCTGTTGAGCAGACACTACTCCCGCCAACCGCTTCATCACTTCAGGATCAGGGTTTTTAACGAAGTCTTCCATCAAATCCCTAAATTTTTTGGCAGCCTGCTGCTCAAAAAAATCCTTCATGTGCTCCTTATGTCGTTCTCTTTTCTTATACATGCCTTTCCACTCTTCACCAAACCCTTCTTTCCAGGTGGTTCTGGATGAGACGCCCCGTACACGACCTGGATGCTCGGGGTTACCTACAACATGATATTTAATGTCAGTGTCGATTTCTATTTTACTCGAACAAAATAGAAAATATAATTTTGTTACCTAGAGCATGGGAAAGGCTGTCCCTCTCCCTCTGTGACTTGAAGGCACCTGTCTTTTCCAGGTTTGTTGCTTCCAAAACCTTCTCGGCAACTGGCTTGATCTCATCGGGACAGGAGATCTCATCGCTCTCAGTCTTTGCCTTCCGAGCGCGAAGCCAATTCGCACTTCGTTCTAGCACTATATCTGTCAATGCCAACTTGCCCTCTCTCCTCTTTGCTTCGTCTTCTACCCTCCATTTAGGAATCTTGGTCTTGTAACCGCTAGTGCCGAGGTGGTGGTGGTACTTGTTCTTCTTCGCAAGTCTTGAGGCGGCTTGGCTCTTAGCCTTGGAGTCGTCGGAGTTTTTTATGACACTAAAACGTGCCCACTGTTCTGCTGTGATAGGGTACCGCTTCGTTGGGTCCCGCCCCTTCTGCAGCCACTTTTTATTCATATCGTGTCTATAGCCCCGGAATGATATTGCTAACTGCTTCATGACATGACCCTTGACCAAACCTTCTGTTCCCTCCAGGAAAATAAACTTAGTGCACAATCGAGTCCAACAATTCTTCCTCTTTCCTTCAGGCACCATACTCCAATCACTCCAGGTGATATCAAATTCTTCCTTTACTAACCATCCAATGGCGGCCCTAAATTTGGGTAGCACCTCTAGAGGTGCTAAGGGCTCTCCGCTCGGGCTAATCTCTGTAATCCTATAAACTTCTTCTGGAAATCTATTCCTTCCTCTATCTCCTCGTGCCCGATCACTCTTTTTCTTTGTACTTCTTCGCTCGGAGGATGTCCGGTCGTTTGAGGCGCCGTGTCCTTATGAACATCTTGTGACTCTACCTCCATTTCGGCAACAACTTGAGAGAACACCTCTGTCAATTCAATTGTTAGGTACATACATACACATGCATTATTCTCTCGTATAGACAATCTACGAGCATATATACCTCATCATCATTTGGCTTATCTTCAGGCTCGTAATTAGGGTCACGTTCCAACTCAAGGCGGGCCTTCTTAGCTCTAGGAGATTCACGTGGTGATACGCTCGGGCTCCTATAAGGTTCGGATCCAGAGAGTCGAGATCGGTGTACCTATCTGGGCATCGGCACCGCTTTCGGCATTTGATGGAGTACTCATCTGCATGAAATATAAGTATTAACATGGAAAAAACATAGCTAAATTATGGAAAAAACCCTAACAAAAAACATAGTACATACTATTAATTACTAACTAAACTAATTCACAAACCCTAAATAAAGGGAATAAATAACCGTTAATTACTTAATAAATTAACTAACAAACCTATTATTAATAAACACTAACTAAATTAACTAACTAAATTAACTAATTACTAAATAAACCCTAACAAAAAATATTACTAACTATTAATAAAAACCATAACAAAAAACATTCCTAAATTTTGCAAACAAACCCTAACTAAATTAACTAACTAAATTAACAAATTACTAACTAACTAAATTACTAACTAACTAAAGTACTAACTAAATTAGCTAATTACTAACAAAATTACATAACAAACACTAATAAAACATTACTAATTAATTAAAAAAAAGGCAAGGCGGCTGCCAGCTCAAGAGCAGTAAACGCCACGGGCATTTCGGGCATTCAGCAGGCAAGCAAGACATGGCAGATTGCGCGATCGATCGAGCCACCTCGAGCGAGCTCGACGGTGGCGGGTGTGCACGGCCTACCTCTTGGCGTTCCGGCGAGGTCGCGGCGGCGACGCGTAGGCGGATTCCCGGCGCGGCGCGGCAGCTGCTGGCGGCGGCGGCTCGCTGCGGCGGAGCGGAGGTCCCTCGGCGGCGGCGTGGAGGCGTGCCGGCGGAGTGGAGGTCCCTCGGCGGCGTGGCGGAGGCAGCTCACGATGGTGGCGGTCCGGCGAGCGGTGGAGGAGCGGCGGCGGATTTCGGCAGCCTGACGGCGTCCAATTTCTGAACTCGCGCCTCCAGGACTTAGAAATTTTCGCGGGCCACGCACGGGAACTTATATTGGAGCACATTAGTACAGGCGGGCCATATTGACCACCGCCTGTAAAAATCTTTTCACAGGCGGGCGTCATTGACCGCCGCCTGTACCAATATATTAGTACAGGCGGCTGTTAATGAGGGCCGCCTGTACTAATACATTAGTACAGGCGGCCCTCATCAACAGCCGTCTGTACTAATGTTTTTTTCATTTTCCACAGGAATTTAGGTTATTTATTCCCTTTATTTAGGGCCAGCGTTGCCTGCTGGGTCCGTCTGTACTAATTTAGTTAGTTAGTAATTTAGTTAGTTAGTAATTAGTTAATTTAGTTAGTGTTTATTAGTAATAGGTTTGTTAGTTAATTTAGTAAGTAATTAAAGGTTATTTATTCCCTTTATTTAGGGTTTGTTAATTAGTTTAGTTAGTAATTAATGGTATGTTAATTAGGGTTAGTTATTATTTCATGTACTTAATTAGGGTTTGTGGATTAATTTAGTTAGTAAATAATGGTTTGTTAATTAGGGTTATTTATTATTTCATGTACTTAGTGGATTAATTTAGTTAGTAATTAAAGGCTTGTTTAATAGGGTTAGTTATTATTTCATGTACCTAGGGTTCGTGAATTAATATAGTTTTAATTAAAGGTTTGTTAATTAGGGTTAGTTAATATTTCATGTACCTAGGGTTAGTAAATAATATAGAATCCAAAGGTATACAAGAAGGGGAAAGAGGTTTTAATTAAGATTTGTTTAATTAAGTTAGAAAATAATATCATAGTCCAAAGGTATACAACAAGGGGAAATGTAAACATCTTGCTTAATAAGAAAGAGTAGCATTAGGTACAAATGATAAGTGATACATTAGTTACATGATAAACAATCTAGCGTGCTACAGTCCTTCCTTGTCCATCATGGCGCGCACCCAGGGTAAAGAGGTTTGCAGGATACTTTTCTCCACATTTTTTATCTTTTCTTCAAAGTTTGTAAAAAGAGACATCTCGCTGAACTGGTTAACATCCTCTAAATCCATTACACCATCAACTCCTACAATTTGTTGCTTTCTAGGGATTGCTACGTGCTTTGGCTTTTGGGTACTTTTCTTTTCATTCGTAGATAGAATTTGTTCCACATAGAACACCTGTGCAGCACGGTTAGCAAGGATCCACGGATCATCTTTGTAACCTACTTTACTTAGATCAAGAACTCTTTGGCCATAGTTATCCACAGTGACATGTTTATCTTGAACCCATCGACATCGGAACACTGGAATCTACAAGCGTGGACCATATTCAACCTCCCATATGTCATCAATGAATCCAAAGTATGTAGTTTCTTCACCAGTTGTATCATCTACAGCCTCACATCGAACGCCACTATTCTGTGCCATGCGCTTGGTGTCCCTAAAACTGGTGGAAAATGTGAAGCCACTAATGTCATAGCTCTGCCATGATATGACCTGGCTTGATGGTCCAGATGCTAAAATCTTGATGGTTTCTGATTCATCTGTCATGTCCAAATTCTTTAGCCATGCGGTGAACCGACGCTTGTGTTCCTTGTGTACCCAATCATTTGTGCATCCTGGATTCTCCTCACGAAGCTCTTTCATGTGTTGCTTGGTGAATGGGTCCATTATTATGAGTTGTTGTAGTATGCTGTAATGTACCTCTAGGACTATGTTGTAATCTGGCGGGATGAATGATTTCCGTCCCATCCTCCCTCGTCCACCAAGCCTTCCCTCATGTCGCAACGGAGGCAAACTAATTGATACCGGTCTTTTAGGAGATTATTACATAATGGTCCTCCAGACTCAATGGCCTCTTTCGTAGTGTATGCCTCTATCATGGAACCCTCCGGATGAGCACGATTTGACATATAGCCATTCAATATTGACATGAAATGCTCATACGTCCACATTTCATGGAAATACATGGGGCCCAATGCCTCAATTTGAGGCACCAAATGAACAATAAGGTGTACCATGATATCAAAGAACGATGGGGGAAAGCACATCTCCAAGCGGCTCAATGTCTCTGCAGCAAATTTTCAGAGAGGGACTCTAACTCATCACGGATAATTACCTTCTCGAGATATCTTATTGAAGAAGTAGCACAACCGTGTGATTGCCATCTTTAAGAACACTGGATTTATAGCCCTGATGGCAATAGGAAGAAAAGTGGTCAGCATTACATGACAATCATGTGAGTTGTAGTTGGTGAGTGTAAGGTCTTTCATCGAAACAAGACTCCTTATGTTGGAGCGAAACCAGATGGAACTTTTAAATTCTTCAACCACACACACATTGCATGTTTTTCTCTCTCATTCGAGTTATAGCATGTCTTGCCGGTAGATGGTACTTCCCATTCTCTAGGAGTATAGGGTGAAGTTCTTTTTTCGATCTTTAAATGTTGCATGTCCAAACGTGAATTGAGACCTTCCTTTGTCTTGCTCTTTATGTCTAGCAAAGTTCCAACTTCTGTTTATCAAACACATTCTTACGAACATGCATACCATCGATCGCATGTAAATGACGTCTAAGTCTTTTCAAAGACGATAAGTACTTAAAGAAAATAGACTTCTTCTTGAATGTGTCCCCCTCATTTGCCTTCACAACCTTTCTTGGTTTCCCATCTTTGGTCTTTTTTCCAAATACAAACTTGACATTCTCAACTATCTTATACACTCTGTGCCCTTTACTATAACCTGGTGGAGCAGTAGATTTTGATTCATCCATATTGTCAAAGTACTTATTCATCTTTTGTAAGCGGTACTTATGGCCTGCCAGTAGCCACCTCCTATGCCTCATGTACACTATCTTGTTAGATGGAGGAAGAGACACGTGCCATGTTCCATCTATGCACTCTACACAACCAACCTTTCCCTTGAACTGGCCTGATAATGAGAAGAGAGCAGGATAATCATTAATTGTGACAATAATAATTGCTCTTAGTGTGAATGTCTCTTTGCGGAATGCATCGATCATTTTCACACCCACTTCCCATAGTATTTGCATCTCTTGCATTAAGGGCTCTAGAAATACATCCATATCAACTCCAGGTTGTGTAGGTCCAGAAATAAGAATGGTTAGCAAAAGATATTTTCTTTTTTGACACAACCATGAAGGAAGGTTGTATATTGTCATGATCACTGGCCATGTGCTGTGCGTGCTGCTCCTCTCGGAAAATGGATTCATTCCATCGATCTCGAGCAAACCTTACATTTCGTGGATCCTCGGCCAAAGTCCGGATATTTCTTATCGAATTCTTGCCATTGCTTTTGCAATTTGGATGTCGTAACTTTCCATCATCTTTCCTTTCATCGAAGCATGCCGGTCATAAGTTCCGCATCATCGTGGTTTGCAAACAAACACCTCAAACGATCAACCACAGGGAGATACCATATCACCAATGCAGAATTCTTCTCAACGCATAATAGTCCACTTCGATATTGCTAGTGGGCTTTGAACGTTTGTCTTGTTGAGTCTTTGTTTGCGTCTTCTTTCGCTTCCTCCACAAGAAGAAAGCAGAGGCTGCATTCTCTTCCTCTCGATAATCTTTATTCGTCTTGTACCTACTAGCACCACAGTTTGGACAACTGTCTAAGTCTTTATACCGATCACCCCGATATAGAATACAATGATTTCTACATGCGTGGATCTTCTCAACACCCATCATAAGTGGGTGACTAGCTTCTTTGCATAGTATGCGTGTTAGCGGGCACTTTGTTCTCCTTAGGAAAGGTCTCCAAGTACACGCAATAAATCATTGAAACTAGCATCGGACCAACCATATATAGCCCTAATCATCAAAAACTGAAGAACAGCCCGTAGTGTCGACCACTCTTTGGTACAACCTTTCGACTCGTCGTACAAAGGCTCTTCTGCTGCCTTCTTCAAGGCTTCCATTCGCTTCATGAAGAATATTGATGGATCCGCTAACAGTTCATTATTGCCTCTAAGAAATCTGCATCTTCAATGGCATCGGTGTTAACATCTTTGAGTTTCATTAACATCGGACGTATAATTATGAGTTTGATTAACATCGGCATAGCATGATGGGTTTCATTGATATCCGGCATAGCATCACATTCATTGAGATATGGCATTGGACCCTCCACATTGATGTTACTTGCGGTGTTGTGGGTTGTCCGCATATAAGGTGTAGAACTACCCTCACCATGTTTTGTCCAAATCAAGTAGTCCTCCACAAATCCTCTGCGCAAACCGGATGAGAAGTGATTGCTTCCACATTGTCAAATACCACAATATTTTTGATCCCTCAAGCATGGACAATATATGTGCTTCGCCTTTGTTCTCTCGAGCATGTATCTTCACGGCATCAATAAATTTTTGGACCTCCACTACATAAAATGGGTCTAATCTTGATAAGTTGTACATCCATAATGACCTCTCCATATTTATCTGTAATTAGTTAGGAAAATATTGTATGTCACTCTAAAAACAAAACAAAAATAACCCCTCATAACTAAGATTCTATCCTCCATCAATTAAATAGATATGAAAACCTACCTCTTACAGAATTTACAAAATAAAAAATTTAAATAATTATTTAAACTCATTTTTATAATTATAAGAATTAATTAAACGGAGATGGCATCTTGATTAACAAACCCTAAGTATAAGCAAAAATAACAAACCCTAATTAACAAACCCTAAGTACATGAAATACTAACTAACCCTAATTAATAAACCATTAATTACTAACTA
Organism: Miscanthus lutarioriparius; assembly: GCA_904845875.1. NCBI lineage: Eukaryota > Viridiplantae > Streptophyta > Magnoliopsida > Poales > Poaceae > Miscanthus > Miscanthus lutarioriparius. Next base: position 100,513,004 of record CAJGYO010000004.1, on the reverse strand, counting down.
AATTAATTAACTAACCCTAAGTACATGAAATATCTAACCCTAAATAATAAACCATCAATTACTAACAAAAATTATTGAAAAACCTAAGGTACATGAAATAATAACTAACCCAATTTAACAAACCCTAAGTATAGACAATAATAACTAACCCTAATTAACAAAACATTAACTACTAAATTAATTCATAAACCCTAAGTACGTAGATTAAAAAACTAAATTAATTCACAGTTTATAATTACAGGAAATAAGTATAACAATTGACAAGACTTTATAAAGTGTTAATCATTATTCTATTACATAGATCTACTCACAAGAATTCTAAAAAGTATTTATTTTCTATAATCCGAGCAAGATACAATTTACTATGAATTTACAAAAAAAATAGCTAAAACTCTCTCTCTCTTGCCCTAGCTATGAACCCTAACCCTAACCCTAGATTTAGAGCACCTCCAACCAATACAAGAATTGAACCAAAGAATCACTAAAAAAAAATGGCGGCAACGACACTAACTAACCTTTTGGAAGTTTCTCACCAAAGAAATGAAGTTCAAAACCTCCCCCCTTGGAATCGCCACTTCTCTGTCCGCCACTGTGCACACAGCACGCGAGTAACTGTTCTTGTCTGTAGGTGAACGAAGGGAATTTATAGCAGCATTAACACAGCATTAACACAGGCGGTTGGTAAGGAGGACCGCCTGTGTAAAACAATTTACACAGGCGGTATTTACATTGTAAACCGCCTGTGTAAATACACGTATTTACACAGACGGTAGAGATAGGAGGGCCGCCTGTGTAAATTGTTTTACACAGGCGGTTCTCTTGCTGGGCCCACCCTATTTTTTGTACTGGCGTCATTAAATTGTGAACCGCCTGTAAAAAAAACAACGTGCCAGCAAAAATGATTTCTGTAGTAGTGCGCTGAGCCCTCTGATGTGATGGTGTGTTTAGTAGCTTCACATGATCTCATTGAGTTTCAATCCCAGAAGTTCAGCAATGATCTTCATTTTGTTGGTCACAGCCACTGCTACCCGCTGCACGTGCATGTTCAGTCGGTGCATAATTCGTTGTAAATGTGTCCCTCGTTAATCTAGCATCCACCTTAGTGCAACCACTTGTTAAAATATGTTCCCAACTGTCCTCACAAATCCAAAACACCATCCTAATATCCTGAAGGAGTTTACAGAACATGATCCATAAGTTTAGCTTCACTTTTCGTCTTGTATCTATGGTCGCCTCATTGTTGGCAAATTCCAACTATGCCAACCACCACCATTGTTCTTGTGTCTTCATGTTCTATGACCAGAAAAAATATATTCTTGATAGTATCTCACCATACCATCTCACTCTTGCATAGCCATTGCCAAGTATATGATTCCTCTAATCAAGCTTGCATAGTAATCCCATGTGATCTAGCTCTTAAATATTTGTATGCTTACTTCATAATGTCCTACCCATCTTGTATACAATCCTATGATCATTTACCATTCATCTATAAATCCTTATGCTGTCTAAACCTTCCAAGTCAGCCCACATACATCATATCTATTTTACTCCTATCAATTATCATACCTTCCATCTTCTACCTTTGAACTTCCATGCATTTTTAAACTGTAGCTTTGTTTAGTTGTTTTTGCGCTCGATGATCGTAGTTACAAGCCCTACTAGTTTTAAAACTTATATCTTGTTTTATAATGATTGATGTAGTGTTCTAGGTTTGCCTATGAAGCCTATGATGGCTGATTCTATCATTAGAAGAAGCTATGCAAGGATGATCCAGAAAAGTTGGAAAGTTGGATGGCAAGCTTTTGGAAGGCAAGTGTAATATGGGTACCTTGTTATCCAATAACTATATATTCACCTTTCATGTGCATGTGTATAATATGATGAACCTCTAAGGAGATTACCTAGCATCTTTGTACCCTGATTCCTTGTCACCTTGGGTTTATGTATATGGGTAGTTTTGCTTAGCTTGCAATCATCAAACCATATGATATTAATATTGACTAATGGATTATGGAATTAATGATAAAATGACGCTTTTTAGCAACATGAATAGAAGGGGGCTAGAGCATTGCGCCTTTTTGGGTGCTCTAGTCTACCCTCCGTAAGGACTAAATCTTAAAGCGACAACCTAGGACTTACAGTACAGCCACGAGAACTACATGGCTCTAGTCTTAGCTTAGTATCTTGATCTATTCTAGTTCGTCAGCAGCTTACCGAAAGGGCAAGAGGGGGGCACTAGTTGGTACGTTTCTTTTCCTGCCAGGGTGTGTACTATGTGAAGACCATTAGTGCCACTCCTAGAGGAGGGCTGCATACGACTAGATGGCTGAAACCTTAGTGGCTGATACTTATTAGAACGACTGGTGAAAAGCTTCGTAGTGATCCCTGTCGACTTGGAAGTGAGTCAAGAGGTTGGCCGCCTTAGGCAATGGGCACTCATGACTCGTGGTGAAAGTGTACAACCTCTGTAGAGTGTAAAACTAGTATATCAGCTGTGCTCACGGACATGAGTGGCCTGGATCCTTTTCGAGATAGATGGTTCTATGGATGGTTTGGGTGATGATTAATCTTGATGATAATTATACTTTCACCTTGGGAGCTTAAGCATAACCGAGCAACATAGGTTTAATAAATAAAATATGACCAACTAAAAATGCTTACCACAGTTCAGCCGTGTCCAGCCTTTTGATCCTTGTATCCCCTCATGTTATACTTGTTGAGTATGGTGCGCTCACACTTGCTTTACATACAATCAACAAACATCCTGGATGGGTACCAGACAGTGGATTCAAGTGATGAGTTGCAGGAGAAGTTTCAAGAGTACTAGGCGAGTGATCCCTAGTCAACCATCCCTGTGGAGTATGGAGTGCCGAAGAGAAGATATAGAATAGTTTCCACCATGCTTTGTAATAGATGTAAGTCTTGATGTAACTATATTTTGATATATAATAAAGCATTGTTCTTGATATTCTCCATATTTGTCACTATATGTGTTGTGTGGACATCCTGGGCACATATATAGTTAGCGCTTGGTATTCTTTGGAAAATTGGGTGCGACACAACATTTCATCTTGGTGGGAGTGCGAGAGTTTCGAAGGACGTTTTGGCGCCTTGGCGGGAGGCAAAAACTTAGACAAAAGACCTAGGCCAACCGCTTCACTCAAAGTGTGCTACACTTTGAACCTAGACTGCTCCATGGATGCATCTAGCTCCAACTCCTTCCAATGGTCGGCACCATCCCAGGGCACCATCACGAGAAGAACACCGGCTTCCAGCGGAGGAGGCTACAATGGGAGGGGGCTGCCCATCCCGTGCCATGTCGAGAACCACCCCTACGCATACCGGCCACCACTTTTGTGTTGCTGCGGCTTGAAGATGCCTCGGTGGATTTCATGGAGCGATGGAAACCTAGGACATTGGTACCACAGATGCTGTAGGGAAAATAATGTAACTCGATTTCTTTCTTGTTCATTCTGTTTTCGCAATGCAAATGCTAAAATCCCATTGTACTTATGGTAATTTGGTTTTTTGTAGCCTGACTTAGATTGCGGGTTCTTTAAGTGGCACGATCCCTAATATGGTAAAATTCTAAGGACTTTGAATTTGGATTTACGTAACAAGATTTGGGAGCTAAAGGTGGAGGCCAATGTTACAACAAATGAAGAACATCTGTACGAGGAAGAGATTATGCCATAGATTGAAGAAATGGCCAGGGTTCCAACGATGATGATGGAAGATTTTGTTCCTTTGAGAAAGAAATGTGCTTCTTGTTCTTCTTTCATCTATTTTGTACTTACCTTAGTTCTTGGCATGTTCATTGGCAAGTTTCTTAGTTCACCGCAATAGATTCAAGTATCAATTTATGATGTATCGGACTAAAATCTGTCACTTTTGTACAACTATTGTTAAACTAAATGCAAGGTGATTATCCAGGTGTACAATTTATTGAAATGTAAATGCTAGTACATCCAAGTATCAATTGATGTGTCGGATTGAAATCTATCACTATTGTACAACTATTGTTGAACTAAATGCAAGGTGATTAACCAGGTGTTCAATTTATTGAACTATAAATGATAGTAGATCCAAGTATCAATTGATGTGTTGGAGGCATCGTACTTCGTTGGACACTGGGCCCTGGTACAGGGGCAACCAATTTATGAAACTATGTATATACACTCCTATGGTCCTACCACACCCTCCCATCGATTCCCCACTCTGCTCCCTTGCTCTGCTTCACCTTGCTAGCGTCGGACAAAAGGCAGGATCTCGCATGCTCACTGCTCCTTCACCTCAAACCTCACCGGCACACAAATCTTTAGTGCACCGTCCCTGCTTCTCTGCTCCATCCGGATCTAAGGTAACTGCACTAGATCTGCTCCTTCACTAGATTCTAAATTCCTTTGTATTGCACTCTCATGCTGTCTGCTCCTTCACCTCCAACCTAGCTACAGTAATTTTGTTGGATCTGTAGATGAAAATGCATCTTCTCGTTCTGGAGTTTGTGGCCTTGAATATCCATGGAGTGCAGCTTTGTGAGCCTTATTGTCCTCAGTATTGTTTCACTAAATCAGTGCTTTGTGAACCAATGGATATGGACAGGGTTGTAGTGGTCAAGGCTCGAGATGACATGGAGATTGACAACGATCCCATGGAGGTCAACAACGATCCCATGGAGGTTGACTAGGATCTGCAAGGAGAATGATTAATTATGCAACCAATGATGTACATATGAAGGCCTTTTAACTTTTGCATAGTGTCAGCCTAATTAGTATCTGCATTTTAGCTTTTGGCATGTTTGTTAGCTTGGTAGTGTCCACCTACTTATTCGGTATGAATGTATGGAACTCAAGTAGGATTCCTTTCAATCTGAGAGTACTGGCATTATGCTTTCCTTAAGTTTTCTAAGTGCGCAGTTTGGCTTTCTTTCAATGTAAATCTGTGCGCCTTATTATTCACCATCAAACTCAAGTTGGCTTCCTTTCAATCTGAGTACTATAATTGTGCTCTTCTTAGTTTTTGAAGTGCGTAGTTTCACTTTGTTTCAATGCCAAACGTTAAGATTGTGTGCCTTAGTGTTCATCACCGTATCATACGGCGGTCTCCGGGTGGTAATAGGACCCAGCCACCGGTGGTGGTACTGTGTTTTCACCGCCGCTTAGTTACAAAATTTCCAATCCCGCGTTTGAACCCTCCCATGCGGAACTGATGAAAGTTCGATTCCCATGTGGTGTAAAAGTTACGTAGAGAGCAAGCAACCCCTAACCTAACATTCCCCTAACCCCTCCCATCCTCTGCCACTGCCCCCTCCCTCCCCCCCACCACACACATAGCTTTTCTTGTCCTCATTGCTACTATTCGTCATCGCCGCTCCTCCTCATCACCACTACTCAGCTCTAGCTCCGCGCTGGTGCACATCGCTGGCTTACCCACACAGATGCATCGGCACACGAACTATTGCTGTCACCAGCATTGCCACTCGTGCCCACCACCACGAGATCCAAAGGCAAGTGTAATAAGGCCTTACTTGCATCGCCATTCCTTCTCCTCGAAACTCATTTCCTTACTAATGTTTATTGATGCAATTCCATGGTAGGGCGGCCTCATCTCTTTAGTTGGTGGTATCCTTCTAGATGAAGGAGGCCCGCAACATGAGGAACGTAGTGGGCAGCCTCTTAGATGATGTGCTTGCCGACATCTTCAGCTACCTCCCCGCTCGGTCCTTGTGCTGCTGCAAGTGTGTCTAACGCTCTTGGAGGCGTGTCATCTCTGACTCCTATCAATGTAAGAAGCTTTCATAGACTATCGTCGGCTTCTTCTATGGCGGCTAGTGGAAGGGCAATCACCACTTCACCAGTATCACCGGTGAATGACCCTCCTTGTCCTTCTTGCCCTTTCCCCTTAAAAAAGTCCTAGTATCAGATTGTTGTAGCGGCCTCATCCTTTGCTAGTGTGCTGGTCCTGATGAATTACGCCGCTATGTTGTCTGCAATCCGACGGCCGACAAATGGCATGTACTGCCGCGTAGCATGCGTTCTATTGGTTAGGCTCGCTTAGGTTTTGAACCAATGTCCTCACACTTCCATGTAATTGAATTTGTTGAGATGGAGGGTGTGTGCGTAGGTGTGGAGATCTACTCATCTAAAATTGCAGCATGTATCTTTAAGGAATCTGAATGGGGTGAGGGTAGTATTGTTCTACATTCAAAATTGAGAAGTGTTTTTCTTAATGGTTTTATGCACATGGTTGAGTACTCTGCGATAGTTGCTGTGGATATGGAGGGAAAGACATGGAGGATAATTTGTAAACCTGGTGGTGCTGAAATGTCTATCCATCAAGCTCAGGGTCACATGTGTGTGTGTTGTGCTGATTTTCGCAATAGGTCTTGGCTTTTAGTGTGGATACTTGAAGACCATGGTACTGATAACTAGAATTTGAAGCATGTTGTGGACACGGAGGAACTATTTGGACGCATGAATATTAAAGTTAGTTTTGAGCTTTGTGATGAGGAGTACAGAGTGATCACAGTTCACCCGGAATGGAATTTCATTTTCCTTGTTGGGAAGAATAGAACTTTGATTGCATATGACATGGACCGCAGAAAGGTTCATATCATCCATGTCTGTATCATTCGCTTTTGTGGATCAAGAGGGCATTTCCATATGAACAGGCCTTACTATCTTCCTTATGTTCCCTTGTTCATAGAGTCATTAGCAGAACGGTAAAGGTGCATTTCCTACATTTTGTCGTCACGACAGTCTTTGTTTAGGTAGGCAGTTGATTTCATTTTATGTATGTATAGGCCAATTTTGGCATGTTAACGAAAGGAATGGTATGTTCAATATTATTAATTCTGCTGCTTTGTTCAGGTTGTGGATCAGAGATGAATAAGAGGGGTTCCATGGTGCATTGGCTACCAATCCGAAAGATGCACTAATTATATTCATTTTTCCTTGCAAGCAGGAGTGCCACATATAAGGAGCATAGCTATGTTGTTTTGTTAGGTAAGTCTGTATAGATCAGTACCTTTAGTATGCTCTATGTACCACTTGTGTTAGGACATCAGTTGAGAAAGATGTTATGGTAGCGTCCATTGTTATTATAAAAAGTACTCTTGTTTGTGAACATGATTTAAGGATGTAATAATTATATATCTATATGCTTTGTGTTCATCAAGCTATTAAGAGCCCAGCTGAATTAGTAACTATTGTGAAACGGGATGAAATTCAGTTACCATCGCTATAGGTATGATGCGCTAAGAATCAAAAGTATATCACTACCGAATCCTCTACTAACCCGACACCGACTAAACGATCATCAAAGGCGGATCGTGGTGCAAGGCGATGATGACTATGACCTTTGTACTGGTGGATCATACGCTAAAGCGACGGTGGTGTTAACCTCTACACAGGCGTCTCGGCTGTCGAACCGATAGTGAACCTGCACCGCTGACAGTTCGGTCAAAGTACAAGGCGACGGTGCTGGTGACCACTACACAGGCAGTTGATGTGCCCACATGACGTTTTTTATATCCTCGACACAGTCAGATCATTTGCTAATGTGGCGGTGTTAGTGTACATCCATAGTCGGGTCATGCTCCAATGCGACTGAAGTAAGGACCTAATCACGGATGGATCATAAGCCAATCGGCGGTGTTAGTGTACGCTGCAGTCGGTCCCAGATGGCGACGGTGAAGGCTATGACCATCACTGTTGATAGCTTACTGCCGAGGCCGAAATTGGACTACGATGTGGGTTATGACATGGCTGCGAAAGGTGCGAGTGTAGTAGTGCTTGTAAATTTGTAATTCTGCACTGTATGAACTGTGGTATCAACTGAATAATGACAATGTGACAACTTGGTCTTCCTAGACTATGACATTATGATGTAATCTATGGATTTCCCTTCGAGAAAATCATAGATCATTCCAGTTGGTATCAAAGCCATACTTAACCCTAGGATGAGACCCTTAGGACCAACAACTAGTATAGATGCCAAACATCCTGTCTATTGTAGACTATAGGTGCTAACACTTGTTTCCCTTCCCTGCCTTGAGTTCTAATGCTAAGTGACCTTCCCTGTTATGGAAAGTTGACCTTTAGGAAATATTTCCCTTTACCGCCCACGCTAGATCAGTAGTTGTGTGAGACTTTGAAGGCCTAGGAGTCGCCTCAAGTTAACACTATGCATATAGGAGTTGTAATGCTTTTTGATTGCCTAGATCTTGTGTTATTATGTTTCTTGTGCTTCTGAATGTTTGAGTGTAGGCTAGAAAAGCAATTTGGTGTGCTGTATGTGAGGCTCCAAATCTTAGTTATCTTAGTAAGCTAACCTAAGCCGTCCTATGACTAGATAAGTAGCCCCAACAAATTAGAGTTGAGAATATAAAACCGATGCATCATGTCTTTACGAAACCATTTCAAAACTGTTTTTAGCTTCCAACTAAACACATTTTCAAAATTATCCTTCCTTCTTTTGATTGAAAAAGTCCTTTCTTTACCAAAAGCAATTCTATTTCAAAGGAAAATGGTTTCAAAACTAAATTGCGTTTTCAAAATCACCTGATTTGAAATCATTCAAAAAAAGGGGTGTGTTTTGTTTTAGAAAACAAGGACCTTCAAAAGATTTTGTTTTCAAAACTTGCATTGATTCAAACCCTTTTCAAAAATCTGATCTATCCTGGATTTAAAAGTTTTGCAAATGCCCCTCCCCTCATTATTCAAGCAGGATTTCAAAACTAACCATCTTGAAAAGTTTTGGTGTTTGCAAAACATTTTCATCAAAATGGTTTCAAACTCTGCGTACTCACTATTTTGAAACATTTTTGTCCAAAATGCCTGTTTGGAAAAGTTTATAAAATGGTTTGAATTCTAAAACTCCCCTTCAAAAGGCCCAAATGTTCTTGAAAACCATTTTCAAAAGACTTATGGAAAGCAAAAACCTCTTATAAAAGTCTTGATTTTATGAACAGAAATCCTCTTTAAAGCGTTTTCAAAATCTCTTTTGGGAGTATGTTATAGTATAACCAAAATCAAAACCAATGATTTGAGTTTCAAAACAAAAATGGGATACAACCTATTTCAAACATATTTGTGTTGGTTACAAAATCCAAAGGTTGTAACCTTCTTCCTTGCGAGGTTTGCGAAACAAAGGATTTAGCACTATGTTTTCAAAAAAGAGGGCATCTATAAACCATTTATAAAGCCGTTTTCCTCGCCTTATCTAAAAACTCTCCTCGCCCTCTAAGCTTGCGATATCGAGTTGTTGCCGATAACTTATTTGGTAGTGCGTCATGATCATAACCCACGGTGCCGCTACGAAACCTGGGGCCCCATGTGTGATGCATCCACATGGTTTGCTGCCGGGCGTACACTAGTATTGAGGTACATGACTGTGATCGCTCCAAGTGATACCCGCATACCACCGTAATCCCGAGCTTAGCTTTTCCAAAATCTTACTTCAAAAGCAATCACTTGAAAAAAAAAGAGTTTTACCTAAAACAAAGGATGTTTTGGATTTTGAAAAACTCCGTTCAAATACCATATCTTGTTTTAACAAAGACATTTCAAAAAAACCCAAAGCTTTGCCAAAACAAACCCTTGTTCGGAGTAAAAACAACTTTTAAAAAAAGGGGACTTTGAAAAAGTTTTATTCCCTTAACTTCTTTACCATCAAAACTCTTGACCTATTTCAAATGTTTGGAAAACCTTGCTGCTGTTTTAAAATGCTATTTGAAAAGATGTTTCAAACCCTTTGTTTGTGCCCTTAAAAAATTTGAGAAAAGCCCTTTTCTTTCAAAAAGCGTTAAAAAAAGATTTATGAAAACCCATTTTCATAGCTTCTTCAAAATGCTTTGCGAATGGATAAAAGTTTTGGTTTCCCAAAATTCAAAAACTGACTTCAAAAGTGACTTTGTTTTCAAAAGAAAATTATTTCAAGTTGCTTCCCTATCTTGCAAAAAGGGATTTCGTTTCGAGATAAAAACTACTTCCAAAAGTTGTCTTTTGTTCCAAAAACCATTATTCAAAGAAAAAGAAGTTATACCAAATGGCATTAACTTACTTTACAAAATTTTGGTGCATGAAAATGTTTTCAACTAGTATTTAAACTTGCTTCCCAAAAACCTTGGATTACAAAAACAAAATGATTTCAAAATGAATTTTGAACTTGGTTTGCTTGAGTTTCAAAAACTCTTTTAAGATATGGCCATCTTCAAAAAATAAAAACCAATTTGATCAGGGAAAATTGCCTCCCTCCCTTTTATAAAAATAACCTTCTTGGTTCAAAAGGTTTTATGCAAACTGCTTTCAAAAAAGCCCTTCTTTCAAAATCTTTCTTCAAAAAGCTTCTTTGCAAAACCTAATGCATTAATGCTTGAAGAACATCCAGTAAAATCCATTAGCCTTAGATGAACCTATAGAGCCATAGTAACCCTACATCTTAGGGATGAGATTCCAATAACGGGGGTGGAGTGTACCAACCCGAGTTTTCGTGCATCCAAAAATACAAAAATTTTAAAAAATTTCCTACAATGTGTGAAGCATGTAGTCGCTAGGTCAAACCTGAGTCAAACCTAGGAGAGTCTACTAACAGATCATTGCATTCATATAGGATTGATTATAGGAGTGTGTCTTCTTGAGTTGAATTTGAGTTGAGTCTTGTTTGGAGTTTGGAGTGCACAAATCCGTAGCAAAGTTCCTTTCAATCTCTTTTGAATTCTTCTCAATTGCCTTTTGAATTTCTCTCAAATTCCTTAAATAATAAATGGAAACTCCTCTTCTTTCTCTTGGGCCAACCTCCCTCCTTTTCTTCCCTTCCCTCCTCCTGGCCCAGCTGTCAAGCAGCCCAACTGGCCCAATCGGCCACTCACCCCTCTCCGTTCTCTTCCACCCACGCAGCAAGCCCAGCTCGCCACCCCTCACCCTAGGCCCAGCCCCCACCTTTAGCCCAAGGCCCAGGTCGTGCCTCAGCACCCATAGCCTAGGAACGCTTTCACTCCAACCCTAGAAGCCATCGCAACTGCTCTGATGTGGAGGAATCCCACGCCAGCCCCGCAGGCCCGCCTCCACACCACGGCCCACTTACCCCATGAGGCCCAACTCAGGGTCTAGCTGTCGCGCCCCGGCGCCAAAGCCCCATAGCGGAGATATTCCCGAGGCCCGTCGTCGCCATCGCCAGGAACATGTGTGTTCATGCCCTACCTCGACGTCAGCACTCACCACCCCCATGCCTCTCCTCTGCCTCCGGATGGATGCCACATGGCTATGAGTACAGACACCGAGTCCATCCAGCGTCCGCCCGCTCAGGAACCCTAGGCTCCGCCCGTATAAGAGTCGTAGCCGTGGCACCTTTGGAAGCCCTTCCCAGCAGCCGCCACCACCATCCCTCTCCCTTCTTCTTGCTCGCCCTCGGAGATGGCCGCGTCGCCAGTGTTCCTCGCCGGCGTTATCGTGATCCTCCTCGTCCATGAGCCACCACGCCCCTAGCCATGCCTCCACGGCGCCGGTGGCCACTCTGCGTGAGCACGCCGCCGCTCAGGACATCGTCGACCTCGGCCCTATCTTCCATGACATCACGCACGGACCCCGCCATGACCACGCTCTAACCAAGACTGGGCCTTCCTCGACCTCCGCATGCCGTACGTGCCTCATTGCCATTCACGACGTCGCCCAAGCCTCGTGGCCACGCTGACCCATCACCGCCTCGCCAAACCATGGACATGACGCCCTGCACGCCGTCACGCTTAACCTCTCCATTAGGCCGAACCATGACCATGCCACCAACTAGGAGCCCCCGTCATCCTCGTCGCGCCATGCTGATCTGGGATGGTCTGCTCTACCTCCTCACGCCGCTTCATCGTCGAGCCTCAGCTCTGCTGCAACCACGTCGGGTGCGACGCAGTCGACTACGACAACCACACCCTGCCTCGCTATGACACCGGCGACCATGCGACCTCGTCTTGCCTCCACCAGCAACCCCATGTTGCCAACCCAAGCCCCAAGGCGTGTGTTTCCCTACATGAGCCGCCACTAGGACCCTACCTCTATGTCCATGTCCCCATCGAAGCACGCCACCACCTTGACGGCACCCCTGCTCGCTACTGCTGAGAGATGGAGCTGTTGTCTATGCTAGCCACCTTGACGAGCTTCCTACCAGCACCACCTCACCGCGACACCCAAGAGCCGCACCCAAGAGTGACATAGTCACGACATTGACCCTATACCTCACCGTCGATCGGCTCCCCTTCATCCCGGGTGGGCCCTGATCCCGAAGCTCACTATTTTCCTTGGATCCCGCTGCTGCTCCTAACCACCCACTGCTGCGAGCTCAAGCTATAGCCCTGCAGCACACTAGAGCCATGCCAAGCTAGCCATGACCGCATCATCAACCCACATCACCCTGCCTTCATCGCAACGAGCCTGCGCCCAAGGCCACATCTTCTAGTTCCTAGACACCACTTCATTGGGGAGTAGTAGCTATCGCTGGAAGCCTGTACCAACAGAGCCACGTCGATGCACCCATGCTGCAGAACCTAGTGCCGGAGCCACTGGACCTGGGATGCTACTACCATCGGAGTGCTAGACCTACAGGAGCACCGCAAGACCCCTAAGACTGCACCTTTGGCTCCAACCCTCCGCCCTTGCTAAGCTGCAACAGCCCTTCATCCACAACAAGGTCGAACCCTAGTCGACGCCTTTCCTGACGCCAAGGAAAACCCCATCTTTTGCTCCTTCATACACTTGATATCTATGCCTGGCTGTATTGTGCCTTCATGCTGGTCTATCTCTTATGCTATGGTGTCTATCTCTTGTGTGATGGATATGTGCTACTCCATTTTGGGGTTTGTGTCATTGGTTCGTTTGTGTGTTGTTTGTTGTTGTCTGAGGACTGCGCCTTCGAGCCGGTCAAGGGATCGTACCTTGTTTGAACGTTTCAGTCATGGGTTCGTCCCGCTGTGGCCATTATGTCGAGCGTAACTTGACCCCTTGTTTTAGTTGGCTTTGTAGTGCCGTGATCATTGGCCCCTCCTCTGGCTCTAGGACATGGCCACCATGGGATCAATATCGGTGCGCTTCCTACCCACACACGATGAGCCCATCATGACCTAGTCTATACGAGATGAACTAGGGAACGACCATCGCGGGATTTACGGAAGCAAACTAGGGGATTGCTCTTTTGCCTTGTTTGTCGCTCTGTTGCAGTAGTTGCATCGGGGATAACATTGGTTGAATCAGAACCCGTTGGAGGAAGGACATGTGGACGGCAATAGGACTCAGAGGCAATGTTTTCTTAAACGGTAACCGGTCTTTACACGGTTGCCCTTCGTTTAGCATTTAGGCTGTTTACACGGTGTTTAAACGAAGTTAAACGGTCTAAACGGTTTTGTACTTTTTAAAAAAAATACATATAATTATATATGTGCATGTAAAAAAATCAAGTATTCTAGCATTTATACATATTTATCCGAGTAAAAATCAATTATTTTGGTATGTATATATATTTATGCATGTGAAAAGAACCAAATATAGATATTTATGCATGTAATATATCAAGTGAACACATTTATAAATATAGTAAACTTAACTATACAAATTTATCCATACAAAACTGAACTAGATTTACCTCGTGTTCGCCTAAACGGCTGTTTAAACAGCTGTTTAGCCCGTTTAATGTTTTTTATCTTCGTTCCGTTTAGGCCGTTTAGGCCGTTTTATCCCATTTTTTTTACCGTTTAAACGGTCAACCGTTTAATTTCTGTTTACCCCCTAAACAAAACAGTTTACCACCATTTACCATTTACTGGCCGTTTAATCCGTTTAGGCGAACACTGCTTGGAGGAGAACGGCAACGAGTACACTAAGGATCTCGGAGTTGATCAGTCAACAGGTGCCACATCCCACCTAACCTCGTAGAATCCTATTAGACATGCAATAATATAGCTGCTAGTGCTTTTATTTTCATGCAAATGAACTATGATAGGTTGCATGGTAGAATTGCTTGAAGCCATTACCTTGATGCAACCTTTACCCCTGCACACCCGTTGATAGGCTAGACGCTCGCTTACTACTTACTGCTTATTTCTACTACGCATTATATCCGTGATGTGATGCTTGGTGGAGGATTGTTTGTGAGTGGCTAAGGCACATGGTGCAGCTAAAACTAGTGATAGCTTGGGGAGATCTTGGGGTGCGTTTTGGGTGTGTGGTGAGGGTTGAGTAGACCGGATAGGATTCTACTAGGAGTCCTTAGGATGAGTCTTGCCAGCAGGGTGTGACCTGAGCATCCTCTATGATGACCTTGAGGGCCCGGTACTACGTCTCATAGTCTCAGCATGCCGGTGGACTTCGGGGTGACTTAGGGTTGAGTGGCAGGGTGGCATCGTACCGGTTTGGAGGTAGCTCGGTATTAGCCTAGACGGTGGCCACCGTCGATGATGGTGACCTTGTGGTTCCAGGTGTACATGCTCTGTAATGTTGATCGATCTATACGTATAGCCGTGTCCACAGATATGGACATTCCTATGACCTACGCTTCCCTTGATTAGTGAGTGGAGTCCTTTCATCTCTTCCCCCTAGGTTGTTGTTGGTTTTCGGCGTTGGCCATTGAGGCAAGGCACGAGAGGGAGTTGTCCTTGCCACCTAGAGTGAGAGTGTGGTGAGATGTGTGTGATGGGATGGGTGAACGTGTGGATGAGATGAGTTAAAACTTGATGAACTACCATAAATAGGCCTTTTGCTCTACCCTTGCATTACACTTACCACAAAGCAAACGCAAAGCATAGGGTGGGAGCCAGTGGCCAGTACAAATCGTACTGAAAGATATTTGGCAGGTTCGGATGTCATCTACGATGACGACAATAGAGAATAGAAGTATTAGGTGGTCTTGTTCCTGCGCTCAAGTTTGGTTGAGGAGATGAACTCTACGCCCGCTGATGCTCTACGTCTACTCTGATGATTGCCTATGAAGGAGGAGCCTTCACCCGCTAAGGCGCTACGTCTACTTTGATAATGTTCTATGTGTGTCTCCGCTAGTATACGATGTACTTAGGTGTGTTACCAAGTGTTGTAATACCTTGTAAACTTGTAATTCCGCAATGTATGAACTATGGTATCAACTGAATAATGATAATGTGACAGCTTGGTCTTACTGAACTATCAAATTATGATGTAATTTGTGGATTTCCCTTCTAGGAAATTGTGGATCATTTCACTAATGCTATTAGTACACCAATGGGGATAAATGGAAACTTAGATAGTGATGCTAGTGGCAACATGGTGGATCAAAAGATGTATCAGTCTGTGATTGAAAGCCTACTCTATGTGACCGCATCAAGGCCAGATGTGATGTTTAGGGTATGCATGTGTGCTAGATTTCAAGCCTCACCAAGAGAGAGTCATTTGATGGCAACAAAGAGAATATTTAGGTACTTGAAGCATACACAAAATGTTGGATTGTGGTATCCCAAAGGAGCTAGATTTGAGTTGATTGATTATTCAGACTCCGATTATGTGGGATGCAAAGTTGAAAGAAAGAGCACATCAGGCACATGTCAATTGTTGGGAAGATCACTTGTGTCTTGGTCATCAGAGAAGCAAAATGGTGTAGCACTTTCAACCACCAAAGCAGAGTATATTTCGGCCGGTAGTTGTACTCAATTACTTTGGATGAACGCTACTTTGAGTGACTTTTGAATCAAATTTAAGTAATTTCCATTGCTATGTGACAATGAGAGTGCCGTGAAGCTCACCAACAACCCGATTCAACATTCAAGAACAAAGTACATAGATGTCCGCCATCATTTCATAAGAGATCATCAACAAAAAGGGGACATTTGCATTGAGAGTGTGGGCACCGATGATCAACTTGCCGATATTTTCACCAAGCCACTTGATGAGAAGAGGTTTTGCAAGCTAAGGAATGAATTGAACATACTTGACTTCTCAAATATGTGTTGATGCACCCCCATTGTATGACATGCCTCTCCTTCAAGCAAAGCAAGGTAAATTTGATTGACATGTCATTCATCCTTTACTAAGGACTTGTTTAGTGCATCTAGTCATTCCTATCATGTCTTAGGCTCATTCATGAAAATCAAATGGATTTGATGCTTGTATGGTACCACTATTGCTTCTATGTTTGAAATGATCTAGTGGTAGCATATGACATGTTTGTGGGCTTGTGAACCTAGTGTTTAATCTATAAAATGAGCTATAAATGTTTAATTCAATATTGTCAAGATAACCCTTGAAATGAGGTGTGAAGAAGCTTGCCATTAGATCAAACTAAGTTAAATATCTTTTGCAAGTGATCTAGGTTGAACCAAATTTGGGAAAATGATCCTCACTTAACATGGTTTCACCCCAACCTATCTAAAATTTGAGCTCACCTTTTTTGGTCTTTGATGACAAAGGGGGAGAAGTAATTCACAAAGATAAGGGGAGAAATGCAAAGATAAGATAGGATTAACAATCTAAGGGGATTAATTAAAATTTGAAGCACACAAGTAGGGGAGCAAGCTCATAAACTTGTTTGATGCATTTGAATGTGCATTACATAAGTTTGCTTGCATGGCACAAGTTTCTAATTCTATATCCATGCTTGTGTGTTGTATGCTAGTGGTAGGATTGATTGATGAAATTAAAAAATAGTATGCATAGGATGATAGTTAGATGTGCCTTGCTTGCTTTACAAGTGGAACTAGAGCTTTGCTTATAATGTTGATCTCATGAGGTATCTAGTGTTTGTGTTTTTGCAAGTGCAATCTAACTAACCATGGTGCTAAGGATGGTATTTTTGGCAACTCCGATTGGTATCACGCTTCAAAGGTCCATTGTTTACACCTTAGCATCATTTGGTAGCCATTACTCTCCCACACTTTCTAATCCATGCATATGTGCAAGCTTTCAAATCCAAACTCTTAGAACATATGTAGGGAGAGCTAATGCTACCAATTTGGATTTATGAAACTTATCCATATCCTTTACATATGGTAAAATCTTTGGGTAAGCAACATGGATCCAAAAAGATTTCATTGAATATCTTTATGAAAAGGTTATCATTAATTACCAAAAAGGAGGAGATTGAAATCCCTAGTTTGGTTTTGGATAATTGATGAAACCTAAGTACTAACCTATGTCATCTAGTGTGATCATGAGCTAGGTTGGTACACCCAAGTGTGGAGCATGGTGTCACTCAAGTGATGGTGATGATCTCATGAGATGGTGAGATGGCCACATGTGATGATGATCAAGTGCTTCAACTTGAAAGGAAGAAAGAGAAAAACAAAACCCTATGGAGATCATCGTAAAGGTATAAATAGGAATTTTATTTTGGTAATCAAGACACTATAGAGAGTGTGATCACGTTTAGGATAGATAGCCGTACTATTAAGAGGGGATCTCTACTCGACAATTCGGTCATCTAGTGCCACTAGGTGTTGGACTTCATGCATTGCATTTAGGCCTAGTGCGCAATCGGAGAGCAAGCGAAAATATTTATTGAAAATGTTTTTGGGAAATGCTAACATTGGCTCTAACATGTTTTGAAAAAACACTTTGAGAGTTAGCATTGCTTGCGGTGAGTTTCTCGAGTTGTCGTGGATCGAATCAAGTCAAAGTTTGCAACTGGAAGAGAAAGTTGTGGTGTCTAGATGGCACTGTCACACCCTGTCCGGTGCACCGCCACCCCTAGGGTGGTGCCTGCTTGGACATAGTTTAAGCAGAGGCTGTCGGGGTGGTCACTAGATGTGTCGGTGTACACCGTCAGGTGCACGATGATGCACCATCATAGGGTGTCCGGTGCCACCGTCCCTTTTCACCCGAGAGCAGCCAAAGCTAGGTTGGTCACCGCCTGGGCACCATCGTGCCTAGGGTGATGCACCGCCTATTTGTCTAGAGAGTGGGGTTTTCGGGACTTGGCTAGGATGGTCATTGCCACCCCCATGGCAGTGCCACCGCTATGCCTTGTCCAGTGACCAATGTGAAAGTGACCATTGGGGCACCGCCGGTTCCTGTCCGGTGCCGCCGCCACCTGTTCGGTGCCCCCGCGCAGAGCATCCCAAGGGGTATAACGGCTCTATTTGCTTGTGTGGCTATAAATAGAGGGTGTGGCCGGCCATGGCCACCCTCTTGGCACCTCATACACTTGTGCACGCCCTTTGGGAGCTGAGCAAACACAATCCACTCACTTGCACACTTGATTTCATCATTTGAGTGAGATTGGAGAGCCTCTAATGCATTGCATTGGGTTGCATCATCTTGTGGCACTAGTTGGGTGCTTTGGGTTGGTCGTGATCTTGTTACTCTTGGTGTTTGCCGACACCTAGATGGCCTAGTGATTAGAGGATCGTTGAGCGGAGTTGGTGATTGTCTCTGACTCCGATCGGTTGCTTGTGAGGGGTTCTTGACCTTTCCCCAGCGGAGAGCCAGAAGGTACTCTATTCAATTGCTCGTGTCATTGAGCTACCTCACTTGTGGGTAGGTTCTTGCGGTGCCCAAGTGTTGGGCTCGGTTTGTGAAACTCCTATTAGCCGTCGAACCACCAAGTGTTGGTTGACACAACGGGGACTAGCGTGCCGGCAAGCACGTGAACCTCGAGAGAAAAATCGTGTATCTTGTCTCTTTGGATATCTCCAGGTGTTCATTGGTATTCATATTGATTGATTGAGTGCTTGCCTCGGACGGTATAATCACCCTACCTCTTTCCCTTACACTACTTTATTTCATACTTGTTGTAGAGGTAGTAGTGTAGTGTAGCTCTCTTGCTAGCTAGTTGTGTAGCTTAGTGTATTTAGTTGTTCCAGTTACCTAGTCACTAGTGTAGAATTAGTGACATAGCCTTGTGTGATCTAGATACATTAATCAACTAGAATTATTGGTGTAGGTGGCTTGCAACTCTTGTAGAGCTAGAGCAAAATTGCATTTCGTAATTTAGGTTACTAGCCACTTGCTCTAGTGTATTTGTAGAGATTTTTATAGGCTATTCACCCCCTCTACCCCCTCTAGCCATTTAGGACCTTTCACCAGGGCAATTGGCAATGGTTAGAGATTGGGGAATCAGGATTGGAGAATTGATTCACACTCATGACTTCCTCAGCCGCATGGTTGGGGGTCGTCGTATTGGGGTCGGGTTGTTGGGAGCAGAGCTTGAGGGCGCCAAGAGCCTGGGCGAAGGGGGTGGAGAGGCCTCATGGGTCCAATGGCCCGGCCTTTGAGAGGTAGTGAGCTTGGGAGCCAAGCCGATTTGATCGTTGTGGGCTAGAATCAGCGAAAATACCACATAATACTTGATTATATATTTATATATGTAAGTATACATACTATATACTAAAGAATGCATAAAAAGTTAGGTACTCCTGGGAACACCCCGGAATATCCCTGGAATTGAAGCCTATTTTTCCACCAGTAGTAGTACAAGGGCATTTTTTGTGTAGTGTTAATTCTAGTTATTGATGCATTCTCAAAACAAGGCTTAGCTTTTTTTTAGGGGTTTTGCTTTATTTTCTGTTTATAAAAGTAAGTGCGACTGTGCGAGAGAAGAATTCTTTTATGTATAATTAATTAATTAATAAGGAGTAGCTTTTGTGGTGAAGGATATATATAATTACATGGATTCACCACTCAGCGTCGTCTCTGACGCGGATCTGAGACACGTCTAGTGCGACAACCTCCAGAATCCTAGCAAATCTCCAGAGTAGCGATGAAAACGGACAGGATATGGACGAATATCATTGATATTATATTTGTTTTTGTATTTCTATCTGGATTTGGATTCGAATACGGATAGTATCAGCTACGTCGAATAGGATACGATTGGGTATCAACATCATAAATATGTGATTTTAGTATTCGAATACGGATATGGTATCGAATGTTAAACCTCCATACTCGAATACGAATAGATCTGAACTTCTCTAAACAGATTCGGTCTCAAATACGGTCGAAAATTATTCTTACGGTTTTTACCCCTGCTCCAGAGCATAGCTTAGCTATTCAGTGAGTACAGCTCTATTTGTGTGGTGTTCAGTCGTACGGAAAAGCTTATTCTCTTCAGCCACAGTCACAAGTATTCAGTCGTACGGAAAAGCTTATTCTCTCAGCGCCACAGTCACAGGTAGGCCAAGCCACTGATAAGTGCTACCACTCCTTTATTATTATTTATTAATTCAACCCGTGTGTTCTGTGCTAACCTCGTACAGTGCAATGTCATTCATCCGTCCTTTTCGTACTGTTGGCGTGTCTCCAATATTTTGTCCACTGCCGAACCGTGGGAGTACAGTACGACGTTATTCATCCGTCCTTTTCAAAGTTTAATCTAATACTATGTACAGTTAAAAGTATTATTATGTATGACATAAATAAGTATATTATAAAAATATATCTCATGACAAATTAAAATACTTATTTGATATCATAAATATTTATAATTTTTAAATATATTTAGTTGAATTTGGGATTATTTAACTAGCTACTGTGTTGGAATTATATATTTTTTCGGATGGAGGAAGTAGTTAGTAGTACTTGTTTTGAAGAAAAGGCTGCTCCTACAAATATATTATTTACCATACATACAGTGAACTTCATTTTCTGTTTATATATACATATAAACCATGGACAATATTAAATCGTGTTATTTCAGATAGTTACAAGCTAGTTACAACTTCTCGCATACTGCACGATCTACAAAGGTCCCTTTAGTTTTCTGGAACAGGAAACACACATGAGCAACATAGGATATGAGCTCCACTGAACCGGATCGAAACAACTACAGCCCTGTCATCAATGCTTAATAAACTAAGTAATGCAGAGTTGTTTTCTGGAACAGATATACTCCATCGCAGTGGCCTGCTATGCTGCTTATCCGTCCGTCGACGCACCCGCACCTGACCACACCATGCGCCCTTGGCTAGGGTTATGGCGAGGACCTTGCAGGCGTCAGTAAATTCAGCACCCTCTCTCTCTCACTCTTCCTCTCTTCTTTTCCAACTCCGACGGGCATAGAAGGGGTTCGGGGGAGGAAAGACGATCAAGCGGTGGGGACGGCGGCTGGGGGGTTTAGGGGCCCTGGCGACCATGGAGGTGGCCGGGCCAAGTCGGGACGGGCAGTGCGGAGCCAGGATTTCAAATTGGGATATTTCCACTTCCTTGTCTTTGCTGTTCTATCCCACAAGGTCCTCAAATTAAATCTAACTGATTTCTTCTTCATTTTGCAAACCAATAGCGATACTATTACTGCAATAGATAATAGCCCTATAAATCAGTAAACTCTAAACTTCTAATTGAACAACCAAGAATTGGAGTACGGAGAGTGGAGAATGGAGACCTGCAGCCTGGTGCGTAGAGTCATGGCCATCAGGTCTAGCCGGCAGCCGGCCTTGGATCTGGCCACTAGCAGCAGCGGCGCGGGTGCGCTGCTAGCCCCAGCACCTGCTGCCCGGTGACCCAGCCACTAGCCACTCTATTGCTGCCGCGCTAGCTGGCTGGCTGCGGTGCTGCCTTGCTCGGGCACCACCCCTGTGCTCGTCGCCGCAGCCTAGGGTTAGTGCCAATGTAACCTAGGGTTAGTGCCGCCAACACCTGTTCCGTTCCGTGACCGAGACTGAGACGTGAGAGGTAGAGAGTATGCGACATTGAGGTGCCGAGGGGTCGGGGGCATGGGATGGAGGGTGACAGGCCAGGAAGGACTGAAATGGCTGAGGTGGACTGGCCTGGGGAGGTGGGCAATTTGGAAGCAAGGCCGAAGGCTAGTTTTTTACCTGTTTTGGGCTAAAATGCGCGAAATACTACAGAATATATAACATTATATATTTAATTTATATATACACGTATATACACATATTTGCGTACAAGTGTACCAAATTAGTTCGGTATTCCTAGGAATACAGGGGAATACCCTTAAATCCGCCCATGGGGGCGGGGGAGCTCCATGGCCTGAGCTCGCCGTGGAAGAAAAAGGGGAAGGGGAAGAAGACTGCCCGAGCGGGTGCACTAGGGTCTTGCTAGAGCTCTGCAGTTGTAGAGCTCCAGCGAAACCCTAGCGCGCCGCGGCATGGTGTGCGGCGGCAGGGGTAAGGACGTGGTGGAGGAGGGGCGCTAGAGAGGGACAAGATGACGGCCGCGCGCGCGAGAAAGAAGACGACCGCTGTGCGAGAGGAGCCGTGAGATTGGGATGGTGACTAATGGTTAAGCAAACCATGAAATAGAGACAGACCCTTTCTTTAAATATACAGAGTCTAGTAGCCAACCAAGTTTCTTTCGTTTATATCGACACTACACACTGTGTATATACTCCTAAAGCGATAATGGTAGTGGTACAAATATATAGTAATTAACCACATGATGCATTCATGACAAGCATATTATTCCATTAGTTAATAATGTACTCCTAAGATATAGACAGTGTGTATCTTTTGCTGTGTACGTACACAGCAAAAGATCCATATGAACGAAGCTTCATTGGGGCAAGATACAAGATATGTGAAGGAAGAAGCCAAGGAATGAGTGTGAACCTCTTTGCCTCTTTCCGACTCTCCCACACAGACGAAGCTCGACGTCTAGAGTCGAAGCTCGAGGTCTATCTCCTCGCCGGCGCTGGAGGATGCGGTGTTGGTGTCGGCGCTCTGAGGTGGGGCGGCAGAGGTGTGGGAGGTCCTTCTCCAGATGCGCTTGTCGTCCACAGTGTCGTTGTCGGGCTTGGCGCAGGGGTCATAGGGTGCCGCTGCCGCCGGGAGCACCACGTGGTCCATGTAGTAAGGCGGTGCCCCACCGTCGTCAGGCCTCTCGAGCTTGATGCTGGTGGCGGTGCCGCCGTGCGAGGAGATCGGGACGCACATGGAAGCGTCGGTGGTGCTTCTGTTGCGGCGGCGGCCGAGACAGTCCGGCCGCGCCGCTGCGGCGTGGTGGTCGTCGTAGACGTGAGGATTCCAGCTGGCGGCGCGCTCTTTCTTGTGCGCGTTCTGGTGGCCGCCGAGCGCCTGCGACTTGGGGAACTTCTTGTTGCAGAAGAGGCACGGGAACAGGCGCACCTGCTTCCCGCCGACGGACCTCGTCGGCGCCGCCACTTCGTCCGTCTCCTTGCCGCGTGCCGCCGGCGGCGCCAGGTCCAGCGAGAGGTTCACCGATGGTGCTTGCGATGGCGGTGACGAGCGCTCCTGCTCCATTTGCAAACTGCAAATGCAAACAGCGCGCTGCCGACTCCCGTGCTAGCTGTTCCAAGAAGTACTTGGCGAGAAAATATATAAATTGTCAGTTTCCGACAAATAGTGCCATGTTTCGCTAAAATTAGAGACGGCGAAGACGATTCTATGTACAGAAATGGGAGGAGCTAGCAGGACGAATGCGAGAGAAGCACGGAGGATCTAGGACGATGAATTGGAGAGAAGCATTTTTGTTGACGCTGTGGGTCGTAGTAGTACTTGAGGTGGGGTGATAAGCATCGAGTCCTTTCAACAGCAAAGGAACATAATAATTGGAAATTTGGAATAGCAAGCTCCCCTAAGGCAAAAAAAAAAAAAAACTGAGCACCTACATATATATATAGGGCGAAGAGCAATACTGTAGTATTATCTCCGTTAACTGTTAGTATATTATTTCATTAGCGCATGCATGTATATATACATATATGGGTGATATTGATAATCAATTACCAGTATTGGGAGGATAATTGGATGGGAGACAAGCCTTTTAGTGAGGTTTATCCTAATCTCTATAGAATAGCAAGAATAAAAGGTAATACGGTGGCAAATGTCCTATGGACTGCACCACTTAATGTGTCTTTCAGACGAGATTTAGCAAAGGACAATATTTCTTCTTGGTATGAGCTAGTGTCTAAAATTGTCTTGGTCAACCTCATAAATGGTAATGATGTGTTTCGATGGAACCTTAATAAGAATGACAAGTTCACAGTCCGATCTATGTATAGGTTCATGATTTGGCAATGACTTCTCCCAGAAAAAAAACCCTCTCTTAAGGGTACCATTGAAAAATTATGGTTTTCCTTTGGTACATGCAAAAGGGAGTTACTCTTACTAAAGACAACATAGCAAAAAGGAATTGGCAACAAAGTAAAGTGTAGTTTCTGTAGCTCTTTAGAGACCATTC
The DNA here is from genome assembly GCA_904845875.1 of Miscanthus lutarioriparius. Classification (NCBI taxonomy): domain Eukaryota; kingdom Viridiplantae; phylum Streptophyta; class Magnoliopsida; order Poales; family Poaceae; genus Miscanthus; species Miscanthus lutarioriparius. Next base: position 100,488,903 of record CAJGYO010000004.1, on the reverse strand, counting down.
AAAACCTGTTCTTTGACTGCAACTTTGTGAGGTTTGTTTGGAATTCGGTGCTGTTCACCCCTCTGTTAGGTACTCAACAGTGGAAAAGAAGGCTGCCACACCCTTTCTTTTGAAGAAAAAGAAGAATGCCAAAGTGGTGGCCATCAAGGTTGACAATAACGCCAATAGGAAGTGGAGCAAACCAATTTGGGTGCCTTGGGACATCATCTCAACCTTGAAGGTCACCAAAAATGTTTGGGTCCCGAAGGGGAAGTGAAAAGTCTGGTAGACTTCAGGGAATTTGGAGACTTGGCAAAAGTTTGGATGCATATTGTGGAGTGCATCAAATTAGCTGATGCCATTGCCAAGTAGGCTATTGAAGACATTAGATCTAACTTCCCCTTCCCATATTGGGTAACTAGATTTAAATTCTTGCAATTTCAGTTAACATCTAGTTCGTTTTATGCCTAGGTTTGCATATGCAAGTTTAAATTCTTGTTTTTCATATATATACTAGGTAAATTGTATGGTAGGATTGCTCGTGCTTCACTCATACACATGAGCAAACCTACATGGTTTAAAATTTTTAATTTGGAGCACGACACATAGCTCTTGCTTATAGTTGGTTTTATCTTATATGTGCCAAAATCCAAACTATATATAACTTTCCCAAATATCAGCCATAAAAAGTACTCAGCTTCACATAATATCATCTTACAAGTGATATTTTTACCTTAAAAGTCTAGTGCATGTCTCCTACAAGTATTCAACACTTGTATGCAAACTTTTAGGGGGAGGTTAGTCTGCAAGTTGGTATCTTTGAGACTAACACCATTTAAAGCTTATCATGTGTGTAGTAGTCTCATTGTAAGGAAAATGGAGTTCCCGGAGTTAAGGATGGATATTAATATTACAAGTGGTATTTCATATCCTTCAAGTTGTATGACATACCCTACAAATCAGTATCAAACTTTTCTATTTCAATTGGAATCTTTTATATGCTTTCTCCATGCATTATATGCAGATTAAACTCCTTTGTACTTTAAATAGTTGGTTATGCATATGTTTCGCCTTCCACCATATATATGCATCCAAGCAAGTAGAATGAATTTAGATTGCATTTTACGTTTGGTATCTTTTATCTGCTTGCTTTGGTCGTATTATCATCAATCACGAAAAATGGGAAGATTGTAAGGAAAATGGTACCAGACATGGACCATTATATGATTTTGGTGTTTGATGAACATGACCATTTGACTAATATCGTTTGCTAGTATACAAGGTATAGTTCAATTGGATGCTAGGTTGGCTTGGACTTAGGCAACATGAAGATCGGAGTGATCAACGCCTCAACATGGACGCAAAGATGCAAAGAAGTAGAGCAGAGTGAAGCATGCACTAGATAAGTCCAGTGTTGCCTCTATAAGGGCACCGGAGAAAAGGGTCAAGCAAACCCTAGGACCTGGTGTACAGACAACATTAAAAATTTCTTGTGACTGTGACTACAGGAGCACTGGATAAGCATTAACACAGTGGAAACATCATCATCGGAGTGACGCACTAGAGAAGAAGTGTCACCACTCACCAGAGAGGTTCCAGAGAAGAAAAAGGAGCACCGGAATTGTCCTGTGCGGAGCACCGGATATAGGATCTTTTTCGGTGAAGTTCCAGAGAAGAACATAGAAGATCAGACCGCATTGGAATTATCCGATGAAGGGCATTGAAGAAAGCACCAGACAGGAACAATGTCCAAAAGTAGGCTGATCCAACGGTAAAAATCAAGCAGCTAACTGACATGGCGCCATCGGAATTCTCCGGTGGTGGCACCGAAATATCCAATGCTCTGCAGAAAGCTGTAGTTTGCCTTCAATTGAGTGTTGGGGCTATAAATACCCGACCCAATCAGCCATTTAAGGTGTGTAGGAGCTAAGGATCATACGAAGGGAGTTATTGCTCCCCTCTAGTGATCTTGAAACAAATAGTGCTTAAGGAAATACTCCATGATTAGCATAATGCTTTGCGGGAGGTGCTTAGGTTCGCTAGACCACCGCTTGTGCCCTCATTCTAGGTTTAGGTATAGTGTTTAGTGAGGTTTGCATCCACTCGGTGCTTGCATGCACCATTGTTGTACTCAGGGCCAGGGGCTTATAGTCTAGTGAAACCACACCAACCGTACTTGTGGTTTGGCCGCCCACCGTGTACCGGAGGGAATGAGGTCCCCATCAGTTTGTCTAGAAGCTCGATAGTGAAGATGGCGAGGAGCGATTCGGGAGAAGGCCTAACTAAAACCCACTTGCGCATGGGGAAGGCCAAAATTGATGCATAATTTGCCTACTTAATAATTTCTACATTAGAATATGCCTTAATTATCTTTGTTAATATTTTCTAGATTAGAATATACCATAATCACTAGTACACAAATTCTTTTGCGCAGTGTTGGAAAAAATGAATTTCCAACAGTAGAAAAATGGTTCTCCAGTAGGTGACACAAGGAAGAACTAACGGAGGCCTTCGCCCGGCTGAATGCCCTGGGCGAAGGTGTGAAAGGTGCAAAGTGAGCCCAAGCCTGATTAGGGTTTCATAAATATATTCAACCACCTCCCTTTGTACAGAGCTTGAGTTCCCCTTTTATAGGAAACTGCTTACACTACCGGAAACGTCAAATTTGCCGAGTGTTTTTAGGTTTGCCGAGTGTATTCCCTCAGGCACTCGGCGAACAAGTTCTTTGCCGAGTGCTGCGCTAAAAACACTCAGCAAAAAAACACTTGGCAAAGAGGAGGTTTGCCGAGTGTCAAAAAAACACTCGACAAAGAGAGGGTTTGCCGAGTGTTTTATTTTTTGCACTCGGCAAAGAAATAAAACCTTTTTTCTAGGAAAGAAGGAGAAGAAAAAAAATGAAAAAAACTTTACCGAGTGCCCAGATCTAGGACACTCGACAAAGAAAAAAACCACGTTAATTAACGCGCACCCGCGCCCTCTCTCCTCCTCCCTCCCTAGATCCACCCGCACCCCCTCTCTCCTCCTCCCTCCATAGAACTGCCGGCCCCCTCTCTCTCCTCCTCCCTCCCAGTGGATCTCCAGCGCCGCTGTGCCCGCGCCCTCTTTCCTCCCCCTCCCCAGATTCGCCCGCACCCTCTCTCTCCTCCTCCCTCCCTAGATCCGCCCGCCCCCTCTATCTCATCCTCCCTCCCAGCGGATCTCCGACGCCACCGCGCCTGCACCCTCTCTCCTCCTCCCTCCCTAGATCCGCCCGCACCCTCCCTCTCCTCCTCCCTCCCAAGATCCGCCCGCCCGCACCCTCTCCTCCCCCTTCTTCTTCCCTGGCGGGCGCCCCTCCCCTCCCTTCTTCCCCCGCCGGCGTGGAGGGCCAAGGCGAGCTCTAGGCCAACGAATCCACGACAGGTGGTCCTCGCGATGGCGGCACGCGTCGGATCCGACTGCTGGGGCTCAGATCCGGCGACGATGGGGTTTCGGCGGCCGGCATCGGTCCGAGGTAGGTTAGCTCTCCCCATCTCCCTCTCTTTTCCTCTCTTCATCTCCCTCACTCTCTCCCTCGCCGGTGATCAGATCCACGGCGGCGGCGGGCGGATCCAACAGGGAGCAGCAGCATGGAGGCGGCGGATCCAGTGGAGAGGTGACCTCAGATGGCGGATCCGGAGGGCGGCGTGGTGGTGGCCGGCGGCTGTGGTGGTGGTGGTGGCTGGCAACTTGTTTTTTTTATTTTTTCCCAAAAAATATTTGTCGAGTGTTTTTTGGGGACTCGGCATAGTCTTTGCCGAGTGCCCGACGTTTGACACTCGGCAAACAGCTCTTTGCCGATAAAATCTTTGTCGAGTGTAACACTCGGCAAATGTTTTGCCGAGTGTTTTTGGGGGTGGCACTCGGCAAAGCTCCTATATCTGGTAGTGTTACTAAGGCTACTCTTTACAACTCTACCCCTTATTGGTTGATATTTCTATTCTAATACAAACCACTAGGGATACTTTGGGTGCCTTTTTCTTTGACCGCCTTTGCTTGATGGGCCGCTACCATGAGTCCACTTGCGGCCCATGGCCTGGCACCGCCGCCCTATGGGAAGTCCCCTGGCTGCTAGAACCTTTGCTCGGGATGACCTTCGTCCGGACCTTCGTGCTGACTCTTGTAGCCTTTGTAGGTATCACCCGAGCCTTCGCCTGCATCCGGGCGCCTTCGCCGCAATTTTTGGACCTTCACTCAGGAAGTCCGACCAGGTGCAGGTTCCATCCTTCTTTCCCTGCACAATGCTCACGGAACATGGTTAATAGTTAGTTGTTAGCGCCACTGCGATCCTTGGAGCCTCCGCGACTTGTAACCGTGTCCCAACACACAGCGTTCGGTAAAGTGTCTCGGAGGCGGGCAGGCATTTCAACCGCCTCGATTAATGCCTGGATTAACCGAGACGGTCATTTTTTATTAACCGAGGTGGTTAAAAGAGGCCCATGTGGGAAAATCAGGCTATTTTCCTAGATGGGCATCTTATAAGGCCCGCCTCGGTTAATATGGCCAAGCCTAACGGGCCCAGGCAAGGCCCGATAGCTAGAACCAGTATAAATCAGGGTCTTAGGGTTTCTCATTCACTCCTCCCTCTCCCAACCCGGCAGCCGCAGCCTGGTCTCTGTCTCTCTCGCGCTCACTTCCTCGTGAAGTCGCGAGTCGCCCTCCCGGCGCCCCTCTCCGTCTCTCTCACTCTTTCCCAGGCCGGCGCTGCTCTCTCACTCTCTTCGTCTCCCTCCTAGGCTCCACACTCCCTCCCTTCACTCTCTCTCCGGCGCAGTGGAGCGGCCTCGCGGCCCTCCACTCTCTCTCCGGTGCGGCGGAGCGGCCTCGCGGGCGGGGCTCGGCGCGTCGCGGCCGAGAGAGCTCGGCGCGGCAGATTGGGCGTTGCGTGGTGGAACGGTCTCTCTCCTCATCGATGTTCAGATCCACGGTGGCAGCTGCCGGATCCGGTGGCCGTGGTCCCGATTCGGCCCCTTGCTCCGGATCCGGCCTTCTCCGCACGCGGCAGCGGCTTCGCACGGATCTTGGTCGGCCCCAGCGGCGGATCCGACGACGACGGTGGCGCCCTGATCCAGCGAGCAATGGTGGTGGAGGCCCGTGGATGGGCTCGCCGGGCATATCCACGGGTTTTCCTTTTTTTTGTTGTTTTATTCAAATTACCGAGGTGGGCATCCAACCGTCTCAGAAAAGGTCCCATTTACCGTGACCTTTCCACCGAGGCGGTTTTGCCCACCTCGGTAAAGTTTTCTGTAGTAGTCAATTTGGCTGAAGTTTTAACATAAATAGACCCTTAGTAAAAGGTTGGACAATTAATTAAGATTGTTTGCTGAAAATCTACCTCGCTCTTCCTGTGCCGGCTTCATTTATTAAAGACCTTTTACCTAACATATTGCAGGGTACTGGTGTCGTCGTCTTCGACCTCTCTTAGCTGCCATTAATCTGTTATCTGGATCCTGAGTGAGGCCTTGTTTAGTTGGGTGAAATTTGGTAATTTGGTTACTGCAGCATTTTCGTTTTTATTTGGCAATTAGTGTTCAATCATGAACTAATTAGGCTCAAAACGTTCGTCTCGCGATTTCCAACCAAACTATACAATTAGTTTTTTTTCGTCTACATTTAATGCTCCATACACGTATCGTGAGATTCGATGTGATGGCTACTGTAGTATTTTTTGGAAAAACTTTTTGGAACTAAACGGGCCTGATATATGGTACACAAGGACACCGACTATTGCGACGTCACGTACGCTCTTAATTTAAATTCAGTGCAAGTTGCATTGCGTCTGTTTGCGCACAGAGCTGAGGCCTCGTACGAGCCTCGATGGAAGCCATATGGAAAAGCCTCGGCGACAAGCCTAGGGCAGTGCAGGCTGAAACATGGAAGCACTGGATAGTCGTAGTACTGGATGATAAAATATCGGAGCCAGCATCGAGCAATGACAGGCCGAAGAACCAATAAGAATAATCTCAATCATCAAAGGAAAATACGGTTACTATATTCACGTCCTCTGGCAGCATCAGTCGGCCAACTGACGAGCCACTACCGCCAAACAACATCAAACAGCGAGCTGAGTGCGGGTAATTAAAAGCCACGGCAGCGAGCATTGCTCGGAAGGAGTGTCTTTGTTGCTAGTGCTAGTTAGTACTGGAGGACTGAATGCTAGAGCTCTGAGAGCTTTGCAGTGGGAAGAAGGTGAAGGAGGAGAATGAGTGGGCAAGCACTAAAAAACAGTCTTACCGACGGTTCAAATTAACGCATTATACTAGTATAGAAACTAATTCTGCTGGCAGGTATATAAAAGCTGATTTCTATTGACGGTTGTTCTTGACCGCCAATATCAGGCCACCGCTAGCTAAGTAGTAGACAAAGTAATAGTAGAGTCTACAAACTTGCTTTCCAACGTAACTGATAGCACAACCATAGTTGATTAACACATAACCTGTGAGACTGCTATTAATTATTATCTAAATCACTAGCATATAGTTAGAATGAATGCATCAACAAGTTTCTCTACATTCTACAAAATAGAATCTAGCTATAACCTTTAGCAACCAACCTTGCCATATATATACCTTATTCTGGCTCACTAGAAAAAATACCCTTAGCAACCTATCAACTAGCTTGTCAACTATACTATGAATGCAACATTAGCTAGGTGCAGGAATGTAACATGGAACGTAAGGAGTGTGATAGAGAATGCAAACTCCCCCATGATATGACATTTTACTAAGGTATCCAAATTCTCGTACTTTCCTCTATTTCTCAATAGAGCCCTCTACAAGAACCAAGCTCCCAGTTAGATAACTACACGGGTAATTGATGGGCCTTCCCTACGCACAAGTAGGTTTCCACCTAGCCTCTTCATGAATGGTTCCCCTCATCTCTACTTGGGAGAGCTTTTGGGTACAAAATCATAATCCCCTTTTACTAGTAGAAAACTGTATGATCCTTTTGCATTGCTCATCTTTTGTGTTATATATACAAAAAGACAGTTCAAAAAATAAATTCAGATGAGTTTTGCTTTGTAAAACTATCATTCTATTCTAGTTTTACTAGTATTCATTATCTTAGTGAAGATGGATAAGGAAATGATGTTGGAGCTATTAGGGCATATTTTGCTCTTTGCCAAACCTGACCATTACTAGGTTAAGAAAATTGAGCAGTGCCACAAGCATTGTTTGTTTTTTACTTAATCATGACAAGGTAGCCACAAGCGGAAATAAATATGGTCACATCATGGCTCATAGCAGTGAGATAGAGTAGATTGGGCAGTAGGCATGAGATTACTAGTAGTTCAACATCGCTAGTTCTATAGTTTATTTGGATAAACTTGATGAACACGAATGGTTATTATCGTGATGAAGGGTTCGGCTAGGCGCTGCTTGAGACATTACATGCTCTAGCAAATATGAGTATCATTATGATGAATCTGGTAATGTTTTAGGGAAACAACAATTATGGGTATGCAATAGAATGCAAAAGATGATCCAAAATTTAAATCTAAAAGAGGGCTGAGGAACCAAATATTTTTTGAGAGAATTAGGCCATTGCTTTACTGATGAATTGAGCTTACTGTAACACTTTAAAATTTGCTTCTCTTGAAATAGAGCAAAAATGATTTAATTTTGTATTTTTATGCCCATGGAACCATGGGGAAATAATAAATTTTCATTAGATTAAAATTTATCTTAAGGTAGAAACATGTTTGTTGCATTCATGCTAGTCGCACCTTGTGTTTCTACGTGCAGAATACACTTTTTTTAAATACATTTAGGAGACGAATATCTATCTCTAGGAATTTTCCAGCTTCTTTCTGGAATTTAATTCCTACCTTCTTCACCTTATGTAACACCCTAAAATTTGCTCCTTTTGAAAATGTAGTTAAATAAATTTAATTTAGTATTTTTCTGCTCATGAAACATAGGAAAATAATAATTTTCATTAATTTAAAATTCATCATAAGGTTTAGCAACTAGTTGTGCATACATGTTGGTGCATAAAGTTTATTGTGATGAGTGGTGTTGATCCAAAACTCCAAAGTAAATTGGAATGTTTTTGAAAAGGATTTGAAAATGGCTTTGAAATAAAAGAAAAGAAAATTAGAAAATAAAAGTATTTTAAAGTTATAAAGTTTATATTGGAAAGCCTACCAAAATAAAAGTATTTTCTTCTCCCCCTTCTACGCTCACCGACAGCCTGGGCCCGCGGGTCAGGTCTTCCTCCTATCTCGTGACCCGCTCAGACTCTATCGACGCCGCCGTCCGAGTCTGCGCTGTCCCCGTCCTCCGCTGTTGCATTGCGCCGCAAGTTCTTCCGCGCCCATATAAGCCGAGCCCACACCGCACCGCCTCTCTACCTCAACATAGGAGTGTCGCAGCCGCCGCCCTTGCCCTAGCAAGCTCGCACCGCCGTCCGTCGTCGACTCACCAAGCCACACGCCGTCTCCGGTGCTTGGAGGTCCCCACCAGTGCCCTAGGTGAGCTCGCCTCAACCTTCTCTTTTCTCCCGTGTCTTATCCGTCGAAAACCGTGGCCCCTAAGGCTGTTTTCGAGTTTCGCCGCTGAGCTCCCTTTGTCGGCCATGGCGCCGCCGGCGACCTCATCTCCCCCAACCAATCACAGCCGTCCGATTTGAAATCAAGAGTCCAGATTAGAACGTACCCCTTCGTTGGCTCTTTTGCAAAAATCCCCTTACAATTATTTGAGTCTTAACCCGCGGTCCAAAGCGCAATGACAGATTACGTTTTCTTCTTTCGAAAGCGTAGTTTCTTTGGTTTAGATCCAAAATATGTTTTCTCTTATTTACAAATTTACCACTGATTTTGCTTTAGCCATCAGTTCTCTGTTTTAACTCCGATTTGACCCATTCAACTTGCGTTAGGTTCATATTTACGTTGTCTACATGTTCATACTACTGTTAGATATGTTTTCAACTTTTAAAATTTGAGGTTAGATTTAATCTATTATTTTAATAAAGGAAATCTTGTTTAATTCATATCTTCTATGTTTTAACTCCGTTTTAGCCCATTCAAGTTGCGTTGGATTCGTAATAACATAAACTATGCATTGGTAACAATGTTTGTCATGTCACTATTTCTAGAATTTCATGATTTAAACTCTAACTTGAATAATAATTAGGCAACTAGATTGTATAAATAAAATATGATTTGTGTTACTTTAGTTTTATAAATCAAATCAGAATTTGACTTAATTCAATTTATAATATTTATAAAATATCTTTTGAATTTATATAGTTAAAATAAATGAAGCCTATAGTTTTCTTTTCCACATATAAAGCAAATCTTTCGGTAGTTGTATCTTTTCAACCGTAACTTCGATTAGAGTGATTTTCGCGTCTGTTTGTTCGTAGCGAGATGTAGATTCGCTTTACAAACTTTTCATCTTGATTTTATATTTGGTGTACTATTCTAATTTGGATCTATTGTTTGCTTCGTATATGATTGCATGGATGCTTATGTGGTGCTTTATGATCTTGTCCAGTCGGTGAGTTATACGTGGTGAATCAAGAAGCAGATCTTTGAAGTTTTGGACTTGAAGAAGGATCTAAGTTTAAGGCAAGTATAGCATGGGATCATCCTTGTTGTCCTATTCACCTTTAGTCATTTAATTCATGCTGCATGTGTCTACCTTGACTATCACTGATGATTTCCTAGTGCTTTGTTACCCTGTACCTTGATACCTATTGGGTATTGCATTGGGTAGTATGATGCTAGTGCTCAATTAAAGACCATGATCTTGTAACTTGACTAATGGTATATGCAATAAACACTAAAAGATGCTTTTTAGCAACATGGAATAAGGGGGCTAGAGCATTGGGCTATTTTTATGGTGCTCTAGATTCCTCTCCCTAAGAACTTATCTATAAGTGATCATCCGGGACTTACAGTACAACTATGAGCGCTACATGGCTCTGGCTTTAGCTTAGCATGAGGACTTTTTCTAGCTTGTCAGAGGTTACCTTTATTAGCGCAAGAATGTCTTGTCAAATCGGGTATAGGACAACCTCTACTCTTATGTGTATAGCCGTGATAGAATTGTGCCATTCGACAGGGGGTTCCTATATCTGTTTGCCGAGTGAATCTAATGGTCCTAACTTGTTAGACAAACCTTTGAAAGGCTTCATAGTAAACCCTGCCGACCTTCCTAAGTAGTGGGTCAAGAGGCTGATCACCATGGGCGAAAGGGTAAATCACGACTCAAAGTGAAAGTGTACAACCTCTGCAGAGTGTAAAACTGGTATATCAGCCGTGCTCACGGTCATGAGCGGCCTTGGAACCCTTATGGAATAGATGATGAACACTGATGATACTGATGGTGAAGATGCTCAATAATGATTACTGTTTATGCTATTCATTATTCATGTTTACCTGATCATATGTTTATATGGGCTTATGATAAACTTGTTGCTACTCAATTGCTAAAATTGTGACAATAAAAAGCTAATCATTGTTAAACCAGTGTCATCTTTTGAACCTCATGAACCCCATGTTATATTTGTTGAGTACGACATGTACTTACACTTGCTTGATTTTTTAAATCTTTAGAAAAATTCCAGATGGGTACTAGATTGCTAGTCTGGAGGAGTTAGACTTGTGATCAATCAGTCAGTTGTCCCTGTGAATTAGAGTCTTCACACGAAGATCAGAGTTGTCTTTCTGTTGTTTGCTATCTAAGGTTATATTCTTTATATTAGGTATGTTATATATTGAGCATTGTCTTTCGATATTACCCTTATTTATAGCTATATATGAGATTTAACTTCTAGGGCTCACATATGGTGTGTATCTGATTTTGTTCTTAAAACTGGGTGCTACATCTTAATCTTTATGTTCTAAGTTCCCAACAATCTTTTCATGAGCTCTAAATACTTTATTTGGATTCATTATGTTCCAAAGTGTCTCTGGGTATTTTTCCCAAATTTTCGAAGGTCTCAGAGTCTTTTTCATGGCTTAAATATCAATTCGGGACTTTTCTAGAATTATTTTATTCGTGAAATTAATTAATTCCAAAAATAAATAATATATCTCATTTTCCAACCAACTCTCCAAGCCCATGTGCAATAATCCTAATAAATCTCAAAGACCCATGCATTTATTTACTAATGGGCTTTAATGATTATTTAGGTCCGTTAGTAAATATGGAGGGTGCAACATCAATTAGTACCATATTACTAGTTGATGTAGATGTGGTGAGTTTTTCTCCTTATAAATATGTACCAACCCCTTGGACAAAGCACACCAAAACTACCGTAAGGGGAGCCCCTAGTTTAGGAAATCCCACGTGTAGTAAATTAGATTTTTCTTCTTCTCTCGGCATCGCCATCGCCGCCGCGCTGCCCGACGCCGTAGACCCACCGTCGACCGCAAGAAGGCCCTAGGTGAGTTCGTCGTCTTCTCCTCTTGTTCCCTGTGCTCTCAACTCGTCAAACCGTGGCCTCTAGGGCCCAACCCAAGCGCTCCGCGGAGCTTCTCGCCGCCGGTAATGGAGCTCCGACGCGCTGATTTTCTTCTCCGGCCGGTGACTCTCTCTCCCCTTCCTTTCTAATCTGGTCCATCCAGATTCAATCCAACGGTCCAAGATCGCCCATACCCCTTCACTAGGTTTATTTACAAAAGAGCCCCTACAGCTTCGCGTAATATAACCCACAGTCCATGGCGCACTTTCAGAATACGTTTTTCTATTTCAAAAGTGTAGTTTCTTTCTAGTAGATTCAGAATATGTTTTCACTTTCAGAAAGCGTAAAATCCCTCTGTTAGATTCAAAATACGTTTTCTTCTTTTGAAAACGTAGTTTCTTCGGTTAGATCCAAAATACGCTTTCATCTATTGATAGATTTGCAACTAGTCTTATTTAGGCCATAAAATCTTCGTTTTAACTCCGTTTTGATCCATTCAAGTTGCGTTAGATTCGTAATTGAGTAATCTACTTGTTCATACTACTGTTAAATATATTTTCCACTTTTGAAATTTGAGGTTAGATTTAATCTATTATTTTATTAAAGGAAATCTTGTTTAATTCATAACTTTTTCATTATAGCTCCGATTAGAGTGTTTTTTGCGTATGTGTGTTTGTAGCGAGACGTAGATTCATTTTACAAACTTTTCATATTTGATTTTATGTTTGGTGTACTGTTCTAATTTAGATCTATTGTTTGCTTCGTGTATGATTGCATGGATGCTTGTGTGGTGCCTTATGATCATGTCCAATTGGTGAGCTTTGCGTTGGTGATATAAAAGAAGTTGGTGATCCAGAAGAAGTTTTTTGGAGGTTACAATTCAATAAAAGAAGGATTTGAGTTTAAGGCAAGTATAGCATGGGATCTTCCTTGTTGTCCTATACACCTTTAATCATTTAATTCATACTGCATGTGTCTACCTTGACTGCCACTTAGGATTTCCTAGTGCTTTGTTACCTTGTGCATTGTTACCTATGGGGTATTGCATTGGGTAGTATGATGCTAGTGCTCAATTAAAGACCATGATCTTGTAACTTGACTAATGGTATATGCAATAAACATTAAAAGACGCTTTTAAGCAACATGGAATCAGGAGGCTAGAGCATTGGGCTATTTTTATGGTGCTCTAGGTGTTGAACACTGAGTGGTAAAAGCCGTGCTCACGGTCACGAGTGGCCATGGACCCTTACGGAATTGATGATGAACACTGATGATACTGATGATAAATATGCTCACTAATGAATACTGTTTATGCTATTCATTATTCATGTTTACGTGATCATGTGTTTATGGGCTTATGATAACTTTGTTGTCACCCTATTGCTAAAATCATGACTCAATAAAAGTTAATCGTAGTTAAACTAGTGTCAACCTTTTGAGCCTCATGAACCCCATGTTATATTTGTTGAGTACGACATGTACTTATGCTTGCTTTATTTTTCACATATTTGGAAAAAAATCCCGGATGGGTACCAGATTGCTAGAGTTTGGAGGAATTAGGCTTGTGATCAACCAGTCAGTTGTCCCTGTGAATTGGAGTCTTCACCCGAAGATCAGAGTTATCTTTCTGCTATTTGCTGTCTAAGGTTATATCATTTATACTAAGTACATTATATATTGAGCATTGTCTATTGATATTACCCTTATTTGTAGCTATGTGTGAGATTTAACTTCTTAGGCTCACATATGGTGTATATCTGGTTTTGTTCTTAAAATCGGGTGCTACACTTACCGAGATGAAATTGAAAACTAATTTGATTTGGCATCGGCAAAAAAATTTATAACCATGGGATAGAATACGGGAAAAAAGGATGATGAGAATGATGGCAATAGCTTAAGCCAAGGAAGAATTCATCGAGAGAATAGCTATATGGAATTTGTTAGTATATATACGGATTATAATGGGAAGAGCTATAGGGAGTTTGTCCTTAACGAGAATAGTTGGCGGTTCACAATGTATAGGCTCCAGTAGAAATGAAACTGTGGGTCCAGGCTATGAATTGCTAATATACACTGGTACAGAGACGGCCTTTACTTCCGGTGGGAAACCCCCTCTAGTCCCGGTTCCCCACCCGGGAGCAAGCATCCGGGACTAAAGGGGGATCCTTTAGTCCCGGGTCAGGAACCGGGACTAAAGGGGGGCCTTTAGTCCCGGTGGGTAACACCAACAGGGATTAAAGGTGCCTCCTGACATGCCACGAGGCCGACACCCTTTAGTCCCGGTTGGTAATACGAACCGGGACTAAAGGGTTTTTTTTCTTTTTTCTTTTCTTTTCATTTTTTTGTTTTCTTTTCAAAATAGGTTTTCGAAGTCATCTTGTACGCTGCTAATAATACATTTATACGCGCGTATAGTATGTTTCGGTTCAAGCACAATGAATGTATTAAATGACACAATTCAAACATAGAAATATATATATATATATATATATATGCATGCATGCATCATATATATATTTACATGCATGCATGCATATGTGTATTTTACATTATATTATTTGATGTGCATATATTATGAAAGATTGCATTATATTACAATTGTTGTGATATAATAAGTTTCCTCTCATCCTCTAGCTTGGCTTCCATGGCAGTGTTGGGTCGAAGTAGAACTCACCCTTGGAATCGATGATCTGGTCATTAAAAAATCCGGCTATAAACTCTTGAATTGCTTTGATTTGGTCTTGCCGTATGACCTTTTCCTCCAACCATCGAGCCTACAGGTTTGAATTAAAGGAAAATAAATTAATATATGTATATATATATATATATAAAGATATAGTAACACAATCAATAATAATAATTAAATGAATATATAATGTATTTTTAACGTACTTTGAGTCTCTCTATAGGAGTTCTTTGGGAGACCTCCTTGATAAACTTGCAAACATAGTAACCACAGTAGTTGTTCCCCTGTTCCTGACTCAGACACCACTTTACGAGAAAAAGATTTGTCATCCAATCTGGTGATCCGGTGAAAGCTATATGTTTAATTAATAAAGATGATGCGATTTAGGGGACTTACTTTCAAAGGGATTACATTCAGTGGCGCTTTGCATTTTCCCATGTGTTGCTTCTCAATAAAGGTTTTCCAAACACTGCCCAATAAAAAAATTGCCACGTCATCAGATATAGTTAACAATCATGTTTGTGTGTATATATAGTTGCTAGAGATATCGAAATTACCTCTGGATAATATCTATCATATCTTGGTAGTCTTGTTGTGGTTTTCTCATCGAGTCATAGATTATCAAGTGACTTTTCACCAGATCGATGTCCATCAATATCCAGTGATTGCTGCATGTGTTTATAGGATATAACGCACAACACTCATTAATTAACTAGAATCAACATTTGAGCCATTAAGGATGATCGACATTATTAACACTCACTTGAAGTTGTAGGGAAAGAGTATATCCTTCTTGTGGCGTTGGTTCACGAAGAAGTTCATGAGGTTACTCTCTGACTCAGACTTCCAATTAGGCTTTGGAGTAACCGGGTCTTTGAATACTATATGGGGATCAACAAAACCAATTTCATTGTAGCCTTCCTTTCTGCGCTCTATCATTGTAAATCTGCATATATATAGTACTTGTTAGGATAATTTATATGCATATACACACATATGATGAGTTTAATAATAGATCGAAAGAATTATTACTTATAGGCAATAGCAGCTAATGATAACTTTGTCCAGAGAGGTCAGGTGGCATAGTTGATGAAATTCTGCAAAGTCAACATACATAACATCATCGCCACGAAACCAATGTTCGTCTCTAATTCTGACACCAACGTAGAAGTCTCCACCGGTAGACGCCTGCATTTACCACTTGTTTAGCAGGTACATTTGCGTCCCCAGATCACCTAAGGCTTGAGGGTTGTATAGACTCTGGCCTAGTACAAATTTTTTCTTCCAAATATCAACCTCCGCCGCACTCTCAATGTTTCCATCACCAAACATCTGGTAAAGGTCGAGACCAGTCTCTTCAATAAATTCACCAAGGTGATCCAAATCGACATCTGGAGCTATGTTTGCCTGATGCATTAATCCTAAATTCAAACCATATTCATTACCAACAACTAGCGGGGGGATTGATTGGTGCGATTGTTGTCCGAGTTGTGCAACTCCTTTCCCTGCCCGCTTCTTTTTCTGTGCCGCCTCAATTGACTTGGTGAGAGTGCGGTCATAATCCGTTAACGTTGCTTTGGACGGCTTACGAGATTCCCATTGTTGTTGCTGGTAAGAAGCCACCTTTTTTCTTAAAATATCTGGAGCTACGAAGAAGTACGGTTTCTCCGGGTTTCTCCTTGCTTCTTGATCCTTTTTAAGTTTGTCATAGAATCTGGACATATCTTTTTTATATGCATCAGTTACTTCTTCCTTCTCTTTAGATATTATTTTGGGAATAGCCCTTGGTTTCACGGTGGCTTTCTTTGCCGGTGGGGACTGGTTCTTCGTTTACGGGGCTGGCCTCTTGCTAGTACTTGGCTTCTTGGTAGGCGGGGGTGGGGGAGGCGTTGGAGACCTCCTTGGAGGTGGCGGCTGCGGCGTTGGAGACCTCCTTGGAGATGGTGTGGATGCAGCCTCGCCTTCCAACACATTGTCATCGTACAGAGCACTATGATGATCTGGCGATTGAACAATTGGATTTAGGTTGGGGAGGATCTGCTACAAAAAAAGGAATGACATATTATTATGAGCAGATTGTTAATTATTTAAGCCAATATAAATTAATGATGTAGTGTTTTCATCCGCACCTATGGTGAGGTAGTTTAGGAGGAGGTGGAGGCGACATCCCGGGAATGATGATGTAGCGCTTGCGCCATAGAATGAATGTCTTCTCTGCTTCTCCTAGAGTCTTCTCGCCATCACCTCCAGGAATGTCAAGAGGCAAATCACTAAAACCTTTTTCAGCTTTATCTACCGAGATGGTAGCATATCCTTCTTGGATTATATTCCCATGAATCCTTGGTGTCTTGGTTTGGTCGATAGGATTAACAAGACCGATAGCCACCTTGATTGTGGAATTCCCCTTCGGAATGTGTAGCTCACACGATGTACAAGGTTCAGTGATGTCGTCCACAGGGAAGCGTAGTCCTGTGTCCCCTTGATTTGGTATCTCCGTGGAAGCACAGCTGCTTTTCAACTGAGCAGATTGGCTAATGTTGATTCCTGGCTCTGATGCCTGCTTGCTTGCACTCACTGCTATTTCCACTTGCCTTCTGATTTCCTCCTGCATTCTCGCTTCAAGGTTTTTTCCCCGTTCCTATGCTTCACGCACCGCTTCCTCCAACCTCTGGAGCTGCTGTGCCTCTTCTTCCTTCTTTCTTTGGCGACTTCTGTAGGAAGGTCTGTCCTGAGGGAATCCATGCTCCCACGAGACACTTCCTTTGCCTCTAGTTTGGCCACCATGTTCAATAGTCCCGATGGCGTATGTCAGTTCATCCTTCTCTCTGTTGGGCCTGAACGCACCACTAGCAGTAGCTCTCTGAGCATAAAACAATCTTTCTGCTGCTTCTTGCAGTCTTGCGCCATAAACGCACTTCCCTGTCTCCTGGTCTAGTTTTCCCCCATGAGCGAAAAACCAATTCTTTGCACGCTCTCCCCACTCGAGTGATGCTGGTGTGATACCCTTGGCAAGAAGGTCTGCTTCCATTTTGTTCCACTTCTTAATGGCACTCGGGTAGCCACCTGATCCCAATTTATGGTGATATGTCTTCTGTTGGGCATTACGTTGGTTCTTTATCACCCGACTCACACCCTCTTCCGACGTCTTGTACTATACAAACTCATCCCAATAGGGCCTCTGCTTTGAGATCAGGCTTGGGACAGTGAAATATGGTGCTATGTTCTTCTTAACATACGTCGTGTATAGGTGTTTCTTCCAAGTCTGAAACTGGGTGGCCATCTTCTTCATTACCCAATCCCTAACTCACTCCTTCAATTCATCACCATCTATTATATCATCATAACCATCTGTTTGGAGCGTGAAATGTACCAAGACATCTTTCCAAATTAACATCTTGTCATGATCGGAGACAAAACTGATATGAGGAGCATTGGTCTTCTTCTTCCATTCGCGGATACTGATCCAGAGCCGGTCCCTTACAAGGTAACCACAGTGGTGCATGAATTTCATTTTATTTGGCCTCCCCCAGTTCGCCTATATCCACATTGAACTCCGAGATGATGAAGCGGCCCTCCAATGGCTTTTTGGGACCTCGAACATTTTTACTCTTCGTTGTAGTTGTTGATGTCGATCCAGAGGGCTACAAAACATAAACATTATTTTTAATGTCATGAGCACACATAAGACATATGATAATATATATAGCTAATAATAAAAAATATATACTTGGCCAATATCTTGTTGCTCATTTTGTTCAAGAGCTAAGTACTGACTCCCGTCATCTGCATCCTCTTGCACGTTATTTTTAGCACCATCATCGCCAGCAACTTGAGTGCCAGTGTTGATCAAATTCATCATCAACTCCTCATCCATGTTTCTCGGGTCAGCCATCTAGCTTCAAAAAACAAAACCAATATATAGTACGTCAAATCTTTGCTTACATGCGTAAAATCTACGAACAATATGCATTATTAAATCTTGCCCCTCGGTCACAGACGCAATTCGCCACACTAGGGCGAACTGCGTCGGTACTAGGGCGAATTAGGGCTATACATAAATGGCCGAGGGCGAATTGTGTCGATGACTAGGGCAAACCACGTCGGTGACATCAACAACGCGGTTCGCCCTAGTCACCGACGCAATTCGCCCTAGTGTGATTGTTTAGCGTTAACGATAACGATAATACGAATGTTGATCGACTAGGCCGCGAGAGAGGGCGGTGTGACAAGAGTGGTGGTGCTCCGCTCCACCGTATATATGTTTGTACACATGGGTGAACGAGTACGACGGTGCTCCGCCGTATAAACCCTAAACCTAGGGCGAACGAGGGCGGCAGTGCTCCACCGTATAAACCCTAAACCCTAGGGCGAACGAGGGTGGCGGTGCTCCGCCGTATAAACCCTAAACCCTAGGGTGAACGAGGGCGGCGGTGCTCCGCCGTATATATAGAAACGCATGGACGAATGAGGGCGGCGGTGCTCCGCGATGTATATATACATGCATATGAATACAAATGACGAAAACATATGGATCGCGATCGAGGACAATGACGTACGGCAAGACGAGCGGCGTGGTCTCGACGTCGACGCAGAGTGGGCCGGGGCGGTGGTCGGTGCAGCAGAGCGGGTCGGGCCATGTCGGCGCGGTGGCCGGTGTGTTGACGACGATGATGTGAGGCGGGCCGGGGCTGCGGTCAATGCGCTGGAGGGTGTGGCCCGCGCATCGGGCCGGGGCTGTGATCAAAAGGAGTATATTATATATCATGCATGCATGTCCACATGTTTTTTTCTTAATGCCGGTCCAGTCTTAATGCATAATAAAACACCACAAAATGGCCAGGCAATTTCTCAATTACATGTTTTGCAAAAAAAAAAAAAAAATTGCACAACATCACCGTCAATCCTCTACTCGTTTTCCTCTGCTCTCCTTCAGCTCGCACGCCACCGCGCGTCGGCCATCCCCCCATTCTCGGCCGCGAAACTCCATAGCCACGAGCAAGCCACGGCACCACGCCATCATCCTCGCCACGGCCATGTGACCCCACCATGCCCATACTACGACTGGCCACTGAATGGCAAAACCCTAGGCACTAGAAGAGAGAAAGCCAAGAGTCCTCACCTCACGAATGCGGAGGCAGATCGACGGGGTCGCGTGGGTGCGCGCGGTGGAGGGCCGCATGAGGTCGTCGGCGGCCTCACGAGGCGAGGCGCGGGCTCCGGTGTCACAGTGGCGGGCGCGAGGAAGAAGAGAGAAAGGGCGGCAGTGTTCGACGAGGAAAAAGAGGAGGGGATCGATCTGTGCCAGGCACTGGTGTTTATATACCAGGGAGATTTACTCCCGGTGCTAGCCACCAGCCGGGAGTAAAGGTCCTTTACTCCCGGTGCGTGTTACCAACCGGGAGTAAATGTATACCTTTACTCCCGGTTGGTAACACGCACCGGGAGCAAAGGTTTTTTTGGCGGGCCACGAAACTGCAGCCCACCTTTACTCCTGGGTGGGCTTCCCACCCGGGAGTAAATGTGGGCTGCAGTTTCGTTTCCCGTGTGTTTTGAGCAAATTTTTTTAATAGAAATGCAATAGTCTTGTTAAATACATAGTAAATTAAATAAAAGACATAAAATTATTTTGTTAAAAATATGGATTTTCTTTTTCTTTATTGCACATAGGAAAAATCTATAACCTAACTTTTTTTATTTTTTGTCATAATTATAAAACATAATGTAACTAATATTTATTATTTCGTTAATGCAAAAATGTAGTGTTTAATTAAAATTATTAAAACTATTGGTTTTGGACAGGAAATTTGTTTTCACATCATTTTAACGTTAATATTTTAATTTTTCATCACTCAATATCCTAATTTAACTTTTCGAGAGAGAAATCCCACCAAATCAAACATTGATTTAATTTGAAACACGACATAATAAACATCTGAATTCACAGTTATTACATAATATCTCAAACACACACTACATTAAATCACTATATCATCAAGTGGGCACAGTAGTGAACTTCTTCTTTACGTATGTCCCTTGGTTATGATCACATCGTAACCATGGAGTGTCCTCATCATTTACCAAGATGTTAGGGTCTTTGTTCACTTTGAAGGGCGGAATTCGGTTATCCTTTTCATAATCTTCTGACATGTCCGACTTGTCCTCAATTCCCACGATGACTCTTTTCCCTGAAAAAACTATGTGGCGCTTTGGCTCTTTGGTTGAGTCATTATCGTTTTTCCCTCTTTTTGGTTTGGTAGACATATCATTAACATAGAACACCTGATTCACATCCTTGGCAAGGACGAATGGTTTATCTTTGTACCTAATATTACTAAGGTCTACTGTTGTCATTCCATACTCGTTGTCTATTGTTACCCCGCCTCCGGTCACCTTGACCCATTGGCACTTGAACAATGGGATCTTCAAAGTAGGCGCATATTCTAGTTCCCATATTTCATCTATGCGGCCATAATATGTCTGCTTATTCCCATTCTGGTCTGTGGCATCTATACGGACACCACTATTTTGGTTGGTACTCCTTTTATCTTGGGCTACTGTGTAGAATATGTTCCCATTTATCTCGTACCCTTTGTATGTGACGATATGCCATGATGGTTGCATAGCCAATAAATACAGTTGCTCATGGATGCTCTCATCACCTTGACATTTTTTGCGCAACCAACTACCGAAAGTTTCCATGTGCTTACGCGTAATCCAAGCTTCAGTCTTCCCTAAAAACTCGGATCATAAGAGATCCTTGTGTGTCTCAATATACGGATCTACCAAAGAGGAGTTCTGTAGAACTATGTAGTGTGCTTTATTGAAATAATCATCCTCCATACCAATATATGTTTTCCTCCCTAGTGTCCCCTTTCCGCTTAGTCTCCCCTCATGTCTCGATTCAGGAACACCAATCAAGTCAAGGTCGGGAATAAAGTCAACACATAACTCAATGACCTCTTCTGTTCCATAGCCCTTGGCGATGCTTCCTTCTGGGCGAGCACGGTTGTGAACATATTTCTTTAGGACTCCCATGAATCTCTCTAAGGGGAACATGTTGTGTAGGAACACAGGACCGAGAATGAAAATCTCCTTGACTAGGTGAACTAGGAGGTGTGTCATGATATCAAAGAAGGAAGGAGGGAACATCAACTCAAAGCTGACGAGACATTGAACCACATCATTCTGTAGTTTAGCTAGATCAGTTGGATCAATTGCCTTCTGAGAAATTGCATTGAGGAATGCACATAGCTTCACGGTGGCTAGACGTACATTTGGAGGTAGAATTCCTCTTAATGCAACTGGAAGTAATTGCGTCATGAGAACGTGACAGTCATGGGACTTTAAGTTACATAATTTCTTCTCTGGCATATTTATAATACCCTTTATATTCGAGGAGAATCCAGATGGTACCTTGATGTTGTTTAAGCATTCAAACATGATTTCCTTCTCCTCTTTGCTTAGAGTGTAGCTGGCAGGACGTAAGTAATGGCGTCCATCATCTGTCTTCTCTGGATGCAGGTTGTCTCTTTCTCTCAAACAACGTAGGTCCTGTCGTGCTTCAAATATGTCCTTAGGCTTTCCATACACACCCATGAAGCCTAGCAGGTTCACACAAAGATTCTTTGTCAGGTGCATCACGTCGATCGAGCTGCGGACCTCGAGGACTTGCCAATGGGGTAGCTCCCAAAATATGGACTTCTTCTTCCACATGGGTGCGTGACCGTTAGTGTCATTCAGAACAGGTTGGCTGCCATGTCCTTTTCCAAAGATGACTTTCACATCATTGACCATATCGAGTACATCCTCATTGGTTTGGTTGCGAGGCTTGGTCAGGTGGTCTGCCTTCCCTTTAAAATGTTTGCCTTTCTTTCTTACGGGGTGATTTGTAGGAAGAAATCGACGATGGCCAAGGTACACGACCTTTCGATATTTTTTCAAGAATACACCTCTAATATCACCGAAGCAGTGTGTGCATGCATTATATCCCTTGTTTGACTGTCCTGAAAGATTACTTAGAGCAGGCCAATCATTGATTGTTACAAACAACAATGCTCGCAGATCAAAGTGTTCCTGTTTGTACTCATCCCACACACGTACACCTTCTTTATTCCACAAAATGAGAAGTTCATCAATAAGTGGTCTCAGGTACACATCGATGTCATTGCCAGGTTGCTTCGGGCCTTGGATGAGCACAGGCATCATAATGAACTTCCGCTTCATGCATAACCAAGGAGGAAGGTTGTAGATACTTAGAGTAACAGGCCAAGTGCTATAACTACTGTTCTGCTCTCCAAAAGGATTGATACCATCTGTACTTAAAGCAAACCTTAAGTTTCTTTCGTCATTTGCAAACTCCGGGAATTCTCTGTCGATTGCTCTCCACTGGGACCCATCAGCAGGGTGTCTCAACATATTGTCTACCTTATGGTCTTCTTTGTGCCATCGCAACAATTTTGCATGTTCTTTGTTTCTGAACAGACGTTTCAAGTGTGGTATTATAGGATCATACCACATAACATTGGCAGGGATTTTCTTCCGCGGACGTTCGCCCTCAACATCACCAGGGTCATCTCGCCTGATCTTATATCGCGATGCATGGCATACCGAGCATGCATCCAATTTCTCGTACTCTTTGCCACGGTAGAGGATGCAGTCATTAGGACATGCATGTATCTTCTCGATTTCTAGCCCCATAGGACAGACAACTTGTTTTGCTTCATAGGTAGTGGCGGGCAATTCATTGTCCTTCGAAAGCATCTTCTTTTGGATTTTTAGTAACTCTCCAAATCCCTTGTCAAATACACCATTCTTTGCTTTCCATTGCAGCAATTCTAGTGTGGTTCCCAACTTTTTCTGCCCTGCATCACAAGTTGGGTACATCAATTTCTTGTGATCTTCTAGCATCCGCTAGAACTTGATCTTCTCCTTTTCACTTTCACATTCTCTTTGTGCGTCACGAATGACCTGACAAAGATCATCAGCAGACTCATCTTCTGCGACTACCTCTTCTTCAGCTTCTCCCATTGCAGTATCATTGAAGCACGCACCATCGGGAATAATATTATTGTCGTCCCATTGTTCTTCTTCACCTTCTTCCATTACAACGCCGATTTCTCCATGCTTCGTCCAACAAATATAGTTTGGCATGAAACCCGACTTGAACAAGTGTGAATGAAGAGTCCTTGAGCAAGGATATTCCAACGTATTCTTACATACGGCACATGGGCAGCACATGAAACCATCGTGTTTGTTTGCCTCGGCCGCACGTAACAAAGAATGCACGCCGTCCATGAACTCTTGGGAGCAACGATCAGCATTGTACATCCAATGCTGACTCATCTGCATTACATGACATAAATACCGTATTAAAACCTAGAACATAATTAGTTAATTATACAACATGCATAACACCACAAAAGCTATAAATTTAAGAAATCCTCGCTACAATGTAGACAATCCCAACTACCACTAAAAACACTAAAGCTAAAATGCACTTCAGCAGCACAAGGATTTTGCGACCAATCCCAACTAAAACAGATAGATCCCCCGTTTGTTCAACATCTTTGGGCTTTTTTGGCTGGATCACTGTCTCATTAGCCGCCATATCTGCCTGTTCTGCAAGATATTTTTGCACGAGTTCAACATACTCTTCCTCCCAGTAGAAGCCTGAACATCCAGTGCCATCCCACTGAAATTAAAATAGAAAATTGGAACTTTAATCATAACCATCATGAAAATAGGTATAAACTAACCATAGTCATTAAATACGATAAAATAACTCACATTTGGATCCGGACAGTTGTAGAAAATGCGACCCTTGTTGGGACCCTCCTTCTTCACTCGGTACTCCATCACAATCTTCGTCTCATCACAACACTTGCCGCATGAAATGAGTGGGAGGCCCGGCCTAAGTCGCTTTGGAAACCCATGAGAGGCCGAGGACCCGGAAGCAGTTGCCATCTACTCTCTATACTCATTTTTTAAACAAATAAAATTAAAAAAAACTCTAAAATTCTCTATATCTCTAAACAATGAAGTGTGCTATGCATGCTACAAATGAACGGTGAATACTAGTTTTTAATAGCTACTTTAACCTTCCTTCATGTAAATATGCAAGCTTAAGTTTAAAGGTTTCCAGAGCGTTT
Organism: Miscanthus lutarioriparius; assembly: GCA_904845875.1. NCBI lineage: Eukaryota > Viridiplantae > Streptophyta > Magnoliopsida > Poales > Poaceae > Miscanthus > Miscanthus lutarioriparius. The sequence continues at coordinate 100,464,660 of CAJGYO010000004.1, read as the reverse complement.
AACACTACTCTGCTTGCCAAGAAAGTTGCTAGTGTTGTGTCATTGGCATTTTTCATGGCCGTTGCCATGGTCATTGTGTTCTCGTCTTTTACTGCGGCAGGTAAGTAATTCACATGATATTTCCACAAATTAACAGAAGAATGGGAGTGTACACACATAACAATCGATTATCGTTTATATCTATATATATACTACGTTTGGGTACGGTGATTGACAGACTACTGCGACGATATCGGGACGTGTGAATAAATAACCATCCGTACTAGTTGACCTTGCTTACGTGATCATCTCGGCTAGCATTTCTCCACCGGACGGCACCGTACTTGGCCACGGAAGAGCTTCGATTCTACGAGGAAGGGAACACGGTCTTCCACGACCGCTGCCGCTCTCCCTCGTAGAATCAAAGCTCCTCCTTAACGTCTGTTACCGCTCGGCAGAGAACATGCTCGCCGACATGAACACGGTCTGCAAGTTCAACTAGCTACTTTAACCTTCTTTCATGTAAATACGCAAGCTTGAAGTGATTTTGAGCTCAAATTGCTTACAAATGAAAAAAACCACAATAAAGAACCATATATATATAGTGAACAAAATGAGATAAGACAATGATGAAAAATGAGAGTATGAGATTGGTAACCTTTACAACTGAAGAATCGACGAAGGAATCGATGGAGGAATCGAAGAATGGATGGAGGAACAATGGAGGGAGGAAGCAAGAACACTAGTGCAGTGAGCTTCAAAATATGCTGAGCTCAGGCTCGGGGAGGAAGGAGACGGCCGGGATATAAAGGGGGGACCTTTAGTCCCGGTTGGTGGCTCCAACTAGGACTAAAGGTAACTTTCCAACCCCCGGCGCAGCCACGGCCCGGGAGTAGACCATTACTCCCGGTTGGAGCCATCAACCGGGAGTAAAAGTCTACCTTTAGTCCCGGTTGGTGGCTCCAACCGGGAGTAAAGGTCCCTGCCACCTCTGTCTGGCGCAGTAGCCATTGGGCAGGGACCTTTAGTCCCGGTTGGATCCACCAACCAGGACTAAAGGTCTCTCTAGTTCCGGGCGCAAAAAATGCCGGGACTAGAGCCAATTTTGACCGAGGATCAAAGGTCTGTTCTCTACTAGTGATAAATGCATTTTTACTGGCAGTTTTCTTAAGGCTACCACCCGTAGTTAGTTAAAAAGCATTTATATTGACAGTTTTCTAAACCTAGCGCCACTACAAATAATTTGAAATTAATTTTTTAAACTTTTCAAATGATCCAGATCGTTTCATGGTCTGAACGAAAGTCGTAGTATTCAAAAAGATTTGCAACTTTGTAGTTGATTACCTTTTCATTTGAAATCATTTGGGTCTCAAAAATTATATTTTAAAATCAACGATTTTAAAATTCATATTTTTTTAAATTTCTCAAATGACCTCTAACGAAAAAATTGTCAAAAGTAACATTGTAGATCTCGATGAGATCTAGAACTTTTTAGTTCAAACTTTTTTTCATTTGAATTCATTTAGTCCTTCAAATCTCCATTTCTAGATTTGGCAGAGTAAATACTAGGGGATTGTTTCTGTTGCCAAGTCATAAGTGACTTTAGAGTGCAGTGGTATGGGGCGTAACGCGCGAGGCTTGAGGTTGTTCTTAAGGTTGTAAGTTCGATTTTCTGATACCATAACTTGTGCAAATTTATCACAAAAATGGAAAACTTGCTAGAAATCGGGGGTGGGTGTCTAGTAGTGCGGCCACTAATGTTGTTTGTACTAGTGTATATGACAGTTGACAGAAAAATATGGTTGCGGTATGCTCTATTTTTGTCCACACAGATCTAGCCTTTCCACGTACACGCGTTCTGATCCACTGTTTTTTTTTATTATAAGGAAAGCGACCTTACAATGAACCGAATCCTATACGGAAGGACAGGAGACATGGGATGGTAGCGGCGATACAAACACAAGCTGCAAATGATAAGATGTAAGCATATTATACAAGGACTTGTATATATCTTGAGAGTGGCAGCTCATGCAGGAAAGAAAATTAGTTAGGTCGTGGTGGCTTTTCCTTGTGCCGTACGTCGTATTGGCAGCATGCATCCTGCGAATTCTGATGCACCCACGATACATATATTTGTCCACATGTAGCGTTAAGTGTCCACTGAAAAAGGAGAAAGGATTCAAAGGAGGGAACAAAAGGCTGGGGCCTGCAGACCAACAGAAAACAATCAATATTGTACGCCCACTGATATGTGTACTACATTGGCAGCATATATATCGACATGATTATTGGTCCAGAATATAGTCGCTATGACAGGGATCCTCCAGTAATTGACACAGACGAAAGGGCCGGGCAGGCCAATCCAAAGAGGTATGCCGACACGCCTGTTCAGAAATACACATTACATGTGAGATACCGAATCGAAATACCGAAATACGGCATGGGCATGAAACTGAAGCAGATGAAAAGAAGATAGCCGATGCAAGCACATAGAAAACTAGAAGATACCCTGCGCCTTGCTGCAGGTATCACGAATGAAACTAAATGAAAATGATATGGATAGCTTGCATTAATTAACACTATGCCAGAAAAGCATATTAGTGATGCATCTAGATAGTTATTAGCGACCCAAAAGAACGTGTCATCACTTATGAGACGAGAGATGGGGGTGTTCGAACTTTTTTTTTAACTCGGGGCGTTCGGACTTCGGGAGAGAGCTGAGAGATACGGGACACATGATGCCGGCGATGGGATCTGGACTTGAGTGTGCACCGCTGCGATGAATGATTTTTTCGGGTCCTTACTTAGTGACAAGAGTTTGTCTCCGAGTCACTGATATCATATCTAGGTTTCACAGCCATATACCAGTGGCACATTTTCTAAAACTACATCTATCGTATATGCCTCCAAAACATCTGCTTCAGCCCAGCTAACACTCCAGTGTCTCATCTCCACTAGACACGTCACATATTTTGTGTTAGAGATGTGTTTTGTTTCTAAGTCACTAAAATTGATGTAGTGTAAGATGTTAGAAGTTAGTTGGATGATATGGCTATTAGTGAAAGATGTTATGGATAGTTAGGATGACGTGGATGGCTTGCATGTTCAGATAAGACTTCAAGTGGAGACTACCTTCATAAGAGATAGGCATAGACGCTCAAAAGCACACATGTACATCCGACTCTCGTGAGCGCTTCTGAGACACTAGGCACAGCTTGAGATTATGATGAACAAAGTTGCAATAAGAACCCTGTTGTTGACCAATGCATCGCCTACTGACGAATGATTACTGATAACTTTTTCCTGTTATAAATCTAGAAAAATATAAACTCCAGCAAGCTCCGCCACAACGAACAAAATAAAAATTTTAGTTGTGCTGGTATGCAAAATTACCCAATGAGGTTATGAGAAAAAATAAATATCGTACCATTAGAGTGGCTTCTGTGTGCTACACATCCGTGTTCCTATATTAAAAGATTTAGTCAAATGCTAGGCAAAAAAGGCAACATGATTTGACTATGCATAAGTGTTGATGGTAATTTCACCATGTTTTTACACCACCAAAACCGTCAACAAAACACTGTTTCTAGGAGCTAACAAGCAAAGACACAGTGACTTAGGTGCAAATAACGTGGTTCCATATGTACATGTCATTGTTTGCTTGTAGTTACACAATACATGAGAATTGGGCGGCTAAAGGCTCCACCTAGAGGTAGGCCGACCTCTAATTGGGCCCACCAAACCATACACACATGCCATCATGGTGAACAATGCTTCTAGAAGCCACCTGCAGAAGATGGGCTGATTTGGCCCCATATGGAGGTAGGGGGACCTGCCCCCTGCCCAAGGAGCCTATCAGCCACTACAAGCTTCCATGATCCATGTCATGGACCCCAAAGTCAATCTCCATCCTTGGATCACAAGTGTGCTTTTCTCTCAAGGGCTGGAGATCAGAGCACATGGATCCATGGGCCCACATGAAAAGCAACCCGACGTAACAAATGCAGAACAGACATCATACACACCCTATGACACGTGGGACATGCTTGTAGAAGAAAGAGGGAGGGCCCACTGGTCATTGAAAGGTCGGGCGACCTCACTAGGGAGCCAACCGACCTGAAATTACACCCACCGCCTCGGTGCATGCCTCCATGCATCCTCCTTGATCTGAACCGTTGATCAAAGGTCGGTTCAAGGTCGGTTGGATCCAAGGGCAAGGAGGAGATGTCACCTAGATCGCTGACGTGGTACTACCTCTCACTCCATCTATAAATACCCCCTTAGACGACTTCACTCTCATGCATGACATATTAGAGTAAACCACTCTTTAGCAGCTTTAGCGAAGCTCTGCTGTAGTGCTATGAGATTAGGAAGAGAGTGAGGGGAGTGTGGAGAAGAGCTAGGCATGTCTAGTGTCTTCTCCAAGCTGTACCTCGGCGGATGCAATCTTCTTGTAAGTGATACATCCGAGTTCTTTATAGTATTTGATATTCTGTCTCTGCTAGTAGTTATATAGCCTTCTTACCTGTACACCACTTTACTTAGTAGAGTGCTCTAACCTCTCGAGAAGGTTAGAGTAGTAAGTATAGTGTAGACGTGGTGTCTAAACTATATCTTGCCTGTGTAGACCGCTTGTCGCACGGATAGTTTGTGGTAGCTAGCAGGTGGTGACAGCCTTGTCTAGCCTTTGTATTCCACAACGTGTGTAAGACAAGTTCTTAAAAGGTAGGGACTCAATACAACATGGTAGCAGCTTCGGATAGGGTTTCATTCTCTATTGTCTCACCTATCGCCTCCTGTAAGTAGGTGGGTGACTAACCCTTTATAACTACTATCTTTACCAAATATCATTGCTATCTAGATCCTCTCTACCCAAGTTTCATAGGCTCTTTTATATCATCATAGGACAATCTTGATCCTCTGTTAGTTCACTTCGTGTTTCCCGTGGAAATACGATATCTGAAATACTCCCGGTGAAGGCTACATTGACTATCGTACGCTTGCGGTATATCCGTTTGCCACTTCTGGTGTCAACAATAAGTTCATAATAGTACTCTGCTCTCCTACATGTTCGAGAAAAAAAGTTCCAACTACATGTGTGTTGGCAACCAAAATATGATCAGAGAGTTGAAGATGAATTGAAAAACAAGCTTTAACAAGAAAAGAACAAAAGGAATGAAATTTAGAGAGATTTGAGACACATTGGTGTTTAACAAGAAAAGAACCAATACTACCAAAAGGATCTAATTTAGAGAGATTTGAGACAAATTGACATTTTCCTAGAAAAACTGGACTAGGCTGGTTTGTGTAGACTAAACCGGCCTAGGATAGTTTTCGCCGAGTGGACATGGTGGCCCAGTACACAGCGCCCAGGCAGGTTTTTGTAGACAGGCCACGGTGGCCCTATACACGACCCAGGCTGGTTTTGGTAGTCTGAACCCAAACTCATGTTTTTTTCATTGGAGAAAGTCATATCATCCATAAGTTGTGTGTGCAAATGATTTTCTACTAGCGAAAAGATATATTGATGAATAGAGATGGGTGAATAGCCTATTAAAAAAACCGTTCAAGGCACAACACTAGGGAAGAGATTAGTAAAAGAGATAACAGCCCTAATAGCGACTACTTCCCTAGCCTAAATCACTTCAAAGCAAGCCCCTAAATAAGCCAAGTAGTAAGGATCACGACTACTCTAAAGCACACAGAAGCTACGAAGACAAGCAACTACACCTAGTTGAGCTACACAAGTAAAACTACTTGAACTACACTACTCAACTAAGTGACATACTTCTACAACTACGTCTTCAACTACATAAGCACAACTAGGAGACACGATTCTCAGTGTGAGGCTTCCGAGAATGAGCCTATATATCTTTGGGCCATAAACTACACAAGCACACTAATGTTTTCTGGATTAGTGTACTGTCTCCTAGTAGTGTATCATGAAAATATGTAAAAGCGTGTGTTGATCGATAAGTGGATGCTACTATATATGTTTGTTTGCAAATTAGTGACGAGCCTATCTTTGGGCCATCTCTCCCTCTAGTTCCACAGATTGAACTAGTTTTCCAGCCTAGTCATTTTGGAGAACTAGCATAATTTGTGGAGCTAGAGGGAAAACAACTTCCGAGCTGTGGGGAAAAGGAGCATCACAATCGGTTTGAATACAAACCGAAGCTAATATAATTTGCACTTTCACTCCCTTTTTCAGCTGAGATTTGTATCTTGGGTATCATGACCTTGCTCCGGGAAAAGAGAGTTGCAAACCCGATTCGGAAAGCCCTATTTCTTTAGTAGTGTCACATATTTCTTCAGTGGTCAGACTTTCTTGTCTTGGAGTAGCCCTAACTGTGCACGGAAAGGGCAAAGGCAGGGACCCTGCCGATCAGTAGAAAACAACCAGTGACATCTAAGGTACGCCCACTGATAAGCATACCGACAAGATTATTGATCCTGATCGATACAGTTACAGTGACACGGGAGACATCCAACAATAGGCACAGAGAAAAGGGTTGGCCAATCCAGAGATGTATGCCGACACGCATGTTGAATAGTACATAGGATATACATAATCCAAATACTAAGTACCGTTAAACAAAAACAGATCAAAAAAAGGGAGGATGCAAGCTAGCAGCACATAGAAAATTATCCACCATTTGTGGTGACGGGAAGAAAATTTACACCAACACTGTGGCTTCTCTGATACCACTCCATGAATTTATTAAAAGATTATAAGCCCAATACTGTAAAAATGTAACATGATTTGACTATATTAATGCACATATATAGTGTTATTCATCCAAGCATTTGAAGTTTCAGTTTTTTTATGGGACAGGAGGGCCTCCACCCTTACTGAAAATTGTATTAAAGTAAACAGGAGGTTAATTACGTATATTACAAGGATTCAAGCCAATTTACAATTTGTCAAAAAAATCTACCCTTTGCTCTATGGATAACCATGGCGAAATCTTGATTGAAATTCAGTCTACACAACTCTACATGACGCCAAAGTTAGTCGTTGCTGATTGTTAAAGATCTTTCCATTCCTTGTAGTCAAAATGCTCTAGCATATCAGTACTATGATTTCCATGAAGAAAGAAACTTAAAGTTGCTGCTGAAAAGGTTCTAGAATCTGGAGTGTTGATTGACTCTCATTAATTAAAACATGCCCAGCATGATTTGGAATTTTTGATAAAGAGCAAAAAGGAAGAGGTGTTACGAGTCTCTTCCACCTCATCAGAGCATAGCACACAATTATAGGAGTTACATATTTTCCTACACTGAATATTCCTTATATTTAACTTATCTTTTAAAAGTAATGAGAAGAAAACTTTGTGCCTCAATTGATTGCAACTCTTCCAGAGGCATTTGAAAAATGGATGTACCTCTATATATCCTTTCATATGTTTGCAAGCCTTCCTTGAACTGTAAATGCAATTATCAATTCACCCAAATATATGACCAAGAATCACGCTCTTCTATAAAAAGAAGATTATCTCGCTGGCCTGCTAGATATTGGAATGTTGTACAAAAGCTTCAAAACATAAAGCTCCCAAAAAAGCTTCAAGACATAACGGGAGGTGGAAGAGGGAATGGAATGCTGGGCAGTTTTTTAGCCTCTTGTACAGCGAGATTATTTTTTTTAAAAAAAATTAGCAGATTACAGGAGTTCAGGATAAGCTGAACTAAGAACCTGATCTGATCTGAGATCATGCAAGCAAGAGAAATTGATTTACATTTCTTGGCCAGGGTTTAGCTAATCCAAAGTATTGAAGAATAGATTTGATGATGTCCATCCACCAAAAGGACCCTCTTTTACCATATCCAGGCAGCTACCAATTGCTATAATATAACTTTTCCAAATAACATAAACCCAAGGAAATCTCCATGATTGAAGAATTTATGTACTTCTTTCATTAGAAGGACCTCATTTTGAGATTTGAGATTAATCACCCCTAATCCACGTACTTTGGAAGTACAGACCATTTTCCATGCTGCACATGGTGGCTGTTTTCGTTTTGCATTCAGATCAGATCCATACCAAATAAGATGCATTCTATATTATATTTATCAAGCTGTTTTCCATGGATCCGTATCGTGTTCAATATTTCAAATCTTGATGTACTACCTCCATTTCAAAAAGAATACAATTTTAGGCACATTCTTTGTTAAAGTATCTAAATTTTTTTTAGGGAAAGCAGAAAGTATCTAAATTTTGACCAAATATATGGGTAAAATATTAACGTTTATGACATCAAATAGGTATACTATAAAAATATATCTCATTACAAATCTAGTGATACTTATTTGATAACATAAGTATTGATATATTTTATATATAGTTAGTCAAACTCAAGATACTCAAGAATGCAACATAAAGAAGCACAACTTGATGATAAATCCATGACGATACAATGGTGTGTGTGTGTGTGTGTATATATATATATATATATATATATATATATATATATATATATATATATCAAAAGCTAGATCTTTTATATATACTCCATCTAGTCACCAATAAGGGACATATATATTCAATGGTAGCATGCATGTTATTTTGTATTTGTTGAGTTTGATTATTTGATAATGACTTGTTTTTTTTCTCTTGAAATATAGTTTAATAAAAGTATATTCTTGCTATATTTTATAAACATTTTGCAAAACCTATTAGTTAAAGTTTCTTTTGGAGATTATGTCGAAATTTCTAAAAGATCACTCATGTGTGACCGAAGGAAGCACTATATATCCTTGGATAAATAAGCACTCATGGGCCGGCCACCCTTAGTAGATAATTTTTTCCGGAAGGTACTTATAACACATCTATATATATCTCTTTACATATGTATTATAACACATCTATATATCTCTTGTATACTATTGCAAGACACGGAGATCATTGTAGACTTCTTAAACTACAACTAATGGTATATATTTCAGCCATGCTTATGCGACCGAGGAACTGAGAAAGAGAGATACCAGAACCTCAGGTACAAAGGTGCACATCCAGAGTGGCACTGTGACTTGGTTTCAGCTACCTAGAGTCTCAGCTCCAGGTTGAGATCCAGATACTCACCCTGGTCAGCAGTGTCGGCGCTGGTGGCCGCAGGCGCAGCGGAGGCCCTGACCCAATTGAGCATGTCGATCGTGCCATCGCAACCAGCCAGCGTGCCATCAGCCACCACCCTGTCCATCTCTAGTGGCCTGATGTTCACCGGTGCGAATAGCGCGGCCCGCCTTTGGAGCATTCTCGCTCGAAAGTTTGGGACGACGGCGGTGCCAGTGCCATTCCCGTCACGGCCACCGGAAAGCACAGGCTCAGCGACCATAGCGCTGCCACCGTGAGACAGCGATGGAATGGACAAGGTGGCAGCGCTAGTGATGCTGCGGTCGACGATCGACGACGCCACCGCCGGCTCAGCGATGGTGCCGGCGTGCTGGCCGTCGTAGACGTAGGGGTTCCAGCTGATGCTTCGCTCCTTTTTGTGGGCATTCTGGTGGCCACCGAGCGCCTGCGACTTCAGGAACGTCTTGTTGCAGAAAAGACAGGGGTAAAGACGACGACTCACGTTCCTGCCGCCCACGTCGTCGTCGCCGGAGCTGCCGCAGACCGCCGGTGCCAACGTCAGGGACAGGTCCGCCGCCGCTGCCCCCGCTCGTTGTGGAGCACTAGATGGTAAGCACTCCATGCGCGCAAAAGCGTTTTTGATGTAAGCAATGCAATTTACCTTGCGGTCATGGTTCTCTCAGCCTCGCTCTCCCGGTCTATCAATATCTATATATATCTACATAAACATTCTTGCATCTCAATCAAAGTATATATAACTTTGACGGCGACACATCACCCCCATATACATTCACCATTTTTTCAAGCTGAAATTGTGCATGGTACATTATTGTTACTCGAACCATGACTTCTAACCCCTTGAACATATATTACGTCCTGACCACTTCAATTATATATAGGCAAGTTTATTCAAAGAATGATTCTTATTGTATTCATTTTATAGACTTTGTACAATGGTTGGAAACGCTACCTGATGCCTACCCAAAATAGCTATTTTTGTTGATTTTATTCGTCCAAGGGCATTATGGTCATTTCGCAAAGCCAACTCACCACCCCCGCCGGCCCACCTCCCGGCCCGCCCACGCACCTGAGCTCCTACGCGAAGGGAAAACGTCGCCGGCCTGCCCAACATCCGCCTTTGCACTAGCCCTAGCCATCGTCGGCCTGCCCTAACACTGGCGCGGCGCCATCGTCGCCGGCCAGCCCTCGCCTGTGCCTAGCGCCGTCACTCCTCCCTCCTCCCAGCACCGCCGCCTGACGTGAGCGGCACCTGCGTCCGCGCCTAGCGCTTTACGACCCGTGGCCCCGCCGGCGCCATCATCACAGCTGCCGAGGAGACGTGCTTGGCCCCCGCCAGTCTCCTCGTGCCCTCCGTCGACAACGCTTGCCGTGGAGAACTCTCTAATCCGAATCCGATCGAGCTCCAATCGCAGAAGGCCAAGGTTCCCGTCCTCTTCACTTGTTTTGCAATTGATTTATCTCATATAGCATAAATTGGGAATGCAGCAATGCATTTGTTTCCAGTGTATGATCCAGGCACCTGTTTTGCACTTAACGATGGATTCATAAATTCTAAATTTCATTCATCTCACTTGCGGACAATGTCAACGGAATGATATCCTGATTTCAAGATAAACCATTGCTCGTTGCTAGGACATGGTCATCTTAAACAAACATACTTTGCTTGGAGGATTATGTAAACTGTACTTTGGTTATTACTAAGATAAAGCACAGTTAGTAAGCATCTAAACTGAAAAATCATAAAAATGTGTCAGGTCTTTTTCAGCAGTGATAATATAATGCGGTGAAATCTGGTTTCAGCTGCATGCTCTGCTACTGAACTTGATGTGTGACTATCTATTTGCAATCTGTTGGTGCCACAGTGTTGAACATGTGCTATATGGCATTGATGCACATGGTAAACAATGTTTGTTTGTGAATTTGATTCTTGGCATATATTGTATTCCTCATATAGGTTTATTTATTTTTGGTGGGTTAAGTGGTGCTTATAACTGCACACGCTACACCATAACACCAAGTTTAGCGATGGACGGTCTGACGCTAAAAGCGGCTACAGCGACAAACAATCTGACGCTAAAAACTTACAGTGACAGACTTCTGCAGGCGCGGTAAGTCCTGTCGCTAAAAATCTTTAGCGTCAGACAGTCTGTTGCCTCGAATACTTATAGCGACAGATAGTCCATTGCTACTTTTTAGCGACAGATAGTTCATTGCTACTTTTTAGCGACAGACTGTGCGATGGTACATATGGTTTTAGCGACAGACAGTCCAACAAGACAATTTTAAATGGTTAAAAAAATAAAAATTAATCCATCAACAATTGTCCACAATAATACAAATGTCACTACACAACTAAGATTCAACTTCAACAAACATACATGCATCTTCACAAATTTGACCAAAACTTTACAACAACTATTTTATGAAAGATTTGGGTAGTGGATCCGAACTATAAGCTAGGGTCAAAAGAATAATTATTTTCTGCTGAAATAAGCTTATAAGCATGTAGAGAAGGCCTAAAACTGAACACCGAACATATAAGTATACTTGTTTCGCACTAGCTGTAGTAGAGGCAACAGAGGAGAGCACATTAGCAGAGACATGCACAAAAGCATTCATATCAATAGTTAAAGGCGTGCCAAGAAGATAAGTTCGAATCGAAATAAATCAGCTTTTAGAACAATCTGTACTTGAGACACATGGAAGAAATACTAGCATGGACTTTAATTCAGCCCACCATATTTCTTTCTATTCATCTGTTGAACACACTTCATGTTTTGAAAAAAAAACTTGTGTACAGGTAAAATTGTGTCCCAGCATGCAAGTTATACAGTAATTGTATATTGTTGTTTCTTCTTTTTGGTGCATATGAATGAACGAATGAACAAACATATATATACTGCCATTAAATTTACTGTATAGTATTCACACAATCAAATTTCATTAAAATGCTCGGCTAGTAGTTCTCTGCCTTGTGGAAGAGCATTAATCAAGCCTCCTAGAATTCTTCATTTATCAAATAGTCATGGCATCTACAATAGTATCTAACAGTATAAAGGCCAAGAAAATCTGCAATAGCTTATTTTAGTCATCTCAAAATATTGTTGGAAAAGTCAAACACCTGTAAACCATGCAAATTGGAAACACTTTTGCAACTTACTCAGCAACTGATGGAGGTCAAACTAATCCCCAATTTAGGGAGCCATCTGCAATTTCTGATGCATCACCTATTCAACTTATTTCAGGTGACCAGAACTAGACAGCTAGTGATAGAAAATTATCTACTAGAAAACTAGACAGCTGCAGTTCAGTTCTAATTTAACTTGACAACAAACTGCTTGTACCTTGTGCACTTGATTATGCCTGCTGCTACAAGACTCCACACTGTAACAAGCCTCCACATGCTTGATTATACCATCAGAACAAAGCTGTGCTAATAAACAAAGGTTAAAATCAGCATATTGTAAATATTCAAGATACAAGAAGAATAGAAAACAAGTGATTGATCTCGTATTTAATTTATTGACATGCACAGTTAAACTACAAATAATTATGCACCTGTCAAACATTTTACTACTAAGGTATCCAATTGCATCTCATAGTATATGTCAAAGATTGATACAAGAAAAAGGAGACTAGACGAAGAAGCATGCAGCAGTAACAATCATGAAGTCAGTTGCCCATGGAACATTATGCAAAGAAAAAAAAACAGCATGACTAAGTTCCATTTTAAGATCCGGAGCAAAGGCAAATATCAAAATTAGTTGCTTTAGTTACACAACTGCTATGAAACTAAATTTCTTGCAACCTACACCAGCTACCTAGTCATGAAAACAAAAAGGAAGAGGTGCATTCCATCTAGATCGAGAGCATAGAGTGTCATAGAAATTTCTAATTTCTCACTATATCCCTAAATCAGTTCTGGAAATCGACTAAATTTGGTCCAGATCTCAACAAACAGCAAAAATACCACACAAATCCTAGACAGAGCATCACGACACAGTAAAATAGGGCGACCTTGGCCTCCTCGTCGAAGAATCCTCGCACCCCGCCGCCGGCCTTCTTTCTCGGCCGGCCCCAATCATCGTCGTCCTCCTCGTCCTCGTCCTCGTCCTCATTGGCCGAGTCTACGTGGGGGAAAGGCTCAGTAGGCACGGGTGGAGCTCGTGCTAAACAGTATAAGAATGGATAGAGACACCACATGAAAGAAGTGAAACTAAAAACAGAGAATTGATAGCTGCAGCAGCTACTACATATCAATAAATCAACAATCTAGTTGGGGTTGTTATATATATCACTACTAGCTGAACCTAGTTACACCACATGAAAGAAGTAACATCCAGTTGCATATTTCACTAAATATATGTACACTTGTATGCAATACAGAGAAGCTATCAGCTCAAGTTCAGTAATGATTAAAAGAGAAGAGTAGGAACAAGATTTTCATAAAAAAAGAGATGCAGATACACCCCTTTCATACACTTTGCACTTGACAAACTAATCCTAAAAGTAGCAGAATAATACCATAAGGTTGCAGGGAACTAACTAATAAGGTATTGTGCTCCTCTGTACTACTGAAAATCAGAATAGCATCATCATCATTGCTGAAAAATTTAGCACGAGCTCAAGCTGCTTTAGCTAAGCAGATCATGGATGTAGATATCTGTCTTGATTTCCACATGTAATTCCTGAGTCTCTACCTGCAGTAAAAATTAATTCTTAGGCCAGAACCATAAAAAGATGCAGCAAAGAGCAAGGATAGATGTTTTGCATTCAGTCAATCCAATGTTATTGAGAAGTAAATTCAAGGTAATCAATGTACTTTCTTTATAATTATCAGTTAATCCTAGCATTTACAGGCTTCTCACATCTAATTAGGACTCAAGGTAATGTCTTTTTGATGGGACTCTAAACTGTTTGCTTACTCTTACAACTCCATTATTGAATACTCTCACATCTAATCAGGATTCAAGATATAGTTTCATATTATTTCAGGTACGATTCTGCATGAGAACCCTATAGTCAAAGAACAAACCTTTCTCTCTGTACTTCTCATACAAGACATTTAGCTCTTTGTAATTGGAACTTGTTAGCCCACTACAAAATAAGTAAAACCAATGAACCACAAGTTCCACATATGTTTCAACCATGAAATAAAATAAAACATTGCTCTAGCATCTATTTTTTGAGGCATCTTCATTCAATCTTACAACTATGACTTGAACAGGGGAAAACATGTACAGCAACGCACAAGTTTGCTACACTGGAGTGACCTGTTTACAACATGAGTAGTCTGCGGTATAGTAAGTAATATGTGTATAGGTATAGCCAGCAACAAGCAAAAACATACATCCATCTAAGAACAGAATATAAAATGCCAGATTCACCTTCCTGAAAGGCCCACACAGAAGCCATTGGCTCTCAGTTATAGCTGAATTATCTATACTCTACAGCAACTCAAATTCATAGTACAAGTTGAGTTCAAGACAGATGCAAGATAACTCTATCCTATCAAGTTAAGGAAAATAGATACAGCATGATGAATAACCTTGGAGGATATAGTATTCATTTCAACTCTCTAAAGGTTAACAATCTATATGATTTTCACTCAAATGAATAAATTAAAACCTAGAGAAAGGGACATCCATTTTTATCAGAAGACCATTGATAATTTTTTTTAAATGTTTAATATGATCTAATGTAGGCTAGATTGCAATGTTAAATAACAAAGTTCAGTTTCAAAAGTTACCATTTTGAAGCAACATTGACGATAAGAAGAACCTTTCCAGCGTACTCACTCAGTTTTATGTCATCACCCCTGATATCCTTTACAAGAACAAAATATCAGTTCAGAAACAAGTCTGCAAAGACAAAGACCATAATATGCAAATTGAGGTCACAAGTAATCATACTTCAGAAAAACAATATACTTCATAAATAAAACCATATTCCAACAATCATCAGTTGCAAGTAAATAAAGCATGTAAGCTACACACGTGTTGGTCCACGTTCACAATTTATCAGTTAACCCTAGAGTTAAAATTGGTGGCAGCATAAGTCCATGGAGTGACAAACAACTAACACAACAGTAGAAAACCAAACAATCCCTTGAGGTAAAGTCTACAATGATATACCTCATGGACGCACATCTGCCCGCCTCTGCTAAGGAACCCCTTGCCCACGACAAGTTGTGGGCAATCAACATTACACATCGTCAAATAGCTGTCTCGAAAAGCATCAAAATTTGCACAAATTCGTCGGCAGCGTCAATCATCTAAAATCTTACCCAACCAGAAGTGCACGTATGTTTGCCATCTTCCCAAGCAAAACCTCCGCAGCAAATGATCCCTATTAGAATGTGTCACAAAACAAAGGGGCAGCAAAGAGGGGTGGTTTTCAGTTGGGCACGAAAAATATTTTGTGGAATACTACAATATCTAACAGGGCCACTGAAAGGTCCTAATGGCTAGAGGGGGGTGAATAGCCTAATAAAAATTTCTACAACAACACTTAACCAAATGGTTAGACAATTATGAGGCGAAGCTAGTGTTGCGCTAGCCTACTCAAAAATGCAAGCCACCTACCACAATTCTAGTTTAGATAGTGTCAATTCACACAAGAGCAATTACACTACCCTATGTTAGTGTGCTCTCAAAGGCTAACTAAAGAGCCACACCAACCAAGCATGCAAGCTCTCACAACTAGCTACACTAAAGAGCTTGTCAACTAGTTTGCGGTAAAGTAAAGAGAGTGATCAAGAGGGTTATACCGCCGTGTAGATGAATGAACCAATCAATCACGAAGATGAATAACAAAGATGACCAATCACCTCGGAATCAATGATGAACAAAATGATTTTTACCGAGGTTCACTTGCTTGCCGACAAGCTAGTCCTCGTTGTGGCGATTCACTCACTTGGAGGTTCACGCTACGATTGGCATCACTCGCCAAACCCTCAATAGGGTGCCGCACAACCAACACAAGATGAGGATCACACAAGCCACAAGCAATTTACTAGAGTACCTTTTGGCGCCCGCCGGGAAAGGTCAAGAACCCTCACAATCACCACGATCGAGTCGGAGACAATCACCTCCTCCACTCAACGATCCTTGCTGCTCCAAGCCGCCCTAGGTGGCGGCAACCACCAAGAGTAACAAAGCGAAATCAAGAAATGAAACACAATCACCAAGTGCCTCTAGATGCAATCACTCAAGCAATGCACTTGGATTCACTCCCAATCTCACTATGATGATGAATCAATGATGTAGATGAGTGGGAGGGCTTTGGCTAGGCTCACAAGGTTGCTATGTCAATGAAAATGTGCAAGAGAGCTCCCTTGAGCCGGCCATGGGGCTATAAATAGAGCCCCAATGAAATAGAGCCATTGTACCCCTTCTTTGGGCACAACGCTGGCAGGACCGGACGCCTCCGGTCCGATCGACCGGACGCCGCCAGCCTCGGCGTCCGGTCATGTGATTCACACCACGTGTCCCCAGCTTCAAATGTTGTTCGTCAGATTTCAACGGTCGCGAAGCTGACCGGACGCTCCGGTAAAACTGACCGGACGCTGAAGCCCCAGCGTCCGGTCGTTTCCAGTAAGCTCCCCGAGGCATGTTTTTTCGACCGGACGCGTCCGGTCCACCTTGATCGGACGCAGAGCGTCGTCGTGCTCAACCCCTAGCCACTTTGTATCATTGAAATGACCGACGGACTTGACGCATCGGCCCGGCAGCTGATTCAGCGTCCGGTCCACAGGACCGACGCCAAAGATCATTTCGATCAACTCCATTTCAACTCTTACTTCTTCACCCTTGCTCAAGTGTGCCAACCACCAAGAATTTTGCATCCGGCGCAATAGAAAATAGACATTTCATTTTTCCAAAAGCGCCGAATCCCGCCTCGCAAGCTCGACGGGAGGGAGAGAGGGACCCAAACCCATCTCAACCCTGCAAACACCTTGTGCACATGTGTTAGCATATTTTCACAAATATTATCAAGGGTGTTAGCACTCCACTAGATCCTAAATGCATATGCAATGAGTTAGAGCATCTAGTGGCACTTTGATAACCGCATTTCGATACGAGTTTCACCCCTCTTAATAGTACGGCTATCAATCCTAAAAGTGATCACACTCTCTAAGTGTCTTGATCACTAAAACAAAATAGCTCTTACAAATTATACCTTTGCCTTGAGCTTTTTGTTTTTCTCTTTCTTCTTTCCAAGTCGAAGCACTTGATCATCACCATGCCATCATCTTTATCATGCTATGATCTTCATTTGCTTCACCACTTGGAGTGTGCTACCTATCTCATGATCACTTGATAAACTAGGTTAGCACTTAGGGTTTCATCAATTTACCAAAACCAAACTAGAGCTTTCAGCCACGCATGGATGGGCGGATTGGAACATTAGTGGCAACAAACACTACGGTGTCACACAAATCCACACCGAAACAATAAATCTAAATGGAGAGGAAGGAGGTTCCAAATTTGACCCGGAACGAAACCAATCTCGTGCTTCCAACAAAGGAATCCGTCCCCCCATTCAAGCGAGCCAGGACTACCAAGAAGGAAGAGATCGCTACTCACCGGGACGGACGGATCTCCAAGCCCGCTCGAGCGAGAGAGGTGCAGCGGCCGTCTGTGGAGGATTCAGAAGAGAGGAGGAGGACTACGGCGGGGCAGAACCGGGCGAAAGGAGGGCTCGACAGCGTCGGATTAGATTCCCCCCCCCCCACCACCAGCGTGGACGAAGACGAGCAGGGGAAGGGAACCAGCGGCGATGCGTAGGCAGGGAGCCGTCCCCAGCCTGCACGCACCACAGAAGTGGTGTGCCGCCGGAGGGCCCGCGGCCTGCAAGCTCACGCCGCCGGAGGGGGGATGGGGGGCTCGTCCCGTATTTGCCTGCGCCGCCAGAGCAGGGGAGTAGGAGTTCGTGGGGGACTGCGTGAGGGAGAAAGAGAGGGCAGTAGGGTTTCGACTGAGAAGAAGAGAGCGCTATGTTTTATTCATCATTTCGTGTATCTCGGTCATTGAAAGTCGATCAGATAGCGAAATGCGAGTATGCTCCGAGATGGGCTGAGACGGGCCGAATCACTAATGGGCTAAATGCGAAATTGCTTCACGAGCAAGCTAGATAGAGGTGGGGCACGAGAGCTCAGCGTGGGCCCATTTTCTTTAGCGACAGACAGATTGACGGTACACTTGGCTTTAGCGACAGACAATTCAACGCTAAATATGAATACCTATAGCGACAGACACTAAATCGCTAAATGAGGATTTAGCGTCAGATGGTCTCTGAGTTATCTTTAGCGTCAGATCATCCATCGCCAAATATAATTTTTAGCATCAGATGTTTGATGGTGAAGCGGTGTTGTGGTGTAGTGACACGTGATTTGAGCAATCTAATTTCGAACTTGCTGCTGTCATGATGCTTTTTGTGATGGAGTTGTTAACTGGGGTTGGTCAATTTTTTTCTTTACTGATGATTGCATGTAGGCAAAGAACCCGTTATGCATAAGATATCTTGTAGGACGTGGCATGCTAATGTACTCTGTTTTTTTTTACTGATGTAGGAGGAAATGTCGGGTCTTGATTCTTTGCTGTAGAATAATGAAATTGTTAGGAAGATGTTTGGTAGTGAAAAAGAATGATATTGGTTTTATAACAAATACGCTAGGGGAAATGATTTAGTGTGAGAAAAAGCTATTGTGAGTGGGGCAACGGCCACAATGAGAGGCCCCTTTGGAAGTTTGTTTGCAGTTGTGAAGGTTTCCGCGAAGAGAAGGAGCTGAAGAGGGAGATTAAGAAGCGGAAGCCGTGAAATATTACTCGTGTTGGATGCCCTGCTAAATTTGTGATTGCACGGGATCAGAATACAGGGCAGTGGTATGTGAAGGATTTCATCTATGAACACAACCATCCAATGGTGGAACGAGACCTTGCTTGTCTTCTGCGTTCACATAGAAGAATCAGCGATGAGCAGAAAGCTGATATTGTGGCAATGCAGATTTCTAGGATCCGCAAACACCAGATAATGGATATTATGGAAATGCAGTACGGTGGGTATGATAAGGTTGGATTTACAACAAGGGACTTGTATAATTTCTACGATCACAATAAGGTGGAGACAGTTGCTGCTGGTGGTGCTCAAACAGTCTTCAGTAACCTGACAGAATGCAGACGTAGGGATCCTAATTTCTTCTTCGACTACAAGACTGATGAGAAAGGACACCTCAAGGGACCGCTCTGGTGTGATAGTCAATGTCGGCTTGATTATGCAGCATTTGGTGATGTCGTCATATTTGATAGCACGTACAAAATGAAATGGTACAATCTGCCCCTTGATCCTTTTGTTGGGGTGAATCACCATGGCAGCACAATTCTTTTTGCATGTGGAATTATTTCCCAGGAGATAATTGAGTCATATGTGTGGATTCTTAGCACATTCTCTGAAGCCATGGTTCAGAAGCATCCGGTTTCCGTGATCACTGATGGTGACCTTGCTATGCAGAGAGCAATCGGGCTGGTGTGGCCGAATTCATCGCATAGGCTATGCATATGGAATATTGAGCAGAACATTGTGCATAATCTTCACGATGATGGTGTGAAGGATGATTTCAGGTATTTCCTTTATGAGTGTGGCTCCATAGAAGAGATTGAGAGGAAATGGCTGGAATTCTTGGATAAGCATAACGTTATAGATAAGGAGTCGTGGTTGTATCAGATGTATGAGAGGAGGGAAATCTGGTGTGCTGCGTATTATGCTTATAAGTGCTACTTAGGACCGAGGAGCAACTAGCGGAGTGAGAGCGTAAACTCTAGGCTTCAGGTAAATCTAGATCGTAAAATGACACTGTTCGAGCTGGTAGAGCACTTTGACCACTGCCTTTCGCGGCTGCACAGTAATGAAGCGAATCTGGACTATCAATCATCGAATTTTTTGCCATGCTTAGAACCAGATGCTTCAATTATTGAGAAAGAGGCTGCGAAATCGTTCACACCAAGAGTTTTTGCCACAGTGCAGTTCAGCATAAAAGCAGCCAAAAAGTGTTTTGCGAGAGAGATTCTAGATGGCTATGATACGATTAAGTATATTGTTGGTTGGGAGGATAAAGGAGACGGAGAATACCATGTGTAATGTGAGATATGTGTTGATGAAGGTAATCTGAAGGGAATTCAGATAGATAACATTAAGGGATAGGAGCACATTCAGGCAAATGTAGAAAACATTCCGATAGATTTTCATTCAGATAACATTCAGGCCAATACAGATAGGATTCAGATAGTTTCTCATTTCAGAAAAAAAAATCACATAGTCTCTCTCTCAGTTCACTACTTAATCATGACAATGGTGATTTTCTCCAACTTTGCATCCTGACTTGACTTGGGCACTCCTCTACCAAATTACTGTCTTTATAGGCAGCAGTCCAGCAGCAGCATCCATCACTGAAATAGCAGTTAACCATATGAACTACAGAGCTAATCATCTTATAATATTGACAGGGGAAAAACAGATAGTCTCATATTTGAAATACGAGCAACAGAGCTAAGCATATGAGCTAGAGAGCAGCAGCAACCATCACTAAAATAGCAGATAATAGTAGATGCACATACAATAGTCTCAGGTTGACACATGACCAACGATTAACAATTTTTAGATAAGGACCATAACTAAGATTAACTATAGATTACAGAGATTAATTAAAGATGACTCATGACCAATGAATGCTATGTCTCACCTTATGTTTCTTGCGGGTTCCCAAACAGCTTCTTGTCCATCAAAGCCAATGCTTTGTCTCGACCATCATTTGCTTCTTGAGTCATCTGACTTGTGTCATCTGAAAATTAGTACAGAATATATGCAGCAACATGCCATCCACCTTGTGGAAGCTCTGAAAATTAGAAGTACACACAAGCATCAGGTTACTGCTGCACTGATGCTAGCCACAATTGAGAATTAGATAGGACCAGGAACAACATCAGACATTGCCTTGCTTACAGTGACTATTTGCCTTGGTTAGGCCCAACCAGCTAGCAAATCAAAAGGGAAATACATACTGTAACTGAAAATTGTCAAGAAAATAGAAAAGCAGCACATGTTTGATGAAGAGGTGGCAAGGTGGATGGCAAGTTGCTGCAGAGGAAGAGGAGAGCAGCACATTGGGGACGGGGCTGAAGCCAGGATGCGCGTCCCCGCTGCGACCGTAGCTCATCTACGCCCTGAGCATGGACTCGGCGACGTACTGCGGGTCGTCGTCGTGCCCCGTGCCACCGTCGTGCAGGCCGAACTCACCCTCCAGGTCGTCGACGCCGTCCTCCTCCTCATCCCTTGCCACACATGAGCAGCCCTCGCGGCGCTCGTACTCATAGCAGGCACAACAGTTGGTGGTGGGCACCAGCTTGCCGAGCCCGCCCTCCAGCTTTGCCACCACGGACCGCCGTGTTCGTGGACGCACCACCTCGCCACCCACACCCCGGGCAGCAGGGATGGCCGCCGCCGCCGCGACCGGGAGCGCAGTCACCGCCGTGGCCTCCACGTGCTCGGTTGGGGAGCTGAGGGCTAGTGAGGAGGGGTCAGGCCCGGATCTCGACGAAGACGATGCAGGAGCGGCACAGCGCGTCGAGGTCCTCCTATGGACAGATCAACGACGGCGGACGACGGCGGCACAGAGACGGAGAATACAGAGACGGTGCGAATGAACCCTAGCAAGACAAAAATATTCATCTAACTATAGTACTTAAATCATACATCCCAACTATACTACTCAAAACATTATTTTTACAATTATGGATTTACCATTTTACCCTTGATTAAAAAAATTAACTACGAAAAAGGAATTGCCACTCTTTTATTTGAAGTCCTAATCCTCAGGCGTTGGGAGGCGTTATGGTGCATACGGGCCCACCGACTATAGACACATCTAACGCCTCCCTCATTGACGCCTCTCAATGCCTTCCCTCATATAAACCCACCAATCATAGACACATCTAACGCTCCCTGACGCCTGCCCAACCATAGTAAAAAAGTTATTCATTTTAACCTTTGTTGGCAGCGAGTTGGACACAACACTATTCTCTCATCGATTCAATTTTTTGCATCTACAAAATTGTTGATCTTATCAGGAGACATAATTTTTGGGAAACAATTATCTGACTTTATATGAATATTTTCGTACAATGTTGTTACCTAAGTACAACAGTTATTTACTGTGGCTTCGGCAAACAAACAGAAGCATTTTTCCTGATGTAAATACTCTATATATTAGAGATTACTATTTCTTTACTATTTGTTTAACATATATTTTTGTTAGCAATCTACATTTACATTCATGAATAAACTAGAATGCCTGATTCCAATAAAGTATTGATACCAAGTATTGATACCATGTTTTCAATTACCAAGTCATAGATCTCATCAGGGGTACAGTTTTCATATAATCTTGTCTTCATCCAACTAAGTCAGAAAAGGCAGGTATTAATTTTCAAAAAGAATCTGCAAACTTATAAGAACTTTCTATTTGCAGTGAGTTTGTTAGAACTATGGTAAAATAATCAACGACTGTTATAATAATTGGTTTATGATAGAAAGTGATTGTAATAATGTCGTTTCGATAGAAGGTTTGTTTTATGAATGAACCGTGTTTTGTCTAAATTTATTGTACAGATGATGTATTTCCATGGTTGATTCTAGCCCCGAAGCCGTTAGTGATGGTTCTAGAAGTTCAACCAAGTATGTTTTTTACTCCCTCCTTGTATGTCATTCTGGCTTTTCTAGGTATAAGCTATGTACCTAGAAAAGCCATAATGACTGTTAACACTGGATTTTGGTCAATTCTGGAAGATGACAGGTGGACCCACATGCAGGAAGAAGAGTGTTCGGCAAATAACGCAAGCGGTCGGCTAAATGCTTGTGCGGTCGGTTATTCTGGAAGGCGATAACTCCATTCGGGAAAGCAGAAGATGGCAAGCAAAGCTGATCGAGAAGATGAAAGTTGTAATAATAAAGGACTCTGAGAGTTTGGGGCAAGGAATCGTAGTTTCCAAGTTTATTTAAAGAGTTCCTTTGTAAATCGTAGTCTTTTAGGACTCGTGTTTCGTCTAGGGTATAAATATTGACCCTCGACCATTGTAATAGGCGTTCACAACCAAATCAATACAACCGCCCCGTGCCAACTTTCGAGTCCTTTTGTCGTGGTCGCCGAGTTCTTCGAGAGGAGTCATCGATCCGTCGACCTCCGTAAGTTCCGGACAACCTTGTTATCATGTTTAGTATCATGCGGTGGATTTAGACGTGATGCAAGTAGTCTTGTTTGTTTTCAATGATCGTATGCGGCGGATCTTTGCTTGACAATCAAGAAGTCTTTGCTTATACTTTGTTTATGAGTAGACACCGTATGCAAAAAGCGCTTGCTCAATATGCTTAGTGGAAGCAAGACAGGTTATCGGCTCTATTAGATCACGGCAAAATCTAAATAGATTCATCAAGTTATCCTGTGTTGCATGTTTTAAATATTTTATATATTTGTAGCACACTTTTGCCCAATCTAGATGGATATTGTTCGCCCTCTTCTATGGTTTTATTCGAGCTTCAATGATCATTACTTTCATAATACCTTTGCAAATAGATAACATGCTCGTAATGGCTGAATTATTTTAATCTAGATTGTCACATGTTGTGGGTTCATGTATGTTAATCACGTTTAAGTTTTTGACGAAACTAGGTGTCGTATGCGGCGCGCATTTGAGTTTTAGATTGGCTTAAT
Organism: Miscanthus lutarioriparius; assembly: GCA_904845875.1. Lineage (NCBI taxonomy): Eukaryota > Viridiplantae > Streptophyta > Magnoliopsida > Poales > Poaceae > Miscanthus > Miscanthus lutarioriparius. Next base: position 100,440,826 of record CAJGYO010000004.1, on the reverse strand, counting down.
CGTGTTTATCTACACGTTCCTTCTTCATGGACCCTAACTCTATTTGGATTGTCGAGCTTGGATATGCATTAACGCATAATCAATTTCACTTGTTCAAACATGTCTTCCCATGCATATGCATTCGCAATCAGATCTTTACGTATGTCCATCCTACGATTAATCGAATGATTTATAAACTTGTTGGCGCATGCCTTCCTATAGCTGTATGTCGTTGTAAAGTGGCTTCGTGGTCGTATATACGGAATCGTCTCGGTCTCACCCGACATGTTCCGGTTTGACATTTAAACTGTTTTATCCCTTGTCGGTTTTTTTCAGTCAAACCGACCGCACGTTCCGGATCACGAAGCACCCGGCACCGATTGAAGCTACGCTTACGCTTGCTTGTGTGGTAAAGTGCACAAAGGCGTCACATTTTGTGTCAACACACTTTTGGCACGACACGGGGACAATCTGCTAGTTCAAGATGGCATCCGAGATCAACAATGATCATGTTCGGATGTAAGCATGGCGAATCAAGCGATAATTACAAGGATTTAGTGCTACAAGCGTGTGAGCAATACCAACGGAAGTGCTTGATGTCTTTTTCCAAAAACAAGAGCAATAAAGTATTTCAAAAGGTCAATGCCAAGGGTTCTTCTTCCGCATCAAACCTGATTACATCAAGAGGAGGATGCTCAAGAAGATGGCAGCCACGGTTTATAAAGCTATGGGAGAAACCATGACAAACCATCACACGACTTTTTCGAATACCTTTCGGCAATCATGATCGTACTTTTGGCCCAATGGTTGATAAATACTTCGAGGAAAATGTTGGACCACTTAGTGGGCCGATGCTTTTCAATGTTCCAAAGCATCAAGAGAAGCCTGTTGGAAAGGAAGTAGCGTCGCCTTCAAATATAGGTGGATTGACTCACACTGAAAAGCAATCACATCCCACCGATGGCCGATGACATTTGGTACCACAGAGAAGTGCCACTTTCAAACTTATAGAGTTTCTCCGGCATCAAATAGATTACTGAAGAATATGTATGGAGATGGATATCAAGAATTTACCGACACAAAGGTTGTCAATGTTGTGCCAAACCTGTGGTATAGAAGTGTTTCAGATTGCCTTCGAGTGCAAGTACAAGGAAACCGGGATCCGTGTATTGATGTTTTGATGCACAGGATGGCTGATATGATGCAGAATCACTTGCTTGAAGCCAAAGAATCAATCCTATTCATACAAATCTCCTTATCCGTAATGGTACAACAGAGTGGCATTGCCTCCAAGGGTGAAGCCTCCAACAGATTTGACCAAGTTTTCGGTCAAGATGATACTAGTACCATAGAGCACATCGGTCGGTACTTAATGCAGCTTTGAGAAGCCGCTTCGGATGAAGCATGGAGGATTCGATATTTTCCTTTGTCTCTTACAGACCGGCTTTCACATGGTTCACGCTCTCTACCGGCTCATTCCATTGGTACGTGGGCGTAAACTAGAGCGTAAGTTTCATTCATATTTCTATACGGGTACCAATGAGAAGAAATTGGTTGATCTCATGAGTCCGAGGATGAGAACAAATGAAACACCATTGGAGTATCTTCGCAGATTTAGGGAGACCAAGAATATGTGTTATTCTCTAAATTTACCAGATGATCAACTACCGGAATTGCTATAGTAGGAATGTTGCCAAATATCGTGGAGAAGTTGTTCGGTTTAGAGTTTGATGATCTTGGTCAACTTGCATGCGTTTAGCGACTATGAGTAATCAAGCCCAAGGGTTCAGGAGAGATAATCGCTTTCGTAAGAACAATGCCACTAATGAGGTGTATCGTGGCTTTTCGGATGAAGCGATCGAGTATATTGATGAAGATGAGATAGTCTGTAAATTTGAGTTAAATTGGGACAAGGAACCCACTCAAGTTAGTCAACGTTTGGTTGAAACAACAAAAGGGAACCTATGATTTTGATGTTACTAAAGGCGCATGATTTTTTGCATTGTTGATAAAGGAAGGACGATCAAGTTACCGTAGAAGGACATCCTATGTTACGTCCTCAAGGAGTGAAAGACAAAAAATATTGTGGCTTTCATAACACTAATTCTCATTCTATTAACGATTGCCGAGTGTTCGTAATGCGAATCCGTAAAGCTATCCAAGAGGGACATTTGAGGTTTGATGGCAAGATGAAAATTGATGATCACCTTTTCCACAAAATATGATTTCTTTTCTCGTGAATGTGGTATCCGCCAATGATCTCAAAGGTAAAGGCAAGGTGAAAGTGTTGACTTTCGATAGAGCAAAGGAGAGTGGTGTCTTTGACCCGGATCGGCAAATCACCAAGAGAGAGTCAAGAAAGATCGAGTTCGGTTTGAATAGCCGAACCGAGAAAGGTCAAACTTCCAAATCGAGAGTTACATCGTATTTTGCTAAACAAGTGGCAGAGAGAACAAGAGAAGGAATACTATAAGAAACAATGGTTTATGGAAGAATGCCGGAGGTATGAGGAAGAAGTATACCAAAGGGAGCAAGAAGAATACAGGACGGAACAGGAGCAGTCTCATTGGGGTTGTTCGTTCTTTAGGCATTGTTGGAATGAAGGTTTGAGGTTGCTCGCAAGAAATAATTGTCCGGAGTGTAGTGCTCGAAGACTCGAGTATAGGCAATCTCGAGTCAACCGCCGTCCGCTCTATGAAAGACTTGGAACGAAGATTCTCAAGATGATCGGCGCTTAAAAATAGGTGGCTTTGAGAATCAAAAAGGAAAAGAGTTGCGTGTTCAAAGTTGGATTCATGATAGAGTGCATAATGAAGAAGCTGACTTTTGTAAATACGTATGGCAAAAAAGGACAAGTGGTGTCCTCCGTGCCTAAGGAAAAGCCGTAAAAGAAGAGTACAACGATTGAGGAATAGGGAGTTGGAACAAGAAGTTGCGAAACAAAGCAAATTTGGCGCCCCTAAAAAAGAAGCTCGATGGATGTGGTCCTTGACTAATGCTTGCATGGCTTTCTTCCTCCCATCGAGTTTATAGCTCCCCAAAGCCAAGAATTCCAAGAAGAGGTGTACTCGATTTTGATGAAAGTGAATGTCAGGATTTGATGGCTCATTTGTATTAACACAAAGAAAATGCTTTTTGATAAACCAATCAAGAATCGTCACTTGAGGCCACTCTATTTAAAGGGATATGTCAATGGCAAGCCTTTAACTAAGATGTTTGTCGATGGAGGGGCTGCTATCAATATCATGCCTTATACTACCTTCAGGAAACTTGGGATGACTAATGAAGAATTACATCAAAACCCGACATGGTGCTTAGGGATTTTCTTGGCAATCCTTCCGATACCCGAGGTGCTATCCATGTCGAAATGACTATTGGGTCAAAAACTCGATTACTACTTTTTTGTCATTGATGGCAAGGGGGCATATAGTCTACTCTTGGGCGTAGATTGGATCCATGCTAATTGTTGCATTCCTTCAACTATGCATCAAATTCTCATTCAATGGATTGGAGATGATGTTGAAGTTGTACATGCCGATAATCGGTAAGTGTTGCTGCCACGGAATCTACCTATTGGGAATATGAGGGCGTCGATTGTTTTCTCGGAAAAGTGTGGAAAGAAGGTCCCAAATGTTTTTAGCGAAAGCCAACAAACCGATCCAAGCAAATGGCTCTCATAGCAGCAATTTTAATGGGAAATCCCGTCGATGGCAACAAAGGAAAGTTGGGGCGTGGTTTTATGTCGGTGATAAGTTGGAGGAAATCAATGTTGGTGATGGTTCTAAGCCAAGGCCGATGTATATTAGTGCAAAGTTAGACCCGTAATATAAGTCAAAGTTGATAGATTTGTTGAAAGAGTTTAAAGACTGCTTTTGCTTGGGATTACACGGAAATGCCCGGATTGGATCGTTCCATTGTTGAGCATCGATTACCCATTAAACTGGGTTTCATCCTTATAAACAACCTCCAAGGAAGATATACAAAGAGGAGGTATTGGCCGATGTGAAGAAGGAGGTTGAAAGGTTAATAGAAGCAAACTTTATTCGCCATGCAAGTATGCGAGTGGATTTCAAATATAGTACCGCAGATATAAGAAAAATGGAAAATGAGAGTTTGCATAGATTTTAGAAATCTTAATAAGGCTACTCCCATGGATGGTTACCCAATGCCGATTTGCCGATTTATCGTAGATGCGGCAAGAAAGTTATGAAGTCATTAGTTTTATGGATGGTAATGTGGCTATAACCAAATTTTTATGGCAATAGAAGATATTTGAAAAACACTTTCGGATGTCCCGGTCATATTGGTTTGTTCGAATGGATAGTCATGACGCTTGGGTTAAAGAATGTTGGTGCAACTTATCGAGAGCTATGAATTATATTTTTCACGAGTTGATCGGCAAGATTGTAGAAATCTACATCGATGATGTAGTAGTCAAGTCTAGAAATCATGAAAGACATTTAGCCGATTTAAGAAAGACTCGAGTGCACAAGAAAGCATGGATTGAAGATGAATCCAAACAAATGTGCCTTTGGAGTTTTTTTTGGTGAGTTTTTGGGATTTTTAGTTCATAAAGGAGGAATTGAAGTTGGGAAAAGAGCATGGAAGCAATAGACAAAGTTGTGCCGCCAACTAATCTCATGTAATTGCAATCATTGTTAGGCAAAATCAACTTTGTAAGAAGATTCATATCCAATTTATCGTAAAGAGTTTTACCCTTTTCCCTTTATTGAAGCTCAAGAAAGATCAAAAATTTGTATGGGGTGACATACAACAAAAGGCTTTTGATGAGATCAAACAATATATGAAAGCACCACTGTCTTTGGTACCTCCACAACTTGAAAAGCCTTTTAAGTTGTATGTGGCGGCCGATAGCCTAACGATAGGATCGGCCCTTATGCAAGAGTTTGAAGGAAAAGAAAGAGTCATAGCTTATTTTAGCCGAAAAGTCGTTAGACCCTTAAACAAGGTATTCGCCACAGAGAAACTTTGCTTGTGTGTGTATTACTCTGTACCAAATCACGGCACTATTTGTTGAATTCGAATGTGTGGTGGTTTCTAGTTTTGATGTAATCAAACATATGTTATCAATGCCGATTTTGAATGGAAGAATTGGCAAATGGATTTTAGCATTGTCAATTTAATTTGAGGTATGAATCGGCAAAGGCGGTAAAGGGTCAAATTATTGCTGATTTTATTACCCAACATCGGGATCTTTCTGTTGAGGCGATAAACATTGTGCCTTGGGCCTTGTTCTTCGATGGGTCATCTTGCAACAAAGGTGGTGGTGCTGGTATTCTTTTTGATTTCCCCACAAGGAAAAACTTTTGAGTATGCAAATTCCTATTGAATTTCATGTTACTAACAATCAAGCGAGTATGAAGCATTGCTTAGAGGGCTTTGACTTCTTATAGAAGTAAAGGCCGTTGTTGTTGAAATCTTTGGGGATTCGAGTTGGTGATTAATCAACTGAATGGTCAAGATGAATGCAAGAATAATGTGTTAAGAGAATATTATGAGGAGTGTAGAGAACTTTTGAAGAATTTTTCGATAGTAACCTTGCATCATATCTCTAGAGAGTACAATGAAGAAGCAAATAAGTTAGCTCAAGTCGCTTCGGATATCGAGAGAATCGGAAGTTTTACTATAGAGGAAGATGTTTTAAATATCGATCCAAAGAGATGGTGATTGGAGATACGGTTACCAATTATCCGAAAAATCCATCTCAAAGGGTTTCGAAAACTTAGGTACAAAGCTCTCAAGTTTGTGTTTCTTGATGATCGGTTATATTACAAGTCCATCGATGGAGTATTGCTCAAATGCTTGAGTCGGGAAGAGGCCAAGAAAGTGATGTATGAGGTTCACGAAGGGTTGTGTGGCACATCATTGACTTATCGGATGAAGTGGATAATTAGGAGAACTGGTTATTTTTGGCCAACTATGTTGGAAGATTGTTTTGAATATTACAAAGGGTGTCACAATTGTCGTAAATTCGGCAATATTCAAAAAGTTCCAAATATTCGCTATGAATCCTATAATCAAGCCTTGGCCGTTCAGAGGATGGGGAATAGATTTAATTGGTCAGATCAATCCTCCTTCTAGTAAGGGACACAAATTTGTACTTTTGGCCACGGATTATTTCACCAAGTGGGTTGAGGCTGTCCCTTTGAAGAAAGTAACGTCAGAAAATATGATCAGTTTTGTTAAGGAACATATAGTTCACTGATTTGGGATTCCTCAGACTATAACAACTGATCAGGGGACTCAATTTACTTCTTCGTAATTTTGTGACTTTGCCAAAAGTATGGGGATTAAGTTATATAATTCTTCTCCTTATTATGCACAAGCTAATGGTCAGGCAGAAGCATCAAATAAGATTATGATTAAAATTATCCAGAAGAAGATTGATGAAAAACCAAGGAAATGGCACTTGGTTCTTAATGAAGCACTGTGGGCTTACCGAATGGCTTGTCATGGATCCACTCAAACGTCTCCCTATGAACTGGTTTATGGGCATCATGCTGTACTACCATGGGAGTTACGGTTAGATTCAAGGCGAATTGTGTTACAGAAAGAATTGGCAAAAGAAGATTATAAGAGTCGATGATGGATGAATTGGAAGATTTACATTTGATTCGTCTCAAGGCATTGGAAAATATTGAGAAAAATAAAATACGCTGTTGTGTATTATAACAAAAGGTTAAATTTGAAACAATTCGCAGAGAGGAGATTTGGTTTGGAAAATCAGATTGCAGTTGGAACAAAAGATAGAGTTGCTCGCAAATGGTCTCCAAATTGGGAAGGTCCTTTCGAATTGTAGAATGTGTGCCCGGCAATGCATACATATTAAAGACTTTATTCGGAGAAGAGTTTACCAGAGCTATTAATGGAAGATTTCTTAAGAAATACTACCCCAAAGTGTTGAGGTTGGTTCGTGAATATAGATCGGAAAAACCGATGTGAAGGAAAATCGCCTTTGGCCTAGAAGATCGGACACAGGATTAAAAAAATAGCCGATATTGTTCATATCGCTTTAGCCTAAAAAATCGACACGAGATTGGAAATAGCCGATATCGTCTATATCGCCTTTTAGCACAAAATAGCCGATGCAGTTTGCATCGCCTCTAGCACAAGAATGTTTATCCAAAATCGGGTTGTTTTCGGCATTTTTTCGGCAATCGTGAATCGGGATTCTACCAAGAGGATCAAAGAAGTAAATGTCATTCCAAGAATGAGATTATTTATAAAGTTCGTCCTAATACAAACTACTCTTCAAATAACTTGTTGAGGACGGATTGGGGTTTGTGATTTCGGCAAGGGCAAAGAAAGATGATCGTCAGAGGCCTCCAAACGCTCATCGATGTCGTCAACTTCGCTCAGGCGTCCTCCAACAAAGCCGATCGGTTGGGAGGAGTAGTCTTCGTTGGTTTGGGAGGTCATTGCCGCTTGCCCGAGAGAAGCGCCGAGGTGCACACCTTGGATGACGGCTTGATCAATACGGCCATCCACGGCATCAAGGCGTGCCTCGAGATGTCTCCCTTGAGCATTCACCTTGTCGGCAATCTTGTTCGCCGCCGTCTTCAAGCGGTCATTCTCCGCGGAAAGAGTCTGGGCATGAAAGAAAAATGAGTCGGCAAGCAAAGGAAGTCGAGGATGATAAAATTAAATGAAGATATCAAACCAGTGATGGCGCTGCAGAATTGTTTCACGATCCTCCCATTCGGCTTGATCGATGCGAACTTCTTGGAGACTTCGCCTAGCTCCTCCCGGGCTTCATCCCTCTCTGGGCGAAACTTAAGCGCTTCCTCGTGGGAGTATGGGTGGTATGCATCTGCTGGCTCTGCCGAACCCCAAGGGTTGGAATGGTAAGAGCTTGAGGAGTCTGGAAGACCCGGAGGAGCCGGAAGATGGAGTTCCCTGCTGAGCCAGCCGACACGAGGAGGGAGGAGATGGTATTGATCGGAGCTGATGACTCTTATCCTCGATGAATGGGGAGGAGAAATCGGAATTAAGAGATGAACGAGGAAATTACAAAGGGGCAAAGAACCGAATCATACCCACGACGCCGGCCTTAGTATGATGCTCGCTTCCTTCACCTCTCTCGTCGGCGGGGACGCTTGCCACGGCTGTTGCCATTGCTGTTCGTCATTTGCTTTGACGGAGGTTAGGGTTTCTTTCTAGAATGAATCGTACGAAGGAAGTGGAAGAGACGGATGTGAGAACGCCGAGGCAAAGATAGTGATGAAGGCCAATGGGAGGGGCTATTTATAAGCCGAAGTTTAAAGATCGTGGCGAATTCCACGGGTTGTGGGACGAGAATCCCGAACGGCGGAGTAGGTTTTCTCCTTTGATGGACCGTTATCGGATCGGGCCAGGTATGAGTTAAGTCGAACGTCGCTGAAATATCTCCATGATTTATTGAGCTAACGTTGTTCGCTATACCCTCACAGTGTTTGGATTGGATTCGTTCGGTTATCGGAAGAATGGAGACAATCGGCTACATTCTAATCGAGTAATTTAAGGGAAGATGGCCGATTGCTTTTTTCCGAACGGATGAAAATAAGTGAACATAAAGTTGTTTAATCAAGGAAAAAAGGGTATCACACTTAAAGTTTATTACAAGCCTAATAATCTCATTGGTTCAGAAGATGATTGATCGCTTCTATGGCCTCGGTCCTGATTCGGCTAACATTATCTAGCACTTTGTGATCTTCATCTTCAGAACTCTGGATACTGGATAACTTGTTTTTGATCTGCTGGTCTTCTTTGATGGTCGAAGCTATTTTTAGTGAAGTTGCTTCTATGTTCTTCGGCAGATTGGTTATATGGGCCCTGTGAGACTGAATTTTGGCATTCAGTTCGGCTAGTTGAGCTTCTAGTCTGATTTTTTCATCCTCCATGGATCTCAGTTCAGGCTCCAAGGTTGCTAAAGAATTTCTCGTAGTCTGGATATGAGAGTGAAGATCTTTAATCTCCAGTTTTTTCAAAGATCTGTCCTTCTGCAGAGCGGCCCTCGAAGATATGTTCTTGGTTGCCCTTTTCACCATAGCAAAGTGATCATCAAGATGGGCTGCAGATTCTAGGGGAGCTTTGAGAGCAGAAGGGATATCTTGATCAATGAGTTCAAGAAGGTCTTTTATAAAGTCGCATTACGAACTGGACTAATGGTATCCTTATTCAAGAGAATAATCACTTCTTTTAGCCGAGCCTCGATTCTCCAAAGTGACAAAGTTTGATGAGAAGTGATCTCTTCACCTTTCTCAATAATGTAGTCCTCAATAGAGAAGGAATGGCGGTGGTCGGGCTTTAGTGATGTTCTTCTAAACAAAGAGAAAGAAAGAAGGTGTTAGCCGATTGGGTAATTTTGCTAAAATATAGTATGAGACAAGGCGTTACTGCTAATGATTGGTCATCGTGGATGAGTTATACCGCTTGTTGGAGGACTTGATTGAAGGTTCGGAGGAGACGGATCGGAGATTGATCGGGAGAAGTTTCCCTTGCAGTTCATCTAAGATCTCATCTATTTCAAAGAAAGTAAGTGATAATGAGCATAAGAGATAGATGTTGTTAAAGAGAAAGGAGAGGAGAATTGGTTGAGCAATGTTACCTATAGTCTCATCAGGTTTATGAGCCTTTGAACCTTCAAATTTTCATGGGTCTCTCGAAATTTCGCTATCATGAATTTCTTCATCTTGAGAGAAACTTCAGGGGTTGGTTCTACTGCGCTGAGGTATTACCAGTATGGGAATTTCGACTTGTGGCTGCAGTGGAAGGAATGAATGTAGAGATAGTCGCTTCATCGCCAAATGAAATGGTTAACCTGATAAGAAAAATGAAGGTTCATGCCTTAAGGGATAATCTGGCTTTCTTGGTCCTTGGTTTCTTGGGTAAGAGAAAACTTTTGGTGTTTTCCTTTTGCTTTTTCCTCCGGAAGATGCAAGAAATTGAAGTAACAGGAGTTCTTATGAGTGCCTTTAGAGGTGCTGAATCCAAAGTTGCAGAAGTTTTCATGAATTCCTTTAAATTTGGAGCATCAAACCCCAGAGCAGGTTTGGGACCAGCCGGATAGTACTGAATTGCTTTGGCAGGGGAAGTAAACTCAAGATCCTGTGCATAACCAGATGTTAAAATAAGAAGTGGATTCAAGAATAAGAAATGATGGGCATAATGAAATTACCTCACTGTCAGAAGCAAAATCGGGTTGCAAGTTTTTGCATAAAGAATGAACTGCTATATTGAAGATATGAGCATGCCATTCTTGCCACCAAGAGACAAAGAGGGGATGAGCAGCATCTATTAGCCCAAATGGAGATGGTTCATATATTGGTAATTCCCATCCTAATTCAAAGACCTTCTTGGCTTCCATTCCTTCTGTTATTGCTTCCCTTGATTTTATGATTGTTGAGAAGAGGAATTTTGGGGGCGGTTGGCCGCATCCTAATTGTCTGGCTACCATGTTGGGATAATAGAACTCATAGGTGGATTGTACTAATCTCCCATGATGAAATTAATTTGGCAAAGTGCACGGTTTGATAAAGGAGTTGAAAATCTCGTGGATTCTTGGCCTGAACAACCAATTTCATAGCTAAACTTGCAGGGCAAAGTCAGATCTTCATTTTCCCTGTAAGGAAACCAGAGCACATTGCCGAATCCTTTGAAAAATAGCTTGAAGAGGTGACCAATGTCTATATCAATGCTTATAGATGCTGCTGCTTCCCCATAAGTCTGACAAGCTTTAACCTTTGCTGTGCTGCCTTTCAAAGATAGCGAGGGGAAGCTTAGGTTGAAGAGGCTCTGTGGGGTTATTTGATGCATATATAGTTGGAGCCACATTTGAATTAGCCACCGGGGGCCGTTCACACAAGAAATTTCTCCACCTTGGCGCATCTCGAAGGGTGATCTCGATGCATCATATGATAACTTGAGACCTAAAAGATATTTGCCTAATGGGATCTGGGTGCCTGCAGCCTAAGTCTTCAGCCATTACCATGTGATTCGTGGTTGGTTCATTGATTTTCACAAAAATGAATCAGATAGCCACATATTCATGAAAGCTTTCAACTCTTTGTCAGAGACGGAGCCAGATGCATTCATGTAATTCGAATATGTTTGACCCATCCACATCCGTAACTAACGGCTCTTTGATTACTCTTGCTCTTGTACTTATAAGGATATACCGGCAATGACACATTCAAACCGGTCATCATGTATACGTCGGCTAGAGTGATGGTCATAATACCATGGTCAAGATAAAGGCATTTGTAGCGTCGGACCAAAAATGAGAAGTCGCTATCGGAAGGGAATCATTCTCGGTGTCTCTACTAAAGATAACTCCAGACAATGATCGATGTCCCGACTGTCCCAAAGGGTTGCTTTGCTCTTCTCCAACATTCTCTGTACAGTTGCGCCATCCGGTGATTGGGGGAATGGCCAATTCTTGAACGTGTTTGGCCATCGGTTTGGTGAGGTAATTCCGGACTTGAAAGGAATTCTTTGAGTTTCCTTCTCAATGATTTCAGAAGGATCAGGGTTTCCCATTGGGCCAAGGAAATAGGAGTCGGGGTTGGCAGCGTAAGGGATCAAAATCTGGCTCTTGTACTCCTTTAGAAGATGATTGAAATCAGAGGGGAATAAGTCAAAAGAGGAGCGGAAGGATGGGATGAAAGTTGCCGAATATAAATAAAGTTTACCTCTGGGATTTCATCCTGGGTCGCCATTGAAGATTTAGAGGAGGTTCGAAGTTGCTATTTGAAAGATTGAAATTTTGGGCGGCCGTGCGGTTTTGAACGGTGATGACCTAGGAGGATGAAAGAGCTTGTGGTCAATTTCAGAATAAAACAACTTTTATCCCGAAATTGAGGGGGCATGTGTTAATTTGGATTTTGGTCAATTTCGAAGATGACGGGTGGACCCACATGCGGGGAAGAAGAGTGTTCGCAAATAACGCAAGCGGTCGGCTAAATGCTTGTGCGGTCGGTTATTTCGAAGGCGATAACTCCATTCGGGAAAGCGAAGATGGCAAGCAAAGCCGATCGAGAAGATGAAAGTTGTAATAATAAAGGACTACGAGAGTTTGGGGCAAGGAATCGTAGTTTCCAAGTTTATTTAAAGAGTTCCTTTGTAAATCGTAGTCTTTTAGGACTCGTGTTTCGTCTAGGGTATAAATATTGACCCTCGACCATTGTAATAGGCGTTCACAACCAAATCAATACAACCGCCCCGTGCCAACTTTCGAGTCCTTTTGTCGTGGTCGTCGAAGTTCTTCGAGAGGAGTCATCGATCCGTCGACCTCCGTAAGTTCAAACAACCTTGTTATCATGTTTAGTATCATGCGGTGGATTTAGACGTGATGCAAGTAGTCTTGTTTGTTTTCAATGATCGTATGGCGGATCTTTGCTTGACAATCAAGAAGTCTTTGCTTATACTTTGTTTATGAGTAGACACCGTATGCGTGCGTTTGCTCAATATGCTTAGTGGAAGCAAGACGGTTATCGGCTCTATTAGATCACGGCAAAATCTAAATAGATTCATCAAGTTATCCTGTGTTGCATGTTTTAAATATTTTATATATTTGTAGCACACTTTTGCCCAATCTAGATGGATATTGTTCGCCCTCTTCTATGGTTTTATTCGAGCTTCAATGATCATTACTTTCATAATACCTTTGCAAATAGATAACATGCTCGTAATGGCTGAATTATTTTAATCTAGATTGTCACATGTTGTGGGTTCATGTATGTTAATCACGTTTAAGTTTTTGACGAAACTAGGTGTCGTATGCGCGCATTTGAGTTTTAGATTGGCTTAATCGTGTTTATCTACACGTTCCTTCTTCATGGACCCTAACTCAAAATTTGGATTGTTGAGCTTGGATATGCATTAACGCATAATCAATTTCACTTGTTCAAACATGTCTTCCCATGCATATGCATTCGGCAATCAGATCTTTACGTATGTCCATCCTACGATTAGTCAATGATTTATAAACTTGTTGGCGCATGACTTCCTATAGTCTGTATGTCGTTGTAAGTGGCTTCGAGGTCGTATATACGGAGCTATCTCGGTCTCACCCGACATGTTCCGTTTGACATTTAACTGTTTTATCCCTTGTCGGGTTTTTTCAGTCAAACCGACCGGCACGTTCGGATCACGAAGCACCGGGCACCGATTGAAGCTACGCCGCTTGCTGTGTGTGACATGACAAAGGCGTCACATTTTGTGTCAACAATGACCCATAATTTAGAATAGATGGAGTACTTTACAAGGCACTCATTGTAAATCGTCGTGTTATATATTTTTAAATGACTGTAACATATAATATATATATATATATATATATATATATATATATATTCTACTGTAGTACAATCAGTCTCACTTTTACCTTGGACAGATCGTCCAATGGCTCTATATCTTCTCAGATAGACAAGCTAGATATGGGACACACATATAAGACACCCAACCTTTAGTTTGGTCACATGCATAAATACTCTTTTAGGAAAAAAAATAATATTGTACTAAATTATTTATACTGGTAAAAATTCAAAAATGTACAACAAAATCGATGAGCGTCGTTGTTCCTAAATGTATCGGAACCAAAAAAAAATTAATCTATTATTATCTACACATATTTTACCTCTGAATATATACATGGTACAGACATATATTCTGCAGAATATGGTGGAATAAACAAAACTGATCTCACATATCCTCTATTTATGCGGAAATTAAGCCATTTATGAGCCCAAACGGTGCACAAAATGGAAGCCACAGCGTCAAACAGTGGAACCAAACAGGTATGCCCAATCATCACAAGCATCTCTTACTCAATACCTTACATGCATGCACCAACAAGCAAACTTTTCTGACTAGTACATGGCAAAAATGTAGAAGTTTGCCTAACTTCCACCATGAACAAAATGCATGAAGATGGACATCTATCACGATTTCATCATAAGCACCCAAAGGATATCCATGTATATCTACGCCAGTGGACCATCAGCTCTGTTTGTTAGAAATATCACAAATGTAAGGCGTTTGAACTCTTTAGGGAGGAAGAACTCCATTTTTTGCCATAAAACGTCAGCATTTTTTGTTATCAAACTTCAAAATCAAAGAAATATGAACCCTCCCTAAAGAGTTTAAAGTTTAGCGAGAAAGGTGCCAGGTCAAGAAGCACTTTTTATTTAGTCCTTATTGATGGTCATACATAACATAACCAATGCATGTAACCTATACGCCGCCCTTTAGTTCGGTGGGCCAAGGCCATCCATATGACAAGTAAAAGGTAACAGACATCAACATCATCCATTACTGATCAAGTAGGTATAATTTTGCCCATCACTCTTAACTGGACTAATGGTGATGGGCTTCCATTTTCATGTCACTTGGTGGTGCATTTTGAACCATTATTTGAATGCACTTCTAGTGATATGCTCCAGAGCAACGTCTTCAATGCGTTGACCATTCACTACTCCGGATCTATGGATCAATAACGGGTCTGGTAGATGGCATTTACCAGTGATGGGGTTTATCGACCATATCACTGTGCTGGCGCATGGTTCCCGGACAGTTTGGTGGATTCAAGTGGCAAATGATAGTATCATACTCACTCATGGTTCACTGGATTCAACTATATAGCGACGTTCATTTTTTCCATTTTTATAAATACTTTATTATTACATTTAAATAAAGGTTACTATCTCATATTTTACATAATATTTTAAATATGACCCATTTAGCATCTTTCTATGTAGTTCACGGATCGATTCACGAAGGATTGTGACACCTTCTATGCCACTTTATTATTGCAAGTTTGCGACCTTGGTAAAAATCTTGAAGCTCACGTTTAAAAGGCGAATTGATCTATATTGTTGAACCTTGATCGCCTCTTGACACTTTGGTATTATATAGTGTAACAATCATATCCCAAGCACTACCGGATACAGGATCTTTGTCGAGTGTCAGGGGCACTCGACGAAGCGTCAAAAACACTCGGCAAAGGGTTTGCCGAGTGTTACACTCGGCAAACGACACTCGGTAAACGTTTTGACGGCAAACGCTAGTTTGCCGAGTGTTTTTTGTCACGCACTCGGCAAAGACGTTGCCGAGTGCAAAAAAAACACTCGACAAACTTTTTTTTGAAAAAAATAAAAAAAACAAGCCGGCCGCCGCCAGCCTTGCTTCCCGCCGCCACGCCACGAAGCCCGCCGCCGCCAGGACCACCACCACGCCGGTGCCGCCGGGGAAGAAGGCCAGATCTGCCACGCCACGAAGCCCGCTGCCGGCAGCACCACCACCACGCCGGTTGCTCGATCCACCACCAGATCCGCCGCTCCTCCCTCCGCCATCGCCGGATCCGGTGGTGGGGGAAGGCCAGATCTGCCATCGCGGGGAAGAAGGGGGAGGGGCGCCGGATCTGCCAGTTGTGGAGGTGCTCCGGCTCGCCGGTGGTGGGGGAAGGCTAGATCCACGCTCGGGGAGAGGGAGAGCGCTGCCGCCTGCAGGGGAGAGGGAGAGGGAGGGCCGCCGCCACCTGTGTGGGAGATGAAGAGGAGAGGGAGGGGAGGGCGGGGCCACGCTGGAGAGGGAGGGAAGGGGCGCGCCGGAGGAGGGGAGGGAGGGGCCACGCCGGAGAGGGAGAAGGGGAGGGAGGGCCGCGCCGGAGAGGGAGGGGAGGGACGCGCTGGAGAAGGGGAGGGAGGGGAGCGGCGCGGCACGGCGGCGCTGGAGAGAAGGCGCGAGCGGGCAGATCTGGGGAGGAGAGAGGGCGCGAGCGGATCTGGGGAGGAGAGAGGGTAGGGGAGGAGAGAGGGAGGGGAGGGGCGCGCCGGAGAGGGAGGGGAGGGGCGCGCCGGAGGAGGGGAGGGAGGGGAGCGACGCTGGAGAGAGGGCGCGGGCGGCGGATCTGGGGAGGAGAGAGGGCGCGGGCGGGCTGGTTAATTAAGTGATTTTTTCCTTTGCCGAGTGTCCTAGATCTGGGCACTCGGCAAAGTTTTTTTTTTATTTTTTTTCTCTTTCTTGCCCAGAAAAAATATTTCTTTGCCGAGTGCAAACAAAAACACTCGGCAAACCCCTCTTTGCTGAGTGTTTTTAGCTTGACACTCGGCAAACCTCCGATTTTGCCGAGTGTTTTTTTTGGCGAGTGTTTTTAGCGCAGCACTCGGCAAAGATCTTGTTCGCCGAGTGCCCGAGGGAATACACTCGGCAAACATAAAAACACTCGGCAAATTTGACGTTTTCGGTAGTGAATTCAAAAAGAAGTTTTCTGTTATAGAGTTTTCAATCTCAGGGGACATCTACATTTTTATTAAAAATATTTCTAAAATCATTTTTGTAAAATTGACCATGAGTTAAATCCATGTTTCTTTTGTAAAGGAGTAACTCTGTTCATTGTGTAATTATTAGCTTAGCAGGATTGAGATGGTAATGGGGTTAACTCATCCATTTGACTAGAAGCATACCTCGCGTGTTGTTACGGGGATCGCAAATAAATTTTAGTGAATTGTGTGGTATGCTGACGTGGACAAATAAATGCATGGTATTGGATACGTAGTATGGTGACGTGGATAGTTTGCATAAATAGATATATGTCATAATCACATGTGTTAGTGGGTTGCTGATTTGGATGACTTGTATGTCGAGATAAATTTCCAGTGGGATTTAGGATTAAGAGATATAGATAGATATAGATAAAGCAAACAAAAAATAAAGTGCAAGAGTACGATCGACCATCCTATAATTTCTAAAACAAACACCCTATTGCAAAACAAACCAAATCGATCCTACTGTTCTAATAACGAGAACAAAATCGATCCCAAATAAGCAAAACGACAACCTCGCGTACGGAATTAACCAGCTAGAGGCTAGAGCTTGGCTACACAGTAACCAATGCCCTGCAGTTTTGGTATGTGGTGGATGACGCAGGAGGGCCAAATCAAACTGTCGAGGGGCTTTCCTACTGGCCGGTTCTTGGTTACTAAGATTCTCACCAACCAGAGCGGGTCAGCTAGCTAGCTAATTAGTGTGTTGCTCAAATGGCGCTGCGACACGTGCATCCGTGCCGATAATTGGTGACACTTGACCGGTAGTGATCGGTGATACACATCAGGGAACCAAGCAAGTGGCCGTACATTCGCGCACGAGCTGTGTTTCCTCAATCATTCAGGAATAAACTGTGGATTGACGGTCCATATTCATGCAAGATCGATGTGTGACGTATATCAGTATACGTACACACAACACATACAATAATTCATTACAATAGCTTATGTTGGGCCACTTGGATTTCTTTTCTCACTTGTGATCATGTGTCACGTGTAAAAAGGAAAAATCAACCACATCTCACACGAACCAGGCACTATAAAAAATGGAACCTGGTTTTTGCTACTTTTCTATATATGCCACATGCCGTTTATCTATAAAAATAGTGGGTACTAAGAAAACAAATCCACTAAAAGTTGTCTTCCAACACTAAGTCAAATATTTAATATAGACATATAACCTAAACTAACTAACTAACTAAACTTAAAATAAACCTAAACATAATAACTAACATTCTAAACTAGTCATAAAACACATGCACCTACATGTACACATACAAATCGGAGGGAATAACCTAAACACGGGTTTGTAAACTTAATTGATCTACCTAAACAACTTTGCATATCCACCAAAATCAACTTTGCTTCAAACCCTAGCTACCAAGCTAACTAGGGTTTGCAAAATACACCAAACTAGATCAAATTGATGCGTGTAAATTGAGGAGGAGAGGGTGGATACCTTGCTCTCGAAGATCTACGAATAAAATCCATGCTTTAAAGGTCCAATCAAGAGAGTAGAGAAGGTAGGACGGATTGGGGAGAGAGAGGGAGCAGAGGGGATGCAACAAAGAAGTGTGAATCGGTCATGAAACTAGCTACCATGGGCTTATGGTTCATAGCTGGACGTCATGGGACATGGCGCCGAGCTAAGCGCCAAGATCTCTGGTGCCGAGCTCGGTGCCATGGACCAAGGTGTCAAGCATTAGCAATGTCACCGTCACAAAGGCATCCACGCCAACCCTTGCCTCTGATCTCGGCGCCATGGCCCATGGCATCGAGGTGTGTTACCTTAGCGCCATGGGTCACGGTGCCGAGCCCAGGGTCTAAAAGCGAGTTTAGAGGCCTAGTTGTATAAATGTGAGTAGTTTTTTCAAACCTTTGAAGGATCGATGCGATCGCCACTACAGGTGCTGAGCCTAATCAAAGAAGAAATTGGACTCGTCACAAGATCTACTAGGTGTCATGTTCTACCCCAATTGTTTTACTTTGTTTTATGTGCCTCTGTCTGTGTGTATCTTCTTATATGTAGATTTGATTTGTAAAACATCGAATTGCTCTTCTTCTTATATGATATAACAGCGCTCCTGCTAATTTTTCAAAAAAAAAGTTTTTTTTTTAAAAAATGATTAAATTAAAAAAATCAGGAAAGGTGAGGCTGGTGGTATTCATGTTGATCGCAATATTGCATCCGTCTGTGGCTCACAGTGAAATAGACAGCACTTCGTACGGGGCCTCGATGCAAGCCATAGAAAAGCTAGTTATGGCCAGCGTCTGGCGACAAGAGGAGCAGGGCTTAAATTAAAGGCGAACCATCGATAGGTGACCAATTCTACAGCGAACCATCGATAGGTGCAGGTTGGAAACGGATGTCATGGAAATCCGAATTATTCATGTAATATGAATACCTGTATTC
Source organism: Miscanthus lutarioriparius (assembly GCA_904845875.1). Taxonomy (NCBI): domain Eukaryota; kingdom Viridiplantae; phylum Streptophyta; class Magnoliopsida; order Poales; family Poaceae; genus Miscanthus; species Miscanthus lutarioriparius. Next base: position 100,422,112 of record CAJGYO010000004.1, on the reverse strand, counting down.
GTATCTGTTTGTAACTTGGATACTAAATGGATATATCCGAATTCGTTTTTCAGTATTTTTTTCTCTCCATGGCTTGACTAATTATTTAATTTTAATATTACTAATGATGCATTGAAACTATTTATTAGTATATCTATAAGTAATATTTAATATTAATTTAATACTATTAATGATAAGCAAATATTAAATTAATTTTAGTATTTTTCTAATTTAGTTTCAACCTAATGTATTTTTTGTTGCAAATTATTTTAATACTTTAATTTCTGTTTTGCTGATGTAAATTATTTTATAAAATTAATAATTTTATGATAAATATTATATAAATAATGATTGATTAATTGATATATTTAATTATTAAAAAATTATTGATAACTATATTAAGGTGTATCATTTATGTCCATGTCCTGTTCATAAACTTAAAAAATGCAATTCTAGGTCTCTTAACTTGTTAATTGCTACATCGTAGTTCAATAGTATTTCATTAGCAATTTCTTTTTTGCTGAGGTGGCATGCTAGCATTGGTATTTTTTTAAAAATTCTTCCACTTGTGTCTTTCCTCTCCTTTTCTCTTTGCTCCTCCTCATCTTAGCTCCATGTCTCTTCCCGTTCTCTCTCTCGCCCATTCTTGCTGATGTTCCTTGTCCATTCTTGCTGATGCCAACATCATCACCACCTAAACACCACGCCACAGCCACCCAAACCCTGCCTCCCCTTCCTTGTCAACGCCCCCTGCCCCGCCCTCCTACGTCGTCGTCCCATGGCAAGCCACCCCTGCTGGCCAGCATCCGCTTTGAAGGATTATTTGGATGATTATGTGATTATGTGGATTCATATTCAGTGATACTGAAAATCTGTGTTGGAATGCTGCGGAGCCTAACCTACATATCTAGATTAGATTCTGGCTTCTGGGTGTTTTTTATGAGATTTTCTGAACCTGCTGAAACGTAAGGTACGTGTTGTTTGATTCTAGCCTAGGTAAGGGAACGAATCATAGAGACCTGCTCAGGGAAGACGTTGAGACCTCTGGACGTGGAGACGACGTGGTCCGTCTCACCAATTGATGGGAGACCATCGATGGGGACCTGCTCAGGGAGGACGACGTTGAGGCCCGTGGACAAAAGAAACATGGTACGGGGTAGAGGTTGGAAGCGGCGATTGTAGCTTGCCGCCTTTTCACGTGTTCAAGCAGCCAAAGTAGCGGACACTACGCTTGCCTTTGCAAGCTGGCATTTTTATTTTTATTATTACCATATTCACTAGTCGCTATTCAGGGACTAAAGTTTACTCCATGTTACATCATATCTTTGGATGCTAACTAGAAGGACTAAATATGAGCTAATTATAAAACTAATTACACAGATGAAGACTAATTTACGAGACAAATTTATTAAGGCTAATTAATCCATCATTAACATATATTTACTGTAGCATCACATTGTCAAATCATGAAATAACTAGCCTTAAAAGATTGTTCTCGTAAATTAGTCTCTATCTGTATAATTAATTTTATAATTAGTCTATATTTAATATTCTAAATTAGTATCCAAATATACGATGTTACAGGGACAAAAGTCTAGGAGTAAGTATCCAAAACACCTTCAAGTTTTTTTTTGAAAAAATCCAAACACCCCATGATGATACGGTACGGTCACAGCTCACAGGTAAAGGGGACAAGCAAGCCCAGGCCCATCCCGTGGAAGGCCAAGCCCAACTCAACGATAAAGCAAATGTGCCCGGCGTCGTTGTGCTTGAGCCAGCAGCCGTCCGTACAAACATAAGAACACAAGGGTGCACCCCTCATCACATGAACTGCTAGCCCTTGCGCAGAGTCGCAGACAGCAACGACGACCAATTAAAAATATTAAACATAGACTAATTAGAAAACTAATTATAGGTTAATTTTCGAGACGAATATATTAAGCCTAATTAGTCTATGATTTCACAATAAGGTGCTACAGTAAATTTTTGTTAATGATAGGTTAATTAGGTTTAATAGATTCATATCACTACACTACTAGAGAACAGACTTTCGAACGATGTCCTAATTTAGCATTAGCCTCGGCATTTTTTGCCCCCGGGACTAAAGGACCTTTAGTCCCGGTTGGTAATACCAACCGGGACTAAATGTTCCTTTACTCCCGGTTGGAGCCACCAACCGGGACTAAAAAGTCCTCCAACCTTTAGTCCCGGTTAGTAATACCAACCCAGACTAAAGGTAGACCCTTTAGTCCCGGTTGGTAACACCAACCCCGACTAAATGACCCTTTAGTCCCGGTTGGTAACACCAACCGGGACTAAAGGTCCCCCGATAGGTTAGTTCAAAAGGAAAGCATCCCATCCATTATCAGATGTGTTGTGTAGGTGGGGTGGTAAGCTTTGCGCGAGGCAGTGCATGAGGTCTTGGGTTCGAATCTCACGGGGCGCAGCGGTAGGAGGCATTATTTTTTTTAAGCTGGGAGGATCTTTAGTCCCAGTTGTGACAAATCGGGACTAAAGATCCCCACCTTTAATCCCGGAATGCTGGTCCCAGTTGGGAAACCGAGACAAAAGGCCTTTCCCAACCAGAACTAAAGCCACGTTGTGTAGTAGTGCTAATTAGTCTACTCATGTGCTATTAGTTTTATAATTAATTTTTATTTAGTCCTACTAGCTAGCATCCGAATATCCAACGTGACATGGACTAAATTTAGCTCCTGATCCAAACAACCCCTCAGCCACTCTCCATTCGAAACCACCATTAGCTAAACAGTGGATGACTGGCTGGCCACCATCAAGTCCAGCCACTCAATTGCTATAATTTATGGATCTGTTCAGTTACATGGCTTTCTTCTAGTATGACTAAGAAATAAGCCAGACTGTCTCCAGCAAGCCAAGATGGATTAGTTTGGTTGCGTACACTATCGCTACTACAAAAGACTTATTGGATGCGGGCGGAATCGATTAATGGAGATGGGCATTCCAACCGCCTATAATCAAAAGTCTCCATTAATACGGATTAATAGAGCCTCGGTTAATCTATTATAAGGTCGAACCCATGACCCGACACTCAACACTGCCGCGTCTCTACCACTGAATCGCATACTCATTCATGTCTATATATAATATGTTATTATTTTATATCAATATTTCGTAATCTCATATTAAATATTTTGGCTACTAAATGAACTCAAATGAAAAAAAATTGAACTACAAAGTTTTAAATCTTGTCAAGTACTACAACTTTAGTGTAGGATGTATCTTCATCAGAGAGTTTTAAAATTTCAAAAAATTGAGTCTCAAAACATTTGAATTTCAAACATATATTTGGGATTCTAGATGACTTTAAATCAAAAACTTGTCAATATCAAACATGTAGATCAGGTCGGCCACTAGAACTTTAGTATTAACTATGTGAACATTTAAAATCGTTTAAGAATTCTAAATTTTAAATTTCAAAATCTATAACCTTAAAACACATATTTGGGACTCTAAACATCATCAAACTTAAAAAATTTCAACTACAAAGTTGTGGATTCTATTAAGAACTATAACTTTTGTATAGACCATGCCAACATTCGAGACCGTTAGATAATTTTAAATTTTAAATTTTAAATTTTAAAATCTATGAACTTACAACAATATTTTAGGATCTTAAACAGTTTCAATTCAAAAACTTTTCAACTACAAAGTTGTAGATCTCGTCGATAGCTACAATTGTGATATAAAGTTTGCCTTTATCTATGTTCATATGAAAAAGTTATGAATTAGTTTTTGTTGCATTCATTAACCGAGATGGACATCCTACGACGTCCGCCTCCGTAAATCGATTTACGGAGGCGGACACTTAGAACATCCGCTTCCGAAAATAATCGATTAACAGAGCGGATGTCTTAAGTTACCCGTCTCGTTTAATGGATTAACGTTAGGCAGTTGCCTTATGACGACCGCTTCCGATAATCTAGCATTAACGGAGCCGGACACCTAATGTTGCCCGCCTCCATTAAGCATTAACCGAGGTGGACGCTTAGCCGGCGGACCTGCCACCGATTAATGGAGGACGCCGCCCAGCCCTCCCGTCTCGGATAATAAAATGGCACCGCCTCGCAAAATCTTTTATGTTGAAGTGTATCTATGCCTAGCTAGCATCTAGTTTGTTTGGTTGGCTTGTTTGGCTTGGATAGAGTCACCGCTTCTTTGTGCACGTAACTTCACTACCTTTGAGGCAATTCGTCGACATGTGGTGAGTGCCACTTCTCTTCGAATCCAAGTAGAGGAGATGGCCGGCACGACCGATTCCGGGCAGCGGGGCATGCGCGAATCGGAGGAGAGCAAGGATTGAAGCAAGGATTGGCCAAATTGGAGCAAGGATTGGCCAGGGCGAGGTGAGCAAAGGGAGAGGAGGAGAGCAGATGGAGCACGAGCGAGGCGTGTGCCGGGGTGTGTGACTGCGGTGCACGCTCCTCTTTTGAGGCGGCGAGGTTGTCCAAGTTCATCCACTTCAGCCATGTTGGCGTCTTGGAGCAGGGAGCGAACGAACGGGGAATTGGTCCAAAACCACTCGCATAGGGAGAGAATGGGGATGAGCTCCCCTGTCCTAGCTTTGGTCGCCCCTACCGTGGTACCGGAGCCCGAGAAGAAGTCGCCCTAGCAGCCGTCGGTGCTAGTGGCGTCGCCGGCACCCGAGAAGAAGCCACCCCAGTAGCCTGTGGTTTGCTTGGAACTGCTGCACCGCTGGTCAATGCCTTATGCTGCACCGTCGGGAATGCGAGGGGTGAGCCGGTGGAGAGGAAGGGGAGTGGGGACTTGCCGGTGGAGAGAGGGAGAACCGTCATGAGAGGGAGCACCGTGACCGCGAGGGAGGCGGTGAGCAGAAAACAACCTGGTGCTAAGCCAAGCCTGGCCAGCAAAAAACGGTCGCCGCTGCATTCTCCTAGAGCCAAGCTAGTGGCTCAGAGTGGCTTAGCGAGGCCTGGCTTCGACCTGTTTACAAGCAACCAAATATCTGGAAGGTGACTTCCTGAAGTCCGGTTGGGAGTTAGCCACCCAACCAAACATGCCCTATATAGCCTTAACACAATATCTTAATAATTACACCTAGCTCAACATTAGAACACCTAGAACTTAGGGATTAGCATTTTTTAGTTTGTACCTTTGTCTGAATAAGACCGACGCCCGTGCAGTCGCTAGTGTACGATGTCGTCATGTCAAAGTGGAAGTCACGGTAGACTCGTGGTACTCCGCCACCCAAAGGTAGTAGACTTGACATCGGGAGGAGAGAGATGACACTACCGGGACGGACGGCGGCTGGCTTCTGATCTTCAGACCAATCCCGTGTTACCATGATTGGTTAGGTTAAACAGTGGAGAGGAGTTAATTAGGTTAATCACTTGTAGAGATGAGACCCCCTTTATTCTTATAGCACGGGACAAATTAGGACCAGGCCATTATTTAATTGAAAAAGATTACATTCCTGTATATGTGTAAGAAGTTTACAATAGTGAGAACAAAATTCAATCAAAATGGTGGAAAAGATTCGAACATAAAAAACATATTAACAGAGATGATACAATTAGGATGCCTACCTCTGTTAATGATTAACAAAAGCAGACATTCTAAAGAAGCTGTCTCTACTAAACGTTAACACAGAGGCAGGCATCTTGGGCCTGCTACCTCTGTTAATGTTAAACAGAGGCGAGCTTCATAAAAGAGACTATCTAATAGAGACGGGCACTCCAGACGCTTATAGAAATAGTTGAGACACAAACGATTTCCCAAAGGCGGTCGGCTGCCCAAACGATTCCCTCTGTTAGTGGTTTCAGCAGCAGTGAAATTTGAGTATTCGGATTTGGTTGGTAACAGAACAACGAGTATCTAGATTCATATACGAACTCTGTTCAATATTTGACCCCTTACCCTTAGATTCGAATACAAACTACCTATTTGGTCTCTTGCGCCTTCGCACGGACGGACTGATGAGATTAACTATTGAGCCGTTTGTTCTTCAACATCGTAACCTATACAACAATGTTTTAATAATGATGAAAAAATCCAACATGCAGCCACTGTGGTACGTCTGGTCCCTATGCCCGGTGGCACGCACGCATAGATCCCCGACGTTGTTTTCCTGTGCGTGGCCACGTGATGTGTGCTTGTCCAAAAGTCAGCAGGTCTTGGGGCTAGCAAGCTGCTTTGAAAACTCAGAGCAGCACATATGAGATCAGCAGCAGCTATCTCTGGAGCTGACTGATCACGATCCACTTCTGTTCCCAGCCTGTGACAACATTAGAGCAACAAGTAATTAATAACAAGCTCCAGCTCCGACCTGTGCTAGCTAACTGCAAGCTACTCTTCTCCGCTTGAAGCAACGATGTTGTACTACTTAACGCTCATGATGTTTTGATATATACTTCTGTCTGCAGTTTTTAGAAGGAGTAGTACTGTCGGAGCGAAATTTGACCAACAAGTAAATATTCGTAGTTTTGCCGTGCCTTGTGATCGGATGTGGCCTCGCATGCAATGACACAGGATTTATACTGGTTCGGGCAACGTGCCCTACGTCCAGTTTCAGTCGGTCGGTGACTTTATTCCTGAGCCCAGGTGCTCGAAGTTTGCTGTGGGTTACAAACAAATAGGAATGAAAAGGGGGGCGTTAAAGGCCCGGTCGGACTTTGAACCGAATGGCTAAGAGTGACGGGTGCTCTAACGTGCGCTAAGTATTGGAGCGTATGCTCTATGTAGCTGTTGAGTTCTAGAGCTATTGAGCTGTTTGAGTCCTCAAGTCGTTGAGTCCATGAGTCGTCTAGCCTTTTCTTTTGCGAGAGAGCTTCTAGGAGAGAGCTTGTCCCCTTTTATAGTTGAAGGGGATGGCCTTATAAGTCAGAGAGAGACTGTGTGTATATGTGTGCTACCTAGTCTTGTTGCCCACGCCGTCGGGTACGAGACGGTTATCGACGCCCACAATACTGTTTATGTTCAGATGCATCTGGCAGGCTCTACCATGTTCGCCTGGTACGGCAAACGTCGGTGCCTACAATACTGTTTGTGCTTTGACGCGTCTGGAAGGTTCTATAATGCCCGTCTGGCATGGCCTGGTTGCACCGTCCTACAGGTGCGTAGGGCATGGCAGGGTACGGTTCTCGGTATTGCGGTTGACTCGAGCGCCTTACCTTATCTGCTCTGCCTGATCCCCAGACCCTCACCGAGCGGGTGTCACCGGTCAGTCGGTCCCTGTCGGTCCCGACCGTGTCGGTCGGGAAAGAGCAGCGAGCAGAGGTCTGGCGTATCCTCGGTCAGAGAAGGAGGTCGGAGCCGGATTGTGATCCAACCTTGGCCAGGCCTTCCAGTTGGATACCGGATCGTTGTTCTGGCCTGTCATTATGTATCTGGGCCAGCCCAGGTGCGCATTGTCGCTGCGCCGCCTGCTTGGCCGGGTTTTTCAGGGAAGTAGATCCATTGGGGACCCCGGATTTATGAATCCGACAGGAGCCCCCGAGCCCATTTGAGACTTTTGTGAAGTCGTGAAGGGGTTGTTTACACTCGTTTCACGAGGGCACCCGTTGGGTATAAGGTTGTGGGTCGCCGTCGGACGAGACAGAGCGTGAACCCGAGGCGTTGGGCGAGATGGAGCCCACGGCGCGGCCTTGGGGTCGGGCGAGATGGGGCATGAACCCAAGGGTCAGGCATAGCTGAGGGGTCTGGCGAGACAAAGCTCGCTGGGTGGCCGAGGGGTCAGGTGAGACGGAGCCTGCCGTGCGGCCAAGGAGTCGGGCAAGACGGAGTGTGAACCCAAGGGTCGGGCGAGATGGAGGTGAGTGTAGCCCCCAAGCCTACGGCCGGCTAGAGAGTTGGTCAGAGGCTGAGCACTTTGGTACTCTTTTTGGGGCTGCAGACTCCTGTGTTCTTTCCGGTCGGGGTGTTCGCCCGTGTCCGTTCCGACAGCAACCTGAGCGGTCGGTCGGGTTCCTAAGTAGGGACCTGGCAGCTCGATCCCCCAAGCCCCATTGGGCTCGATAGGGGTTGGTTGAGTTTTGTGTGTCACCCCATCCGTAGTTTCCACAACCGGAGGGGCTGAGCTAACGACACTTACCTCGATGGTTCGAGTGTCATGCTCGGCGAGCTCGCTAACGGGCATGTCCGAGTGGAATCTGGGTCCGTCGTTCGTGACGGGGTTGGCATAGCCCTCATGTGGCATTCCACTGCTCCTTAACCTGCCTCCTGGCAAATGCCCGAGTCGTTCTAAAGACCGACACTGCTCCTTAACCTGCCTCCTGGCAAATGCCCGAGTCGTTCCAAAGATCGACTCAGGTGGCGCTTTAGCCTCCCCTCGATGGTGATTCTGTGGGCTTGGCTCAAGGTTAGGATCAAACGAGAAGGTCGAGATGACACTGTCTGCTTCTGAGCAGATCAGGCGAGGGCCGCTGGGGCTCATCTGTGTTTTCTCCCCTGGCTCTATTTGACACGAGACGGCCTCGAGCCCTTTATGGGCTGGCCTTCGAACCTAGATCAGTCGTCGCTCATATCAAATGAGATGACTACCGCTTTTGTGATGCGACGTGAAGTGTTGTGATGCAACAATTGCACATGCAATACTTGGATGTATGGGATGAATATATGAGGATGGATGAATGAATGCTCATGCACTGGGAAAGTAGAACGGGGGTTGGTAAAGTTACCTCGATGGCTCGAGTGATGTGTCTGGGGAGCTCCTATCGGATATGTCCGAGTGGGATCCGTGTCCGTCGTTCGTGACGGGGTCGGCATAACCCACATGGGGCATCCCACTGCTCCTTACTGGTCTCTCGGCAGCTGCTCGGGCTGTGCGATTGCCTCAGGTGACCCGTTGGTCTCTCCTCGATGGAGATTCCGCAGGTGGGCCCCTCCAGACCCTGCCTCGGAAGGCGAAGAGTCATTTGCATGTGGTTGCGCCTTATTTCCCGTGCTCAGGTTAAGGTAGTGGTGCGCCCTACCCTGGCCACATCCCGTTAGCTAGGCGACGTTTTGTCAGGCAGGGCGCGTCCCATCAGCCAGGGCCACGTCCCACCGCACATCTTTCCACCTTAAATAGGGGGAAGGGAGAGGGTTTTCCTCCCGTTCTTTCACCTTTCTTCAACCGTTGCCGTTTCTCCTTCCTTCTTTTCGCAAAGCCTATTCGTGTGTCGCGGTGGTTTCTAGGAGAGAGGAGAGCAGAGCGAGGGAGAGAAAAAACTCATAGATTTGATCGTAAGTCCGAGGTGTGATGTCGAACTGGAGGCCTTCCAATGTGGATGAGGAGGTGCTGGCCGCCTTCGCCGAGAAGGGGCTACTCCCGTCGAAGGAGGTGGTGCATTGGAGGGCTCCTGCGCTTTGGGAGGTTGTTCCGCAACCCTAGGCCGACGGGGTCGTATCCTTCCTTGCCTTCCACTAGCGCGGGCTCGGGTATCCTGCGCACTGGTTCCTGCGCGGGCTCCTCAACGAGTGGGGCCTAGAGTTGCAACACCTCAACCCAACTGGGGTACTACACATCTCTATCTTCGTAATCGTCTGTGAGGCTTTCCTCGGGATGGAGCCTCATGTGGACCTCTTCCGGCGGATTTTTAGCGGGCGAGTCCTATCCGAAGGGAAGCCACCCAGAATCACACCAGTTGGGGGGTTTGCCCTGTAGAAGAGGCCAAAGCCATCGGTCCCCTACCCCGCGTACTCCCCCTATGACTCGAACTGGGGGTGGCATGGTGAGTTGTTCTATATTAGGAACCCAGCGGAGGTGCCATTCCCGACGTTCACGAGGGAGAGGCCGGAGAGGAGGGAAAGCTGGTCGTGGGGTCCCGCTCGTTGGCAAAACAAGCTGGAGATTATAGAGACAAAGCTTCGGAGGCTCATGCGGCATGGCCTCGATGGGTTGCAGGTCTTCCATACCTTCTTACACCATCAGGTCGCCCCATTGGTGGAGAGAATGCGGCCAATGTTGGAATACTCTGGCCTGGTGGATCCCGACCGCGCATCGTCGGAGGAGTTGCCGATGTGGGAATGCTCCGGCCGATGTGGGAATACTCTAGAGTCGTCTCGATTGGATGCTGTAGTTGAGGGATGAAGACTCCCTCGAAGGGATGCCCGATCCCCTTCACGCCGCGAAGATGTCCAATTTGGTATGCTTTTTTCCCATGACCTTTTTGCTTCTTGTTTTGATGTTTTGATTGATTTCAAGTTGCCCGTTTCGAAGGGACTCGTGGGCTATAAATCTAGGCCACATCTTCCAAGAGGGCCAGAAGACGTAGTTTGGCAAGCTGCCCAGAGGGACGCCGCGCTTGCCAAGAAGAAGAGGAAAACCGAGAAGGCCAAGATGAGGTTTGATAAGGAGAAGGAGATCAACCGGCGGGTCCGTGGTGGCGAGAGCGAAAGCAATGTGGAGGTGGAACTCAAGTCAGAGGAACCCATGGAGATGTGTGATGACGTGAGTTCCTCAGAGGACGAGGAAGATAGGGGTGTTGCTGTGACCTTCGTGGAGCGTCGTAAGCCCACGGCTACGCCTGTCGGCGGCGGGCATAGTACGAAGGTGCGTGGTGATGTTCCTGAGTCAAGGAAGCTTGCCACGCTTGAAGACGCCGCCCTCGAATGAGAGGCGAAGCGGGCGCAGGTGCCACGCCTTCGGAGGCATCGTCGGCTTCGCAACCGCCTGCTCCGAGTGTGGTAGAGCACGCTGGTCGGTCAGAGGGACATGATCGTTCCCCTGCGTCTCTAGGGTTGGCGCGTGTGCGTGACCCCCAACGAGGAGATGCCCCACCAGTTGTTCCGGTGGTTTCGCCATGAGCTGGCGGTCGCGGCTGTTCACGAGCTGACCGGGGATCAGCCGGGTCGCCTCCTCCATCGATTGATGCGAGAGGGCATGGGTCATGACCCCTGAGTGATCTTCATTTGGTCGGTTGGTCGTCAGCCATTAGGGGCTTCAAGGTTCTACCACTTTTGTCTGGGTATGTATTGATGCTCCCTTTTGTCCTCATAGTTGAATTTTTTGAGTGTGACTAACCTTTGCTTGTTTGACAATGGCTAGGGGCTGGCAGGACTGGGGATCTCCCCACCTCCCGTGTGAGAAGAGTGGAGACCTAGCCTGTAGCGGGTCACGATGAGCAGGGGAAGCAGGTTGGCGATGGCGCAACCTTCCTTAATGGGGGTTGCGTCTTCCCGGCCGGCTGTGAGCACGGTGGCAGCAGTGATGGCGACGATCCCCGTGGTGATGGAGGAGGTCAGGTCGGAGGTGACTCTTGCAGTCCCTCCCCCGATGGTTGTGGAGGAAGATAGGAGGGAAACTGTGCTCCCTATCTCGCCTGGTGGAGGAGCGCACGGTTCGCCCGCCTTGTCAGAGCTGGAGGGGTCTGGAGGAACTGCGGCCAAGCCAGAGGTAGAGCAGCTGCTGGCGAGCCATGGAGTTCTGGTGGCGGACATCCCCTTCGACAGCAAGGAGGACACTAGGGTGGAGTCGCCAGCCATCCCACCGTCCTGAGAGTTGGTGATGATCTGGTCGTCGCTTGATATTGCTATGGCTGGATCTTCCAACAGGTCGAGGTTGACCCGTGAGCTGGTATGGCCATCCCCAGATGAGCCAGGAAAGGCCCGGTTCATCCTTCGTGATGAGGAGGAGGTGAAGCTTTGACACCTGCTCGGGGAGAGAGGACTGTTGATGGAGTCCGATCTCACCCTTACCAAGGCGAGGCTCAAGGAGGCCATGGAGAGGGTTGAGTTCATCCATCAGGCCATCACTGTGGACCTACCACGCATTGTAGAGGTAAGTTTTCTATGTTCCTGGTATTGTCTTTTATTCCTTGGCATTTAAACGGTTGTCTTAACACGCCTGCTTCTTGTCTCGCAGGACCTGGAGATGATGTCGATCTGCAAGTCCCAGTTTCTATGCGAGGAGCATGGTCAGATGGAGCAAGAAGCGGTGGTGTCACGGCTGGTCGATGAGATCTAGCACCAGCTAGAGTCCGCCCATCATGAGTCTCAAGACCGAGCGGCCAAGGCGACGGGAGCATGGGTGGCGGAGCTGTGTGTGATCGAGTGAGCAACTACTGCCGAGCGGGAACTCGACATAGCAAAGGCCCACTTAGCGGTGACTGATGTGGCGCTCTAGAAATCTTTGGAGGCTCTGGAGGTGGAGCGGAAGGCCAGGTCGGACGCTGAGCAAGAAGTGGTCGCACTTCAGGGGCAGATGCTCGGTGCAGAGGAGTCGAACACTCGGCAGCTTGAGAGGGTGACCCAACAAGAGGAAGGGCTCTCCATTCTTGAAAGTGCCTGCCTCAGTACGTACCTGTTCTACCTTCAGTTGATGCCTTGAACTTTTCTTTTCCTTGCTTCTGAATTTGTCGTCCTTTTCTAGAGCTGGGCGGAAAGATCGGTTCTCTAGAGCAAGAGCTGGAGACGGTCAAGGTGGCGGTTGGTCATCGCGCTAGCCTAGTCCCTTGAGGAGCAATACGCTCTCAATGGAGAGCTCGACCAGATTCACAATATTGCGCAAGTGGTGGTCTTCGAGGTGTCCGAGTCGGGACCGAGCACGAGTACGCCTGCCGTCTAGTTGGTAGAGGTCCCGAATGAGGTTTGTGCACCCATCTCCGATGGCATGTTCTATGGGACATCAGGGGTGCTGACCTCGATGGCGACCCATCATCCCGATGTAGACTTCGTGGCCATCTATAGAGGATACACCAATGGGTGGAGCGCAGACGAAATCCATGCGCTGGGGGAGAGTTTGGTGCCGCATGCACAGATGGTCGCTGAGTAGGTCACCACGTAGTGGGTGATGGAGGCTCGCCGTTCGACTGTGGCCGCAGACATGGGTCGGGAAGATGTCGTCCAGCCTACAGAGGCAGTGGAGGCTGGGTCAGAGGCGAGCGTCGTCCCACCCCCAACAGAGCTGAACGTCATGCCAACTGGAACGAACTGCCTTTGTCCTCGTCAACCATACCATTAGCCAATGCCACCGGGGGGCCATAATAGAGTTAGAGTAAAAATAGTCAATTTATGTAAAAGTTGAATTCGTGGGGGAGCCCCCGTGTAAATAGTTTTACATTAGTGAATATTTTAAGTTCGTTTTTTGTGATGAAATCACTTGTGGGGGGAAGCTTGTCATGTCCGCCCTTGTTTTTATCCTTGCGTAGCTTTGTTTTTGTCCTTTCTTTTTCACTCCTGCCCGTTGACCCGTAGGCTACAACCTTAAGAACCCAGGCGTGGCCCACGAGGCTTAGCTGCTCGTAACAGTAGGTCATGGCAGGGTGTGATTGGTCGGTAGGTTAAAACGCAAGTTCCGTAGGATAATCAAAGGAACGGAATGCCCTTTTGTTTGGGTGACGCCCTTTCATTTGGGCAAAAAGTATTACTACATGATAGTAAAAAAAGGAGGGTGGTATCGCTCCCCCATGGAGCCCTTGAGCGACCCAGGCCGAGAGTGCTCGGGCTAGGGCACTGTAGGACCAATTGTTGAATAGAAATAAGCGGTAAGACCGAGCTTTAGGGAAAGAAATGGCATAACTATTCGATGTTCCATGTGTTGGTGAGAACGTTGTCGTTGTCGTCCTTCAGTCGATAGGCGCCCTGTCGGATCACCTCGGCCACCACGTACAGTCCTTCTCATGATGGAGAGAGCTTATGTTTGTCCTTGGTTGACTGGGTCCTCCTAAGTACGAGATCACAAACCTCGAGGGTGCTCCTAATTTTCTTTCATGGTACCTGCGAATAGTTTGCTAGTAACGAGCAGAGTGGATGATGGTCATCTCATGAGCCTCCTCGAGCAGGTCGACTGCGTCCTACTGACCCTCCGTGACTCGGTCTCGGTCGAAGGCCTTTGCTCTTGGGGCACCGTGATCGAGGTCGGAGGGCAACATTACTTCGGCTCCATATGCGAGGAAAAAAAGGGGTGAACCCTGTGGACTAGTTTGGGGGTCATTCTTGGGCTTTAGAGGATTGTTGGGACCTCTGCAACCCATCGCCCCGCATACTTTTTGAGTCGGTCGAAGATGCAGGGCTTGAGTCCTTGGAGGACCATGCCATTGGCCCACTCGACCTGACCGTTAGTACGTGGGTGTCTGACCGAGGCCTAATCGATCCTGATGCCGTACCCATCACAGAGTTCAGGAACTTCTTCCCAATGAAGTTTCTTTCATGGTTGGTGATGATACAGTTAGGAACATGAAACCAATATATGATGTCGAGGAAGAACTTGACCACCTCTTCCACCGCCATGAGTAGGTGAGTGATGGGCTTTGTCTCTATCCACTTGGTGAAATTGTCCACCACCACGAGTAGGTGACTAAAGCCACCTAGGGCCTTTTTGAGTGGTCCGACCATGTCAAGGCCCTAGACCACGAATGGCTAGGTGATGGGGATTGTCTGAAGTTCCTACGCCGGTCGATGAGTCTGCCGAGCATAGAACTGGCATCCTTCACACCTGCAGACCACCTCCTCTGTATCTCGCAGCGCAGTGGGCCAGTAAAAACCTTGGTGAAAGGATTTCCCGAATAGCAACCTTGGGGCCGCATGATGTCCATAGATTCCAGCATGGACTTTGAGGAGAAGTTGTTTCCCCTGTCCGGTCGGGATTTACTTCATGAGCACTCCCGACGGACTTCACTTGAAAAGTTCATTACTAATGATAACGAACGTCTTAGCGTATCGAGCGATTCGTCGCGCTTTAGTCCTTTCTAGTGGGAGAACCTCCTCGAGGAGGTAGGCAAGAAGTGGTGCTCTCCTGTCGACCGGATCAAGTGCCATCACAGCAATGTCGGTGGGCGACATTATCATGGAGGCGCTAAGGTTGGAGCCCCCGAGCACTTGGTCAGGATGGGGGCACATCGGGGGGTAGGAGCCCCCGGGTAGTAGATTGGTGTTGGAGTGGGTCTAGGTCAGGTCCTCCAGAACGTGGGCAGATGCCTCGTTGAGATCATTGATGAAGACCCCATCTGAAGATGGAACCCGCCTGGCAGCCAATTTTGCGAGGAAATCGGTGGCATCGTTGTCCTTTTTGGGGACATGATGTAGTTGGATCCCTCGGAAGTTGTCCTTAAGCTTACGCACCTCCTGGCAGTATGCTGGCATGAGAGGGCTCTTGTAGGAGGACTCTTTCATGACTTGGTCGACAACCAACTCTAAGTCACCACGGACATACAGTCACGTGGCGCCGAGCTCGATGGCGATGCACAGTCCGTTGATGAGGGCTTCGTACTCCATGGCATTGTTCAAGGCTAAAAATGGAGATGGATCGCGTAGCCTAGCCTGCTACCATCTGGGGAGATCAAAACCACTCTAGCCCCTGAGCCAGGCGCCATGACCTTCCTGTCAAAGTACATCGTCCAGTACTCATGGGTGACATCCGGGGTCAGGAGCTGGACTTCCGTCCATTCGGCGATGAAGTCAGCGAGAGCCTGAGACTTAATAGTGGTGCAGGGGATGTACCTGATGTTATGGCCCATGAGCTCGAGAGCCCATTTGGAGATTCGTCCCATGGCATCACGGTTGCGGACGATGTCTCCCAGCGGGTACGAAGTGACGACGATGACTTCGTGATCGGTGAAGTAGTGTAGGATCTTCTGGGTCACCATCAAAATGGTGTATAGAAGCTTCTGGGCCTGGGGGTAGTGAACCTTGGCATCGGCGAGTACCTCACCGACAAAGTACACTGGTTGTTGGACCTTCAGGGGGTGTCTCGTCTCCTCCCTCTCGACGATGAGGGCGGCGCTCACAACATGGTTGCTTACTGCGATGTAGAGGAGGAGGGATTCTCCTCGTTCAGGAGCGATGAGGATTAGGGATGACGTCAGTGATGCTTTGAGGCTTTCCAAAGCCTACTGTGCCTCCTCTATCCAGACAAATGCATTTGTCTTTTTGAGAAGTTTGTAGAGAGGCATCCTCAGTTCGCCTAGTCGGGAGTTGAACCGGCTCAGGGTGGCCAGACAGCCGGCGAGCCTCTGTACACCCTTGACATTGTGTATTGGGCCCATGTTGAAGATGGCCATGATTTTTTTGGGGTTGGCTTCGGTGCCGCGCTCGGACACGATGTCTCCGAGGAGCTTCCCCTTCGGAACCCCGAAAACACATTTTTTGGGATTCAATTTAACGCTGAACCTTCGGTGGTTCGTGAATGTTGCGACCAAGTTTGTGATCAGGTCACTACCTTGAGCCGTTTTCACCACTACGTCATCTACATAAACGGCGATTGTTGGTTTTGGCCGCTCGACTTGGTCATCTACATAATCGGGTGGGTCGATTTGGTCGGCGAAGCATCGCTGCATGCACTGTTGATAGGTGGCGCCAACATTCTTTAGACCAAAAGGCATGGTTACATAATAGTACAAACCATACGGGGTGATGAATGAAGTTGCTACCTAGTCAGACTCTTTCATCGTGATCTGGTGGTAGCCTGAGTAAGCATCCAGGAAGGAGAGGATTTCGCATTCTGAGGTGGAGTCAACTATCTGGTCTATGCACGGCAAAGTAAAGTGGTCCTTTGAACACGCCTTGTTGAGGCCAGTATAATCAACACACATTCTCCATTTCCATTTCTTCTTTTTCACAAGAATAGGATTAGCTAGCCAGTCGGAGTGGTATACCTATTTGATGAATCCGACAGCCAGTAGTTTGGTGATCTCCTCACCTATGGCCCTATGCCTCTTGTCGTCAAAGCGACGCAGGCGTTGCTTGGCGGGCTTTGAGCCTGGGATGACACGTAGTGTATGCTCGGCGACCTCCCTTGGTATGACTGGCATGTCAGAAGGTTTCCACATGAAGACATCACGATGGGCACCTAGGAAGTTGGCGAGCTCGCTTTCCTATTTGGCCGGGAGCTTGGTCCGGATCCGCACCGTCTTGGTCAGGTTGGTGGGGTCGATCCCCACCACCTTGGTTTCCTTAGTTGGATGGAAGGAGCTTGAGCACCTTGGCTCGTTGCAGTTGGGGACTACTAGATTTGCTGAATTCCTGAGCTCTAGGAGCTCAGTGGAGTTGATGATGGCAGTGGCAAGCTTGAAATGCTTGCGATCGCACTTGTAGGCATGCGAAAAGGTACTACCCACGATGATGACGTCGTTCGGTCCCGGCATCTTCAGCTTGAGGTAGCTATAGTTGGGGATTGCCATGAACTTGGCGTAACATGGCCGCCCCAAGATGGCGTGGTAGGACCCCAAAAAGTCCACCACCTCGAAGGTTAGGACCTCTGAGCGGAAGTTGGCTCGATCACCAAATGTGACGGGCAGGTCGATCTGTCTGAGTGGGTATGCCTGCATCCATGGAATCACACTATGGAAGGGATGGCTCACTAGGTGGAGCTCCGACCGAGGGATGCGCATGGCATCGAGGGTGTTGACGTAGAGAATGTTGAGACTGCTGCCTCCATCCGTCAGCACCATGGTGAGGCGCTACTAGCGGATGATGGAGTCGACGATGAGCGGGTAGCGACCTGGTCGGGCAACGTGGGATGGATGGTCTCTCTGATCAAAAGTGACCGGGGAGTTCGACCAGCTAAGGAAAGAGGGGATGGCTGACTCAGCGGTGCATGCCTCTCTATAGCGTACCTTCTGCTGGCGCTTGGAGTGGATGGCATCGGATCCCCCAAAGATCATGAGGCATTCCTTGGGGTCGAGCAAGCCGTCATCATCCTTGCCCGCCGCGCCTCCTTTCTTGGCTGCCTCCTCCTTGCCTTTCCCTTCCTTTGGCTTGGCCGCTTGCCGTAGGAAGCGCTTAAGGAGCTCATAGTCCTTGTAGAGCTATTTGACGAGATAGGCATGGTTGGTGCATGGACTCTCCATGAGCTTGTCGAGGTGGTCGGACTAGCCCTGCTAAGGTTGCTTGCTCACTGGTCGATCGTAGCGACCAAAGCTAGGTTGGCCGGTCAGCGCTGATCCTTCTTGCCCCTTTGTGTGGAGGGGCACTCGCCTTGGTCTTCGCACTTGGCCTTGCCCCTATCATGCCCACCACTGAAGTCTACCCCGACTGCCTCCTCACCGGAGGCGTGGTTTGTGGTGATGTCGAGCAGGTCGCGGGTGGTACGAGGCTTCACATAGCTGAGCTTGTGGATCAAGGAGTCATAGGTTGTCCCTGAGAGGAACGCGCTGATGATGTCCGCGTTGACAACATCTGGGAGGGAGTTGCACTACTTTGAGAACCTATGGATGTATCCCGCAGGGACTTGTTAGGCTCCTGTTGGTAGCTCGAGGTCCCAGGAATTCCTAGGATGGACATACATCCCCTAGAAATTTCTGACGAAGACTCTCTTGAGATCGGCCCAGTCTTGAATGCTGTTGGGTGGAAGGAATTCGAGCCATGCTCGAACATGCTCCCCCATGTAGATGGGGAGGTACTGGATGATGAAGTAGTCATCACCCACTCCTCCAGCTCGACAAGCGAGCCAGAAGCCTTTGAGACATATACCGGGGTTCGTCTCCTCGGTGTACCTGGAAATGTTGGTGGGCAGTCGGAAATGCTATGGGAACGGTGCTTTCTGGATGCGATGGCCAAAGGCTTGTGGCCCTAGGCCATCTGAGCTAGAGCTCTGGTCATTTGGTCGGCTACCATGCATGGGGTGCCTATCGCTGTGCTCCTCGATGATCAAGTCGAGGCCCACGCCACCTGCTCTCACCACCACTCGATAGACATCATCATCGTGCCAGGCGTGGCATCGATTGTTGATGATGCTACGAGCATCATAGTTCGGTCTGAGCCATTCGTGCACAGCTGGTCAGCGTGGAGCAGGTGGTAGGTCGGGCTGTGGTGCAACCGCGGCTTCCTGCCCGATGCCCGGCAACTACAATGGCGAATGAACAGAGCGATTCGACTAGCACAACCCTAGTCCCCCAGTGGGGCAAGAGGCCACGAGCTGGGGTTGACGCAGAGCTCTCTGCCTACTAAATGGTGGTGGTCTCCACCAACACCCAAAGGTTCCGGTGGATTGCCTGTTCCTAGGGGTCGACATGCTCAAGGAGGCCACGCAGAAGCATCGTCGTAGCAGCGATGTTCTTGCCAGCCTGAGCAAACTGAGGGGGGTCATTCCATCCATCTAGGATGTTATGCTGGACCTGACGGGCGTGACCCTGAGTGCCACTCACCGAGTTATGTGCATGTGGCACAGCCTGCTGCACCGAGCGCGCTAGCATAGGTGGCGGCTGGCTCTGTCACCTTTGTTGTAACTTCTAGCCATGCTCCTACGCACGCACCAGGGGCTTTGCATGGGGTACAGAGGGGTGTGAGTCTATAGAGACTCCACTACCACCGATGGTTGTCCTAGGGCATCCGCCCTAGCGCACTCCTGGGACAAAGGGTGGCCAGGTGCCACGATGTCGCCGATGCTGGAGCTGTCGCTTTGGACCTCGTCATCGATGAGGTCGTGGAAGGAGGTGGGAGCATAGCCTGCCATCCCCATGGACTCAAACATGAGAGGGGGCAGCATCGGCATCCTTGGAGCCCTCGCATGGACGTGTCCACGAGGGACGCAAAGTCATAGGGGAACCGGTCGCACGGCGGTCGCGGTGGGGACAACGGGGTACCTCCGGAGAGTCGACGGAAGGTGTTCAATAGTGAGGAAAGAACAATATGTACATGACTCACCATGGGCTTTGAGCCCAGCATGGGCTCTAGGCAAAGCGTGAGTGTCTCGATGTTGGGGTCACTGAGTGGCCTAGGGCTAGTGGATAGCGCTCCTCCTCCAGTGGATGCCAGGACGAGCGCCTCCTTGCGGAGGCAGAGTACACCGAACTAGTCGGCGATGAAGTCCAGACTCCTTTAGAGGAAGGTCTGGAGTGGCACAAAGACGGGAGGAACCAACATCCCAATAGGTGGGAGCGTGGGAAACTCCAGCGAGCCAAAGCAAATCGTATCGCTCGAACCCGCCATGCTGAAGATGGTGGAAAGGTGGGCCATCTGATGACCAAAAATGTGAACGCTTGATGTTCTCCCCACGGACGGTGCCAACTGTCGGTGCGAAAAGTGACCAACAAGTAAATATTTGTAGTTTTGCCGTGCGTGCGTTGTGATCGGATGTGGCCTAGCATGCAATGACACATGATTTATACTAGTTCAGGCAATGTGCCCTACGTCCAGTTTTAGTCGGTCAGTGACTTTATTCCTGAGCCCAGGTGCTTGAAGTTTGCTGTGGGGTAACAAATGAATAGGAATGAGGGGGGGACGTTAAAGGCCTGATCGAACTCTGAACCAAATGGCTGAGAGTGATGGGTGCTCTAACATGCGCTAAGTATTGGAGCGTATGCTCTGTGTAGCTGTTGAGTTCTAGAACTATTGAGCTGTTTGAGTCCTCAGGTCGTCGAGTCATCGAGCGCTACTACAGAATAGCACATCACTTCTGGCCTCGTCACTGCCGGAATTATGAGAACCGACAGTGTTGACCCTTCACTACCGGTTCTTGGCTCTAAAAACCAGAAATTGATTTGGGATGTGACCAAATCGGCAGTGATGACAACTATCACTACCGGTTTGTGTCTCTAACCGGTAGTGGCTTGACGGCCACATATCACTGCCGGTTCAAGCCAAGAGCCGACAGTGATTGGACTCTATCACTGTCGGTTCTAGCCAAGAACCGACGGTAACAAGCCTACAGCACAAAAAGGTTACAGTCGTCCTCTCCTTCCTCCTCTCTTCCATCCTGAGAACAGAGGCGCGCGTTTGGGCCCTTCCCTCTATTGTTGCGGCTGCTCTTCACCATGAAGCTAGCGCTTGGATTTTGAAGAATGGCTTGATCTTTTTGCTTTAAGGTTAGTAACAAACTTCCACTCCTTTGATTTTGTTGCTTAATTAGCTTCATTTTGATGGCTACATTGCTTGATTCTCATTCTAGTTCTTTCTCCATTCTAGAGAGCACTTTTCCAATTGGACTTTTGTGCAAGGCTCAAATTGTGGTGAATCCATCATCCAAAAGGTTGGTGTCTATGAACACATTTAAATTCCTAGCTAATTATTCCAAGGTGGTCAAGATCATCATTGTTAGTATGTGATGCTATAATTAGTTCTTAGAAGTAGAGTAGATTCTTTTACAATTTGTTGAGAAAATTAATCTATGTGTCACATAACAACGCATTGTTTGGAGCTACATTCTTGTTCATGATCATGTCTCCAATTTTAGACTTTTTTTTAAAATTAGTGTCTCTATTTTTATGTGGCATGGAGTAGAATAATTGTTCTTCATTATTATGCAATATTTGTTTATGGGGCTGTGTTTTTTAATTTATATGGGCATTGTCTAGAGCTACATTGTTGTTCATGATCATGTCTCCAATTTTAATCTTTTTTAAAATAAGTGTCTCCATTTTTATGTGGCATGGAGTAGAATAGTTGTTCTTCATTATTGTGCAATAATTGTTTTTTTACTATGATTTTCAATTTACAGGGCCGGGCTACCAATTTCAATTTTCCAATAATTAGTGTACAATAATATTTTCCAAAAATGGTACTTTTGAGCTACAATTGTTGTTCATGAAGCTCGATTTCTTATAAATTCTTTGTAATTACCGTCTCAATATTTTTTTGTGTAGAGATGAATCGAGAGTGGATGCATCTGTCCCGAATGGACAAGCGGTACATGCATGGTGTTAGCCAGTTTATCACCGATGCTAGTCCAAGCTGGGAATGGGAAGCCTGTCTTTTGCCCATGCAAAGATTGCAAGAATCAAAGGAGTTTTCTTCAAATTGAGTCTATACGATCGCACTTGATTACCAGGGGGTTCATGCCAAACTATGCGATATGGACTATGCATGGCGAGGTTGGTGTGAATGTTCCGCTGGAAAACAATGATGATGTGGACATGCCTGACGTAGCCATCCACGATGCTGATGAGGAACCCGATGTCAACATGGAACCTATGGCCACAGTTAATAATATGTTTAGGAACACGCTAGCTGATGACACCGAGGATAACGATGGCATTTCTCAGTTGCTACATAATGTAGAAATCGGATGTCTTAGTGAAAGATAGCTGAGAAGGTTAGAGAAAATGAGACAAGATGGCAAAACACCATAATATAAGAATTGTCCAATGAGCAAACTGGAAGCCGACATCATGTTGTTAGAGTTCAAATCGATAAACAGATTGAGCGATAAAGGCTTCGATCAGTTGTTAGGTATAATTAGGAAAATGCTCCCAGAAAAAAATGAGTTGCTAGAAAAGACATACTTGGCCAAGCAAATGATCAGCCCCATCGGCCTCGAGGTTGAAAAAATCCACACATGTTCCAATGATTGCATATTGTACCGTGGAGAAAAATACAAGGACTTAGACAAGTGCCCCAAGTGTGAAGCTCCACAGTACAAGGAAGGGCCGTCAGATGAGGGTACCAAGACCAGAGGAGGTCCCATAATGTTCATTTGGTATTTCCCTATAGCTCCCCGGGTGCATAGGCTGTTTGCATGTGCAAAGTCAGCCAAGCTGTTGCGCTGGCATGGCGAAGAGCGTAAGAAAGATACAATGATGAGACACCTCGCCGATGGGCATGACTAGAGGACTGTCAATACTATGTTCTATAAGGACATCGGTGGAGAGGTAAGGCACCTTTGGTTTGCTTTGACCATAGATGGGATGAATCCTTTCAACCAGGTTAGAAGTAATCATAGCACCTGGCCAGTGACGCTCTGTATATACAACCTTCCACCTTGGGTCTGTATGAAGCAGTCATAGATCTAGATGCCACTACTAATCTAAGGGCCGAGACAACCTGGGAATGACATCGATGTGTTTCTGAAACCAGTGATCGATGAACTAGTGGAGATGTTTGAAAAGGGTGTGTCGAAAGTTTGGGACGAGTACAAAAAGGAACATGTCTCGATCAAGGGAGTACTTATCGCTACAATTACCGACCTGCCAGGTCGAGGTTCGTTGTCCGGAGAGAAGACAAAAGGCTATACTGGATGTGTCGAGTGCTTGGATGACACCGATGCGGTAAATCTACCAAATAACTCAAAGATTGTTTATATGGGACACCGTAGGTTCCTACCTAAGGATCACCCTTACTGCAGGAACAGAAAATATTTCAACTATACTATTGAGAAATGCTTAGCTCCAAAATATCAAGATGGGCCTACGATACTTTGAGAACTCAACAAACTGGAGGTTGTCCTTGGGAAGGGGGACAATGCAGTAGCAGCACCTGATGGGAGCGTTTGGAAGAAAAAATTAGTTTTCTGGAAACTACCTTACTGACCATTTCTGAGTGTATGCCACTATCTTGATCCCATGCACATCACTAAAAACATGTGCGCTAACATGCTTAACACATTGATGGACACTAGGGAGACATTGAAGGATTCACTAGCCACATGCCTGGACATGCAACATTTGGGAATTAGGAAGGAACTACATCCCATGGAGCTAGAGAATGGCCAGTTTAAACTTCCGGTTGCATCATGGACATTGAAGAAGGAAGAAAAGCGTGCGCTTATTTCTTTTTTCAATGAAAGTCCTGATGAGCTACTGTGCGAACCCAAAGAGGCTAGTGAACATGAGAGAACTCAAGTTCAACTATGGCCCTATGAAGGCCCATGACTGTCATGTCAATATGACGCAGCTGCTCCCTATTGCCCTGCGTGGTATCCTCCCTCCAAAAGTGCATGCCCTAATCATAAAAGATGTGCTCGTTCTTCAATGCGATCTCAAAAAAGGTCATTGATGTGTCCAGGCTAGGGCAGCTGCAGTGGGACATAGCCAAAACTCTCGTTAGCCTTCAGATGCATTTCCCGCTGACTTACTTTGATATCTCATTGCATCTTCTCATTCATCTTGTTGACCAAATTAGAGCCCTTGGCCCAATGTACCTGCATTAGATGTTCCCTTTCGAAAGATTGATAAAAGTTTTTAGGAGGTATGTTATGGACAGATTTAGGCCAGAAGGAGGCATGGTTGAAGGATGGTCAATGGAGGAGGCCATTGAGTTCTACACATATTATCTAGACATCAAAATGGTCGGAGTTCTAGAATCTCATCATGAGGGAAGACTATGTGGCAAAGTAACGATGGGGGAGAAATCTATTAAAGTAGACGACCCTGTTTCTTTTAGACAGGCATAGTTCCCTGTTCTCCAGCAAGTCAAGGGTGTGATGCCATACATTGACGAGCACAGGCAATCGCTGCAAACTCTGTATCCGAGTAGGTCACAGGCTTGACCGCATACAGAGATGACCCCTTCGTCCTTGCAAGAGATGTTATGCAAGTCTTCTATGCAAGGGACAACAATACAAAAGGAAGGCTAAAAGTAGTCCTAGAAGGGAAAAGGAAGATTATCGGTGTCGATGGAGTGATGGACGAAAAAGACTACATGGGCTATCAGGAAATGCCTCCGTTCTGGGCGAACATACCCCTACATATCCTTCAAGAGGGTAACGAACCTTCTTATGTACAGCTTGATCACAATGTGTCCCTCATTGTTGATGCACCTAAAGATACTTAGATTATTGTTAACTATGTAATCATTATTTGGGTGTTGTTCACCAATTATGTAATCTAATTTATATTTTGAGCGCTTCTCTAAAATTAAATAATTGACTATGTAATCAAATATTGAAATGATGTTCAGAAACACTATTATTTGATAATTATAGACCATTAATTAATTATCATGGAATTAAATAATTAAGGCACAAATATTTGTATTATTTTACAATAAATTATATGTTTAGAAACACTATTACATGCACAGCAGTTAAGGCCCTATAATCTGGACCTCGAATTAATTAACTCCCGTTCAGAGGATAAAACAAAAAAGAAAACGTACCTTGACGTACTCCCTATCATAGCGCAGCGGTAAAAGCCAGCTATTGTGAAGCCCGCGCCCTTGGTTCGAATCCTAGGTGTGGCAAACTTTTTTTTATATTTTTACGGAATTAAATGAACCTCAATTTAAACTATAAAAATGATAACAAAACGTTTCCTAACATAAATCCTCCTTTAACGCAGCGGTTAAGCCACTAATCCCTCTTTCTCGCTCCCTCGGTTCGAAACACAGGCAGGACAATTTTTTTTATCCAGAGCCCGTGGCAGTGGCTCTAATTTCAACAAAATAAAAGTTGAGCACCTACGGCAGCGGCAGCTACTTTGCCTGGCCTATCACTATTGATTTTTGCATAAAAACCAATAGTGATACATGGAATCATTGCCGGTTCTAAAAACCGGCACTAATGACCCCTATCACTGCCGATTTTTTATCAAAACTGACAGTCATAAGAATATTCCCTCCACGGACCAGCAGTGCTCCCGCTGATCACCACAGCAGGAGGACTGCTCCCACCTACCACGACAGCTAGCCTATAAAATGGCGCCCTGCTAGGGAGCCTCTCCACGTTTACTTGTGTTTATTTTGCAACTCTAAGCCTGTTCGCTTATTTGTTTCAGCCAGGGCTTATCAGCCATGATACAATATTTTCCTCTCATAACTAATCAGCACCAGCCGGGCTTACCAGTCGTAACACCCCAAAATTTGCCTCTTTTGAAATAGAGTTAAAATGATTTAAGTCGAAATTTTTGTGCACATGAAATATAGGAAATAAAATTTTTCATTAAATTAAAATACATCATAAGGTAGTAACATGTTTGAGCATACATGCCATTGCATTTGATTTTATTGGATGAGTGGTTTTAATTGAAAAGTAAAAAATGGTTAAAATGCTTTTGAAATGAAATTAAAAATGGCTTTGAAATAAAAGAAAAGAAAATTTGAAAATAAGAGGATTTAAAAAATGGAAAAGTTTATTTTTGGAAACTTACCAAAATTGCTCATTTATATTTGAGATGAAAAGTATGTTCAAAACTCTATTTGAATTTGCATTTGGTTTACATTTGAATTGGCTTTGAAAACAAAATATAAAAAAAATTAGAAAAGAAATTCATTTTTAAAAAATTTTCCTTCCTTCCTTTTCAGCTCAACCCAGGAATTGGCCCGCCCTTTTCCTTCCTCCCCTCCCATGGTTGGCCCAGCTAGTCGCCTGGCCCAACTGCCCCTCCCTTCCCCTCCTTCCCACCTTCCAACTCCGTGCGGCCTAGCTCGGCGGCCACTGCTTCGCGCGCGCAAGTCACCGGCCCAGAACCGCACCCTGGTCCGCTCGGCCTTCAGCGCCTACGGCCGCACGCGCCGTCCGTTCTCCCTCACTGCCCGCGGGTCCCGCCCATCAGCCAACCCCGGTCCCTTCTTCCCCTTCCTTCTTCCTCCCATTTTCTTTCCTTTCTTCCTCACCGCCGATGGCGCTGCTTCCACGGCAAGCTGCCAGCCCTCCGCACATGCAAGGAAGGCAATCAATCCGCCCGCGCCCCGCTCCCTTTCCTTCTACCGCGCCTCTCCACGCCTATAAAGCCCCAGCCAGACGTCCTCCTTCTCCCTTTTCCCCTCTACGCTTGACCTCGCCACTGCCGCTGGCGAATCCACCATTCTCGAGCTCAATCGCCGTCGCCGACGTCTCCTGGAGCTCCGCCGTGCTTCCCCACGAATCTAGGTACCCTCAATTTGTCGTTTTAGCCATGGAATGCTCGGATTTCACTCACCCGCATCCTTCTCTCTCTCCAGTTCATCGCCACCGTCGTCGACCCGCCCCGTAGAAGCCTCCCCGGACGCTGTGCTCCTCTCCCAACGACTCGCGGTGAGCTCCCCGTCTTTCCCGTGCCTCCCATTTGCTGATTCGTGCTCTAGAACGTCGTACCGGCGACATCCAGGCCCGCCGGCCATGGCGCTGCCGTGGGAAGCCGCTTCAGCGTGTTCTCGGCTGTTGTTTTTGCGCTTCGTTGAGTTCGCGAGGTCCTGCGCATCACGCTCGTGGGTTCGAGATGGTTTGGGATGGCCGGAATACCCATCCCGGCATCCGCTGCCGAGTTGAATCGCCGCCGGCCATGGCGTTGGCCGCGAGGGTTGTCTTCCCCAGCGATCCCTCCGTGCCTACGAACCAGCACCGTTAGATCTTGCATGAACGGTTGAGATTAAAACGTACCTGTTCGGTACATGACCGGTCCACCATGGACCCATGCACCTAGTCCACGGTTCCGCGTCAGCGCTAGCCCATGCCACGTGGTGCACCGAGCGAATCCCAGCGCGCCACGCATCAGCCTGGTCAGCAGCCGCAGTCAACATCCGGTCAACTGCGTGCATTTTTCAGAAAAAACCCTTCAGTTTTTGGTGAATCAACCCGCAGTCCGTAGCAGTTCAAAATAAATCCAAATCAGCCCTGTTTTTATTCGTTTAGGACCCTGAAGTTTCAAGAATTAGTGCGCACAGTCCAAAATTCATTTAAGTTCAGATTTTTAATTGTTTTAATTCAAAAATGAGTTTGAGTTAATTACAGAAATGCCACTGAATCTTATTTTATGCATAACTTTTGCGTTTTAAGTCCGATTTAATCCGTTCGAATTGCGTTAGGACCCTATTTACGTTATCTACGTGTTTATACTACCATTAGGCATATTTTCAACACTTGAAATTCATGGGTAGATTTAATTTATTATTTAACTAAATGAAAACTTGTTTAAATCATGACTTATTCATTTTAACTCCGAAAAAGTCGGTTCAAGTTGCGTTTGTTTCATAACGACGAGATCTACGCATTAGTAATGATGTTTACTATATTACTATTTCATAAAAATCATAGTTTAAATCATGTCTTGATTAATGATTATGCAACTAGGTTTTATACATAAAATATGATTTGTTTTACTTTTGTTTTATAATTTAAATCTAAAATTGACTTAATTTAATCTATATTATTTATAAATATATTTTATATATGAATTCATAAAATTATCATAAATGAAGCCTATAGTTTTCTTTTCCACGTATTAAGCAAATCTCTCGGTAGTTGTAACTTTTCAACCGTAGCTCCGATTAGCGTGCCTCTCGCGACTGTGTGCTCGTAGCGATGCGTAGAATCGTATTTCAATCTCTTTTACTTATTTTTCTATGATTGGTGTACTATTCTGATATAGATGCAATTGTATGCTATGCATGTATGTGTATGGATGTTTGTGTGGTGTTCTACGATTACGTCCAGTCGGTGAGATACACGTGGTGATCCAAGAAGAAGAAGGACGTGAAGAGTAAAGCTTACCGAAGGATCAGTGTGTAAGACAAGTATAGCATGGGACTATCCTTGTTACCTATTCACATTTAATCACTTAATTCATGTTGCATGTGTCTACCTTGTCGCCAATAAGGATATCCTAAACATTTGATTCTTGTACCTTGAAACCTTTGGGTTATTGCATTGGGTAGATTTTGCTAGTGCTTAACTAAACCATGATCTTGTAACTTGACTAATGGTATATGCAATAAACATTGAAATATGACTTTTTAGCAACATGGAAACAGGGGGCTGGAGTGTTTAGCTACTTTCTAAATGCTTTAGATTCCTCTCCCTAAGCACTTATCTATAAGCAATCATCCGGGACTTACAGTACAGCTATGAGGGCTATATGGCTCTGGCTTTTGCTCAGTATGAGGACCTTTTCTAGCTTGTTAGTGGTTACCTTTATGGCACATATGGGTATGTTTCCTTTTCTGCTAGGATGTGTGTACCGTGCTGCGATGCCCACGCGTGCCACTCCTAGAGAAGGGCCACATATGCCTAGCGGCCCTAATTTGTTAGACGAACCTTTGAAAGGCTTCATAGTGAACCCTGCCGAGCTTCCTTGGAAGTGGGTCAAGAGATTAGCTACCTCGGGCGAAAGGGTAAATCACGACTCACAGTGAAAGTGTACAACATCTGCAAAGTGTAAAACTATTATAACAGCCATGCTCACGGTCACGAGCGGCCTTGTACCCTTATGGAATAGAGATGATCACTATTGTATAATGATACTAATGATTAATTGTTTATGCTATACATTATCATGTTTACCTGATCATGTGTTTACGGGAATGATAAATTCTTTGCCACTCAATTGCTTAAAAAGATGCCCTATTAAAGCTAATCGCAGTTAAACCAGTGTCAGACTTTTAAGCCTCATGAACCCCAGGATATAATTGTTAAGTACGACATGTACTTACGCTTGCTTTACTTTTCTATATATTGGATAAAAATCCCGAATGGGTACCAAATTGCTGGTTTGGAGGAGTTAGGCTTGTGGTCAACCAGTCAGTCATCCCTGTGGATTTGGAGTCTTCGCCTAAAGATCGGAGTCGACTTTCCGCTGTCTATACTCTAAGGTTATTTTCCTTTTACTAATATGTTATGTAACAAGTATTGTCTCTTGATATTACCTTTATTTGTGGATATATGTGAGATTGGACTTCCTGGGCTCACATATAGTGTGTATCTGGTTTTGTCTATAAAATCGGGTGCTACAAAGTGGTATCAGAGCAATGCTGACTGTAGGACGCAAGCCTAGATAGAACCGGACGGGCCTAGATAGAACTGGACGTTTTAGCATGCTTTCATCTTTGCTTACTTGTTGCTTTCTCTCTAACCTTGTTATTTGCAAAAAGTTATGCTCACTTCAGCCTCTGTTCTGTTATGAAACCCTTATCTCTATTCTGAATCTTCTCTCTTGGTCTATTAGATGGGTCATAATGAGGAGACCACTAGCAGTAGAGATTAGGAGGACCAAGCTACGTTGTCCGTGACTGTATTCGATAAGAAGAAGCTTGTAGCTGTGCAACAACAAGCACCAGAAGGAATGACTCAACCTAGGAGTTTTCAATAGTGCTTGCCACAAGGTCAAACCAACATACCAAAGGGACCAGCAAAGAGACAAGTAGCAGAAGCTTGGAAGAATATAAAGTCCAACAAAGATATTGGAAGGACGGCACATGAATGCCAGGATCAACCACAGCCGAAGCAAGAACAGAAGGTCTAGAAGAAACAGGAGCAAGGAAGTAAAGCAAAGAGAAACTACATCCAAGGAAGATTGAATAATGTGGATATGACTACCACTCATGGAGCTAAGGAGGTTGTGTATGGTTTCATTCTAGTAAACTCAACTCCCGCCACAGTGTTGTTTGATCCCAGTGCGTCACATTCGTTTATCTCTAGTGCATACGTAAAAGAACATAGGAAAACTATGCTTCCAATGAGGAAACCAGTGATAGTTTAGTCCCCAGGAGGAGAAATGAAGTCAAACCACAAATGCCCAAGAGTTATTCTTAATATAAAGGAGGTAAAGTTTGAAGCAAATCTTATTGTATTAGAGTTAGTAGACATTGATGTCATTCTTGGAATGGGATGGATGTCAGCATGTAAAGGAGTGATCAAGTATGCCCATCGTTCGGTGCTTCTAACCACACCGTCAGGAGAAAGAATTGAGTATGAAGGTATTCAGCCTATACCTGAGGACAATGTGGGTAAGAAGAGAAAGGAGGTCTCACCAGAGTTAGAATCAGGAAGCAATCAACATTCGAGTTCTATTACATCGTCACATCTAGCTCCAATCTCTGGTCAGATAAACTCAGACTCTAAAGAATTAGAAGTTTCTCAAGCTAAGGTTACTCCACTCTTTCCACATGACGTATACATAGATGGGTGGACAATCACCTACACGGAGTTTCAACCCCAAAAGATCAAGCGAGCAAAAAAGCGGTCTAGTCAAACAAAGATAAACTTACAGAATCAGCAAGGTGACAATACTCTAAGCAACAATTCTATGGAGTATGACATCGCAAAAGATCCAGCTAAGAGGAAGTATTATCATTGCCAATAGGAAGGACATTATGTTAAATCTTGCCCACAGAAGAATCAACAATTACACCAAGGAAGTAGCCAGAGTCAGATCACTATTGGTCTGTCACCAGAAAGTGTCAGTGATAACCAACCTGAATGAAGCAATTGGTGACAGTGGTGAATGAAGAAGTTATGCTAGACTATCCAAGATCCTTAGATAAGGATAGGAGTTGTGCCCCTTATGTAATAAAAACGATAGTATCACAAGTTGAGTCCATGATTGAGTTATGCATCTTTAAGTGCTTTGTTGATTTGTCATTATGCTTATGATTGTTTGCATCTTTGTAATGATTGCAATGATCTTATTGGGTGTTCCCACAATTTCATTTAGTTCATAGGTTTAAGGTATAAGGATTAATGAAATAAATAGTTGGGTTATGGTTTTCTTCTGTTTTTCCTATCCTATCTTCGGAGTAGCCTGTCTTTATCGGTTCATATCTCTGATTTTGGACGATCAAAAGTCATGAGAAATTTCTAGACAACAGTAGACTTCAATCACAAGATGATGCAAGCTATACTTTGGTATCTCCTAGTTTATCTTTTCTTAAGGGGGGTAGCCAAGTGAAGAATTTGAAAGATAAAGTATCATACGTTCTAGTTTGCGTAGCGGAAGCGTGGTGGTACCCAAAGATGCAAGAGGAACTCAGAGTTTCAATGAGGTTTGG
The DNA here is from genome assembly GCA_904845875.1 of Miscanthus lutarioriparius. NCBI lineage: Eukaryota > Viridiplantae > Streptophyta > Magnoliopsida > Poales > Poaceae > Miscanthus > Miscanthus lutarioriparius. Next base: position 100,390,828 of record CAJGYO010000004.1, on the reverse strand, counting down.
TTAGAAGTTCAAGAAAAGTTTATCCAAGACCATCAAGATGTTGATAAATCTATCGGAGAAGCTTTTAAGTTAGTTTGAATCAAGATACCTCAGCCAAGTGTTTGAAGGAGTCCAAGAGGTCAAAGTAAAACCTAAGTATTAGCTTTGTCAGATCAGGACAAGAGCTTTGTATCTACAATAATGCATCTTGTGAAGGTGTGGGATGTGTCCTTATACGAGAAGAAAAGTAGTGGTTTGTTCATTAAGTCAACTAAGGAAGCTTGAGTTGAACTACCTAACAGGTTATCTGAAGTTATCCATTGTGGAGCATGGAGGTACCATCTTCTTAAAAGTAAAAGTGACATCTAGGAGGATCACAAGAATATATAGGACATCTTCACCAAGTTGGTCTTGAGCTTGTGATAACCTCGTTGGAATGAGATTGATTATGACTTGGAAAAGTGCTATCACTTTGAGAAGTGAAGTCATGGCCGATGCCCTTAGCAATGGAGAATTATGCTAAGAAAGTTCGAGTAACACCAAGGATTAAGAGTTGTATTCCCAGTTCGAGCAACTTAACCAGGATCATTAATGTTCTTAAGATTGGTGGTAGATTCTCTTTCGGACCAAGAAGATAAGAAAGCTTTGTTGAAAGGTGAACATATGAGGAAAGAAAATTATGGCCTAGTGATTAGGGTTACCTAAGAGTTGTTCAAGGAACCTGTCAAAGTTTTGGAATTAGTTAGGCAAGTTACTTGGAGTAAGGGCAACAGGTATGCAAAAGTAAAGTGGATCTTTATCAAGACGATGGAACTGCACGAGGAAGTAAAGAAGAATCCAAGGACGGAGTATTCCCATCTCTTAGTCGACGTCTTCCGAATCTCGAGGACAAGATTCATCTTAAGGGGGGTAGAATTGTAACACCCCAAAATTTGCCTCTTTTGAAATAGAGTTAAAATGATTTAAGTTGGAATTTTTGTGCACATGAAATATAGGAAATAAAATTTTTCATTAAATTAAAATACATCATAAGGTAGTAACATGTTTGAGCATACATGCCATTGCATTTGATTTTATTGGATGAGTGGTTTTAATTGAAAAGTAAAAAATGGTTAAAATGCTTTTGAAATGAAATTAAAAATGGCTTTGAAATAAAAGAAAAGAAAATTTGAAAATAAGAGGATTTAAAAAAATGGAAAAGTTTATTTTTGGAAACTTACCAAAATTGCTCATTTATATTTGAGATGAAAAGTATGTTCAAAACTCTATTTGAATTTGCATTTGGTTTACATTTGAATTGGCTTTGAAAACAAAATAGAAAAAAAATTTGGAAAAGAAATTCATTTTTAAAAAAATTTCCTTCCTTCCTTTTCAGCTCAGCCCAGGAATTGGTCGGCCCTTTTCCGTCCTCCTCTCCCACGCTCGGCCCAGCTAGTCGCCTGGCCCAGCCGCCCCTCCCTTCCCCTCCTTCCCACCTTCCAGCTCCGCGCGGCCCAGCTCGGCGGCCCACTACTTCGCGCGCGCAAGTCACCAGCCCAGCCCCGCACCCCGGTCCGCTCGGCCTTCAGTGCCTACGGCCGCACGCGCCGTCCGTTCTGCCTCACTGCCCATGGGTCCCACCCATCAGCCGGCCCCGGTCCCTTCTTCCCCTTCCTTCTTCCTCCTGTTTTCTTTCCTTTCTTCCTCACCGCCAATGGCGCTGCTTCCACGGTAAGCTGCTAGCCCTCCGCACATGCAAGGAAGGCAATTAATCTGCCCGCGCCCCACCCCATTTCCATCTACCGCACCTCTCCACGCCTATAAAGCCCCAGCCGAACGCCCTCCTTCTCCCTTTTCCCCTGCGCGCTTGAGCTCACCACTACCGCCGGCGAATCCACCATTCCTGAGCTCAATCGCCATCGTCGATGTCTCCTGGAGCTCCGCCGTGCTTCCCCGCGAATCTAGGTACCCTCAATTCACCATTTTGGCCATGGAATGCTCGGAATTCACTCACCCCCATCCTTCTCTCTCTCTAGTTCGCTGCCGCCGTCGTCGACCCGCCCCGTAGAAGCCTCCTCGGACGCTGCGCTCCTCTCCCAATGACTCGCGGTGAGCTCCCCGTCTTTCTCATGCCTCCCATTTGCTGATTCGTGCTCTGGAATGCCGTACCGGCGACATCCAGGCCCGCCAGCCATGGCGTTGCCGCTGGAATCCACTTCGGCGTGTTCTCGGCCCTTGTTTTTGTGCTCCGTTGAGTTTGCAAGCTCCTGCGCATCACGCCCGTGGGTTCGAGATGGTTTGGGATGGCCGGAATACCCATCCCGGTGTCCGCTGCCGAGTTGAATCACCGTCAGCCATCGCGTTGGTCACAGGGGTCGTCTTCCCGGGCGATCCCTCCGTGCCAACGAACCAGCACCGTTAGATCTTGCGTGAATGGTTGAGATTAAAACGTACCTGTTCAGTACATGACCGGTCCACCATGGACCCATGCACCCAGTCCACGGTGCCGCGTCAGCGCTGGCCCACGCCACATGGTGCACCGAGCGAATCCCAGCACGCCACGTGTCAGCATGGTCGGCAGCCATAGCCAACATCCGGTCAGCTGCGCGCATTTTTCAGAAAAACCCTTCAGTTTTTGGTGAATGAACCCGCAGTCCGTAGCAGTTCAAAATAAATACAAATTAGCCCTGGTTTTATTTGTTTAGGACCCTTAAGTTTCCAAAATTAGTGCGCACAGTCCAAAATTCGTTCAAATTCAGATTTTTAATTGTTTTGATTCAAAAATGAGTTTGAGTTAATTACAGAAATGCCACTAAACCTTATTTTATGCATAACTTTTGGGTTTTAAGTCCGATTTGATCCGTTCGAATTGCGTTAGGACCGTATTTATGTTATCTACGTGTTTATACTACTGTTAGGCATGTTTTCAACACTTGAAATTCATGAGTAGATTTAATTTATTATTTAAATAAATGAAAACTTGTTTAAATCATAACTTATACATTTTAACCCCGAAAAAGTCCGTTCAAGTTGCGTTTGTTTCATAACGACGATATCTACACATTAGTAATGATGTTTACTATATTACTATTTCATAAAAATCATAGTTTAAATCATATCTTGATTAATGATTATGCAACTAGGTTTTATACATAAAATATGATTTGTTTTACTTTTGTTTTATAATTTAAATCTAAAATTGACTTAATTTAATCTATATTATTTATAAATATCTTTTATATATGAATTCATAAAATTATCATAAATGAAGCCTATAGTTTTCTTTTCCACATATTAAGCAAATCTCTCGGTAGTTGTAACTTTTCAACCGTAGCTCCGATTAGCGTGCCTCTCGCGACTGTGTGCTCGTAGCGATGCGTAGAATCGTATTTCAATCTCTTTTACTTATTTTTCAGTGATTGGTGTACTGTTTTGATATAGATGCAATTGTATGCTATGCATGTATGTGTATGTATGTTTGTGTGGTGTTCTACAATTATGTCCAGTCGGTGAGATACACGTGGTGATCCAAGAAGAAGGACGTGAAGAGTAAAGCTTACCGAAGGATCGGTGTGTAAGGCAAGTATAGCATGGGACTATCCTTGTTACCTATTCACATTTAATCACTTAATTCATGTTGCATGTGTCTACCTTGTCGCCAATAAGGATATCCTAGATATTTGATATCTTAAACCTTGAAACCTTTGGGTTATTGCATTGGGTAGATTTTGCTACTACTTAACTAAACCATGATCTTGTAACTTGACTAATGGTATATTCAATAAACATTAAACTATGACTTTTTAGCAACATGGAAATAGGGGGCTGGAGTGTTTAGATACTTTCTAAATGCTTCAGATTCCTCTTCCTAAGAACTTATCTATAAGTGATCATCCGGGACTTATAGTACAACTATGAGGGCTATATGGCTCTGGCTTTAGCTCAGTATGAGGACCTTTTCTAGCTTGTTAGTGGTTACCTTTATGGTGGATAAGGGTATATTTCCTTTTCTGCTGGGATGTGTGTATTGTGCTGCAATGCCCATGCGTGCCACTACTAGAGAAGGGCCACATACGCCTAGTGGCCCTAACTTGTTAGACGAACCTCTGAAAGGCTTCATAGTGAAACCTGCCGACCTTCCTTGGAAGTGGGTCAAGAGATTAGCTACCTCAGGCGAAAGGGTAAATCATGACTCACAGTGAAAGTGTACAACCTCTGTAGAGTGTAAAACTGTTATAACAGCCGTGCTCACGGTCACGAGCGGCCTTGGACCCTTATGGAATAGAGATGATCACTAATGGATAATAATACTAATGATTAATTGTTGATGCTATACATTATCATGTTTACCTGATCATGTGTTTATGGGAATGATAAATTCTTTGCCACTCAATTGCTTAAAAAGATGCCCTATTAAAGCTAATCGCAGTTAAACCAGTGTCAGCCTTTTGAGCCTCATAAACCCCATGATATAATTGTTAAGTACGACATGTACTTACGCTTGCTTTACTTTTCTATATATTGGATAAAAATCCTGGATGGGTACCAGATTGCTGGTTTGGAGGAGTTAGGCTTATGGTCAACTAGTCAGTCGTCCCTGTGGATTTGGAGTCTTCGCCTGAAGATCGGAGTCAACTTTCCGCTGTCTATACTCTGAGGTTATTTTCCTTTTACTAATATGTTATGTAATAAGTATTGTCTCTTGATATTACCTTTATTTGTGGCTATATATGAGATTTGACTTCCTGGGCTCACATATAGTGTGTATCTGGTTTTGTCTATAAAATCAGGTGCTATACCAGTCTTTGCTGTTTATTTCTCCAGTTCGTTCTCTGCTTGCTAGTTTCCACATACATGGACTCTCTATTGGAGAAAGCCCTCCATGTACAGATATCGTTATGTGTCATAGTCCCCCAAAATGGTGCGCACAATAGGTACTAGAAGAATGCTACTGAAGATAGAGCCACGTCAAAGATTGGAGACGCCATGAGGTTCATAGAGCCATCCGCTATGGTGTGCTCTGGATTGTATGTCCAGAGAGACATGGCATCCTCTGTGCTCGGCCTACCTGGTGTGCTCCGAGCAATTTCCTGTCCTGGAGCGGCATTGGTTCATCGGTGCGGTGCTGAGCTGAATTCGGCGTGCTTTGGACTGTCCTGAGAAAAAGGCCATGTACAGCAGAGGCATGGATTCAACGATGCCACCTTGTCATCTCCAACCGGTATAGCTCGTAGACCACCTCGGCGCTGTTGTTTGACCCTAGTTGGTGCTAGAAGAATGCTACTGATGTGGTTAAATTATAATGTGTTGATACACATTGATTGTAACATTGGCCTATACGCAAATAGGTCTTTATTATCGTATATGTAATTTTAGTGTAAGGTCTTTGTTATCGTATATATAATTTATTTCTAATATTTTTGTTATTTTTTGATGTATTTCTGTACTCTATCTAAATAAATATATCATTGTTGTTAAAACTTTCCCACGGTCCTTTACATATATGCGCCTTCACTATCGGTTCTATTTAAAAACCGACAGTGATATTCACTTTCACTGTCGGTTGTAACTAAAAATCGACAGTGATATCCATGCCCCCCTATATAAAACAAACCGCCAGCCACATACATCGATCGCACCCTCCCACAAACTCTCACAGTCTCATTTCTCATATTTCACTCTCACTTCTCAAGAAATCCACTCTCTCTACGTGATTTGGTCATGGCTCCTGCATTTTTCATTGGTATTGATATGTTGTCTTCTCCAATATTCTATCTATATTCATGTGATCTATATTTATATTCATGTTTCTTTTCATTCTACATTTATATATATTCTTATTCCTTGCATTCGATCTATATTTAATTATATTCCCACATTTTACTTGGAAGAATTTTTTGTGCATATATTTTATATTCATATTTTTTTGCATTTTATCGATCAGGTGGTATGAACAACGGACCTCCCCCACCACAAGAACTAGGTTTCCACCCTGGTGATGAGCCATTCCCTGTTCCTGCTATTGTATGAAATATTTTCCAACATCTTTTGTTTTTTTATGCTAACAAATAAATGTAATTAGTTTAATATCATTATTGCATATATATATATATATGTCACAGACTATATCCCAAAAAGATTGGCTACAAACAGCACTTAGCTGGTTCTTTATCTTGGACATCATCGAGAACACAACATCTAATGCAAGTGGTCGGCTATGGACGTGTGAACTCAGTTTTTCCATTTCTTTGAGGGGTGCAAATCATCGGAACCATATCCATGAGATGGGAAGATAGAGACTGGACATGATAAGCGCCCAATTCAGAGTTGTGCGCTTCTGTTTAGAGGCACTTCGACCTATTTGCTATGATGTGCCTGATTTCTCGCACTTCAAGGCACTTGCTTTGAATGCTGGTGATATCCCTGTTCCGCAAGCAAGCAAGTGATTTGTGAGCTACAACCGTGCGGATGTGGTAAAATGGTCACTTATACCTGAGCCGTGGTTATTTGTTGTTTATTATTGTAATAACATTCTCTATTTTTTTCTTTTTCTCTACATGCAGATTGCGCTCCAGGACCTTACCTATGCTGCATGTGGCTTGTGGGCCGTTCTAGACCAAGCTACAGAGCAACTCGGGTACGATTGGGACTTCTGCAATGAAAACCTTGGCCAACTCACTATAGAAGGATGCCAGTACTGCATAAGGATTACTAACAGGGGCAGTGGTCAGTCAGTAGGTTACATCTATGGCCGACCATTCTTTCGGTATTATGAGGCATGAGAGAGTGCACTCATATGGGCATTGACCTTCATCGATACAAGCGGATACATAATCTGTGACATCAAATACCATATATGGCTACAGAGGCATGTTAGTGTGTGTGGCCCGATCTATCCTAGCAGTGAATCCAATAGTAATTAATGTTTATTTAGCAAGGTATGCAAGGTTGGAGTTTAATTGGGTTCTAATTTTAATATGTACGGCTTGTGTGTTTAATTATTGTCATGTATGTAATTCGTGTAACATTTGTTGGGCAACTAGAAATCTATATTCTGGGGTCGCATTGATCTCAAACTTTTTCTTAGGCTTGCATGCACCACGGGTGAAGAAAACACCAAGTTTGGGATTTTCTGGAGATGGTTTGCTACTTTCTGCGGTTTAATTGAATTTCCACGTGACATCACGGAGTAATTATAGGTTGAACTGAGTCTACCCCGAAAAGATTCAGAATGGTGCCAAACTTTTACACAGGCTCTCATGTGCCCTAGGGATAAGAATTTTGTGGAGGTCGATGAAAAAATCTATTGGATCCAAGATGTAATTCACCCTCTTTTGTCTCATTCGGCACAGAGAAAAATATATTAATAAAAAATGATCAGAAAAAACTAAGATCTTGTGTCGGGCCTTAATTTGGGTATACATGCTTACCAAAAAAAATCAAGCCATTTTGACAAGGTGGAGTATACATGCTTCACAGAGGTACATGAGCCCTTTCATCGAACCAAGACTATACACATAGGTTATCAAGGTTTCTATGGTTCATATGCATTCTGGTGTTGTATTGGTCTCAAACTTTTTCTTAGGCTTGCACATGCCATGGGTGAAGGAAACACCAAGTTTAGGATTTTCTGGAGATGGTTTGCTACTTTCTGAGGTTTAATTGAATTTTCGCGTGACGTCACCGATTAATTATAGGTTGAACGGAGTCTACCCATAAAAAATCTGGAATGGTGCCAAACTTTTGCACAGGCTCTCATGTGCCCTAGGGATAAGAATTTTGTGGAGATCGATGAAAAAATCTATTGGGTCCAAGATGAAATTCACCCTCTTTTGTCTCATTCAGCACACAAAAAAATATAATAAATAAAAAAACCTAAGATCCTGTGTGGGGTCTTCATTTGGGTGTTCATGCTTGCCAAAAAAAATTAAGCCATTTCAACATAGGAATACACATGCTTCTATTTATTCAGTATATAAAAGGATTTTTTTTATATAAACATCACTATTGGATTCAAAAAACCGACAGTGATGAGACAAAACCGACACTGATGCTGATTATCACTGTTGGTTCATTTTGAAAATCAACAGTTATTTATAAAAAAAACTTAAAAAAATTGTGCTAGCCCTCGAGTTCAAGCTCGGGTCTCGGGGACCAGAGTTCTGAGTCTTTACCACTGCGCTAGTATAGGAGGTGTGTATTTTTCTTTTTGACCTTTTAGAGCGCTTAATAATTTATAAAATTAAACCAAAAAAATTAGGCCGCCTGGGACTCGAACATGGGTCTTGGGGGCTATATTGCACTGTCTTAACCGTTGCACCAGTCAGAGAATTTCGTAAGAAAGGAAAAAGATATGCCACTTAACATGTAAGCGCTGCACCCCCATCACTATCGGGTCCAGGCATGGCCCGACAGTGATTTTGCCTCATCACTGTCGGTTTAGACCTTGCAACCGGCAGTGATGAACCATTGTTATAAAAGCAAGGCGCGGGGTGAAATTTTCTAAAGTCATTTCAACCCAGCGCCAACCCCTCCCCTCGCGCCGCCGGAGCACCACCCCGCGCCGACGGGCACCACCGCCCCCCGCGCACCCATCCATCGCCCCCCGTGCCGCCATTTCCAGCCCGCGCTCCTCTTCTTCGATGCTGACGCCCGTGCGTCCCCTCAATGTGTCCCCATTAGTCCCGCGCCAGCGCCCGCGATGCTGTCCATCGCCCCACGCCATCCGTGCCCTCGTTTCTCGTCCACGATGTCGGCCATGTCCCTCGTCCTCCATGCCTGCACTCCCACCGTCGAGGCCTTCAGGAGCGTGTGGACAACTGCTTCCCCACCCCCACAGTGAGTGCGTGGCTCACTGCCTACTATGTGTTTGATGAAAAGCCTGTTAGGTTAGCTGAGGCCAACCTGGGCTCTGCCCCCTTCCTTCTTTCATACGAGCTTCAATTGCATACGAGCTTCAATTGCATACAAGAGTAGATTGTGGTGGAATGAATTGTGCGTGTTTTTATACCGTGGTGTGAATTGGAAGTAATAGTTTGTTAAAATTTGTTGCCCGGTTAACATGCACCGAAATTTAGGTACGACAATTAAATCAAAGCCGCTTGGTATAATAAAGAAGGTGTAAAATTGCAGTACATGTATTAATTTGCAGCAGCGTGTGTTATCTCGTGATGGTTTTGTTGATGTTGTATCCTAGTTGGTGTCATCAGAAGACTAGATAGGAACTGGTTTTGTACCTTTTTTGTGACTTGGGTGACCACTTGCAATGAGTTAGTTTTTTGTGTAGCTTCCCCAACTAGGTTCCATCTCATTTTTGGAATTGCTGCATCATTTTGGTGTTTGTGTTTGATGCTAAGTTTCTATTCTCTTTATTTTTGCAAGTATTGTTGCTATATGGTGCTATGTGTGATAACCTTTACCCATACTATGGGCTATAACTGATACTTGGTACTTTTTCATGCTAAAACCATGAAGAACAATTTAATTTGTCAGATGCTGCTAGTAACTCCTCTCACAATGTAGCTTGCTCCATGTCTCTTTATCTAGATAATATTTGTTCATTAGTTGTATGTGAACTTAATATTCTAATACATCATGTTTGAATGACAACCTAATTTACTTAAATGTATAGGCAGCCATGGCATGGTATGTAGTGCATGTTGGTCACGTGCCTGGGATTTATCGAACCTGGGAAGATTGCTATGCTCAAGTCAATCGCTACCCTGGTAATTTGCACAAAAAAATACAATACAGAAGCTGAAGCTTTGAGGGCCAACTATAGTCATCTGGCTTACCTTGCAAACCATGAGCAACTGGCCTACTATGGTCCAATGAATGCAAACCAGGGCCATCCACCGGCACTAGAGATTGAAGAGAAGCCACCCGTCGGAGATGTGAAGATTAGAAGAATTGCTCCTTGGTCTAGGAAAGATGTCATGCTTTTATTTATGGCTATGGTCAGTGCTTTTCTTATTTAGAAGTTCATGTAGGCTTAGTTTTATAGAACAATAGGTGGACTTTATTATATGTGGTCAATCAAACAATGAATTTGTTCTAGGTGAACATATGCTATTATTAGACTTTGTTGTATGTGAACTTATTATTAGACTTTGCATTAAACATATTATATATATATAATACGAACATATGCTATTAGTAGTTGTCCGTAGCCAAAACTAACCACGATCGTGTCGCAGCCATGACTCGTCGTCGCCTGTTACCCCATCGCCGAAGAATAGATCAGCAACAAGAAGCGGCTGATATTGCTGGGATGGGAGAGCCGTATGATCTGACAAATGGTGACGGTGTCAATCAGGACGGTGAGAACAAGCAACCATGGACCCCCGTCCGGCCTACTCGAGCTGGGTCAAAATGACCAAGATGGCTAGGTAACTTTGGTATCATGTGACTATGTAGCCACACACGCTAATCAATTGAGAGGGTCATAGCTTACTTGGTGTCTCCAGTAGGAGCCTCCGCCGCCCGAGGAGCCAGAGGGTTCGGGTAGTAGGAAGGCCAGATCCAAGCGAGCTGTGTCAAAGCTTCCTGTTGGTAGGAATGCAAACTGGCACATCACTGAGTTCGATGAATTCGGGGATCCACTCTCACCGCCTATAGCTTTGATCAAATACAAGACTATCCTCGGGTTACTTGTTAAGGACTTCATCCCGATTAGGTATAGGAAGTGGATTGGGAAAGATAATGACCCATGGAGGGTTCCCAAAAGTGAGAAGGATTACATATGAGATATCAAGATCATAGAGTATTTCACTTTCCCAACGGAGTATGACAAGGAGGAAGTCAAGAAAAAAGCAAAAGAAATCATGGGGACATGCTTCAAAAATTTCAAGGGGACATTGTACAAGCATTTTGTCCTCCAAAATAAAGAGCCAGATTTCGATGGTGGACAGTTTAGCAAGCAGAAGAACTTCTGGCAGGATTTCAAGGAATATAGGTTATCCGAGGAGTACTTAGAACTAAGCAGAAAGAATAAGGAGAACTCATAGAAAGTGACAAATCCTCATCATCTCGGCTCTCGTGGCTACACCAAAAAGATGCCAGAATTTGAAGCAGAACTTGAAAAGATGGATTGCCTTGCTGAAGAAGGCGTTCAGGTTGAGACCACCCATTGGGAGCCAAGATCGATAATATATTATATGGGGAGGAATGTACGCCACGCCGAGGACGGAAGCTTAGGCAAGGGACTCGCACTTCTAATAGGGAGAAAGACGTGCTCACCCAAGCACTCAAAACCAAGAAGCACCTGGTCGCACTAGAGGAACCGGTGTTGTTTTCTTGGAAACTAGCATTCCCCAAAGAATCTCACACTTACCGGAGCCACTCGAGGGGTAGAGCGGAACAGGAGGCAGAGTGTTTGAGGCGACTAAAAGAGATGGAAGACAAAATGGACGCACGGATTGAGACGACTATTGAAGCACGAGTCCAACAAATTTTGTTGTCCAAGGGGTCAAGAGTACCATAAAACCCTACTCCTACTACCATTAGCCAACAGTTGAGGGATCGCAGCTGCTGCGGATCGACCTCGCTCGACGAAGAAGATGCGAATGTGCCTCATCCGGTGGACGGCATCACTGAATCCATCAATGTCAAATTGTACATCCGTCAGGAATGGACAAAGGACAAGGCGGCGCTCGGCTAGGCCTGGCCTATGGGAGACGAGACCATTAATGTCCGCCCAATTCCACAGGGGTACACTCGCGTCACCATTGACAGAATACTTGATAAGAAGTATAACAAGATACACATTGAGTACGTCGCAACGAAAGACAGGACGAAACTTGGTCATAACAAGGGCTCTCAAGTGGCCTGGCGCAAGCGCTTCATTAAGCTTGACCACCAATTGTCCTCTGATCATGAGGATGACTGTGACTCTTTGCCCACCCACGATGATCACTCACCATCTCCCAATAGAGATCACTCCCCTCCTCATCCCTTGCCATCGCTCCTGAGAAGACAGAGGTCTCCTTTCATTCCTCCTCGTCCGACTCCATCTTCATCAGCCCCGAGAAAAGAGAAGACTCATCCTCCTCCTCCATCTTCATCAGCCCCAAGAAAATAGAATTTTCGTCATCATCCTCCTCCACCTCAGCCCAAAACAAGATCAAAGGCATCCTCGCAGTCACAGAAAAGGTCCTTGGATTCGATCGCTAATGCTCCCAAAGTGGACCAACAAAAAAATAAAAGGACGTTCAGTGGCAGCATTACAAACTTGATGAAAGAAAAATTTACAGCACACATCACGAAGGAAGATTGTGTTAGTTTCTTCAATCTCTGTGCCTCGCTGCCTTAGTATTTGTTGAAGTCCGAATTCGAAAGGCAAACACAGAATAAGTACTCTACAATAAGAGCCGAAGAAACACAAAATGAAGATTTAAGGAAGATACAGAAGTACGTCGAAGACAACCCCGAATTAACCATGGAAGAGGCCGCGAACATCTATTATGATGTACAAGGGACGGGAACACCAGCAATGAAGTATGAAAGGGGCAATCTTTTGGTTCTTAATGACGAGTATAAAAATTTGACAATATATATGTGTCATTTGCATGAATATTACATGGCTCAAGCAATAGAGATGGAGGACTTTGGTTTTGAGGTTATTATCTGTTCGCCACATGTTTTTCATTATCCTGAAGAAGAGAAGTTCGATGTCGAGTGGGAGTGCTTGTTCTAGCTATACCGAAAACGCTCTCTCGATTCACAAATGTTGACGTTGTGGACTATGTAAGTATCCTACACGCATGATATTACAATTAACTACTCTCTCGAGACACAAATTATTAACTTTTGAGCACTTCCCATAATTTTATGTAGGTGTATAGCAAAATTTTGCATACTAAAAAGCAAATGAGATAACATAGGCTTATTGGACCCGGGCGAGTTAATGAGAAGACATGTTTAGGCCTCCATGGATGTGACGTGGAAGACCTAAAAGAGAGATTGATTGCTATTTTCGATGAATTCAAGATGAAGAACAAAACCCACATACTTCTAGCCTACAACTACGAGTATGTGTTCTCGGCTTTTAATTTTATGCTTCTTTTTTCGTTCAGATTATTTGATAATTAGGATTCTGTGATTGCAGCAACCATTTCGTCTTTATTTGTGTCAATCTTGCTAACAATCTGATCGAGGTGTGGGACTCGAAGAAAAAATCATTTCATCATCTGGATGTACTGGTGGCAGTGCTGAATTAGTAAGCGATCCTAATAACATATTATTTTCTAATCACACATACCACTTTCTAATATTTCTCCTTTTAATGTTGCACATTATCCAAAGAAGACATATTAGTGGGATGTAGGTCCCATTCAAGATTGTCGAAATGGAGGGCAAGTACCAAAAACAACCGACGGGAAACAATAAATGCGGGTTTTATGTAATGTGGACAATGCTTCGCTACATCGGCGGGAAATGGGAAGAAGCAGATAAGTTGGTGTGTATAATCCCCATTTCATTTATGTCTGTTAATAATTCAATAAAATGATTTACTGATTCCTCTTTGGATATCATCTTTTTTGAACTACAGCGCAAGAAATATAACCACGAAAGGCTGTTAGACATGGAGATCGTCGCACTGCAATCGGAGCTGGCAAAATTTATCTTAGCCGAGGTATTGGAAAAAGATGGAGTATTTTACATTGCACAATCTGTGAAGTTCAAAGACCAGGATGGCCCAGAGCGGCTCGCTAGATTATTGTAAGAAGTCCGAGAAGCATGCTTCATCTTATCGAATAATTTCTTTTTTATTTTGATAGATCGAGATCTTGATAAGTACATTTGAACTGTAACCGTAACATTTATAATGTTTAATATTGATGGACTTGTCGTTTAAGTAGCGTATATAAAGCTAAACCCGATTTCACAAAAAAATATAAATTAAAATAAATTATAAAACAATAAAATACAAACGGGTCATCACTACCATGTTCATCTAGTACGGTAAACGTCGGCGCCTACAATACTGTTTATGCTTTGACGCGTCTAGAAGGTTGTATAATGCCCATCTGGCATGGCCTGGTGGCACCATCCTACAGGTGCACAGGGCATGGCAGGGTACGGTCCTCGGTATTACGGTTGACTCGAGCGCCTTAACTTATCTGCTCCGCCTGATTCTCGGACCTTTACTGAGCGGGTGTCCCCGGTCAGTCGTTCTCAGTCGGTCCTGACCGTGTCGGTTGGGAAAGAGTAGTGAGCAGATGTCTGGCGTATCCTCGGTCGGAAAAGAAGGTCGGAGCCGGACTGTGGTCCAACCTTGGCCAAGCCTTCCGGTCGGAGACCGGATCATTGTTCTGGCATGTTATTATGTATCTGGGCTGGCCCAAGCGTGCGTTGTCGTTGCGTCGCCTGCTGGGACAGGCTTTGCAGGGAAGCATATCCATTGGGGACCCCGGGTTTATGAACCCAACAAATACCGAAGCAGTTCCCGTAAGTTATTCTGGCTTTTCGAGATACATATCTTTTGCTATGTAATTAAATATATATTACGTTTAGATACATAATAAAAACTATGTATCTAGAAAAAACGGAAATGATTTTGAAATATATATTATATTTAGATACGTAATAAGAACTATATATTTAGAAAAGTCGGAACGAATTTGAACTATGTATTAAAAAAGTCAGGACGAATTTGAAACGAATACTAGGAAAGAAAATGCAGGTAGATGACATTATCATCATCATTATCATATATTATTTTAATAGTGTACAGTATCAAGAAAGCATGCGGCCGGTACAAGCATATATCATGCAACAGGAGGCAAGAAAACGACAGGAGTACAGGACCGTCAACAGTAGTGAGTAAGGCCTTGTTTAGATTGTAAGTTTTTTCACTCTCTTCGTCACATCAAATCTTTGGACACATACATGGAGTTTAAATGTAGATAAAAAAATAACTAATTACACAGTTTGATTGTAAATTACGAGACGAATCTTTTGAGCCTAGTTAGGCCATGATTGGACAATAATTGTCAAATACAAACGAAAGTGCTACAATGCCAAATACTGATTCCTAACCCCAATCTAAACGAAGCCCTAGCCTACAGATGGTAGACAACACAACTTCAGTCGGGCTAGAGCCTCAGCACGAGGTCGGGCTCTTCCATCGTCCCCTCGGAGTTGGAGGCCACCACCGGCGCCAGGGCACTCCTGGACCTGGTCCACTTGAGCACGTTGACACCGACCACGCTGTCGCCATGGTCCGGTGGTGCGTGGCGCGGCGCATCTTGGGCGTCGCTCCACCTCTCCACCATCTCCGAAGCAGCCTTGTGCATGTGGCATGTGACCTACCACTGCAGCACCTCCCGAGACTGCTGCGCGAAGCCACACTGCGACCAGCGCCGCCGCGCCAGCAGGCGGAGAGCTCGCTGCATAGCGTCGACGACGACGTCGCGGAGGAGGTATTTGCCGGCCGATGCGCGCGCCTCAAGCTCGATCCCGGCGGTGTAGGAGTAGGAGCTGGCGTAGGGGTCCTAGCTGCCGACCACGCGCTCCTTCTTGTGCGCGTTCTGGTGCCCGCCCAGCGCCTGTGACTTGAGGAACGTCTTGTTGCAGAAGAGGCACGCACTACTACAGAATTTAACTATAGGGGCGGCTCTAGAGCCTCTGTAGGGGCGGTTGCGCCAGCCGCCCTTTCCAGGGTGTTCCTACATAGGGTGCCTCTGTAAGGGCGGTTTCTTGACCGCCCCTGCAGTGCCCTCTGTAGGGGCGGCTGGTGTTTTCAGCCGCCCCTACAGTGCCCTCTGTAGGGGTGGCTGGTAATATCAGCCGCCCCTGTAGTGGACTTCTGTAAGGGCGGCTGTATCTCCAGCCGCCCCTGCTGTGTGTATTTGTAAGGGCGGTTCAATCAAGAACCGCCCCTACAGTGGATTTTCCAGCAAAAAAAAATAATTCAAATTCAAATCTGACCACACATATATATATATATATATAATTCAAATTCGAATCTGACCGCCACAAATATACATATATACATCCACAAACACAAGACCATTATTTAGAATAAGTACACAAAATACACTTGAATTACAAAAACATATCTATATTCTATAGCATAACTGTATTAGTGTTACTATGGTGTACAGCTTAAAAGATACTTAAGTATCAAAATGCAAAAGCTAGACTGAGTTCTCAGCAAATATATATGCTAACAATATTCTCATTCCTGCAATATGGATACAGGTAGAGGTTGTATACACTGCTACTGCATGCATGTAAGATGTACTCATAGACTTAAGAATTAGAATATGAGTTACATACCTAGGTTTTGATCGAGCATCTATAAGTTGATGTGTCTGGGTATTGATGTTCTCTTTCACCTGAAAAAATCGTCTATTAGTTGCTAGTTGCTAGTTGCTACTACCTCCTTCCAAAAAAGAATCACCTTATAGGTTTAGTAAAGTCAAACTATAATAAGTTTGATTAATTTATAGAGAAGTATCAACATTTAGGACACCAAATCGGTATACCATGAAACTATATTGCATGACAAATTGAATGGTACTAATTTGGTATCATAAATATTGATACATTTTATTTTATAAATTTGGTCAGACTTACAACAGTTTGACTTTCACTAAACCTATAAGGTCATTCTTTTTGGGACCAAGGTAGTATGAAATATGTGGAACATGTTAGGTGAGTTGCGAAGGCAACAATAGGCGATTTTGGGACCCTTAAGAACCTGACACGATCAAGACTCCAAAGAAGATGAGGCTGCAACTTTGCTTCAAATGTATTTGGACCAACTCGGAGAAACATACTGAGGTTATGTATAGCTGAAATTGAGGTTAAACACCAATTAGAGCATCCGCTAATAATATCCGTACTTAACTAAGAGTCTAATAGCTCAACAAAGCAATGAGTAGCAAGGGTTCTTGCTTTGTGCATTTGTGACTTGAAATGGACGTATTGCCAAAAAGGGTAAATAATAGAACAAATTACCGATTGACCACGGTAAACTTTCTCAATTGCTTCACCAAAGCAGACTCTGGCCTTTACGATGGCATCTTTGGAGGCACTTGATTCAACATCATACCTAGAAGCACGCCATTGGGGCAAACCTCCATCTAGCACCCAAACTTTATCATGTCCAAATACACAGAACATCCTGTTGTCAAGGTAACAAGCATAGAAGAACTTCTATCAAATATCAAAAACTACGAACAACGAATTGCATGGCAAGAGGTATTTAGTAGTCATTACTCATTAATGACTAAATAAGATTTGCATCTTGTTTCAACCACTACTAATTTGGTCCTCAACCCTAGCAATTTTTATATACTTTTGTGAACAAAAGAAGCTTACCACCAAACACGAGCTGCACTGAATAGACCCTTTCCATCATAAACTACTATCACATCTTTGTTGTAGATGCCAAGAGCGGATACAGCAGCAGAAAATGCCTTTTCAGATGGCAGCATGTGTGGTAACTGAACCAGGGGAAAAAAACAATACATCTCAAATCCAAAAGCAGATGCTTACCCCCCCAAAAGCAACTAAACAAATCTGATGATATTGTTAGTATAAACAAGAAATACAAAAAGTGCAAGTACTATATAGCATGCCATGTTTAGCAGCTTAAACTATCACCTTGACAAAGCAAATGATAATGTCTCAGACGGTATAAGGTGGTAAGTCTAAGGAATTTGGGAAGTTAAAAAATGGCTGACTTCTCAGTATTTCTTTCACTTTTTATTAGAACAAAATGGCAATTCATACCATCATTACAAAGAATGGTTCACATGCCATCCAACATCTTATCTACCTAAAGTTACAAGTGAACCTAGGGTCGTGTTCGGAGGAATTAGCAAGCAAGTTTATATACTACAACTCTACAAGCACAACCCACATGTGGTGGGCCACTAGAGAGCTTGATATCATTAGGGTTGCCAAGGAAAGTAAATATATAGACAACAAGAATGGGGAAAGGAACTTAAGTGGTAGTGCACAAACTAACTGCAGATAACTAGGTAACACTTTGAATGATTAATTATGAGGAAACTCAAAATGCAGTTGCCATATCACAACACATAAGTTAACACCTACTGTGTGTGTTTCGGATCTGTGATGTCCATGTTTTAATGTGCACATGTTTTCAACTTTTCTTTGTTAGATGTTGTCTAGCCTACCTAATTTGTAAACTACTTAGCACACACCACACATAATTTTTTTTATCATTTATAACAAGGACTAAGGAATATAAATACAAAGACTAGGATAGAATCAAGCAATCAACAATAACAATAGTTAAAATCCAAAATAATATGTAGTACATAAAGAGTTTGTATGATATTGAGTCGTTAACAATAGAATGTACAAGCAACAGAGCTGAACTTATCATTTATAGCAAGGACTAAGGAATATAAATATAGTACTAGGAGAGAATCAAGCAATCAACAATAATGAGTTAAAATCCAAAATTATATGTAGTACATAAAGAGTTTGTATGATATTGAGTCGTTAACAATAGAATGTACAAGCAATGAGAGCTAAACTTACACTAGATGTTCATCGGATATTCCATCGACATCAAAGAACAGGCGCCAGGAATATGGGCCACCTAGAAACAAGATTGAAGCATGAAAATATATGCATTATACAGTTTCAAAATCATGGGCCTAGCAATTCCCATAATGGACAAGTTAGGTAGAGTCGCTAGTATATCAAGGTCGATTGTGGTTAGGTAAGCCTCATCGATGCCATGTGGTGATCAATGAATGACACAATCGATGGATTAATTTGAAGTTGAGATGTGTAATTTGAGAAGAGGAGTGCGAAGGATTTGATATGTGTACAAAATCATCAGAGAAATGCAAGTTCAATGGCATACTAGCAAGTTGTAACACATCTATTCTAAAATTCTCAAACAAATTTGAATGAATACACGGTACTCTTGTAATGGGTTCCTTTGTTCTGCAGGCATATACCAAGAGGCATCAAGTACCTAAGCAGAAGTATGAGCTTAAGAAATACTTAATTAAAAGAAAGGCACATTTGATGAACAAAGTGTATCAGGTAAATAAATCCCATTGTTATAGTTGAATCTTCATGGATATATGTTATATAACTAATCACGCTTAGTATTAGTATATACCATAGTGTCAAACAAGCCTCGATTTCGTTTTCCCTTTGTTTAAGTTGTAGTATAAGCAATTTATCCATTCGTCCACAAATTAATTTATCCATTCATCCACAAATTAAGCGCTGGTTTCACAAAGATGACGGCGTCATCTATTGACACAATTCTCATGGATTATCGGTGGCTAAGCTAAGATTACTAAAATAGCAATCAAGAGGTACCGATACAATGGTGACTTGACGAATTGCAAGTTACTACAAGATGTACAAGTAATGATTCATAGGCCAAGCCACGGATCGCCAACTCGGCTAGAACTAGTGCGCACCTTGACGTCGGGGTCCTTGAGGTTGGCGTGCGACCACTCGGCCGACACCACGGGCTCCGTCCAGGCAACAGCGTGTGGTCGCCAGCCGCTCCTCGACACCGTCGGATTTGGCTCCACCGCCGAAGCCCCAAACCCTAAGCAATCTCTGTGGCGACGAGATGAACAAAGGTAGCTAGGGTTTTCGTGGGCACTGAGGAGGAGGAGACGCGAATCGGCATGAGCAAGCGCGTAGGAGGGCACCTGGCCGGTGGCACACGTGGCGAGGCCCGCTGGGCTGTGGGCATGGGGGCTGCGGCGGCCGGGGGCACATGGCAAGCCACCGCAACCCGGGCGCCATCGGTGGGCGGTAGCGTGGTGCGGTGAGGCGGCGGTCTTGGGGGCCCTACGTGGCTAAACACGCACGGGAGAGAGGCGCGAGAGAGAGAGAGAAGGAAGGCGGGGAGGCGGGGCAGAGGCGCAGGCACCGTTCCGCGGGAGGGTGTTGGGCTCAGGAGAGGAAGAGGGAGGAATACGGAGGAGAAGCGTGGGGAAGGGAAGAGAAGCGTCGGCAAGCAGAGGCAGCAACCGACTAAGGCAAACCACGGGTCGTCCCAACAGTTGAATTTTTTTTTCAAAATTCTAAATCAAAATAAATTATTCATATGTAAATAATAAATAATACAGTACAAAATTTTATAATTATTTTTTTATAAATATATTTACATATACAATAACTAAACACAACTACAACAGTTTAAAATTGTAAAATTGAACCTTTAAAATGGTAAAAAATTAAATTTTAAAAAATTAAAATTAAAACTACTAAAATAATTTTGAGACACCAAATGATCTCAAATGAAAATTTGATAAACATAAAAGTTGTAGAGGTGATGAAGATCTACAACTTTTATTTTGGTCATCTTGCCATTTGACAAAATTTGAACCTTTCAAATTTAAAATTTTAAAAAACGACAAGTTCGAACCAAAATTTGAGACACAAAATGATTTCAACATAAAAAGTGATGAATACCAAAGTTGTTTAACTCATTAGTATCTACAACTTTTATTTTAGTCATCTTGTCATTTGACAAAATTTGAATCTTTCAAATTTAAAATTTTAAAAAACGACAAGTTCGAACCAAAATTTGAGACCCAAATTGATTTCAACATAAAAAGTGATGAATACCAAAGTTGTTCAACTCATGAATATCTATAACTTTTATTTTAGTCATCTTGTCATTTGACAAAATTTGAACATTTCAAATTTGAAATTTTGAAAAACGACAAGTTGGAACCAAAATATGAGACCCAAATTGATTTCAACATAAAAAGTGATGAATACAAAAGTTGTTCAACTCATGAATATATGCAACTTTTATTTTAGTTATTTATTTATTTGATAAATTCTTAGCACACATTGTTCACTAATCTTACACATGTCTCATATAGTTTATAAAACCTTATGAGAGATGTGTTACATTTGTGAACAATGTCATTACCACTTTATCATATGAAGAAATGACCAATACAAAAGTTGTAGATCTTGATAAGTTATTCAACTTTGGTATTTATCACTTTTTCAGCTGATATCATGGGTACCAAAATCTTGTCTGAAGTTGCATTTTTTTGAAATTCAAAATTTAAATTGCTCAAACTTTTCATATGTATATATTGACAAAACCAATAAAATAAATTGATAGATAATGATTTTAGAAAATTTTAGGAAAAAAAATCATCAGATTTGGAGTTAGTATAAGAAAAAAAAACTAGTTACAAAGTTGACCCACAGATTAAAAAAAGAAATCACACTGTTCACTATGATCATGTAAGGATCATCTAGAACAGTGTGATTTCTCTTTTTAATCTATGGATAAACTTTGTAACTAGTTGTTCTCCCTCATACTAACTCCAAATGTGATGGGTTTTTTTCCTAAAAATTTCTAAAATCATGCTTCAGCATTTAAGTTTGATCAAACTTGGATGTGACAATGTTTTACACATTTTAAAATTTGAAATTTAAAATTTGACAAGTTCAAACCAAATTTTCAAACCCTAAATGATTTCAGATGTAAAAGTGATGAATATAAAAGTTGTTCAACTCATCAAGATCTACAACTTTTATTTTGGTTATCTTGTCATTTGACTAAATTTAAACCTTTCAAATTTGAAATTTTAAAAAATAACAAGTTCGAACCAAAATTTGAGACCCAAAATGATTTCAACATAAAAAGTGATGAATACCAAAGTTGTTCAACTCATTAATATCTACAACTTTTATTTTAGTCATATTATCATTTGACAAAATTTGAACCTTTCAAATTTAAAATTTTGAAAAACAACAAATGGGCACAGCAGGAGCGGCTGGTGATTGAGCCGCCCCTACAGATCAGCCCCAACTATAGGGGCGGCTCAAGTTACTAGCCGCCCCTATAGTGTCATCTGTAGGGGCGGCTGGGCTGCTGGGGCCCGAGGACGCCCACTGTAGAGGCGCTCCTAATCCCAGCCGCCCTTACAGTAAAAATGTCTCCATTCCTACAGAGGGAATCTGGCGTAGTGACGGGAACAGCCGGGGGCCACCCTTGTCGTCGACGAGGCCACCGCCGCTTGCGTCGTCGGAAGAAGCAGGCGGAGCCGCACCACGAGAAGACTCCATCTGTCAGGAGAAGGTCAGTCTACTAGTGGCTAATGGGCCGTGTCTGTAGCTTAGCCGGCTTCCGGTGTGGGCTCGGCCTGTGGCGTGCGTATCAGCTATATAGCTGTCTGCCTCGGCGTGGTGAGGTGGCATGTAACTGAGTTCTGAAACCGTTCATCTCTGAACACGAATCCCTCTCGCAGCGTCCCTCCCATCCTACCCCAAATTCTTGCTATCCTGTTCCCCAAATCTCGCATTCTGTAGGTAGATCGTTACAACTGGTATCAAGAGCCTTCCGATTTTGGGGAGAAATTTTTTCTCACCAAAATCTGGCGCCGAAGCGGAAGCCTACCAAGTTTCAGCAAGAAATGGCGACATCAATGGAAGACCTCAAGGCGACCATAGAGAACATGGCGAAGCAGCTCGCCGACGTTCAAGACATGGCCAAGCAGTTTACCGGCCTTCAGGAGGCAGTGACGACTACGCTTGACAAGCTTCAGGATCTGTCTTATTAATTATATATATATATATATACATGTTAACTAAAATCCTAGCCTTTTTAATTCTTTTTGGAGTAAATAGTCATTATTACAATAGTTAAATTTTAACACTACTACAGAATGGACTTGTTGTCCCGGGCGGTAACAGCCTTTAGTCCCGGTTACCGTGCCGGGACAACGATCCCGGGACTAAAGGTGTCACCTTTAGTTCTGGGTCATCGAGCCGGGACTAAAGAGAACCAGGACTAAAGGTTCCTTTTCTTTTTCTTTTTCTTTTTTTTTTTGTTTAATTTGTTTTCAGTTCAGTTACACGTATTTGTTTAATATATAATATGTTTTTATGTACGTATTCTACGCTGGTAATATAAATACACGCACGCATATAATTACATCTAATTCTCATCTCGAGCATTATTATATTCGAATAAAGTATGAAACTATATATATTATAGATATATATATGTATATATACAACACTTTCATAATCTTATTGTCGAAAATAACGATATCAATAAATATTTAATTTATACCATTTATTCCTTATGATCAAAGTAGAACTCGCCGTTGGGATTTAGCATTTTTTCTAGAAGAAATCCTGCTATTGACTCTTGAACTGCTTTCAGATGGTCTTTTTGCATGACCCTTCGTTTCAACCATTCAGTCTTGCATTTGAAATAAAAGGAAAAGTATTAATACATATATATATATATATATATTCATTTAAAAATAAAAAAAATTGATATATACGTACTCTCGAGGACATCTTTAGGAGTTCTTCTTATATGCTTGTGATGATAAATTCACAAACGTAGTATCCACACAAGTTATTACCAGTTCTTGCCATAAACACCTTTGCATTGACGAGAAGAAGATTTTTCTCATCATCTCACACGTAAATTGAAGTACGATATAGTAATTAAACACGTGGGGAAGTGTATATAGTACAACTTACTTATATTTCAACTACATTAAGTGGTGCCTTGCAATCCTTGCGATGTTGCCGAATAAACTCTTTCCAAACCCTGTGCGACCAATAATGTACGATCGTTAATAAATTATGGCAAAGTCTATTCAATAATAGTTGTGCGCGAGAGATCAAAATTACCCCTGAATAATGTCTATCATATCTTGGTATAGTGCCCGCTCTTTTCTCAACGAGTCAAAGATTACTAACCGACTTGAGTTTAACTCAATGACAATGAGTATCCAAATGAAAAGCTGCATTGGTTTATATACACACGTACATGCATATAAGTTGTAATTGATATTACATAAAATATGTAGACTACATTATTATTAACACTTACTCAAAGTTATGCGGGAAAAGTATTGTTGTCTTGTCGTCTTTGCTTCACGAAGAACATCATGATATTCTCCGTGCGGATACCCACCGCTCCTTGATAATAATACCGGTTTTAAATACGATATAAGGATCAATGAAGCCAACACTGGTGTCTTATATTCTTTGGAGCTCTGACATCTGGAATCTATATATAAATATAAGTTACATGTGAGGATAATTATATACACGTACGCATGGAAGTGAGTTTATTAAATAAAAGTAAGAATCACTTACAAACAAAATGAGCTAATGATTGATTTGTCCAGAGCGTCCAAGTGGTATAGTTGATGCAATTCTTCGAAACTAATATGTAAGATGTCATCACCACGGAAGTAATGATGGTCTCTAAATCTGACAAAGATCCACTGCTCACCCCTGCCACACGCCTGTATGTACCACTTGTTGAGCAAGTACATTTGCGTACCCAATTCATTCAGAGCCGCAGGGTTGTACAGACTTTTGCCATATTTATAAGTCTTCCAGGTATCAACTTCCAGGTTCTGGATTGGAGCTTTGCCCGTCAATTGATCCAAGGTCAAAAAAAGCATTAAGGGCTTGAACCGACAATTCTCTAGAGTTGTCTGGTCGATAGACTTCTCTGTTTGAACCATATTCATAAGCAACAACAAGATTTTGCATTGGTTGCTTCTGTTGTCCGAGCTATGGGACATCCTTCCCTGATGCTCTTTTCCTTTTCTTATCTGCATCATGTGACTTCATGAGGGAGCGGTTATAGTCTGATAGTGGCGAAGGCTTACGAAGTTCAATCATCTTTTTCTTGTGAGCATCGACCTTCTGCCTCAGCACATCTCGTGGTATGTAAAAGTACGGCTTCTCCTTAAGCTTCACTTGACTCTTGTTTTTGATATCTATAAAAAAAATCTTTCACTTTTTTGTCTTCTTCAGCTGCTATTTGCTCATCAGTCTTTTCAGGAAGTATTTCTTGAGAAATAACTCTTTTTCTTGGGGTCTTCTTTGCCGCCGGGACCTTAGACGTCTTTGTAGTGCGTCGCTGTGGAGGGGGTAGGGGCGGTGTTGGAGACCGGCGTGGAGGCGATGAGGCCAGTGTTGGTGGAGACCGGCGTGGAGGTGTTGGAGATCGTTGTGGAGGCGGTGGGGCTGGTGTAGGAGTTGGAGATCGTTGTGGAGGCGATGGGGCCGGTGTAGGAGTTGGCGATCGCCGTGGGGATGAAGTCGTCTCGCCCCATGACCATTTGTGATGAGATGGGGAATGAATGATTAGGCTAGGCTGGGGAGAGACCCTGCTACAAAAACAAGTTGTGTGTCAATTATTTTAGAAGCCAATAGAAAATTAATGGAAAATAATATTTCATTCACTTTCATTCGTACCTAGGGTGAGGTAGGGGAAGCGGTGGCACCCCAGTAATGATGATGAAGCGTTTGCGCCATTGAATAAATGTCTTCTCCGCTTCTCCTAGTGTCTTCTCCCCATCACCGCCTTCAATGTCAAGAGGAACATTGCTGTAACCTTTGAGCACTCTATCGACCGAGACGCTAGCATATCTAGGTCGAATAACTGACCCATGGATTCTTGGTGTCTTCATTCAGTCTATTGGAGATACAACCCCGACAGCCACCATGATTAATGCATTATTACCATCTGGAATGCACATAGCTTCACGGTGGCTAGACGTACATGTGGAGGTAGAATTCCTCTTAAAGCAACTGGAAGCAATTGCGTCATAAGCACGTGGCAGTCGTGGGACTTTAAGTTTAGGAATTTCTTATCTGGCACATTTATTATACCATTTATATTGGAGGAGAATCCCGATGGGACCTTGATGTGCTTAGACATTGAACATCTTTGTCCATCTCTTCTTTGCTAAGCGTGTAGCTAGCGGGACTTAAGTAATGACGTCCATCATCTCTTCTCTAGATGAAGGTTGTCTCATTCTTTCATGCCCCGCAAGTCTGGCGTGCTTCAAGTGAATCCTTTGGCTTCCGTACACACCCATGAATCCTAACGAGTTCACACAAAGATTCTTTGTCAGGTGCATCACGTCGATTGCGTTGCGAACCTCTAGGACTTGCCAATAGGGTAGCTCCCAAAAGATGGACTTCTTCTTCCACATGGGTGCGTGTCCCTTAGCATCTTTGGAAAGCAGATTCACCGCCTTGTCCCTTTCCAAATACTACTTTCACATCCTTGACCATTGCGAGTACATCTTCCCGGTTGATTCTGAGGCTTCTTCCGGGTGGTCCGGCTTACCTTTAAAATGCTTCTCTTTCTTTCTTACTTGGTGATTCAAAGGAAGGAATCGGCGATGGCCAAGGTACACGACCTTTCGACATCTTTTCAAATATATCTTGTCAAGGTCATCAAAATAATGTGTGCATGCATTATATCCTTTGTTTGTCCGACACGAAAGATTACTTAAAGCAGGCCAATCATTGATTATTACGAACAACATTGCTCGTAGGTCAAAGTGTTCTTGTTTGTACTCATCCGGAACACGTACACTGGTTTGTTCCATAAAACTAGAAGTTCTTCAACTAATGGCTTCAGATAGACATCAATATCGTTGCCAGGTTGCCTCGGACCTTGGATGAGGATCGGCATCATAATGAACTTCCGCTTCATGCATAACCATGGAGGAAGGTTGTAGATACATAGAGTAACTGGCCAAGTGCTATGACTAGTGCTCTGCTCTCCAAAATGATTCATACCATCTGTACTTAAGGCGAACCTTAAGTTTCTAGCCTCATTTGCAAACTCTGGAAATTCCCTGTCTATCGCTCTCCATTGGGACCCATCAGCTGGGTGTCTCAGTATATTGTCTATCTTACGGTCTTCTTTATACCACCGCAACAACTTTGCATGGTCTTTATTTCTGAACAAACGTTTTAAGCGTGGTATTATAGGAGCATACCACATAACCTTGGCAGGGATTTTCTTTCTAGGACGTTGTTCACCCTCGACATCACCAGGATCATCGCGCCTGATCATATACCGCGATGCTTTACATACCGGGCATTCATCCAAATTCTCGTATTCATTGCCATGGTAGAGGATGCAGTCATTAGGACATGCATGTATCTTCTGGATTTTTAATCCCAAAGGGCAGACAACCTTTTTTGCTTCGTACGTAGTGGTGGGCAATTCATTTGGCTTCGGAAGCATCTTATTTATGAGGTTAAATAAATTCCTAAATGCCTTGTCGGATACACCATTCTTTGCCTTCCACTATAGCAATTTCAGTGTTGTACCCAGCTTTTTTTGCCCCTCTTCGGCCGTCGGGTATAGCAACTTCCTATGATCCTCAAGCATGCGCTCGAACTTAACTTTCTCTTTTTCACTTTCCCATTCTTGTTGTGCATCACGAATGGCATCGCCAAGAGCATCACCGAGATCATCTTCTACCGCTACCTCTTCTTCATCTCCCCCATTGTAGTATCATCAAAGGCACCATACTGAGCAATAATGTCATCAATGTCTAAATCTTCTCCTTCACCTTCTACCATCATAACCCCGCTTTCTCCATGCTTAGTCCAACATATATAGTTTGACATGAAACCTGACTTAAGCAAATGTGAATGAAGACTCATTGAGCTTGAATATTCCTTTAAATTCTTACATAGGGCACATGGACAGCACATGAAACCATCCCGCTTATTTGCCTCGGCCACACCTAAGAAATAGTGCAAGCCCTCAATAAAGTCTTGGGAGCGGCGATCGGCATTGTACATCCAATGGCGTGACATAATCTGTATTACACGACAAATTATGAAAACCTTGAACATAATTAAGTATTTTATTACACAAAATAGATGACACACACACGGTTGATTAATTAACTAAGCCTGGCTACAACGTAAGCAATGCCAACTATCACTAAACAAACTAAAACTACAATGCACTTGATAACATATAATTATTTCGTGATCGCATTTAACTAAAAGCAGACAAATCATTCTTACATTGAATATCAATAAGCTTCTCCTCTTTGGCTCATCGCCTCATCAATGAGCAAAATTAATTCTCGCATGTATGTAGCATAATCTTCCTCCTAGTACCAACCATCGCATCCATTGCCCTCCCCTTTGAAATTAAAGCCAAAAATATTTAGTCAAAAATATTCAAGAAAAGCACGTCAATTAGCCATAATAATCAAATGCATAAGAAACTCACATCGCGATCTGGGCACTTGTAGAAAACACGACCCTTGTTGGGTCCCTGTCTCTTGACTCGGTACTCTATCACAATCTTCTGCTTACACTTGCCGCAGATAATGAGAGGGAGTTTCGGCCTCGATCGTTCGCAGAACCGAACGAGAGGTGAGGATCCGTACAGATTGTCATCTACTTTCTATACTTATTTTTGCAAACTCTCTGTAAATTTCACATTTTCTAAAATAATATATTTAAATAAAACTAAAATTATTTATTTATCTAACTAAACCATGAAATATATACTATGTATAATAGTAAAATACCAAACTATCAAGTGATTTTACTATTGTAAATCATCATGTGATTTTGAGCTAAAAATGACATAGAAATCACATAGCTCAAAAACATGTTTCAATAAATAACCATCCGTACTAGTTGACCTTGCTTACGTGATCATCTCGGCGAGCATTTCTCCACCGGACGGCACCGTACTTGGTCAAGGAAGAGCTCCGATTCTACGAGGAAGGGAACACGGTCTTCCACGACCGTTGCCGCTCTCCCTCGTAGAATCAAAGCTCCTCTTTGATGTATGTTACCGCTCGGCAGAGAAAATGCTCGCCGAGATGATCACGATCCGCAAGTTCAACTAGTACAAATTTTCTACAATTTTTTAACTATTTTCTAAGTTTTTCATTTCATGGAAAAATTAATTCTAAGATCACGTAAGCCGCTGGGGACGAGGATGGCGCGTGCTCCAGCGAGGACGAGCGAGGCGTGATTTTGATGAACTAATTTAACTTTTGTTTATCCAAACATATATGCAAATCATCATGTGATTTTGAGCTAAAAATGACATAAAAATCACATAGCTCAAAAACATGTTTCAATAAATAACCATCCGTACTAGTTGACTTTGCTTACGTGATCATCTCGTGAGCATTTCTCACCGGACGACGGCGTACTTGGCCAAGGAAGAGCTCCAATTCTACGAGGAAGGAACACGGTCTTCCACGACCGTTGTCGCTCTCCCTCGTAGAATCAAAGCTCCTCCTTGACGTCCGTTACCGCCTCGGTAGAGAAAATGCTCGCCGAGATGATCACGGTCCGCAAGTTCAACTAGTACGGATTTTCTACTATTTTCTAACTATTTTCTAAGTTTTTCATTTTATGGAAAAATTAATTCTAAGATCACGTAAGTCGCGGGGACAAGGATGGCGTGTGTGCTCCAATGAGGACGAAGCGAGGCGTGATTTTGATGAACTAATTTAACTTTTGTTTATCCAAACATATATGCAAATCATCATGTGATTTTGAGCTAAAAATGACATATAAAATCGTAATAAAGTCCAACATATAAAGTTACACATGCATCTACATCATAAAATGAGATAAGCTACTTGATAAAACATAAGAGGATTAAGTTTGTTACCTCCAAAATCGAAGAGCAACACCAATGGAGGGGAGAGAGCAAGAACAACAAAGAGCCCGAAGAACAGAGGCGGTGAGTTTGAATGGAATGACTCGGGCTCGGGGAGGAAGAAATGAGCCGTTGTATAGGCCAAGATAATTAGTCCCGGTTAGGTGGCCAAACCGGGACTAAAGATTAATATTTATTCTGGGATATCACCCAAACCGGGACTAAAACCTTTAGTCGGTGGTATTACTAACGGGTTTACCTTTAGTCCCGGTTGGTAATCTGACCGAGGACTAAAGATCCCTGCCACTCGGACGACCGTTGGGCAGGGACCTTTAGTCCTGGTTGGTATTACGAACCGGGACTAAAGGGTCCTTTAGTTCCGACGATAAAAAATGCTGAGGCTAATGTCAAATTGGGACATCGTTCTAAAGTCTATTCTCTAGTAATGTAATGTCATCTTTAAATTAACACAACTACCCATCCTAGATCTTTTCTAAAACTCTACCTCTAATCTTTGTAAACAAGGAATTCCACACGGGGATCAACTCCCCCATAACCGTCCCTGTGAGCATGAAACTTGCCATGTTTTGTGAGCATGAAACTTGCGATGTTTTTTCCTTACAATATTTTCACCTCTGGTTCTATTAAAACCGGTGTGAAAATATATCACCACCGGGGGCCCGCGGCTGCCTGCAATCAGTACGTACGCCGGAAAGACTCAACGACGACGTCCCGCGAGTGGGCCGCCAGGCAGCTGTTGCCTGCCTGTACGTCGCTGTTCCTTGTTCAGTTTCGTCCGACCCATTCTCCAGGCAGCTGTTGCCTGCCTGTACGTCGCTGTTCCTTGTTCAGTTACGTCGCCTGCCTGTACGTCGCTGTTCCCTGGAGCTAGCCACCCATTCTCGTCGACGTTTGACACGCCCATTATTTGCTGTTGTCGTACTCGAGATTCACATCTGTCGCTGTCGTCCATTTCCATCAGATCGATCCCATCCGGGCCTTGTTTAGATCGCCTCAAAATTCCTAAGTTTTTTTACTTTTTCTCCATCACATTAATTTTTGGATGCATGTATGGATCATTAAATATAGGTAAAAAAAATAACTAATTATATAGTTTGGTTATAAATCACGAGACGAATCTTTTGACTCTAGTTAGTTCATGATCGGACAAAGTTTGTCAAATATAAACGAAACATGCTACAGTGTCCAGATTACAAAAATTTACAATCTAAATCAGGCCCCATTATATATTCGGTTTCCTGTGGTGTGCTAATTTCGGTAGCACTAGCTAAAGCTAGCTAGCACTCGAGGATGGTCGCGGGCGTTGGGCCCTGCTGATGGACCCAGGACGACCCACGCCACGAGAGAGCGGCGTCAGTCTGGCGATTTTCTCATTTCTGCTCAAAACAATCAAGCAAGGGCGTGTTTAGATCCAAAAATTTTTAGGTTTCGATTACTGTAGCACTTTCGTTTGTATTTGATAATTAGTGTCTAATTATAGACTAATTAGGTTCAAAAGTTTCGTCTCGCGATTTCTCATCCAATTGTGCAATTAGTTTTTTTTCCGTCAATATTTAGTACTCCATACATGTATCGTAAGATTTGATGTGACGGTTACTATGCAAAATTTTTTGGGAACTAAACGGTGTCCAAATTTCGTGTGTTACTACACCTACTTCTGCACCAGCCATTTGCAGCTCCGACTCAGATGCTTTTTCTTCTTCTTTTTTGAAAAAAAATTTAGCCGATGCTTTCACCGGGACTCCTGGGAATAGTTAGCTACAGCTTACTTCTCGTTGGTCCACAGTGCGCTCCCCTCGGTGGCCATGGGCCTGAAAACGACATGGCATCACTTAATAGGGACTCGATCAAGACGGATGTTTTCCATATATATACTTTTAATTAGCGAACCTTCTTTTATACATTTTTATATTTCAAAAAAGGGCGAGATCTATGTTGACATTTCAATTTCCAAGATAACCTTTCCTGCTCAGAGTCATTCATTACCGTTTCAAAAAAGATGTGTCTTTTTTTAAAACAAATGAGAAGTCTTTATATGGGGATGAAAGATGGGATCAATATATTGACATGATCTGACTATGGCAATGTCACTAATGTTAAGATGGACGCAATTTGAAAATGGAATATGGATGAGTGGGTACACTAATATATGGTGCTAAAGAGGCACGACAATAAGGCATGAGGTGATATGATTGTAATATTTCACGTGTTGTCTTGCACAATGAATGTAAAAGACCTAGGGTACGGTCTAAACTTCTCAGATCCACTCCATGCATTTGGTGGACCGCATACTCGCATCAACTCGTAGAGTCTAAACTCTTAGGATCCATTCTACACATTTCAGTGATCACACAGTTCCACCAGCTCACTTACGTTTTATTACTCTCGCTTCACGTAAAATGATTATGAGGTTGGTGAGATGGGCTCTAGTAAAATTATATATTAGTCTACATTGATTAGAAGGGGTGGGATTAAACTCGAGCAATCTCACATGCAAACACACATGGGCCACGATGGTCCTAATCCAAACTGAGTTGGATGTGACATATGTTCTACTCTAAGGGATAGGCATACCTCTTATTAAGTTTGACACGTTGCCTATCAATGATTTCATTATCAAAGTATATTGAACTTGTCCATTGGAAGAATGTGCCATTAAATTCTCTTATTTAACTTCTTTTATCTATTCAACATAGTAGTAGCATTTTAGTCAAGTGAGCTTTACCAGCGACTAACGTTTATGACATGTGTGTGACTGTACAATTGAATTTATTGCATCTCAAGCTGAAGATATTTGTTGAATGAAACTTATATATTAGTTTCCAACACACATCACATTTGATTAATTCCCTAACACTACAATCTAATTAACTATATGTCTAAAGCCCGGTGGCACGCACGCATACAGTGGCGGACCTAGGATTCAGTCAAGACTAGGGCCAAATTTCAAAGGCGAAATACCAATCGCTACACCATAGTCTATATGACTATATATATGTGTGTTATACTGGTAGAGAGCAACATGATGCTAAAGTTGTAGTCCTCTTCATCTTCTAAATAAATTAAGAAATCTATAAAATTATATTCTAATTAGAATCAAAAGTTCAAACTCTACATAGAAATGACAAAATTGAAATTGTAAACCTAGAAGTTAGAATCAAAATCAGCAGAGAATTGAAATAAAGAGAAGAAATCCCTTCACTCTTCCTATTCCAGAGTTCCTGCTCTGCCAGCGAGGGGCTCCGGCCGGCGAGCGACGGCGCAACAAAATTAGAAACTAGAAATTTGGAATCAAAATCAGTTTTAGGTCTAAGGCCCTGTTTGGCATAGCTCCAACTCTGGGTGGAGCTGCTCCACTCCAGAATTCCAGGTGGAGCCAGCTCTGGGTAGAGTTGGAGCAGTCTGATGAAGATGTTTGGCTAGGAGGGTGTCCCCAGCTCCACAAAAGAGGAGTTTGAGGATAGATTGCCATTCTTGCCCCTGGTTTGAATAAATACACCGTTTTTTAAATAAAATGAATGACTTAACTTCTCACAAATATGAAATGAAAATACATGCAGTAAATTCCAAAATAATTACTAATACATTTCAAGCCAAGTCATCCCAAGTCATTGAACATCGATTAATCCAATTTGTTCAACACATAATGAGTAGTATGGATAAACAATCAGTAGCCAATTAGTAGATATTTGGACAGCATCTATCCTCTATGTCACTGTCACCTGGGGCCTGCGCGTCAGTTCAACATCTATTTCTTCTCCACACGGCCGGGGTGGTTCCTCACGGCGGTCACGCGACCGGAGGTGCGCAGGGCCTGGTGCGCGGAGCAGGGAACTCACCGGAGGCGGGCGCAGGCGGGCGCGCGGCCTCGGCGGCCGGGCGAACATAGGCCTTGCCGAAGGAGGACTCAGAGGCGACGCTCGTGAAGTCCAGGGGCGCGGTTGGCGGGACCGACTGAGGCGCGGGAACGGCGGCTCAGCAACGGTGGAGGCGTGGCCTCACCGGCGGGCGGGGCAACCACACTGCCACGGACAGGCGACCTCGACGCCGGGCTGGACCGC
Organism: Miscanthus lutarioriparius; assembly: GCA_904845875.1. Taxonomy (NCBI): domain Eukaryota; kingdom Viridiplantae; phylum Streptophyta; class Magnoliopsida; order Poales; family Poaceae; genus Miscanthus; species Miscanthus lutarioriparius. The sequence goes on along the minus strand of CAJGYO010000004.1, from coordinate 100,357,360 downwards.
CACGTTGCCGGCGTGACAGAGGACGAGCTGTGGCGTGCCGTGGAGTGGCTCCACGCCCGTCAGCAGCAGGAGGGCGGCGGCGTTCGGCGGGGCTCGGTGGACGGGCGGGGCTCGGGCAGCCGGCGGTGGGGATGGATGGCGGCCGCCGGTGTGGGTGGCGGCGGGCAAACCCTAGCGGCGGCAGGGGTCGGGCGCCAGAACAGAGAACTGCTGCTGGGGTTCTCGGGATGAAAAGAACGAACCGTTTTTTTTCATAACCAGTGGCATTGGTGGGTAATTACCCACCAACTCCACGAGGAGGTTCATATTGGATGGTTTTGGAGCTGCAAAAGAGGTGCTCCAAAACTCCACCTCCATTTGCATTACAGCTCCATGGAGTTGGCAGCTCCATGGAGTTTTGGAGCTGGGGTGTTTGGATGGAAAATTGGCTGGAGTTGCTGGAGTTCAGCTCCAGAGCCATGCCAAACAGGCCCTAAATCTAACAAGGGAAGTGTCGAGTTCATAAACCTGGGGTCCCTCACAGAACGGCTTCCACGCCAAGGCTCGGCCCAAGGAGACAGCGCGCAACTAATGGGCCGGCCCAAATACTTGAGCGATAGGCCGTGGGAGTGATCCAATCTCCAACCATAAGATCAAGCCGAGGAGAATAGCGCCCGTTTTCTGACTCCGGCCCACCTCTCCGATCAGAGCGCTCGCTTCGGTCGCCAGCCCGCCTCCGGACGGCCTCTTTGACCGAAAGGCCTAGCCAAAAGCACTACTTCTGACTCCGACCCCACGTCTCCAACCAGGGTTCGCAGAAGGCTTGCTCACCGCTCTTCTTCGATTGGCACGATCAGAGCCGACTAGGATTAACCGACCGGGGGACGCCCACTCGGTAGGGACTAGGAGATGTTGCGGAGAAAAGCGGGGCGAGGCGCACAAGTCAAACCACGGTACCAGGGACCGTACTCTGCATGGAACAGTACTCTGCAACTGCCCTGACACAAACAGTATTGTAGGCACCGATATTTCTTTCTATAGTATTGTGGGCGACATTAACTCCCATACAGTAAGGCCCCCCACATGCCTCTAGGCATCGATAGTATTGTGGGCGCCAGGATTTACCATACCGGGTGAACATGGTGAAACTCCTCATATGCCTCTAGGCATCAACGATATTTGCAGGTACCGACATCTACCATTCCTGAAGAAGACAACACAACCTCTCACATGCATCTGACATTCTACAATGACATCAACAGTGTTGTGGGTGCCTACCATTATCTTGTACCTATCGGCGTGGGCAACAAGGCTTAGAAGCATTCGTACTCTCTCCCTCTCACCTATAAGGCCATCCCCTTCATCTATAAAAGGGGATGCGCTCTCTCCCAATAGACCAAGTTGATCCAAGTTGATTCAAGCTCAGTCCCTTTAGATTCATTAGATCGATCAAGTTCACTAGCTCACAACCATAGAACCACCAGGTTCAGACCTCAAGCACACGCTTGAACACTTAGCTCATAGCGGAGCTCCTGTCGCTCTCGGCCCTTCCGACCAGAGCCGATCGGACCTCTTGTGCACCCCATCTTTCTCCTTCTCGTTTGTAACCCCACTGCAGACTTCGAGCACCTAGGCTTAGGAATAAAGTCACCGACCGACTCCAACTGGACATAGGGCATGTTGCCTGAACCAGTAGAAACCCTGTGTCATTGAGTGCTAGGCCACCTCCGATCACAACGTACGGCAAAACTACAAATATTTACATGTTGGTCACTTTCTGCACCGACAATTGGTGCTGTCCATGGGGAAGACGTTGTACATTCAACACTTTTTGGTCATCGGATGGCCCACTTTTCCGCCACCCTCGCCGTGGTGGGCTCAGGCGATACGATTCGCTTTGGCTTGCTCGAACTTCACGCTCTCCCACTGGTTGGGATGCGGGTTCCACCCGTCTTCGAGCCATCCCAGGCCTTCCTCTTCGGAAGCCTGGACTTCGTCGTCGACCGACTCGGCGTACTACACCTCCACGAGGAGGCTCATGTCCTGGCACCCATCGGAGGGGCACCCTCCATCAACTCCGGGACACACGACTTCGACGACGTGGCATCTACGCTTTATTCCGAGCAAACTCTTTGCTCAAATCCCGCTGTGAGTAATGTACATGCTGTTATTCACCTACTATTCTCTATGTTCCGCCGATTACCCGGAGGAACCCCGTTGTCCCCGACACGACCGCCATATGACCGGTTCCCCTATGGCCTCGCGTCTTCTGCGGACGCATATGCCCGGGGACTCTGAAGGATGCCAGCGCCGCCCCCTCTCGCATCCGAATTTGTGGCAATGGCGAGCTATGCTCCCCCCTGTTTCCTCGACCTCATGGATGAGGATGGCGAGAGTGACGGCTCCAGCATCGGCTTCATGGCACCAAGCCACCGTCTGTCCTGGGAGTGTGCTATGGCGGACGCTCCGGGACACCCACCGGCGGAAGTAGAGTCCTCACAGACTCACACCTCGTGGGACTCTCGTGCGGAGACCCCTGAGCTCACACGGGAGCACGGCGAGGCACTACGACAACAGTGGCTGCATCAGCCACCGACTGCGCCAGCGCGCTCGGTGCACCACACTGCGCCCTGTGCGCATAGACCGGCGAGCGATGCCCGGGGTCACGTCCGTCAGTTCTAAGGCAACACCATGGACAGGGGGACCGATCCCCCATAGTTCACTCAGGCCAGTTAGAACATCACCGTCGTGGCAATGCTTCTGCGCGGCCTGTCTAAGCTGAACGACCCTCATGAGCAGGCGATCCACCGGAACCTCCAGGCACTAGTGGAGACCGCCGCCGTGCAACAAGCAGAGAGCTCCGTATCACGGCGCCAACTCACGACCTCACTCTCCACCAGAGGAATGGCGACGCAGCAGAGGGGTCGCTCCACTCGATCACCACGACGACCGCCAAGCGCGGCACAGGAGGCCACATTGGCACCTTGCCTTGACTTGACGACCGCTCCGTACCGACTGCCTGTCTACGCGTGGCTCGGGCTGAACCGAGACACATGTAGCAGCAACTGGAGTCCCAGCCCTGATGGCCCGAGACCGTGGACCTTTGTCCAAAACCTCCAGCAAGCGTTGCTCCCGCCGCACTCCAATGGAAGCTAGGGCAAAGGTAAGGCCAAGCGCCAGGATTAGGACGAGGGCCCCTCCACGCAGAGGGGGGAAAAGAACAGAGAGGATCGCCGCCGACCAGCCAACTCCGCGTTGGACGCCATGGCTGATCACGCAGGCATGCAGCCCTAGTAGGACCCTCCGGGCCACTTCCACAAGCTCATGGAGAGCCCATGCACCAACCACGGCCACCCCGTCAAACACCCCTACAAGGACTGCCAGCTCCTCAAGCGCCTTCTACGGCAGGCTAGCAGGCCAAAGGAAGAGAAAGGCAAAGAAGCGGCGACCGAGAAAGGGGGCATAGCGGACAAGGATCCGGACGACTGAAGGTTGAAGTGATCCAACCGGACGCCTACCCACTGAAGGACAACAATGACAACATTCTCTCCGAACGCTTGGAACAGCTATGTTGTTTTTCTTCCCCTAAGTTTCAGTCTTTCCATCATTTACTTAGCGTATGCTCCTATAAAAGCACCCCGACCCGAACACTTTTCAGCCCGAGGCGCTCGAGGGCTCCACTAGGGTACACTACTACCTCTCTGTTTTGTTTACTATCATATGGTGAAATTCCTTCCTACCCAACCAAAAGGGTAGTTTATTCCTTTAATTTGCCTTACGTAGCTTTGCTTTAAAACATTCTGGCCGATCGCACCTCGCCTTTCCCTACGGTTATGAGCAGCCGAGCCTCACGGGCCACGCCTCGGGCTCCCAAGGTCACGGCCTATGGGACAAACGGGCAGGTACGAGAAGGAAAGAATAAAAAACAAAATTATGCTAAGGAAAAACTAAGGAACAAAAGGGAAACAGGCTTCCCTGAACGGAGTGACTCCATCATAGAAAACGAAACCAACCGTAGTCATTAAGCACACAGGAACGTTTACACGGGGGCTCCCCCACGAACTTAAAACTTTTTACATTCACTAAACTACTTATATTTTACAAGCTATTGGACCGGCTCTGAGGCATCTATTGTCGGTGCGACCGACGAAGGCGCGGGCTGCTCACTTCTTCGGTGGCACGACATTCAGCTTGGTCGAAGCCGGGACGACGTCCACCTCCGACCTAGGCTCCGTGCCATCCGTAGGCTGGGCAACGTTCTCCCCACGCATGCTTCTGGCCATGTCTTCACGGTAGACATCCATCACCCACTGGACAGAGACTTGCTCCGCCACCGACCTTGCGTGCGGAAGCAAGCCCTCTCCGATCGATTGGATGTCCTCCATGCTCAAGCCTTCAGCATACCCACTGCAGATAGTGGTGAAGTCTAGGTTCAGGTGGTGCGTCGCCACCGATGTAAGCACCCCCAACGCTCCATAGAACATCCCCCTCATGATAAGGTCCTGGACCACATCCGGGACCTCCGCCAGCTGAACGATGGACGCGCTGTGCTTGGCGCTGACCCGAAGATCTCTGAGATGACCAACTGGGCAACATTACGGATCTGGTCAAGTTCCCCCTCGAGCGCACGTCGCTCTTCATGGGACTTGGCCAGCTCCTCTGCATTCCAGCTGAAAGTCGCCTTGACCGTCTCCAGGTTCTACTCCAGCAACCTCACCTTTTCACCCATCTCTGAAAGAAGGGCAATAAGCTTAGAAACAGGCTGAAGAAAGAAACCAACACAATGAAAAATAGAAAAGGTATGTACCGACGTGGAAGTTCTCAAGGACGGAGAGTTCCCCCACCTGTCGAGCCGCCTGCGCGCATAGCCAAGCATTCGCCTCCTCTACCCCATCACCCGGCCCCAGAGCGCGAGCACCTCTTGGTCCACCTCCGACCGGGCCTTTCGCTCTGACTCCAGGGCCTTCTGCGCCAACTCTAGGGCGCTTCGCTCTAACACCAAAGCGTTCCGCTACAACTCAAGGGCCACCAAGGACTCTTGGAGCGGCGCCTCGCTGTCCGCCAGGGATGTCCACAACCCTGCCTCAGTCTCTGCCTGATGGGCCTTCGCCGCCTCGAGCCCTTGCTCGGCGGTAGTCGCCCGCTCTGCTGCACGCTGCCCCTCCGCCCACGCCGTGGACGCCTTGGCCGCTAGGTCCTGGGACTCACGGCGAGCGGACTCTAGCTGACGCTCAAGCTCAGCCATCTGGGCGTGCTCCATTCGGAGAAAGCGGGACTTGCGGGACAACATCCCCTTCAGACTCTACAAAAAACAAGCATGCTAAGGCAACCAACAAAAGATTCAGAGGTCAAGGACAAGTACGCGAAACTCACCTCCATGGCAAGCTGCAGGTCGACCTCGACTAACTGCTGAGCGGACTTAACCCACTCCTGGGCGTCTCCGAGCTTCGCGGACATGTTGGCGACTTTGGACACCACGACGTGCCCTTGCACCCCAAGGATGTCCCAGAGCTGACACTCCTAGGAATCCCGATGGATGAACCGCACATTCATTGGGTCCTCAGGGTAGGACCACTCCAGGTCACCCTCCGGTAGCCCGCCGGAGGGCCCAGCCTCTGACTGGACCACCGCTAGCTCCTGCAACGACACCGGCGGCTCCAACATATCATATGCCTCGTCATCGGATGGGATGTTCACCACCTCGGTTGTGTGGACCGCCGCCGAGTGTTCCGACTCCGTCCCGGCCATGTTTTCCCCCGGCGCCTTCGGCTCCGACCACGAGGGTGAGCCGTGCTTCCCTCCACCCGGCGAGGCAGGGAGCTTGGGCTCCCTCTCCTCTTCCGCCACAGCCAGTGGAGGAGGGGCCGTGAGGGTTACTTCTGACGCAACCTCTGCCGTCAGCACCGGGATCACCACCGTACCAGCAGCCGACCTAGGGGGCACCACCCCCGGAAGGGAAGGCTTCGCCACCACCACCCTGTTCCCCCCCCCCGTCGCTCGCCATGACACGCTGCAGGGTGGGCCTCCAAGTCTCCCGCATGGGAGTTGGGGAGATGCTCAACCCCGACATCTCCCGGCCACTCACAAAAAGTGCGGGTAAGTCACACTCCAAAAAAGGCTCAATAGCAAAAAATCAAAAAGAAACAAAGAAAAACGTACCGGGAGGTGAGCGGCATGACTCTGAAGGTGAGACCCAACGTCGACGGGCCTGCAGGGCAAGAACCGCTCCCTGGCTGCAACCTGTGCCCCCCACTTCAGCCGAGGGCGGAGTCGTCCCAACCGGCTCCTGCCCGGTCTGCGGGTCGCTGCGACCCTCGGCTCAGGACTCCTCGACTGGAGCAGCGGGTGGAGCATCCTCCGGCTGCGAGTCGCGTAATGGGCGGGCACTAGTCTGCTCCTCAGACCGCTCGGCTTGCTCGCCCGCGTTCGTGGCAGGCGGGGCCTCCCCTGACTAAGAGTCACGTGTTGGCACCGGTCTCGGCGATGCACAAGTGCCAGTCCGCTCCTCAGACTGCACAGTTTGCTCGGGCGCGTCTGCCACAGGCAGCGACGGGACCGGCGATGCCACCAAAGGGCGTAGTGACCACGTCTGCTTTGCCTCCCGTTCACCGTCGGCGTCCGCGCTAACCGCACACTTCCTGGTCATGGGAACCACCGCGCGTCGCGCGGCCTCCTGCTCATCGGTAGCCGACTTTGTCGTAGGCTCACGATGCTCTGCCGAGGTCACAACAACCTCCGGACTTTCCTCCTCCTCAGAGAAAACCATGTCGTCCACATCCGTGGGATCCTCCGACTCGAGCTTGGACTTGACGTCGCTCTTTCTCTCCTCGGCCTTCACACGCCGGGCAACCTCCTTCTCCTTCTTGTACTTCCGATGAGCCACCTCGGCCTTCTTCTTCTTCCTGGCGTCTGTCGCCTCCTTCTGAGTGGCCTGCCAGGCCACGCCCTCTGGACCCTTGGAAAGGTGCGGCCGAGACTTGTAAACTCCAAGCACTTGCGGAACGTGTGGCTCCAAATCAAAAAATAGAAGAAGCAGAGGAAGAAGTATGGACTAAAGAGAAGGGAGCATACCAGTCAGGACACAATCGCGGAGTTGAAAGGCGTGAGCTTCCCTTTGACCCTCTCTTTGGGCTTCAGCTGTAGCACCCGGCCAAGGCGACTCCAGACCTCGTCGTCCGGCAGATCCTCCGGTGACGTGCGGTCTGGGTCCGATGGGCCGCTGTACATCCACATCGGCCGTGTCCTCTCCGCCAATGGCGCAACCCGGTGGCGGTAGAGGGTGTGGAACACCCGCACCCCATCAAGACCGCACCGCACAAGCTTTCGGAGCTCCTCCTCGATGACCTCCACCTTCTTCCTCTCCTTACGGGCGCAACCCCATGACCAACTTTCCTGCTTCTCCGGCCTCTCACCGGTGAACGCCAGGAACGACGCCCCCACCGGATTCCTGATGTAAAACCACTCCCCATACCACCCCTGGTTCGAGTCACAGGGGAGGTACGTGGGATACGAGCCTCCCGCGCTCAATTTTCTCTGTAGGGCAAAACCCCCACCGACGTGATCTCGGTCGGATTCCCCACCGTCAAGGCTCTCCCAGAGAACAACCGCCGGAAGAAATCCGCGTGCGGCTCCATCTTGAGAAAAAGCCTCGTAGAAGGTGATGAAGCCGGCGATGTGCAGCACCCCCATTGGGTTAAGGTGCTGCAGCTCAGACCCCACTCATTGAGGAGCCCATGCAAGAACCAGTGCACGGGGTATCCTAACCCGTGCTCATGGAAGGTAAGAAAGGACACCACCTCACCAGGCCGTGGTTGTGGGAACTCCTCCCTCCCGGGAACCCTCCAGTGCACCACCTCCTTCGGTGGCAAGAACCCCTTCACAACGAAGGCCTTCAACACCGACTCCCTCATGGTGGACGACCTCTAGTCCAACATTTCACTCTGCGATCGCAAAAGGATTGGTGAGTTCTTATCTTCTCCCTCAGTCTCTCCCCTTTCTTTCCTAGAAACCACCGTGGCTCTTAGGAACACTCACGGCAAGAAGGAAGAGGAAAGGAGGTAGTAGATGAGGAACAGGCAAAAGAACGGGGCGAAAACCCTCTCCCTTCTCCTACTTAAGGAAAAGGGAACAACAGTTAGGGAAGGGCGCACCGATCGGGGAAGGCGAAATGGCGGAGCGAAAAACTCTCTCTCTCTCTTTCCCATTTAATACAGATGAGATGCGCCCTGACCGATGAGACGCACCCTGACCGATGAGACATGCCCTGCCCAATGGAACAGTTCTTGATCGGATAGGACATGGCCTGGGCATGGCCCACCACTACCGCATGACCAAACACTACCGTACGCTAGGCACAAGAACCAAAGCACCACCGCACTAGGCGGCTCTCCGCTTCCCTAGGCCAGACCTAGAAAAACCCAAAACGGGATCTCCGCCGGGAGAGACCATCGGGCCTCCTAAGTTGATCGAATCGCTCAGGATAAACACTGAGAGACAGATGAGGAGCAAAGGGACACCTCATGCAGGACATGCCGACTCCGTCGCGATTGACGAACGTGGGTCCCGATCGAACATTTCCGATTGGAGCTCTTCAAACCCCATCGCTCGAGTCATCAAGGTAACACTACCGACCCCAGCTATGTCTTTATAATCATTTCATATATCCATATGCGCAATCATTCCATACGCCCATGCCTCCCGGACGATTCGGGCCCTAAACCGCCTGGGGGCTCAGGAACTAAGCATCGCACGTGCAGCGAAATGCATTACAACGCTCCATGTTGCGTCACGAAGCAGCGGTTGCCTCATTAGACATGAGCAACCAACAAAGCCAGGGGAGAAAAACGCAGATGAGCCCCGTGTGGCCCTCGACCAGTCTGGCAGACAGGGTCATCTCAACCTTCTCGTTCGATCCTGAACCTCTTGCCAAGCCCACAGAATCTCCATCGAGGGGAGGCCGTTAGGCCACCCGGGTTGGTCTCTGGAAGGACCCAAGCATCTATCGGGTTACAGGAAAAGGAGTAGTGGAATGTCACAAGAGGGCTATGCCGACGCCGTCACGAACGACGGACCCGTATTCCACTCGATCATACCTGTTAGCGAACTCATCGAGCGCGTCACTCAAGCCCAAGCGATCGAGACAAGCGACAAAACTCAGCCCCTCCAGCTGTGAGGAACCGAGGATGGGGTAATGCACACAACTCACACCAACCCCTACTAAGGCCCAACGGGGCTCGGGGGCTCAAGACACAAAAAGCCTGGGTCTGTGACCCCGAACTCGCCCCTTCTGACCGTGCTCCAAACACATAGGTTTGCAACCCCGATCTCGCCCCATCCGGCTACGCTCTGACTGTGCTCCAAAACACCTAGGTCTGCGACCCCGAACTCGCCCCATCAAGATCAGCGAGCACCTCCTTGTCACCTCGATTGATCCCTAACTAACAAACTAACTGCCTTGGCTGCGTGGGCTGCACCAAGGCCAGGATATGCGAGCACCGCCATGTCGCCTCGCCTGATTCCTAAACTAACAAACTAACTGCCTCGACTGCGTGGGCTGCACCGAGGCCAGGATCTACGAGCACTACCTTGTTGCCTTGCCTGATCCCTAAACTAACAAACTAACTGCCTCGGCTGCACGGGCTGCATCGAGGTCAGGATCTGCGAGCAACGCCTTGTCACCTAGCTTGATCCCTAAACTAATGAACTAACTGCCTCGCCCGATCCCATGGCGTGCACCAACGCCAGATCTGTGAGCTCCGTCTCATCCGATCCCCACGCCTAACCGCCTCGGCCACACAACGATGCCTTGGTTGACAAACACTGTCTCAACTAAAAACACGCACACACGCCCGCTAGTGAACAACCCCCAGACGGTTCTACCTGAACCACCTGGGGGCTCGGGGGCTACACCCGCAGGTGCGCTCGCGCGCACCCGCCGATGAAACAGAAACCTCCCCCACTGACAACACAGAAAACCCCTAGATGGTTCTACCCGAACCACCCGGGGGCTACAACCGCGGGTGCACATGGGGTGCGCTAGCGCGCACCCGCTGTCAAGACAAAAATCCCCCGGACGATTCTACCCGAATCACCCGGGGGCTCGGGGGCTCCTGTCGGGTTCATAAACCTGGGGTCCCTTGGGGACCGACTTCCACACCACGGCTCGGCCCAAGCAGACAGCACACAACTCATGGGCTGGCCCAAGAGTCTAAAACAACAGGCCAGAAGGGTGGTCCGGTCATCGATCGGAAGGTCTCGCCGAGGAGGAACAACGCCCGCTCGTCAACTACTTCGGCCCACCTCTCCGACCGGAGTGCTCACTTTGGACTCCAGTCACCTCCGGATGGCCTCTCCGATCGGAAGGCCTGGCCCAAACACTACTTCCGACTCTGACCCCGCACTCTCCGACCGGGGATATGCCCAGCCCCTGCTCACTGCTCTTCTCCGACTGGCATGATCAGAGCCGACTGGGATCAATCGACCGGGGACGCCCGCTCGGTAGGGACCAGGAGACGTGCGGAGAAAAGCAAGGCAAGGCTCACAAGTCAAACCATGGTACCAGGGACCGTACCCTGCACGGAACAGTACTCTGCAACCGCCCTAACACAAACAATATTGTAGGCGCCGACATTTCCCTCTATAGTATTGTGGGCGCCATTAACTCCCATACATGTAAAGTGATGTAAGAAATGGTTAAGAATATTGTAAGCTTTATTCTCTCATTTGTGATCCTGATGGAAAAATGTGGATTTTCGCATTCACCCTTGGGGTGTGCCCGATAGGACCGCGTAATTTGGTGTCCTCCTTTGAGTGCTTAGTGTTTAATGGAAGACAAGCACTTCTGGGAGGCATTAGATTAGGTGGTTCTGCCACATTAGGCCACTCCTTAGGAGTAGGAGTAGAGTAGATTTCGATGAGTTCTTTGGTCAAGCAGGGCTACATCGGATGACCTGACCTCTGGCTTGTTTGTGAGTATCCGTCATGACTTATATTGTTACTTGTAAGGTAGCAACAGATGACTGATCTCTTGCAAGTCACAGTATAAGTTAGTTATCGATCTATATTGTTATTTATAAGGCTACAACAGAAGACTGATCTCTTACAAATCGTGGTATAGATTAGTTATCGATTCGTATCAACCTTTACAAGGCTGCAATAGATGACTAATCTCTTATAAATGTTGGTATTGATCAAAGTTATCGATATTGTGTTAAATAGTTTATTGTTTAATATAATATCACCAATTGCACAATCTAGATTAAGATTTATTGGTCTTATTGTTCTGATCTATCATCGGCTGATTACCATCATAGTTGAATTCAAGTCTTGACCTTAGATCCTGTTTTGATGACTAATCTAACTTGATCTTGATCGTACATGGCGGGTGCTTGAAGTGATGTTCTGTTAAGAGATAGATTCATTGGCCGACAGTATCCGGTATGACCCCGCTATCAATGCTGCATTAGACGACTTGACCTGTTGATAGTACAATAGATTGGGTCTAGTTGTTTATAGATTTATTTGTATCCAATGGATGAGTGATCGTATGCCGTACAACACAATCGCTGGAATCGCCTATGCTAGTCGATGCCCTTTTTGATGAGGATGTACTGGCTGTTTCACATGCTTTTACTTGTTTTTGTCTTGGTTAAAAGCTAGTATGTCTATCACATGTATGCTTACATGCCTATCCTTACATCTTTCACATGTTTTCATGATCATCGGCTAAGTTAGGTCCATGCAACTGAGCAAATCATAATTGTCAATATGCTTCTTTTGTTTATCATGCATCATGAACATGCTAGATATCAACTCTGTAGTCGATAGCATTATCTCATGAGCTACATAGCCATATATTTGGAACTATCTGGACAAACACTGGCATGTTCCACCTTAAATTACTAATCAATTTTCTCTCCTTCTCAATTATAGGGTCAAATTGACTAGCACGTCCTCGATCACGACCATCCGGTCCAGTGTCTGCCTTAAGCTCAGGATCTGCTCCGTGCGGTTTCTCTCGGCTTGTTGCATGTCGGCGGCTCCCCATCGCTTTTTGCCATCGACACGGATTGGCACACCTAGTGGGACCACAATCATCAACATGGACAATCAAGCAATCCTCAAGGTCAACCTTGAAGACTTGCCTGATGACCAGAAGGCACTCATTGAGCGGGTGGTGAAAGAATTTAGAGAAAAGTGTCTTGATGTCTTATAGCAAGACGCGTGATTTAGTCGTTCAGAAGACTCCCCTGCCAAGCATCCTCCTGCATGGACAAACATACTCTAATGGATCTAATCCTTCGGCTATGGGAAGCAACATACCTAGTACTTGTCAGCAGTCGAATGGTGGGCAGTTCCACAACCACCAATACAGCAACTTCCGGGAGGACAGGCTCATGATCAGACCTTGCAAACAGCAGGGGGCAAGTTCAAGCTCTGCCAGCCATAGGGGGACATGGTCAAGCCCTACCGACGGTAGGGGGGCTGGCTCAGATGACAGGCCGCAACCACCAGCACAGCAATCACCAAGTGCCCCTGTCACACATTTAGTCCAGCAGCCAACCTTTCTAGCTACTCAGCAGGTTGTGCAATGGCTGGCTCAGGGAAGATTTAATACTTCCTATCAAACGCCTTAGTCGACCCATAAAATCGCCCCATCAGTACAGAGGATCATCAAGAATGTTTATCCTAACTACTTCAATAGTCGATTGTAGGGATATACGACTCACAATGCTCAGATCGACTATCTAGAGGGGTACCACCTAGTTTCTGATGCCAGCACATATGAGCTCATGCCATATCCTAGGTATTAGAACCCTTACAGTTATAATGCAGATCAACTCCAGCAGTCTCTGGCTTAGAATCAATGAGTCCAAGTACAAGGATCTCAAGCTCAAACTCAAGGGCAGCCGAGACAAGAAATTGTTGGAATGGATGTTGATGAGTTCATCAATAGAATCACTGCTATGATGCAGAGCTAGTTTAGTCTGAAGTCTAAAAGACAAGTTGGCTCTTACCAACGCCCATACTCGGCCTGGTATGACATTGTGCAACTCCCACCACGCTATAGAGTCCTAGATTTCTCCAAATTCACTAGGGTGGATGAGATGACAACCATGGAACATATCAGCCTCTATCTCGTTTAGCTTGGAGATGCATCTATTGAGAAGGCACATAAAGTTAGATTCTTCCCCTTGTCCATATCTAGACCGGCCTTCAGTTGGTTTTCATCACTAGAACCAAACTCGATCACTGGATGGGCCAATCTAGAGAATAAGTTCCACTCATATTTCTACAGTGGGACAGGTGAGAACAAGATTGTAGACTTGACAAGCATGAGATAAAGGAACAATGAGTCAGGCTCTGAGTTCATTCAAAGATTCAGAGAAGTAAGGAGCCTATGCTACTCATTGAATCTGTCTGATGGCCAATTGGCTGAATTGACCCTTCAAGGGATGTCTCCATTAATCAAAGAGAAGTTTGATGGCTAGGAGTTTGAAAGCTTGGCCCATTTAGTTCAAAGAGTGTCTGCCTTTGAGAATCAGCATCGAGCCATGCGCAAAGAGAAGTATTTAAAGGGCACCACTGCTACGACAGACCCCTATGATGCAGACTCTGATGGAGACGATCCATAAGTTGCGATCACCAAATGGACATGGGGCAAGGCTCCTGTATCTTGTCCATGGGTGAAGGAAATAGAGAACACCTACTACTTCGATGTTAAGAAAGCCGACAGGATCTTCGACTTGTTGCTAAAGAAAAAGCAGTTGAGATTACCTACAAATCATGTGATCCCTTCGGCTGAAGAACTTAAAGGGAAGAAGTACTGCAAGTACCACAACGCTACTAACTATAGTACCAGTGAGTGCAGAATCTTTTGTTTTCACATTTAGAAGGCCATCGAACATGGGAGGATCAAGTTTGAGCCAGCTAAGAAACCGACAATGGACATAGATAAGCATCCTTTCCTAGGGTTGCACATGGTAGAGTTCCAGTTAACTAAAGTAAAGATGAAGGTCTTGACGACGGCTAAGGCCAGAGAAGATAGGTCAGTTGACCCGAAGGTTCAAATATTGGTTAATGAGTATGAAGAAGCTAAGAAACAGCACGATCAACAAAAGAGTCGATAACAAGGTGAGACATCTAGAGGTGGTGCTATGCGTCCTTGTGTGACTTCTAGGATCTTGTTGAACAAGTGGCAATGCTAGAAGGAGAAGGACTACCAGCGCCGGCTTGAAGAAGAAGAATATGAGCATCGGTGTGAGGAAGAAAGGTATGAAAGAGAATAGGCAGAGTTACACTGGAATTGTCCTTTCTTTTGACACTACTGGAATGAAGGTTTGAAATTGCCTACAAGACATAACTACCCAGAGTGTAGTGATCAATATGTAGAGTTTAGGCAATCTCAAACCAACCGCAAGTCCATCCATGAACATTTGAGTTATCAATCCAATGACATGGATCGACTCATAAAAAATAAAGGAGTTCATGATCGGTTAGGCAAACATGTGCATGATTAGAATTGGGCCGGTCGTGATGGAGAGAAAGAGTATATTTGGCAAGAGGGCCAATGGTCTCCAAGAGGTCTAACAAGGAGCCAAAATAGAAGAGTTTAACGCTTGAGGAATAGAGAGTTAGAAGCTTAGAAGTATAACAGACCTTAGACGTGGTGCGTCAAACAAATAGCCGACAAGGGTAAACCATCGGCTAATATTGATATGATCTTCATCCTACCTATAGAATTCAAAGCTCCTTCCAAGTATAATCAAGAAGAATCCTATGGAGAAGACTATGATGAAGAAGAATTGGGAGAAGCAGTGGCTCAACTGACCTTCCAATCCCAACAAGCTATATTTGGCAAACCATCTCAGCATCGGCACTTCAAGGCTTTATACATGAAAGGATTTGTCGATGGAAAGCCGATGACTAAGATGTTTATCGATGGAGGTGTTGTAGTCAATCTTATGCCATACACTACCTTCCGTAAGCTTGGGAAGGGCTCAGAAGATCTGCTTGAGACCGATATGATGTTGAAAGACTTTGATGGTAACGCATCTAAGACATGGGGGCAGTCACCGTTGAATTGACGATTGGGAGCAAGACTCTACCTACTACTTTCTTTGTCATTGATGGCAAGGGGACATACAGTCTGCTCTTGGGACGTGACTAGATCCACGCCAACTGTTGCATTCCATCGACAATGCACCAATGTCTCATCTAGTGGCAAGGAGATAACGTCAAAGTGGTTCCGGCTGACACATCTGTAAGCGTGGCAATAATCGATCCAGCATATTGGGAATTTGAAGATTGTGAATGCTTCTCTGGTAGAATCTGGGAAGGAGGCATCATAAAGATCTACGATGAACGTCAATAGCCGATCCAAGCAAACGGCTCTAAGAGTTTATTCTGATGACTCCCCTAGTTGGTTGTTATAGAATGGCTAAAAATTGCTCTCGTAGACTAGTTTGCCAGAATATAGCCGTTTAGTTTTGAGGAGTCAAATTTGGATGTAATAGTGCAACATTTTTAAGAAGCTTGGCAGCTAGTGATTTTTGGTTTAATACTTGAATCATCATCGGCTATCTTCGAAAACATCGCTCAATATGGGACTTTGACCTTGGTGGTTAAGGTTACTATTCAAGTTTAATCCATTTTGGATCATCACCAGGATTGACAGCCGATACTAACAGAGTATCGCCTTTAGAACAGAAAAAATGAAAATCCTAATTCAACTTAAGAAGGCAAAAGCCGATGCCGTACGCATCGCCTATAGTGCAAAAAGAAAAGGAAAAATACAAGTCACATAGGGAAAACATCAATGACATTCATAGATATAGACATGAGATCAACATAAGGGAAGTCAGCTATTTTATTCATAGTTGGATCCCTAGATACAAATTACTGGCCGAAGAAAACTTTGTTTACAATTCCTTTGGCCGAAGAAGCATCTGCGTGCCCAGTGAAGGCCTCCACTAGTGCATGATGGTCATCATCGCTGGTGAAGCTGGGCTAGAGCCACCAGAGTTCATGCCCAGAGTTCACCTAGGTAGTCATCAGGGCCACCGTGGCCCCGTGGCAGATGCCATGGAGGGCGATCTCCTTGCCACGCACAGGGATGTCCTAGAGGCGATTCACCACTAGATCACCCTAGGCGTTCAAGGCCCTGGCAGCATTGTTCGCCGCCAGTTGGAGGGCCTCCAATTCCTCAATCAGGGCCAAAATGAAAAGAGAAAGAGTCATCAACAAGAACACGATAGAACAAACATGGTGAAAAGGGCGGGGTTTCTTCTGAGAGTCCTAACTGCAACCCTGGCATCAAAATATGCTAAACGCGCTCGAGTGGCGCTACTCTCCCCCTCCATGGTGGCGAGATCAGTTTGGGAGGCAGCCAAGGTGGCCTCTAGACACTAAGTTTCTTGGGTCACCTCCTAATGGCGACCTAGTGCCTTGTCCCATTCATAAAGATAACACCGGGTGTCATCTCCAATGTATGAGTCCGTGGAATCAATGGAAGAAGCCATTGGTGCCATCGGCTAAGCCTCGATCCTCGCTAGAAGATTTTGGATGGTGGCCCTGGTGATGTTCCTACAAAACAAAATCACCAGGATCAGATGATTATCAGAGAGTCAGGAATGCAATTCTAGCGTACCCTAGGATGCGAAGGCATTGGTACGGAGGGAGATCCTCCTTTGGAATGTCGCTAGTAGGACGCTTGCCGTCCGCCATTGTTCTTGACTAAGAAATTTTGGTCTGAGGAAGAGGAAGAAGAGGATGTGCAGTAGCAAGAGTGGGGATGAGTGCGGATGTGATCTCTCAGCTGTTCCCTAGGAGCATACATTTATAACCAAGGTTGGCACGGGTAGGTTTATCGAGCCATGTCAAAATAGAGAGCAGTTAATGGAATACAAAAGGCCATTCCAAGAACCAAGGAGGCCACACGTGGTCGAATGAGAAGGCAACGGTTGAACGTGAAGAGTTGCCATTGGGATTCCACGTTTTCATTCATTTTCGGACTATGGATTTGAAAAAGTTCATTCGCTGCAGTTTTGTGTTGCCATCCGAGCCTAGGGATTGGCCTTAAGGATGGTTGTGAGAAGCCAATTTTGAAGTCTGAGAAGAATTGTCGGAAGTCGATCGCTAAACAACAAGGAGATTTATACAAGATACAGAAGTGCATCGGCTAAATATTGACACCTAATACCACAAGATTAGGGACAAGGGTTTGCAAACCGTTCGAGTTGTGTTTGAAGCATCTAAGTGAATAACGTCAGTCTCTATAACCGTATTGTCTCTCAAGATCTGGACCACAGGTTTTAGAGGAAAGTTTCTCGATGCGGTTTTCATTTTACACTTAACCTTGGACGATCCAACCCTGGGAGGACAGTCGATTCGATCTGATCAGCTGTTCTTGGATCAACCAAGGGACCTGAGTTTGAGTTCTTTGATGGATACTTCAAGTTATCGACCCAGAGGCTGTCGCTAAAGGGAATTGATGACAAGGAAAAAAGGAGGCTCAGAGCCAAAAGTACGAGGGACATATTTTATTTATTCACAAACATAACCCCTAGTTACAAACTAAGGGCCGAGGAAGACGTTGTTCATGACTTCTTCGGCCGAGGTTATGTTCTCCACGGCGGCATCGGCCCCCTCAAAGTCATCCGCCAGGTCCTGGTATTCTTTAGGGTTCTCCTCCTCTGGGAAGCCGAGCTCTACCAAATGGAGGTCGTGCCCCAAGTGCACCTGGGCTATTGCTAGGGCGACGATAGCACCACGGTGGATGCCACGAAGGGCCACCTTCCTGGCATGCATAGGAACGTCTTGGAGGTGAAACTCCAGAGTGTCGCACCGTGCGTTCTGGGCACTGGAGGTGTCACCTGCCACCAACTGGATGGCTTCTAGTTGCGCTGTCAGAACTAAAAACCATTAGAAGATCGGCAAGATGGAAGCATCGAAGGGGACTGGAATGTTGAAGATCTTATCGGCGGCCCTAGAGTTCGACTCCGCCAATTGCGCTCGAACCATGTTCGCTTCTGCCTCCATGGTGGAGAGGGAGGCCTAGGAAGCATTTAGGGCAAACTCTAGTTGCCCATTACGATGGGTGGCCTCAGAATAGCGGTTGACCGCAGCATTGCACTTGCGGTGGAAGCACCGCACGTCCTCTTTGTTGTAGGAGTCAGCAGAGTCAAAGGAGGAGGTCGCTTGCACCACTGAATGGGCGTCACGAGCAGCGCCAGAATGATCCCCCCTGCAACATCAAACGGATCAACAAAGGAAGACGAAAAAACCAAGATAGATTTGACCTTACCCCTGAAGAGGAAGGCGCCGGCGGGGAGGAAGATTTTCCTCTAGGAGGTCACCAGCAACGCGCTTGCCATGGTCCATGCTTCTCTGGATGCTGTTTTTTGATCTAAGAGCAAGAGGAAGAGAAGTTACACGGTGGTGAGAACAGAAGCAGGAACGGATGTTATCCCTCGGCTACCCTCTAGGGATGTATTTCTAGTCCGGGTGGGATGCTGATGGGTCTTTTGAATCAAGAAGAATGAATTCCATTTATAGAAGACAGAAGGCCATCTCGAATATTGAGGGAGCCATGCGTGGCCAAATAAGGGGAGAGCAGTTGCAGAAGTGGCGGATGTGAAAATTTCATTCGTCAAGATTATTTGTAGTTTCATTCAAATCCGGGATGCGGATGTGAAATAATATCTGTTGCAGTTTTGTATTTTCAGGCGCGTCCAAATGCGGGCCCTAGAATCGATCAGCTAAAGTTCAGACGGTTGGTTGATGGACCAAGCTTGAAAAGGTGGTCAATTCAAAGAAGTCGATCACTAGTGCAGAAGGATTTGAGCGTAAGTAGAATAGGTATCAGCCAAACCAAGGAGATGACAAAAGATCGGTTATGGAGCATAGGTTTAAGGAGGGGTTGATCAAAAGGTTAAAAGGAAGATCGACGTCAGGTGACCACACGTCATGCCTTTGGTCAAAAGAAGCCAAAGAAATTAGCATGGGATTAAGAGCAGATAGTTGGAAGTACGGCACATGCAACGGTCATAAGAGAATAATTTTGGAATAAAATCATTTTTATCCCAAAATCAGGGCATGTGTTTACACCAAAATTTGGTCCAAGAGGAAAGGACCCCGAGGTCTCAATTTGTCAAGGGAAAGCCAGAATATTCAACAAGATTGGCTAACCAAAGTTGCCATCAAATAAGTAAAATGGCGCCATTATATCAGGGGAATGGGTCCCATTGGCGAACGCGACAAGGTAGGAAGCGAGAGGACACGTCGGACCTCATAGAAGGGGAAGATTGAGGTCCAAGTTATCGTAATTTAGGAAACTTTATTTTCTTTTCCAAGTTTGAGATCGGTCTTGTTCGACTAGGACTCGTAGTCAAGCCTCGGGTATAAATACTAAACCCCGGCTATTGTAATAGACATTTCTCATTGATCAACCAAGCAAGTACCTTTACTTTTCGGCTTAGGCCACCCCTTAGGAGTAGGAGTAGAGTAGATTTCGACGAGTTCTTTGGGCAAGTAGGGCCGCATCGGATGACCTGACCTCCGGCTTGTTTGTGAGTATCCGTCATGACTTGTATTGTTACTTGTAAGGCTTCAACAGATGACTGATCTCTTGCAAGTCATAGTATAAGTTAGTTATCGATCTATATTGTTATTTATAAGGCTGCAACAAACAACTGATCTCTTAAAAATCGTGGTATAGATTAGTTATCGATTCATATCAACCTTTACATGGATGCAACAGACGACTGATCTCTTGTAAACGTTGATATTGATTAAAGTTATTGATATTGTGTTAAATAGTTTACTGTTTAATATAATATCACCAATTGCACGATCTAGATTGAGATTTATTATTATTATTGTTCTGATCTATCGTCTGCTGATTGCTATCACAGTTGAATTCAATTCTTGACGTTATATCCTGTTTTGATGACTAATCTATCTCGATCCTGATCGTACATGTCAGGTGCTTGAAGCCATATTCTGTTAAGAGATATATTCATTGGCCGACAATATCCGGTATGACCCCGCTATCAATGCTACATCAGACGACTCGATCTATTGATAATGTTTCAGATTGGATATTGTCAGTTAAATAGTCTATCTATTAAGAAGAGCATGGCGTCAGCCACCCGCCATGCCCCCACCGGCTATTTAGCCGATGGCTTAAGCTTCCACGTGTATGACATGCTTTCATGATTTCTTTGCGATATAAGTAGATCTATCGACCGCTGGTCTCTGATCTAGGGTCCTACTATCAATGATGTGTCAGACGACTCTTGACCTGTTGATGGTACAATAGATTAGGTCTAGTTGTTTGTAGATTTATTTGTATCTAACGGATGAGTGATCGTATGCCATACGACATAATCGCTGGAATCGGCTATCTTAGTCGATACCCTTTTTGCTGAGGATGTATTGGCTGTTTCACATGCTTTTACTTATTTTTGTCTTGGTTAAAAGCTAGTATGTCTATCACATGTATGCTTACACGCCTATACTTACATCTTTTGCATGTTTTCATGATCATCGGCTAAGTTAGGTCCATGCAACTGAGTAAATCATAATTGCCTATATGCTTATTTTGCTTATCATGCATCGTGAACATGCTGGATATCGACTCTCTAGTCGATAACCTTATCTCATCGGCTACTTCGCCGCATATTTGGAACTGTCTGGACAAACACCGGCATGTTCCACCTTAAATTATTGATTAATTTTCTCTCATTGTCAATTACAGGGTCAAATTGACTGGCACGCCCTCGGTCACGACCATCCGGTCTAGTATCCACCTTAAGCCCGGAGAGAGCTCAGGATCTGCTCCGCATGGTTTCTCTTGGCTTGCTGCGTGTCGGCGGCTCCCCGTCGCTTTTTGCCATCGACAGTACCTTATGCGCAGAAGTGGAGGTTCCATACAAGGTGGCGATTCTAAAGTTGACAAGCTTATCTAGATCAGCCACCTTGCTTGAACGGGTCTTGAACGAGCAAGCTGCTAATGCATGTGCCACATTAGCAGCGTTTGCTGCCTCCACCTCCTTGTGAAGCACTTCTGGGAGTTGATCAAGAGTAGTAGGACAGAGTATGTTGCTCTCATTGGACGCATCGGTGAGATCACCTCCGTTCTTGTCCTGATTTTCCGGCATCTTCGTCTCCTGATTTGATCTCTTCCCTAGTGGAGTCGCCAAAAAGTTTGTTGGCATTAGATTGTGATCTAAGCCAAACACCAGCAAGGGCTAGCTTGCCCTAGGTTGCAAACAACCTGAACCACGCAGCAAGCGACTCGAAGAACAACTAAACCGATCTAGAGAACGGTTAGACCGATCTAAAGCTCGTCCAACGCCGCAAAAGTCTGGGAATGCCTCCTGGGAGGACCCGTTGGGGAGGAGCACGTCTAGGGTTGTTCTAGGACCAGCATGGCCGCCTCGAACGCCGAAGAATCTCATGGAGTGATGCAACAAACGACAGGAGGGTTGGAAAAGGGTAAAACTAGGTAGTAGATGTATTTTTTGTTGATTGAGTGTTGGATCCTTTAATCGGCCATGATCCTCTCGTATATATAGAGAGGATGGTCTTATCCCAATAGAAAACATCTCCAGATCGTGATCTTTAAGTTTCCTATGCGAAAACACGTCAAAAAATCAATTTGAAAAGTGTTTGGTTCGGACTTGCATAGGCAGGCTTAGCCGGTTCTAGAACCGGCCTAGCACCGGTCCGGCAGGATACCTTCCGAAAATCACAATTAATTCGTCCGGATTTCGAACGGGGAGAACCATATATGTTTTTCGATCAGCTCGACAAGAGGAACGCAACGGTGTAGTCCAATCTTGCATTTGAAGAACTTAGCCAAACCGGCCTGGTTTAGGAACAGGCCTGGCCAGTTCCGGCTGGGCCAGCGCTCCCGAATCGTCGTTTTTTTGTCTGGGCTCCAAATAAGATGATCCAAATATGTTTTCTGACCATCTTGACGATAGAAACATGATGGTGGAGTCCATTATAAGCTTTGACCACTTTTGGTTGTCAACACTGGCATGTATACACAGAACACACGGGTTGAATTAATAAATAATAAAGTAGGAGTGGTAGCACTTGTCAGTGGCTTGGCCTACTTGTGACTGTGGCTGAGGAGAATAAGCTTTTCCGTACGATATGGCCGAGGAGAATAAGCTTTTCCGTACGATATGGCCGAGGAGAATAAGCTTTTCCGTACGACTGCATACGACAAAAAAAATAGAGGTGTGCTCAGTGGATAGCTAAAGGCTGTGCTATGGAGATTTGCTAGGATAGCTAAAGGTTGTCGCACTAGACGTGGCTCAGATCCGCATCATAGACGACGTAGACCGTAGAGTAGTGAATCCAAGCAATTATATCCTTCACCCACAAAAGCTACTCTCAATTAATTAATTAATTAATTAGATAACTAATTAATTAATTAATTAGTTAGATAACTAATTAATTAGTATACATAAAATAATTTTTCTCTCGCATAGTCACGCTTACTTTTACAAACAGAAAATAAAGCTAAGCTTTGTTTTGAGAATGCATCAACTAGAATTAACACTACTCCCTCCTTCCAAAACAACGCAGTCCATGAGTTCAAAATTTGTCCAAAAAAAACGCAATCCGGTGCTCATAGGTACTAGGTCGTACAATACATCAGGTGGTGGGCTATCGTGCCAGGGTTTGGTGCAGCGTCTCCAGAACGTTCAAGTATGTCCTGGTCACGAGTTTTGCTAGTGCTGCCTTACGCGTGTGTGGTGCTGGTTGAAAGTCTGACTGATACAGCAGCATGCCGGCCATTAGAGTGTCAGCGTGTCAGCGTACCAGAGTAGGGGTATTTCTATAATTTGTCAATAGCATTGGTTTTTGTGCTTGTCTTAGAATTGCATTTTTTTTGAACCAAGGAAGTACACAAAATGCCCTTGTACTGTACTATTACTGCTACAAACATAGGCTTTACAATCACCACATCCAGGTTCTAAGAGTATTCCTCCGTATTCGGTATGCCGCTAAGTGCAGTCACTTGTCCTTTTTCTTTGCTTAGGGCCTGTTCGGCAGGACTGAAAAATACTGTTGGCTGATTATTGTGAGAGAAAAATACTGTTCTGGCAGAACGTGAACAGTAATTCTGTGAGAGAAAAAACAAGCCAGCCGGCTGGCTTTAAGCCAGCCGAACACGTCCTTAGTTTCTCAAAACCCTTTCCTTGCTACATTCACCATATCGAGCCATCCTTGAGTCAACCTTTTACTTGAATCAACATTAAGCATATATTTGAAAAATCCATTTCACTACTGTAGAAACTTCATCACTGCCATCATTTGTAAAAAGTGGCTGGCAATAACCAATGTTACCACCATGGTTTTAACTACCGGATCATCCACCAACCCAGTAGTAAAAATAGTTTTCACCACTGATTTTCCGCCCCACTACGCCCTTTGGCCTTTGAGCCGACAGTGAAAAACTATCACCGCTGTTTTTTGACAAAACGGACGTGAAAATCGTGCTGCGAAATGAAAACTATAGTTGTATTTCATTAGTATTTTAATCCTTGCTTGAATATCTTCATTGATATACATCTTGAGATCAATCAAGCTTCAATGACCTTGATCAATTTTCTTCCTCCTTAGATATGAACATGATTAGAGTGTCAAGCAATTAGACATATTCTCTTTAATCAGTATGAAGTCCCATGTCATCATTCTTGATTTGATATGGAAATCCCTTCATGTGAGACTAATCAATATGCAATCACTTGTGTCTCATTCTTTGATCTTTTATAATGCATTCCTTCTTGATTAATCTTGAAATCCCAATTTCAACGATCCACGATACGAACAAGCTTCATGTATAAAATCAATTGTTATGTATCACACCATGTCTCTTGTTTTCATTCTTCATATAGGCTTGTCATTGATCAATATCAATGCATAGTAATTTTCTAAGCCTTTGTCCATATAGGCAAACAAATATTTTGACCATCTTATATCTATTATATCTCATCTCTTTTGTCATTTGACCTTTGCTTGATATTTCTTCACTTATGCATTCTTGACTTATTCATGAAACTTGATCAATACCAATGAACTATCGGTCTCTTCTTATTCAAGCAAAGTAAGTCGCTATTAAGATCCAACCATACCATTTCTATGTCTCATTTTGCTTTATCAATTTGCTTGCCTTCTCTTCACTTGAGATATGACATGAGTTTGACAATGATAATTTGCAATGAAACCTATTCAAAATTCATCAAACTCATTAGTCCTTTAATTTTATTGTCATTCAACCACCAAACCTACTAGGGGTGTAGATGTACTTTCACAAAGGTAACAACAATGAAAAAATCTAGAGGTGGAGTAAATAAACATCACTGATCCAAGAGTATATATAAAGTCATATTGGTCATCTTGAACCGTATTCATGAATCCACACATTGCTACTCCAATGTGATTAACACACATGCATCACGTATCATGAAGAGGTGATACAACAAACATAGAAAAAATTGTGAGCTTTAGGGGACGTCATTTCAAATGATGCAACCTTTCTATCTCAATTGTCACCACTCCTTTTGCTAAGAACAAAATTCCTCCATGAGGGCATGTTGTTGGGGAAATGACTCGGTCCGAATGCCCCCCTTGTCACTCATTTTGGTTGAAAGTTAAATCTATCCATTAGTAGGTAACTTTGCAAGTTTACTTCACCGGGACACCCTCGAGGACAAGCCACATTGGCCTTTGTGTAACAGGCTTGCTAGGACTTCAGGAGGAGGAAACATTGGAGATATCACTGAAGCACCCCATGAAGGCGCATGAGGCTTTGGAAATGATGGTGAAGGTGCATAGCATGCATGCGAATGACTCTTAGTGAAGTGGGCCAGAAGCTAAACCCAATTTTGCTTTGTATGTTTAGGATGTGTTAGAACTATTTTGGCCTTGACCGGCCGTAGAGGAATATTCTAGGTATCATACTCCAAGGGTAGGGACAAAATAGTCCAAGTGTTGTAAATAGTGCCACTGTCACTACAAAGTTCTACCTCTAATGCCACGCCATATGATTGCAACACCACTAATTTGGTTGCCATAGGTGGGTCGTATTGCAACCTTTTCAAAACATGGTTGCAATATGTGCCTATAATGCAACGGACTAAATTTGTTGCAATATGTGTGGTTTGTCGTTGCAACAGGCTTGTGCTACTGCAACCATTTAAGAATTGTGTTGCAATTAGTTGGCATTATTGCAATGGCATTTTTGAGTTGCAATAGTATTGATTTTCGTTGCAATTACTTGGTGTTATTGCGACTATACTGGATTTGGTTGCTTTTGCTTGTAACTATTGCCACGGTTATTATGGGTTGCAATAATGTTCTATGGTGTTGCAATTGCTAGGGTGGTTATTGCAACAAGATTTTTGAATGGATGCAATAGCATGTTCCTATTGCCACGATTTTCTGGGGTTGTAATAATTTTTTGTGGCATTGCAATTGTTAAGTACTTATTGCAACTACAATCCTAAATGGTCACAATATCATGCTAATATTACCACGGTTTTTTTTGTGTTGCTATAGGCTACCGCTGATGCAACGGCCTAAAAATGTTGCAATATACAAAATTGGTTGCAATATACAAAATGCTCCACGCATTAGACTACCCTTGATGCAACGGCCTAAAACTGTTACAATATAAAAAAAAATGGTTGCAATAGACAAAATGCTCCATGCATTTCTGAATAATGTACCAAAAAAGTGGGGGTGAGGAGGATTCAAACCTGTGACCTGCCACTAAAGATGAGCATGTCTTACCACCACATCATGGTTGTGTTTGTGATTTTTTCTGGCATGTTTCCTTATACATGTTTGGTCCAATCATTTGAAATTCAAAACCAAAAAAATATGGGCTAGGCTGCACGCTTGCGCCTGGTCCAAGCAGGCCTGCTGGCGCCAGCTGCAAGCTGGAGCCCATCTGCCAAGGGAATTGACGTGAAAAGGGCAAAAAAAAGATGCTGGAAAAGGGAATTGAACCCAAGACCTCGGACTAAAGCCAAGCGCACCGCACCACCACACCACTTCGTTGTTTGTGACTTGCTTTGGCATACATTATTCTTAACATGTCAGTGAGAGAATAGAGAAATTAAATCGGAAAAAATTTATTCCTTAGTTGAGACTCAAACCCAGGACCTCGACAAGGAACCAAGGAAGTCTAACCACCAGGCTACAACAAGTGTTTGTGCCAAGTTGGGGGAATTTTCTTCCAAGTACTAATTCCGTCCAGTTAGATGAACTGATTTGGAATGAAGAACACATGAATAGTTGGTATTTCTATTCTTAATAGTTGGTATTTCTAAAACTTTTTTAACAAGCAATAGCCTACGTATATGTTGTTGTGTAGGAGTTTCAAAAAAATTGGAACTCATTTGATATTTTCTATCTTTTAAATAAATTTCTATGTGCTTACCGAAAGTAATTCCAAATTGAACTGTGCGTACCTCCAATAAGAGTCAACAAAATTTACAAAGAACATATTTATAGTCATACATTTCACTCTATCCCATATCCCAGAGTTGTTTGGGAAAAAACATTTGTTTGCTAGGGATAATTCATCCTTCTATTCCTAAATTAAGATAACATAATTGTAATAATTCTAAATTTTGTCAGAAAATTCTACAATTTTGCATGGTAACATGTTTTTGTTATCTAATCATCATATAAAAAATTCAAATGATTTTAACAAGGTGGCAATAGACATTGTTCACAAATTGATACATCTCTCACATAGTTATAAGTGATTAATATGAAAGATGTACCCAATTGTGAACAATGTATACTACCATTTGGTCGGATGGAGAAATTACCAATACAAGAGTTGTAGATCACGTTGGGTTGTACAACTTTGTTGTTGACGACTTTTTCATTTGAAATCATTAACTGTCCCAAAAATATGTTTGAAGCTCTCATGTTGTAAAATTCAAATTTTGAATTATTCAAACAAAGTCGGATAAAGAAATGACCAAAATAAAAGTTGTAAATCTTTATGATTTCTACAACTTTGTTGTTGATAACATTTTCATTTGAAATCATTTACTATTCCAAAATTCTATTTGAATTCTTATATTTTAAAATATAAATTTTGAATTGTTGAAACAAAGTCGGATGGAGAAAGGACCAAAACCGAAATTGTAGATCTCAGTGGGTTCTACAACTTTTATTTTGACGACTTTTCCATTAAAAATTATCTACTATTTCAAAATTGTAGAAGTTCATAAAAATTCTAGAAGGAAAAAAAGAAAAAGAACAAACACGTGATGACATGCGTGGCAAGCGGTTCTGTCTTCGTCGCTGACCACGGGGCCCACCGTACCGACGTGGAGCCATAGGACTGGCCGGACCACGTCACCAGCCCCGCGGCCTGCGCCGCTCACCGCACCATTTCATTCACACCTGCACGGGAGCAAATACTGGCTGCGCGGGAATCTAGCCAGTGGGACCCGCTCTGATGCAATAGCCTAAAAGTGTTACAATGTACCAAAAATGGTTGTAATAGACAAAATGCTCCACGCAGTAGACTACCCCTAATGCAACGGCCTAAAAGTGTGCAATATACCAAAAATGGTTGCAATAGACAAAAAAATATTCTATTAACAAAAAAAAATGCTCCTCGGAGGAATTGATCCCAGGAACTAAAGTACAAGTAAACCCTCATCTACCATTGGGGTACTAAGGTGTGTTCGACATTAAGCAGCCTTTATATTACCATCTGGCCGCCGTCACCGCGCCCGACGCGCCTCGACGCCACCATGCCGCGCCAACAACTCGCCGCCAGCGCCCGACCACGCCGTCCACGCTCATCGCCGCTCGAGCACGCTACCGCGTTGGAGGTACACATAGTTCAACTTGGAATTACTTTCGATAAGCATGTAGAAATTCATTTAAATGATAGAAAATACTAAATCTGTTAAAAAAATTCTTGAAACTCCTACATGACAACTTAAATGTTGTCTATTACATGTAAAAATGTAATTAGGGGTATATAAAATAATTATTTTGCAAGTTACTTCACAAGGGTGTATTAATTAGTTAGTTAAAAAATAGAAAAATAACTTTTTTGCACAACAAGTGGCAATGTAAATCCACAAATATCAACAGCATGGTAAAGGTAAGGTTGTGTCCAATTTTGAGGTGCGTACGAGTTCGAACATATTACAAGGTATTCAAATCTTAAAGTTGGACTTGAGTTGTATGAAACAATGTGAGAGGTCTATCCATTTTGTGAACAACGTACACTCTAATTTTTGTAAAATCTTATGAAACTTTTATGTCAAGCTTATACGTTAATAAATTGATTGTATGGCAATTTTCAGATTTTTCAGAGAAGTTTTAGATATTATTACCATTATTTTATAATAAGGTTGCAACTAGAAGTTTGAATTATCCCTAGCAATGGTGCAATAAAATGAAAAAAGAAAAAGAAAAACATTAAGTAGAGAAAGAATGAACCAAGCCCATTTTAGCCCAAATGGCCCAACTATTTCTGGCGGTCTATCACCGATCCAGTGGTTCTGATCGCACCCTCATGGTACAAATCGCGTTCATTTGTGATACTTGCATTGTAGTTTTCCGGATGAGCACATCTATGTCACTTATTCCGAATTAGTGTCACCTAGATAGCCATTGTCAACATCAATCTCAAAACATAGCATGTAACATGCACTGTCAATGTTCAAATATAATGCGATTCCATCCAAATGAAAATTTCTCCCATCATAGGTCTGGCAAAAGAAAATTCAAAACTAAGAGTACATGGGAAAGTTAAACCATGTATACAAACCATGATATTTAATTACATTTCATACAATGTGGAAAGTTCATGGATATAATACATTTCATTAAATTCAAATTCTCAACAAAATTAAAATTTTGCTCCTGCTTGGAAATTTTGCTCCTCATAAGAATTTTTTTAATTTAAATGTATTTCTGTTTAAACAATAAACATGTTGATTGATTTTATTAAACGGGCTGAAATATCCTGTCGTGAGACGTTTCTTCTAAGGCCCAGCTCCTCATAACCGTTCATCTACAAAACAACGACCAAGATCTCAACTAGCATAAAATAGATCTACAAAACCATTCTAAGGCCCAGCTCCTCCACTTTCAACCCTACCTATCCGTCCCCTGGCCGTACCCCTCGCGGCGCCACCAGTGCCCCCCGCCCCCGCCCACTGCCCGTGCTCCCTCGCCCGTGGGCGGCGCTCGCGCGCGCCGCCGGCCGCCCATCGTCGCAGCGCCGCCAGCACCCCCCCCCGCCAGCCACCCTCGCCCCCGCGTGCGTCGCCAGCCACCCATTGTCGTGGCGCCGCCAGCCCCCCCGCCGGCCACCCTCGCCCCCGCGCGCGCCTTCCTCTCCGGAGATCCGCCGCCACTCCGGACCCGTCGTCATCCTGCGGTCCTGCCTGGCGCATCGTCGGATCCGAGAGATTCTTCCATCCCCTCCGAGCTGTTCTCAGATCCATGTGCAAATTGGTATCGTCTGATTCTGTGCGTAGCCATGTGGGATTGGGCTTCTACTAAACCATTCGCTTGCAAATTGCTCTGGTATGTTTTTGGGCAGTATTTTTACCTTGCATCCTTCTTTTGTGGGCTCCATTGGTCTCTCAGATTCATAGTCTAGTAGGGGTTCCATTGTGCCATTGATGAACTAAGTTTGCAGTGGTAAGTTTCTGAAAGCTATAATTCAGAGACTACAAGGTCTGCTGCTAGCTGTTCCTATCAAGTTTTCTCTACCATATCATCGATCCTATGTCCATCACATTTATGTATTCTAGCTAGTATGTTGTTTGTATTATTTTGCCTAATTGAATTCCTGCTATATCTGATTGATGCCATTAATTCTTTTTCCTCTGCATGCTGCTCTTGAGGGAAGGTGGTCTTAACTGGAATGGTAGTACTGACAGAGTGTGCCGGTAACTGAGTACCCTGATGAGGTTTGGATTGGGGAGAACCCCTTTAAGCCTGGTTGTGGTATGTTCTGTTGGACCATCAACCCCAAGTGTTTTCATCTCCCTGAGTTAGATGACTACCAGTGCATAGTCCCTACAAGAGCTGTGAGTACTTAATTTTGCATTTGTTTGTTTTCTGTATTTTCTTTTATTTGCTTTTTGAAGTTTGTGCTAATCTTAAATATAGTGCCACGGCAGTGTACTATACAAAGAATTCGTGTCAGCTTGTATACTAAATTAGAATACTGTAGTCTCTACAAAATGTCAACACATTCTATAGAGGTGACACTATCTTAGTCTTTAAGTCCTTGTGTGCATTTTGCTATTGAATCTGTGTCTATGTGTGAAGTCTGTTCAAGCAATATTCCTTTAAGTCATGTATTGCTTATCTCCTTTGGATGGCAGGATCTGAAGTACTCTTAGCAACTATGAAACTCACGAGGAGTATGCCTAGTAATGGAATGTGTTGTCAAAGAAAATTATGGTGGGTGGGTGTGTTTATTACTGCAACTTCCAGTGTGGAATCTGAATTTTATTTTGATATCTTTAATTACTAGTAACTTAGTATTTTCTTACACTACAGCTTTTCTTAGTAATACATGCATTTGATAAGCTTGAAGTAACAGAACATGCACATACTTCAGATTTAGGGTTTGTCTTCTAAAATGAAATGGGGCATTCCTGAATTTTAATGCCATATTACTTTTTTTTTAAAAAACTTCACGGGAAGGAGCAGGCCGCACCCCCGCTTTAAATTAAGGAGATGCAGGGCTGGGACTGCAAATATGTATTGCTCAATAGCCACTCAATTGTTTTTCTACAACACCAAATGTTATCAATCCATCTGTGGTTCTGCTTCTCTATTCTAACACATGGCGGCGCTGGGACAGTTCGTCTCGCTGCTCATCACCTCCACCGGCTTCGCCTCCTCCGAGCTTGCACGCCGAGGTACGCTGCGCCGCCCCTGTCTTTTTCTGTTCCCATATGCCGGTGATGCTTTGCAACCTGTATCCTTCCTAGGGTAGAACTTCTTGGCGGACTAGCACTGCTGCAAAAATACTGGATCTTATTATCGTTTTGAACATAAAAGGCATTCCTTTTTTTTTCCCAGTTAGCCGTGTCTTCAATTGTGCCGTGATTTTGGTTACTGGTTCTTCATGTTAGGCTGAGACCTGTCATTTGGCTCCTGTAGCTTGGACTGCCATGTTTGTCCCATTTCTTTCCGTGTTCCGAAAAAAAAACAAAATCGTATGACCATGTTCAGATGACAGATGGTTGAGAACTGTGTGGATTGAAAAATACTGAAGATAATGCTGAATCATAAGGGTTTCTTTTTTCAGGTGTCAATGCACCTACATCACAGTCATTGCTGAATTACATCCTTCTTGCACTTGTTTATGGTGGAACACTGCTATACAAAAGGCAACATATGACGGTATGTCTGGATGCTGCTTTTCCATCACATGGAAATGTTACTGGGGAAATTGAAGCTAATCTTAAATTTTGTTCGTTCTAAAAGATACTAATCATGAACTATTATTATTGCTTATACTACACATCAATTCATACAGTAGAATAAAAAAACAACAGACTGAAGTAATGAAGTATTATACAGTCTCAAAAGTTATGATCACCTGTTGAGATGCTATTTTAGTTTTCAGGACACGAGAGCAATCTCTTTAGAAGTTATGATCAAAAGTTGAGATGCTATTTTTGGGTTTGAGCACATGCCCAGCCTTTAAATTATTCTCATGGGCCAGAAGTTTGTGTGGTACTGTTTCTCTTGTATGATTGATGCATGTACAATACAATTCACGTTCAGTGTATGTGCCCTGCTAACTAGGACCAATGGCCACCAATGTATTTATGCGTATTCTTATTCTGTTCTTTATAAGTTATTTGGGCTTTCGTCGCCACAATGTTTATGTGATTATTCAGTAATGTGAATGCTACTATCTAAGGAAAGCCTGACATGTTTTCCACATTCTGTTCCTGCAGATCAAATGGTACTACTACTTGATCCTAGGCATCGTTGATGTGGAAGCTAACTACATTGGTATGTTCCAGGTTAGTGTAATCTAAGTTGCTAGCACTTGGGCTGTACGAAAGTGTAGTGCATTTCTCTGTTTGCTCAATTTTCTGTTTCATCTGAACTAAATGTAGGATGAGACCAATATCAAGCCATTGTGGGGAACCACACAACTCTTTTTGCATCCACGCTACATGCATGGTGCTGCTACTAGGTTGGTATCTTGGATTTTTTTTGTATTAGACAAAGTTATGGACTCAAAAGTGTGTTGTACAAAACTATAGTGGAGTGACTGTTATGGACTCAAGAGGATTTTTTTGTCATGCCTTTAGTGGTAAAAGTGCCAAGGATAGTTACCTGCCATGTTATAAGGTTACTTGTACAAGATGCACTTGAGTAGTGTGGTATATCGTTTTCTAGGTAGCAGCGTAACATGTACAAGATGCTTAAAATTTTGTTCACAATATTGCTCATACAATGTAGAGATCATTGTATTTCTTTTGTCCTCAAACTCAATGTTTCTAGTTTGAGAACTGAAGAGTGTTTAATGTTGTCATGTGATAGTCCTTAGTATGGGGCCTAATTTTCCCTCCATCTATTGATTTGCAGGAAAACCAAGATAGTAGCCCGCCACAAACACAACTCGTAGCTACCACAACGGAAGGTACAAGTACTGGTCGGAGCAAGATAGAGTTTGAGTGGAGCGCACAAGTGATGGGATGGTCAATGCCAAGCCAACCTTTGCTACAGTGCTAGACCTAGTTCATTACATTTTGATGTGTTCAAACTAGCTACTATGAGTCGGATACCTTATGTTTTTCAGTTGTACGAACAAAGCATATTTTGGATTAATGGATGTCTAAATGTTTCTTTCATCATATATTATTCGGCATGCAATTATTGTTTGAAGCAAATAAGGCGTTGCAATATGAACTATCGACATAATAATTTGGCGTTGCAATATGTGATATAGCAACAAACATTTATCGTGGCAATAGACGGTTGCACCTATAGCAACCACAATGTTTAGTGTGGCAATAGAGAGGTAACCTTTAGCAACCAAACATTTATTGTGGCAATAGACGGATGCACCTATAGTAACCACAATGTTTAGTGTGGCAATAGAGAGGCTACCTCTAGCAATCAGATATTTATCATGGCAATAGAGGGTTCCACCTATAGCAACCACTGAGATAGCGTGGCAATAGAGGGTCCATCTATTGCAATGTTATTGATGCGTGGCAATAAGGTCTATTGCAACACCCATTGTCGTTGCTAGTGCACCTATTGCCACGCTTTGGGTACGTGGCAATAGGTATTTCTGGCAACACCGGGGGTGTTGCAACACCCATGATGGTTGCCTATACTATGGGTTGCAACACTACATGGCGTTGCAACAACACTCCTTGGTGTTGCAATAGGGGGAAACCTATTGCAACCAAGGTTTTCATTTTCGGAAATTAAAATTTATCGGGGGTAATAGATAAAGAGGATAAACAGGATATATCGAAAATATCGGAACAAATTCAAATAAAATTTAATTTGAATTTAAGTAAATTTAAATAAATTTAAATAAAATTTATATGAAAAAGATAGATTATTTCTTATCGGCACCTACGGATAAACAAGATATATCGGAAATATCGGGAGATTTCGGCCGATAAAGGAAACCATGATTGCAACACCAAAATGAGTCGTTGGGCAAACCTTTTGCCATGGTTACTATGGCAACGCCTGCCAACGAAAAAAAAGTGTTGCAATTTTGTCTATCGCAACCATTTTTATTATATTGCAACGCTTTTAGGCCGTTGCATCAGGGGTAAAACCTTGTAGTGTATGTATGGAATGTCCCTATGCAATTGAAAATGAAAGATGGAATGGTGCATGTTACTCCAAATTGCCTGTTGCAGAAGTCTTAGGGCTACGACAATACTCATAGTTAATTACTACAATAACAAAACAACAGTTCAACCTGTGCCGCCAAACTCAAGATGTTGAATCAGCTATATTGAAGAGTTATATGTGTAGTAGTAATGTTTTGAAATCATAGTCCTAAAATTAAATTACTAGTATTGATGGCATAATATTTCAGTTAAAATGTATAAAATTATTGAAAATAAAAAATTATAAAAATTATTGTTATGGAGTATTAATGCAATATAAAGTGAACTATTTTCCAATGGAGTATATAATGTACTTTTTTTTATAATGCCATAGGTGGATAATTTTGATACAAGTTAAAGGTATTAATTTGTATTATCTTTCATTCATAATGACGTAGTGGGTAATTTGAATGCAAACTTAGGATTTACTTTACATTTATCTTTATAGTGACGGAGGTGGTAATTTATATGCAAAATTTGGGGTTTGTTTTAAATTGTCTTTCATAACTACAGATATGGATTAGTGCCTTCAAAAACAATAGATATGGATAATTTAGATACAAATTTAGATTATTATTTTATATTATCTTTTGTAGTAGTATAGGCGGCTAATTTAGATGCAAATTTAGGGGATACTTTGTGAATTTTTATAATTGAGTTAGTATTTTTTATAATGTAGATGGATGTTTGTAATCATATTGTGAGAGTTTTTAAGATCTATAGTAAAATCAAGATGCCCATTTTGACTAAATATTCTGAAACGTATTCTCGATGGCAGGGTAAGTAATAATATAATGAAACACAGGGATTACAAAGAGGACTGCTTGTGTGGAGTCCAATAGATCCATTTATTCTTGTTGGTTGTCGATTGTCCATGCGAAAAAATAGACAGGGTACAGGGCCAAATCAACCGGTATCCATGGGCACCTAATTGATTACTACTCCTCAGCCTCTAAATAATTATCGTCCTCGCTTTCTGAAAAATAACACTGTGTAATTTTATATAAAAATATTAATATTTATGGTATATAATTAATATATCATTAGATAGATCATTAAATGGTTTTTATAATAAATTTATTTGGAGATACAAATATTGCACATGTTTTCTATAAATCTAGTCAAATTTATAGCACGAAAAAAACGATAATTATTTAGGAACACATCCATATTCATGAACGATAATGCTGCTCGAGATGGGCCGCTCTAGCTGTCATCCGTATGATTAGCCAGTGCAGTCCACCCGCATCTTTCGCCCTGCTCCTCTTGTCGCCAAAGCTTTTCCATGTCCTCCCTCGTGAGGTGCTCTGTGCGCAAACAGGTGGGTGACATATTGCAGTGAATTTAAAAGCGTGAACAGCCGGATGATCCGACATGTTGCACGGGGGCTTGAGACCCTGCAACAACGACATACCAAAAAAAAACAAGAAAAGAGAGAGGATGAAGAAGAAGAAAAAGAACATGGGGATGAAGAAGTGAGGAAGATAAACCCCCTCTTGCTCGCCACTCTAAATCTGTCCGTGATGCTATGGATTTTAACATTTATTAGCATCTAATAGCACATCAATCCATGCTCCAGCATCGGCTAGAACGTTATGGTAGAAATATTAAAAGTTTCGTGGATACCTACAACTTATGAAATTTGATTGTTTTTACTTTCTCTCCTTATTTATTTCCTGATATACACTGATATAGATTTCCTATAATCTTTATATGATTATGATAAATATGTCAATTACTTTGTATGTGTTTCGTCATTGTGTTGTATCTCTATGAAATTTTTAATATGTATTTAGTTGAAACCTGTTGGGAAAACGGTTCTTGAGCAGGTTTAGAAGAGGAGAGTGGAAAGAGGTGGCTAGAGTTGGTTGACAAGAGTCGAAGGGAGAGCCCCCCCTTGCCCTCACGTTCTTGGCATTATATAGGCAAGCAAAAATTTACAAGCGACCTCTCGATGGGTTTGGGTTTTGCATGCCACTCTAATGGCGCTAGTTGGGCCTCTTCTAGGAGACTTGGCCCATATGAATATGGCATGTCCCAACAGTAGTCCCTCATCTACTAGGTTATGGTTGGTACTACATGCCCTAGTAGATGCTCACACTAGAAGAGGCACAACACGACTCGTGTCGGATTAGTTAGCTCCGGCAATGCCTAGCAACGTGATCGCGTAGACGGATTTAGATGGTAGTACACGAGACACAAGGATTTATATTAGTTCAGGGCGCGGTGCGCGCTAATCCCTACTCTAGTGGCGCTGCTGCTCTTGTATTCGTATACTCAATTATAGGGGTTGTTGCTCCTAGCTATGAGGTAGTTTTGATCGGCGGATGATCGTGGATCCCAACCCCAAGGTCCCTATCATCCTTTATATAGGTAGGAGAGGTAGGGTTATAGAGAGGGTGATCGGGCTAATAGATCATGTTCCTAGTTTGTTACACACTCCACACAACAGATCGATCCTAGCTATCGTCCAGATACGTCCGCCTTGATTTGCCTTGACCTCCACATTGATTGATCACGTCAGTCCTCACAGGCCTCCTCTTTGACAGCTGTTGGGCCGATAGCTGGGTGATAGTCATATATACGGGCAATGCAGGTACCACGGCCCATATCTATGACAGTAGCCCCCGTAGGACTTAATGATAAGCTAGCACACAACTTTTAGTCCTCGGGATGTCATAGTCTTCCCTGTAGGTTCTGTGTACTGTAAATACCAATGAGCATCTTCGGATGCCGAAGTTTCGAGCAGTGCAACTTGATATTCCCAAGTATTGGGGAGCCAGCATATTGCCGTTCAAGTACCAAGAGCATTTCTCGAGTAGCGAGAATCTTCTTTAAATATTGAGTGGGGCGTTGGTACACCGTACATCAAGGAACATAGTTCCTCGGCAGTTGTAAGCGCCTGGCTCAGGTGGTACACCCCATATCGGGAAACATGGTTTCCTGGGCGTAGCCCTCGGGATGTTGTCAACGTCACGTTCGGGTGGTGATGCTCGATAACCGGAAGCGTAGCTCCCAGGATGCCGTAGGCACCAGGTTAGGGAGAAAACACCGCTGTACTCGAGAAGTTGGTTCCCGACGTATTCCGGCATATAACTAGTGGTTGCGCATCATTAAGTCCTAATAGTAAAACAGTAATGAGGATGGGGTCGGTGCACGTCCATTACCCACACTTTACTAAGCCAATTAGTTTTTAGGGTGATCTGATACAAATCGTCTACTAATAAACACTAAGGGCGTCAGGGCGTCACGTTTTTCTTCGAGACCCGTTAAGTAACGCGATCCAAATTTTCGTGAGCCTCATTAGAGGGAAGAGCGAGGACATTGTCTCGGAGCCTTGAGGCCAATAACAATGCCCCGGTACGAAACCACTGTGGGCAAGTAACGAACGCGTGAGCAGCTATGGGCAGTTGCGCATATTACTCTTCGAGCTAGTAACGGGTAGAATGAGTGAACGTCCGCTATCACTGAAAGAAAGCGGCAGGACAAAGCCTGACCAGCAGGGGCACGTCATGAAACTCTTTTTCCATATTCCAGGAGCTCGTACTTTGGTTACAGCCATGGGCCAACTAGTTTTACGGTTTTCCACAAAGGGGCAAACATCCACTGAAAGAAGGTACTTTGAGCTCGTCCGGGTATTGGGGGATTTATGGGACATCGAGTGTTAGAGGTTTTAGGATCATACTGGTGACCGTTCCAAATACCCCCTGACTCTAGAAGGTGCAGGGTCAATAGTGAACAAGTAACTACCGCTTACACCTGCTACGAGGATGAGCCAGGTCGAGTACTCGATCTGAGTATCAGATCACT
This sequence comes from Miscanthus lutarioriparius, assembly GCA_904845875.1. NCBI lineage: Eukaryota > Viridiplantae > Streptophyta > Magnoliopsida > Poales > Poaceae > Miscanthus > Miscanthus lutarioriparius. The sequence continues at coordinate 100,319,654 of CAJGYO010000004.1, read as the reverse complement.
CATCTGCACTGGCTTAGGTGATGGTGCGTCGAGTTCTGGGCCATTAGGCCCATGGTTTCTACGGTTGCGGAGATGGGTTCCTTCTCGAAGAAGCTAATGTGTCAGTTTTGGTGGCTCGTTTCCCCATGTATGCCTCTCAGGAGGCGTCCCTTCGAAAATCGTGGGGATGTGGCATGGCCTTAACAGGCGCCACTGCTTGGGGAGATTATCGTAATTCCATCGATCGTGCGTGTCCCCTGCCTATAAAAAGCAGAGGAAGCAAAGGAGGATTAGTAAGCATGTACTGTAGTCTTGATATTCTTACCTTTCGTCGTTTGTCGTGGTTTCCCTCAAGCCTTTGTTTGTCATCCATGGCAGGCGATAACCGTGCGAGGGTGGAGATAGAGGATGGGGAGACCACCTAGAAACGCGTGTTCTAGGGTCCCGTTCTTCTCCGCGAGGTGTTGGTGCGACTTGGTTAAGTCTAGATCTGTCTCTTGATTTCGTTGAGAAGAGGGGCGATCTGAGAGAGTCATCCATGGTAGGGCGATCTCGACGGCACATCCTCCCCCAAGGCCCCCTGTGGATGGGGGTGCTCCATCATCATCATGAGTCCTGCTAGGGCAAGGCGATGATGGGAGGAGTATCCTGGCCGTGGTGCAGGAGGCCAACATGATGCGTGGGCCCTTTATGATGTCACTTAGGAGGAGAGGCAACTGAGAGCATATCTCGATCGCAAGTGCAACACTTGATGCCGCAAATGGAGAGGCCAATGAGGCCAAGGCCGCTGCGATGGCGACCTACGCGAAGCTCGCTGGTAAGTAGGATTCCACCTTCTTCGGGTTTTATCCATTCTAGCTGGGGGCAGTTCTAATCTTTTTCCCCTTCTTCCCAGGTGTTAAGGAGCAACTGACTGCCGCGCAAGCCAAAGTGGCAGAGCTACGACGGGCCTGTGAGGATTTGGCCAGGCTGTTGGTGGAGGCTACTCGTGAGCAGAACAAGGCGGCCACCTGGGCTCATTCCTCCACTGTCCTAGCGAAGTCCAGCAATGAGCGTCACTCGGCGCTCTATGATGCAGCGACTGTTGCCATCACAATGGTGTTGCTGGCAGGGACGAGCATTCCCGATCGGCTCCACTATCTCCCGACGTCGATCCGGGAGGTGGTGGCTCACGGGGTCCATCATGGAGCCACGGGAGCCTTGACTGCAGCTCATCTCTGACTTCATCATAATATGGATCTGCGCAAGGTGGCAACCGGGTTCCTGACGGTGGAAGAGATCCCCGACGACGTTGATGTTAGTCGGCTAATTGCTGGGCTCAGCGGCTACGCTGAGGCGATTGCCACCATTGTCGATGTGGATCAGATCATCAAGGACGCCCCCTTTGAGAGTAGATTTTTTACCTCTTTGTAAAAAGAAGGTGTAATGAAGTTTGGATCTTGCAGTTTCTCGATGCTTTTGCGAATCAAATCCTCTTCGCATGGTGATTGTGTGTGGTAATAGTAGCCCCTGAACGCTCGAGTGGGTCAACGTGATGTACCCGAGGGTTGGAGCCATTTCACAATCATCATGAACCCATATGGCACTTCTCTACTTTCGTAGGGCAGATAATCGTTTTGAGATCGTCCCGCGACAAGTATTATCTTGCGCAATTAGCGCCCGGGTGTTCTGTTTAAACAATGATAGACTAGTTGTAGTCATGCTTTGGGTGGTATATCGATCGGTTAGCATAGATGTGCCGATGTTGATTTCACGATCCCTAGGTATCTCATGAGATTTTTAGGATTAGGGTGCTCGATCGAGTTAAAACTGGCCCAGACCTAGAGCACCAACAATGATCTTTGGGTGCTAGACTTAGTCGTGAGTAGCGCCGTTGGCGCGTTGAGCCTCAGCCTTGTTTGGCGGTCGGTATGGTTCACCCAGTTTGTCTGGATCGGGTCGATATCGCCCATAACAATCTTACATTTTGCACGGCCTGCACGCTTTTTCGTCTTTTGTCTTTCATCTTTCTTCGTCTTTAGTGTTTGATGTTGGTTTAAGCTTTTAGACTAACTACCTGGGGATTATTCGACCAGAACGAAATATTTTGATGGAGTTCGTGCAAGGTCTTGTTAAGTCGCTTATACCATTTCAAGGTCTATGAGACTCCGATAAGAGAAAGGGATTGTTGGTATTTATTAACGTGTCACTTGTTTTAAGTAACCACCTATTATAAACCTATATCTCCTAACATTACTTTACTAGGTTGTCATCCCTAGTGATGATGCTAGAGATGTTTGTTGGTACTACGTAGCATTACTACTAGAATAATACTAAGTAGTTCTTTATCATTTTATGTGACTAGAAAGAATATATAAATATATAAATAAAAAGGATCTGCAAGCGCATAGATAGTATACCATTATAGCAGTTTACCCGAGAGTATTCCAGGTATCGTTATTTATATTTTTACCATAGGGAAAGGTCTAGCATGGACATGTATTGATAACTTATACTATTGAAGGAGAAATAAACCATAACCGATGTTCTAATCATAACTGGGGTAAGTCATAGGATAAGATACATATAATAAGTACTAATCAATAATAATGATAAATCACTTAGAGTACTCCTTTCTATGGCATTAGCATGGTCAGGTAGAATATTAGAGGAATAATTCCTAAGTTATTCTTAATTACAAGTCAAAGCATACATTGATTAGTGCAATTATACCTAGTAGTCATTGCTAAGATCATCCTCATATCTACACATAAGGTATATTACTAAGGAAGATTAAGAATAGAGCTTGCTCTTCCTTCGTAACCGGACCCTACTTGCGCCTATATTCGGGGAGTGGACTGCAAAGGACTCAATGGGAGTGTCACATCCGCGATCTACCACATGACCTAGAATATAGGGTGTATCCGCAGGTAAACAATGTATAAGCACCACGCTTACACAATGTTGACCACTCACCCCATGCGCAGCGGAGCGAGTGCTATACGAACTTATGCATGGATATAATGATAAACTAGCTATACCAAGCATATAACCAAAGTAGACGATGAACATTATAACAAAGAACATGAATAAGATGAATACTAATATTGTCATAACAATTGTAACTAGCATATAAAAGTAATGGAGATACAAAAGAGAGGGGGTACAAAGATTATACCGAACCACGCTCTTGGCAAGATCGGAAATCCAACCGAAGCCTGCTTGCCTCCCTCTAGACCTAGCCTAACTAGCTAAGCCCTAGAATATGGTGGAGCTCTGAGGATGATTAGGGTTTCTGTCTTCTCAAATGACTTATGCCTTCAGTGGTCAGGGGCTGATATATATAGGCCAGAGCGTCCAACGTGAGCCCTTGGATCAAACTGACTTAAAGGACGACATAGATGCAACCTAGGAGGTGGTGGAGAACCGGCATTGCAACGAGGGGCTGACAGGTGGGCCCTAGGGGCTGGGTGGCTTATAGGTGGGGCCAGCTAGCCCCACCTGGCGGTGTATCGTCCTCCGCTTTGGTGTGGAGTCCTCCTGAGTCTTCTGGTGTCCGTTTCGCTACGGATAAGCACAATTAAGTCTGACTTGTAGGTCCACCTTGATAGTTTTCTGAATAAACCCTGTAGAAAATATAAATCACCAAAACTCGTGGAATTTGTTAGTTTAAACCCTTAAACCTTCATTGGTGATTATATTTGTTCCCTTATACATGTTATATTGATGGTTTATAATGGTTGTTAACTACCGTCAATAGAGACAAAAGGGGGTAGGTGTGCGGTTCGTAAGATGGTTTCTGTAGTCTCTGATCATGATGGTAGGTTAGTGTAACCCTCGATCGTAATGACTACATGTGTTGTAGCTGGGTTGATCGGATACAGCCAGCCCCCGAGTGATTCAGGAATATCCTCCTCGAGGTGCTCGGGAGATGTTGGTATTCATTCGCATCAAATTGATACATGTAGATTTTCACAAAAATGTAACACGACAAGAAGGAAAACCAAATAATAAAGCCAAAGTAGGCATAACTGATGGTCATTGGGTGTTGTCCAGATGCTTGGTGAATCCTTCCCATCAGATTATGTCTCCGAGGGCAGAAGTTGGCGTTGGGTTCAAAATCGAGGGAGGTGACGTAGTTGCCTCCATCCTCATGACCCTACACCATCCTCCTTAATTGGAAGAGGCCTGCTGTTGCTCTCAGAGGGAGCGATTAGCCTCGAGTTCCTGGTCTTGAATGACTGATGGGTCAAAAGTGGTTCGGCTCTTGGACAGGTGAGAACACAATGAGATGACTGGTGCAGTCGCATAGTTAAGCATACAGGCCAACTCGTAGAGTTTCTAGCCTTGTTCGGTGTGGGAGGCTCCAGTGGTTGCACAAGTCCTTCCCTTGAATAGTCCTGATTCGTTGCCTGTCGGGGGTTCCGTTCTTGACGAAGGAGAGATGATAGCCCCCCTTTCTTTTTTTGTGGCCATCGACCGTCGGGTGCAGGCGTATGGTTGAGATCTGGAGTTTCTCGAGGTGAGGTTAACGCTCGAGTGATGGATTGCGCCGCCCCCTCTCCCTTCCCAGCAGGGGGAGAGATCTCACCCTTTCGTCGAAGGGGATTGTCCGAGTTTTGGTTGATTGTCCGGCAATGGTTTGGTGCCAGTGCCCAGCACGCATGAGATGGCCTCATTATCATCGCCATCAGAGTCTGAGTTCTCGAGTAGCTGGTCGTAGCTATAAAGAAAATGACGAAAAGCCTCAAGATTGATGAGTCTAGACACGTCGGCGTCGTCCCACCAACCTTGCTGATCGGGGGTGTCGTCGGCGTCGTCTTGGTCCATCAATTCCTATAGCTGATGTTCCTCCTTGGGAGGTTCGGTGGGTTCCATCATAGCTCGCGAGAGTGTCTCACTAGGGATTGCCACCGTCCGCCTCGTTCTTGTGGAAGATCGGGGGTCGTGATGGTGATGTATTTCTTGCTAGATCTAAAGCAGAGTCGAGATCCGTGGTTTTGCTTATGTGAAAAGTGGGGATCGACTCACCATCTCATCCATCTTCAACGAAAAGGTGGGCACAACACTTGTGGTACTTTGCGAGGGTGTCAGGTCCAGTATCCACAGCCTCCTCTAGTATGGCGGTGAAAGCACAGATCTAGAGAGACAGTTTCCCCTCTTTGGTTGGCTCGGGTTCCTGAAGGCACAGGTCCCCAAATTGGTTGGTGATGAAGTCGAGTTTGCTAAAGGTGATCTTCTTCCCTAGCTGCTCCTCTTCTAGTTCTTCACCGAAGTTGAAGATGACTCCCATTTGAAACACAAAATTAGTCTGAACGTGAAAGGCCCCTACCTAGCGTGCCAACTGTCAGATTATTTAGCTCCAACAATGCCTAGCAATGTGATCGCATAGACAGATTCAAATGGTAGTACAGAAGACACAAGGATTTATACTAGTTCAGGGCACGGTGCGCGCTAGTCCCTACTCCAGTGGCGTTGCTGCCCTTGTATTCGTATACTCAATTAAAGGGGCTATTGCTCCTAGCTACGAGGTAGATTGGATTAGCAGATGATCATGGATCCCAAGCCCGAGGTCCCTACCCTCCTGTATATAGGCAGGAGAGGTAGGGTTACAGAGAGGGTGATCAGGCTAACAGATCATGTTCCTAGTTTGTTACACAATGCGCGCAATAGATTGATCCTAGCTATCATCCAGATACGTCCGCCTTGATTTGCCTTGACCTCCATGTTAATTGATCATGTCAGTCCTCACGGGCCTCCTTTTTGATAGCTGCTGGGCCGATGTCTAGGTGATAGTCATATATACGGGCGTTGCAGGTACTCCTAGCCCATATCTCTAACAACTCGAACCATGGTTGTGAGGATTGCCCTTCACAAACCATATGTGCACACCTCACTAAAAACTCCATCCTAAAAATCCTATTGGAAAAAGGGTATGGAGAAAAGAGCATGTGCACGACTCAAACCTATACATGTTCTAATCCCAAGGCTTCAAGCTCCAAGTGCCTTCATCTTTTGAATGTCTTCATCTTCGGGCTTGGGCTCCTTCTACTTGACGTGACAATTATTGAAGCTCATCTCTCTCTTGCTCTGTTCTTGCTCTCGAGTGAGCAAGTTCTTGCTCTTGGCTATTTGAGAGGATCTTTGTTCCTCCATCCATTCTAAGTTCTTGCTCTCATCTATTTGAGAAGATCTTTGTTCCTCTATCTATTCTAGGTTCTAAAGGTAACACCAACCGGGATGTTTTAGTTTATATCTTATAAAGCCATAAGTGGGTAATTTAGATGCAAAATAAAGTGGTTACTCTATCTTATATAACTATAGAGGTAGGTAATTTAAAAAATTTAGGGGTTACTCTAAATTAGTTTTCATAAGGCAAAATTGGCTATAGGACATTAAAATGAAGTCATGTTGCTAGCGGACACCGAAAAAACTAATTAACAGTTGGACACTCTGGTTTGTGATAAATTTGTTAGAAAACACCTTAACCATAAATATTCATTTCTGGTTCACGAGGAGAAAACACAGTGAAATGTTGTTTTTTGCCCTTGACCCTTTTCCTATTCCTCCCTTACTATTCTTTCTCTCCACTTCTCTTTCCCGTGCAACTTGGCTCCTCCCATCTCTCTCCGCCACCATGGTCCCTGTGCACTCCCTCCGCATTCTTCTCTCTTCTTCTTCCTTCTGGTCATCTTGACCTAATTTTTTTATAATTTAGCCCTTTTTAAAAAAATTTACGTTTGGCCCTTTGAGAGACGTAAACTCATCTTTGGACCCTGGGAGTCGACGTCAGGACTTATGGCGCCAAGGTAACATGTCTCGGCGCCACAGATCTTGACTCCGAGGTGCCTAGCCATGCACAGTAGTGCATCCTAGGTGGCATTGACGTGACCGGTACCTCGACGTACCTCGACGTCAGAATACATGACGCCAAGATCGGTGTCACAGATCTTGACGCCGAGGTCGGAGACATGTATTCGGGCGAGGTGTGCTCAGAGTCATCTCTGTCCTCAAAGGTCAGAGCCCAGAGGCACGCTGCTGGCAATCGGCGGACGGGATGGCAGCGCCAGAGTGCAGTCAACTCAGGCCTAGCCCATGCATTGGCGTCTAGCACTAGCAGCTGCAGTATTCTCTCCGGACTACTGTAGAGTATACATGTAGCAGAAGATAGGAGTATGAGCCTTTCACTGGATGCAGCACCGCTCTTCTAGGCATGCAGCGCCACAGACCAAGTAGCTGGCTCAGCTAGGCGCCTAGGCCGTAGGCAGGGCAGCACAGCACAACATGCGACTGTTGGCTGCGGCCACATCCTCTCACCTCGGCCCCTGTGCCACGTTGCGTGCAAACAGCAACTATTAGGCCCTATCATAATTTATATATGTATGTATGCAATTTTATTTCTGACCATATTTTACTATTTCTATCTAGGGGTAAGTTCTGTGGTAAATTAGTGTAAATTGGTTATTGGTATATGAGAATGATAACAATTATTTGATCAATTATCTGATATTTTTTTGGCTTTTTTATTTTTCTGTATGTTTTATTTGTTTCCTTTTAAAAATTTTCAATTTAGCTTCCATAAAAATAATGTAGCAAATAATGCGCACCTGGGGCCGGTCAGTGTCCCTGACACCGTCGCTCTGCACTGTTGCAAAGAGAATGCGGCCGGTCCCCGGATGTCACCGGCTGCTTGCTCATGGCTATAGTTGGCCAAGAGCAGAATCAAGCAAACGGAGAAGTACCAGCACTATGCAAGAAGGGAGTGACGGAATCGAAAGGAATCAAGGAGTGGTGTTCCAAGGCATGTCTAGCACTGCAGCTAGGCCTGAGTTGACTGCACTCTGGCGCTACCGTCCTGTCTGCCGATGCCAGCAGCGTGCCTCTGGGCTCTGACCTCTGAGGACGGAGATGACTCTGAGCACACCTCGCCCGAATACATGCCTCCGACCTTGATGCCAAAATTTATGGCGTCGAGCTCGGTGTCAAAATCTATGATACCGTGCTCAGCGTTATGTATTCTGCCGTCGAGGTACCAGCCATGTCAACATCACCTAGGATGCATTACTGTGCATGGCCAAGCACCTCAAATCTAAGATCTATGGCGCCGAGACGTGTTACCTCGGCGCCATGAGTCCTGACGCCAACCCCTAGGGTCCAAAGATAAGTTTACGTCTCTCAGGGGGCCAAACATAAATTTTCTTCAAAAAAAGGCTAAATTGTAAAAAATTGGGTAATCTTGACAAGGTACTCTTGCGCGTATGAACCGAGCTAAAGAGGGACTCCCATCTCTTTCATTATGAATGATAATGTAAAAACGAGATTTTCATTATTATGAGGATGGAGGGAGTATATGTAAAGTGCCCTAATGTAACATCCTCGGTGTTACGCCCTAAACCAACTACTAAATTAGGTCACGAGCATCGTGTCTGTGTAATAATGCATGTGATAGAAGATATTGATAAATTTCTTGCAGCCTAAAATAATCAATAAAAAGGTTAAATCAATGTTGATGCAATAGCTCATGTATATCAAGTAGGGTTTAAAACCAATTTTTATTAAGCAAAAATACTATAGAACATGTGTGTCACACTTAAATAAAGTTTAAAGTACAAACTTTATAGATAACAATATAACTCTTGCTGTAGAAAAATAATATTACTAGCTAGTATTTCTAATAGTCTAGAAACAGAACTTGAAAACAAATCCAGCTCAAGACTTAGAAAATTCCTAACGTGAGCAGCAGTGTGACAAAGCCATGTTTGGTAAATTATTCTGTGAAATTGAGTTAAGAAGGGGTGTCGTGTTGTAGCTCTTATTGATAGCCTAAGGTGCCTTCTTTAGAGTACTGAAGATGGATTGGTTCCAAATTGAATCGTTTAGTTTTTACGGGTGCTTTAAAATTCATGCGCGTACTCAGTCTCAGGCCACCGGGCTCGGGCGCATGGTCACCACGTGTGGCCGTTCTGCGTCACTGCATGTTTGTGTCGTGCGCACCGACCGAGGCTGCCCTTGGTATGGCCGTGGCCTGGCCGCGGCTTGGCCGTTCTGGACGCACCGTTTGCAGCTAGCCGTAGGCCTCCGTGCCCCACCGACCCTCTCTACGCCCGACCGCCACTGCCACCTCGACTACCGTTGATGCTGATGTTGCCCTCCATGTTACGCGTCGCGATGCAATCACGGTGGCAATCGCTGCTGCTGCAGTCGTGTCACTCCCGTACTCGTGTCTGCTCGCTGCATCGCGCTGCCCCCTCCCTGGCCCGGTTGGGTGTCATCCGCATGTGGCCATGCACGCCGTCATCACGCCATTAATGGCGCTGTGGCGCGTGGGCCATGACCGGTCGCGGATGCTCGCGCTTGTCCCCTCGTGCTTGGATGTAGGTCCCTCGGTTGCGTCACCGACCACACCCCATCTCTCTCTCTCTCTTTTTCCTTCTCTCGGCTGCCACCGCTGAGCCGTGCCAACACGCCTGCCTGCGAGGGGTCGTCTCCCATCAATTCCATGCACCTACAACTCCACCCTCGCGTCCCCTCTCCAACCGCCCCCACCCCGCCTTGATTACGGCCAGGCCGAGCTCCAATTTTGGAGCTTTGCTCCCGCCACCGTGCCATTAAGGCCTAGCCCACCTCACCGTGGCCAGCTCCAACCTCGCCATCTCGCATCGAATTGACCGCACCACTAGCCCCACCTAGAACCCCTCTTCGTCGTACGCACCCAAATCGCAGCCCTATAGCTACCTCCACGCCGCTGACTCGGCCATGTCGCTGCGGTTCGCAGTCGAGCTCGCCACACGCACACGGCCAGACTTGCTCGGGCCGTCTTCGGCTAGGCCACCACCACGGGTAGGATCGTGGTGCATCACTGATGCTTACCCGTTATTTCTATAATCTGTTGCACGTTGTGGCCCACCGGATCACGGTTGCCGCTGCCGTAGGTCGCCCGCCATCGGGGAGAACCCGCTCTGCTTCACCTCCGTTCGTGCAATCACCGCCCATCGTCGCGCGTCGGCCCATAGGTGAGCATTGGTCCCATAGCTAGGTCTGCAAGGGTCCCGATTGGCTGGTGTAACGGGGCCGTACCGGTCCACGCTGCGTCGGCGAGCGCGAGGGTCGTGGGGACATTCCCGATGCGAAGACAGCTTCTCTCGGGGCCTTTTGATGCATAAGTGCTGACTGAGTAAATAGGACAAATAGTGGCTGTGAGAATAGTAGGTAGCTGGGGGGCATTTTTGCTAAAATGCCAGCACGCGCGGGCTCCCCGCTGTGGGCCACCTCCACGCGTGGACCGCGCCCCATGTGGGCCGCGTTGGGCCAGTTTGGTTCGCCCTTTTAGTAAAGAATTAGAAATGGTTTTGTATTTTTATTTAAGAACCAGTTTTGTGTAATTTATCTAAAATCATGTAGATATCCAAAAATTATGAAACAAATTTTGTTAGGTTCCTAAAATTGTGATTTATTTGCTAGTATATTTTGTTCACATAGTTTTGTAATATTTCCATGAGTTATCTAATTAATTTAAGATGCTTAATACTGTAAGATATAAACTTGTAGGAATTTTTGTGATGAATTGGTGATAGTGTTGGCTTTGAAACTTTTAAAGTAAATCCCTAACAATGTTAGGTGCTCACTGTACTTTTTTTAGCTCCATAATAATTAGTTTGCTAGAGTAGCTAAATGAGCCATAGTTTGAAAATATATGTTTAATCAATAAAATGCTGAAACACCTTGGGATTTTAAAACTAGAACATTTTTTCGAAGACAAAGGCTTACTTGACGACGTGGATATGTAGACCAGTATGTTACTCATTAAATCTGGCTCGTTAGCTTGCAGAGCGTAATCGTATATTTAAGAGTTACAGTTATCGTTGAATAATTGCATCTCTGCGTTGTATCTACATATATCATAATAGAAACAACGATGGATCATGGAGTCGACTGGAGTAGCGGAAAAGATGATGCCTTGATGATCGTGTCACTATGATGGAATGCTAACTTTTGGTTATATCTTACCCAGGCAAGCCCTAGAGCATAACCCCTATTATTCTGCACTTTATTTTACGCTTGTGCGTTAAGTTTTAAGGAGTTGGATGAAACCCACTTGCATATGTATATCCTTATCCTTGGAGTCCTACTAGTATATTAGGATTGTATAGATTGCTATGCTACAGGACCCTATAGAAGTCGAGTGATTACCTATCACTTGCGAGAGATAGGAAAGATATTATTGTTGTTATTACATTACTATCACATGGAATATATATGTGACTGATAATTGGAGACCGGGCGGAATGGTACTTTGGATCTAGACTTGGTTAGGCATTCGAGCGAGGCTCGGATTGCACTTGTTCTACCTATGTTGATTGAGGACCGTCCATTGCTATGGATAGTAGTCAGGTCACAGACTTATTATCCTAAGCACATACTTGTTTATGGGAGCGGGAAGGCTTGTTATGCTCTTGTCTTGGGTTTCGGCTCTTTCCGGACCGACTGATTGGAGGCGGAGATGGTGGAGGTCTAAGCACCACACTGAGTCCAGGACTCAGGAGTGGGGGCTTGGAGTCCAAGTTTGGATGGGGACCTGGACCCCGTGATAGGAGTAGAATGGATTAGTCTTGCTTGTGCCTGGGGTACAAGCGGGGCGTATGTTTCGGGGTACCCAGATGGGATACATTGGTTCGTGAATCACCGTGTGATACAGTACCGACTTGACTATGGTATAGCACCGTAGTAAGAATTGGAATATGAAAGATAGTAAAATGGTTCTGATTGCTTACCACATGCTTGAAAGTAGCATAGGTGCTTACATAGAATGGTTAGTTAATGAACTAATGATGACTGCTAATGAAGTTGAATATAAGGACGCACGTTTAGTAATGCTTCCGCAGATGCAATAACCCCCAAGTCAGGTAGCCTTGCATATCTTTGGAGTCTTTTATTTTCTCCTGTCGGGTAAGTCTTGCTGAGTATATTCGAGTTCTTAGGGTTTTATTCCACTATTGCAGGTGATCGAAGGATGCTTAGAGCTGACTCTTGTGTGTGGAAACCTCCTGGTGGGCTTAGAGAGGATTCCTTTCACGCTACGACCGTAGTATTTATTTATAACCCTCACGAAAGGTTTTTATAAGAAAAGATGTAAAATCTGCTAGCATCTCTTGTATAAAATGTCCACTATATCAATGCTCCACCATGTCATTAAAGTAGTCCTGCTTTCTCTGTAACTCTGATAACATTGTTATATTCCGCTGTCGTAATAAATTGAGGTAATATTCTGGTACTGTAATAAAGTGATGTAAGAAATGCCTTAAGAATGTTGTAAGCTTTATTCTCTCATTTATGATCTTGATGGAAAAATGTAGATTTTCGAGTTCTCCCTTGGGGTGTGCTCGATGGAACTGCGTAATTTAGTGTCCTCTCTTAAGTACTTAGTGTCTAATAAAAGACAAGTACTCGTGGGAGACATTGGATTAGACGGTTCTGCCACACCTAATGAAACAAAACAGATCAAAAGAGAGAATAATAGTGCCGCTCTTTGCTCAATTTGTATATTTATTTATGTGCCTAGTCCTCCTTAGGGAACTTGCCATTGTAATTTCTTCTCCTCACTATTTTTAGTACAAAGGTAGAAGACAATATCGAGATTAATTGGCAAAGCAATAGGATCTGTTTGGCTTGCGGCTATAGCTACAGTGAGCCAGGCCACACTTTTGCTTTGGCCATATGGTACACAGTGCCAAATTAAATGAGACCTAAAATGTTAGGATTTGAATTGTGGCCAAGTTTAGAAAATAATGAGTCTGACATGCGGTCCCACCCATCATCACTTTTGAACAACAAAATATAGTTGATATTGATATGGTTCTTGATCGAATTAGTATAGATTACTTAAGTTCAAGAAATACAGTCATATCCCAATTTACATTTTTTGGCTTAGTATTTATTCAAGATATAAATGCCGACCGGGAATTCCTTATCAAGAACGAAAGGCATTTACTGCAACGAACAGAATGCTGCCACGTTGCTCAGGCATGGACAAACAGGCAAAGCCAAATTCGGCCACTTCAAGAAAAAAAAACGACGAACTACTCTATTGAAATCCATCCTGGTGCAGTCATGTTTTTCACGGCCAATCAAAGTTTGGCACTGAAACAAACAGCAGCTAATTTTGTAGGGCATGAGCAGTTTCAGCTTTTGATGACCAGGACCACAAACCGTGACAATCGGATTGGCATGCTTGTAGTGTCCGAATTGCTTGTTCCATCTCAATTGCATTGCCATGTGAGGCAACATTGGCCAGGGTTGTAGCTCAACAGATCTTACTGCAGGCATTGATGGCTGTAGCATTTGTCTAGTTGTCGACTGTGCTGTGCTTCTGGACAAGTTGCATGACACAGTAGTGTTCTATAGTTGGATGCTCTTATTTTGGTTGTAAGATGAGGGATTTATTTATTTGAGCCTTTACTAAGTTGCTTGCTTGGTGCCTTGGCACACACTAGAATCTAATTCCTTTGTCAATGAATGTATGTAACCATTTTGAAGATTTTTAGGACAGGTTTAGGAGGACGAACGATAATGCCAGTCCAGTGGTGGTTTTATGTCCCAGTTTTCAATAGTCATATGTTCAAAACAGTGAACCAATGAAACTCATTTCATTCCTATCAAACTTTTGTCATCCCTCTCTTCATTAATATCGTGCCATGACAACATATTTGTCGGCACGAAATTTCATCCCGTGCCGAGGGCACACGAGCAAGCCGTAAGGGTCCGTTTGATGGAGCTGGAGATCCGCCTACCTTCAGCGCAGGGATGGTCGATCCTGCGCACTCATCCTGAGATGTGCTAGTCAATTTGACCCTACATTTGACAAGGAGAGAGAGCTAATCAGTAATTTAAGGCGGAACATGCCGGTATTGCCAGATAGTCCTGAATGTGCGGCTCTGAGAGCCGATATGAAAGGAAATCGACTAAATAGTCGATTCCAGCATACTCATAAAGATAAATCAATTAAAGCTCATGGAAGGTAAATCGGTTATCGCTCACGATAAATCTCGTTATTTAGACAAACATTAGTCAATGGTAAGAGGATATCAACAATGATTAGTATATGCTGTCGGAAAATTCTGCATTCATTTGTGGAATGAGAAGTAGCGTTATGGAACTTGCAGAACTTCTTATTCTTTAACTGATCAGGGGCAACATAACATGATTATCAGGCAACTTGATCTGCCCCTTCTCAAGTAAGAAATCGAAGAGCTTGTCTGATTTTGTGACATCAAAGTTATAGCTCTCCTCGACTGCTCTTCCCCAAGGATTTTGCACCATTACTGTCTTCTTGCCCCAATTTCATTTAGCCGCAGCAACCGCTTCTTCTTCATCTTCATAGCCGTCATCGACTAAGTATGGATTATAAGCTTCGGCCATTGTAGTACTCTTCTAAAATCGGGTATCTCTGCGCATACTCTGGAATTGGCTATTAAGTGCTACCACTCGTGGAGCCAATTGACCCAAGTTATAAATTCTTGTCCCAGCAGTTTTTCTTTCCACATTGGCAGCATTCCCTGGACGGCTAAAGCAGCTAGCTGATCATCAGCCAAATTTAATGAGAAGCATAAGTTCCTAGTTTCTCAAAACCTCTGAAGAAACTCAGTGCCCGATTCAGTAGTCTTTTGCCTTATATTTGTCAGATCGGTAATCTTCTTTTCTCCAGTCCCAGTATAAAAATATGTATGAAATTTCTTTTCCAGATCAGCCCAATTGACAATGGAGTTGACCGGCAGTGATGAAAACCAAGTAAAGGCTGGCCCTAACAGGGACAAGGAGAAGAAACAAACTCAATGGGCCTCCTCAACTGATGCCTCGCCCAATTATGTAAGATACCGACTGACATGTTCTATCGTGCTTGTACTGTCTTGGCCAGTGAACTTAGCAAACTCTGGAAGCCTGTAATTTGTAGGAAGAGAGATCAAATCATACCATTCTGGATATGGGCGTTTGTACGAAAAGGTCAGCCCTTTTGGCTTTAGACCGAACTAATTCTTCATCATCTCGGTCACCTTTAGCAACAATTCGTCAGCATGTGAATTTGGATTTCTCTGCACCTGCTGACCCATCTGTGGGTTGAAATCCCGTGTACCTTGATACCCTGAATTCGAAATCATGTGAAGGGTGTTATAATCTGTGGCATAATGATACCCCTGTGGAATCTCTATTTGCTAGGTCCTTTGCTGGTTTGCTGCTTGAAGTCTCTGATTGTAGACATGAGGATCTATATCTCTACGGATCCTTTGAATTGATGGTGCTATTTTTTGAGTCGATGACGGTATGTGGCCTGATGTGCCAAAATTAATCACCTGGTTCTGACCTTGCCCCACCAGCTGCTACACATGCTGTACTGACGGTCCAGGATTATACTGTATCCGATTCGTAGTAGTTTCTTGAGCTTGTTCAGATGAACCCTGAACTGCCTGGACATCATCATTACCAGCTGGTGCTGCTTCTTGATGACTGGTACCGACTTGATTAGTCCCTTGGGGTGACAGATGTGGAATATTGTAATAAGCCGGCCCAACTTGACCAACTGGAAACCCATGAATCGTCTCTTTCATGGCGTTGTGGAATGTATCCAAGAAAGCTTCATTATGGTGATATGGCATCACGAACAGATTTGTTTACAATTTCCGTAAAGAAGCACCTGTCTTCAGCTTCAACTGTATCTGTCTATCCGTGTAATAGAACTCTTGGTTGTGAAAATTTCTGAACAATTATGCTGTCACGTGTTTTGGTGTAGGACAACAAACATTTGTTCTCAAACTCTTCTATAGCTTTGCCGATGATATCTTTATCTGCATCAAGTAGATCTTCATAATTTACCATAAGGATGTTATTGTTGTTGTGAGCCGCCATGACGATTGTTGGGTCCCACCGAGCGTGCCAGAAATGTGTGTCGGCATGAAATTTCGTCCTGTGCCGAGGGCACACGAGCAAGCCGGAAGGGTCCGCTCGATGGAGCTGGAGATCCACCTAGCTTCAGCACATGGATGGTCGATCCTGCACACTCCTCCCGAGACGTGCCAGTCAATTTGACCCTATAATTGACAAGAAGAGAAAGCTAATCAGTAATTTAAGATGGAACATGCCGTTGTTGCCAGACAGTCCCGAATGTGTAGCTCTGAGAGCCGATATGGAAGGAAATCGACGTCGATTCCAGCATACTCATAAAGATAAATCAATTAAAGCTCATGAAAGGTAAATCGGTTATCGCTCAGGATAAATCTCGTTATTTAGACAAACATTAGTCAATGGCAAGAGGATGTCAACAATGATTAGTTTATGCTAAGCCAATGACTGTCAGCAACCGAATCCCTTTTGTATAAATGAAACAGCCCATTGTCATTTAACCATTTAGTAAAGATAAATCTAATGAACATATTACATCTCATCTATCGCTATGACCAGTGGGGTATGAGACAGAATCATGCAGGCCGTAGAAACAACAATAGATTCGACGACCCTTACTTATTACCAATATTAGTGGGGCATGAGGTAGAATCATGCAAGCCGTAACACAATAATAAGATCATGGGGCTAACACATCTTTCAACATATCTTTACTTCAACGGTCTCGTGACGTGAACTGTTCGTGAAAGCACTCGATATTGGCTAAAACAGCCGATTCAGGCATAGCGCACAGTTAAGGTCATGCCCTATCAGGAACAGATCTACCAAATAACGATCTCCACTCCACAGTGCTAACAATGGGGTGTGAGGCAGAATCACACAGGCCGTGATAACGGGCCATGGAATGGTTTTCACTAGCCAATAGATCTACTCAAGATCAGACATGCCTTAACCGCACACTATGCACGATCAAGATTGACATAAAACAGTCGATAAAACATAACTCATCGTTTAAAGTACAGATTAGATCAAATTTAGATTAATAAACGATGGGTTAAAAAAGATATAAGGCCGATCTAGATCAATCCCAATCGGGCGAAGTCATATTGCTATAATTAAATAAATAATAGAAGCAATAAGCAATATCGGTAACTTAATAAATCTATCCGAAGGAACGCCACCCTTAGATAGAGCCGATAACTTGACCTTAATCTAGTTTGAGCAGTGGAGATCGACCGGATCGATGCAGCCATACTTGAACTAGACAAGAGTCGATAACTAGCTTATACCAGAGTCGCAGTGGAGGTTGACCGGATCGATGCAGCCGTACGAACAAAAGTATAAGCCGTGACGGTACTTACAGACAAGCAGTGGTGGTTGACCAAATCGATGCAGCAGTACTTGCTGAAGAACTCGCCGAGATCTACTCTACTCCTACTCCAAAGGGGTGGTTGGAGCCAAAAAAAAGTAAGTAACTTGTATTTGATTGATTGTGTTTTTTACAATAGCCGGGGTCTGATATTTATACCCGGAGCCTAAACATGAATCCTACTCGAGCATGACTCATTACAATCTTCGGCATAGAAGAAAACATTTTGAAATTAAGATAACTTGAACTCTAATCTTTCCCATTTTGCAGAGTCCAACATGCCTTGTCCCGGCGCCGATCGTAGCCTTTGCCGTTATCTGCCGACGCTATCTGAAGAAAGTCGATTCTAGTGTTGCATTCGAATCAGCTGATACTGACCTGCACGCAATTGATCCCTTGATGACATGATCTCGGGAGCTTTTGAGTCCCTACGAGTCTACTTCCAAATTTTGGTGTAAACACATGCCATCTAATTTTGGGATAAAAGTAATTTTATTCCAAAATTATCATATTTGTATGCCCGATAGGTCCGCAGTCATGGGTAAAGAATCTTGATCTGGGGTCTATTGTTTGTCACCATCTATGTCAGTTCATGAGCCCATGCTTCAAAACTTTTGCGAGAGCATCATTGCTTCACGGGCACTTGGACTCATCTTTCCAGGTCGACTATAAAATGTCTATCTGGCCCTAGCGAGAGCAACTCAATAATTCGGCTATGTTTCTCTTCCATCTGCCCCCTCGAGTTCTTCTGACTTCGCCGGACCCTCCATGGTCTATCCTTTTGCTATGAAGATCTTGAGCGGTTAGAAGAATTTTTGTGCATAGGGTGATTGTGTCGCTCATTCTAGCGTCTTATCGAGCAAGTGGATCAGCCACTACGGTTAGAAGAATTATTGTGATATCACCTGAGTCTTCTCTCCATGCTCGCAGAGCTGTTCTAGTATTTGCAAGGGCTAAAATATATGGACACCTTCCCCTTGTTTGCCCCACCAAACGTCCACCGGGAAAGCCACAGGCTTCTTCCCCACAGTTTCCCAGTTACCGAGAAATCAGCTGGGCATCTGTTAGGTGGGCCGTCTTTCCCCTTTTGGCATAATTTTATCAATGGGCCGATGTGACTCGGTTCACGATAACCTTCGGCCTTGTGGGGACCCGGACTCCCTTCAATCCAAAGAAGCCTTGGTGGGTTGATCTCTGGTCAATGTAAATTCCTCGTATCCATCCCATGATATTTTGTAATTTAGGGAAGCAATAAATACGAATCTGTTATCTTTTCGTTATCTGTCCCCTGAATTCCTGGAGTGTCAATCTATTTCTGTATCTGATTTCAATTTCACACCCTCAGCGAAATCTATCTTCTCGCCTTCCCGGGCTATATATACGGGCCACGGCTGTGGATCGAAAAACAACCCGCTTCGTCTCAAACCTTCAGCGTCTTTAGTAAAATTCCTGCTTTTCCATAGGTTTTAGATCATGGAGAACAGCAAGAGGTCTGCTGAGGAGGCCCTCAATGGATCTGCATCATCGCGCCAACACCTTCATCGTCAAGAGGGTGCAACTTGGGGTGCTCCCATCGTTCCGGAGCAGAGGGCCGACTCTGCTCAGCCTTCGGGGTCATCTTCAGCACTAATTCGCCGCCAGCTTCCCCGCTATCCGAGGAGGCAGATCGATAATGATGATCTGCTGGCCTCCATCGAATGTACTGACTAGAATCTTGCCAACTGCCTCTCCCTTGCAGAATCAGCTTTGGCCATGATTCAAGGCCGATCACCCCCTAAGGCTAGCCCGGTGGGGGAAAGGTTGGCCAGGGCTATCACACCCGGTTTTAAGAACAAAACTAGGCTTGCCATATGTGTGCCCAGGAAGTCCACACATACAACAACAGAATAGAGGATATCAGAAACAATGTTACATAGCGGAAACATACTTACAATTAACACTTACATCAGAGTATAGCGGAACGGTTACTTATGTTTTCTTCAGGCTCTAACTTCACAGGGATGGCTGACTAAGGCTACGTATGTCAAACACTTCTGATAGTATCCTGAGAACTCCTTCATTGTCTTCACCAATCTTCTGAGCAACTTTTACTAAAGTCTAGGTGTGTGGGGAAATAGCAAGGGTGAGCACATGTCATACTCAACAAATATAACACAGGGGTTCATAAGGCTCAAAAGGCTTGACACAAGTTTAACAGCGTTCAGCTTTTAGTTGTCACAATTTTAACATAAGAGTAGCATCAAGTTGTTTCAATTCCCAAAGAAAAACACATGATTAATGTAAACATGAATAATGAATAGCATAAACAGGTAATACTTAGTGTTCATCTATTCCATAAATGTTTCAAGGCCGCTCATGACCGTGAGCACGGCTGATATACCAGTTTTACACTCTGCAGAGGTTGTACACTTTCACTATGAGTCGTGATGCCCATATGCCTGGGTTAATTACTCCAAAAACATTTCCAAGGTGAGCAGGCAGGGGTCACTATGAAGCATTTCAAAGGTTCGTCTAACAAGTTAGGGCAGCTAGGTTTCTGTGGCCTGCGAATGTAGAGCTCCCCTTCCGGCAGGCATAATGACGTGTAGCCTATACACTGACGGACAGAGGCCGCACTATATCCAACCCAGAACACACCCCTCTTGCGCCATGAAGGTAACCTCTAACAAGCTAGAAAAGGTCCTCATACTGAGCTAAAGCCAGAGCCATGTAGCCCTCACAGCTGTACTGTAGTCCCGGATAATCACTTACAGATAAGTCCTTAGGGAGAGGAATCTGAAGCATTTAGAAAGTAGCTAAATACTCCAGCCCCCTGTTTCCAAGTTGCTAAAAAGTCATATTTTAATATTTATTGCATATACCATTAGTCAAGTTACAAGATCATGGTTTAATTGAGCACTAACAAAGCTACCCAATGCATAACCCCGTAGGTGACAAGGTAAAAGTTCAATTTCTAGGGAATTCCTATCAAAGTGACACATGCAACATGAATTTAATGTATTAAAGTGAATAGGAAACAAGGATAATCCCATGCTATACTTGCCTTAAACTTAATTTACACCCAAAGCAACTTGCTCAGAGAAGCTTCAACTTTATCTTCCATTCTGCAGCTTCTGTAGCTTCGTGCACTCAACTTCTGATCTCCACTACTTACGTACTGTTCTCTTCTACTCGTGGCAAACACCAAGCACAAAAAAACATACAAGCAAGCAAGCAAAATAAACTAAGAATAGTACACCAATCATAGCAAAAGCTTTAAAACAACGTACTAGGAGAGAGGGCTCGTTGTTGTGGTTTCGACAACGCAAGAAATGTCAATAATGGAATTACCATTAAAAAGAAACGACTACCGGGAGTTCTATATTATACTATAAAAGAAAAGGAACAACTGTAAGCTGAATTTATTTTAGTTAACAAACCCATGGAAATATTATTAGTTTAGATTAGTCAAATCATCTTTTAATTTAAAAGTCGAGTTATGACCAGTCATATTTTATTAATAAATACGGCCGTCTAATTTAAGTCATATTAAACTTTAAATTTGCGAAGATAAAATAACACGTGAAAATATCTATTCAAATTATACGTGATGCATGATTGAGCTAACCAAACTATAATTACAAACATATATATTAATATTAATCAAATTAGAGTTTATTTAGGAAAGATCGACATTTAGCTATGTTGTTTTTAATTATAAAATTGGTTCCATATATATATTAATCAATTTAATATTCTACTATATATAGAAAAACATGTGACATGAAAACATTGGTAGTACTGCGTAGAGCGTGTCGGCACAAATCTAACACAGCTTGATTTATTCTAATTAAGAAAATCATATGAATGACATTAATTCAGATTAGTCAATTTATGTTTTCCTTCAAAAACCAAGTTAAACCTAGTCATATTCTATTCATAAATGTTGCCGTATAAATAAACAAATTAAACTTCAATCTTTAAAAAAAAACTAACGTGTGGGAACCTCTGTTGGAATTATGCATGAGGTATGTTCAAGCTAAGCAATTTATAATTCAGGAATATGATTATGTTAGTAATTAATTATATTAACATTTGTGTATAAACTACGAAGTGTGACACCTATGTTGCTTTTAATTTAGAAAAACAGTCGTATACTATTAGTTAAATGAATATTCAGTTTACAAATCACAAGCACGTAACACGCCATACCTCGTTGCTAGCACGTATCTTATGGTCGGCACGGTCGCAACTCAACAAGAACCAAGTTACAACACTAATTAGCTTTTAATTCAGAAAACGGTGTGAGCAACAATATTAATCCAATTAATATTTGTGTTGAAAACTATAAACACGGGACATGGTATATAACATCGTCATGAACACGTATCACACGTTGCGATGAAACTCGCGCAATCGAATCAAAATCAAAAACCTAAATCGACTTTAATTAAACAACCTTTAATTAATTATAAACACAATTAATATTTTAATAAAATAAATTCATAAATATATGACATATAAACTAATAACTCTACTGCGTAGATCTCAGCGACACGAATTTAACACAACTTGAACCACTTAAAACGAAATTAAAACGGATAAACGGCGAAGGTTTCTAACCAGTGGGAATCCATCCATCCACGTACAGAGAGAGGCTCGGCTCTGCTGCTGCTGTTCGTCACGGAGGTGAGGAGGCTCAGCATCGGCAGGTTAAGGAGGGGCGCCTTGGCTAGGCGGTCGGCCAGCAGCAGCACCGGAGTAGGGCCCGCAGCGACCTGTGTAGGTGAGGCCTGAGCAGCCGGTCTACTCTGCTCGGCCGGTCTGCTCTGCTCGTACGGGGCAGCAGCGGCGCTGGCTTGCTGGGGGAGGCGCGCACTGTGGAGTAGGGATGCGTTCTGGACGCGGACGGCGAGAGGATGGACGACTGGTGGTGATGCAGTAGCTTGCGAGAGGCCGACAGAGAAGAAAAAGATGCCGGCCACGGAAGCTCTTCGCTAGAAAAGTCGATTGGAAAATGAAAAAAACGAAGGGAAAACGGTCGTACTGCGGCGGATTAATAAAAAAAACAAGGATGCTAAGACGTAGAGAACGAAGAGAGGTACTATGCGATGGTGCGACTCGCCGGAAGAGTCGTCGAAGCAGGCCGACGGTGACTTGACTGGAAGAGAGAAAATTTATACGAGTGATTTTTTAAACTAGGCGTTTTCCTTACGGTTGTGGTGTGCTTTGACTAAATGGTTGACATATATATATAGGAAGAAAAACTCCCCACATCTACATCAACTAGCACTATGGTATTAATTGATGCTGCATCCTCTACATTTACTAATGGGCCTAAATAATCATTAAAGTTCATTAGTAAATAAATGCATGGGCCTTTAGAATTTATTAGGATTATTGCACATGGGCTTTGAGCGTTGGGAAAAATGAGAGATTTATTATTTTCGGAATTAATTAATTTCGTGGATAAAATAATTTTAGAAAAGTCTAGAATTATTATTTAAGCCGTGAAACGTACTCCAAAAGCCCTAAAAATTCAGGGAAAATTCCTATAGACATTATGTAACATGAGGAACACAAATAAAATATTTGAATCCCATTATAAGATAATTTGGAGCATCTAAAAATTAAATTATGCTCACAGACTAGGAACGAGTTTCAGATAAAGCTAGAGAATTTCCGAGAATTTTATAGAGATTGATTGACGGACCAGAAACCGAAAGGAGTGATTTGTGTTACAAAGAAAAGATTTTAGGAAGCTCCCAATGGAAACTTGAGCCAAGAAACAAAGAATTTGATTGTAGAAAAAGATAAAAACGTGCCGGAGAAAGAAAATTGATCTGCTAACGCATTTTAAAGACTTTGCTTACTCTCAACACACAAAGAAGAAACAAGCTAACATCACATCATCCAAACACCCTTCAAAATTAGAAAACTTTGACAATTCACAATTTTCCTATAACTAAATTTGCGCTAGCCCAAACTAAACTTGGTAAATTTTAACCAAATATTAAAATAATTCATTTTATTTATAGTTTTCTATGCACAACCCAAAATCAAAAATTTTGGGGTGTGACAAGGGCTAAAGCTAGAATCATAGGTGAGACATATACCACAATTTCTCCGTCTTCTTAATTTTGCCTTCAAAATTTTTTATCATTCTTTCTTTAAATCTTTTAGATCTAACTGCTCAGTTGAAAAACCTTTGATCAGCTGCGGATCATGCGGCGGGATTTGTCAATGCCAGGGGCGCCGTTTTGGTGGTTCGCTTGCATGACATCCCGAACCGTGTCAGGGAGGTCGCTCTTTATGGCGTTCATCATGGTGCTGCCGTGGCGCTGGCTGCTGCACAAGCCCGCTCTGGCCACAATCTTTGGCTTCTTCTCCACGGTTTTCCAAATGCGGCCCACCCTAGGAATCATGAGCGCTTGGTCGAGGACTTCTTCAGCGCCGCCAACTCTGTAGCCTTCAACACCCTGGCAGATGATATAGTAAGCAAAGTATTTTTCGGCCCGTAGCTTGTAATAGGTCATATTTAGCAAACAATTTCCTCGTCTTGAGTGATTTTCCTTTGTTTCGTACTTCATATTATATGCATCACGTCGTCCATGTTTGCTTTGCTTCTACAGGCGATACACATTGTACCGGCTTTTACTCCTTTGGGTTTATTTTTGCACTAGAGGCGATACCTTTCTGATGTCGGCTATTAGAGCTGACGACCAAACAAACCAGATACTAAGTATTAATCCAAACGCTAGGGTAATATTAATTTAAATATTTCTCATTGATTGCTCGGTCAAATTTTTCCTCTACTTTTAGTGTTTCCAAAATATAAGCATTACCAGGCACATAACATTTGATCCGATAAGGTCCTTCCTAGTTAGGCGACCATTTGCTGAATTTACTGTCCTTCGACCCGATCGGCAATTTCACTTTCCAGACCAAGTCTCCTTCAGAAATTTGCTTAATCTTGACATTTTTATTGTAATATTTTGCAATCCTTAATTTATTGGCTTCGATATTTTCAAGAGCACGCAGCCGAAGGCAACTCAAGTCCTCTAAGTTATCTATCATAAGATTCTTGTAGACTTCGGCTGACAAATCATTTTGTAATGTAACACATCTCGATCCAATCTGAACTTCCCAAGGAAGAACTGCATTATGGCCATACACAAGTGCATAAGGCGATGTTTTAATTGATCCATGACAGGTCATCCTATATGCCCATAGTGCCTCATTAAGCGTTGAATGCCATTTCCTTGGCTGTTCTTCAATCTTTTTCTTGATCAGCTTAATCATAATCTGATTGGACGCCTCTGCCTGGCCATTAGCCTGAGCATAGTAAGAAGAATTTAGTAGCTTGATTCTCATACTGGCAGCAAAATCTCCGAACTCCTCTGATGTGAACATTGTCCCTTGATTGGTAGTTATAGTTTGAGGAATCCCAAAATGATACATAATGTGCTCCTTGACAAAATCAACCATGTTCTTTGAGGTTACCGTCCTCAAAGGAATTGCCTCAACCCATTTAGTGTTGTAATCTGTTGCTACCAATATAAACTTATGTCCTTTGCTTGAGGGCGGAAAAATCTGGCCAATTAAATCAATTCCCCAACCTCGAAACGGCTATGGCTTGATTATTGGATTCATGGCCGATGCAGGCGATTTCTGGATATTATCAAAACATTAACAATCCTGGCACCCTTTGTAATATTCAAAATAGTCCTCCAATATTATTGGCCAGAAATATCTAGTTCTGTGAATAATTCACTTCATCTTATAAGCCGATTGATGAGCTCCACATATCCCTTCATGCACCTCGCCCATCAACACCTTAGCTTCTTCTTGATTTAGGCATTTAAGTAATACTACATCGACTGTTTTGTAATACAGCTGATCATTCAGTAAAACATACTTAGTCGATTTATACCTTAGCTTTATGATAACTTTCTGTGATGGATTTCTAAGGTAGTCGGCTATTTTGACTCTCCAATCATCATTCGAGGCTTCACTACTCAAGACTTCTCGAAACACTCGATATCCTAACGCACTTTGAGCTAGACGATTAGCCTCTTAGTTTTGCACTCTCGGAATATGTTGGAAAGAGACAAGAAGAAATTCTTTGAGCAACTTTTGGCATTCATCATAGTATCCTTTCAAAGTATCTTCTTTGCACTCATATAGGCCGATCAACTGATTAATAATTAACTGTGAATCTCTAAATACTTCAATTGCTTCGACCTTTACTTCATGAAGAAGTTGAAGTCCCTTAAGAATAGCTTCATACTCCGCTTGGTTGTTGGTAATCATTGGTTCAATTGGAAGAGCAAACTCAAAACTTGCCCCCTGAGGCGAAATAATAACAATACCAATGCCACCACCTTGCTTGCATGATGATCCATCAAAGAATAATGTCCAAGGCATCGGCTCTACATAACCAATGTTTGGCTTATGATGCTAGGTGACAAAATCGGCCATTATTTGTCCTTTGGCTGCTTTAGCCGATTCGTACTTCAAGTCAAATTCTGACAACGCAAGGATCCACTTTCCCACTCTCCCATTCAGTATTGGCATTGACAACATGTGCTTGATCACATCAGCCTTGGAAACAACCGTACATTCGACTGATAATAAGTAGTGTCGCAACTTAGCGCAAGAGAAATATAAGCACAAGCATAACTTTTCGGTGGGAGAATATCTTGTTTCTGGATCCAAGAGCCTTCTACTCAGATAAAAATCAACTCACTCTTTTCCTTCAAATTCTTGCATCAAGGCTGATCCAATTGTCTTGTTATCAGCCGATATGTACAACTTAAAAGGCTTACCTTGCTGAGGAGGGACCAGCACAGGTGGATACTTCATGTATTCTTTTATTTCTTCAAACGCTTTTTGTTATATGTCACCCCACTTGAATTCTTGATCATTTTTCAACTTCAACAAGGGAGGAAACGACATGATCCTTTCCGATAAATTTGAAATGAATATTCTGATGAAATTAATCTTACCAAGCATAGATTGCAACTATGTCTTAATAGTCGGGGGAACCGCCTCATCAATTGCTTTTACGCTTTTCTGACCAACTTCGATTCCTCTCTCGTGGACCATAAATCCCAAGAATTGTCCAGCTGACACTCCCAAAGCACACTTATTAGGATTCATCTTTAGACCATGTTTTCTTGTGCATTCCAGAGTCTCTCGCAAATCAGCTAGGTGCTCTTTGTACCCTTTGGATTTTATCATCACATCATCGATGTAGATTTCAACAATCCTACCGATCAACTTATGAAAAATATAATTCATCGCCCTTTGATAAGTTGCACCAGCATTCTTCAGACCAAAGGTCATCACAACCCACTCGAACAAACCGATTGCGTTGGGGCACCTGAAAGTTGTCTTTGCTATGTCTTCCTCAGCCATGAAAATTTGGTTGTATCCTGCATTGCCATCCATGAAGCTAATAACCTTTTGCCCGGCTGCTGCATCTACTAACATATCAGCTATCGGCATTGGATAACCATCCATGGATGTAGCTTTGTTTCGATCCCTAAATCGATGCAAACTCTTATTTTTTCATTCTTCTTATATACAGGGACAACATATGATATCCACTCTGCATATCGGCACGATCAGATAAACTTTGCCTCCAGTAACCTTTCAGTCTCCTTTTTTATATCTTCAAGCACGTTCGGATTGAATCTCCTTGGAGCCTGTTTAAATGGCCGATATCTAGGTTTGATTGGTAACCGATGTTTGACAATTGACCGGTCTAGACCAGGCATCTCATAGTACTCCCAAGCAAAACAATCTTTAAATTCTTTTAACAAATCAACTAACTCCCATTTATACTCAGGGACCAACTTGGCACTTACATACGTCGGCCTAGGTCTATCTCTAGAACCAATATCTACTTCTAATTCATCGTCCGATATGAAACCACGTCCTAGTTTGCCATCTATACCATCTATTGGATTATCCATTAAGACAAATTTTCAAAGCTGACTGCTTGAATCGGCTGTTGGCTTTCATCGTTGATTCTAATGAAGCCTCATTCCCCTAACTTGCCACAAAAGCATTCGAAATCTCCTAGCTCCCAAAAGACTGGATCAGATGTTGCGATGCTCATAGATTCATCAGCGCGAACTAGCTCGACATCATCTCCATGTCATTGAATCAAACACTGATGCATGGTCGATGGTACACAACAGTTCACATGAATCCAATCACAACCAAGGAGCAAACTGTACGACCCTTTTTCATTGATGACGAAGAACGTGGTGAGCAGAGTCTTACTCCCGATTGTTAGTTCGATGTTTATTGCCCCCCGGGTCTTAGATGCATTACCTCCAAAGTCTTTAAGCATCATGTTAGTCTCAATCAGATCTCCTGGTCCCTTGCCAAGTTTACGGAAAGTGGTGTAAGGCATGAGATTGACAGAAGCACCTCCGTCAACCAACATCTTATTCATTGGCTTCCCATCAACCAAACCTTGTATCAAATATTGCCAATGCTTGACTGGTTTATCAAATATTGCTTGCTATATAACCGTTAACTTGGCAACCATCTCCTCATACTCCGATTCATCGAGATCCGAATAAACTTCTTGATCTGCCGGAGCTCTGAATTCTGATGGCAACAGAAAAGCCATTTGAATATTAGTCGATGGTTGCTTTCTATCGGCTGTTTGTTTAGCACGCCATGCTTGAGGTTTACCGGGTGCCTGAGCCTGTTCCAACTCTTTATTCCTTAGGTGTTGCACTCTTCTCTTCTGGCTTCTTGTCAAACCTTCTGGACACCATTGACCTTCCTACCAAACATATTTTCTCTTGTTGCCTTCTTCTTCATAATCAGCCCAATCTTGATCGACAACTCTTTTTCCCAGCCGATTATGAATACTTCTATTTTTTAAGCGCCGATCCATGTTATTATGGTGATATGCATCTTGAGCATGGATAGACCGGCGGTTGGCTTAAGATTGCCTAAACTCCCAATACTGATCGCTGCACTCTGGATAGTCACTCCTGGTAGGCAACTTCAAATCTTCATTCCAGCAATGTCGGAAGAAAGGACAATTCCAATGCAATTTAGTTTGTTTCCTTTCATACCTTTCTTTTTCTAGTTGACGCTGGTATTCTTGATCCTCTAACCAATGCTGATAATCCTTTTCCTTCTGCCGCTACCGCTTATTCAACAGAATTCGAGATGTAACCCACGGCTTTGTCGCCCCATGTTTTGACGTTCCCCCCTACTCATATCGGCTCTTTTGCTTGTCATGACGTCTTCTAATTTCTCTGTATTCGTCGGCCGATATTTGCATCTTGGGATCGACTGTTCCATCTTCTCTTGATTTGATTGATGTTAGAACCTTAGTCTTTCCTTTGATCAGCCTAGCATCAACCATGTTTTGACCTCCTAGGAAAGGATTATCATCAACTCTCATTTTTCGAGGTGTATCAAATTTGAGCCTTCCTTGCTGAATAGCCCTCTGTATATGCTGCCGAAAAATTCTACATTCATTTGTGGAATGAGAAGTAGCGTTATAGAACTTGTAGAACTTCTTATTCTTCATCTGATCAGGGGGCAACATAACATGATTATCGGGCAACTTGATCTACCCCTTCTCAAGCAAGAAATCGAAGAGCCTGTCTGATTTTGTGACATCAAAGTCATTGCTCTCCTCGACTCTTCTTCCCCAAGGATTTGGCACCATTACTGTCTTCTTGCCCCAATTCCATTCAGCCACAACAACCTCTTCTTCTTCATCTTCATAGTCGTCATCGACTGAGTATGGATTATAAGCTTTGGCCACTAGTACTTTTCTAAAATCGGGTATCTCTGCGCATACTCTGGAATTGGCTATTAAGTGCTGCCACTCGTTGAGCCAATTGACCCAAGTTATAAATTCTTGTCCCAGTAGTTTTTCTTTCCACATTGACAGCATTCCCTAGATGGCTAAAGCAGCTAGCTGATCATCAGCCAAGTTTAATGAGAAGCATCAGTTCCTAGTTTCGAGGAACCTTTGAAGAAACTCAGTGCCCGATTCATTAGTCTTCTGCCTTATAGTTGTCAGATCGGTAATCTTCTTTTCTCCAGTCCCAGTATAGAAATATGTATGAAATTTCTTTTCCAGATCAGCCCAATTGACAATGGAGTTGACCGGCAGTGATGAAAACCAAGTGAAGGCTAGCCCTGACAGGGACAAGGAGAAGAAACGAACTCAATGGGCCTCCTCAACTGATGCCTCGCCCAATTGTGTAAGATACCGACTGACATATTCTGTCGTGCTTGTACAGTCTTGGCTAGTGAACTTAGCAAACTCTAGAAGCCTGTAATTTGCAGGAAGAGCGATCAAATCATACCATTCTGGATATGGGCATTTGTACAAAAAGGTCAGCCCTTTTGGCTTTAGACCGAACTAATTCTTTGTCATCTCGGTCACCTTTAGCAACAACTCGTCAGCATGTGAATTTGGATTTCTCTGCACCTGCTGACCCATCTATGGGTTGAAATCCCATGTACCTTGATACCCTGGATTCGAAATCATGTGAAGGGTGTTATAATCTGTGGCATAATGATACCCCTGTGGAATCTCTATTTGCTCGGTCCTTTGCTGGTTTGCTGCTTGAAGTCTCTGATTGTAGACATGAGGATCTATATCTCTATGATTCCTTTGAATTGATGGTGCTATTTTTTGAGTCGACGACGGTATGTGGCCTGATGTGCCAAAATTAATCACCTGGTTCTGACCTTGCCCCACCGGCTGCTGCACATGCTGTATTGACCGTCCAGGATTATACTATATCTGATTCATTGTAGTTCCTTAAGCTTGTTCAGATGAACCCTGAACTGCCTGGACATCATCATTACCAGCTGGTGCTGCTTCTTGATGACTGGTACCGACTTGATTAGTCCCTTAGGGTGACGGATGTGGAATGTTGTAATAAGTCAGCCCAACTTGACCAACTGGAAACCCATGAATCGCCTCTTTCATGGTGTTGTGGAATGTATCCAAGAAAGCTTCATTATGGCTTGATATGGCATCACGAACAAATTTGTTGACAATTTCCGTTAAGAAGCACCTGTCTTCAGCTTCAACTGTATCTATCTATCCGTGTAACAGAACTCTTGGTAGTAGAAATTTCTGAACAATTATATTGTCACGTGTTTTGGTGTAGGACAACAAACATTTGTTCTGAAACTCTTCTATAGCTTTGCCGATGACATCTTTATCTCCATCAGGTAGATCTTCATAATTTACCATAAGGATGTCGTTGTTGTTGTGAGCCGCCATGACGATTGTGGGGTCCCACCGAGCGTGCCAGAAACATGTGTTGGCATGAAATTTCGTCCCGTGCCGAGGGCACATGAGCAAGCCAGAAGGGTCCGCTTGATGGAGCTGGAGATCCGCCTAGCTTCAGTGCAGGGATGGTCGATCCTGCGCACTCCTGCCGAGATGTGCCAGTCAATTTGACCCTACAATTGACAAGGAGAGAAAGCTAATCAGTAATTTAAGGCGGAACATGCCGGTGTTACCAGACAGTCCCAAATGTGCGGCTTTGAGACCGATATGGAAGGAAATCGACTAAATAGTCGATTCCAGCATACTCATAAAGATAAATCAATTAAAGCTCATGGAAGGTAAATCGGTTATCGCTCAGGATAAATCTTGTTATTTAGACAAACAATAGTCAATGACAAGAGGATGTCAAGAATGATTAGTTTATGCTAAGCCAATGACTGTCAGTAACCGAATCCCTTTTGTATAAATGAAACAGCCCATCATCATTTAACCATTTAGTAAAGATAAATCTAATGAACATATTAGATCTCATCTATCGCTATGACCAGTGGGGCATGAGGCAGAATCATGCAGGTCGTAGAAACAACAATAGATTCGACGACCCTTACTTATTACCAATATTGGTGGGGCATGAGGCAGAATCATGCAGGCCATAACACAATAATAAGATCATGGGGCTAACACATCTTTCAACCTATCTTTACTTCAACGGTCTCGTGACGTGAACTGTTCATGAAAGCACTCGATATTAGCTAAAATAGCCAATTCAGGCATAGCGCACAGTTAAGGTCATGCCCTATCTAGAACAGATCTACTAAATAACGATCCCCACTCCACGGTGCTAACTGTGGGGTGTGAGGCAGAATCACATAGGCCGTGATAATGGGCCATGGAACGGTTTTCACTAGCCAATAGATCTACTCAAGATCAGACATGCCATAACCGCACACTATGCACGATCTAGATTGACATAAAACTGCCGATAAAACATAAATCATCGTTTAAAGTACATATTAGATCAAATTTAGATTAACAAACGATGGGTTAAAAAAGATATAAGGCCGATCTAGATCAATCCCAATCGGGAGAAGTGATATTGCTGTGATTAAATAAATAATGGAAGCAATAAGCAATATCGGTTACTTAATGAATCTATCCGAAGGAACGCCACCCTTAGATAGAGTCGATAACTTGACCTTAATCTAGTTCGAGCAGTGGAGGTCGACTGGATCGATGCAGCCGTACTTGAACTAGACAAGAGTCGATAACTAGCTTATATCAGAGTCGCAGTGGAGGTCGACCGGATCGATGCAGTCGTACGAATAGAAGTATAAGCCATGATGGTACTTATAGACAAGTAGTGGAGGTCGACCGGATCGATGCAACCATACTTGCTGAAGAACTCACCGAGATCTACTTTACTACTCCTATGGGGTGGCCGGAGCCGAAAAAATAAGTAACTTGTATTTGATTGATTGTGTTTTTTATAATAGCCGGGGTTTGATATTTATGCCCGTAGCCTAAACATGAATCCTACTCGAGCACGACTCATTACAATCTTCGGCATAGAAGAAAACATTCTGAAATTAAGATAACTTGGACTCTAATCTTTCCCTTTTTGTAGAGTCCAACATGCCTTGTCCCGACACCGATCGTAGCCTTTGTCGTTATCTGCCGGCGCTATCTGAAGAAAGCCGATTCTAGTGTTGCATTCGAATCTGCTGATACTGACCTGCATGCAATTGATCCCTTAATGACATGATCTTGGGAGCTTTTGATTCCCTAAGAGTCTACTTCCAAATTTTGGTGTAAACAATATTTACTAAGTTGGTAGCTTATTTAATGCTCATAACGAAACTCCCACTAAGACTGGCCTAACTAATTCCTACATATTTACGGAATTTATCCTATAAATGATACTATGTACCTTGCTTCGCCCACAAAAAATGGCATTTTAATTTGTTCCTAAGTCATGTTATCTTAAGTTTTAACCAAGTTTATAGAAAAGAATATCAACATCTAGAACATCAAACAAGTATACTGTATTTCTTGTTATGATGAATCTAGTAAGATCTCTCCTAGCAATTTTGTACATGTGGCAAACGGTTTCTACTATGTACTAAAGAAGAATTAGACAACTTATTCTGGAGTTTCAAAAAAATTGTGGTTTCTTGGTGAAGTCAACATACAACTTTTGTGTCAATAATTGGGTTAAGGTTTCACAGAAAGTTTGGCATACGAAGTTGCGACCAAATTTTAAAATTTTCTTATAGTGCCTAAAAAAGGCGATCATTCTAACTAAAGGAAACCTAGCAAAGAGGAATTGGAATGGAAATCAGTTCTATTGTTGTAGCAAACCTGAAATAATAAAATATCTCTTCTTTGAATATCATTAATCATTATGCCAAGTTTTTATGGCGTGTATCCATGTTTTTCTGAGTGTCCCCCCACCTACCAATGTTGAACATTTTTTGGCACGCGTGGTCAAAATTTGGAGAACATAAAAATATTCTATGGTTGATGAAAGCATCTAAGCCCCTAATTGGGTTTCGGTGATTAATGTCAATGTTAGATTACTGTGACTAACGTGTGTTTTGCAGAGGAAATTAAGTTAGGTCACGGTAATGGAGATCGATTGGGCAATCATAGTTGTCATGCCCCTACGATGGAAATTGTTTCGGTTTTCAAAGGATGGACGACAAGGTTAAGGATCACTAGTTCTAAGTGTCGATTGGAGTTGGAGAGACACTTAGAGTAGTTTAGGACTTTGTTTTTCCTTTGGCCATACTATTAAGGGGGGTATGGACGGGTAGCTTGACCTAGATGAGTCTAGTGAGTTAGGTGTGGTGCACACTTGTAAAAACTAGCACTAGGTAGCTCCTAAATATGCCTAAGATCCTTTGGAGCAAACTTCATTCACAAATGATCGAGAGTTGGAAGTGAATGGAGGGTCAAAGACTGACCGGACGCTGGCTCCGGTGCGACCGGACGCTGGCCGTAGGGTTCGGTCAGTTCATTTGACTGAGGTGAACTAGTCCGGTTTGACCGGACGCTGGAGAGGTCAAGTGACCGAACGCTGAGGGCCAGCGTCCGGTCGACTCCAGTAAGGTTCTAGAGAAGAGAATCTACGACCGGACGCGTCCGGTCAGTGCTGATTTGACCCTGGGGGTTCTGCGTCCGGTCGAGTACAGTAAGCTTCCAGTGAGGGAAAAATGGGACCGGACACGTCCGGTCAGTGGTGACCGGACCCTGCCAGCATCCGGTCAACACGTAAACACTGGTGTATGGGTTGAACTGATCGGAGCGTCCGGTCACCCCGCAGAGGCACATAACGGTTCGTTTTTTAGCCCATGTTATAAATAGAAGCTCCACTCGTGTGTGTAGTTACTTTTGCTCATTTCAACAGCTAAAACACACCTTAGAGAGGGCCAAGAAGAGCAAGGTCCTAGTTAGGTGATTGAGATTTGAGAATCCAAAGATAGCCCTCATTAGTGAAGATCAAGAGTAGCCAAGTGTGCATCCACCCTTCTCCCTAGGCTTGTTGTGGTCAAGTGAGAGTTCGTGCTTGTTACTCTTGGTGATCGCCATCACCTAGACGGCTTGGTGGTGATTGGGAGCTTCGTGATCATCCAGAGAGCTTGTGGATGACCCAACTCAAGTTGTGAGCGGTTGTGGGTGATTCACCGCGACGGAGTGTCAAAGAATCAACCCGTAGAGAGCACTTGGTCCTTGCGTGGATCAATGGGGAGCTACACCCTTGCGCGGGTGCTCCAACGAGGACTAGTGGTGAGTGGCGACTCTCCGATACCTCGGCAAAACATTGCCGCGTTTCCTCTCCTCTGTTTACTTTGAGCATTTCAATTCTTGTCATTTACATTCCTAAAATTTCCATGCTAGAGTAGGATTGGAACTAGGTTGCTAAACTTTTGTGCCTTAGATCAATAGAAACACTTCTCTAGGCACAAGGGGTTAATTGGGCTAACCATAGGACTTGTTTATTGCGAAGAAATTTAGAATTAGCCCAATTCACCCTCCCCTCTTGGGCATCTTGATCCTTTCAATTGGTATCAGAGCCTTGTGCTCACGTTTTTAAGCTTAATCGCTTAGAGCAAGATGTCTCATGGGGATGGACCTCCTCCTATCTTCGAGGGGGATGATTTTCCATATTGGAAAATTCGCATGGAGGCTTACCTAGAAGTTCTAGACGTTGGAATACTTAGAGCTGCCTCACATGGGTTCCCAAGACCTAGGAATCCCGCACAACTTTAAGGCGATGAAGTGAACTATGAAAAATGGAATGCAAAGGCTCACAACGCCATCTTTAGAGGCCTTTGCAAAGATGTGTTCAACCGTGTAAGGAACCACAAAGACACCCATGCACTATGGTCGGACATTTGTGCACTCCATGAGGGAACAAAGAGTGAGCGTGGGGAACGCTATCATCTTGTCATGAAAAAGCTCAACTCTTTTGAAATGCTTCCGAAAGAATGTGCTAATGAAATGTATTCACGTTTGAATGTTCTTGTAGAGGAAGTCAATGGGCTTGGACTTACTCAAATGTCACCATCCGATATTGTGAGAAAGATCTTGAGTGTCATTTCCATTGACAAATATGGGCATATTGTGACCGTGCTACATCAAGGTGATCTTTCCACCGCTACACCGACACAAATCTTGGGAAAGATCAATGCTCATAAAATGTACATGCACATCACACCTCAAGATGGCTCATCCTCTACTAAGAAGAAAGAAAAAGATTTATCATTCAAAGCTAGTCAAGATAAGGGCAAGGCAAGACTTGAGTATGAGAGCTCTAGTGATGAAGAAGATGAAGATGAAGATCTTGCTCTCATGGTGAAGAAAGCCGCCAAGATGCTAAAGAAGCTAAACAAGAGTGGCATCAAGTTCGATGGCAAGAAGAAGAAGTTCTTCACAAGCTCTAGGAGAAAGCCAATCTCCGAAATGGATTGCTTCAATTTGTGGTGAACTTGGTCATCTAGCATACCAATGCACCAAGCCCAAGAAAGACAAGTTCAAGAACAAGTTCAAGGGCAAGAAAGATGACTCAAGCAATGAAGAAGAAGATGAAAAGAAGAAGAACAAGCCATACAAGAAGAGAGATGGCAAGAAGAGAGACTTCCACAAGAAGAAGAAAAGTGGAAAGGCCTACATTGTCGGTGATTGGCTCACGGATATTGATTCATCTAGTGGATCATCCGATGATGATAGTGATGATGAGAAGGTGGCCGCTATAGCTATTGATCTCTCATCTTCACCGCCACCACCGCCATCATCCTCTACACACCTATGCCTTATGGCCAAGGGTGAACGCAAGGTAACTAATAATGATGATAGTAGTGATGATGAGCAAGCTAGTGATGATGATAGCGATAGCGATGATGATGATTCACCTTCATATGATGATCTTGTTAAAATTCTAAGAAAATACACTAAGATCATTAGAAAGAGTAGAGCTAAAATTGAAAAACTAGATGCTAAGAATAATTCACTTTTAGCAAAATGTGATACAATAGAAAAGGCTAATGTTGAGCTTAGAGAAGCAAATAATGCTATGTCATCCAAACTCAAGGAGCTCAAATCTTCTAAGAAAGAGCTTAAAGATAAATATGATAAACTTGAGTGGGTGCACAATGAACTCATCACTAGCCACAACAAGCTAAAAGATGAATATACTACTCTTAAGATTAATCATGATAATCTTGCTATTGCTCAAGAATTTCTATCCAATGAGCCGCATGATGCTACTAACCATGTTGTTAAGATTGATATAGCTACATCATGTGATGACTTGATCATTGAGAGCATTGAGCAAGGTTCTAGTTTCAAGGGCAAGCAAGTGGTTGAGTGCAATGACTATGATGAGTATGTCAAGCTCAAGAATGACAATGCAAAGCTCAAGAGAGATCTTGAAGAAATCAAAAGCCACAACACCATTGTGCTAGAAACCTTTGATCATGATGGTGACTTGATCCTTGAGAATGAGAAGCTCAAAGAGGAAAACAAGAAGCTCAAGAAAGAAAAGAACAATGATACTCTTAAGGAAGAGAACAAGAAGCTTAAGTTGGAGAAAGAGCATCTCAAGGTTGGATTGAGCAAGTTCATAAGAAGCAAATATCTTCAAAGTGAGCTACTTATGAACACCGTCATGAAGATGGATAGAAGTGACATTGGATATGTGGCACATGTAGAGAAGAAGAAGGCTCAAGTTCAACAATAACAATCAAAGCCAAAGCCAAAGAGATGCTTTGAGTGTGGACAAGAAGGCCACTTTGCTCATGAGTGCCAAACTACACCACCACAACCCTTGCCCAAGCATGCTAGACCCTTTGCCTTCAATGCTCATTACATGCTTACAAAGGATTCTAGTGGAAAGATGAAAGTCATGTTCTTAGGACCTCCTAACAAGAATAGGTCTAAGAAGATTTGGGTTGCTAAGTCACTTGTTGAGAAGGTGAAGGGCCCTCAACAAGTTTGGGTTCCTAAAGCTTGAATCTCTTGTGTGTAGGTGAACTATAAGACCGGTGGAAGTCATTGGGTTATTGATATTGGTTGCACACAACATATGACCGGTGATCCTCGTATGTTCACCTCGCTTGATGAAGAAGTAGATGGACAAGAGAGAATTACATTTGGAGATAACTCAAAGGGCAAGGTTAAAGGATTGGGCAAAGTGGCAATATCAAATGATCATTCCATCTTCAATGTGCTATATGTTGCTTCATTGAGCTTCAACTTGCTATCCGTTGGACAATTGTGTGATCTTGGTTTCCAATGCTTGTTCACCGAGAAGGAGGTTGTTGTATCCAAGAAGGATGATGATCAAGTGATATTTCAAGGATTTAGATACAACAATTTATATCTAGTGGACTTCACCTCTAAAGATGCAAACTTGAAGACATGCCTATTCACCAAAACAACACTTGGGTGGCTATGGCATAGAAGACTTGCTCATGTTGGTATGAGTTCACTCAAGAAGCTAATGAAAAATGATTTGGTGAGAGGATTGAAGGATGTGAAGTTTGAGAAGGACAAGCTTTGTAGTGCATGTCAAGCCGGCAAGCAAGTTGCAAATACTCATCCAACAAAAGCTTTCATGTCAACCACAAGAGTACTAGAACTCCTACATATGGATTTGTTTGGACCAACAACATACAAGAGCTTAGGAGGAAATCTTTATTGTCTTGTTATAGTTGATGATTATTCAAGGTATACATGGGTGTTCTTCCTTCATGACAAATCCGAAGTTGCATCTTGCTTCAAAAAGTTTGCCAAGAGAGCACAAAATGAATTTAAAGTGAAGCTCAAGAAGATAAGAAGTGACAATGGAAAAGAGTTTGACAACACAAACATAGAGGCATATTGTGATGAAGTTGGAATCAAACATGAAGTCTCCGCAACCTATACTCCTCAACAAAATGGTGTAGTTGAGAGAAAGAACCGAACATTGATCACTCTTGCAAGAACAATGCTAGATGAGTACAACACCCCCAAAGCTCTATGGGCGGAAGCAATCAACACCGCATGCTATGTATCTAACCGCCTATTCCTTCAAAAGTTCCTTGGCAAGACATCTTATGAGTTGCTCAATGGGAAGAAGCTGGACGTCTCCTTCTTTAGGGTGTTTGGTTGCAAATGCTACATCTATAAGAAGCGACAACACCTAGGGAAGTTTCAAAGACGTTGTGATATTGGTTTTTTTGTTGGTTACTCATCAAAGTCCAGAGCATATAGAGTATTTAATCATGCCACCGGCTTGGTTGAAGAAACATATGATGTGGAATTTGATGAATCTAACGGCTCCCAAGGAGCACATGAGAATCTTGATGATGTAGGTGATGAACCATTGAGGGAGGCTATGAAGAACATTCCGGTTGGAGACATCAAGCCAAAAGATGATGAAGATGATGTACAAGTGATTGATCCACCCTCTTCATCAAGTGTGCCACAAGATGGTGAAAAAGATGGGAGAGTAGAAAATGAAGATACTCATGTATCCCATGAGCAAATGGTGGTACAAGCACAAGATGTTGATGCTCCACAACCTCCTCCTCAAGTGGTCAATAGAAGAAACACACCTCTACTACAAGATCATCCACAAGATATCATCATAGGGAGTCCATCGAAGGGAGTGATGACACGTTCACAAAAACTTGCTTCATTTATTGCTCATCACTCTTTTGTCTTTTGCTTTGAACCTACTAAGGTAGAAGAAGCTATTCAAGATCCGGATTGGATCAATGCCATGCATGATGAGTTGAATAACTTCATCTGAAATCAAGTGTGGACTCTTGAAGAGCGATCTAAAGGTGCAAAAGTCATTGGAACAAAGTGGGTGTTCTGAAACAAGCAAGATGATCAAGGTGTTGTTGTGAGGAACAAGGCAAGACTAGTTGCAAAGGGGTTCTCTCAAGTTGAAGGTTTGGATTTTGGAGGGACCTTTGCACCGGTTGCAAGGCTAGAAGCCATTCGTATCCTCCTTGCATATGCATCACATCATGAAATGAAACTTTATCAAATAGATGTGAAAAGTGCATTTTTAAATGGCTTTATTAATGAACTAGTCTATGTTGATCAACCTCCCGGGTTTGAAGACCCTAGATATCCTAATCATGTTTATAGGTTGTCCAAGGCATTATATGGGCTTAAGCAAGCCCCAAGAGCGTGGTATGAGCGCCTTCGGGATTTCCTCATAGAGAAGGGCTTCACCATTGGGAAGGTCGACACCACACTATTCACCAAGAAGCTTGATGGGCATATCTTCATTTGTCAAGTATATGTTGATGATATCATCATTGGATCATCAAATGAAGATTCTTGCAAAGAATTTGGTGAATTGATATCGAAGGAGTTCGAGATGTCCATGATTGGTGAGCTTACATTCTTTCTTGATTTTCAAGTCAAGCAATTGAGAGAAGGGATCTTCATCTCTCAAGAGAAATATACAAAAGATGTTCTCAAGAGATTCAAGATGGATGAATGTAAGCCAATCAAGACACCAATGCCTACTAATGGA
Organism: Miscanthus lutarioriparius; assembly: GCA_904845875.1. Classification (NCBI taxonomy): domain Eukaryota; kingdom Viridiplantae; phylum Streptophyta; class Magnoliopsida; order Poales; family Poaceae; genus Miscanthus; species Miscanthus lutarioriparius. The sequence continues at coordinate 100,280,123 of CAJGYO010000004.1, read as the reverse complement.
CATCTCGACCTAGATGAGGGAGGTAACAAAGTTGATCAAACTCTCTACCGTTCTATGATTGGTAGCTTGTTGTATTTAACCGCATCTAGGCCCGACATCATGTTTAGTGTGTGTATGTGTGCAAGATTTCAAGCTAATCCTAAGGAAACTCATTTAATTGCCGTAAAAAGAATCCTTAGGTATCTTAAGCACACACCAAGCATTGGCCTTTGGTATCCCAAAGGAGCTAGATTTGAACTAATTGGCTATTCCGATTCGGATTATGCCAGATGCAAAGTTGATAGAAAAAACACATCCGGAGGGTGCCATTTGCTTGGTAGATCACTTGTGTCTTGATCCTCCAAGAAACAAAATAGTGTGGCTTTGTCCACCGCCGAAGCGGAATACATTGCCGCGGGTGCTTGTTGTGCACAAATATTATATATAAAACAAACTTTGCTAGACTATTGTGTAGTTCTAGATAAAGTACCTCTTTTGTGCGATAATAAAAGTGCGGTAAAACTTGCAAACAATCCGGTTCAACACTCTCGCACCAAGCACATAGTTATCCGCCATCACTTTCTAAGAGATCATGTTGCTAAAAATGATATATCACTAGAAGGTGTAAGAACCGAGGATCAATTGGTGGATATCTTTACTAAACCGCTAGATGAGGCTACATTTTGTAGATTGCGGAATGAGCTTAATGTACTTGATTTTAGTAACTTCACTAAAAGATGAGCTTGTGTTGTCCCTTGCATTCATTGTAATATACAACATGTTTAATTTTTGGTAATGCATATAGGGCTTGTCTAACATGGTTAAGATAACCGCCAAAAAGCATGTGAAGAAGCTTAACCTTGGATCAAACTTGACAAGCAACTAGATTTACATTCAAGTATTGCATATGCATGAATGTTGTTTTGTCGTTTATCTTCGATTGCCCTCTTCTTGCCTATTTTCTTAGAAAGAATTATAGCCTAAGGCAAAATATTTTGAAAAACTTGAGGGTTTGAGAGAGGTCACTCACATCAGTCCTAATTTGTGTTTATTTGCATCTTTTTGGAGTTGGGACTTGATTGGGAACAGGCAGCGCGAAGGATCATTGAAGATTTGCTGCAAAAGAGTTACCGGAGGCTGCACCGGACCCTGATGTCCAGCGTCTGGTCAGTTCATAGGAGGTGAACTACTGCTGAAGGAGTGACCGGACTCTGCCTTTCAGCGTCCGGTCAGAAGACAACTCAGCGTCCGGTCGTTTGAAGAAGAAACATGCTGAGTTGACCGGACTATGCCTGCATCCGGTCATGGACCACCGGACGTGTCCGGTCGCGATTCCAGAGGAATTGGACCTCTCTGGAATCGATCGGACGCTGGGTGGTAGCGTTCGGTCGCTACCACCGGAGCGTCCGATCAGTAGATCTCGTGCGGCATCAGGACTCTTCTTCCGTTTCCTATACTATCGTGTTGGGGGACCCATATAACCGCGCGTGCCGTACCTTGCCCCGCATCCGCCGTGACCTAGCCCTAGCCAGCGCCGCCGCAGCTCCTCCATGCCAGCCGCCACTGTGCCCTAGCCAGCGCCGCCGCAGCTCCTCCACGCCAGCCGCCGCCGTGGCCTAGCCGACGCCACCACAACTCCTCGCGCCAGTCTTCACCGTGCTGCCGCGCCCCTTCATCCGTGCTTGGCCCCACTGAGCAGAGCCACCGCCAAGCACCACCGCTGGTTGCCCGCGCCATTCTAGTGCGCCACCGAGTGGCCGCACCAAGCTCCACAGCCCGACCACTCCAGCGCCGCCTAGTCCCTGCTCCAGCACGCCGCCAAGATTCACTGCAAAGTACTCTCTCATTGCTCCGCGCCGGTAAGGCCATGTCCTAGCACCAACTTTGCTTTGCTCATGACCAAGATTGGTTTTCAAAGCTTTGACTTCAATTGATTTCCAGTACCATCTATTCACTGCATAGTGCAACCATAACCCTAGCCGACTTCTGTGGTTCCCCTGCATGACGTCTCTTCTTTTCATTGGATCGTCGGTTCGTCAGGTAGCAAGCCAGTCGTCTCTATTTCGTATCTACATTGCTTGCTCTCATAGGGTTTCGCATCCATTAGACATATTGTATTTATTTGTATATCTATCTATTCCACCGTGCAACGAGTCGGTGCCGTTGAGATCATGTGGCAGTTGTCAGTCAACTCGGAGCCAAGTTCACGAGTAAGGATCGAGGCCAAGCCTCCGAAGTGTCAGGGCAGTTACTCTTGACAGCGGCAGTTGTTCTTGTCAGCGGCAGTTTTTCTTGATAGATCAGATGGCTCACACCAAGAATGTTGGAGGTGGACCAGGAGATGATCATCGGAGGCCCCCGCCTCGCCTGCCTGCAGATCCTAAAGGCAAGGCGACAAAGAAGATTGCATCCAAGAAGAGGAAGTACTCAGATGCAGAGACAGCTCGTGCAGCAGCAGTTGTAGAGGCCACAGAGCGTGCCGAGAGAGGAGATGCTCGTAGTGGGGTTGTGAATGCAGATCAGCAGCTTACACCAGCACAGAGGGCAGCAGTTGAGGAGGCTGAGCGTTTTCATGGTAGTCCACCTAGGACTATCACGATGGCAGGACGACGTCTTCCTGTTGTGGATCCTAAGCCTCAGGGGGAGTCACAACAGGAGTCACAGCAGCAACCCCCACCAGCTGAGTCTCAGCCCGCTCAGGAGACTCAGGACGGCCAGCAGGCCGAGGAGGCCGAGGAGACCGAGCAGGCACCCCAGCCATAGTTACGCCGCTCTAGTTGTACCCATGTTCTAGTCTTACCGAGGCCGCCAACACAGCGGAGGGGATCACATCCACCGCCTAGACCTCAGGGTCCTCCTCCAATGGTACATCTTGACTTGAGGGCCGCCATGGCCAAGCAGGTTCAGCAGCTTCGCTTCGTGGAGTTTGATGTGTGGTTTCCTCCAAGGAGGGATGAGAGAGCAGCAGAGGGTTTCTACACGCAACTGCAGGAGGATTTCTACAATACTTATCTCAATAGTGGGGCAGTGTTCAGATCTCAGCGGGTTTGCAGTATAGAGTCTATTGTGGCAGCAGCCAGAGAGCATATCCACCCCTACTTATCGTATTTACTAGGGCTGACAGATCTGATTGGCCAGACAGGATTGTATGTACCATCTTGGGTTCGGCAGTTCTATGCTTCGCTCTACATTGACCCGCATCATAACTTTATACACTTTGCATATAGAGGCAGAGACTATAGGATGATGAGTTTTAGGGCCAGGGAGATACTGAGGCTACAGGAGCAGCTTGTCAAGTTACATGAGGTTTGTTATGAACAACAAGAGCCTCCTAGGCATCCTCATGGTGGTAAGGTGCCACCTACAGAACTTGTGCGCCATTGCTTCAAGGAGCCCTTTGGTGAGGGGTCGAGGAACCCTAGTGACCTTACTCCTACAGCTAGAATGCTAGAGGCTATCATTAGGAGGACACTACTTCCCAAGTTGGGATACAGAGAGGGCTTGACTCACCTTCAGCTTTGGCTCCTCAATGCCTTGATGCAGCAGACAGTGTTCGATATTTGGGATCTTCTTCTGTCTGAGATGGAGGACACGATAGCTGAGGGCTTCAAGGGTCGCAGGCAGCTCCCATATGCACATTGGATCACATTCCTTATGCTCAAGGCTGTGCAAGTTAGGACACCAGAGATGGTTGCAGAGTACAGAGGTGCCACCACGGAGTTCCCAGCATATAACATGGCACAGAGGATCAGACACAGCACTCCTCAGGCACCCAGTCAGCCTCGCCGTCGCCCAGATGTACCAGAGTCCGTAGCTCAGCAGGACGAGATTATCAGAGGCATAGCAGCTACTGAGGAGGAGCAGCTTGAAGCTCAGTAGGACAGGAGCGAGTCTAGTGACAGTTCGGATGATGACTACCTTCCTATTCCTCAGATGCCTCCACGCAGACACGATGCAGAGGCCGGCAGTTCTAGCTCAGCTCCACCTGCACCGCAGACGGACCCCGCTCTCATTGCTATTCTTGAGCGGATGCAGCAGGATCAGACTAGACAGGCTCAGGAGACCGCTGCCAACTTTGCTCAGTTTCAGGCTCGTCAGGATGAGTTTCAACGACAGTAGCAGGTCCTCCAGCAACAGCAGCAGCAGATGCATCAACAGCAGTTACTCATGCAGCAGCAGCTTATGGGATTCATGCAGCATGTAGTGACAGCTCTTGGGGCCCCACAGCCATAGCCTTCGCCCCAGATTGCTCAGCCTGCCACCACTACGATGACTCTAGCAGTACAGCCCAGTGGGCTTCAGAGTCAGGGATAGCCTCCAGCTCAGTTTGCTTCTCCCCCTATACAGGTGTCCCAGTGGTTATCCTCGCCAGTGGTAGCCCCACATTTCACACCATTTCAGACAGGCTTCACACCAGATCAGTCATTCTCGCTATTTGTGCCTGACACGTCAGTCTCCAGGAGTCTTGGAGCATCTTTCAGCGAGTTGATAGGGATGCCTACACCGCCACATATGCATGCCCTAGGTCCTTCTACAGCAGCTCCAGTCGCCGTGACTACTCAGAGGCTCCCTTCGTCTGTCGCATCTTCAGATCCTACGACAGATATACCAGCAGCATCATAGGAAGCACCTGCCCCAGCTCAGACCCAGACCGCTTCAGCGACGCTTCCAGCCACAGAGGGTCAGTCAGCACAGAGCTCAGGGTCAGATGATGATGCAGCCCAGTTTCAGCTTGCTCCTCGTTCTTCAGCGCCCGACTCGTCCGCTGCAGCCCCGTCGACCAGCCCTTAGGTTTTGGTGTTTTGACGCCAAAGGGGGAGAGGGTTCGAGTATGTAGACTCAGGGGGAGCGTCTTTTAGGGGGAGCCTAGTTAGCTTTTAGTCTTTTATATACATTTGGAGTTTTATTTGTGTGATACACTATTACTATTATGCATTCGTGTGTTTACTTTCATGCATTCTATTATGTCTATGTGATAGTGATATCTACGTGATTGTGATATATGACATGTGTGCTCTCTACTTTGAATTTTTTAATATGTCATATCACTTGAGCTATGATCATTTGCCTTTGATTCCACGTTTTTACTCCGATGCAAATGAGTCTTTCTTATTGTACTCATGCTTATTTCATACCATTTGAGTACATCATGATGGCTTGGGTTATATAAGCTTGACTAACTCTTTTGTTCTTATTGCTAAAAGCTTATATGATCCAAGCATGTTAAAAACCTCAACTCTTTCACATACTCGAGGTTGTATTGTCATCAATCACCAAAAAGGGGGAGATTTAAAGCATCTAGGCCCCTAATTGGGTTTCGATGATTAATGACAATGTTAGATTACTGTGACTAACGTGTGTTTTGCAGAGGAAATTAAGTTAGGTCACGGTAATGGAGATCGATTGGGCAATCATGGTTGTCATGCCCCTACGATGGAAATCGTTTCGGTTTTCAAAGGATGGACGACAAGGTTAAGGATGACTAGTTCTAAGTGTCGATTGGAGTTGGAGAGACACTTAGAGTAGTTTAGGACTTTGTTTTTCCTTTGGCTGTACTATTAAGGGGGGTATGGACAGGTAGCTTGACCTAGGTGAGTCTAGTGAGTTAGGTGTGGTGCACACTTGTTAAAACTAGCACTAGGTAGCTCCTAAATATGCCTAAGATCCTTTGGAGCAAACTTTATTCACAAATGATCGAGACTTGGAAGTGAATGGAGGGTCAAAGACTGACCGGACGCTGGCTCCGGTGCGACCGGACGCTGGCCGTAGGGTCCGGTCAGTTCATTTGACTGAGGTGAAGTAGTCCGGTTTGACCGGACGCTGGAGAGGTCAAGTGACCGGACACTGAGGGCCAGCGTCCGGTCGACTCCAGTAAGGTTCTAGAGAAGAGAATCTGCGACCGGACGCGTTCGGTCAGTGCTGATCGGACCCTAGGGGTTCTGCGTCCGGTTGAGTATAGTAAGCTTTCAGTAAGGGAAAAATGGGACCGGACGCGTCCGGTCAGTGGTGACCGGACCCTGCCAGCGTCCGGTCAACACGTAAACACTGGTGTGCGGGTTGAACTGACTGGAGTGTCCGGTCAACATGACCGGAGCGTCCGGTCACCCCACAGAGGCACATAACGGTTTATTTTTCAGCCCATGTTATAAATAGAAGCTCCACTCGTGTGTGGAGTTACTTTTGCTCATTTCAACAACTGAAACACACCTTAGAGAGTGCCAAGAAGAGCAAGGTCCTAGTAAGGTGATTGAGATTTGAGAATCCAAAGAGAGCCCTCATTAGTGAAGATCAAGAGTAGCAAAGTGTGCATCCACCCTTCTCTCTAGGATTGTTGTGGTCAAGTGAGAGTTCGTGCTTGTTACTCTTGGTGATCGCCATCACCTAGATGGCTTGGTGGTGATTGGGAGCTTGGTGATCATCCGGAGAGCTTGTGGATGACCCAACTCAAGTTATGAGCGGTTGTGGGTGATTCACCGCGACGGAGTGTCAAAGAATCAACCCGTAGAGAGCACTTGGTCCTTGCGCGGATCAAGGGGGAGCTACACCCTTGCGTGGGTGCTCCAACGAGGACTAGTGGGGAGTGGCGACTCTCCGATACCTCGGCAAAACATCGCCGCGTTTCCTCTCCTCTCTTTACTTTGAGCATTTACTTTGAGCATTTCAATTCTTGTCATTTACATTCCTAGAATTGCCATGCTAGAGTAGGATTGGAACTAGGTTGCTAAACTTTTGTGCGTTAGATCAATAGAAACACTTCTCTAGGCACAAGGGGTCAATTGGGCTAACCATAGGACTTATTTATTACGAAGAAATTTAAAATTAGCCCAATTCACCTCCATCTTGGGCATTTTGATCCTTTCAGTTGATAGGCTTTTTTGTTATTTGCTAGGCTATTTGGCTTACCACAAATGACATTGTGTTTAACAATTGCTAACCAAAACCATTTTTACAGGTACTATTGGGGGGGTGTCAGGGAGGGGGCATATTGTCTCTGGATCTAGATTTGTTACAACACACCAAGGAACACTCACAGATTTCAAGTACACTCTTGCCAGCTACTAGAGTCAAGATCGATATAGTTCTTTGCCTCCTATGGATGGCTGTTTATTTTTCGCATTGATTGTTAGTCTTAAACTCATTGCAAGGAGTTGGATAGACTTTATAATAATGATGGACTGATGGTTCTTCTTTTTGAAGAGGACTGAAGCAGGATTGTTTCTTTTATGTAAAAAATAGTTGGATAGCTACCTGCCATGACTATGAGTACGTAAATAGTTTGTTGTGGGTTATGTTGTTGGAGATTTGATAAAGTTGTTGTAAAAGTAAAAGATGAAAACTGTTTCATAAAAACCATGCGTCGGCAACTTCACGAGAAATAATAGAAGTCACTACAACTGTCAGCCGCTTATAGACAAACTGGTAGCAAATGTCACATTTCTTATAGGGCCTGTTCGCTTGTCTGAATTCTAAAGGAATTTGGATGGTTTGGAGAAATGTTGGAGGAATTTGTAAGAGAAAAACACTGTACCGGATGAAAAAAATAAGCGGATCAAGTCGGGTTTAAGGGCACGCGAACGGGGCCATAGTGTCATGAGTGATTAAATGTGATCACAAGGCGATGAGTTTCCAATATGGTTTGTGAATGACAGCGAGGTTATTTGGGTTTATATTATGACAATCAGCAGTAAATCACATTGCTATTGCCTGCATCAGGGCAGTACAAAAGTGGATTACTCCGTATAAAACCCTAGCTAGCCAGTGAGCTCTCTTTTGTTGTTATAGAGAAGGGATCGGTCTAGTGAGGAAGGCCTAATGTTAATGGACTAAGGTGCAGGATAGGAGGGGGGAGTCGTTTTCACTCTCCTCAAGAACAAAGGAAGATCCACTCGGATTTGCTCTATGCGAGGTGGCTACTAGCTCGCTTTCTTCGCCTGGAAAAGATCGATCGAGCTGAATAGAGGATAATAACACTGGAGTAGCCTGCTTTGAGATCTGCAAGGATGGGGACAGATGTCGTCGATCAGGGCAGTGTGCTACCACAATACAGGCACTGGTTTGCATTGCAGTTGCAGCTATCACTGCTGCACAGAATCATATATATGTACTTGTTGTCTTGCATATATAGGCTTCTGCTCCTTGCTATTGCTAGTACCAAAAGAGAACGGGATGCCCTTCAAGCCCATCACTCATGTCAAGTAGTAGTAGTACTACCCATCCATCTCACCGCTAGCACGTCGCAATGCTTCTCACCCTTTATATTCGTCCTAGCTCCTTCCATTTCTGTACATCTTGCAACACAGCCGCCGAATTTTAGTGATACAACTTGTGACAGCCCCACCCCCACGGCAGCTGCTTGTGAAAATTCCTTCCGGTTGCATGGCGCAAGCGCCCTGGTCGCTGCCTTCTCAAGTGGCTGTGGCGGTGGACCTGGCGATATGCCTGGCGCCGGCGGGACACTGCCTCGAGGAGGAGAAGGACCAGGTGACTGCGTGCGTCGGCGGGAAGGAGGCGCGGCTGTTCTCGTGCCTCTTCTGCAACAAGAAGTTCCTCAAGTCGCAGGCGCTAGGCGGGCACCAGAACGCGCACAAGAAGGAGCGCGCCGCCGGCTGGATCTGGAACCCCGACGTCTACGGCGACCACTACGCTGCAGCGGCGGCCATGGGCGGCAGCCTCGGTGTCGCTTCCGTATCCTTGCCGCTCGCCTCTCATGGCGGCGGCACCGCCGCTGAGCCCCCTGCCAGCGTCAAGCCCAAGCTCGAGAGGGAGAGGCCTGACCGCCCCTTCACAAGGTCGCTCGACGGCACCGTGGACGTGCTCAACTGGAGAAGGAGCTCCCGAGCGTCTGCCCCACCGGAGTGCGCGGACACCAGCGCCGCATCCTCCGGCGCTGGCGAGGAGCTGGACCTCGAGCTGCGGCTCTAGCTAGAACCGCAACGATCGACCTAATTCTGCTCGGGGAGAAAAGCTTAAGAGTTAAGACGCATCTCCCAGCTGGATCATCATCAGTCATCACTGTCCGTCTTGCCTTCACATATCTATATGATATGACTGCATATATCTGCGTCTTGTTCTTGCTCCAATAACCAAGCTTGATATGGATCGTTGTTTTGTGCTTGTTATGAAGTACTAATTAATATGCTTGTGCGAATGCAAGCGTGTGGATCTTTTGAAGCACTGTGAGTTGCTAATTACGTAGTGTTCCTTGTTGAATGGAGCACACCGCCGCCCGCGCCGGAGCAGTGCTGCCGTCAAGCTGGAGAAGCCGGCCGAAGGGCAGCACTCGCTCTCCGCGGATCGCACGTACGTGATGTTGCCAGGGGGCAGCCGACCACTCTGCCTTGCGCTCCAGCATCTCTGCCCCACACCGGCCAGCGGATCGAGAGGGCCAACAGCAACACCTTGCGGCACCTTGCCCTACAGCTCCGGCAAGGAGCTTGGCCTCCAGCTGTTTGAGCTTGTGACACTAACTAGAATGAGACGGCTGTGCATTATTCAGAATTCTAATCGTCCCGTTTGAGTGGAGGTTATATAATATTAGTACGTTTGTACTTCGTGTTGCCGTTTATGAAGAGGCGAAAAGCTGCGTCTGTCTGAAAGAAGAAGACTATTTAATTATTCACGCTTCCACGTCTTGGGTGCCTGAAATCAAAATTGACTTCAGATGACTCCGTTCCCAGAGTTGGAGAAGAAATCGGCAGCAGGAGGGGGGAGGGGAAGAGGGATGCTGCCGCTGGCGCGGTAGGGTTTGGCCAGAGCTCTGCGGCCGAGGCTGTGGTGGGGAGGTGGGTGGCGGCACGGGCGACTTCAGCATTGGCGTGGGCGAGAGCTGCGGGAGGAAGATGAACAGGGGGAGTTGAACAACGGCGTCAGCTGGAGCATTGGATGAAAATTCAACTTCGGAGATGCGTCGCCCGATCAAAATTGAATTTTCAGGCGCCTCAAAATTAGTAGTTCCCTTGATTATTAGTTTTGCCATCAACATGGGAATAGTTGGCGCGCGGAAATGGAAATTTGAGAAGCCTTTGGGCCTTGGCCCTTGGGTCTCACAAGAGTCAAGAGGCAAACAGTAACATTGTACGGTCCGAGATTGGCAGGTACACAAAAAACAAGTTAACAAGGGGTAAATTAAGTAGTGGCTGGCCCACATGTGACTCTGGTCCGCGTCTGATGAAAACATGTACGTACATACAAGCTTTCCGTACACTAGTAGAGAACAGGTCTGTGATCCTCGGTTAAAATGGGCTCTAGTTCCGGAATTTTTTGCGTCCGGAATTAGAAATATTTTAGTCGGTTGGTGTCTCCAACGGGACTAAAGGTCCGCCTAACGGCCTCGCTGAGACGAGAGGTGGCGGGGACCTTTAGTCCCGGTTGGAGCCACCAACCGAGACTAAGGTATACTTTTACTCCCGGTTGGGGGCTCCAACCAAGGAGTAAAGGTCTACTCCCGGGCCGTGGCTGCGCCGGGGTTGGAAAGTTACTTTTAGTCCCGGTTGGAGCCACCACCGGGACTAAAAGGTCCCCTTTATATCCCGGCCGTCTCCTTCTTCCTCCCCGAGCCCGAAGCTCGGCATATTTTGAAGCTCTTTGCACTAGTGTTCTTGCTTCCTCCCTCCCTCCATTGTTCCTCCATCCATTATTCGATTCCTCCATCGATTTCTTGATTCCTCCGTCGATTCTTCAGTTGTAAAGGTTACCAATCTCATACTCTCATTTTTCACCATTGTCTTATCTCATTTTGTTCACTATATATATATATATATATATATGGTTCTTTACTTTGATTTTTTTTTCATTTGTAAGCAATTTGAGCTCAAAATCACTTCAAGCTTGCATATTTACATGAAATAAGGTTGAACTTGCGAACCGTGTTCATCTCGGTGAGCACGTTCTCTGCCGAGCGGTAACGGACGTCAAGAAGAAGCTTTGATTCTACGAGGGAGAGCGGCAACGGTCGTGGAAGACCGTGTTTCCTTCCTCGTAGAATTGGAGCTCTTCCGTGGTCAAGTACGGTGCCGTCTCGTGGAGAAATGCTCGCCGAGATGATCACGTAAGCAAGGTCAACTAATACGGATGGTTATTTATTCACATGTCCCGATATCGCCATGAGTAGTCTCATCAATCACCGTACCCAAACGTAGTATATATATAAATATAAACTTAGAAAATAGTTAGAAAATTATAGAAAATCCATACTAGTTGAACTTGTGGACCGTGTTCATCTCGGCGAAAGCACGTTCTCTGCCGAGCGTGTAACGGACGTCAAGGAGGAGCTTTGATTCTCACGAGGAGAGCGGCAGCGGTCGTGGAAGACCGTGTTCCTTCCTCGTAGAATTGGAGCTCTTCCGTGGCTGGCACGTGTGCCGTCCGGTGGAGAAATGCTCGCACGAGATGATCACGTAAGCAAGGTCAACTAGTATGGATGGTTATTTATTCACACGTCCCGATATCGTCGCGATGATCGTTATGTGTGTACACTCCCATTCTTACATTAATTTGCGAAATATCATGTGAATTACTTACCGCCATAAGAAAAGCGAGAACACAATGACCATTAAAAAATATCATTGTTTAGAGATCTAGATAATTTTATAGTTTCTTAATTTTATTTGTTTATAAAAGGAGAAATTTATAGTGTATTAAAAAATGAGTATAGAGAGTAGATGACAACCGCTTAGGGTCCTCGGCCTCTCATGGGTTTCCAAAGCGACTTAGGTCGGGCCTCCCTCTCATTCCATGCGGCAAGTGTCGTGATGAGACGAAGATTGTGATGGAGTACCGAGTGAAGAAGGAGGGTCCCAACAAGGATCGTATCTTCTACAAGTGTCCGGATCGCAATGTGAGTTATTTTATCGTATTTAATGATTATGGTTAGTTTATACCTATTTTCATGATGGTTGTGATTAAAGTTCTAATTTTTTGTTTTAATTTCAGTGGGATGGCAGTGGACGATGTTCAGCTTCTCTTTGGGAGGAAGAGTATGTTGAACTCGTGCAAAAATATCTTGCTGTGTGAGAGATATGACGGCTAATGAGGCGGTGATCCAGCCGAAGAAGCCCAAAGATGTTGCACAATCGGGGATCTCATACATTTTAGTTGAGATTGGTCGTGAAATCCTACTGCTACTGAAATGTATTTTAGCTTTAGTTCTTTTAGTGGTAGTTGGGATTGTCTACATTGTAGCGATGCTTTCATAAATTTGTATCTTTTGTGGTGGCACGCATGTTGTATAAATAATTAATTATGATCTAGGTTTTAATATGGTATTTATGTCATGTAATGCAGATGAGCCGTCATTGGATGTATAATGCTGATCGCCGCTCCCAAGAGTTCATTGACGGCGTGCATTCTTTGTTACGTGCGGCCGAGGCAAACAAACGCGATGGTTTCATGTGCTGCCCATGTGCCATATGTAAGAATACGGTGGAATATCCTTGCTCAAGGACTCTTCATTCACACTTGTTCAAGTCGGGTTTCATGCCAAACTATATTTGTTGGACAAAGCACGGAGAAACTGGGTGTTGTAATGGAAGAAGGTGAAGAAGAACAATGGGACGACAATGATATTATTCCCGATGGTGCGTGCTTCAATGATCTTGCAATGGGAGAAGTGAAGAAGAGGTAGCCGAGAAGATGAGCGGTGATGATCTTTCTCGGGTCATTCATGACGCACAAAGAGAATGTGAAAGGGAAAAGGAGAAGATCAAGTTCGAGCGGATGCTAGAAGATCACAAGAAATTGTTGTACCCAACTTGTGATGCGAGGCGAGAAAAAGTTGGGAACCACACTAGAATTGCTTTGCAATGGAAGGCAAAGAATGGTGGTGTATCGACAAGGGATTTGGAGAGTTACTAAAAATTCAAAAGAAGATGCTTAGAAGGACAATGAATTGCCCGCCACTACCTACGAAGAAAAAAACAAGTTGTACATCCTATGGGGCTAGAAATCGAGAAGATACATGCATGTCCTAATGGCGCATCTGCACTGTGGCAAAGAGTACGAGAAATTGGATGCATGCCCGGTATGCCATGCGTCGCGGTATAAGATCAGGCGAGATGACCCTGGTGATGTTGAGGGCGAACGTCTGCGGAACAAAATCCCTGCCAAGGTTATGTGGTATGCTCCTAGAATACCACGCTTGAAACGTCTGTTCAGAAACAAAGAACATGCAAAATTGTTGCGATGGCACAAAGAAGACCGTAAGGTAGACAATATGTTGAGACACCCTGCTGATGGGTCCCAGTGGAGAGCAATCGACAGAGAATTCCCGGAGTTTGCAAATGACGCAAGAAGCTTAAGGTTTGCTTTAAGTACAGATGGTATCAATCCTTTTGGAGAGCAGAACAGTAGTCATAGCACTTGGCCTGTTACTCTAAGTATCTACAACATTCCTCCTTGGTTATGCATGAAGCGGAAGTTCATTATGATGCCTGTGCTCATCCAAGGCCCGAAGCAACCTGGCAATGACATCGATGTGTACCCGAGACCACTTATTGACGAACTTCTCATTTTGTGGAATAAAGAAGGTGTACGTGTGTGGGATGAGTACAAACAGGAACACTTTGATCTGCGAGCATTGTTGTTCGTAATAATCAATGATTGGCCTGCTCTAAGTAATCTTCGGAGACAGATCAAACAAGGGATATAATGCATGCACACTTTGCTTCGGTGATATTAGAGGTGTATTCTTGAAAAAATATCGAAAGGTCGTGTACCTTGGCCATCGTCGATTTCTTCCCGCAAATCACCCCGTAAGAAAGAAAGGCAAGCATTTTAAAGGAAGGCGGACACACGACCAAGCCTCATAACCGAACCGGTGAGATGTACTCGATATGGTCAATGATGTGAAAGTCGTCTTTGGAAAAGGACATGGAAGCCAACCTATTCCAAAAGACGCTAACGGTCACGCACCCATGTGGAAGAAGAAGTCCATATTTTGGGACCTACCCTATTGGCAAGTCCCGGAGGTCCGTAGTAGCTCGATCGACGTGATGCACTGACGAAGAATCTTTGTGTGAACTGCTAGGCTTTATGGGTGTGTATGGAAAGCCTAAGGACACATTTGAAGCACGACAGGACTGCGTTGTTTGAGAGAAAGAGACAACTGCATCCAGAGAAGGCGGATGATGGACGCCATTACTTACGTCCTGCTAGCTACACTCTAAGCAAAGAGGAGAAGGAAATCATGTTTGAATGCTTAAACAACATCAAGGTACCATCTGGATTCTCCTCGAATATAAAGGGTATTATAAATGTGCCGAGAGAAGAAATTACAGTAACTTAAAGTCCCATGACATCACGTTCTCATGACATAATTACTTCAGATTGCATTAAGAGGAATTCTACCTCCAAATATACGTCTAGCCACCGTGAAGCTATGTGCATTCCTCAATGCAATTTCTCGAAGGCAATTGATCCAACTGATCTAGCTAAACTACAGAATGATGTGGTTCAATGTCTCGTCAGCTTTGAGTTGGTGTTCCCTCCTTCCTTCTTTGATATTATGACACACCTCCTAGTTCACCTAGTCAAGGAGATTTTCACTCTCGGTCCTGTGTTCCTACACAACATGTTCCCTTTAGAGAGATTCATGGGAGTCTGAAGAAATATGTTCACAACCGTGCTCGCCCAGAAGGAAGCATCGCCAAGGGCTATGGAGCGAAGAGGTCATTGAGTTACGTGTTGACTTTATTCGACCTTGACTCGATTGGTGTTCCCTGAATCGAGACATGAGGGGAGACTAAGCGGAAAGGGGATACTAGGGAGGAAAACATATATTGGTACGGATGATGATTATTTCAATAAAGCGCACTACACAGCTTCTTCTGAGAACTCCTCTTTGGTAGATCCGTATATTGAGACACACAAGGATCTCTTACGATCCGAGTTTCTAGGGAAGGCTGAAGCTTGGATTACGCATAAGCACATGGAAACTTTCGGCGGTTGGTTGCGAAAAAAATGTCAAGGTGATGAGAGCATCCATGAGCAACTGTATTTATTGGCTATGCAACCATCATGGCATATCGTCACATACAAAGGGTACGAGATAAATGGGAACATATTCTACACAAGAGCCCAAGATAAAAGGAGTACCAACCAAAGCAGTGGTGTCCGTGATAGATGCCACTGAGACCGAATGGGAATAAGCGAGACATATTATGGACGCATAGATGAAATATGGGAACTAGAATATGCACCTACTTTGAAGATCCCATTGTTCAAGTGCCAATGGGTCAAGGTGACCGGAGGCGGGGGTGATGAACAACGAGTATGGAATGACAACAGAGACCTTAGTAATATTGGGTACAAAGGCGAACCATTCGTCCTTGCCAAGGATGTGAATCGGTGTTCTATGTCAATGATATGTCTACCAAACCAAAAAGAGAGAAAACGATAATGACTCAACCAAAGAGCCAAAGCGCCACATAGTTCTTTCAGGGAAAAGAGTCATCGTGGGAATTGAGGACAAGTCGGACATGTCAGAAGAATATGAAAAGGATGACCGAATTCCGCCCTTCAAAGTGAACAAAGACCCTAGCATCTTGGTAAATGATGAGGACACTCCATGGTTACGAAGCGATCATAACCAAGGGACATACGTAAAGAAGAAGTTCACTGCTGTGCCCACTTGATGATATAGTGATTTAATATAGTGTGTGTTTGAGATATTATGTAATAATTATGAATTCAGATGTTTATTATGTCATGTTTCAAATTAAATCAATGTTTGATTTGGTGGGATTTCTCTCTCAAAAAGGTAAATTAGGATACCGAGTGATGAAAAATTAAAATATTAACGTTAAAATGACGTGAAAACAAATTTCCTGTCCAAAACCAATAGTTTTAATAATTTTAATTAAACACTACATTTTTGCATTAACGACATAATAAATATTAGTTACATTATGTTTTATAATTCTAACAAAAAATAAAAAAAGTTAGGTTATAGATTTTTCCTATGTGCAATAAACAAAAAGAAAATTCATATTTTTAACAAAATAATTTTATGCCTTTTATTTAATTTACTATGTATTTAACAAAAACTATTGCATTTCTATTGTATTTAACAAGACTATTGCTTAAAACAAGCGGGAAAAGAAACTGCAGCCCACCTTTACTCCCGGGTGGGAATCCCACCCGGGAGTAAAGGTGGGCTGCAGTTTCGTGGCCCGCCAAAAAAAACCCTTTACTCCCGGTGCGTGTTACCAACCGGGAGTAAAATCTCTCTACTACTCGGTTGGTAACACGCTTGGGAGTAAGAGACTTTTACTCCCGGTTGGTAACACGCACCAGGGAGTAAAGGTTTTTACTCCGGTTGGTGGGTGGCACCGGGAGTAATTCTCTCGATATATAACCTCCAGCTTTGGCGCAGATCGATCCTTCGTCTTCTTCCTCGTCGAACACGCCGCCTCTTCTTCCTCGCCGCCTCCACGCGTCCGTTCGCCTTCCGTGACACCGGCGCCGCCCTCTTCTTCCTCGTGCGGCCTCCTGCAGCAAGGCCTGCCCCCCTCCTCCTCCGCGCGACCGTGGGCCTCCTCCACCGCCCTCCTCCGCGCCGAGGCCCCTCCACTCGCGCCCGTGGCCCCACCGTGCCTTCCGTGACACCGGCGCCGCCCTCTTCTTCCTCGTCGGCGGCCTCCACTGCAAGGCGCCCATGCCCTCCTCCGCACGACCGTGGCCTCCTCCACGCGCCCTCCTCCGCGCCGAGGCCCTCCACCGCGCCCGAGGTCCTCCACGCGCCGAGCTCGAGGTGATATATGTTCGTCGATGTCTTTGTACATTCGCCCGAGCCCTCCACTGCCGAATTATAGATCACGTCGAAAACTACGTAAAACTTTGGTGGAAGCCATGTCAACGCTCGAGGTCGATTGAAAATTCCAAATTTTGAATCACAAAATCTAGGAACTGAAAATGAATATTTGGAACTCTATATATGCAGCGAGCGAGGAACTCTATATATTTGGAACTCTATATAAGCAGCGAGCGAGGAACTGAAAATGAATATTTGAATCACAAAATCATGACAAGTTTCATTAAGGACCACCAATGAAATTACTTTAGAAATTAATTAGATCGATGTAAATCCATGGCTTGTATAATAAACACGCTATATATTATTTGGAAATTACCATTGTCGTTGTCACTAAAGCTGAAAATGATCCAGCCAATCAACCGCCATATATTCATCACTATATGATATGCCATTATTCCAAGATGCAGTTTCAATAGAAGAATTTTTTCTATTTCATAGATCAATGTTTGTTAACAAAATTTTATCCAAATATATTCATGTAGGGTCTATTTTTTGAAGGATTTGTTGTAGGATATATAATGGTCAAATAGGAACTCAATTTTGATACCCAGTTTGTAAACTAAGCGTTTTTTAGTTTATAAAAAATATCACATGTGATGATGTAAGCAGTTTTGGTTGGACTTGCATGCATGGCTCTGAGACAAATGAAGGAAAACTTCAACGCGTTTCTTCATTTGTGAACTTTGAATATCTGAGATATAATATATTAATGTTGCTAAAGTAATATGATGAATGACACATATACTTACATTTCATAATGACTTATCGTTTCTCATATGATGAATGACTACATGGTTCACATGGTACATAGGATCACAACATCACGCACCGACACACACCCGCCCGCCTCACGTCGTCGTAAATGCCGTTAGCACGCCGCCCGCACCACGTCGTCGTCGTCGTCAAGACACCGCCACCAGCACCGGCACACATATATATCGTCATTTGTATTCATATGCATGTATATATATCGTCGCGAGCACCGCCGCCCTCGTTAAATCCATGCGTTTCTATGTATACTGGTGAGCACCGCCCCTCGTTCACCCCATGTGTATGACATATATACTGGCGGAGTGAAGCACCACCACTCTTGTCACACCGCCCTTTCTCGTGGCCTAGTTGATCAACATTCGTATTATCGTTATCGTTAATGCTAAACAATCACACCAGGGCGAACCGCGTTGTTGATGTACTATATATTGGTTTTGTTTTTTGAAGCTAGATGGCCGACCCGAGAAACATGGATGAGGAGGAGTTGATGATGAATTTGATCAACACTGGCACTCAAGTTGCCGGCGATGATGGTGCTAAAAATAACGTGCAAGAGGATGCAGATGACGGGAGTCAGTACTTAGCTCTTGAACAAAATGAGCAACAACAGATTGGCCAAGTATATATTTTTTATTATTAGCTATATATATTATCATATGTCTTTATGTGTGCTCATGACATTAAAAATAATGTTTATGTTTTGTAGCCCTACGGATCGACATCAACAACTACAACGAAGAGTAAAAATGTTCGAGGTCCCAAAAAGCCATTGGAGGGCCGCTTCATCATCTCGGAGTTCAATGTGGATACAGGAGAGAACCGGGGGGCGAATAAAATGAAATTTGTGCACCACTGTGGTTACCTTATATGGGACCGGCTCCCGATTAGTACCCGTGAATGGAAGAAGACCAATGCTCCTCATATCAGTTTTGTCTCCGATCGTGACAAGGCGTTAATTTGGAATGATGTCTTGGTACATTTCACGCTCCAAACAGATGGTTATGATGATATAATAGATGGTGATGAATTGAAGGAGCGAGTTAGGGATTGGGCAATGAAGAAGATGGCCACCCAGTTTCAGACTTGGAAGAAACACCTATACACGACGTATGTCAAGAAGAACATAGCACCAGATTTTTTTTACCGCCCTAGGCCCGATCTCAAAGCGAGAGGCCCTATTGGGATGAGTTTATACAGTACAAGACTTGGAAGAGGGTGTGAGTCGGGTGATAAAGAACCAACGTAATGCCCAATGGAAGACATACCACCATACCTTGGGATCGGTGGCTACCCAACTGCCATTAAGAAGTGGAACAAAATGGAAGCAGACCTTCTTGCCAAGGGTATCGGACCGAGAATCACTCGAGAGGGGAGAAGCGTGCAAAGAATTGGTTTTTTTTCGGTCATGGGGAACACTAGACCCGGGAGACAGGAAGTGCGTTTATGGCGCAAGAGGCGCAAGAAGCAAAGCAGAAAGATTGTTTTATGCTCAGAGAGCTATCGCTAGTGGTGCGTGCTCAGCCCAACAGAGAGAAGGATGAGTCGACATACGCCATCGGGACTGTTGAACATGGTGGCCGAACTAGAGGCAAAGGAAGTGTCTCGTGGGAGCATGGATTCCCTTAGGACAGACCTTCTTACAGAAGTCGCCAGAGAAAGAAGGAAGAAGAGGCAGAGCGGCTCCAGAGATTGGAGGAAGCGGTGCGTGAAGCACAGGAGCGGGAAAAAAACCTTGAAGCGAGAATGCAGGAGGAAATCAGAAGGCAAGTGCAAATAGCAGTGAGTGCAAGTAAGCAGGCATCAGAGCCAGAAATCAACATTAGCCAATCTGTTCAGTTGAAAAGCAGCTGCGCTTCCACGGAGATACCAAATCAAGGGGACACAGGACTGCGCTTCCCTATGGATGATGTCACTGAACCTTGATGGTAGTACCGACTTGATTGGTCCCCTGAGTCGACGGATGTGGAATATTGTAGTAAACTGGCCCAACCTAATCAATCGGATATCCATGAAACACCTCTTTCATGGTGTTGTGGAATGTGTTCAGAAAAACTATATTATGGTTCAATATGGCATCATGAACAGATTTGTTTACAGCTTCTACAAAGAAACGACTATCTTTAGCTTCATCTGCATCTATCTGCCCATGCAACATAACTCTTAGTAGTGGATATTTCGAAACAACTTTATTGTCACGTGTCTTGGTGTAGGACAACAAACACTTGTTCTGAAATTCTTCTATAGCTTTGCTGATGACATCTTTATCTTCGTTAGGTAAGTCTTCATAAGGCACCATAAGGATGTCACTATTGTTGTAAGTTGCCATGATGATTGTGGGGTCCCACCGGGCGTGCCACAACATGTGTCGGCACAAAAATGTGTCGATGCGCTGGGCACACAGCAAGCCGAAAGGATCTGCTTGACGGAGCAAGGTTGGAGATCCGCTTGGCTTCAATGCAGGACCAATCGACCCTGCGAATTCCTCCCGAGGGCGTGCCAGTCAATTTGACCTGCAATTGACAAGGAGAGAACGTTTATCATTAATTTAAGGTGGAACATGCCGGTCTTACCCAAATAGTTCCAAGTGTGCCGCTTCAGGAGCAGCCAGTGTTAGCCCACTAGATCTTCAGCACGGAGATGTCCGACCATTCACTAATATTGCCGAGCACATACTAGTGATGCCGACCATGAACTATCGTTGTCCTTCCTCTGGTCATAGTGTGTGATCAGACAACGTTAGTCGTTGTCGGTAGTGCTGGTGAGTGGTCGGCAACACCATTGATCCAGTGGGCCAACAGCCAGACAGGAAAAACATAGATGTAAGTAAAATCATCAGATAGACAAAATATAACCAGTATGAAGCATTGAGCTGATGAGTCTGATGAGAAAGGATATAAGATGCAAACAAATTGACTATCTAATACAAATAGTTCTACAAACGCTCCGAATCTAATCCGCTATCATCAACAGTGAGGTTCGATCGGATCAATGCAGCTATGATGATAACAACAAACTAAAGCCAAAGAATTCACAAAACCATGCATACCCTGATAGGTTTCCGAAAGACATGCTATATCTATGAAGGCGCAGGCGAATTGGATAAAAGAGACGATTCCGGTAGAAAAAGGGTCACAGCATGTGAACAATCGACTATTCAATACGAGCAGACCTATCAACTCCTCAAACGTAACCTATCATCTTTAACAGTGGGGTTTGACCGGATCGATGGCAGCCATAATAAATATAACAGACTAAATCTTTAAAAAAACGAATCTACTCATATTTAACAGGATCATGAAGACATACTATGAGTATTAAAGTGCAGGCGATCGGCTATTTAGCCGATGCAGGCATAGCAAACAGCTAAGGTCACGCCTGATCGGGAACAAATCTATCAACTAGCATCCTCCAATCTAAAGTGCCATCAGTGGGGATCGACCGGATCATTACAGCCATAATAGCGAACTATAGACAAGATTTAACTAGCCAGCAAACCTCTTCAAGATCATACGTGCCTTAACCGCGTACTATGCGTGATCAAGATCGAGGTAGAACAGCTAATAAAACATAACCCATCGCTCAAAGTAAGAAACATCGTATTGCCACAAAGCAAACGATAGACCTAAAGGATATGAGGCTGATCTAGTTCGATCTTGATCGGTCAGGTTGATGTTGCTGAAAATCTATTGACAGTATAAACATCCATAAGATCGGTAACTTAATGAATCTACTCGAAGGACACCACCCTTAGGTAGAGCCGATAACTTGACCTTAATCTAATTCGAGTAGTGGAGGTTGAACTTAACCGATGCAGCCATACTTGAACTAGATAAAGATCGATAACTAGCTTATACTAGAGCTCGCAGTGGCGGTCAAACTTAACCAATGCAGCCTTAGAAACCAAAGTATAATCCATGATGGTACTCGTAGACAAGCCGGAGGTCGGCCAGACCGATGCAGCCCTGCTTGTTGAAGAACTCGCCGAGATCTACACTACTACTCCTAAGGGTTGGCACGAAGACGAAAAAAGTAATTTGTATTGATTGATTGGATGTCCTTTTACAATAGTCGGGGTCCAATATTTATACCCGGAGCCTAAGCATGAATCCTACTCAAGCACGACTCATTACAATCTTTGGTATAAAAGAAAACATTCCTAACTTAAGATAACTTGGACCCTAATCTTTCCCTTTTTGTAGAGTCCGACATGTATTTCCCGACGCCAACCATAGCTCATTGTCATCATCGACTGACGTCATTCGAAGAGAGCCGATTCTAATGCTGCATTTGAATCAACTGATATCGACCCTTATGCAATCGATTTCTTGATGACACGATCTTGGAAGCTTCGAGTTCCCGCGCTCTTCTTCCCAAATTTTGGTGTAAACACATAGAAAGGAGTACTCTAAGTGATCAATGATCAGTTATCGCTTACCATTTATATACATTTATCTCTTGATTTACCCCTGTTGTGAGTAAAATATTGGTTATGGTTTATTTCTCCATCATACATATGATTTATCGATATATTCCAACTACCCATCCTTCCCTATGGTAAAAATATAAATAATGGTACCTGGAATACTCCCGGCTAAAATGCTACAATAGTAAATTATCTGTGCATAAGCAGATCCCTTCATATTCATATTTCCATTCTATCTAGTCACAATAAAATACTTAAAGAACTTCTTAGTGTCATTTTAGAAGTGACGCTAAGGAATGTCAACAAGCATTTCTAGCATCATAGCTAGGGATGACAACTTAGCAAAAGTGATGTTAAGAAATGTCAACAAACATTATGGGGCTACTTAAACATGTGACAAGTTAATAAATACCAACAATCATACAAATAAAACAAACAACATTACACAATAGAGCATCCCAAACCCGCCACACAAGCATCACTATCCCTTCTCTTTTTCATAGACACAGCCAAACATTCAAAATTTTCTCAAAATTTAATAGCTGATAGAAAGCACCATAATCTACAATTTTGGTATAATAAAACACAACATAAGAGATCTCTAAGATAGCATATACATCCTCTTAACTTTACAGAACTTTTCTGACGATCAAAATAGGATAGCAAGGTTATAAAATTCATAACTGGAGATATACTCATTTAATAAACGTATTCTATAACAATCTGCGATTTTCAAGAACTACCCTACAACTTGTGTTTAGATAAAAATTTCAAATTCTTCCGTTACGATGGACAAAATCTGATTAAATCTAAAACTATCAAAATTATCATTACTGAAAAATAACCTTCTTAAAAAGATCGTGTCTCCCAAAGTATAGAGGCTATGCGAACTGATCGTAGATCAGTTGGTTAGGTTCCCTATGGTGGAACCTGCCCACCCAGGGTCAAGTCCTCGACTTGGCACGGGTGCTCGCATTTTCCTAGATTTATTCTAGGATTTAACGGCGTAATACTTTTAGCGGTAGGCGACATCCCCGTCGATAACGAGGTGCCAGTGTTGACTTCGTGAATCTCGAGATCTGCTGGCTCAGTCCTTCAGAGGTGCTCATAGGGGTAGGCTTTGTGTATATGTGTTCATATAGGAGTGAGTGTGCGTGCGTGTTGTGGACGTCTGTGTTGTACTGTGTAATTCTCAAAAAAAGTATAGAGGCTATGAAGGTGATCTTGGTGTGAAAAGAAATGTATTGGAGTCCACTACAACTTTGTAGACAGTGGCAAAATTTATTGAGGCCACTAAGATGCCCTAAAACGATGATAAACGAAACTGCATAGCCCGATGCGATTTCAGAACATGGACAAGATTCATTTCAAGAATTACTCTTACTAAACTTCTTCTACTTAGATGATTCGATCTAAAAAAACATGATCAAAGAAGTGGATTAAAATTTAGCATCTCACCTAGGGCAACCGCAACGAGCACCTGGTGATCCACTCATTTCTTCCTCTTCTGCACCTCATGGGGGTCGTCATTCTGATTAGAGAAGAATGGACACGTCGATAATGATGGCAAGCCCTATGTCCTCCCTTCCTTCTTATCCCTACTTTCCTCTCATTTCCCATGCAAGAACCAAGCGAGGTGACAATCGTTGGGCATCTAGATCTCCGTCGGGGAAAAGCAACAGAAATGGAAGTAGAGTTGGACTCGATGGAGAAATAGGCCGGGCAAGGAAAAATGGAATGTTCCTTCGCATGATAGCAATAGCCACTCAGCTATTGCCTAAAGCCTCCTAGCCACCTTGTAGGCATGGCCTAGGCATGAAGGTTGTGCTTCGCGTCGAGTGCCCGATGCCCACACCCATGTAGCCCGCGCCACTTGGAGCCTAACCCATGCCACCCCCATGCCAGGCCAGGTGAAAGCCCTAGTTTGGTGTTGGATAATTGATGAAACCTAAGTACTAACCTATGTAATCTAGTGTGGTCAAGAGCTAGGTTGGTACACCCAAGTGTGGAGCATTGTGGCACTCAAGTGATGGTGATGATCACATGAGATGATGAGATGGCCACATGTGATGATGATCAAGTGCTCCAACTTGAAAGGAAGAAAGAGAAAAACAAAACCCTATCGAGATCAAGGCAAAGGTATAAATAGGGATTTTGTTTTGGTGATCAAGACACTATAGAGAGTGTGATCACGTTTAGGATAGATGGCTGTACTATTAAGAGGGGATCTCTACTAGACAATTCGGTCATCTAGTGCCACTGGTGTTGGACTTCATGCATTGCATTTATGCCTAGTGTGCATCAAAGAGCAAGCAAAAATATTTATTGAGAATGTTTTTGGGAAATGCTAACATTGGCTCTAACATGTTTTGAGAAAACACTTTGAGAGTTAGCATCGCTCGTGGGGAGTTGCTCGAGTTGCCGTGGATTGAATCGAGTCGAAGTTTGCAACTTGGAGAGCAAGTGGTGGTGTCTGGATGGCACCACCACCCCCTATCCGGCACACTACCATCCCTAGGGCAGTGCCCGCTGTTGACATTTCATAACGTCGCTACTAGGTTTTGTATCCCCGGCAACGATGCCAGAAATGCGTGTTGATATTTCTTATGCTCAAGTAGATAATTCCGTAAGCGCACAGAATATCATTATAGCATTTCACCCAGGAGTATTTCAGATATCGTTATTTATATTTTACCATAGGGAAGCAATGGTTAAAGATAGTGATAGTTAACCATCACATATCTACTAACTAGTATACCGACTAGACTAAAGTGGGGGTAAGTGATATACAGTAAAGTGGGGTAACACACAAAGATCCCATCATGAATAAGTAAAACGGAAACATAACTAAGTAGGAGGATGATAAGAAAGGGAACACTAGAATCCTAAGTTACTTCTACTCAAGCATTACCCTAGCTAGTGACTATGGATATACTGATAAACCAATGATAATGCAAGGTAGGACGCAATAACAATTCGTACGTACCCACCCCAAACTCACCCAAAGAGTTGATTGGGCACAAAGCACCTCTGTCCTATGATTTAACAACTAGATCTATCATGGGGGAATACATACGATGGATAGGGCTGTCACCACCTGCCAACTACCCCAACCCATTTGGAGACCTAGCCACGTTGCAAGGTACCCGATAGTATAAGCACCACGCTTACACTATTTGATACTACCCTAGCCTCACCTTAAGACTAGAGCATCAATTAGTGACGAACAACCATTGCTACAAAGAGCCCACTTATCACAGGAGTATAAGCATAACCAAAGTATAACTAGAGAACAAGACTAATATATAAAGTAAAAGACTTGAAATAATACTTGCATAGAAAGTAACATACTAATAAAGTACTTACAAAAGAGAGACAAAGCTATACCAGACTCATAAAGACTACTCCAGAGCTCCCACCAAGACTAGCTACAACTAGAAGAGCTACATCTTGAGAGAGTAGAGAGAGAGCTACATCTCTTGTATGTTGGTGTGTGTTACAAGTGAGGGGTGAGGGTCCTATTTATAGCCTAAGATGGAGTAGGGGCTACTCCATCGCCATGTCAGTGATCCGCGTGACATCCTCTCCTTGCCCTTGGATCAAACCACCAATGAACTGCCTTAAACTAACGCATAGGATTGCTCCCAAGTGTGTTTCCTTGCATGTGTCCGAAGGAGAGGTGGTGGAGTGAAAGTTGGGCACCGGGTGGCGTGGTGGGGGCACCGGCTAGAGTGCCACTGTGGAGTGGGCCTTCCTACTTCGGTGTGGGACCCCTTCAGATGTAGTAGAGTGTGGGTATGAACACCATTTGTTTATTTGAGCACCCGACATATCGGATGGTGAGTCAGCAATCCATGTGATGCCTCTTTTCGGCCATTGATTATGCATCGATTTGGAATCAATGGTGGAGAAGGCTTGGAGGTGTGTTTCTTGGCCATTTACCATGGATTGGTGAGGTGGCACTTGAAGTGCCACGCTGGCCGACGCCATGGTGGGGCCAAGTAGCGCCACCAAGTGGCCTATGGTGGCCCACCTTGCTCCAATTGCTTCTAGTTGCTTGATTTTTGATTTTTTTGCATGGCTTTCATGCATGAGCAAAGATATCCAAGTACAAGTGGAAATATGTGAATTATAAGCATAAATCACTACTTGTGTTGCTATTTACTCCCATTTTTGGTGCAATGTTCATGGTCAAAATAGGCATTTAGTGACCATCAACACCCGCCTGGACATGGTTTAAGCAGGGGCTGTTGGGGTGGTCACCGGACATGTCAGTGTACACCATTAGGCGCATGGTGGTGCATCATCACAGGGTGTCTAGTGCCACCATCCCATTTCACCCAAGAGCAATCGAAGATGGGTTGGTCCCCGCCTTGGCACTGTCGTGCCTAGGGCGGTGCACCGCCCTATTTTTCAGAGAGTTGGGTTTTCGAGACTTGGCTGGGATGGTCACCACCACCCCATGGGAGTGCCACCGCCATGCCTTGTCCGGTGACCAATGGCTAGTTTTCTAGCCATTGGAAAGTGACCATTGGGGCACCGCCGGTACCTGTCCGGTGCCACCGCCGCCTGTCCGGTGCCCCACGTAGAGCAGCCCAAGGGGTATAATAGCTCTATTTGCTTGTGTCGCTATAAATAGAGGGTGTGGCTGGCCATGGCCACCCTCTTGGCACCTCATACACTTGTGCACACCCTTTGGGAGTTGAGCAAACATAATCCACTCACTTGCATACTTGATTTCATCATTTGAGTGAGATTGGAGAGCCTCTAGTGCATTGGATTGAGTTCCATCATCTTGTGGCACTAGTTGGGTGATTTGGGCAAGTCGTGATCTTGTTGCTCCTGGTGTTTGCCGACACCTAGATGGCCCGATGATTGGAGGATCGTTGAGTAGAGTTGGTGATTGTCTTCGGCTCCGATCGGTTGCTTGTGAGGGGTTCTTGACCTTTCCCCAACGGAGAGCCAAAAGGTACTATATTGGATTGCTCATGTCATTAAGCTACCTCACTTGTGGGTAGGTTCTTGTGGCACCCAAGTGTTGGGCTACGTTTGTGAAACACCTATTAGCCATTGAGCCTCCAAGTGTTGGTCGACACAACAGGGACTAGCATGCCGACAAACACGTGAAATTTGGGAGAAAAATCATGTCTCTTGTGTCTTTGGATATCTCCCAGTGTTCATTTGTATTCATATTAATTAATTGAGTGCTTGCCTCAGACGGTATAATCACCCTACCTCTTCCCCTTACACTACTTTATTTCACACTTGTTGTAGATGTAGTAGTGTAGTATAGCTCTCTAGCTAGCTTGTTGTGTAGCTTAGTGTATTTAGTTGTTCTAGTTAGCTAGCTCACTAGTGTAGAATTAGTGACATAGCCTTGTGTGATCTAGAGACATTAATCAACTAGAATTGTTGGTGTAGGTGGCTTGCAACTCTTGTAGAGCTAGAGCAAAATTGCATTTCACCATTTAGGTTACTAACCACTTGCTCTAGTGTATTTGTTGAGATTTTTATAGGTTGTTCACCCCCCTCTAGCCATTTAGGACCTTTCAAGTGGTATCAGAGCCATGGTCACTGTTTGATTGAAGGCTTAACAACCTCGGTGTTAAAAGATGGCTCAAGTTGTGTTCAACCATGTGGGGGCAAACTACCGTTCTTTGATGGCACATGCTAGGACTATTGGAAGAGAAAGATGAAGATATATCTTGGTTCAATCAATGATTAAGTGTGGAATGTGATCGAGAGTGATTATGTGATTCTTGATCCCACCAATCTCACCAACCAAGACAAGGCAACCAAGCAATGCAAAACAATGGCTCTCAACACCATCTACAATGCCATTGATTCCAAGGTGTTTGAATAAATCAAGGATTGTGATAGAGCTAGTGAAGTGTGGAAGAGATTAGAAGAAACCTATGAGGGCACACCAGCGGTCAAGAGTGCCAAGACTTCAAGATGTGTGTTATCGAGATGTTCCATAGATTGCAAGTTGACAAGCTTCAAGATGAAGGATGATGAGAGCATTATGGAGATGTTCCATAGATTGCAAGTAATCATCAATGACTTAAAGGCTTTGGGTGAGAAGATAAATGATGATGATGTCTCTCATCGGGTTTTTGATGTGCTTACCTCCAAGATTTGAGACATTGAGATTGAACATCATAACAGGAGGATTGGAGGACATAACCCCTAACCATGTACTAGGTGATGTCATGACACAAGAGATATACGGTGTGGAAAGGGAGGGGTTTGACCAAGATGAGAAGAAAGATGAAGACAAGAAGAAGAGTGTAGCATTCAAGGCTAGCTCATCATCCAAGAATAAGAGAAAAGCAAAGAAAGAAGAATCAAGTGATGATGAAGATATTAGTGATGTTGATGATGAGGCCATGACTCTGTTTGTGCGCAAGATGGGCAAATTCATGACGAAGAAGGGCTATGGTGCAAGAAAGAGAAGACATCACAACAAGGAGTATGTGAGGAGATGATACAAGTGGAAGAGCAAGGATCACGTTGTAGCGGATTGTCCCTACAATAGTGACAATGATGAGGATGAGAAGAAGAAAGAAAAGAAGGAGAAGAAGGAAAAGAAAGAAAAGAAGATGACATTCAAGAAGAAGAAGGGTGGAGGCTATGTTGTTAGTTGGGATAGTTATGGCTTATCGGATGATGATGACTCTAGTGATAATGACAAGAAGTCTCTCAAGAAGGTACTTGCAAGCATAGCCATCAACAACAAGCCTTTCATCGTCGACACTCCATCGACTTGCCTCATGGCAAAGCCTACCAAGGTAAAATATGATGTGTGTGATAATAATGATTGTGAAAGTGATGATTGTAGGAGTGATGATGATGATGAGGAGTTCTCGAAGGAGGAGGTCATGGACATGTTGGAGCAAGTTCATATTTTGTCACACCCAATTTTAAGGATAAAATTGAATGCACTAAACTCATGTATGCCCAGGGATCAGTCACACACATAAGTTGACAAATTACAAAAGTATCATCACGGTGTATCTTACAACATGATTAATACCATAACATAGTCTTACACAACACAGCGGAAAATAAAAGAAATAGCTCTCTCGTGGAAGCTCCAACACAGGGACGGTCAACTGGTTGACCACAAGCCTAAAAGTCCTCTGGAAACTCCTCATACTCATTGACATCTGTTACCCATCCGGGATTTTATCCAAATATAGAAAGTAAACAAGCGTAAGTACTTCCCATACTTAACAAGATAACATGGGGTTATGAAAGCTCAAAAAGGATGACTCTGGTTTACTGCGGTTAGCACTTTTAGTAAGTCAGGATTTTATCATTAACTATTATCAAGTTATGCTTAAGCCTCAATTAAACCCACGTGATCAGATATCTAAATCAATTGTATCATATTATCATCATCGAACATCATAAAGGAGCAACATTAAATAACCAGTTATTCTGTGAGTTTTCCGGGCCGCTCGTGACCGTGACCACTGCTGTTATAACAGTTTGTAACCGTCTGCAGAGGTTGTGCACATTCATCATGAGTCGTGATTCCCACGTGCCCAGGTTTATTACTCCCATAACACTGCCAAGGTGAGCGGGCGGGGTACACTATGAAGCCATTTCATAGGTTTCTCTAACAAGTTAGAGCCGCTAGGTTTCCACGGCAGGCAGATGTAGGAATCCCCCTTTCCTATGGCACAAATCCTTCGCGGCTATACACATAAGAACAGGGGCAGTCCTATACCCAACGTGGCAAGCCCCTTTTACGCCATAAAGGTAACCTCTAACAAGCTAGGAAAGGTCCTATTACTGAGCTAAAGTCAGAGCCATGTGACCCTCATGGTTGCACAGTCGGTCCTAGCTTTTGCCAACAGATAAGTCCTTATGGAGGGCCGAGAGCATCATAATCGAAAATCATTTGCTCCTTCGTCCTATAATTCAGTTGTTTAAAACAAATTTTACCTTTTCGTTCCATAGAAACATCATTCATTATGTAGATCATGTATAGTTACATTGAACGCTAGCAAACTACCCATACACATATAACCCATAGGAGACAAGGAAACAAGATAATCAATCACTAGGATGTCCTTACGGGTATCAAAATTAGACACATGCAAATGAGTAATTAATAAATGGTGAATAGGACATCAAAGTAGATCCCATGCTATACTTGCCTTGGTTAACAAACTCCTATTGGTCCTGCTGTTCGTCAAAGAACTCTTGGTCACCAACGTTCTCCTCACCGTCTGAACACGACCAACACGGCAACATACAACATTTTAGGAACATTCATGCAAAGCAAACAATCCTATAGTTAGAACAGTAAACCAGCAGTATAGAAAACAAATTAAAATGTTTATGAAAAGAATCTATGTCTCGCTACGATCATGTCAACGCGAAGTTCACGAAAATCGGAGCTAAAACGCGAAACTTATGATTTATACAAGATTTCCTATAGCAAATTAATTAAGTAAACCTAACCATGAAATTTAAAAGTTGCAAACTTGGTTAACAATGGTATTAACACGTAGATTATGCAATTACGAAACTAACACAATTTAAACAGGTCGATTCGGAGCTAAAACGAAGTTTTTATCAGCAAAACAAATCCAGTGGCATTTCTATAATTAGTATGAACTATTTTCGAATTTAAATCAAATCTGTGATTTTTAAATCGGCCGAGGACTGCGGGTTCAAAATCACAAAACCTAGGGGTCTCTTTAGCAAAAGGACCCGCGAAGGGGTATCGGCCATCAGTGGCCGTTGATTAAGCATTGGATGGTTCGGATTAGATCTGGGGGGGAGAGAGAAAGGTGGAGGCCGGAACAGTGGCGGCCGCGGTGGGGCACCATGGCCGGCGGCAAGAATCTCGCCGGCGAGCGGGAAACTCGGCCTACAGGCCATGGTTCGACGAACTGAAGGCACCGGGGAAGAGAGGGGGTGCACGCGACCTCACCCAGGCCGAGATTGCGGCCGGAGGACATAGCTGGCGGGATGGTCGCCATGGCCGATGGCGGGAAGGTCCCCGGCGCACGCGGCTAGGGCCCTAGAGACCATGAAACTCGAAAATAATGGCATGGGGAGAAATAGGGGAATAAGGGGGTCTCACCGCGGAGGAAAACGAGGATGGAGACGGCTCGGGGACGGCGGACCGCGCGGAGGGGCGGACGGTGGACCTCGGCGTTCTTTGGTGCGGTGGTTGCGGCTTCCGTGTGCTCGGCGAGTGCGAAAATGGAGCGGGGGAGGCAGCAGGGAGGGCGGCGATGGGCTCGGCTCCGTTTTATAGACACCGAGCGTGGGGAAGGGACGCTCCCACGACGCGAGACTTGGGCACGGAGGCGGTTGCGGCTTGACTGGCGCGGGGTGCGGGAGGTTGGGGACAGCACTGACGCGTGGGCCCTGCTGTTAGTGGGGAGGGAAAGAGGGAGGGAGCGGCGGCAGCGGTTCCGCCCGAGATGGGCTGGCCCAGGAAGGAAACGGGAGGAGGGGAGGGGGAAGGCGAGCGGGCCGGCGGGCCAGAATGAGGAAGGGAGGGGAGAGAAATGAATTTCCTTTTTCTTTTTCCAAATCAAATTTTCCAAATTCATTTCCAATTGATTTTTGATTCCTTTTAAGTTTAAATCAAATCCACTCAACATATTAAATAAAATGCTGCAGCATGAGTGCATCAACATGTATCTATCCTTATGATTGATTTTAATTTCACAAAAATTATTATTTTCCTATGTTTTAATGCACACATAATTGCATAAATAAATCAAATTTACTATTTTAAAAGAATGCCAATTTTAGGGTGTTACATATTTGCTTTGAGATGAAGAGAAAGGAGTGCAAAGAATTGCGCAAGAAGGTCAAATCTCTTGAGCAATCCTTTGATGAGCTCAGCACCAGTCATGAGAGGCTAGTGGAAGCCCATTAGAAGATTAGCAAAGCTCACTCTAAGCTTGAAAAATCTCACTCCTCTCTCCTTGAGCAAGCCAAGAAGGTGGTCATTGTGACTTATGACGTGGGCTCTACATGTGATCTAATCAATGAATCTTTGTTTGAGCCTATTGTTGTTGCTCCTACTAACCCTTCTTGTAGCACTTCCACTTCTACTTCACCTTTGAGTGACGGTTTCACTTGTGATGCCTCACTAATGGTGGAAAATGAGACCCTCAAGAAAGAGGTGAATGAGCTCACTTGTGCCTTAGGCAATGCCTATGGTGGAGATGCTCGCTTGCTAAAGTGTTTGGGTAGCCAAAGATTTTCTCTCAACAAAGAGGGATTAGCCTATTCCCCCAAGAAAGGCAAGGTGGCCTTTGTCACTCACAAGACTAGTTTTGTGAAGGGCAATGGTTGGTTTTTGCAATAGATGCAAGAGCAATATTACAAGAACAAGAACAAGCAAACTAACATATCCTCAATTAAATTTGATTCTTGTTATTTGCTTAACAAGGGTGCCAATGGTGTGCATGCTAAGTTCATTGGTACTCCAATTGTGGGCTCAAAGAAGAAAGCCATTTGGGTACCAAAGACCTTAGTCACTAACCTTCAAGGACCCAAGCAAGTTTGAATACCTAAAAAGAATTGATCTTCTTTTGTAGGTCAATTATAAAGCCGAAGAAAGGCATTGGGTGCTTGATAGTGGGTGCACACAACACATGACCGGTGATTCAAGAATGTTCAATTCAATCAACACAAATGATAGCAATGGGGTTAATAGCATAACATTTGGTGATAATGGCAAAGACAAGGTCAAAGGGCTTGGCAAGATTGCAATATCCAGTGACTTGAGCATTTCCAATGTGCTACTAGTAGAGAGCTTGAACTTCAACCTATTGTCGGTAGCTCACTTGTGTGATCTTGGTTTCAAGTATATATTTGGAGTTGATGATGTAGATATCATAAGTGTAGATGGCTCTAACTTGATATTCAAAGGATTTTGATATGGGAGTCTATACTTAGTTGATTTCAATGCTAGAGAAGCTCAATTGTCAACATGTTTGCTCACATTTGAAGGCTTGGTCATGTTCGAATAAAACAATTGAACAAATTGATTAAGCATGATCTAGTAAGAGGCTTGAAAGATGTCACATTTGAGAAGGATAAGCTATGTAGTGCATGCCAAGCCCAAAAACAAGTTGGTAACACACATCCTAAGAAGAGCATGATGAGCACATCTAAGGCATTTGAGTTGTTGCACATGGACTTGTTTGGACCAGCCACATAT
The DNA here is from genome assembly GCA_904845875.1 of Miscanthus lutarioriparius. Classification (NCBI taxonomy): domain Eukaryota; kingdom Viridiplantae; phylum Streptophyta; class Magnoliopsida; order Poales; family Poaceae; genus Miscanthus; species Miscanthus lutarioriparius. The sequence goes on along the minus strand of CAJGYO010000004.1, from coordinate 100,246,934 downwards.
ACAAGTATTGGTGGAAACAAATATGGATTTGTGATAGTGGATGATTTCACTAGATATACATTGGTGTTCTTTCTTGTTGATAAGAGTGATGTATTTGCAACCTTCAAGACATTCATCAAGAGAACACACAATGAGTTTGAAACAACCATGAAGAAAGTGAGAAGTGATAATGGTAGTGAGTTCAAGAACACAAGAGTTGATAAGTTATGTGATTAGTTTAGAATTAGACATCAATTCTCGACCAAGTACACACCATAATCAAATGGCCTTGTTGAGAGGAAGAATAGAACCTTGATTGACATGGCAAGATCAATGTTGAGTGAGTACAATGTGAGTTATTCATTTTGGGCTAAAGCAATCAACATGGCTTGCTACTATAGCAACTACCTCTATTGTCCCCAATGATGGATAAGACACCATATGAGCTCTTGAATGGAAGAAATCCCATTATTGCATCCTTTCGGGTTTTTGGTTGCAAATGCTATATATTGAAAAAATGCACTAGATTGAGCAAATTTGAGATAAAATGTGATGAAGGTTTCTTGCTTGGTTACTCCACTACTAGCAAGGCTTATAGAGTTTGAAATTTGGCTAGTGGTACTCTTGCAGAGGTTCATGATGTTGAATTTGATGAAATCAAGGGTTCCCAAGATGAAGATGAGAATCTAGATGATGTCAGAGATACTTAATTGGTAAATGCAATGAAGAACATGAACATTGGTGATATAAGGACTATAGAGGTGATTGATGTTGAAGATGACAAGAATCAAGTGCTCTCTAACTCAAATATGCAAGCTAGTGGTTCTCATGATCAAAGTCAAGATAATACAAGTGATGACAAAGAGCAAGATCAACAACAAGTGGCTAGTACATCACCTCAACCAAATGATCAACCAAGTGCAAACAATCAAGTGCAAGTGCTCCAACCAACCAATATTGCAAGAGATCATCCTTTGGACTCCATAATTGGTGATATTTCAAGAGGTGTGCAAACAAGATCAAGATTGGCATCCTTTTGTGAACATTTCTCATTTGTGTCATCCATTGAACCAAAGAAGATAGATGAAGTTTTGAAGGATGTTGATTGGGTGAATGTTATGCATGAAGAGCTAAACAACTTCACAAGAAATCAAGTATGGGAGTTAGTTCAGAGGCCTAAAGATCATAATGTGATTGGAACAAAGTGGGTCTTTCAGAACAAGCAAGATCAAGATGGGATAGTTGTAAGGAACAAAGCAAGATTGGTAGCTTAAGGCTATACACAAGTTTAAGGTCTTGACTTTGGTGAAACATATGCCCCGGTTGCAAGATTGGAAGCATTTAGGATCTTGTTAGCCTATGCTTGTGCCCACAACATCAAGTTGTACCAAATAGATGTGAAGAGTCCATTTCTTAACGGGTACATCAATGAGCTTGTCTATGTTGAACAATCACCTGGTTTTGAAGATGTGAAGAATCCCAACCATGTCTACAAGTTGAAGAAGGCTTTGTATGGTTTGAAGCTAGCACCAAGAGCATGGTATGAGAGGTTGAGAGATTTCCTACTCTCTAAGGGATTCAAGATGGGCAAGGTTGACACCACCCTCTTCAGCAAGACTATAGGCAATGACTTGTTTGTGTTGCAAATATATGTGGATGATATCATATTTGGATCAACCAATCAAGATTTTTCTGAGGAGTTTTGAAAGATGATGGCTAATGAGTTTGAGATGTCCATGATTAGAGAGCATAGTTAGTTCCTTAGTCTTCAAATCAAGCAAATGAAGAATGGCACATTTGTAAGTCAAAGAAAGTACATCAAAGACATGCTCAAGAAGTTTGGAATGGATGATGCTAATTGTAACAACCTGGGTTTTCGTGCATCAAAAAATACAAACTTTTTAAAAAAAATTCTGCAATGTGTGAAGCATGTAGTCGCTAGGTCAAACCCGAGTCAAACCTAGGAGAGTCTACTAATAGATTATTGCATTCATATAGGATTGATTGTAGGAGTGTGTCTTCTTGAGTAGAATTTGAGTTGAGTCATGCTTGGAGTTTGGAGTGCACAAATCCGTAGCAAAGTTCCTTTCAATCTCTTTTGAATTCTTCTCAATTCCCTTTTAAATTTCTCTCAAATTCCTTAAGTCATAAATGGAAAATCCTCTTCTTTCTCTTGCGCCAACGTCCCTCCTTTTCTTCCCTTCCCTCCTCCTGGCCCAGCTGCTGAGCAGCCCAGCTGGCCCAATCAGCCACTCATCCCTCTCCATTCTCTTCCACCCGAGCAACAAGCCCAGCTCGCCACCCCTTGCCCGAGGCACAACCTGATGAGGACATGTCACCTTCGGATATGACCATTGATTTTAAGGTGAGCTCGTTCCTACCTTTGTATAGTGATTTTTGTTACAATTCACTTGGTTCTACATGTACATGTCATTATTTGCTTGTAGCTACAAATATGTATTAAAGTGCAAGTCCATTAAAGTTAAACATTTAGTTCGACGGCAGCCTAACAATACTTCATTGGGAAGGCTATAACTTATCCATCCGGAGTGCGATTGAGGTTAATGAGCTTTTGATAGAAAGCTTGTTTGATAAGCTTTCAAATAGATCTAGTCCTATCTCAATATCACGTTAGCAAGGCCTCCAAATCATCATGACAAGTTGCCTCTATTTATGCTGAGAGCTATGTCGTCGTCGTGGGTCTCATATTCACCCTTGGGACCCTGGCCCAAGATGGACCACACCCCAAGGAGATGGAGAACACCTCAGAGATGTCCAAGGACGTCCTCCTCCTTGGCCACTACCTTAGGAGGCAAGCAAGGGCATCCAAGCCAAGTTGGAGGCCCAATCTATGTGAAGTTTGAGTCAATCTCGGGCTCCAGCAGCAGTCTGTAGTAAAACGGACACCCAGGTCACAAACGGACTTCATTTTCGATGATCCACATATGGATGGAAAGCTATTTTGAGAAGCTAACCAATGAAGGTGGTCCCACATCAAAATTCCTTCAGAATCAATGAGAATCGTTGAAACAAGTTGACGTCCAGAATCTATTAGGGCGTTGCATTGCCGTCTTTTAGACCGTTTGGGCCTTGTAACATGTCGGGGCTCCAGAGGAGACGTGGTGCTAAGGTTGCAGGGTTTGGGTCTTTATGATTTGAAACCAGATCGGTATGTCGCTTTCCACCCAAATCGATAGTTATCTTGAACCTGACGAAAGATCGAGACCCCGTCCCCATCAAGTGGTATCAGAGCTTCATGTATTACCATCAAGTTCGCATTTACCCTAGATTAGTTGTGTTTTCCTTCATCCTATAAATCCAAAAAATTGCCCTACAAAAATATTTGTGTTCACCATTATTTTCCCTTCTCCTATTACTCATTGTGCCGTGCAATTTTTTAATTTCAGTTGGCTTTATTGATGTAACACCCTAAAAGTTGCCTCTTTTGAAAATAGGTTTAAAATAATTTAATTCTGTATTTTTGTGCTCATGAAATATAGGAAAAATAAAATTTTTTATTAAATTAAAATTTATCATAAGGTTTAGCAACATGATTGTGCATACATGCCCCTGCATTTGATGTATTTGATTGAGTGGTTTAAAATGCTTTTGCAAATGAAATTGAAAATGGCTTTGAAGTAAAAAAAAAGGAAAGAAAAGAAAATTTGAAAATAAAAGAATTTAAAAAGTTGTAAAACTTATTTTTGGGAAGACTTACTAAAATTCCTCATTTTTACTTGAGTTGAAAAAGTATATTTGAAACCCCATTTGAATTTGACTTTGGTCATGTTTGAATTTGGTTTTAAAAAAATGAAATAGGAAAAAATTGAAAATGGAAACTCACTTTCTCCCTCTCTCCACTGCTCCGGTTTGTTCGGCTCCCTTCAGCACCATGTGGCCCGCTTCCCGCTCCCCACTCGGCCTTTGCTTCCGGCAGCCCATCCCGGTCTCCCTCTCTCGCGCTAGCCCAAGTCACCGCGCCGGCCCAGCTTCGCAGCCAGCAAGGCCCGCAGCGTGCCCCTCCTTTCCTTCCGCGCTCACCGACAGCCCAGGCCCGTATGTCAGGCCTTTCTCCTACCTCACGCAACTAGGCCGGACTCCGTCGCCGAGAGTCTGAGGTCACCTAGCGTCGCCTTGCCTTGCGCCTCAAGCAGCCCGGTCTCATAAATACCGAGCCCCAGCACCGCTACGCCATCCTGTGCCCTCCCTGCTGCCGTCTGGATCTCGCCGTGAAGACGAACTGGCCACCGCCGCTATAGTTGCCGTTTGCTGCCTCGCCATCGAGGACAATCTCGTTGCTGCCCCTTGCGTCAAGGTGATACCGCAGACACCGTTCTTGCTCTCTTTTCCTCTCTGTTGCTCACGTATAGCGTCGCCAAACCTTCGCAGGAAGACCTGGAGCCGCCATAACCGATGTACAACGTCACCGAGCCGTTTCTGCCGTCAAAACAATCTTGGTGAGCTCGCTGTCTCCTCCTCCGTCTACCCATGTTTTTTTTCCGCAGCCATACGAGGTCCCTAGGCCCTTCATCGTGTTTCGCTGGTGAGCTCCACATCGCCGGCAATGGCCGTCACCTGCACCAGGACCCAAATCCGCTGAACGAGTCACGCGAGCGACGGAGCTAACAGAGCAGCCATGCAGCCATGCGTCGCCGTGATTAAATTTGGTTGTTAGCTTGATGACATCATCTCCCATGTCATGCTTTATTGTGGCCATTTTCCTTTACAAAAATAAATCCAGAAATACAATAGAAATACGCATCATCCTGAGCTGTCCGTTTTTAGATCAATAGCCCAGATTAGAACTTACCCCTTTCACTGGCATATTTTCTAAAGAGCCCCTCAGTTTGTTTAAAATAGAACCCGCAGTCCAAAACATGTTTACAGATTTCGTTTTCTTCATTTGGAAGCGTATTTTGTTTCGGTTAAGTCTAAAATACGTTTTCACTTATTTACAGATTTGCCACTGATTTTGTTTGTCATAACTTCTCCGTTTTAACTCTGATTTGATCCGTTCAAATTACGTTAGGTTCGTAATTTTATAATCTACATGTTTATACTACTGTTAGATGTGTTTTCAACTTTTAAAATTTATGATTAGATTTAATCTATTACTTTAATAAAGAAAATCTTGCTTAAATCATATCTTCTGCGTTTTAACTCCGTTTAACGAGATCTACGCATTAGTAACAGTGGTTACCATGTTACTATTTCTGAAATTTCATGGTTTAAATCATATCTTGATTAATAATTATGCCATCGGATTTTGTAAATAAAATATGATTTGTTTTAGTTTAGTTTTATAATTCAAATCTAAATTTGATTTAATCCAATAACACTTTATATAGTTAAATAAATGAAGCCTATAGTTTTCTTTTTCGTGTATAAAGTAAATCTTTTGGTAGTTGTATCTTTTCAACCGTAGCTTCGATTAGCGTGCTCTTCGTGTCTATGTGTTCGTAGCGAGACGTAGATTCATTTTACAAACTTTTCATCTTGATTTTATGTTTGGTGTACTGTTCTAATTTAGATCTATTGTTTGCATCGTCTATGATTATATGGATGCTTGCGTCGTGCTTTATGATTAAGTCCAGTCGGTGAGATATACGTGGTGATCTAGAAGAAGAAGAATAACGTTGAAGATTTAAGCATATCGAAGGATTGGTGTTTTAAGGCAAGTATAGCATGGGATCTTCCTTGTTACCTATTCACCTTTAATCACTTAATTCATACTGCATGTGTCTACCTTGTTGCCAATAAGGATATCCTAGTTATTTGATACCTTATTCCTTGATACCTATGGGGTATTGCATTGGGTATTATGATGCTAGTGCTCAACTACAACCATGATCTTGTAACTTAACTAATGGTATATGCAATAAACATTAAAAGATGCTTTTTAGCAACATGGAATAAGGGGGCTAGAGCATTGGGCTGTTTTATGGTGCTCTAGATTCCTCTCCATAAGGACTTATCTGCAAGTGATCATCCGGGACTTACAGTACAGCTGTGAGGGCTATATGGCTCTGGCTTTAGCTCAGTATGAGGACCTTTTCTAGCTTGTTAGTGGTTACCTTCATGGCACAAGAGGGGTGTGTTCCGGGTTGGATATAGTGCAGCCTCTGTCCGTCAGTGTATAGGCTGTGCGTCATTGTGCCTGTCGGAAGGAGAGCTCTACATTCGTAGGCCACAGAAACCTAGCGGCCCTAACTTGTTAGACAAACCTTTGAAAGGCTTCATAGTGACCCCTGCCTGCTCACCTTGGAAGTGTTTTGGGAGTAATTAACCTGGGCATATGGGTATCATGACTCACAGTGAAAGTGTACAACCTCTGCAGAGTGTAAAACTGGTATATCAGCCATGCTCACGGTCACGAGCGGCCTTGGAACCCTTACGAAATAGATGATGAACACTGATGATATGGATGATGAAGATACTCACAAATGGTTAATTGTTTATGCTATTCATTACTCATGTTTACCTGATCATGTGTTTATATGGGCTGGTGATAAACTTGTTGCTACTCAATTGCTAAAAGATGACTCATTAAAAGCTAATCGCAGTTAAACCAGTGTCAGCCTTTTGAGCCTCATGAACCCCATGTTATATTTGTTGAGTACGACATGTACTTACGCTTGCTTTAACATATTTGGATAAAAATCCCAGATGGGTACCAGATTGATAGAGTTTGGAGGAATTAGGCTTGTGGTCAACCAGTCAGTTGTCCCTGTGGATTTGGAGTACTCGTTTGAAGATCGGAGTTGTCTTTCCGCTGTCTATACTCTGAGGTTATACTCTTTATACTAATATGCTACGTATTTAAGCATTGCCTTTTGATATTACCCTTATTTGTAGCTATATGTGAGATTTGACTTCCTAGGCTCACATATGGTGTGTATCTGGTTTTGTTCTTAAAAGCAGGTGCTACACCCTTGCCGTGTCAGTGTTTGTCGTTCCTAGATCTTGTTCTTGGTCATAGTGCCAAAGTCTTGGTTGGTTAGGTTGATCTTCTTAATCTCAGATAATTCTGTGTCCATCTTTGTGCCTAGATCCTTTTGGCATGCTTGTTCATGTCGTTTGGGCAACATCAAACGTGTAATGCTTTGCCGCTAGAATAAAAAAAGGGAAGAAAATTAACTATGCGGCAGGAGTTTCCTTTGGAGTAGATATATCTTGGCATCTTTTGTGATAGTTGTTGACACAAAAATGTGGCGATGTGATCAACATACAGCAAACTGGAAGAACTGAGTGGAATGAGACCAAAGATCTGCTTGGCTTCAACACAGAACCAGCCGATTCTGAAAACCCAATGAGGTGCCAGTCAATTTGACCTGCAATTGATAAGGAGAGAAAATCTTATCAGTAATTTAAGGTGGAACATTTCGATGTTGCACCAAACAGTTCTAAATGTGTGGCTAGATAGCCAATTCAATGAGGCTATCGACTAAATAGTGAGGTTCGATCAGATCGATGCAGCTATGATGATGATAATAAACTAAAGCCAAAGAATCGATAAAACTATCTATATGTTGACAGATTCATGAAAACATGCTATATGCGTGAGAGTATAGGCAAATCGGCTAAAATAGCCGATGCAGTCATAGCAAACAAACAGAGTACATATCTCAATCATGAACAAGACCACTAATCGATAATTTCTAATCTAAAGTCTTACCAGTGAGGTTCAACCGGACGATGCAGCTATAGTAGTGTCATTAGATTAGATCTCATTAACTAGTGAGTTTATTCAAGATTGAAACGTGTCTTTAGATGCATACTATGTTTGATTAGAATAGAGATAAAATAGCTGATATAGTATAATTAAGTCATCAATTATAAGATTTAAAGCGTGACTTGATCAAAGAACGACCAATTAAGATGATATGATGCCGATCTATCTCTATCTCAATCGAGTGATTTTGTTATAATTAATAAAACGTTAATTATAGCAAGATGGATGACTGGTGAATCAACCAAAAACAGCAAGGAAAATCTTACTAATCTTAGCAAATTTGATAATTGGTGATATTGTATTAAACAACAAGTTATTTAACATAAGATCGATAACTTTGATCTATATTATGATTCGTAAGAGATCAATCAGCTGATGCAGCCTTACAAACTACGATTCAGATCGATAACTAACTTATATCATGGCTCATCAAAGGTTATTCAGCTGATGTAGCTTTACAAGCACAATACAAGTCGTGACGGTACTCACAAGCAAGCTGGAGGTCGATCAGTCGATGCAGCCCTGTTTGCTGAAGAACTCATTGAGATCTATAGTACTCCTAATCCTAATGCGATGACAAAAGCCAAAAAGATTGTATTGATTGAGTGTTCGACTCATTACAATTCTAGGAATAAAAGAAAACTTCCTAATTTAATAAAAACTTGGACCCTAATTTTCTTTATTTGTAGAGTCCGACACATCTTCCTGCCGCCATTCAGACATAGCCCATTGACACCGTCTGCTAACGTCATAAAATAGCCGATTCTAACATCACATCTAAATCAGTTGATACCGATTCACATCTAATTGATTCCTTGATGACATAATCCTGGAAACTTCGAGTTTCCACGTTCTTCTTACCAAATTTTGGTGTAAACACATGCCCTCCAATTTTGGGATAAAAATAATTTTATTCCAAAATTCCTATTCATCTATTCACCGTGTTGCAACCGCTCTTTCCAAAATAAACGCGTTACTCCTGATCTCTTGGGCCAAATTCTATATAAGACCCCAATAGTATCATTTCTAGCTCACTCAGCCTCCTTACTTTCTCCTTCTTTCTCAAGCAAACTTCAGCAGTCAAAGCCGCTAATGACAAAGCCTTAACCCTAGCAAATCCTATGCTCTACCAAGCTGTCGTTCAAGCAACCTTCCTCAGATTTAGATCCATTTTGGCTACAATGGCAACCAACGACCATGTTTCTGAGGTATGCCTTCAAACTTCTGCCTTTCAAGTGTTAGCCGCTACTCTGTACTTTCCCTTTCCTAAATTCATCCCAACTAGTTTCTAGTAAATGAGGAATGAAATTTTGATTCCATCAGCTGTTGTTACTAATGCTTATTATCTTAGACCCATGGGTGACCCTGATCCATCCAATTTTATCAATAAAAAAACCAACTGAATCCCCTTCAAACAATCTGTAGTAGATTTGTCTTCTTGGAACACCAAAACTCCCTTTAGGAACTAACCCAAAATGCCTAAGGGATGGAGGGATTGGTTTCGTAGGGTATTAGAGAAAAAGACTGGAGATTGGGAAATTTATGACTTGAATCAATGCCTGACACTCTCACTATCTAGAATGGAGAGGAATGACTCACTTCTAATTTTTGCATCTTACTTTTGGTCCAACACTTTGAATGCTTTTGTTTTTGGTCATGGTCCAATGACCATCACTTTAGCAGATATTTACATGTTTACCGGCCTTAGAATAACAGGATCAATGAAATCCTATGATTTCTTAAGTGCTGGATCCAAGAAATTAGCCAAAATATCAGACTGCACAGGATAGACAAGCTATATTCTAAACCATATTAACGATGGATTGATTGTTGATGAAAGAGAGCATGTAGCTTTTCTGAACATGTGGCTAGAAAAATTCATCTTTTGTGGGTCATCTTGCATAAGATTGTAAGACCCGATCTTAGGAATCTAAGCTTCCCTTCTTTGAACTTTGCTGGAAATTATAAAGGAAAAGATGAAAGAACTCGACAGTGTATGAATTATGGTGAAGCTGCTTCAGCCATAACAATTGTTGTTGATGTAAGCCACCTTTTCAAGAAATTTTTCAAAGGGTTTGATGCAAACATCTTGACTTGGCTGCCTTATGATGAGGATGAAGACAATAAACTAGTTCTGCCGGTCAAATTTCGGTTTGAATCAGGTTGCTCAGATGAAACAGTTGCTGTAATTTTTAGTTGTATGATCAAACCCTTTGTATTGCCAGCTGAATTTCACCATGGCCGTGGCAAAATGGCTACTGGTTCTTTTCTCCCAGATAATCTCCCAACTTATGAATTTTATAATCCTTCTTTTGTGGCCCGTCAATGTGGCCTTGGTCAACTACCTCCTCGGCTATTCTTTAGGAACACTCTAAAGATAAGAGAAGGTATAAGTGAGATGATGGAAGCTTCTAGAGTTTTTCAATTGGGATAAGACCTTCCTTTCCTTTGCCTGCATGAATGGACAAGAGCTACCTTCTCCTTAAATTTGTTTGATTCCTAGTGGCAAGAATGGCACTCTCACCTCTTCTGCAGTCTAATTGATCCCAACTGTTTAGCCCTAGATGAAGAATTTGCTTCTAATAGTGAGGTAACTTACTACTTTTCTTTCAAAAGGATTATGTAACAAGTTCACCTATCAACTCATCTAACAAATTCTTTTGCATGATACCGAATTTAATCCGTCAAGTATGGATAGGAAAGGGCATCCCATAAAATACTATCCACCATGTCTAGCCTCAAGAATGGGATCAATTGCACCCACTATGAAAAAGTTGATGAAAACCCTAGCTGCCCCAACAATACTCATATACCAGTCTTCAAAACGCAAGGCAACCCAAGGTGTAACTCAAAAAACCACCACTAGGAAGAGACTTCGTAGAACAAAATCATCAATTGCTTAGGTAACTTAACTTATCTCCTCTCTTAAGATGATATCCAACTTCTAATTTAATTCCTTTCTTGCAGTCATCGACTATTGCATCTCAATTTGCTTTGGGTGCTGAATTGTTGTCCTAGGCACTTGAATCGGCATCTACCAACCTCTCATCGGCTAATCCCCCTAAGGACCCGATTACAATTGAAATAACCGATGCTTCTGATAGACCCAAAATAGCAGAAGATAAGAACCTCTCTACTTCACCTCCTGATGCTACCAAGGTATCTCCTCAAGCCTTTTAATCTTATGTAATTCTCACTCTTCTCTGATCATTCTCCTTTATCAGACATCACATGAGAAAACATCCACACAAGAGCAAAAGTCTAACAATCCAACGGTTGAAGATGATTCTATTGATGCTGATACCTAAACCATTGATTCTCCAACTCAGCAAACAGTCGATGGTAAGAAATTCAAATGCTCATTCTTGTCCTTCTATAATAAATATAAACCAAAAAACTTCTTGATGCCTGCTGACACTAGCATTAGAAGTCTAGAGCCAATTCAATCAAATGTTGAAAAGAATATTGGCACATCATCGACTGTTCCTTCTCCTCTGCCAGAGTCTCTACTAGAAAAGGTAGTGTTCTCCCCTCACCATTCATCTCATTGTCAACCCATTTGCCATTTCTAATAAGATTCCTTTTGTTCACATGTAGGCACTTAATTCTACAGCTTTGAGCTACTCCTTCAATTTTGAAGAATACATAGATGAAAGTGAGATTAGCTCATCAGCCATTTCTTCTCAAGAGACTTTAACAGATGAAATAAAAAATTAGCTAAAAGACATGCTGCCAATGCTCAAGAGGAATATAGCCGATTTTATCCAGGATGCAGACCCAATGAGAAGAATCTTCTTGGCCATCAAGGATAATTTAATCCCAAATCTCGCTGAGGCCTTGATACGTATATCCAATATTGAAGACCAAGCTCCCAAGGTGAAAAAGGCTCAAAGAAATCTGATTGACCATCAACCTTTGATGGCTAAAAAGAATTCTAACAAACAGAAAGCCAAAGAATTAGCACAATTGATCGACAATTTGAAGAATTCTTCTTCCAAAATTAAACCAAAACTAAACCAGCTGAGAGTTAGGCGTGCTGAGCTTGAAAAAGAACTAGAAAGTGTAAAAGCCACCATCAAACATCATGAGTCCAACTTGACTCAGATCCTTAGTGCTATCAAACAGAAGAAACAAGAGATGCTGACCAAGGTTAAGGAAGGCAAAGCTATTCATAGCAGTCTCGAGAATATCCCTGGATCAGCCAAAGAAGACAAACTACAAATTGCAGAAGTTGATGATATTTGGGGGAAAGCACTACGAGCAATTCATGATGCTCTTAACTTGTAATTTATATTCTAGTATCTGTAGCACATAAACCTGATGATAACTGTACTTTTTGGTTTGGCTAGAAGAGCCGATTTGAAGTAGCCGATTTTCGATTTCTGACTTTACTCTAACTTAACTGAATCTAACAATGGCTTTTATCACAAAACCCTTCAAATTCCTTCTCAGTCATCAACTCTGCGTTCCCCTCGGTATTAGTGAAGCGGTGCTTCCCCTTCTAACAATTGGGGTCGCTTTCACACATCCCAAAATATCTACCGTCTCGCCTTCGTGGCTATAAATACTAGTCATGGACTTTGGCCTCAAACACATCTACACCCATAACTATTCTCATTCTCTTGTGTCCTTCTACCTTCAAGAACCCTGTAGCAGTTTCCTCTTCTCCTCCTCTCAAGATCTAAACCAGCACCCATGGCTGGTGAAGATAACCGCGACAAGCGTGCAGCGGAGGAGATCCCAAAGGAGGAGATGCCAATGAACCAGCGCCTCCACCACATGAGAGAATACCAAACACCCTCTGCTCATGGCAATGAATCATCCTCTAAGTTGTCTACATATTTGTCTTGAATAATAGGCTCCTTTCCCTCCTCCCAGGGCCGGTGAGCCCTCCAATGCTGCACCTGCCGCCGCCACCACGATGGACTCGTCGTTGGACTCCACTAACTCATACACCGGCGATGACGCTCGGCACTTCCTCCAGGAGTGGAGGGTTGCCAAGGATCATTATTTCGAGGCAACTCGGGAAAATGGTTAGCTTGAGATCCATCTCGAGGCCTCCCAGGCTGCCCTCCTCGCAGAAGAGGAGGAAACCAATGCCACTTGTGCGAGGTTGGCCGAGTCAGACGCCATGGTGGCGAGTAAGCCTAGTTCCAAGAAAACCCTCATTCTTATCTTTACTGCACCTTTCTTGATACTCTTCTTGCCTCTTTGATTGCTATCCCTAATGGTACAGTTGGAAAACCTCCAACTGGCAGCAAACACAGCTACATCGACCGTCAACGCCCAGGGCCCTCTGCTCATCAACTGTCTGCACGACATCCCGGCACGTGCCTAGGAGATTGCCCTAAATGACGTTTGTCATGGTGCAACGGTGGCTCTGGCCGCGGCACAAGTCTAGACCGGGCATGACCTCCACACCATGGAGTTGGGCTTCCCAATGGCCGATGATCCCAACATGCATAAGGAGATGATTGTGGACTTCGACGACACCGCGGTGGCCATTGTGGATATCATACCAGCCCAAGATGTTTGTGAACAAAGTGTTTGATTTGTCTGTACTAGTATAGTGCCGGTGCTAATGCCACGGATTCATTTTAGGGATGCACATGAAAACAACCAAACAATGATATTTTTTTTAGTTTTGGCTACTAGTAAACTTTCAACACGGAAGTAACAGTTGTAGAAGCAGCATGAAAGAACCAAGTTAATCAACTCGACAAAATCGGCATAGTAGGTAACCGGCCATTTGACCACATCGAGCAGTTTGATCGTTGAAAGAGCATCATAATTACTTTAACACTTACTTATGTTAATGAACATCTCTCGACTCTCTCGATTCGAATCGACGGTGAAGTTGTCGTTGAGCGCCTTGCCACCTTGTCGATGAAACTTGATGATGGGAACCTTGCGGTGAAGACTACCTCAAGTTTGGTCGCCAGAGAATGCAGACTCGATTGATTCAAGATGAGTACAAAACAATGTATCGTAGTGCGGACCAAAATAATGTGGCCATCAAGACCGACAAAGACACTTATTAGGTCTTCTAAACAAAATAGTTCGAAATAGTTTGAAGGGTGGACTGTTGACAGTGAAATAGTTTTGACTAAAAAATATATTGCCCGTGCTAACGCTACGGCATCTAGAAAATCAAATAACATATAAAAAGTAAAAACATCTTGAATTTTATTGCTCACATTCATGAGATCCATCGTCTCATCTTGCATGTTTGGTAGATAACAGAAGCAAGGTAAATTCGAGGCAGCCAATTGTATATTAAATATTAGTATTCAAAAGAAATGCTAAATATCACTTGCATATGACACAATTCAGCTATGAAAATATGTCGTTAGGGTAAAAAATAACACTAAAAAATTCCAGCTTGTATGAATTGGTCTTCCATTCAGTTTCAGCCGCTTGCACACATCCTATATCAATCCTGCACCAAGAGAGTATTATATATTTGCTACTGATCAAGTATTCACAAATAGTGTAGTGGTATATGTAAGCTCAAGGATTTGACTATTTACTTAGTTGGTAGTTGACCTAGGATTGAAATATGAAGGCAACGAAAATCTTTTGCTTAAATTTGAAGGCCTTTACTGATTCTGACTTGCGATTGCATCACCGGGAAAACTAAAAGGGATGACTATTTCTTCAATTCGAGAGATAATTGGATTATTGTTCATGTGTCTCGGAAATTCAATCTCGTGTAATCGAAAAAGCAGAGGGTACCAACCTGAAAAAGCGAAGCCATTTTATTCATTCTTTGAATATACACACTCTAGGCAAGATCGGACACTTGATATTAGCCTTTGTTAATAGAACAGTCGTAATAAACTTACCCTCTCCTCCATGATCCATAGCATTGCCTACAGTATGAACATCTACATCTTCCGAAAGCAAAGAAAAAGAGTGGGCTAAAATCAATTTCCATGATTCACTATAGCCATCTGAAAAAAAATAATGAGTCCTAAACACCGAAATTTAACAACATAAATCGACCATAATTGAAGCAAATCTTGTAGGTGTTCTTCATTCAATCGATCTGAACGTCTTTGGTACACTCACATGAAGTCTCTAGATAGACAAAATCAAAGCCGGCTACAGGAAATTAAGCTATTGATCTTTGAAGTCCGACACCAATTTAAACTCCATACCGATCTATGAAATCCAACAACTGTAGATATTTGAAAACATTCCATGCTAAGGAATTGAAACTCTAAAAACCTCACTTACCCTGCATTCCGGTTGCAATAGCAGGGTCTCCATCTCCTCAAAAAAATCTATTGTACAATTTTCTATTCATGAGAAACAATGATAAACTTACAAAAGGCATCAATATTAGTCATGAGAAACTCAGCAAAACATGGTTTTCTATTTTATGACTTTTCTGT
The DNA here is from genome assembly GCA_904845875.1 of Miscanthus lutarioriparius. Taxonomy (NCBI): domain Eukaryota; kingdom Viridiplantae; phylum Streptophyta; class Magnoliopsida; order Poales; family Poaceae; genus Miscanthus; species Miscanthus lutarioriparius. Next base: position 100,231,826 of record CAJGYO010000004.1, on the reverse strand, counting down.
GACTTAAAAAGGAGAGCAATGATAATTCCATTGATAATTGACTATATCCATTGTATGAATGGTTCAAACGAACTATCGAGAAAATATTTATAGGCTATCACCAAGCGAAGCTAAAAATTACTGATTTGTCATCCAGGCCATACATTCCTTTGAAAAAATTGGCTATCTTGAATGTTTCATATGAAAAAAAAATATTTTAACAACTGATCCCACTATCATCACAGGAATACAAAAGCAATCAGAAAAAATGAAGCTCAAAAGCATTCAGAAATTAAGCGGGAGATATTTTTATAAGAGTGAAAAAGTTGCAGCATTCAGCTCAAACTGAAAGACCTTTTGCGTTGAGAACTTGCGTGGGAGACTGGGAGCCAGAACGTTGAGCAAATTAGTTGGAAGCAACCACAAGAATGCAAGATGAGCAGAGCCAGTGAAGAGAGACAGCCACACCACAGGTCCTAAAACTCCTTGCGGATGCTGTAGTCGGCTAGGGTGCGTTCGTCCTACGGCTGCTTCCCAGAGAAGATGAGCTTCTGCTTGTACGACGCCATGCCTAAGCACAAGAAAACGTAACAAAGTTGGTAAACAGAAACAGGAAATTCTAAAGGAATTAGATGATGGAACAAAATCAGAAACAATGGACCTTTTCCAATTGTGTTTAATGATGAAGAACAAAGAGCCGCAAATCTAACAGACGCCACTTGCCGGATGCAACCAAGATTGAGCTCGATTACACAAGAAGAAAGACCACACAAAATCCTCTCCTCTTCTCCTTGGATCCAAAAAAAAGTTGTCACCCAGGTCGATCCCATGAAGCAAGAGTGGAGGGCCGTCGCGGTCGGGGATGGAGATGGCCGTGCTGGAGGCGGGGAAGCAGCCGAGGGCATGGGTGTGCTTGAGCTAGCGGCTGTAGAGCGTGACCTGCTTGGGGCTGGTGGCCATGAGCATGACGGCATCCATGCCTTCCGCAGCCGGCACCATGCCTTCCGCAGCATTGCCGCCTTCTCCTCCGCCATGCTCGCCCTCCATCATCGCGGGCACGAGTCCATCACCTCCGGTGCCTTCGGCCGGCCACTAGCCAACACCGGTGGGGCGGGGGAACCCTAGCCGTGGGATCCCCCCGCTCCTTGTACTCGTCCATGCCGCTGCCATGCGCTTCAAAGAGGAGCTGAGCTGCGCCTCGTGGCGGAAGGAGAGAGGAGGAGGAGAAGGGGCGACGGCGATGTGCATACGGCGGCAGTGAACGGGAGGCGGAGATCCACGTTGGGGCAGAGAGAGAGATGCGAATAGGCCAAAATCAACTGGAGCCTAACCTGTAGGCGCATGCACGTGGGAGGTCCGCAGGATGGCGATGGAGGGCAGACACACTAAACATGAGCCGTCGAATTTGGATGAGTAATAAGAGAGAATGGCTAAGAGATAATCTGGTGCATCAGTTTTGATGGTGTTATATTTTCTGGGTGCATTCATGGGTGTGGATGTAGCATAGGTCATGACTGTGGAGCAGGCATTTGTTGTGTGGCTGTAGATGTATTCTAACTGATGTATTATAGGGTAGGGTAGACTAGGAGCAAACAATGAATGAATAATGTTTTGCCTTTTCCTTGTGAATTCAACTCTGAAACTACCATAGTATTAATCATGATTGTCCTTGTGTGTGTTTTTGCTCTATAGATGATACATATCGTATCGGCTTTTACTCCTTCGGTTTATTTCCCCTTTTGAACTAAAGGTGATACCCTCATGGTACCGGCTATTAGAGCCGATGACTAAACAAATCGGCTATCAAGCATTAATCCAAACGCTAGGATAATACTTTTTTAGGAATTTTCCATTGATTTCTCTATCAAACTCCTCTTCCCCTTCTAGCATTTCCAAAATATAAGCATTGCTAGGCGCACAACGTTTAATCAGATAAGGACCTTCCCAATTAGGTGACCATTTGCCAAACCTGTTGTCTTTAGACCCAATCGGCAATCTTACTTTCCAAACGAATTCTCCTTCGCAAAACTGTTTGTTCTCGACCTTTTTATTATAATGCCTTGCAAGCCTTAACTTATTGGCCTCAATATTTTCAAGAGCGCACAGCCGATGACAACTTAAGTCCCCCAAATCATTCATCATAAGGTTTTTATAGACTTTGGCTATTAAATCATTTTGCAATGCAACACATCTTGATCCAGTCTGAATCGCCCATGGAAGAATTGCATTATGCCCATATACTAACTCATAAGGTGATGATTTAATCGATCCACGGCAAGCCATCCTATATGCCCACAATGCTTCATTAAGTGTCAGGTAGCACTTCCTTGGTTGCTCTTTAATTTTCTTCTTAATCAACTTAATCAAAATTTGATTGAATGCCTCTGCCTGGCCATTAGCTTGAGCATAATAAGGAGAAGAATTTAGTAATTTAATTCCCATACTGGTAGCAAAATCTCTAAATTCTTCTAATGTGAATATTGTCCCTTGATCAGTAGTAATAGTTTGAGGAATCCAAAACGATAAACAATATGCTCCCTGACAAAATCAACCATATTCTTTGAAGTTACTATTTTCAAAGGAATCGCCTCAACCCACTTAGTAAAATAATCTGTTGCTACCAATACAAACTTGTGCCCTCTACTTGAAGGTGGAAAAATCTAGTCAATTAAATCAATTCCCCAGCCTCGGAACGGCCATGGCTTAATTATTGGGTTCATAGTTGATGTAGGCGATTTCTAAACATTACCAAAACGCTGACAATCCTAACACCTCTTGTAATATTCAAAACAATCTTCTAATATTATTGAACAGAAATACCTAGACCTACGAATAACCCATTTTATTTTATAAGCCGATTGATGAGCTCCGCGTATTCCTTCATGCACTTCTCCCATCAATACTCTTGCTTCTTCTTGACTTAAATATTTAAGCAAAACTCCATCGACTATTTTGTAGTACAACTGATTATCTAACAAAACATATTTAGTTGATTTATATCTCAATTTTCTAGTAACCTTCTGTGATGGATTCTTGAGGTAATCAGCTATTTCAACTCTCCAATCATTAGCCAAGGTCTCACTATTTAAGATTTCTTGGAACACTTGATAGCCTGACGCATTCTGAGCTAACTGATTGGCCTCTTGATTCTGTGCTCTTGGAATATGCTAAAGAGAAGTTAGAGGAAACCCCTCAAATAACTTTCGACATTCATCATGGTATCCCTTCATAATATCATTTTACATTCATACAGGCCGATCAACTGATTAATAACTAAATGTGAATCTCTAAATATTTCAATTGACTCGGCCTTTACTTCCTGAAGAAGTTGAAGTCCCTTAAGAATAGCTTCATATTCTGCTTGATTATTGGTGGTCATTGATTTAGTTTGAAAGGCAAACTCAAAACTTGCCCCCCTAAGGCGAAATAATAAAAATACCAATGCCACCACCTTGCTTGCACAATGATCCATCAAAGAACAATGTTTAAGACATAGGTTCCACATAGCTGATGCTTGATTTATGATGTTGAGTAATAAAATCGGCCATCACTTGCCCTTTGACTGCTTTAGCCGATTTATACCTCAAATCAAATTCTAATAATGCAAGAATCCACTTACCCATTCTCCCATTTAATATCGGCATTGACAACATGTGTTTGATCACATCAGCTTTAGACACAACTGTACACTTAGCCGATAATAAATAATGTCATAATTTAGTGCAGGAGAAATAAAAGCATAAGCATAACTTTTCTATAGGAGAATATCTTTTTTCAGGATCCAAAAGTCTTCTACTTAAATAGAAAACAACTCGTTCCTTTCCTTCAAACTATTGCATCAAGGCCGATCTAATCGTTTGGCTATCGGCCGACACGTACAACTTAAAAGGCTTACCTTGCTAAGGAGGAACCAGCACAGGTGGAGATTTCATATACTCTTTTATCTTCTCAAACTTTTTTTGTTGTACGTCACCCCATTTAAATTCTTGACAATTTTTCAACTTCAACAAAGGAGAAAACGACAAAATCCTTTCTGACATATTTGAAATAAACCTTCTAATGAAATTAATCTTACCAACTCGAGATTGTAATTCTGTTTTATTAGTTGGAGATACTGCCTCATCAATTACTTTCATACTTTTTCGACCAATCTCAATTCCTCTCTCGTGGACCATAAAACCCAAAAATTGTCCAGCTGACACTCCAAAAGAAAACTTATTAGGATTCATCTTAAAACCATGTTTTCTTGTACAAGTTTATTTGAATGGGTTGTGATAAGTTTTGGATTCATCTAGCTAATCTGCGGGAGACTTTGGAGTGCACAAGAAAACATGGTTTTAAGATGAATCCTAATAAGTTTTCTTTTGGAGTACAAGAAAACATGGTTTTAAGATGAATCCAAAAGAAAACTTATTAGGATTCATCTTAAAACCATGTTTTCTATAAGTTGATCAATCCAAAACTTATCATAACCCATTCAAATAAACCGATTGCGCCAGGGCACCTAAAGGTTGTTTTTACTGTCTTCTTCAGCCATAAAATTTTTATTATAACCTACATTACCATACATAAAACTAATTACCTTGTGCCCGGTCGTGGCATCTACCAACATATTGGCTATTGGCATCGGATAACCATCCATCGGTGTAGCCTTGTTCAAATCTCTGAAATCAATACAGACTCTCAACTTCCCATTTTTCTTGTACACAGGAACTACACTCGATATCCACTCTACATATTGGCAAGGTCGGATAAATTTTACTTCTAGTAGTCTTTCAGTCACCTTCTTAATATCATCAAGAACATTTGGATTAAATCTCCTTGGAGCTTGTTAAATGGCCGATATCTAGGTTTGATTGGCAACCGATGTTCAACAATTGACCGATCTAAACCATACATTTCATAATATTCCCAAGCAAAACATTCTTTAAGTTCCTTTAATAAATCTATCAATTCTTGCTTATACTCAATATCCAACTTAGCACTTACATACGTCGGCCTAGGCCTATCTCTAGGACCAATATCTATTTCTTCTAACTCATCGGCCGACGTAAAGCCATGTCCTAGTTTACCATCTATACCATCTATTGGATTATTCATTAAAACAAACTTTCAGAGCCAACTGCTCGGATTAGCTATTGGCCTTTATCATTGATTCTAATGAAGCCTCCTTCCCATCGCTTGCCAGAAAAATACTCAAAATCTTCTAATTCTCAATACATTGGATCAGCTGTTGCTATACTTATAGAATCATCAGCATGAACTAGCTCAACATTGTCTCCATGCCACTAAATCAAGCATTGATGCATAGTCGATGGTACACAACAATTGGCATGAATCCAATCATGACTAGAGTAAATTGTATGAATCCTTTCCATCAATGACAAAGAATATAGTGAGCAAAGTCTTGCTTTCAATTGCCAATTCAACATTTATTGCCCCCTGGTCTTGGATGCATTACCCCCAAAATCCTTAAGCATCATGTCAATCTCAATCAGATCTTCTAGTCCTTTACCAAGCTTGCAAAAAGTAGTATAAGGCATCAGATTAATAGAAGCACCTCCTTCAACTAACATTTTACTCATTGACTTCCCATCGACAAAACCTTTCACATATAAAGCCTTCAAATGCCGATGCTTAATTGGTTTATCAAATATAGCTTGTTGTATCAATGTCAACTGGGCTGCCATCTCTTCATACTCTAATTCATCAAAATCCGAATAAACTTCTTGATCTGCTGGAGCTTTAAACTCATATGGTAAAAGAAAAGCAATTTGAATATTAGCCGATGGTTGACCCTTTATCGGCTATTTGTTTAGCACGCCATACTTACGGTTTACTAGATTTCTAAGACTGTTCTAATTCTCTGCTCCTTAGGTGTTGTACTCATCTTTTTTGACTTCATGTTAAACCTCCTGGACACCACTGTCCTTCCTGCCAAACATACTCTTCATCATCTTCTTCATAATCAGCCTAGTTCTGATCAACAACTCGCTTTCTAAGCCGATCATGAATGCTTCTATTTTTTAAGCGCCGATCCACATCATTACATTGATATTCAATTTGATCATGGATAGAGCAGTTGTTGACTTGAGATTGCCTAAACTCCCAATATTGTTCTCTATATTCTGGGCAATTATTTCTAGTAGGCAATCTCAAACCTTCGTTCGAATAGTGTTTGAAGAAAAGGCAATTCCAATGTGACTCAGCTTATTCTCTTTCATATCCTCTTCTTCTTGTTGACGTTGATATTCCTTCTCTTCTAACCAGCGCTGATAATCTTTCTCCTTCTGCTCATATTGGTGTTTCTGCTGATAATTATTCAATAGAATTCGAGATGTAACACGTGGTCTCATCGCACCATCTCTCGATGTTTCTCCCTGCTCATATCGGCTCTTTTGTTGGTCATGACACCTTTTAATTTCTCTATATTCATTAGCTAATATTTGCATCTCCGGATCAACTGTTCCAGTTTCTCTTGCCCTAGCTGATGTTAAAACTTTAGCTTTCCCTTTGAACAACTTAGCATCAACTATGTTCTGATCCTTTGGGAAAGGATTGTCATCAACTTTCATTTTCCGAGCTATATCCAATTTAAGCTTCCCTTATTGAATAGTCCTCTGAATATGCTGCTGAAAAATCCTACAATCATTAGTAGTATGAGAAGTAGTACTATGGTACTTGCAGAACTTCTTATTCTTCAACTGATCGGGAGGTAATATAGCATGATTGGCTGGCAGTTTAATATGTCCCTTCTCAAGCAAGAAATCAAAAAGTTTATCTGCTTTTGTAACATCAAAATCATAACTTTCTTCAACTTCTTTTCCCCAAGGATTTGGAACCATTACTATCTTTTTACCCCAATTCCATTCAGCTGTGGCAATTTCCTCTTCTTCTTCATCATCATCATCATCGACTAAATATGGATTACAAGCATCAGCAATTGGAGTATTCTTATGGAATCAGGTATCTCTGTGCATATTCTGGAATTGGTTATTAAGTGCTGCCACCCGTTGAACCAATTGACCTAAATTGTCAAATTCTTGCCCAAGCAACTTTTCTCTCCATGTCAGCAATATTCCTTGAACGGCCAACGCAGCTAGCTTATCATCATTCAAATTCAAAGAAAAGCATAAGTTTCTTGTTTCCCGGAACCTCTAAAGGAACTCAGCACCCGATTCATTAGCCCTTTGCTTTATAGTTGTCAAATCTATGATCTTTCTTTCCCTTATCCCAGTGTAGAAATATGTATGAAATTTCTTTTCAAGATCACTGAAACAACCCCGATTTCCGTGAAGGGAAATCCACAGAGTCGAAGTGTCATAAGACCGTTGTAAATCATATTACCCAAATTCTAGTCGAATATCACATCCATACCATGATAATGTCAGAGTATAAATAGTGCGGAATTACATAAATTTATTACATCGCCGCATTGGCGGAATCAAAAGTAGCATTCATTCAGAACAGCTTGAAGATAAGATCGCCAAACTCGAGCGTAGGAATGACCCCCTCAACCATCAAACTCGTCAGAGCTATACTCCTCAGCAGAACCTATGTGCCAAAATTTATCAGTACGATTTGTACTGGCCACTCCCAACCCTATGAGCATTGCTTTGTGGAAATTGGATGCAAATTGGATATAATTAAGAGGAACCTATAAGGCTAGGGTTTCCTATGCATTAGCATATCAAGTATATACTAACAGTTGGTCAAGTTTTAACACCATTCACACACCCATTCTACCCCATTCCCATTCCAGAGCCAGGTTTCGATCCTGGGATCGATAAACCACCATCTCCACACCATCACCCTACCACAGCGATACCATCGCTCAATCGATAGGCCAACTCCCTCTCGACACTGTCTCAAGGCCCATAGCCCCTGGCTACGTCCGAACACTCACTTCCAGGGGGAGAAGAGAAGGACTCATCTCACTATCTGGTTTAAGCGAAACCCAGGAAAGGTCCATAGCCGACAAGTCGGCATATGTATCGATCAATCAACCATACACTCGGTAGAGGTTTTACATAACCACAAGATCTACCTTCCTTGCTGACCGTCATCAACTGAGCTGATTCCGGCCGCTTGCTAGCCTAGGATAATGCCACTCTACCATTCAGCCCTGGTACACCCCAAGTCTAGTCTGGGGTGGCTGAAACTGTGAGTCATGAGCCGGGTTCACAAGGTCTCCATGAAGTCTCGGAAGGGTGTGGGGGAAATCCTCCACGCCCCGTACCTCCTTACACTGTCCGCTACCAACCTAGCAGTAGTGGCAATATCCTACCAAGTAGTCCGGCCGTCCCGCACCATATAGGGCGAGTGGTACGTAAGGCTTCCCGGTGAATCTGAGTACTAGTAAGTCCTTAGGGATGACCAAGCCAGAATGTCTTCATCAGGGTTTCCATTTACCGTGCCATCACAGCACCTCCACCCTAGGCTCCTCCCATCACAGGATCACACCCAGGGCCACCTCATATGCCATTTACCCACCACAGGTATCCATTCCAGGGGTGCCCAGGTAGCACCCCATGGCAAGACTTGCCCCAAGCTCGTCGTATACTCCAACTTGGTCGACACAACCCTCACCCTCCATGCACCCAAGTCACACACGCAGCACTCTCCCCATGGTCCAGATAACACTAGTTTCCACCACGCATCAATATAGTGCAAGCGTAGTAGAGTTAATAAGCGATGAAATGTAATAGCAAGCATGTGACTAGCCTATCAGTAGGGTGAGCAGGGGTAAGGTTGCGTCAAGGTAAGGCCATCAAGAAAACATACTACCATGCAAGTCCTACCATAATGTGATCATGACAATAAAGTAAGCACTAGCATTTCTATATTAGCCATGCCTAATAGGTGTTACGAGATTGGGTGGGATGTGGCACCTTCAGTGTAGTCGTCTCCATACTCCTCACGGTACTCACAATCCTCGTCCGTCCGGTTCTCCTCCGAGTCTGCAAACGACCGCATTATAGTCGTGTTAGCGACGTCTATAGAATAGCACAAAGAAGCAATGAAAATTCAAAAGAGCCAAATGGACTCAAGCATGGGTCCATTGCATAAAGCTCGATTTTAGATGAATTTTGGTCCTAGTTTTGTATTTTTCTGAGGTCATATGAATTAGTTATGAATTTCTGAAGATTAAATCTATTTCTAAAAATGGATAAAGGCTGAATTAATCCTAGGCTGACACGTGTCACGCTGTGGTTGGTCCACGTGGCTTGCTGACGTCAGCATCATGGTTTCGAGCTGACAGGTGGGGTCCAGCTGACGTCAGCATGACCTCAGCATGACATCATGAACGTCATCAACACCGACAGGTGGGGCCAAAGGCTATTGGGTCACTCACAGGTGGGTCCGGTCAAAGTCAACGTCGGTCAACGGTGAGTCAACGGTCAACGATCAACGGTCAGCAGTTAGGGTCACTGACATGTGGGGCCTGGGCTGCTGATGTCAGCGTGACGTCAGCATGACGTCACCTTGGCTGTGCTGGCTTCTGACATGTGGGTCCCGCGTGATGTCAGCATCTGACGTGTGGGCCTAGAGTGTCCGTGCCACTGACATGTGGGGCCAGGTCAACGGTCAATGTTGACCGATCAACGGTCAATACGGGCTAGGTCCGAACTGAGCTCTGGTGGGCTCGGGTTGGGCCGGTCTAGGCCGGGCCAACCCGGACACGTGGCACGTTGCGACGCTGCCACGTCACGGCCGTGGGCCTTTATTGGGCTTTGTCCATAGCACGGCTCACACCGTGTGGCTCACGGTGGACCAGTGCTCATGGTCCATGGACCTACGGCGGGGCGCATGGTGGACCAAGTCCACCGTCTCTTCTCCTTGGCTCGGCTTACGTGCACCGAGTTCATGCACGGGTGGCCGGTGAGGGAGGAAGCCCTCTGTTTCTCCCGCGGCGGTGCCCCCGCCGGCGGCGAGCTCGCTGTGAGCCCCTGCGGTGGCGCTGGTGTCCGATTGGAGAGGGGAAAAGCTTCCCCGGGCCACGACGGATCATGATCCTGAAGTCTAAGTGGTGGTCGAGGTCCTCCAGTGCGTTGGCCACGGTGGCTGGCGGCTCAACAGTGCTCGCCGGTGGCGAGGTCGCGCACGCAGGCCCACCAGTGGCTAGTGCTGGGCAGATGAGGCTTCTACGGTTTTGTGGGTGCACGACGAAGGCTTCCAAGGCTCATGGCGAGGCTACGGGTTCCCAGGTGGCCGGTAGAGACATCCCGGTGGCCACGGCGATGGTGATGACAGCGAGGCACGTGGGTGATCTATGGGGCTCCAGCGGGGTAGTCACGGTATGGTTGCAGTTGTGCGCGTGGTGCGTGTGTTCCTAGTGGCCGGAGACAAGGCACTGGCCTACGCGCTCCAGGTTTGGAGCGCCATGGCCGACGGTGAGGTTCGGCGGCAGAGAGAGACCGGAAGGGGGCTCACCGTGGGTGGCATGGAAGAATGGATGGCGATTGCATGTCGATTCGAGGCCATGTAGCTCCGGAAGCCGTGCAGTGCCATGCCGAACCGCGTCGGTGATGTAGACGACGGCGTCGCTCTCGGCTCCGGCGATCTCCTCCCCCACAGCGGCTTCGGCGTTTTCCCCCTCTTCTTCCTTTTCCCCCTCTTCTTTCTTGGCTCGGTGTGTTGTGGTCGGCCACCGAGGTGGCGGCGGGCGTTGGAAGGCGCTAGGGCTCTCGGCCGAGGCTCTTATAGCCGAGCGGGGATCGGCGAGCCCGGTGATCGGCGGTTGGGGATTCAAGGGCGATCGGGGCGCGAGCTTGCATCCAATGACCGCGAGGGGTTGCATGGGCATGGCGCAAGGGGGGGCAAGGCCATGCCCCGGGCGTGACCCCCTGGCCCGCTCCCTACCAGTGGTGTCGGTGCTCTATCGGAGGGGAGAATCGGCGTGGGCGTGGGGAAGATGAACAGGGAAAAGGCTGACGAGTGGGGTCCGTTGGCAGTAGCTGCGGGCGAAGGAAAGAGGGGCACACGGGTGAACAGCGCACGGCTAACGTGCGGGGCCAAGTGGCAGCGACCGCAAGCGAGCTGAGGGCGTGCGGGCGTCGCTGGGCAGCAAGCTGGGCCGTTGTGCGCGAGTTGAGACCGGCCTGCTATGCGCTGGTGGGGCTGCTTGCTGGGCTGCTACGCGCTAGCGGGCCAAGAAGCTGAGTAGGCCCGAGCTACGAGGCCTTCTCCTCTTTTCTTTTCTTTTCTGTTTTCTTTTTCTACTCCCTTGATTCGAATTCAAATTTGGTTTAGAATTTGATTTCAAAAACTGAGGTAACTTATTCGTTGGAGTTTAGGGAATTTTGTTTATTAATAACCTTATGGTTTATTACTTCAATGGAGTGGTTAAGCATAACATAAAGCAAATGAAAATCGAAATCACAATTTGAGTTAACATTGTATGCAACATTTTATTTGTTAGAAATTAAATAATCATATTCAATAATGACATGCCATGCTTAAGTGTTGACTTGGGTTGGGGTTAGACCTAATGCATCTCTTAGGTTAGTTCCTACAATGTCACTCCTCATCACATGGGATTTTGAAGAAATTTTTTTGTAGTTGGTATTTTTGGGTGTATGGATTTTTGGGTTGTTACAGTCCTACCCCCTTAACAGAATCTTGTCCCCGAGATTAAAGCATAACGTACTCTTCGAATAGGTAAGGATATCATAGCCAGAGGTCAGACTCTTTCTCCCATGTCGCTTCTCTCTCAGTGTGATTACTCCATTGGATCTTGCACATAGGAATAGTCTTGCTTCGGGTCTCTTTGGTATCTCTGCCCAGAATTCTAATAGGATGTTCTTTATACTCAAGTGTATCTTGTATGTCAAGTGTCTCAGTTGGAACTACTTCATCGGGCACTCTCAAACACTTGCATAGCTGTGAGACATGGAATACAGGATGTACACTCGCCAATTCCTCAGGTAGCTCAAGTTTGTAAGCGAGCTTTCCAATCCTCTTGCAAATCTTGTATGGGCCAACAAATCTAGGGGCAAGCTTGCCTTTCACATGGAATCTGATAGTTCCACGGAGTGGAGATACCTTGAGATAGACTAAGTCTCCCACATGGAACTCAAGTTCTCTTCTCCTTTTATCGGCATAGCTCTTGTATCGACTTTGAGCAATTCTCAGATTCTCCTTTACTTGAGCAACTCCTTCTGCATCTTGAATCTTAGCAAAATCAAAGAACGATCTTTCTCCCGGTTGGGACCACATCAACGGTGTCTTACAGGGTCTACCATACAGAGCTTCAAATGGTGACATATTGATACTGGCTTGGTAGCTGTTGTTGTAAGCGAACTCTGCATAGGGTAAGCATTTCTCCCAATCAGAGCCATAGTTCAATACACTTGCGCGAAGCATGTCCTCTAAGATCTGATTTACTCATTCTGTCTATCCATCTGTCTGTGGGTGGTAAGCGGTACTGAAATCAAGTTTGGTCCCGATGGACTGGTGCAGAGCTTCCTAGAATAGGGACACAAACTGAGGGCCACGATCAGATACAATACTAGAGGGTGCTCCATGCAGTCTGAGAATATGCTCAATATATAGATCTGCTAATTTTTCTGCATTGGTCTTGGTCTTCACTGGTACAAAGTGAGCAATCTTGGTCAAATGATCAACAATCACCCAGATGGAATCGTTGCCTCTCTGTGAACGGGGCAATCCAACTATGAAGTCCATGGATATGCTCTCCCATTTCCACTCGGGAATGTCAAGAGGCTTTAGCAATCCTACAGGCCTTTGATGTTCAGCCTTGACTCTATTACAGGTGTCACATCGTGCCACATGTCCTACAATGTCTGTCTTCATGCCTTTCCACCAAAAGTGTTTCTTCAAGTCTTGATACATCCTTGAATTTCCCGGGTGAATACAGTACTTAGAATCATGGGCTTCTGACAGAATTTCCTCTCGTAGGGCTGGATCAGAAGGTACACAGATTCTGTCCTTGAACCAAATGGTTCCTTGTTCATCTTCATGGTGGTTGGTCTTGTAGCCTAGTTTCATCAGACCACGGAGATATTCGATCTCTTCACAATTTTTCTAAGCTTGATAGATGCGATATGTGAGATCATACTGTATGTAGAGCTCATTCAACAAGCCATGCGGTAGTATCTCAAGTTGGAAATCATCAATCTCTTCCTTGAGCTCAGGTGGTACGGATTCAGTGATCAAAGTGTGACAGTAACTCTTACGGCTAAGGGCATCTACGACTACATTAGCTTTTCCTGGATGATAGTGAATTTCCAGGTCATAGTCCTTGATCAACTCTAGCCATCGGCGTTGCCTCATATTTAGATCTTCTTGAGTGAAAAAGTACTTCAAGCTCTTGTGATCGGTGTAGATATCACACTTATTGCCTATCAAGTAGTGCCTCTAGATCTTCAAGGCATGCACAACGGCTGCTAACTCAAGATCATTAGTTGGATAACGGTTCTCATGTTCTTTCAGCTATCAGGAAGCATAAGCTATCACTCTTGCATCTTGCATCAATACACAACCAAGTCCTTGATGGGATGCATCACAATAGACCACAAAATCTTTGCTGATATCAGGCAATGCCAACATAGGGGTTGTGGTAAGCTTCCGTTTCAATTCCTGGAAGCCTTGTTCGCACTCGGGCATCCATTCAAACTCCTTAGTCTTCTTTAGAAGGTTGGTCATCGGACGAGCTATCTTGGAGAAGTTTTCGATGAATCGGCGGTAATATCCAGCCAATCCCAAGAAACTTCTGACTTCTGTCACATTACGGGGTTGTTCCCATTCTTTCACAGCCTCAATCTTAGCTGGGTCAACTGCAACACCTTCAGCTAATAGTACATGGCCTAGGAAGGCAACTTCTTGTAGCCAAAACTCACATTTGCTGAACTTTGCGTAGAGCTGATGTTGGGCTAGTTTCTCAAGTATAGTTCTCAGATGATGTTCATGTTCTTCAGCGGTGGATGAATAGACGAGGATGTCATCAATGAATACTACCACGAACTTATCCAGATCATCCATGAAAACCTTATTCATCATGTTCATGAAGTATGCAGGTGCATTCGTGAGTCCAAAGGATACCACAGTGAACTCAAATTGTCCATACCTAGTCACGAAAGTTGTCTTCGGTATGTCACTCTCTCAAATCTTCATCTGATGATATCCAGATCTGAGATCAATCTTGAAGAAATACTTGGCACCTCTAAGCTGATCAAGCAAATCATCAATCCTTGGCAGGGGATACTTGTTCTTGATGGTGACTGCGTTCAAGTTCTAGTAATCAATGCACATTCTCATTGAGCCATCCTTCTTCTTAACAAACAGAACAGGGGATGCCCAGGGTGAAGCACTGGGTCTGATATATCCCTTCGAGATGAACTCATCAAGCTGTTTCTTGAGCTCAGCCAGTTCATCGACTGACATGCGATAGGGTCTCTTGGCAATGGGTCCTGTTCCCGACAAAAGATCAATGATGAACTCTACATCACGGTCTGGTGGCATACCTGGTAATTCTTCAGGGAATACATCAGGATAGTCTCTGACCACAGGCACATCATGAACTGTCTTTTCCTCTTCTTGTGATTCTGAACTTGCTTTAAGGGCACATAGGATAGAGGTGGACTTTCCAGACTAGGGTTCACATCTAATGACTTGGCCCGATGGGTGGGTCACTTGGACGTATCTAGGTGAACATGATATGATACCTCAGTGAATGGTTAACCAGTCCATGCCTAAGATGACATCTAGGTTAGTGGAAGGTAACAGGGTTAGGTCGGCTTTAAAGGCAAGACCCTCAATGGTAAGACTCACTCCCTTACAGATGTGGGTGCATTTTAGGTCTCCTAAAGATGAGCTGGTGATGATAGGCTTTTCACGTGGGGTTACAGGCAGGTCATGCTCTTGTGCAAACTTGGATGATATGTATGAACAAGTTGCTCCAGAATCAAATAGAACTGATGCAGTATTGCCATTAACTAAAAACATACCGTACACAACGTCAGGGGCAGTCTGTGCTTCCTCGGTGTCCAAATGGTTGAGACGTCCACGAGTAGCAGATCCCTTGAACTGAGACTTCTGAGCAGCTGAGTTCTGAGGGCATTCAACAGCTTTGTGACCTGGTTGGCCACACGCAAAGCAGGTGAAAGGTGCACCGCCTGTAGGGGTGGGCGTGGGTGCCTTCCAGTTTCTGGTGCCTGGTGTGGAGCGGTTCTGTGCTGGGCGTTCATTCACAGAGCGGGAATGGTTGATACGATCCTGAGTGTTGCGGTCTTGAGCATAATGGTCCCGGGTGTATCGATCCTGAGTAGGGCGGGAGTATTTGGCAGTGTAGCCTCCACTTCCCCTACTCGATCCAGGGTTATCATCCCTGTTGTGGCGAGAGCGTTCCCTGGATGGTGCATCTCTGTGGAACCTCTTGCGGTCACGGCCACGGAAGGACTCCTCAGGCTTACGCTTTCTCTCCTTGTACTCTTCTCCAGCTTCAGCACAATCTTTCTCAATCTGGATGCAGCGATCCACCAGAGCACGTAGTGTGTTACTCTCAATACCGCCAAACTTCAGCTTGATGTGCGGGTTAAGTCCCTTGCAGTAATAGTACAGCTTCTCCTTCTCAGAGTTCACAACATAGGAAGGTGCATAGCGTAGAAGGTTGGTGAAACGAGTAGTGTACTCAGTCACCTTGTCCTTCCCCATCTTGATGTTGCGGAACTCCTCGGCTTTGGCCTCCATGATACCCTTGGGAATGTGATACTCAGTGAATGCTTTGGCGAACTCATCCCATGAGATATTGGCAGAGTCCTCATGGGAATCACTGAAACTGTCCCACCAGGCGCGTGCTGCACCTGTGAGCTAGTGTGCAATAGCTCCTACACACTCATCGTTAGTGAAAGTGGTGAGGTCAAGCTTCTTCTCCATCTCCTTGAGCCAGTCATCGGCTACAAGCGGGTCAGGGTCGGTGCCATCATAGGTGGGTGGCCTTAGCTTCAGAAATCCTTCTAGCTTTCTTTGGAAGTCATTCTGCTAACCCCCCTGGCGATGGTTTGCTCCTTCAACAAGGGCTGCAAGAAGCTGGGTCTGCTGCGCCATCACTTCTGCCAGGTTCGGTGGTGGTGGTGGCGGAATGTTCTCCTTAGCAGGCGGGGGGGTATTCTCCAGGTTGAAGGGTATCCCTCCGCGTCCACGGCCACGGCCACGGCCATGGTTATTGCCACCACAGCCCCCATTTGGTTCGACTGGTTCGGGGGTGGGCACACGTCCACGGTTCATTAGGTGATTAGATCGGCGGTTTAGTATCTGCAACACGGATCATAGGAATTTTAGTGCTTGTGCCATAAGTGCTTAAAATTCAATATGATTACATGATTTTGACGATTTAAAGAAAAACATTTGTACTATCCAACACTCATTACAAAGAAGCAATAAGATCCATAAGATGCAATAAGATCAAAAACATTCATTACATGGGTTTTATTACATGGCATCACCTCCAGTAGCTACACTTGAAGACGTGCGAGAATCGTACTACGCATAACTTCTCATAATACATCTCATAAGGGGTACATCACGGGGTACAACTCATGGAAGCTACTGACATATCTCATGACCACGCAGGGTCATCTACTCTAACTCGTATACCGCAGTTGGGATATGACTGTTCTCGATCTCGATCTCCTCGTCAGACTTGTGAAGTCGGGACACGTACTTCAAGGCCTCGGCAAGCTCCTCAGTAGGCTTGGCTCTAGGTAGGGTAGGGCAGGTGTCTAGGTTGAGGCGAGTCGGTGCTGTGAATCTCCTTGGGTAGGTGATCCCACATACCCTTCATCTCCCTGAGGCGCTTCTTGTCAGACTTCTGCCAAGCCTGCCAAGTCCTCTCACACTTGTCCTGTAGGTACTCGGTCTGCCTAAGTGCCTCGATCAGGTGACCCTGGTTGCGAACGACCTTCTTCCTGAACTCCTCTAGCTCCTGAGTCAAGGTCTTGTTTCGAGATTGGATTTTCAGCATATCAATCCCCTTGGACCTCTCTCTGTCTCCTCTGCGGTTGAACTTGGCCTTCTTGTCGTCCAACTCCCTCTGCAACTCCAAGACCTTGCTGTCGAGGTAGTAGTTCCTGTTGCCTAGGTCGGCTGCTTTGTCCTGTAAGTCAGCGACCTCGGCTCTGTGGACTTCCTCACGACGGTTGAGCTCGTCCTGTAGCTTGGCAACTGCCTCGAGCAGACTAGCTCGCTCCTATGCTCCCTATGAGTCTCGCTCCTGGCACTCCCACAGAAGAGCCCGGTCCTGACGTCTCTTCTGCTCAAGCTGGGTCATGTACCTGTCCTGCTCTAGTAGGTGGATAGCCGAGACACGAAGGCATCTATCCTCCTCTACAAGGATAACTCTGCCGGCTGTGAAATTCTGCTCACTAGGGGTAAGGCTGAGGTCGAGGGCCTGGGGAAGTAGATGGAACTCTATCGTCTTCAGGTGCTCGTAGTGATCCCTCATCACTCTGTGAAGTGCCTTGTGTGAGACAGCTCGCAGTCCCTCCTCAACTGTGTCCTCTATGGTCAACTCGGTGAAAGCTGGGACAGTCGGTAAGGTGGTGCTAGCTGGGAACTCGACTGAGGTGACAACTGGTCCTTCGATTCCTCCTCCCTGAGTTGACTTCCCGGTACAGGTGACCTTGACAAGCTCATCGGGGACTCCTAACGTGGCGAGAACTCGGTAGAGGGTCTGTGCAAAACCCCCGAGCTCACATAGGTCGAAGGTAAGCTTGGCGTGGTCTTGAGGTAGCGGTCCTAGAGGCGGCCATTCGACGTTCGTTGCCATCTGCATATTTTAAGGAACAGGTGTCAGCAGGTCAAATAGATAGATAAGACTTGCATAAAAGTAAATGCAGGGTCGGTATATAACCGAAAGAAGGGCTGTCCACGTCCTATTCTATCGTCCATTTCTAAGGGTTTCGTCCTATGGTCAAGTATGGCTCTGATACCAACTGAAACAACCCCGATTTCCACGAAGGGAAATCCACAGAGTCGAAGTGTCATAAGACCGTTGTAGATCATATTACCCAAATTCTAGTCGAATATCACATCCATACCATGATAATGTCAGAGTACAAATAGTGTGGAATTACATAAATTTATTACATCGCCGCATTGGCGGAATCAAAAGTAGCATTCATTCAGAACAGCTTGAAGATAAGACCGCCAAACTCGAGCGTAGGAACGACCCCCTCAACCGTCAAACTCCTCGGAGCTATACTCCTCAGCAGAACCTGTGTGCCAAAATTTATCAGTACGATTTGTACTGGCCACTCCTAACCCTATGAGCATTGCTTTGTGGAAATTGAATGCAAATTGGATATAATTAAGAGGAACCTATAAGGCTGGGGTTTCCTATGCATTAGCATATCAAGTATATACTAACAGTTGGTCAAGTTTTAACACCATTCACACACCCATTCTACCCCATTCCCATTCCAGAGCCAGGTTTCGATCCTGGGATCGATAAACCACCATCTCCACACCATCACCCTACCACAGCCATACCATCGCTCAATCGATAGGCCAACTCCCTCTCGGCACTGTCTCAAGGCCCGTAGCCCCTGGCTACGTCCGAACACTCACTTCTAGGGGGAGAAGAGAAGGACTCATCTCACTATCTAGTTTAAGCGAAACCCAGGAAAGGTCCATAGCCGACAAGTCAGCATATGTATCGATCAATCAACCATAGACTCTGCAGAGGTTTTACATAACCATAAGATCTGCCTTCCTTGCTGACCGTCGTCAACTGGGCTGATTTCGGCCGCTTGCTAGCCTAGGATAATGCCACACTACCATTCAGCCCTGGTACACCCCAAGTCTAGTCTGGGGTGGCTGAAACTGTGAGTCATGAGTCGGGTCCACAAGGTCTCCATGAAGTCTCGGAAGGGTGTGGGGGAAATCCTCCGCGCCCCATACCTCCTTACACTGTCCGCTACCAACCTAGTAGTAGTGGCAATATCCTACCAAGTAGTCCGGCCGTCCCACACCATATAGGGCGAGTGGTACGTAAGGCTTCCCGGTGAATCTGAGTACTAGTAAGTCCTTAGGGATGACCAAGCCAGAATGTCTTCATCAGGGTTTCCATTTACCGTGCCATCATAGCACCTCCACCCTAGGCTCCTCCCATCACAGGATCACACCCAGGGCCCCCTCATATACCATTTACCCACCACAGGTATCCATTCCAGGGGTGCCCAGGTAGCACCCCACGGCAAGACTTTCCCTAGGCTCGTCGTATACTCCAACTTTGTCGACACAACCCTCACCCTCCACGCACCCAAGTCACACACGTAGCACTCTCCCCATGGTCCAGATAACACCAGTTTCCACCACGCATCAATGTAGTGCAAGCGTAGTAGAGTTAGTAAGCGATGAAATGTAATAGCAAGCATGTGACTAGCCTATCAGCAGGGTGAGCAGGGGTAAGGTTGCATCAAGGTAAGGCCATCAAGAAAACATACTACCATGCAAGTCCTACCATAATATGATCATGACAATAAAGTAAGCACTAGCATTTCTATATTAGCCATGCGTAATAGGTGTTACGAGATTGGGTGGGACGTGGCACCTTCAGTGTAGTCGTCTCCATACTCCTCACGGTACTCACGATCCTCGTCCGTCCGGTTCTCCTCCGAGTCTGCAAACGACCGCATTATAGTCGCGTTAGCGACGTCTATAGAATAGCACAAAGAAGCAATGAAAATTCAAAAGAGCCAAATGCACTCAAGCATGGGTCCATTGCGTAGAGCTCGATTTTAGAGGAATTTTGGTCCTAGTTTCGTATTTTTCTGAGGTCATATGAATTAGTTATGAATTTCTGAAGATTAAATCTATTTCTAAAAATGGATAAAGGCTGAATTAATCCTGGACTGACACATGTCACGCTGTGGTTGGTCCACGTGGCTTACTGACGTCAGCATGACATCAGCATCATGGTTTCGAGCTGACAGGTGGGGTCCAGCTGATGTCAGCATGACGTCATCAATGTCATCCACACCGACAGGTGGGGCCAAAGGCTATTGGGTCACTGACAGGTGGGTCCGGTCAAAGTCAACGTCGGTCAACGGTGAGTCAACGGTCAACGATCAACGGTCAGCAGTCAGGGTCACTGACATGTGGGGCCTGGGCTGCTGACGTCAGCAGCTGATGTCAGCGTGACGTCACCTCGGCTGTGCTGGCTTCTAACATGTGGGTCCCGCATGATGTCAGCATGACGTCAGCATCTGACGTGTGGGCCTAGAGTGTCTGTGCCACTGACATGTGGGGCCAGGTCAACGGTCAACGTTGATCGGTCAACGGTTAATATGGGCTGGGTCCAAACTGAGTCTGGTGGGCTCGGTTGGGTCGGTCTGGGCCGGGCCGACCCGAACACGTGGCACGTTACGATGCTGCCACGTCACGGCCGTGGGCCTTTATTGGGCTTTGTCCACAGCGTGGCTCACACCATGTGGATCACGGTGGACCAGCGCTCATGGTCCCTGGACCTATGACGGGGCGCATGGTGGACCAAGTCCACCATCTCTTCTCCTTGGCTTGGCTTACGTGCACCGAGTTCACGCACGGATGGCCGGTGAGGGAGGAAGTCGTCTGTTTCTCCCGCGGCAGTGCCCCCGCCGGCGGCGAGCTCGCTGTGAGCCCCTGCGGTGGCGCTGATGTCTGATTGGAGAGGGGAAAACCTTCCTCGGGCCATGACGATCATGATCCTGAGGTCTAAGTGGTGGTCGAGGTCCTCCAGTGCGTTGGCCACGGTGGCTGGCGGCTCGGCAGTGCTCGCCGGTGGCGAGGTCACGCACGTAGGCCCACCAGTGGCTAGTGCTGGGCAGATGAGGCTTCTACGGTTTCGTGGGTGCACGGCGAAGGCGTCCAAGGCTCACGGCGAGGCTACGGTGTAACACCTCGGGTGTTAGCCTTGCATAACTTGACTTGCATAACATGAGCATGAGCATCAAGCATTCATAAATCATCATTTACAATTGAAACATCTGATCGAAACATATGAAACATTGCTTGTTATTTCATGTTCCTTGTAACATATGCATATGATCATGTGCAAACAAATGCTAGTGTGTCATGTCGGTCACTATAACACCTTAGCTACACTTAGGTTAACAAAAGGAACCTTGTTCATGAAGACCACATTTCTTGATCAAGCATTTAAGTGTTATTTCATGTGTTGACTTGAATGGCTATATGTGTGACTACTACATGAAATGCTTAATTGACCTGGCAAATTGTTTAAACATGCTTAGGATATCATTAGGAACAACTTTGGTATTTAGGGCTAGGGCTAAATTGGTCATTTAGCCATAGTTTGAATGTGTATCTTGATTTCAAAGTGACATGTTTGACTAAAGTTGAACTAGGTGTTAGAGACCTTGCATGGAGGAGTTCACTAAAGCAAAGTTGTAATATTTGACATAAGGAACAACTTTCATTTTTAAGTCATGGACTGATTTTGCTTCTAACATGCTTGAATGGGTCCCACAAAAACCAGCAAATCCAGCCTTCAACACTTAGGAAATTTTTTCGAAGTGTTTGATCAACTAACCGACTGACAGCCGAGGTTGGGCACGAGATTACTCCGTATCTATTGCGAATTAGAGCTCGATCTTTGAACAACAATTGAAGCTGGTACATAGGGCTATAAATTTTGTTTAGACGTCTTGTGCTTTGGAGCGACGGATTAGCGGAAATTCGGCAGCAATTTCGTCGTCAGGAGCTCGGCCATCTCGTTCGATTAAACCGAATCGCGAATGAACATGGCCGACCGGTTTTGAGGCTTTGTGCGCCACGCGTGTCCCCGGCGGCGGCGGCAGCGTGTCGCAATACCGACCACAGCAGCCACGCCGGCGCTGGTGCGACCTTAACCCCGCCGGCGTCACGCCCGAGTCGCTCAAGGCTTCATTTCCATTTTCGCTCCGTCTTCCTCGCCGCAGCGACAATGAGCCTCGGCCCGCACCTCCGCCGTCGCCATAGCCGTCACCAGCTCGTCCTCGCTGCTCCTTCGCCACCGCAATAGCACTACCATCTCCCAAGACCCCGTAGCTCCTTCCAAAGGTGCCGCCATTCACGTTTGGTAAGCCATCGCCGCGTGCACATGCTTTCGCGGGAGCTCGCCAATAAGCCCCGTCACCGTGGCCGCAGCGCCACAGTCCCCCTCTCTAAGCGTTAGCTAGCGCGATAGGTCCGCCATAGTACCCCGGTGCTCGTCCGAGCCTTAGGTCGGGCCACCGAGGACGTCGCCGGCGTTTTGCCGTGGTCGACCTCGCTGCGTTCGCCATGGCCATGGCGCCGCTAGCTCTAGGGTCGACAATAGGGTTGGCCAAGTGGCTCAATAGGTTCGCCAGTCATGTAGGTCCTACTGATGACCTCATCACGGCCATGGCTTCGCCGTCGTCGAGCCGAACATAGCAGGCGCAGAAGGGCCAGCCAGCTTGCTGCTCCTCCGTGTCACTGACGCGTGGGGTCCCCCGACCAGCTGGTCCCACCTGTCAATGACAAGATAGTGTAGGCTAAACCATTTTGAATCCAGCTTTTTGATTGGTTTTGTTATTTTTGTATCTGCAGATTGGTAGCTCCAAAAATGTTGAAATAAATATGGTTGTGTTCCTTAGGGAGTGTAGTATTTAGGAAAAATATGTTCTTGGCTTCAACAGTAGAAATTTTTGGAGATTTAAATGGGGATTTCAAATGTGCTTTTGAATGCATTTAAATTTGTTTATTTTATATCTAGAGTTCCTGTGCTCCAAAAATTATGAAATTTTTGTGGTAGGCTATTCTTAGCATACATGAGCTTGGATAAAAATTTTAGAACCAGTGCATGTGTAGATCTATAGTTATAGATTTTTCTTTTATAAATAGTTAATCCTTGCATGAATTTTTATAAATTAATTATGAGTCCAAAATTCATGAAATTTATTGGAGGTGATACTAGTACCATATGGATGCTAAGAAAAATATGAAATCTGTTGTTTGACACTTTTCAATAGGATTTTCCATTTATGCTATTTCAAGCCTTGCTGCCTTGTCATTTTGTATAGAATGTTCTACTTGGTAAAATGACATGAAATTTTTATAGTAGTCCTTTGATAGCATTATTAAGGCTCTGTAAATTTTGAGAATTTATTCAGCCCATCTGATATATATTTATTATTTAACCTAGATATCTAAATAAAATAATAAAGGCAATTTAATAAATAGTTTGGGCTTTGCCATTTTATTATCTTAACTATGTTTGGTATGCTTAAACTGTTGGTAGGTTCTAGGTTGTCAATTTGTGGATGATTACATAAAGTAGAGGTGCTATTACTTTATATTGCATGATAAATCATTTTCGGACTGATTCTAGAGTATGAGGAGTTACATGTTGAAACTGATGTAGACTGTAAAATGGTTAATAACAAAGTTGTAGAAAATTTGATAAGCTTTCCAGAAAGTCCAGGATCACTAGATTTGGAATTGTAGAACTCCAGTTATGAGTGAAACAAGTGGATACTGCATTTATGGCATAGTCGATGCTTGTAGAAGTAGTTAAGTAGTAAGCGAGAAGAGATATGCACCTACTCAAACAACGTGATGCACTTGTTAACATATATGCATTCATAATACTTATACCATATTCATGCATCTAGGATCGGAGGAAGAGATCACGTTGCTGGAATTCGAAGAAGCAGAGGAAGGAAACCCGCAGGAGGATCCGCAAGCCGCAGCTCCCGAAGGCGTGGAGCAGAACCCTGAAGAGCTTCCGGAGTGCCCTGACCACCGTCCTACTTCCTTTCTGCGAGGCAAGCCCCGGAGCATTATAAGTCTCCCAGTAATTTACAAATGTTTACTTACGTATTTATGATTGATGCATTAGGTTATAAGAGTTGAATGAAACCACTTGATGCATGTACATTCCTTGTCCAGATATTACACCTTTAACCGGTATAGGTCCAGGATCGAATATATATATGCTTAGCCATGCTTAGACCGGTAGAAGTCGGGTGATGTCCTGTCACCTGCGAGATATAGGTGGATACCGGAGCACGGTTGGCTATATCTGCTATCGTGGAACAGAACCATGAGGTACAAGTAAATTGAGACCGGACGGGAGGTCGATAGGGAAGCAACAAGGCATGGAGGTCTTGGGTGTGGACTTATCCCCGTCTGTGTCGATTAAGGACCGTACCGTTGTTGGCGCTTCTGACAAGATTGAACGCATGCCTCTCACTTAGCTGGCCGGATAACTCGTTCCGACCGCGAAGCCGAGTAATTCAACTCAGCCGGAATCGATTCACAGCGCTCCTTCCGGGAACTATCGATCGAGCCCAAGGGCAGGTTTGGCTCGAGCATCCCGGCATCTGGTGTTCCAGACAGCGGCGCAAATCTGAACCCGCGAAATGTGTACCGGAGTTGTACCAAAGGTGACCTAAGACTATCGTGGGTGGTAGATCCGGGTTTGTGTTAGGAAGAAATTCCTATTTGGTTGAAATCGATTGAATCGCCGTCTCTCCCGGATAGTGAGAAACTTGGCTAGTCCCAACATCGTAAAGCAAACTATATTATGAAACATGGTGGTTCGAGATGAATATGGAATTACAATACCGCTATGGTTACTATTGTATGATTCTAAATAATATACCACATGTTTGGCACGGGGTAGTTGCTAATCTAGAAATGGATAGTTATAATTAACTTGATAAAGGAATCACAAGTGTACAAAGGTTAATTGCCTTTTTCGCAAAATGTTGTCAAGTTACGTCCACTTATACACCTTGCATGATCCTTGGAGTCATTTTATTTCGGTTCATGACGGGTAAGTCTAGTGAGTACCTTCTCGTACTCGTGGTTTATTTTCCCAATGTTGCAGATGGCAATTGTGTATCATGGTTATTGCAAGAGTTGCTTTTATCCCATTGTGGATGAGGAATAAGCCTTGGGCGTGCTTCCTTAGTAATTCCTATCTTTGCTTTTGTGGATCGTGATCGGCTCGGCATCTGTATCAAACTACGTTGGAAACTTATTTTCAAACTTATTTGCTTCCGCTTTAATTATCAAACTCGGTTTGTAATAACTTTCTATTCGTACTCTGACGATGATGAAAGTATCGTGAACTTTATGTAATATGTGGCATGTATGTTGAATCCTGCACGATCTTGGTTGTTGTAAATCGTTTTATCGAGACCCGTCGTGGTACTCGACGGACTACCGGGTTTATATGGGTTCAAGTATGATAAAGGCGACCGCTTGAGGATTGCCATTATACTTGTATTCTTATAAATTGGTCGGATTCTGCGATAACGGTGGCATCGAGCAAGATTCAACGTTAATTGTCACAAGTGTATTTAAACAAAAGTTTTTGTTTTCCGAAAACCCTTCTCTAGCAACTAATAGTTATATAATAGGTATTTGAAATCTAAAGTGTGCCAATGATCACTTTCCTTATGCCCAAATTAAGGACTTTTAGGTGGCTACTTAAGTACTAACATGGGGTTTTTACTTCGTCGTCCATACTGGCGTGCTATTGTATGGATGCCATTCACTTGAATGGTAATGTATGGATCAAATGCCTCACGCCAAGGTAAGATGAGTGTAGGACCGCAAGATGTGAGCATGCGGTCGGAAAGTAGCTTTATAGTGCGGCTATGTATGCATGCTTGCATGTGTATATGGTACGTATTTAATTGTGGGTTTAAATTACTGTCGGGTAGATTGATACGGAAGTATATGTATGGGTATACATATATGGAAGTATTTACAATTACATTATGCATATTCATTATGGGTTTAAGGGCTGAAATGAAATTTTATGCGTGTACACTACTAACAACGAAACGTGTAGCTCGATTAGTTACGCTATTTATGAGAGAACGTATGTATGCCACCGTGTTCACCGCTAGAAACAAATTTTTCCTAAGTTTGTGAGGACGCACGGAACGAGCATGCATCATGATAATTACCATTCACATAATTACATTGTTTCTCCCTTATAAAATTCTTACTCGGTTATGTAACTCTTATCCATTATGGCATTGTCTCACCAAGGGGTACATGTTCTTGGTGCAGATGGCACGACAAAGTGCAGACATTTCGCAAGTCCACCGGAGGCGAGCTCCCCGCCGTCGCCTTGCTCCACGTGCTCTGGCCAACGCCACACGTTCCTTGAGAGTTTGGGATGCCTACACTCTTGTGGAGAGTACTTAGTTATGTAGGCTATCCTGATGGAATGGAACCCCGCTACTTCTGGGCGAATGAGCAGTTGGGAGAAGGTCTCTTAGTTACTGTGGAGGCCGTTGTTCGTCCCCGAGGTGACGATTCTGAGTGGACAGGCTGGTGTTATGAGTCAACTGGTAGGACTGCTGAAGAAGCAGCTAGCAGGGCAGCCTTTGGGATCCTGAGAGACATCATGGAACGTTTTCCTCAGGAGCTGGCAGCCACTTTGGTTGAGTCTTTCCAAGAGGTAACCCCTCCACTGACTCATGGCAGCAGACAAGAGGAAAATCTTTGGAGATTGGTGCAGCGGAGAGGCAGAACAGTGATAACCCTTCCATGAGCGCTATGTTCGCAATGATGAGAGTGTTGGATGGAGTTGAAGGTAGCCTCAGACGTGTGTCTGGTGCTCTTGGTCATGCCCGCGAGGACCGACGTCAGCTTCAGAGGGAGCACGACGCCGAGATTGAAAGGCTCACTGAAGAGATGACTCGGTTAACTCACCGGTGAAATGCAGCTTGGACAAGGAAAATGTCCTAAGAGCTCGACGGTTTGAGCTAGGACAACGGTGGCCAATGCGGAAGAATACAATGATAATCTGCATGAAGAGGTTCATCTTCCGAACAATCAGCTCCACCCTTATGTCCCACCCGAGCCGCAGAAATGGATCTAGAAGGGTACGAGGAAGGAGAAGAAGAAGTGGATCCCGAAGAAGAAGTAGAACCCGAGGAAGGAGATGATCCTGCGTCGACCTTGATAGTGATCATGATGAGGATTAGATCGCTTAGCACTTAGTGGAAGGACTAATGTATCACTGTATTCATGTAATGGACCTGTAGCTCGAATTTGGCCTTAGTAACGGAGACTATCATGTAATGTCAATCGCATGTTGGGATGAACGTCAATGCAATTCCGTTCCTTGTTGGTGATCACGATTTAACTTTGCTTGCATTATGAGCGCGATAAGTGGTCAAATTGGGGATGCCATGTTGCGAGAATGAATTGTTATGCCTCTGCTTTTATTGTGAATTTGAGAATTTCTCCGGTAATTTCAGTCGGCATGATTATGATTCATCCGCAATCTCTTGACATCAACCAATAATCGCTTATTGTTGCAACTTCGCAGATGACGCGCGCACCGTCTTTGGAGTCAGTAGCGATACACGATGGCAATGGTGATGACTTACCACCACCACCGCCGCCGTCCGCTTCAGGAGTTCTTTGCTCGATTCTGGGAAGCCAAAGGACAATGGAAGAAGCTTTGAACCTAATCGCGCAAAACACCGCTCGTGGCCACCACACAGCAAACTGGGGCCGAGCCAAATCAAGACAAGACCTTCAAGGAGTTTCGGACACGAAGCCTCCAATCTTCAAGGTGGGTGAGGAACCATCGCAGCCGATGAATGGTTGAATACCATTGAGCGTAAATTCCGTCTGTTGAGGATCACGGAGCATCCGAAAGCGAGTATGCTTCTCACCAATTGCAAGGACCAGCAGGAATCGGTGGACACACTTCTGTCGTCTCTCTTCGCTAATGCACGAGTGACTGGGAACAATTCAAAAGCTGGCTTTTAGGGGACATCATATTCCCCGGCCCGATGCGCATGAAAGAAAATAGCCGAATTTATGAGGCTCACTCAGGAACAAAGTCACTCATCGAGTATATGCACGCATTCAACAATTTGTCAAGATATGCTCCCGGTTTTGTGGATCTTCAAGAGAAAAAGATAGAGAGTTTCAAGCGAGGGTTGGGTACCAAACCGATGAAGACTATGGCAAATTCTCGATGTACCACATTACAACGAAGTTTATTAGTGATGCCTTGACCCAAGAAAACCACAACAACATGCATGCAGTTGCTAAAGGTCATAAGAGGGCCTATGAGGGCGGTGCATCCGGATCTTTCCATCGAAAGTGCCTATCACGGCTAGGCCACAATTCCGTCCACCTGCACCCAAGTTCAGGCCTCCACCACCAAAGCTCGTAATAACGAGCCACGAAACCGTTCCGTATATGCGTTCACTATTGCCTTACCAAAAGGAAATGGTAATCAGGATAGCTCCACAGATTGTAAGTAATCAACCATGTTTCAACCGCAACCAAGCTGGGTCATTGGTCCAAGGAATGCCCCCCACCCCAAGAGGAATGGCAACCCCACGCAGAACAATCAGAGGCGGTGAATGCTGAGGCACGTCAAGGACAAGTGCACTATACCTGCATTGTGGAGGAAGTGCCCGTGGGAGAAGTTGTCACGGCTGGTATGTTTCTTGTCAACAAGCACCCTACCGTTGTTTTATTTGATTCCGAGCTTCTCATTCATTTATGAGTCAAGCATTTGCATCTAGACATGATCAAGAAATAATAGAAGTAAGTAAAGGGGTTTTAACATAAGTTCAAATAGGGGTAATTGTTACTACCAAAAAGATAGTCAAAAATGTACTCATTTTGATACAAGGAGGAGTACACAATGATTTGATAATATTGCGAGGATTGTCGATAAGTGTAATCTTAGGCATGAATTGGATGAAGTATCATGGTGCTCTTATTGACACTAGCACCCGCATACTATCATGTTGAGAGAACCCATGGGAGGGAATGCTTTTCTAGTTCCACTCTCCCATGAGTTCGAACCCCAACATCTAGCCTGTGCTATCCAAGCCACCACCATATGTGATATTCCCGTGGTTTGTGAGTTTAGGATGTATTTCCGGAGGAATTACCAGGTCTACCACCGGATAGGGACGTGGAATTTAAGATCGAATTAGTGCCGTGTACCGCACCCATATCCGTAAGGCCCTATAGAATGCCACCCAATGAGTTAGCGTAACTCAAGGTTCAATTGCAAGATCTATTGGACAAAGGTCTTATCCAACCTAGTTCATCTCCGTGGGGATGTCCAAAGACTTATTTGTGAAAAAAAAGGATAAGTCAATGAGGAGGATGTGTAGATTTGAGACCACTCAATGCTGTGACCATCAAGAACAAATATCCGTACCTCCGCATCGACATCTTGTTCGATCAGCTAGCAAAGGCAAAAGTATTCTCCAAAATTGACTTGAGATCAGGTTACCATCGATAAAGATCGAGACCGAGGATATACCCAAAATCGCTTTTCTACTAGGTACGGCTTATACGAGTATTTGGTTATGTCTTTTGGACTAACGAATGCTCCAAACCTATTTCATGTACCGATGAACTCAGTATTCATGCCCGAACTTGACAAGTTCGTGGTCGTGTTTATTGATGACATATTGATTTATTCAGAAAATGAGTCAGACCATGAAGAGCATCTGAGGATTGTCCTATCCAGACTCAGGGAACATAAGCTATATGCCAAGTTGAGCAAATGTGAATTTTGGTTGAGCAAAGTACCATTTTTAGGTCACATTTTATCCAGAGATGGAATCTCAGTAGACCCATCAAAAGTACAGGAGGTCATGGATTGGAAAGCCCCAACTTCCGTGCATGAAGTTCGGAGTTTTCTAGGGTTAAAGAGGATACTATCGTCGGTTTATTCCAGATTTCTCAAAAATAGCTAAGCCTATGACCAGACTACTTCAGAAAGATGAGAAATACAAGTGGACACCAGAATGTGAAACAGCTTTTCACACTCTCAGAACTTTGTTGACTACCGCACCAGTGCTAGCACAACCAGACATTGAAAAGCCTTTTGATGTATTTTGTGATGCATCAGGAGTAGGTTTGGGATGTGTACTTATGCAAGAAGGGAGAGTAATTGCATATGCCTCTCGGCAACTGAGAAAACATGAAGTCAACTACCCTACACATGATTTGGAACTTGCGGCCCGTTGCCATGCACTAAAGATATGGAGACATTACTTGTTGGGCAAATGTATGTCATATCTATATGGACCACAAGAGCCTCAAGTATATCTTTACCCAGCCAGAATGGAACATGAGACAACGAGATGGTTGGAATTGATTAAGGACTATAATTTGGAAGTGCATTACCATCCGGGTAAAGCTAATGTAGTAGCCGATGCACTTAGTCGAAAGTCCCATTGCAACACAAAGGAAGCGCTATTGGAAGATGGATTCAACTTGTTACATCCTCATTGCGTGCTACACAATATCACAATCAGTTGTTCGCTTGAAGGCAGAATCATAGAGCTACAGCAGACGGATGTAGGAATAAGTCACATCAAGAGAAAAATGCAAGAGCAAGAGACCAAACATTTTAGATTGGACGAAAAAGGTGTATTATGGTTTGAGGACCCACTAGTGGTGCCGAAAGACCGTGAGCTAAGGAATCAAATTTTAGAAGAAGCTCACTCCTCCAAATTATCTATCCACCCGGGTAGTAGTAAGATGTATCAAGATTTGAAAACCCGTTTTTGGTGGACTAAGATGAAGAAAGAGATCGCAGCCTATGTTGCAAGGTGTGATAACTGCAGTAGAGTGAAAGCCGTCCATATGAAAACCGCTGGATTACTTCAGCCACTGCCTATTCCAGGATGGAAATGGGAAGAGATCAAGATGGACTTTATTACATGTGCCTTCCAACAACACCCCAAGGTCACGATTCAATCTGGGTCATTGTTGATCGTCTCACCAAGTCAGCACACTTCATACCCGTGAACACGCGGTATATAGTTGGGAAATACGCTGAATTATACGTTGCCTAGATCGTGAAATTGCATGGAGTACCTGGGACTATAATCTCGGATAGAGGACCACAGTTCATAGCTCGTTTCGGGAGCACTTACACCAAGCTTTGGGAACCAAGCTAATCGGAAGTTCAACTTATCATCCTCAAACTTCGTGATGCAGACAGAGGCGAGTGAACCAAATCCTAGAAGATTTACTTAGGGCTTGTGTTATATCTTCAAAAGGTTCATGGGAGAAATGGTTACCTTTAGCTGAATTCTCCTATAACAACAGCTTATCATGTTTAGTATCAAAATGGCTCCATTTGAAGCCTTGTATGGCGAAAGTGCGTGAGAACTCCATTGAATTGGATTGAGCCCGGTGAAAGGAGATATTTTGGTATTGATTTTGTCAATGAAGTCAAGAACAAGTACGTATCATCCAACAACACATGAAGGCAAAGCTCAATCAAGACAGTAAAAGTTATGCCGATAGAAGAAGAAGACCACTAACTTTTGAAGTAGGTGACTATGTGTACTTGAGAGTATCACCCATGAAAGGCGTGAAAAGATTTGGGATGAAAAAGAAGCTTTCACCAAGATATGTAGGGCCATACAAAATTTTGGAACGAAAAGGAAATGTTGCGTATAAGCTACAACTACCACAGAGATGAGTGCAATCTTTGATGTGTTCCATGTTTCTCACCTAAAGAAATGTCTTGAGTACCGGAAGAAGCTATTGCACCCACCAACGCAAAGCTTCAATCGGATCGACCTATGAAGAAAAGCCAATTCGAGTATTAGAAGTGATGGAGAGAGTAACAAGGAGTAAGATCATTAAGTTCTATAAGGTAGTGTGGAACAATCATAGTGAACAAGATGCTACATGGGAAAGAGAAGATTATCTGCAAGAAGTTTATCCCGCCTTTTTCCAAGAATGGTAGGTCTTGCAAATCTCGGGACGAGATTTTTATAAGGGGGAGGGGCTGTAACACCTCGGTGTTAGCCTTGCATAACTTGACTTGCATAACATGAGCATGAGCATCAAGCATTCATAAATCATCATTTACAATTGAAACATCCGATCGAAACATATGAAACATTGCTTGTTATTTCATGTTCCTTGTAACATATGCATATGATCATGTGCAAACAAATGCTAGTGTGTCATGTCGGTCACTATAACACCTTAGCTACACTTAGGTTAACAAAAGGAACCTTGTTCATGAAGACCACATTTCTTGATCAAGCATTTAAGTGTTATTTCATGTGTTGACTTGAATGGCTATATGTGTGACTACTACATGAAATGCTTAATTGACCTGGCAAATTGTTTAAACATGCTTAGGATATCATTAGGAACAACTTTGGTATTTAGGGCTAGGGCTAAATTGGTCATTTAGCCATAGTTTGAATGTGTATCTTGATTTCAAAGTGACATGTTTGACTAAAGTTGAACTAGGTGTTAGAGACCTTGCATGGAGGAGTTCACTAAAGCAAAGTTGTAATATTTGACATAAGGAACAACTTTCATTTTTAAGTCATGGACTGATTTTGCTTCTAACATGCTTGAATGGGTCCCACAAAAACCAGCAAATCCAAACCTTCAACACTTAGGAAATTTTTTCAAGTGTTTGATCAACTAACCGATCGACAAACCGAGGTTGGGCACGAGATTACTCCGTATCTATTGCGAATTAGAGCTCGATCTTTGAACAACAATTGAAGCTGGTACATAGGGCTATAAATTTTGTTTAGACGTCTTGTGCTTTGGAGCGACGGATTAGCGGGAAATTCGGCAGCAATTTCTCGTCGTCGAGGCTCGGCCATCTCGCTCGATTTAAACCGAATCGCGAATGAACATGGCCGACCGGTTTCAGCTTTGTGCGCCCGCGTGTCCCCGGCGGCTGCAGGCGTCGCCATGGCCTACGACGACCCTTGAGCCACGCCCCGCTACTGGTGCTTGACCTTAACCCCGCCGGCGTCGCCCGAGTCGCCTGCGCTTCATTTCCATTTTCGCTCCGTCTTCCTCGCCAGCAATGACAATGAAGCTCGGCCCGCACCTCCGCCGTCGCCATAGCCGTCACCAGCTCGTCCTCGCTGCTCGCTTCGCCACCGCAATAGCACTACCATCATCTCCCAGCACCCGTAGCTCCTTCCAAAGGTGCCCGCCATTCGCGTTTGGTAAGCCATCGCCGCGCGCACATGCTCGCCGGAGCTCCGCCGCAAGCCCCGTCACCGTGGCCGCAGCGCCACAGTCCCCCTCTCTAAGCGTTAGCTAGCGCGATAGGTCCGCCATAGTACCCCGGTGCTCGTCCGAGAGCCTTAGGTCGGGCCACCGAGGACGTCGCCGGCGTTTTTGCCGTGGTCCACCTCGCCGTTCGCCATGGCGCCGCCGCTAGCTCTAGGGTCGACAATAGGGCCGGCCAAGTGGCTCAATAGGTTCGCCAGTCATGTAGGTCCCACCGATGACCTCACCGCCGGGCGTGGCTTCGCCGTCGTCGAGCCGCAGCCGCAGAGTGCTGCAGAAGGCAGCTTGGCTTGCTCTGCTCGTGTCATCGACGCGTGGGGTCCCCCGACCAGCGGGTCCCCACCAAATGACAGCGAGAGTGTAGGCTAAACCATTTTGAATCCAGCTTTTTGATTGGTTTTGTTATTTTGTATCTGCAGATTGGTAGCTCCAAAATGTTGAAATAAATATGGTTGTGTTCCTTAGGGAGTGTAGTATTTAGGAAAAATATGTTCTTGGCTTCAACAGTAGAAATTTTTGGAGATTTAAATGGGGATTTCAAATGTGCTTTTGAATGCATTTAAATTTGTTTATTTTATATCTAGAGTTCCTGTGCTCCAAAAATTATGAAATTTTTGTGGTAGGCTATTCTTAGCATACATGAGCTTGGATAAAAATTTTAGAACCAGTGCATGTGTAGATCTATAGTTATAGATTTTTCTTTTATAAATAGTTAATCCTTGCATGAATTTTTATAAATTAATTATGAGTCCAAAATTCATGAAATTTATTGGAGGTGATACTAGTACCATATGGATGCTAAGAAAAATATGAAATCTGTTGTTTGACACTTTTCAATAGGATTTTCCATTTATGCTATTTCAAGCCTTGCTGCCTTGTCATTTTTGTATAGAATGTTCTACTTGGTAAAATGACATGAAATTTTTATAGTAGTCCTTTGATAGCATTATTAAGGCTCTGTAAATTTTTGAGAATTTATTCAGCCCATCTGATATATATTTATTATTTAACCTAGATATCTAAATAAAATAATAAAGGCAATTTAATAAATAGTTTGGGCTTTGCCATTTTATTATCTTAACTATGTTTGGTATGCTTAAACTGTTGGTAGGTTCTAGGTTGTCAATTTGTGGATGATTACATAAAGTAGAGGTGCTATTACTTTATATTGCATGATAAATCATTTTCGGACTGATTCTAGAGTATGAGGAGTTACATGTTGAAACTGATGTAGACTGTAAAAATGGTTAATAACAAAGTTGTAGAAAATTTGATAAGCTTTCCAGAAAGTCCAGGATCACTAGATTTGGAATTGTAGAACTCCAGTTATGAGTGAAACAAGTGGATACCATTTATGGCATAGTCGATGCTTGTAGAAGTAGTTAAGTAGTAAGCGAGAAGAGATATGCACCTACTCAAACAACGTGATGCACTTGTTAACATATATGCATTCATAATACTTATACCATATTCATGCATCTAGGATCGGAGGAAGAGATCACGTTGCTGGAATTCAAGAAGCGAGAGGAAGGAAACCCGCAGGAGGATCCGCAAGCCGCAGCCTCGGCGTGGAGCGAGAACCCTCAAGAGCTTCCGAGTGCCCGACCACCGTCCTACTTCTTTTCTGCGAGAGGCAAGCCCCGAGCATTATAAGTCTCCCGAGTAATTTACAAATGTTTACTTACGTATTTATGATTGATGCATTAGGTTATAAGAGTTGAATGAAACCACTTGATGCATGTACATTCCTTGTCCGGATATTACACCTTTAACCGGTATAGGTCCAGGATCGAATATATATATGCTTAGCCATGCTTAGATCGGTAGAAGTCGGGTGATGTCCTGTCACCTGCGAGATATAGGTGGATACCGGAGCACGGTTGGCTATATCGCTATCGTGGAATGAACCATGAGGTACAAGTAAATTGAGACCGGACGGGAGGTCGATAGGGAAGCAACAAGGCATGGAGGTCTTGGGTGTGGACTTATCCCCGTCTATGTCGATTAAGGACCGTATCTTGTTGTTGGCGCTTCGACAAGATTGAACGCATGCCTCTCACTTAGCTGGCCGGATAACTCGTTCCGACCGCTGGCCGAGTAATTCAACTCAAAGCCGGAATCGTTTCATTAATGCGCTCCTTCCGGGAACGATCGACCGAGCCCAAGGGCAGGTTTGGCTGAGCATCCGGCATCTGGTGTTCCAGACAGCGGCGCAAAGATCTGAACCCGCGAAATGTGTACCGGAGTTGTACCAAAGGTGACCTAAGACTATCGTATTTGGTAGATCTGGGTTTGTGTTAGGAAGAAATTCCCATTTGGTTGAAATCGATTGAATCGCCGTCTCTCCCGGATAGTGAGAAACTTGGCTAGTCCCAACATCGTAGCGACTATATTATGAAACATGGTGGTTCGGATGAATATGGAATTACAATACTGCTATGGTTACTATTGTATGATTCTAAATAATATACCACATGTTTGGCACAGGTAGTTGCTAATCTAGAAATGGATAGTTATAATTAACTTGATAAAGGAATCACAAGTGTACAAAGGTTAATTGCCTTTTTCGCAAAATGTTGTCAAGTTACGTCCACTTATACTGACCTTGCATGATCCTTGGAGTCATTTTATTTACGGTTCATGACGGGTAAGTCTAAGTGAGTACCTTCTCGTACTCGGGGTTTATTTTCCCAATGTTGCGAGATGGCATCGTGTGTATCATGGTTATTGCAAGAGTTGCTTTTATCCCCATTGTGGATGAGGAATAAGCCTTGGGCGAGGCTTCCTTAGTAATTCCTATCTTTGCTTTTGTGGATCGTGATCGGCACGGCATCTTTGTATCAAACTACGTTGGAAACTTATTTTCAAACTTATTTGCTTCCGCTTTAATTATCAAACTCGGTTTGTAATAACTTTCTATTCGTACTACGATGATGAAAGTATACGTGAACTTTATGTAATATGTGGCATGTATGTTGAATCCTGTACGATCTTGGTTGTTGTAAATCGTTTTATCGAGACCCGTCGTGGTACTCGACGGACTACCGGGTTTATATGGGTTCAAGTATGACAGTGCGACCGCTTGAGGATTGCCATTATACTTGTATTCTTATAAATTGGTCGGTTCTGCGACATACGGGTTCCCAGGTGGCCGGTAGAGACATCCCAGCGGCCACGGCGACGGTGATGACAGTGAGGCGCGTGGGTGATCTATGGGGCTGCAGTGGGGTAGTCACAGCATGGTTGCAGTTGTGCGCGTGGTGCGTGTGTTCCTAGTGGCCGGAGACAAGGCACTGGCCTACGCGCTCTAGGTTTGGAGCGCCATGGTCGACGGTTAGGTTTGGCGGCAGAGAGAGACCGGAAGGGGGCTCACCGAGGGTGGCGTGGAAGAATGGATGGCGATGCCGTGTCGATTCGAAGCCATGTAGCTCTAGAAGCCGTGCAGTGCCGTGCCGAACTGCGTCGGTGATGTAGACGACGGCGTCGCTCTTGGCTCCGGCGATCTCCTCCCCCACAGAGGCTTCGGTGTTTTCCCCCTCTTCTTCCTTTTCCCCCTCTTCTTTCTTGGCTCAGTGTGCTGTGGTCGGCCACCGAGGTGGCGGCGGGCAATGGAAGGCGCTAGGGCTCTCGGCCGAGGCTCTTATAGCCGAGCGGGGATCGGCGTGCCCGGTGATCGACGGTTGGGGATTCAAGGGCGATCGGGGCGCGAGCTTGCATCCAACGACCGCGAGGGGTTGCGTGGGCGCGACGCAAGGGGGGGCAAGGCCATGCCCCGGGTGTGACCCCCTGGCCCACTCCCTGCCAGTGCTGTCGGTGCTCTGTCGGAGGGGAGAATCGGCGTGGGCGTGGGGAAGATGAATAGGGAAAAGGCTGACGAGTGGGGTCCATTGGCAGCGGCTACGGGCAAAGGAAAGAGGGGCGCGCGGCTGACATGCGAGGCCAAGTGGCAGCGACCGCAAGCGAGCTGAGGGCGCGAGGGCGTCGCTAGGCCGCAAGCTGGGCCGTTGTGCGTGAGCTGAGGCCGGCCTGCTACGCGCTGGCAGGGCTGCTTGTTGGGCTGCTACACGCTGGCGGGCCGAGAAGCTGAGCAGGCCCAGGCTGCGAGGCCTTCTCCTCTTTTCTTTTCTTTTCTGTTTTCTTTTTCTACTCCCTTGATTCGAATTCAAATTTGGTTTAGAATTTGAAATCAAAACTGAGGTAACTTATTCGTTAGAGTTTAGGAAATTTTGTTTATTAATAACCTTATGGTTTATTACTTCAATGGAGTGGTTAAGCATAACATAAAGCAAATGAAAATCGAAATCACAATTTGAGTTAACATCGTATGCAACATTTTATTTGTTAGAAATTAAATAATCATATTCAACAATGATATGCCATGCTTAAGTGTTGACTTGGGTTGGGGTTAGACCTAATGCATCTCTTAGGTTAGTTCCTACAATGTCACTCCTCATCACATGGGATTTTGAAGAAAAAATTTTGTAGTTGGTATTTTTGGGTGTATGGATTTTTGGGTTGTTACAATCACTCCAATGGGCAATAGAATTAACTGCTAGTGATAAAAACCAAGTGAAAGTTGGTCCTGATAGGGACAAAGAGAAGAAATGAACTCGATGCACTTTCTCAACAGAGGCTTCACCCAACTGAGTAAGATATCGACTGACAAGTTCTATTATACTTGTGCTATCTTGACCAGTGAACTTAGCAAATTCTGTAAGCCTGTAATTCATAGGAAGGGCCACTAAATCATACCACTCTGGATATGGACATTTGTACGAAAAGGTCTGCCCTTTTTGTTTTAAACCAAACTGATTTTTCATCATTTTGGTTACTCTGAGCAACAATTCATCAGCATTATTTGAGTTTGAATTTCTTGGCAATTGTTGACCCATCTACAGATTGAAATTCTAAGTGCCTTGATATCCTGGATTTGGAATCATATTGAGAGTATTATAATCTAAACCATAATGATATCCTTGTGGAATATCTATCTATCGAGCCCCTTGCTGATTTACTGCTTGAAATCTCTGATTGAAAACATTAGGATCTGTATCTCTATGAATCCTTTGAACTGATGGTGCTATTTTTTGAGCCGACGGTTCTATTTGGCCTAATGTACCAAAATTAACCATCTAATTCTAAACTTGCCCTATTGGCTGTTGCACATACTGCGCTGATGATCCAGGATTATATTGCATTTGATTAATAGTAGCACCCTAAATTTGCCCAGATGAATTCTAAATTGCCTGGGCATCATCACTCTTAGCTAGTGCTGCTTCTTAATGGCTAGTACTAGCTTGATTAGTCCCCTAAGTCGATGGATGTGGAATGTTGTAATAAGCCGGTCCAACCTGATCAAGTGGAAATCCATGAAACACGTCCTTCATGATATTGTAAAATGTATTCAAGAAAGCTGTATTATAATGCAGCATTGCATCATGAACAGATTTGTTAACAGCTTCTACAAAGAAATGCCTATCATCAGCTTTGTCTATATCTGACTTTCCATGCATCAAAACTCTTGGCAGTGGATATTTCTAAATAACTTTATTGTCACATGTTTTGGTGTATGACAACAAACACTTGTTCGAAAACTCCTCTATAGCCTTACCAATGACATCTTTATCCTCATCAGGTAAGTCTTCATAAGGTACCATAAGAATGTCTATGTTGTTATGAACGCCATGACGATTGTGGCCCCACTGGGTATGCCAAAAAGTGTGTTGACACAAAAATATGGTAATGTGATCAACACACAGCAAGCCAAAAGATCTAAGTGGACCGAGATCAGAGATCTGCTTGGCTTCAACATAAAACCAGCTGATTCTGAAAACCCAACGACGTGCCAGTCAATTTGACCTGTAATTGATAAAGAGAGAAAATCTTATCAGTAATTTAAGGTGGAACATGTCGGTATTGCACCAAAGAGTTCCAAATGTGTGGCTAGATAGCCGATTCAATGAGGCTATCGATTAAATAGTCGATATCTAGCGTATCCATGAAATAAAGATCTTTAAACCAAAGATTATCGGCTAATATTAAATGATAATGATACAAATCAAAATAACTAATGCTCATAGAATATCAGAAGGCATTGTCGGCTAAATAGAACATGATCGATATAAAGCGTCGAGCCAATAAGTTTGATGAAAAGAGTATAACATGTGAACAAATCGACTGTCTAATAGAAATGAATTTACAAACAGTTTTGAGTCTAATCTATTATCATCAACAGTGAGGTTTGATTGGATCGATGCAGCTATGATAATGATAATAAACTAAAGCCAAAGAATCTATAAAACCATCTATATGTTGACAGATTCATAAAAATATGCTATATGCGTGAGAGTATAGGCAAATCGGCTAAAATAGCCGATGCAGTCATAGCAAACAAACAGAGTACATATCTTGATCATGAACAAGACCACTAATCGATAATTTCTAATCTAAAGTCTTAACAGTGAGGTTCAATCGGATCGATGCAGCTATGGTAGTGTCATTAGATTAGATCTCATTAACTAGTGAGTTTATTCAAGATTGAAACGTGTCTTTGGATGCATACTATGTTTGATTGGAATAGAGATAAAACAAACGATATAGTGGAATTAAGCCATCAATTATAAGATTTAAAGCGTGACCAGATCAAAGGATGACCAATTAAGATGATATGGTGCCGATCTATCTCTATCTCAATCGAGTGATTTTATTATAATTAATAAAATATTAATTATATCAAGATCGATAACTAGTGAATCAAGCAAAAACAGTAAGGAAAATCTTACTAATCTTAGCAGATTCGATAACTGGTGATAGTATTAAACAAGTTATTTAACACAAGATCGATAACTTTGATCTATATTATGATTCGTAAGAGATCAATCAACTGATGCAGCCTTACAAACTACGATACACATCGATAACTAACTTATATCATGGCTCATAAAAGATCAATCAGCTGATACAGCTTTACAAGCACAATACAAGTCGTGATGGTACTCACAAGCAAGCTGGAGGTCGATCAGTCGATGTAGCCTTGTTTGATGAAGAACTCGTCGAGACCTACAGTACTCCTACTCCTAATGCGATGGCGAAAGCCGGAAAGATTGTATTGATTGAGTGTTCGTCTGTTTTTTACAATAATCAGGGTCTAATATTTATACCCGGAACCCAAACATGAATCCTACTCAAATACGACTCATTACAATTCTTTGAATAAAAAAAACTTTCTAATTTAATAATAACTTGGACCCTAATTTTCTTTATTTGTAGAATCCGACACATCTTCCTGGTGCCATTCAAACACCGTCTGCTGACGTCATAAAATAGCCGATTCTGACATCACATGTAAATCAGCTGATACCGATTCATATCTAATCGATTCCTTGATGACACAATCCTGCAAGCTTTGAGTTTCCGCGTTCTTCTTTTCCAATTTTTGGTGTAAACAATAGTTCAATAAAAATATGGTTACTTTTTTATCATTATCAAGAGATCAATCTTTGTTTTGCTTGGGCTGTACTGGACGTGATTCATAGATAAGGAAAACCTGATTATTTTTTTATTCAGAACATACAGCAAAAGGAAGTAAGCTATCTGTTGTCACATTATTTTGTGGAGCACATTGTCCAGCAGTTGCAGGATCTTTGCACGTTGGTAGTGCCTGGATTTATTTGTAAACTTCTTGCGGCACTTTCTGTTTTAAAAACATAGAAAAAAGCAACAAGTGCAACAAAATAGCCGCACCAAAAAAAAGAAACATAAAAGGCAAAGAGGTGCTAAAAAAAGAGCTGCACCAAAAACAGAAAGAAAAATAAAAAAAGTGCAACAAAAAAATTCAAAAGTGCTTGCATCCTTTTGAGTCCTTGTGCTAAGTTATTTTGTTGCTCGCTTGAACTAGGTCCGGGACGAGTTTAGGCCAGCGACATAGACTAGTTTGGGACTACTTTTCAATCTTGCAATTCTGAATTAAATTATTGCTATTCCTTGCTACTATATTTTAAGCCTCCCAAGCTCCACATATACTTAAGATCGGTACAGAAAAGACCCATGCAATCTTGGTGCCACGCCCTCACAGGTATCATGAACCAGCCGCCAGTTGTACAGTCCACTGCTTTGCGTTGGTAAGAACCTTGTAAGAGCCTAGTAAGACGTGTGAGATTGTGATTCCACTGACCCATATAATAGTTGATAGGGATTTCTTTTGATTTCTAACAATATCAATCAACGGGTTTCTATTTAAGAGTGAATTGCAGGAAATTATGGCCCAGATGTTTGCACGGATGGACCGCATGAAGAACAATCAGCCATCACATATTGACTATAATCATCAAGGTATAAGAGGTAAATTTAGCATACCATCTTTTGTTGGATCTTATGATGGAGAAAAATATTTTGATTAGGAGATGGCCGTAGAACGAGAGTTTAATTCACACCTAGTTCCTGAGATACATAGAGTTAAACACGCCACTAGTGAATTCAAAGATCTTGCTCAATTCTGGTGGAGAGAACTAGGCAATTTGCATCAACAACCTCAATCATGGGATAGACTTAAAGAAGCAATGTATGATCATTTTATTCCTGTTTCATATAAACAAGATTTGTGTAAGAAATTACAACGCTTAGAGCAGGGAGATATGTCTATTCAAGAATATTTTGTAGAGCTTCAAAAGGTCATGATTTGTTGTGGGTAGAGGAGGATCCGGAAGATATAGTGTGTCATTTTTATGGTGGTTTGAGACGTAAAATTCAGGATATTATTTATTATAAAGATTTTAACACTACCAACCAATTGTTTCAGCTTGCTATGCTTGCAGAAAAAGAATTGCAGGGATGTTTGCATAACAACCAGAGCAACATTGGCGACAACCTCACAACCCAGGTATTAGCAAGAGTGGAGCAAGCATTCACGATGGTCGAGACTGCGATAGAGCAAGCATTTACGAAGGTTGAGACCATGATAAGCAAGTGAGTGGCTACTTTCGCCGCTGCAGCAGCATCTTCACCACCACCACCCACATCCACTCAAGAGTCTAGTAAAATTTTAATCCATGCTAAAATTATACAAACTAATGGAGATAGAGCTGCTAATGAACAGGTAGAATTAGATGTTAAATCTAAAAATAAGCAAGTATCCAAATTGAAAAGTTCTTTTATGCTTGCTGCAAACTCTGATATTGCTGAAATTAGTGATGCTATGCAGAATTTGTCCACCACCCATGCTATAATATAGCAACACTTAGTAGACACTAAATCTGAATTACCTTTGTCACAAAATAATTATTTTGATAGTGTTTGTGATAAAAAAAGAGTTGTGTGATAGTGCTTCCATTATACATGTGCCATAACTAGTGTTTTGGAACCAAATACTTGTGCTGAAAATAAACATTTGCTTCCAATTGCTTCTTAAAAAGATGAACTAAAATTATTGTCTTATTTAAATACTTTGGGTTATATTGAGTTCAATACTCTGTGTGCTCTAAGTAATTTGAAGGAGAAATTTTTATGCGCTGAATTACCATGGTTATCCAGATGTGCATATCACTTTATTGGCAAATATAATTATAAAGGAGAGTATATGGTACACCAAGTTTATATTTGTTCAAATCTGAAATCTCCTTTTGTTGTACAATAATATGATCAATCAGAGGGCTGCAACAGATATAATCCTATTATGTCGAGATCCCCAAGTTTTGTTATATAGAAATAGGTTAAATTTCAAGAAGGGGAGTAGCGTTGGCTACTACCTACAACCTGTCCTCCAACTAAGCTCAAACCAAAGACGGTTTGCTGTCAAGAAAGGGAGGATGATGAGGACATGT
Source organism: Miscanthus lutarioriparius (assembly GCA_904845875.1). NCBI lineage: Eukaryota > Viridiplantae > Streptophyta > Magnoliopsida > Poales > Poaceae > Miscanthus > Miscanthus lutarioriparius. Next base: position 100,188,975 of record CAJGYO010000004.1, on the reverse strand, counting down.
CACCTTCAGATATGACCATTGATTTTAAGGTGAGCTCGTTCCTATATTTGTATAATGATTTTTGTTACAATGCACTTGGTTCCACATGTACATGTCATTAATTGCTTTTAGCTACAAATGTGTATCAAAGTGCAAGTCCATCAAAGTTGAACTTTTAGTTCGACGGCAGCCTGACAATACTTTGATGGACTGAAAGTCCATCAAAGTGCAAGTCCATCAAAGTATTGTCAGGCTGCCGTCGAACTGAAAGTTCAACTTTGATGGACTTGCACTTTGATACACATTTGTAGCTACAAGCAAATATCGACATGTACATGTGGAACCAAGTGAATTGTAACAAAAATCACTATACAAATGTAGGAACGAGCTCACCTTAAAATCAATGGTCATATCCGAAGGTGACATGTCCTCATCACAGCCAGCAGCTATAGCCCAGCCCCCACCTCTGGCCCAAGGACCAGGTTGTGGCCTAGCACCAAAACCCTAGGAGCGCTTGCGCTCCAACCCTAGAAGCCACCACCACCGCTCCGATGTAGAGGAATCTCACGCCAGCCCCATAGGCCCGCCTCCATGGCACGGCCCACTTACCCCATGAGGCCCAACTTGGGGCCCAGCTGCCACACCGTGGTACCCAAGCCCTAGAGCAGAGACGTTCCCGAGCCCCATCGTCGCTGCCGCCAGGAACGCGTGTGTCCGCGCCCCACCTCAACGTCATCACCAACCAACCTTGTGCCTCTCCTCTGTCTCCGGATAGATGTCGTGTGGCTACAAGTATGGACACCGAGGCCATCCACCATCCGCCTGCTCGGGAACCCTAGGCACCCCTCCTATAAGAGCCACAGCCATGGCACCTTCGGGAGCCCTTCCCAGCAGCCACCGCCACCATCTCTCTCACTTCTTCCTGCTCACCCTCGAAGACGGCCGTGTCACCGGTGTTCCTCATCGGCACCATCATGCTCTGCCTGATCCATGAGCCACCACGCCCCTAGCCGTGCCTCCACCGCGCCGATGGTCGCTCCGCGTGAGCATGCCGTCACTTAGGACATCATCGACCTCAGCCCTGTCTGCCACGACGTCGCACACGGACCCCGCCATGGCCATGCTCCGACCAAGATTGGGCCTTCCTCGACCTATGCACGCCATTCATGCCTTGTCATGGTCCATGATGTTGCCCGAACCCCTCAGTCACACTGACCCATCACCGCCTTGCCAAACCATGGATGTGACGCCCTGCACGCCATCGAGCCAAACCTCTCCATAGGGCCAAACCACGACCACACCACCGACCAGGAGCCCCCGCTATCCTCACCGCGCCATGCTACTCCGAGCCAATCCACTCCGCCTCCTCACGCTACTTCATCGTCGGGCCTCGGCTCTACTGCAATCACGTCGGGCGTGACACAGTTGACCACGACCACCATTCCCTACCTCGCTACAACATCAACGACCATGCGGACCTTGCCGTGCCTCCATGAGCAGCCCCACATTGCCAACCCAAGCCCCAAGGTCGTGTCTTTCCCTACATGAGCCACCACTAGAACCCTGCCTCTATGTCCACGTCACCACCGGAGCACGCCACCACCTCGACGCCACCCCTGCTCGCTACTGCCGGCAGCCGGAGCTACTATCTACGCTGACCACCTCATGGAGCTTCGCAGCAGCCACTACTACACAAACTTTACTGGAGGCGGGCGTTTTCAGTTTTCCGCGGTGGGCAAAGCCGTCCGCCATGGCGTAGAGGCCATGGTAAATCGTGTCTTAACCACGGCGAGCGGTCTTGCCCGCCGCAGTTAATCGATTTACCATGGCAGGCGGTGTAACGTGCCCGCCGCGGTAAATATACTTTTACCACGACGGGCACATTAGGATGCTCGCTGCGGTTAATCATTTAAAAAAACAAAAAAACCAGGAGCCCGTCGGCGAGCCCGTTCTCGAGCCCACTGGCGAGCCCACCAGCGACGGATCCGGGCTTCCCACGGCCGCCACCACCTCGCTAGTCGCTCGCAGGGGACCACGCCAACGCCTCCTCGTGGATCCTGCCGCACCGTGGTGGAGGGAGGCCGCCACGCTGACGCGTCCTCGCCCACCGTGGTGGAGGTCCTAGCGTCGTGGCCATGGTGGAGATCCACCACCGGATCCGGTCGCTCCACCGCCAGATCCACGGAGGAGGAGGGTACAGCCGCTAGATCCATGGGGGAGGAGGTCGCCGCCACCGGATCCGTGGAGGAAGAGGTCGCCGTTGCTGGATCTGGAGAGAGGAAGAGGGAGGAGTGAGAGAGATGGAGAGAGGAAGAGGGAGATGGAGAGTAAGAGGGAGATGAACTCACTAGATTTAAAACCCTAGCCCCGCGCCGTCGTCGTTCATGGAGGATCCGTGGGGGAGGAGGAGGGCGCAGCCGTCGCCGTCATCCCGCGCGTGTCGTCGCCCGCGTCGCCCTCGATCCGCCTTCTGGAGGCCTTGCGCGCCCTTGGAGGAGGCCGCCGACGGGGAAGGGAGGGGTCCACCGCCGTTGTTGTGTCGCTCAGTGCGGCACCACCCTGCGGCGCTCTCCTCCTCGCGCCGTGCGCCGCTGTAGGGGATGGCCGTCGCGGCGGCTCTATGGAGGAGAGCTGCGCCATGCGCCGCTGCCTACATCGAGGGAGAGTAGAGGGAGGCAGAGGGAGAGTGGGGGAGGTGGAGAGCTGAGAGAGAGTGGGGGAGGTGGGGAGCTGACAGAGAGAGAGTGGGGGAGGCGGCGAGGGATGTGGGTGATGTGTTTCAGTGAAACCCTAACTCCCTCCTTTTATATTGGAGATGGCTATTGGGCCTCAGTTTGGGTCAGTTGGGCCTCCACATTTTAGGTGGCGGGCATTTTAGGACGCCCGCCATGGTAAATCGATTTACCATGGCGAACGTCTTAAGATGTCCGCCAGGAAAATAGGGTATTTTCCGTGGCGGACATCTTAATACATCTGCCACGGTAAATCGATTTACCGTGGCGGGTAAAAATGCCCGCCGTGGTAAATAAAAAATGCCCGCCTACGTAAACCGTGGCATTTACCATGACGGGCAAAAATAGGTGCCCGCCTCGGTGGCCTCCAGGGGGGTGTCACGCAAAATCATTTGTGTAGTAGTGAGCACCACCTCACTCTGACATCCAAGAGCCAGGCCCAGGAGAGACATAGTCACCCCGGCGACCCTATACCTCACCGTCGACCAGCTCCCCTTCATCCTGGGTGAGCCATGATCCCAAAGCTTGATGTTTTTCTTGGTTCCCGTTGCTGCTCCTAACCACCCACTGCTGCGAGCTCAAGCCATAGCCCTATAGCACACCGAAGCCATGCCAATCTAGCCATGACCACGACATCGATCCACATCACCCTACCTTCACCGCAATGAGCCTACATCCAAGGCCACGTCTTCTACTTCCTGGACACCACTTCACCGGGAAGCAACAGCTGTTGCTAGAAGTTGGGACCTACAGGGCAACCTAGACGCGCCCATGCTATAGAACATGGTGCCGGAGTCGCTAGACCTAGGACGCTGCTACCATCGGAGTGTTGGACCTGCAAGAGCACCATAAGACCCCAAGACTACACCTTTGGCTCCAACCCTCCGTCCTTGCCAAGCCACAACAGCCCTTCATCAACAACAAGGTCGAACACTAGTCGACGCCTTTCTCGATGCCGACGAAAAACCCATCTTTTGCTCCTTCATACACTTGATATCTATGCCTGCCTGTGCCATGCCTTCGTGTTGGCCTATCCCCTATGATATGGTGTCTATCTCTTGTGCTATTGATATGTGCTACTCCATTTTGGGGTTTGTGTCGTTGGTTTGTTTGTGTGTTGTTTGTTGTCGTTTGAGGACCGAGCGTTCGAGCTGGTCGAGGGATCATACCCTGTTTGTATGTTTCGGTCATGGGTTCGTCCCATCGTGGCCGTGATGCCGAGTGTAACTTGACCCCTTGTTTTAGTTGGCTTTGTAGTGCCATGATCATTGGCCCCTCCTACGGCTCTAGGACATGGCCACCATGGGCTCGATATAGTGCGCTTCCTACCCTCACACGATGAGCCCATCATGACCTAGTTTATAGGAGACAAACTAGGGGATGGCCATTATGGGATTTATGGGAACCAACTTGTTTAGGTAAAGCTCATGGCCATGAGTTGCCTCACCATGACCATGGGGCTCTACCTCTTTTGCTCTTTTGTTCTCCTTTGTTCTTTTGTTCATCCTAGCCACCCCGTATCCTTGTGCCGCATTGACCATAGCATTTCTTTGGTTCTCACAGTGACAACCACACCGCTATGAACTTGAGGAATAGTAAAGTGCCGATCCAGTTGCACATAGGTCGTGGTGCCCTATGGGTTGCTATGGAGTGTTGTTTGTGAGTGTTTGCCGAGGCAACCCTCTTATGCGTCGCTTCTTTCAGTTCCCATCCATTACCACGATGAGTGTATCGGAAGGTAGTGGACTACGGTGCTTTGTTGCGTTTCTTCGGTTTTTGCCTTTTGCCATGGCAACTAAATCAAAGAGTGGTAGATCTTGCTACCCGTGCCACTCCTTTCTTTGGTCTAACTCTTCCAACCTCCATCCCTTACCATGGCAAGCAGATTGAAGGAATGTGGGACCATTCTTCTCTTGTTATCTAGTAAGATGTGGATTGAACTTCTTGTTCCAATTTCTTTGGTTCATGTCAAATACCATGACATGTGGACTGAAGTACCATGGAACCAAAATCCCTTTTCTCTTGTTTGCTTCTATTAGTGTTCTTTTATTACTTTCTCAATTCCATTCCTTTGATTCTCGTCGATTACTATGGCGAGCAGACCAAAGGAAGGAGAACCTCTTCCCCTCTCTTTTGGCACCTTCGTGCTCGAGCCCCTTGTATGATTGTACCTATTTTAGACCTTAGCACTCTCTAGGTTCTAGCAGTGACAACCGCACCACTAAGACCCTAGGGGTGTCTTGGTGCCATTTAGTGCATGTAGGTCGAGGTACCCTACGAGTGGACTCGGGTTTTCGTATTCTTTTGTGTGTCGCTTCCTTCTGATGCTTTGTCTTTTACCATGGCGTGTGGATTGGAAGAAGCAGACCACTACTCCTCTCTTTCTCTTCCTGTTCCATCCTCTCTTCGGTTCTTGTCAATTACAATGGCGTACAGATTGAGAGAGATCAGAACTTCTCCATTTTCCCTTTAGCTCGCTCGGTTTGATCTCGTCCTTAGCCATGATGACCGGATCAAAGATCGGACTATCACTTCTAGTTAGCGAGGTTAGCGTATGTGTCGTGATCTCGAAACCATGCGAGTTGACCCGATCGACCAATAGAGTGTCGTCTATACCGAGAATGTGACATGGGCGTGCCTAGCTAACTTTCTCCCTCGTCCCTTTTAAACCCAAGGAAAACAGATTCATGAGGGCTAGCCTTGTTTTTCCATGGTGTTTGCCAAAGTTGAGCTAGGGTCTAGGCCATTATACTTGAAGCCGTATAGGTTGACACGATCGGCCCGGAAAGTACTAGCTAGGCTATGACTTAAGCTCATGCTTAGCGAACCACCACTTCTGTTTCTCTCTAGCCCAAGGATCGGACACCCTCCGCGAGGGCTAAGTTTGATGTTCATTTGGTGTTATTCGATCTTTCTGTGTCTTGTTGCCTTTTTAGAATATTGATTGCTCTTTTGTCTTGTTTGTCGCTCTATTGCGGTAGTTGCATCGGGGATAACATTGGTCGAATCGGAACCGTTGGAGGAAGAACACGTGGATGACAACAGGACTTGGAGGAGAACGGCTACGAGTACACTGAGGATCTTAGAGTCGATCAGTCAACAGGTGCCACGTCCCACCCAACCTCATAGAATCCTATTAGACATGCAATAATATAGCTGCTAGTGCTTTATTTTCATGCAAATAAACTATGATAGGTTGCATGGTAGAATTGCTTGAAGCCATTACCTTGACGCAACCTTTACCCCTGCACACCCACTGATAGGCTAGACGCTCGCTTACTACTTACTGCTTACTTCTACTACGCACAATGTTTTCCTAAACGGTAAATAGTCTTTACACGGTCACCCTTCGTTTAGCATTTAGGCTGTTTACACGGTGTTTAAACGAAGTTAAACGGTCTAAACGGTTTTGTACTTTAAAAAAAATACATATAATTATATATGTGCATGTAAAAAATCAAGTATTCTAGCATTTATACATATTTATCCGAGTAAAAATCAATTATTTTGGTATGTATATATATTTATGCATGTGAAAAGAACAAAATATAGATATTTATGCATGTAACATATCAAGTGTACACATTTATAAATATAATAAACTTAAGTATATAAATTTATCCATACAAAACTGAATTAGATTTACCTCGTGTTCGCCTAAACGGCCGTTTATATCGCTGTTTAGTCCGTTTAATGCTTTTTATCTCCGTTCTGTTTAGGTCGTTTTTCCTGTTTTTTTTACCGTTTAAACGGTGGACCGTTTAATTTCCGTTTACCCCCTAAACAAAACAGTTTACCACCGTTTACCGTTTACTGGCCGTTTAAACGGCCATTTAATCCGTTTAGGCCAACACTGACTACGCATTATATTCGTGATGTGATGCTTGGTGGAGGATTGTTTGTGAGTGGCCAAGGCACATGGTGCCGCTAAAACTAGTGATAACTTGGGGAGATCTCAGGGTGTGTTTTGGGTGTGTGGTGAGAGTTGAGTCGTCCGGACAGGATTCTACGACGAGTCCTTTGGACAAGTCTTGCTAGGAGGGTGTGACCTGAGCATCCTCTATGATGAGAGGTACTTGTGGCGGGTACATGTGAGTGGAGTAAACCTCGGAATGCCTCGTAGGGGTGAGCCCCGAGGAGGAGATGTCATCGAGGCATGGAGTGTCAGTTAACCCCACTTGAGAAGATGTCCTGCCTAGTCCCCCTAAGGACTGGTATGTCGAGAGAACCAGATCATAGGACCCTATGTACACACCACTCATTCCTAAATGGGTGGGGGATGGATGTTGACCAGCTAAGGCGGAGCCACTACTACCTAGGATGTAGGTGATAGTGTAGGGAGGTACGGGCATATGGCTCACACCCTCCTAAGACAACGTAGTGACCTTGAGGGCCCGGTACTATATCTCATAGTCTCAGCATGCTGATGGACTCCAAGGTGACTCAGGGCTGAGTGGCAGGGTGGTATCATACCAGTTGGGAGGCAGCCCAGTATCAGCCTAGATGGTGCCCACCATTGATGATGTTGATCTTGTGGTTCTAGGTGTACACGCTCTACAAAGTTGATCGATCTATACGTATAGCTGTGTCCACGGATATGAACAATCCTATGACCTACGCTTCTCTTGATTAGTGAGTGGAGTCCTATCTTCTCTTCCCCCTGGGTTGTTGTTGGTTTCCGGCGTTGGCCGTTGAGGCAAGGCATGAGAGCGAGTTGTCCTTGCCACCTAGAGAGTGACAGTGTGGTGAGATGTGTGTGATGGGATGGGTGAACATGTCGATGAGACGAGTTAAAACTTGATGAACTACTATAAAAATTGATGAACTTGCATAGCATAACTACAGCCATAACTAGGCCTTTTGCTCCACCCTTGCATTACACTTACCACAAAGCAAACGCAAAGCATAGGGTGGGAGCCAGTGGCAAGTACAAATCGTACTGAAAGATATTTGGTAGGTTCGGATGTCATCTACGACAATGACAATAGAGAATAGAAGGATTAGGTGGTCTCGTTCCTGCACTCAAGTTTGGTTGAGGAGATGAAGTCTACGCCCACTGATGCTATATATCTACCCTGTTGATTGCCTGTGAGGGAGGAGCCTTCACCCGCTGAGGTGCTACATCTACTTTGATAATGTTCTCTGTGCGTCTCCGCTAGTATACGATGTACTTAGGTGTATTACCAAGTGTTGTAATACCTTCACTACTACATATTGATTTATCACTATCGTCACTTTCACTGTCGTAGCAATAGAAGCGACCATGTGATACTTCCACCGTTAGTTGGAATGATGGCGAGGCCTCCTGGGAATGAAACCAATAGTTCAGACTTCTACCACCGATGGGTTAACGTTAGATGCAGCAGTGGTATTGGGGTTGTATTTGCTCCATCGCATGAAAAGCCAAGTCGACTAGGATACGCATTTTGTCTACCGGCCCTAAACTAGCGTTTGTCAAGCAGCAGTAAATTCAGCGTGAGTGTTGAATTGCCTCAACTTCCAAGGCTGTGAAATAACCTTTATTTCCGCCGCCTAAAGCCTAAGAGCCGTACCCGCTGCACTACATATGCTTGAAGCCCGGTCGCTCTGAAACCATCCCTCTTCTTCATCTATCATCCCCTTCTCTTTCAATCTACAAAGAAAATGTTGGACAGCCCCATCAAGTTTCCAAGTAGCCCATCGTCCAGCGAGGACGACTTGCCAGCCCACCAGTCCTCTGAGGAGGATGTCTCCTCTCATGACTGGAGGTCTTCTGACTATAGTCCTCCGTGGAGCTATGAGAAGGAGGACCCGGAGGAGGAGGACGACGAGGACAAGGACGACGCCGACGCTGACACCGAAGACGACGACGATGATGACTCCGATGACTTGACTCTGACTCTGACTTTGTCTCGCCTCCTCCCAAGTGAGCAAGGTGAGCATGATCCTCTCTGCGAGAGGATCATATGTTTAGATTAGGTAGTTTATAGTTAGTATAAGTAGTTTTAATAGTTTAGGTTAGTTATTATGCTTTCGGACAAGTACAATCATGTACTTGCCCAAATTGTATCTATACGTTACATATACATAATGAATCAATGAAAAAATTCTATTCGCAGATTTGATCTCTTCAATGCCACCTTTTATATATGAAATGCAAAGCAAGTTCTTTTCGATACTACTTCCAAAATGGCAGTGCACGGATTTGATCTCTCGACGAATGTTTTTTTATTTTTCTGTATATTATTTGTGAATGAAAAGGGAAAAACTATCATGTACGGTTGCGCCTGTTTCTAGGAGAATCTAAAAGTAGTTTAACCGTTGGCAATCGCCATATTATAGTGTTGGATTAGTGTGGCAACGGTCGGCTTAATAAGAACACTGTTTAACTTATCCCATGTCGTCTATTCTCGCTGCCAATCAATCTAAACCGTCCATTTGTCAAGAAACCTAGAAGCACCTGGCCTGTTCCCAACACCCCTCGGATCCTGTCGGCACCTTGGCGGTGGTTTGACCATCTAAAAACCCCAATACGAAACCATTAGTTCTCCCCACCCATTGTTGCTTCATCTTCATTCTCTCCACCCATTGGTTCATCTTCATTCTCCCCACCCATTGCTTCATCTTCAATTTGACCCATCGCCTGTACTTGCCCTGCCTTGAGCACCTTGCATTGTCATCATGGACAACACCCCATGAAGGTTAGATGGATTCGGTCACCCCCTGTTTGCATTTGGTTCCAATTGGTTTTGGGTTCGGTATCAGTTTTGTTCATATTAGAAATTTGTTCATTGCAACAAATGTCTTACTTCAGAAGAAGCCATTTTGATGCGAGCAACCTTGCGTTTTAGCTGCTAGGGGTGGCATCAGGACCTAGATGATGTTGTTTGCTACTTGGGGACAGAGCATTCACCCAGACCGACTGTTGATTGTTGAAGCCATTGTTCGTCACCTTCTTGGAACACAAAATTTAACAAGAATCGTTCAAGACCCTGTTTGTGGAGAGATTTTTGTGCTTTGCAGGACTGGACAGGAAGTAGACATACTTTATAGATACAATATGTCCATGGATGGAGATGTTGTCATCTTCGCTATGGTTCACTACCTCTGGCTTTCAGGACCGCATCAACCAATTGAGTACCATAGCAACCGCCTACCCCTCTGACATTAAGTCTTAGAATTTGTGAAACTTTTATGTTAATGAAGTTTATATGTACTAATGAAACCTCTAGATTAGTACGTATGAGAGTACTGCATAATCGTTGAACTATTACTTTGGTTGAACTGTTAATTGAATCAGTTGGTCTTGATTGTGGTCCACATGTACACCTCTATGTAAGCACAGAGGATCCAAAATAGGCCTTCTTCTACAGGCGGATAGTACCCTAAACTGGCGGTGACATAGCATGTCACACCTCAAAATTTCCATTTTGGGATGTGACTAGAAAACACTAAAAACAAACAAAAGATTTTAATAGTTTCTAAAATTTTCCAGGCCTTAGTTAAGTTGTTGACATTTTAGATAGTAAAAAAATGTGAGTTTCTAAAATTTTTGGAATACAATTTAATTGTATGTTGCATTTCATGCCATTGCATAGTGTTTATGTATGAAAAATGAATTTTAATTCTCAAGTTACATCTAGGGTTTGATCCCAACTTCATCTCCCCAAACATCAAAACAATCTCTAAAATTCAAATCAAGTCTTTTGCCGAAATCCTACTTAAACCCTAGCCCGACCACCTCTCTTTCCTCTTCTTTTTTGGCTCCTATTTCTTTTTGATCAAGTCTTCTCTAAATCCCTAAAACTATGCTAGATGACCAATTGTTGCCTCTCTCTCCTCTCACACAATCCTATCATCACTATGGCCAAGTCCAATCAATCACATTTCACTTACAATGTTAATATCAATTTGGGGCAAGCCCATATCAACCAATCTCCCTCGCATAGTTTGTCCGTGCAGCCCAAACTTTTCCTCTCTTTCGCTAATGGATCAAACCCAATCCTAGCTGCACCTTCTCCCATCTCATGCCTTATTCCACAATCTTAGCACACCTCCAAAATAGTCTCGCACCTTCTATTTTTGGCTAACGGATCAGGCTGAGTGTCTTCTCTTGCTTTGGGCCAAGTCAAAACTAGCCCAAACCTCCTCTCTCCCTCTCCCACCACTCGGTTGACCTCCTCCCCTCTCTCACGTGAAAACACCTCCTCTCCTTGTGCTGCAGCCCATCCTCTCCCCTTCATGCAAAAACAACAGCAATTAATCCATTTGCTCACCTCCTTTAGATGCCCCCTCATCAATCTCTCTTATCTCTCTCCCTCCCTTAGTACATGAGTAAGAGCATAAAAATTGTCGGGCATCAATGGCATGCAGCCATCCACCCTGGTCGCCCCACCTTCCTTACATGCAAAAACTTTCAGCACCTCTTAATTCCTTAGCACAACCCCTTAACACAGGGACGGACCCACAGGGTATGCAGGCTGGGCCACCGCATACCCTGGGGTCCGCCAGTCATAGAGATAGGTAGAAATTTTCAATGTAAAAAAACATTTTGCTGGGATTTACCGAATTGCATAAGAAATTTTTTTGCTGCGCATACCCAGAGGTAAAAACCTAGCTCCGTCACTGCCTTAACATACCTCTTCAATCTCCTTTACCTCCTGCAATTTATGAACTAATGCCGCTAAGAAATAGATGGGCTGGCCACCATTTTTCTGCTGCCCCCACGCCACTCCCTTCACCTCATGCAGAAATAGATGCACCAATTCCTTCCTCTCTTAATTTTCTAGACCACCTTTACTCCATGGGTTTCTCTCATCTTCAATTGCATGAATGCATGCAGAAAACAGTAGCCACATCTTCTCTCCTCCCTCCCTCCATCATGCACAACAAATGGACATCACCTTCCTAGTCGCCATCCTGCATGCCGCCTATACCCTCCTCCTCATCTCCACTTGATGCAAAAATAATAGCAGCAGTTACTTCTTCCATAATCCCTTGGTCACACCTCTCTTAATCCCCTTTTAGCACCATCCTTTTACTCCCTCAGTTTTCTCCATCTCGTGAAATACAGGCCATATCTCCTCTTTTCCTCCACTCCCTTCCTTCTGTTCTTTTCACGGTAGAATACAGAAGGCATGGCCTCCTCCACTTCTTCCTCATCTGCATTGGACGCCCCTGCTCTTCCGATTATTTCCTCTCCCTCCCCTCCATCAAAATGCAGTGCCCTCGCTGCGACGAAAACGTGTTGCTGCTGCACGTCTATCACCATCGCCGGAATCCTGGAATCCTTTGCATCATGCTACGGTAAGGGTCATGGCCTTCTCTGTCCTTTCATGCAAATCATGTTCACCATGTCCCCTCTCTGTTGTGAGGCCCCAAGGCAACACCATGGTGCTACAGCGCTTCATGGAAGCCATCCGGGTGTGCCTTGCCGTCTCCCGGAACCCGCAGCAGCGCCTCACTGATCGTCGTCGCCGCTGTTTCTTTAAAGCACATGGTGAGGACGCCCCTTCGTATTCCTTCTCTGATCTTGCTGCTCTTGCACATCTCATCCATCTCTTTGACCTCTCGTGTGGTTTAGATCATCATTGAAGTGAAATTAGGCGCTACTCCGTTGATCGCAGGCCCTGTCGTCACCCGTCAACACAGGCTACCGTCATTGTCCTCCTATGTACATAGCACATGGTCATGTCCATGGTGAGACTACACCCTCTCTCCTCTGGTTTTCTATCCCAGCCATGATTCATCTCACCATTCACAGCTCCTTTGCATATCGCAGATCATCCCTGAAAAGAATCACCACCGTCTAGTGACCACCAGCCACCTCGTTGCTCATTGTCGATGCCGGCTGTCTGTTACCACATCACCAGCTGCATCAATTCCCCAATGTGAGAACCCACACATCCCCCTCTATCTTATAGGTCGATGTCTATTACAGTTTGGGAAATCATAGTTCAAGAAAGATCAGTCCCCAGGAAAGGTTTCATCGCAAACACTTTGCTGTGTTCCCTGCGGCCAGCCAATGTACCGTTGGTTGGTATGCATGTTCCTGGCAATCTGTAATTCCTTTGAACCACATGTGAATCATATAATCGCACACACCTCTGCAAAATTTCATGGCCAGAGAATCTAATACGAATGAGATATAATTGTTTTCGTGCTTGCTGCCCCTGTATCCTCGCAGCCGGACTGCTGCTTGTTAGCATGCGCATTCTCGTTGTTTCATCACTCCGGTGGCCATGCCCTTCAGCCAAAATGTTTACAATATCTCTGCACATGTCCACAAAAATATGGATTGACCATAGGATCTGAGACGACGGAGATATCACTGCCCCCGTGCTTGCTGCTCCTGCTGCATTCGCAGCCAGACAGCTCCATCTTGTAATCACGATCCCTCGGCAGATCGCTAATCAAAATGACATGCCCTTTGCCCAAAACATACCTCATACCCTCCTTGAAAACCCCACAAGTTGGATCATTGATTGGTGCTGCTATGTCCCTGATACCAATAATCATAACCCCTGCTATCGGCCAAAGTGCATGTCCTGGATACACCAGCATTCTGCTGTGTGTTTTCCACTGAATCATTGTCTGGATCGCTGAGCCCTCTGATGTGATGGTGTGTTTAGTAGCTGCACATGATCTCATTGAGTTTCAATCCCAGAAGTTCAGCAATGATCTTCATTTTGTTGGTCACAGCCACTGCTACCCGCTGCACGTGCATGTTCAGTCGTTGCATAATTTGTTGTAAATGTGTCCCTCGTTAATCTAGCATCCACCTTAGTGCAACCACTTGTTAAAATATGTTCCCAACTGTCCTCACAAATCCAAAACACCATCCTAATATCCTGAAGGAGTTTACAGAACATGATCCATAAGTTTAGCTTCACTTTTCGTCTTGTATCTATGGTCGCCTCATTGTTGGCAAATTCCAACTATGCCAACCACCACCATTGTTCTTGTGTCTTCATGTTCTATGACCAGAAAAAATATATTCTTGATAGTATCTCACCATACCATCTCACTCTTGCATAGCCATTGCCAAGTATACGATTCCTCTAATCAAGCTTGCATAGTCATCCCATGTGATCTAGCTCTTAAATATTTGTATGCTTACTTCATTATGTCCTACCCATCTTGTATACAATCCTATGATCATTTACCATTCATCTATAAATCCTTATGCTGTCTAAACCTTCCAAGTCAGCCCACATACATCATATCTATTTTACTCCTATCAATTATCATACCTTCCATCTTCTACCTTTGAACTTAATGCATTTTTAAACTGTAGCTTTGTTTAGTTGTTTTTGCGCTCGATGATCGTAGTTACAAGCCCTACGTGTTTTAAAACTTATATCTTGTTTTATAATGATTGATGTAGTGTTCTAGGTTTGCCTATGAAGCCTATGATGGCTGATTCTATCATTAGAAGAAGCTATGCAAGGATGATCTAGAAAAGTTGGATGGCAAGCTTTTGGAAGGCAAGTGTAATATTGGTACCTTGTTATCCAATAACTATATATTCACCTTTCATGTGCATGTGTATAATATGATGAACCTCTAAGGAGATTACCTAGCATCTTTGTACCCTGATTCCTTGTCACCTTGGGTTTATGTATATGGGTAGTTTTGCTTAGCCTGCAATCATCAAACCATATGATATTAATATTGACTAATGGATTATGGAATTGATGATAAAATGACGCTTTTTAGCAACATGGATAGAAGGGGCTAGAGCATTGCGCCTTTTTGGGTGCTCTAGTCTACCCTCCGTAAGGACTAAATCTTAAAGCGACAACCCAGGACTTACAGTACAGCCATGAGAACTACATGGCTCTAGTCTTAGCTTAGTATCTTGATCTATTCTAGTTCGTCAGCAGCTTACCAAAAGGGCAAGAGGGGGGCACTAGTTGGTATGTTTCTTTTCCTGCCAGGGTGTGTACTATGTGGCGACCATTAGTGCCACTCCTAGAGGAGGGCGGCATCCGACTAGATGGCTGAAACCTTAGTGGCTGCTACTTATTAGAACGACTGGTGAAAAGCTTCGTAGTGATCCCTGTTGACTTGGAAGTGAGTCAAGAGGTTGGCCGCCTCAGGCAATGGGCACTCACGACTCGTGGTGAAAGTGTACAACCTCTGTAGAGTGTAAAACTGGTATATCAGCTGTGCTCACGGACACGAGTAGCCTGGATCCTTTTCGAGATAGATGGTTCTATGGATGGTTTGGGTGATGATTAATCTTGATGATAATTATACTTTCACCTTGGGAGCTTAAGCATAACCGAGCGACATAGGTTTAATAAATAAAATATGACCAACTAAAAATGCTTACCACAGTTCAGCCGTGTCCAGCCTTTTGATCCTTGTATCCCCTCATGTTATACTTGTTGAGTATGGTGCGCTCACACTTGCTTTACATACAATCAACAAACATCCTGGATGGGTACCAGACAGTGGATTCAAGTGATGAGTTGCAGGAGAAGTTTCAAGAGTACTAGGCGAGTGCTCCCTAGTCAACCATCCCTGTGGAGTATGGAGTGCCGAAGAGAAGATATAGAATAGTTTCCACCATGCTTTGTAATAGAAGTCTTGATGTAACTATATTTTGATATATAATAAAGCATTGTTCTTGATATTCTCCATATTTGTCACTATATGTGTTGTGTGGACATCCTGGGCACATATATAGTTAGCACTTGGTATTCTTTGCAAAATCGGGTGCAACACAACATTTCATCTTGGCGGGAGTGCGAGAGTTTTGAAGGACGTTTTGGCGCCTTGGCGGGAGGCAAAAACTTAGACAAAAGACCTAGGCCAACCGCTTCACTCAAAGTGTGCTACACTTTGAACCTAGACTGCTCCATGGCTGCATCTAGCTCCAACTCCTTCCAATGGTTGGCACCATCCCAGGGCACCATCACAAGAAGAACACTGGCTTCCAGCGGAGGAGGCTACAATGGGAGGGGGCCGCCCATCCCGTGCCATGTCGAGAACCACCCCTACGCATACCAGCCACCACTTTTGTGTTGCTGCAGCTTGAAGATGCCTCGATGGATTTCATGGAGCAATGGAAACTTAGGACGTCGGTACCACAGATGCTGTAGGGAAAATAATGTAACTCGATTTCTTTCTTGTTCATTCTGTTTTCGCAATGCAAATGCTAAAATCCCATTGTACTTATGGTAATTTGGTTTTTTGTAGCCTGACTTAGATTGTGGGTTCTTTAAGTGGCATGATCCCCAATATGGAAAAATTCTAAGGACTTTGATTTTGGATTTACGTAACAAGATTTGGGAGCTAAAGGTGGAGGCCAATGTTACAACAAATGAAGAACATCTATACGAGGAGGAAGAGATTATGCCACAGATTGAAGAAATAGCCAGGGTTCCAACGATGATGATGGAAGATTTTGTTCCTTTGAGAAAGAAATGTGCTTCTTGTTCTTCTTTCATCTATTTTGTACTTACCTTAGTTCTTGGCATGTTCATTGGCAAGTTGCTTAGTTCACCGCAATAGATTCAAGTATCAATTTATGATGTATCGGAATGAAATCTGTCACTTTTGTACAACTATTGTTAAACTAAATGCAAGGTGATTATCCAGGTGTCCAATTTATTGAAATGTAAATGCTAGTACATCCAAGTATCAATTGATGTGTCGGACTGAAATCTATCACTATTGTACAACTATTGTTGAACTAAATGCAAGGTGATTAACCAAGTGTTCAATTTATTGAACTGTAAATGATAGTAGATTCAAGTATCAATTGATGTGTTGGAGGCATCCTACTTCGCTGGACAAAGGGCCCTGGTACAGGGGCAACCAATTTATTAAACTATGTATATACACTCCTATGGTCCTACCACACCCTCCCATCCATTCCCCACTCTGCTCCCTTGCTCTGCTTCACCTTGCTAGCGTCGGACAAAAGGCAGGATCTCGCATGCTCACTGCTCCTTCACCTCAAACCTCACTAGTGCACAAATCTTTAGTGCACCGTCCCTACTTCTCTGCTCCATCCGGATCTAAGGTAACTGCACTGGATCTGCTCCTTCACTAGATTCTAAATTCCTTTGTATTGCTCTCTCGTGCCGTCTGCTCCTTCACCTCCAACCTAGCTACAGTAATTTTGTTGGATCTGTAGATGAAAATGCATCTTCTCGTTCTGGAGTTTGTGGCCTTGTATATCCATGGAGTGCAGCTTTGTGAGCCTTATTGTCCTCAGTATTGTTTCACTGAATCAGTGCTTTGTGAACCAATGGATATGGACAAGGATGTAGTGGTTAAGGCTCGAGATGACATGGAGATTGACAACGATCCCATGGAGGTCAACAACGATCCCATGGAGGTCGACTAGGATCTGCAAGGAGAATGATTAATTATGCAACCAATGATGTACTTATGAAGGCCTTTTAACTTTTGCATAGTGTCGGCCTAATTAGTATCTGCATTTTAGCTTTTGGCATGTTTGTTAGCTTGGTAGTGTCCACCTACTTATTCGGTATGAATGTATGGAACTCAAGTAGGATTCCTTTCAATCTGAGAGTACTGGCATTATGCTTTCCTTAAGTTTTCTAAGTGCGTAGTTTGACTTTCTTTCAATGTAAATCTGTGCGCCTTATTATTCACCATCAAACTCAAGTTGGCTTCCTTTCAATCTGAGTACTAGAATTGTGCTTTTCTTAGTTTTTGAAGTGCGTAGTTTCGCTTTGTTTCAATGCCAAACGTTAAGATTGTGTGCCTTAGTGTTCATCACCGTATCATACGGTGGTCTCCGGGTGGTAATAGGACCCAGCCACCGGTGGTGGTACTGTGTTTTCACCGCCGCTTAGTTGCAAAATTTCCAATCCCACGTTTGAACCCTCCCACGCGGAACTGATGAAAGTTCGATTCCTGTGTGGTGTAAAAGTTACATAGAGAGCAAGCAACCCCTAACCTAACATTCCCCTAACCCCTCCCCTCCTCCGCCACTGCCCCCTCCCTCCCCCCCCCCACCACACACATAGCTTTTCTTGTCCTCATTGCTACTGTTCGTCATCGCCGCTCCCCCTCGTCACCACTACTCAGCTCTAGCTCCGTGCTGGTGCACATCACTGGCTTGCCCGCACAGATCCATCAGCACGCGAACTGTTGCTGTCACTAGCGTTGACACTCGTGCCCACCACCGCGAGATCCAAAGGCAAGTGTAATAAGGTCTTACTTGCATCGCCGTTCCTTCTCCTCGAAACTCATCTCCTTACTAATGTTTATTGATGCAATTCCACTACAGGGCGGCCTCATCTCTTTAGTTGGTGGTATCCTTCTAGATGAAGGAGGCCCGCAACATGAGGAACGCAGTGGGCAGCCTCTCAGATGATGTGCTTGCCGACATCTTCAGCTACCTCCCCGCTCGGTCCTTATGCTACTGCAAGTGTGTCTATCACTCCTGGAGGCATGTCATCTCTGACTCCTATCAATGTAAGAAGCTTTCACAGACTATCATCGGCTTCTTCTATGGTGGCTAGTGGAAGGGCAATCACCACTTCACCAGTATCACCGGTGAATGACCCTCCTTGTCCTTCTTGCCCTTCCCCCTTAAAAAAGTCCTAGTCTTATATTGTTGCAGCGGCCTCATCCTTTGCTAGTGTGCTGGTCCTGATGAATTACGCCGCTATGTTGTCTGCAATCCGACGGCCGACAAATGGCATGTACTGCCGCGTAGCATCCGTTCTATTGGTCAGGCTCGCTTAGGTTTTTAACCAATGTCCTCACACTTCCATGTAATTGAATTTGTTGAGATGGAGGGTGTGTGCATAGGTGTGGAGATCTACTCATCTAAAATTGCAGCATGTATCTTTAAGGAATCTGAATGGGGTGAGGGTAGTATTGTTCTACATTCAAAATTGAGAAGTGTTTTTCTTAATGGTTTTATGCACATGGTTGAGTACTCTGTGATAGTTGCTGTGGATATGGAGGGAAAGACATGGAGGATAATTTGTAAACCTGGTGGTTCAGAAAGTCTATCCATCAAGCTCAGGGTCACATGTGTGTGTGTTGTGCTGATGTTCGCAATAGGTCTTGGCTTTTAGTGTGGATACTTGAAGACCATGGTACTGATAACTAGAATTTGAAGCATGTTGTGGACACGGAGGAACTATTTGGACGCATGAATATTAAAGTTAGTTTTGAGCTTTGTGATGAGGAGTACAGAGTGATCACAGTTCACCTGGAATGGAATTTCATTTTCCTTGTTGGGAAGAATAGAACTTTGATTGCATATGACATGGACCGCAGAAAGGTTCATATCATCCATGTCCGTATCATTCGCTTTTGTGGATCAAGAGGGCATTTCTATATGAACAGGCCTTACTATCTTCCTTATGTTCCCTTGTTTATGGAGTCATTAGCAGAGTGGTAAAGGTGCATTTCCTACATTTGGTCGTCACGACAGTCTTTGTTCAGGTAAGCAGTTGATTTCATTTTATGTATGTATAGGCCAATTTTGGTGTGCTAACGAAAGGAATGGTATGTTCAATATTATTAATTCTGCTGCTTTGTTTAGGTTGTGGATCAGAGATGAATAAGAGAGGTTTCATGGTGCATTGGCTACCAATCCGAAAGATGCACTAATTATATTCATTTTTCCTTGTAAGCAGGAGTGCCACATATAAGGAGCACAGCTATGTTGTTTTGTTAGGTAAGTCTGTATAGATCAGTACCTTTAGTATGCTCTATGTACCACTTGTGTTAGGACATCAGTTGAGAAAGATGTTATGGTAGCGTCCATTGTTATTATAAAAAGTACTCTTGTTTGTGAACATGATTTAAGGATGTAATAATTATATATCTATATGCTTTGTGTTCATCAAGCTATTAAGAGCCCAGCTGAATTAGTAACTATTGTGAAATGGGATGAAATTCAGTTACCATCGCTATAGGTATAAGGCGCCAAGAATCAAAAGTATATCACTACCGAATCCTCTACTAACCCGACACCGACTAAACGATCATCAAAGGCGGATCATGGTGCAAGGCGATGATGACTATGACCTTTGTACTGGCGGATCATACGCTGAAGCGACGGTGGTGTTAACCTCTACACAGGCGTCTCGGGCGTCGAACCGATAGTGAACCTGCACCACTGACAGTCTGGTCAAAGTACAAGGCGACAGTGCTGGTGACCACTACATAGGCGGTTGATGTGCCCACATAACATTTTTGATATCCTCGACACAGTCGGATCATTTGTCAATGTGGCAGTGTTAGTGTACAGCCATAGTCGGGTCATGCTCCAATGCGACTGAAGTAAGGACCTAATCACGGACGGATCATAAGCCAATCGGCGGTGTTAGTGTACGCCGTAGTCGGTCCCAGATGGCGACGGTGAAGGCTATGACCATCACTATTGATAGCTTACTGCTGAGGCCGAAATTGGACTGCAACATGGGTTATGACATGGCTGCGAAAGGTGCGAGTGTAGTAGTGCTTGTAAATTTGTAATTCCACACTGTATGAATTGTGGTATCAACTGAATAATGACAATGTGACAACTTGGTCTTCCTAGACTATGACATTATGATGTAATCTATGGATTTCCCTTCGAGAAAATCATAGATCGTTCCAGTTGGTATCAAAGCCATACTTGACCCTAGGATGAGACCCTTAGGACCAACAACTAGTATAGATGCCAAACATCCTGTCTATTGTAGACTATAGGTGCTAACACTTGTTTCCCTTCCCTGCCTTGAGTTCTAATGCTAAGTGACCTTCCCTGTTATGGAAAGTTGACCTTTAGGAAATATTTCCCTTTATCGCCCACGCTAGATCGGTAGTTGTGTGAGACTTTGAAGGCCTAGGAGTCGCCTCAAGTTAACACTATGCATATAGGAGTTGTAATGCTTTTTGATTGCCTAGATCTTGTGTTATTATGCTTCTTGTGCTTTTGAATGTTTGAGTGTAGGCTAGAAAAGCAATTTGGTGTGCTGTATGTGAGGCTCCAAATCTTAGTTATCTTAGTAAGCTAACCTAAGCCGTCCTATGACTAGATAAGTAGCCCCGACAAATTAGAGTTGAGAATATAAAACCGATGCATCATGTCTTTACGAAACCATTTCAAAACTGTTTTTAGCTTCCAACTAAACACATTTTCAAAATTATCCTTCCTTCTTTTGATTGAAAAAGTCCTTTCTTTAACAAAAGCAATTATATTTCAAAGGAAAATGGTTTCAAAACTAAATTGCGTTTTCAAAATCACCTGATTTGAAATCATTCAAAAAAAAGGGTGTGTTTTGTTTTAGAAAACAAGGACCTTCAAAAGATTTTGTTTTCAAAACTTGCATTGATTCAAACCCTTTTCAAAAATCTGATCTATCCTGGATTTAAAAGTTTTGCAAATGCCCCTCCCCTCATTATTCAAGCAGGATTTCAAAACTAACCATCTTGAAAAGTTTTGGTGTTTGCAAAATGTTTTCATCAAAATGGTTTCAAACTCTGCGTACTCACTATTTTGAAACATTTTTGTCCAAAATGCCTATTTGGAAAAGTTTATAAAATGGTTTTAATTCTAAAACTCTCCTTCAAAAGGCCCAAATGTTCTTGAAAACCGTTTTCAAAAGACTTTTGGAAAGCAAAAACCTCTTATAAAAGTCTTGATTTTATGAATAGAAATCCTCTTTAAAGCGTTTTCAAAATCTCTTTTGGGAGTATGTTATAGTATAACCAAAATCAAAACCAATGATTTGAGTTTCAGAACAAAAATGGGATACAACCTATTTCAAACATATTTGTGTTGGTTTCAAAATCCAAAGGTTGTAACCTTCTTCCTTGCGAGGTTTGCGAAACAAAGGATTTAGCACTATGTTTTCAAAAAAGAGGGCATCTATAAACCATTTATAAAGCCTTTTTCCTCGCCTTATCTAAAAACTCTCCTCTCCCTCTAAGCTTGCGATATCGAGTTGTTGCCGGTAACTTATTTGGTAGTGCGTCGTGATCATAACCCACGGTGCCGCTACGAAACCTAGGGCCCCATGTGTGATGCATCCACATGGTTTGCTGTCGGGCGTACACTAGTATTGAGGTACATGACTGTGATCGCTCCAAGTGATACCCGCATACCACTGTAATCCCGAGCTTAGCTTTTCCAAAATCTTACTTCAAAAGCAATCACTTGAAAAAAAAGAGTTTTACCTAAAACAAAGGATGTTTTGGATTTTGAAAATCTCCGTTCAAATACCATATCTTGTTTTAACAAAGACATTTCAAAAAAAAACCCAAAGCTTTGCCAAAACAAACCCTTGTTTGGAGTAAAAAACAACTTTTAAAAAAAGGGGACTTTGAAAAAGTTTTATTCCCTTAACTTCTTTACCATCAAAACTCTTGACCTATTTCAAATGTTTGGAAAACCTTGCTCCTGTTTTAAAATGCTATTTGAAAAGATGTTTCAAACCCTTTGTTTGTGCCCTTAAAAAAATTTGAGAAAAGCCCTTTTCTTTCAAAAAGCGTTAAAAAAAGATTTATGAAAACCCATTTTCATAGCTTCTTCAAAATGCTTTGCGAATGGATAAAAGTTTTGGTTTCCCAAAATTCAAAAACTGACTTCAAAAGTGACTTTGTTTTCAAAAGAAAATTATTTCAAGTTGCTTCCCTATCTTGCAAAAAGGGATTTCGTTTCGAGATAAAAACTACTTCCAAAAGTTGTCTTTTGTTCCAAAAACCATTATTCAAAGAAAAAGAAGTTATACCAAATGGCATTAACTTACTTTACAAAATTTTGGTGCATGAAAATGTTTTCAACTAGTATTTAAACTTGCTTCCCAAAAACCTTGGATTACAAAAACAAAATGATTTCAAAATGAATTTTGAACTTGGTTTGCTTGAGTTTCAAAAACTCTTTTAAGATATGGCCATCTTCAAAAAATAAAAACCAATTTGATCAGGGAAAATTGCCTCCCTCCCTTTTATAAAAATAACCTTCTTGGTTCAAAAGGTTTTATGCAAATTGCTTTAAAAAAACCCTTCTTTCAAAATCTTTCTTCAAAAAGCTTCTTTGCAAAACCTAATGCATTAATGCTTGAAGAACATCCAGTAAAATCCATTAGCCTTAGATGAACCTATAGAGCCATAGTAACCCTACATCTCGGGGACGAGATTCCAATAAGGGGGTGGACTGTACCAACCCGGGTTTTTGTGCATCCAAAAATACAAAATTTTTAATAAAAATCCTACAATGTGTGAAGCATGTAGTCGCTAGGTCAAACCCGAGTCAAACCTAGGAGAGTCTACTAACAGATCATTGCATTCATATAGGATTGATTGAAGGAGTGTGTCTTTTGAGTTGAATTTGAGTTGAGTCTTGTTTGGAGTTTGGAGTGCACAAATCCATAGCAAAGTTCCTTTCAATCTCTTTTGAATTCTTCTCAATTGCCTTTTGAATTTCTCTCAAATTCCTTAAATAATAAATGGAAACTCCTCTTCTTTCTCTTCGGCCAACCTCCCTCCTTTTCTTCCCTTCCCTCCTCCAGGCCCAGCTGTCAAGCAGCCCAGCTAGCCCAATCGGCCACTCACCCCTCTCCGTTCTCTTCCACCCACGCAGCAAGCCTAGCTCGCCACCCCTCGCCCTAGGCCCAGCCCCCACCTTCAGCCCAAGGCCCAGGTCGTGCCTCGGCACCCATAGCCTAGGAACGCTTGCACTCCAACCCTGGAAGCCATCGCAACCGCTCTGATGCGGAGGAATCCCATGCCAGCCCCGCAGGCCTGCCTCCACACACCACGGCCCACTTACCCCACGAGGCCCAACTCAGGGCCTAGCTGTCGCGCCTCGACGCCAAAGCCCCATAGCGGAGATATTCCTGAGGCCCGCCGTCGCCATCGCCAGGAACGTGTGCTTTCGTGCCCTACCTCGACGTCAGCACTCACCAACCCCGCGCCTCTCCTCTACCTCCGGATGGATGCCACATGGCTATGAGTATAGACACCGAGTCCATCCACCGTCTGCCCACTCAGGAACCCTAGGCTCCGCCCGTATAAGAGTCGTAGCCGTGGCACCTTTGGAAGCCCTTCCCAGCAGCCGCCGCCACCATCCCTCTCCCTTCTTCTTGCTCGCCCTCGGAGACGGCCGCGTCGCCAGTGTTCCTTGCTGGCGTTATAGTGATCCTCCTTGTCCATGAGCCACCACACCCCCAGCTGTGCCTCCACAGCGCCAGTGGCCACTCTGCGCGAGCACGTCGCCGCTCAGGACATCGTCGACCCTGGCCCTGTCTTCCACGACATCACACACGGACCCCGCCATGACCACGCTCTGACCAAGACTGGGCCTTCCTCGACCTCTGCATGTCGTACGTGCCTCATTGCCATTCACGACGTCGCCCAAGCCCCGTGGCCACGCTGACCCATCACCGCCTCACCAAACCATGGACATGACGCCCTGCACGCCGTCACGCTAAACCTCTCCATTAGGCCGAACCATGACCATGCCACCGACTATGAGCCCCCGTCATCCTCGTCGCGCCATGCTGATCTGGGCTGGTCTGCTCTACCTCCTCACGCCGCTTCATCGTCGAGCCTCAGCTCTGCTGCAACCACGTTGGGTGCGACGCAGTCGACTGCGACAACCACACCTTGCCTCGCTATGACACCGGCGACCATGCGACCTCGTCGTGCCTCCACCAGCAACCCCATGTTGCCGACCCAAGCCCCAAGGCATGTGTTTAACTACATGAGCCGCCACTATGACCCTACCTCTATGTCCATGTCCCCACCGAAGCACGCCACCACCTTGACGGCACCCTTGCTCGCTACTGCCGGGAGATGGAGCTGTTGTCTATGCTAGCCACCTTAATGAGCTTCCTAGCAGCACCACCTCACCGCGACATCCAAGAGCCGCACCCAAGAGCGACAAAGTCACCCCATTGACCCTATACCTCACCGTCGACCAGCTCCCCTTCATCCCGGGTGGGCCCTGATCCCGAAGCTCGCTATTTTCCTTGGATCCCGCTACTGCTCCTAACCACCCACTGCTGCGAGCTCAAGCCGTAGCCCTGCAGCACACTGGAGCCATGCCAAGCTAGCCATGACCGCATCATCGACCCACATCACCCTGCCTTCACCACAATGAGCCTGCGTCCAAGGCCACATCTTCTACTTCCTAGACACCACTTCATCGGGGAGCAGTAGCTATCGCTAGAAGCCTATACCAACAGAGCCACGTCGATGCACCCATGCTGCAGAACCTAGTGCCGGAGCCACTGGACCTAGGATGCTACTACCATCGGAGTGCTAGACCTACAGGAGCGCCGCAAGACCCCTAAGACTGCACCTTTGGCTCCAACCCTCTGCCCTTGCCAAGCTGCAACAACCCTTCATCCACAGCAAGGTCGAACCCTAGTCGACGCCTTTCCTGACGCCAAGGAAAAACCCATCTTTTGCTCCTTCATACACTTGATATCTATGCCTGGCTGTACTGTGCCTTCATGGTGGTCTATCT
The DNA here is from genome assembly GCA_904845875.1 of Miscanthus lutarioriparius. NCBI lineage: Eukaryota > Viridiplantae > Streptophyta > Magnoliopsida > Poales > Poaceae > Miscanthus > Miscanthus lutarioriparius. The sequence goes on along the minus strand of CAJGYO010000004.1, from coordinate 100,163,820 downwards.
CTTATGCTATGGTGTCTATCTCTTGTGCGATGGATATGTGCTACTCCATTTTAGGGTTTGTGTCATTGGTTCGTTTGTGTGTTGTTTGTTGTCGTCTGAGGACCGCGCCTTCGAGCTGGTCAAGGGATCATACCTCCTTTGAACGTTTCAGTCGTGGGTTCGTCCCGCTGTGGCCATTGTGTCGAGCGTAACTTGACCCCTTGTTTTAGTTGGCTTTGTAGTGCCGTGATCGTTGGCCCCTCCTCTGGCTCTAGGACATGGCCACCATGGGATCAATATCGGTGCGCTTCCTACCCACACATGATGAGCCCATCATGACCTAGTCTATAGGAGACGAACTAGGGAACGACCATCGTGGGATTTACGGAAGCAAACTAGGGGATTGCTCTTTTGCCTTGTTTGTCGCTCTGTTGCGGTAGTTGCATCGGGGATAACATTGGTTGAATCAGAACCCGTTGGAGGAAGGACACGTGGACGGCAATAGGACTCGGAGGCAATGTTTTCCTAAATGGTAACCGGTCTTTACACGGTCGCCCTTCGTTTAGCATTTAGGCTGTTTACACGGTGTTTAAACGAAGTTAAACGGTCTAAATGGTTTTGTACTTTTAAAAAAATACATATAATTATATATGTGCATGTAAAAAATCAAGTATTCTAGCATTTATACATATTTATCCGAGTAAAAATCAATTATTTTGGTATGTATATATATTTATGCATGTGAAAAGAACAAAATATAGATATTTATGCATGTAACATATCAAGTGTACACATTTATAAATATAGTAAACTTAACTATACAAATTTATCCATACAAAACTGAACTAGATTTACCTCGTGTTCGCCTAAACGGCTGTTTAAACAGCTGTTTAGCCCGTTTAATGTTTTTTATCTCCGTTCCGTTTAGGCCGTTTTATCCCATTTTTTGACCGTTTAAACGGTCAACCGTTTAATTTCTGTTTACCCCCTAAACAAAACAGTTTACCACCATTTACCATTTACTGGCTATTTAAATGGCCGTTTAATCTGTTTAGGCGAACACTGCTGGGAGGAGAACGGCAACGAGTACACTAAGGATCTCGGAGTCGATCAGTCAACAGGTGCCACGTCCCACCTAACCTCGTAGAATCCTATTAGACATGCAATAATATAGCTGCTAGTGCTTTTATTTTCATGCAAATGAACTATGATAGGTTGCATGGTAGAATTGCTTGAAGCCATTACCTTGATGCAACCTTTACCCCTACACACCCGTTGATAGGCTAGACGCTCGCTTACTACTTACTGCTTATTTCTACTACGCATTATATCCGTGATGTGATGCTTGGTGGAGGATTGTTTCTGAGTGGCTAAGGCACATGGTGCAGCTAAAACTAGTGATAGCTTGGGGAGATCTTGGGGTGCATTTTGGGTGTGTGGTGAGGGTTGAGTAGAGCGGACAAGATTCTACTAGGAGTCCTTAGGATGAGTCTTGCCCGCAGGGTGTGACCTGAGCATCCTCTATGATGACCTTGAGGGCCCGGTACTACGTCTCATAGTCTCAGCATGCCGTTGGACTTCAGGGTGACTCAGGGCTGAGTGGCAGGGTGGCATCGTACCGGTTGGGAGGTAGCTCGGTATTAGCCTAGATGGTGGCCACCGTCGATGATGGTGATCTTGTGGTTCTAGGTGTACACGCTCTGTAATGTTGATCGATCTATACGTATAGCCGTGTCCACAGATATGGACATTCCTATGACCTACACTTCCCTTGATTAGTGAGTGGAGTCCTTTCATCTCTTCCCCCTAGGTTGTTGGTTTTTGGCGTTGGCCATTGAGGCAAGGCACGAGAGGGAGTTGTCCTTGCCGCCTAGAGTGAGAGTGTGGTGAGATGTGTGTGATGGGATGGGTGAACGTGTGGATGAAATGAGTTAAAACTTGTTGAACTACCATAAATAGGCCTTTTGCTCTACCCTTGCATTACACTTACCACAAAGCAAACGCAAAGCATAGGGTGGGAGCCAGTGGCCAGTACAAATCATACTGAAAGATATTTGGCAGGTTCGGATGTCATCTACGACGACGACAACAGAGAATAGAAGGATTAGGTGGTCTTGTTCTTGAGCTCAAGTTTGGTTGAGGAGATGAACTTTACGCCCGCTGATGCTCTACGTCTACTCTGATGATTGCCTGTGAAGGAGGAGCCTTCACCCACTGAGGCGCTACGTCTACTTTGATAATGTTCTATGTGTGTCTCCGCTAGTATACGATGTACTTAGGTGTGTTACCAAGTGTTGTAATACCTTGTAAACTTGTAATTCCGCAATGTATGGACTATGGTATCAACTGAATAATGATAATGTGACAGCTTGGTCTTACTGAACTATCAAATTATGATGTAATTTGTGGATTTCCCTTCTAGGAAATTGTGGATCGTTTCACTAATGCTATTAGTACACCAATGGGGATAAATGGAAACTTAGATAGTGATGCTAGTGGCAACATGGTGGATCAAAAGATGTATCAATCTGTGATTGAAAGCCTACTCTATGTGACCGCATCAAGGCTAGATGTGATGTTTAGGGTATGCATGTGTGCTAGATTTCAAGCCTCACCAAGAGAGAGTCATTTGATGGCAACAAAGAGAATATTTAGGTACTTAAAACATACACAAAATGTTGGATTGTGGTATCCCAAAGGAGCCAGATTTGAGTTGATTGGTTATTCGGACTCCGATTATGTGGGATGCAAAGTTGAAAGAAAGAGCACATCGGGCACATGTCAATTGTTGGGAAGATCACTTGTGTCTTGGTCATCAGAGAAGCAAAATAGTGTAGCACTTTCAACCAGCAAAGCAGAGTATATTTCGGCCGGTAGTTGTTGTGCTCAATTACTTTGGATGAACGCTACTTTGAGTGACTTTCGAATCAAATTTAAGTAATTTCCATTGCTATGTGACAATGAGAGTGCCGTGAAGCTCACTAACAACCCGATTCAACATTCAAGAACAAAGCACATAGATGTCCGCCATCATTTCATAAGAGATCATCAACAAAAAGGGGACATTTGCATTGAGAGTGTGGGCACCGATGATCAACTTGCCGATATTTTCACCAAGCCACCTGATGAGAAGAGGTTTTGCAAGCTAAGGAATGAATTAAACATACTTGACTTCTCAAATATGTGTTGATGCACCCCCATTGTATGACATGCCTCTCCTTCAAGCAAAGCAAGGTAAATTTGATTGACATGTCATTCATCCTTTGCTAAGGACTTGTTTAGTGCATCTAGTCATTCCTATCATGTATTAGGCTCATTCATGAAAATCAAATGGATTTGATGCTTGTATGGTACCACTATTGCTTCTATGTTTTTAAATGATCTAGTGGTAGCATATGACATGTTTGTGGGCTTGTGAACCTAGTGTTTAATCTATAAAATGAGCTATAAATGTTTAATTCAATATTGTCAAGATAACCCTTGAAATGAGGTGTGAAGAAGCTTGTCATTGGATCAAACTAAGTTAAATATCTTTTGCAAGTGATCTAGGTTGAACCAAATTTGGGAAAATGATCCTCACTTAACATGGTTTCACCCCAACCTATCTAAAATTTGAGCTCACCTTTTTTGGTCTTTGATGACAAAGGGGGAGAAGTAATTCACAAAGATAAGGGGAGAAATGCAAAGATAACATAGGATTGACAATCTAAGGGGATTAATTAAAATTTGAAGCACACAAGTAGGGGAGCAAGCTCATAAACTTGTTTGATGCATTTGAATGTGCATTACATAAGTTTGCTTCCATAGCACAAGTTTCTAATTCTATATCCATGCTTGTGTGTTGTATGCTAGTGGTAGGATTGATTGATGAAATTAAAAACTAGTATGCATAGGATGATAGTTAGATGTGCCTTGCTTGCTTTACAAGTGGAACTAGAGCTTTGCTTATAATGTTGATCTCATGAGGTATCTAGTGTTTGTGTTTTTGCAAGTGCAATCTAACTAACCATGGTGCTAAGGATGGTATTTTTGGCAACTCCGATTGGTATCACGCTTCAAAGGTCCATTGTTTACACCTTAGCATCATTTGGTAGCCATTACTCTCCCACACTTTCTAATCCATGCATATGTGCAAGCTTTCAAATCCAAACTCTTAGAACATATGTAGGGAGAGCTAATGCTACCAATTTGGATTTATGAAACTTGTCCATATCCTTTACATATGGTAAAATCTTTGGGTAAGCAACATGGATCCAAAAAGATTTCATTGAATATCTTTATGAAAAGGTTATCATCAATTACCAAAAAGGGGGAGATTGAAATCCCTAGTTTGGTTTTGGATAATTGATGAAACCTAAGTACTAACCTATGTCATCTAGTGTGATCATGAGCTAGGTTGGTACACCCAAGTGTGGAGCATGGTGGCACTCAAGTGATGGTGATGATCTCATGAGATGGTGAGATGGCCACATGTGATGATGATCAAGTGCTTCAACTTGAAAGGAAGAAAGAGAAAAACAAAACCCTATGGAGATCATCGCAGAGGTATAAATAGGAATTTTGTTTTGGTAATCAAGACACTATAGAGAGTGTAATCATGTTTAGGATAGATGGCCGTACTATTAAGTGGGGATCTCTACTCGACAATTCGGTCATCTAGTGCCACTAGGTGTTGGACTTCATGCATTGCATTTAGGCCTAGTGCGCAATCGAAGAGCAAGCGAAAATATTTATTGAAAATGTTTTTGGGAAATGCTAACATTGGCTCTAACATGTTTTGAAAAAACACTTTGAGAGTTAGCATTGCTTGCGGTGAGTTTCTCGAGTTGTCGTGGATCGAATCAAGTCAAAGTTTGCAACTGGGAGAGAAAGTTGTGGTGTCTAGATGGCACCGTCACCCCTTATCCGGTGCACCGCCACCCCTAGGGCGGTGCCTGCATGGACATAGTTTAAGCAGAGGCTGTCGGGGTGGTCACTAGATGTGTCGGTGTACACTGTCAGATGCACGACGATGCACCATCATAGGGTGTCCGGTGCCACCGTCCCTTTTCACCCGAGAGCAGCCAAAGCTAGGTTGGTCACCGCCTGGGCACCGTCGTGCCTAGGGTGATGCACCGCCTATTTGTCCAGAGAGTGGGGTTTTCGGGACTTGGCTAGGATGGTCATCACCACCCCCATGGCAGTGCCACCACTATGCCTTGTCCGGTGACCAACGGGAAAGTGACCATTGGGGCACCGCCGGTTCCTGTCCGGTGCCGCCGCCACCTGTTCGGTGCCCCCGCGCAGAGCATCCCAAGGGGTATAACTGCTCTATTTGCTTGTGTGGCTATAAATAGAGGGTGTGGCCGGCCATGGCCACCCTCTTGGCACCTCATACACTTGTGCACGCCCTTTGGGAGCTGAGCAAACACAATCCACTCACTTGCACACTTGATTTCATCATTTGAGTGAGATTGGAGAGCCTCTAATGCATTGCATTGGGTTGCATCATCTTGTGGCACTAGTTGGGTGCTTTGGGCTGGTCGTGATCTTGTTACTCTTGGTGTTTGCCGACACCTAGACGGCCTAGTGATTAGAGGATCGTTGAGCGGAGTTGGTTATTGTCTCTGACTCCGATCGGTTGCTTGTGAGGGGTTCTTGAACTTTCCCCAGTGGAGAGCCAGAAGGTACTCTATTCAATTGCTTGTGTCATTGAGCTACCTCACTTGTGGGTAGGTTCTTGCGGTGCACAAGTGTTGGGCTAGGTTTGTGAAACTCTTATTAGCCGCTGAACCACCAAGTGTTGGTTGACACAACAGGGACTAGAGTGTCGGCAAGCACGTGAACCTCGAGAGAAAAATCGTGTTTCTCTTGTCTCTTTGGATATCTCCAAGTGTTCATTGGTATTCATATTGATTGATTGAGCACTTGCCTCGGACGGTATAATCACCCTACCTCTTTCCCTTACACTACTTTATTTCATACTTGTTGTAGAGGTAGTAGTGTAGTGTAGCTCTCTTGCTAGCTAGTTGTGTAGCTTAGTGTATTTAGTTGTTCTAGTTACCTAGCTCACTAGTGTAGAATTAGTGACATAGCCTTGTGTGATCTAGATACATTAATCAACTAGAATTGTTGGTGTAGGTGGCTTGCAACTCTTGTAGAGCTAGAGCAAAATTATATTTCATCATTGAAGTTACTAGCCGCTTGCTCTAGTGTATTTGTAGAGATTTTTATAGGCTATTCACCCCCCCCCCTCTACCCCCCCTCTAGCCATTTAGGACCTTTCACCAGGCCAATTGGCAATGGTTAGAGATTGGGGAATCAGGATTGGAGAATTGTTTCACACTCATGACTTCCTCAGCCGCATGGTTGGGGGTCGTCGTATTGGGGTCGGGTTGTTGGGGGCAGAGCTTGAGGGCGCCAAGAGCCCGGGCGAAGGGGGTGGAGAGGCCTCATGGTTCCAATGGCCTGGCCTTTGAGAGGTAGTGAGCTTGGGAGCCAAGCCGATTTGATCGTTGTGGGCTAGAACCAGCGAAAATACCACATAATACTTGATTATATATTTATATATGTAAGTATACATACTATATACTAAAGAATGCATAAAAAAGTTAGGTACTCCTGGGAACACCCCGGAATACCCCTGGAATCGAAGCCTATTTTTCCACCAGTAGTAGTACAAGGGCATTTTTTGTGTAGTGTTAATTCTAGTTATTGATGCATTCTCAAAACAAGGCTTAGCTTTTTTTTAGGGGTTTTGCTTTATTTTCTGTTTATAAAAGTAAGTGCGACTGTGCGAGAGAAGAATTCTTTTATGTATAATTAATTAATTAATAAGGAGTAGCTTTTGTGGTGAATGATATATATAATTACATGGATTCACCACTCAGCGTCGTCTCTGATGCGGATCTGAGACACGTCTAGTGCGACAACCTCCAGAATCCTAGCAAATCTCCAGAGTAGAGATGAAAACGGACAGGATATGGACGAATATCACTGATATTATATTTGTTTTCGTATTTCTATCTGAATTTAGATTCGAAAACGGATAGTATCAGCTACGTCGAATAGGATACGATTGGGTATCAGCATCGTAAATATGTGATTTTAGTATTCGGATACGGATACGGTATCGGATGTTAAACCTTCAGACTCGAATACGGATAGATCTGAACTACTCTAAACAGATTCGGTCTCAAATACGGTTTTTACCCCTGCTGCAGAGCATAGCTTAGCTATTCAGTGAGTACAGCTCTATTTGTGTGGTGTTCAGTCGTACGGAAAAGCTTATTCTCTTCAGCCACAGTCACAAGTATTCAGTCGTACGGAAAAGCTTATTCTCTCAGCGCCACAGTCACAGGTAGGCCAAGCCACTGATAAGTGCTACCACTCCTTTATTATTATTTATTAATTCAACCCGTGTGTTCTGTGCTAACCTCGTACAGTGCAATGTCATTCATCCGTCCTTTTCGTAATGTTGGCGTGTCTCCAATATTTTGTCCACTGCCGAACCGTGGGAGTACAGTACGACGTTATTCATCCGTCCTTTTCAAAGTTTAATCTAATACTATGCACAGTTAAAAGTATTATTATGTATGACCTCGAATAAGTGTATTATAAAAATATATCTCATGACAAATTTAAAATACTTATTCGATATCATAAATATTTATAATTTTTAAATATATTTAGTCGAATTTGGGATTATTTAACTAGCTACTGTGTTGGAATTATATTTTTTTTAGATGGAGGAAGTAGTTAGTAGTACTTGTTTTGAAGAAAAGGCTGCTCCTACAAATATATTATTTACCATACATACAGTGAACTTCATTTTCTGTTTATATATACATATAAACCATGGACAATATTAAATCGTGTTATTTCAGATAGTATATGAGCTCCACTGAACCGGATCGAAACAACTACAGCCCTGTCATCAATGCTTAATAAACTAAGTAATGCAGAGTTGTTTTCTTGAACAGATATACTCCATCGCAGTGGCCTGCTATGCTGCTTATCCGTCCGTGGACGCACCCGCACCTGACCACACCATGCGCCCTTGGCTAGGGTTATGGCGAGGACCTTGCCGGCGTAAGTAAGTTCAGCACCCTCTCTCTCTCACTCTTCCTCTCTTCTTTCCCAACTCCGACGGGCATAGAAGGGGTTCGGGGGAGAAAAGACGACCAAGCGGTGGGGACGGCGGCTAGGCGGTTTAGGGGCCCTGGCGACCGTGGAGGTGGCCGGGTCAGGTCGGGACGGGCAGTGCGGAGCTAGGATTTAAAATTGGGATATTTCCACTTCCTTGTCTTTGCTGTTCTATCCCACAAGGTCCTCAAATTAAATCACCTGATTTCTTCTTCATTTTGCAAACCAATAGCGATACTATTACTGCAATAGATAATAGCCCTATAAATCAGTAAACTCTAAACTTCTAATTGAACAACCAAGAATTGGAGTATGGAGAGTGGAGAATGGAGACCTGCAGCCTGGTGCGTAGAGTCCTGGCCATCAGGTCTAGCCGGCAGCCGGCCTTGGATCTGGCCACTAGCGGCAGCGGCGCGGGTGCGCTGCTAGCCCCAGCCCCTGATGCCCGGTGACCTAGCCACTAGCCACTCTATTGCTGCCGCGCTAGCTGGCTGGCTGCGGTGCTGCCTTGCTCGGCCACCACCCCTGTGCTTGTCGCCGCAGCCTAGGGTTAGTGCCAACGTAACCTAGGGTTAGTGCCGCCAACACCTGTTCCGTTCCGTGACCGAGACCGAGACGTGAGAGGTAGAGAGTATGCAACAGTGAGGTGCCAAGGGGTCGGGGGCATGGGATGGAGGGTGAGAGGCCAGGAAGGACTGACATGGCTGAGGTGAACTGGCCTGGGGAGGTGGCCAATTTGGAAGCAAGGCCGAAGGCTAGTTTTTTACCTGTTTTGGGCTAAAATGCGCAAAATACTACAGAATATATAGCATTATATATTTAATTTATATATACACGTATATACACATATTTGAATACAAGTGTACCAAATTAGTTCGGTATTCCTAGGAATACAGGGGAATACCCTTAAATCCGCCCATGGGGGCGGGGGAGCTCCGTGGCCTGAGCTCGCCGTGGAAGAAAAAGGGGAAGGGGAAGAAGACTGCCCGAGCGGGCGCACTAGGGTCTTGCTAGAGCTCTGCAGTTGTAGAGCTCCTGCGAAACCCTAGCGCGCCGCGGCATGGTGTGCGGCGGCAGGGGTAAGGACGTGGTGGAGGAGGGGCGCCAGAGAGGGTCAAGATGACGGCCGCTCGCGCAAGAAAGAAGACGACCGCTGTGCGAGAGAAGCCTTGAGATTGGGATGGTGACTAATGGTTAAGCAAATCATGAAATAGAGACAGACCCTTTCTTTAAATATATATACAGTCTAGTAGCCAACCAAGTTTCTTTCGTTTATATCGACACTACACACTGTGTATATACTCCTAAAGCGATAATGGTAGTGGTACAAATATATAGTAATTAACCACATGATGCATTCATGACAAGCATATTATTCCATTAGTTAATAATGTACTCCTAAGATATAGACAGTGTGTATCTTTTGCTGTGTACGTACACAGCAAAAGATCCATATGAACGAAGCTTCATTGGGGCAAGATACAAGATATGTGAAGGAAGAAGCCAAGGAATGAGTGTGAACCTCTTTGCCTCTTTCCGACTCTCCCACACAGACGAAGCTCGAGGTCTAGAGTCGAAGCTCGAGGTCTATCTCCTCGCCGGCGCTGGAGGATGCGGTGTTGGTGTCGGCGCTCTGAGGTGGGGCGGCAGAGGTGTGGGAGGTCCTTCTCCAGATGCGCATGTCGTCCACAGTGTCGTTGTCGGGCTTGGCGCAGGGGTCATAGGGTGCCGCTGCCGCCGGGAGCACCACGTGGTCTATGTAGTAAGGCGGTGCCCCACCGTCGTCAGGCCTCTCGAGCTTGATGCTGGTGGCGGTGCCGCCGTGCGAGGAGATCGGGACGCACATGGAAGCGTCGGTGGTGCTTCTGTTGCGGCGGCGGCCGAGACAGTCCGGCCGCGCCGCTGCGGCGTGGTGGTGGTCGCAGTCGTCGTAGACGTGCGGATTCCAGCTGGCGGCGCGCTCTTTCTTGTGCGCGTTCTGGTGGCCGCCGAGCGCCTGCGACTTGGGGAACTTCTTGTTGCAGAAGAGGCACGGGAACAGGCGCACCTGCTTCCCGCCGACGGACCTCGTCGGCGCCGCCACTTCGTCCGTCTCCTCGCCGCGTGCCGCCGGCGGCGCCAGGTCCAGCGAGAGGTTCACCGATGGTGCTTGCGATGGCGGTGTCGAGCGCTCCTGCTCCATGTGCAAACAGCGCGCTGCCGACTCCCGTGCTAGCTGTTCCAAGAAGTACTTGGCGAGAAAATATATAAATTGTCAGTTTCCGACAAATAGTGCCATGTTTCTATGTCCAGAAATGGGAGGAGCTAGCAGGACGAATGCGAGAGAAGCACGGAGGATCTAGGACGATGAATTGGAGAGAAGCATTTTTGTTGACGCTGTGGGTCGTAGTAGTACTTGAGGTGGGGTGATAAGCATCGAGTCCTTTCAACAGCAAAGGAACATAATAATTGGAAATTTGGAATAGCAAGCTCCCCTAAGGCAAAAAAAAAAAAAAAAACTGAGCACCTACACATATATATAGGGCGAAGAGCAATACTGTAGTATTATCTCCGTTAACTGTTAGTATATTATTTCATTAGCGCATGCATGTATATATACATATATGGGTGATATTGATAATCAAGTACCAGTATTGGGAGGATAATTGGATGGGAGACAAGCCTTTTAGTGAGGTTTATCCTAATCTCTATAGAATAGCAAGAAAAAAAGGTGATATGGTGGCAAATGTCCTATGGACTGCACCACTTAATGTGTCTTTCAGACGAGATTTAGTAAAGGACAATCTTTCTTCTTGGTATGAGCTAGTGTCTAAAATTGTCTTGGTCAACCTCACAAATGGTAATGACGTGTTTCGATGGAACCTTAATAAGAATGACAAGTTCACAGTCCGATCTATGTATAGGTTTATGATTTGGCAAGGACTTCTCCCAGAAAAAAAAACCCCTCTCTTAAGGGTACCATTGAAAAATTATGGTTTTCCTTTGGTACATGAAAAAGGGAGTTACTCTTACTAAAGACAACATAGCAAAAAGGAATTGGCAAGAAAGTAAAGTGTAGTTTCTGTAGCTCTTTAGAGACCATTCAAAACCTGTTCTTTGACTGCAACTTTGTGAGGTTTGTTTGGAATTCGGTGCTGTTCACCCCACTGTTAGGTACTCAACAGTAGACAAGAAGGCTGCCACACCCTTTCTTTTGAAGAAAAAGAAGAATGCCAAAGTGGTGGCCATCAAGGTTGACAATAACGCCAATAGGAAGTGGAGCAAACCAATTTGGGTGCCTTGGGACATCATCTCAACCTTGAAGATCACCAAAAATGTTTGGGTCCCGAAGGGGAAGTGAGAAGTCTGGTAGACTTCAGGGAATTTGGAGACTTGGCAAAAGTTTGGATGCATATTGTGGAGTGCATCAAATTAGCTGATGCCATTGCCAAGTAGGTTATTGAAGACATTAGATCTAACTTCTCCTTCCCATATTGGGTAACTAGATTTAAATTCTTGCAATTTCAGTTAGCATCTAGTTCATTTTATGCCTAGGTTTGCATATGCAAGTTTAAATTCTTGTTTTTCATATATATACTAGGTAAATTGTATGGTAGGATTGCTCGTGCTTCACTCATACACATGAGCAAACCTACATGGTTTAATTTTTTTTAATTTGGAGCACGACACATAGCTCTTGCTTATAGTTGGTTTTATCTTATATGTGCCAAAATCCAAACTATATATAACTTTCCCAAATATCAGCCATAAAAAGTACTCAGCTTCACATAATATCATCTTACAAGTGATATTTTTACCTTAAAAGTCTAGTGCATGTCTCCTACAAGTATTCAACACTTGTATGCAAACTTTTAGGGGGAGGTTAGTCTGCAAGTTGGTATCTTTGAGACTAACACCATTTAAAGCTTATCATGTGTGTAGTAGTCTCATTGTAAGGAAAATGGAGTTCCCGGAGTTAAGGATGGATATTAATATTACAAGTGGTATTTCATATCCTTCAAGTTGTATGACATACCCTACAAATCAGTATCAAACTTTTCTATTTCAATTGGAATCTTTTATATGCTTTCTCCATGCATTATATGCAGATTAAACTCCTTTGTACTTTAAATAGTTGGTTATGCATATGTTTCGCCTTCCACCATATATATGCATACACTTAGGGGAGTTTAGTATATGTAAGTGAGAGTCATGTTTTGTGATCAATTTCATTCCATATATCAAGGATCACATAAAATTGACCCTCCCTTATGCTAATAATGTCTTCCTTTTTGGTGTTTGATTCCATAGGGGGGCAATCGGTAGGACTAAAAGCAAGCCCAACCCCATAATAAATAACAAAAATCAATTTAAAAAAAATTCAAGTGGTAATGAATGGGGGATAATAGATTAAGGGGAGTTGGTTCTAGAAAGGGAGGACGTGGATCATGGATTTAGGGAGACGCTTTAGTCCATAATGCCACATAAGGGAACATATTACATATGGTAAGAGAAAGGTAAGTAATATACGCATGGTACATTGCATATTTCAATTAGCATCATATATGATCTTGCTCTTGCAATGCATCCAAGCAAGTAGAATGAATTTAGATTGCATTTTACGTTTGGTATCTATTATCTGCTTGCTTTGGTCGTATTATCATCAATCACGAAAAATGGGAAGATTGTAAGGAAAATGGTACCAGTCATGGACCATTATATGATTTTGGTGTTTGATGAACATGACCATTTGACTAATATCGTTTGCTAGTATACAAGGTATAGTTCAATTGGATGTTAGGTTGGCTTGGACTTAGGCAACATGAAGATCGGAGTGATCAACGCCTCAACATGGACGCAAAGATGCAAAGAAGTAGAGCAGAGTGAAGCATGCACTAGATAAGTCCGGTGTTGCCTCTATAAGGGCACCAGAGAAAAGGGTCAAGCAAACCCTAGGACCTGGCGTACAGACAACATTAAAAATTTCTTGTGACTGCGACTACAGGAGCACTGGATAAGCATTAACACAGTGGAAACATCATCATTGGAGTGACGCACTAGAGAAGAAGTGTCACCACTCACCAGAGAGGTTCCAGAGAAGAAAAAGGAGCACCAGAATTGTCCTGTGTGGAGCACCGGATATAGGATCTTTTTCGGTGAAGTTCCAGAGAAGGACATAGAAGATCAGACCGCATTGGAATTATCCGATGAAGGGCATTGAAGAAAGCACCAGACAGGAACAATGTCCAAAAGTAGGCTGATCCAACGGTAAAAATCAAGCAGCTAACTGACATGGCGCCATCGGAATTCTCCGGTGGTGGCACCGAAATATCCAATGCTCTGCAGAAAGCTGTAGTTTGCCTTCAACGGAGTGTTGGGGCTATAAATACCCGACCCAATCAGCCATTTAAGGTGTGTAGGAGCTGAGGATCATACGAAGGGAGTTATTGCTCCCCTCTAGTGATCTTGAAACAAATAGTGCTTAAGGAAATACTCCATGATTAGCATAATGCTTTGCGGGAGGTGCTTAGGTTCGCTAGACCACCGCTTGTGCCCTCATTCTAGGTTTAGGCATAGTGTTTAGTGAGGTTTGCATCCACTCGGTGCTTGCATGCACCATTGTTGTACTCAGGGCCAGGGGCTTATAGTCTAGTGAAACCACACCAACCGTGCTTGTGGTTTGGCCGCCCACCGTGTACTAGAGGGAATGAGGTCCCCATCGGTTTGTATAGAAGCTCGATAGTGAAGATGGCGAGGAGCGATTCGGGAGAAGGCCTAACTGAAACCCACTTGCGCATGGGGAAGGCCAAAATTGATGCATAATTTGCCTACTTAATAATTTCTACATTAGAATATGCCTTAATTATCTTTGTTAATAATTTCTAGATTAGAATATACCATAATCAATAGTACACAAATTCTTTTGCGCACTGTTGGAAAAAATGAATTTCCAACTGTACAAAAATGGATCTCCAGTAGGTGAGACAAGGAAGAACTAACGGAGGCCATCGCCCGGCTGAGTGCCCTGGGCGAAGGTGTGAAAGGTGCAAAGTGAGCCCAAGCCTGATTAGGGTTTCATAAATATATTCAACCACCTCCCTTTGTACAGAGCTTGAGTTCCCCTTTTATAGGGAACTGCTTACACTACCGGAAACGTCAAATTTGCCGAGTGTTTTTAGGTTTGCCGAGTGTATTTCCTCAGGCACTCGGCGAACAAGTTCTTTGCCGAGTGCTGCGCTAAAAACACTGAGCAAAAAAAACACTCGACAAAGAGGAGGTTTGTCGAGTGTCAAAAAAACACTCGGCAAAGAGAGGGTTTGCCGAGTGTTTTATTGTTCGCACTCGGCAAAGAAATAAAACCTTTTTTCTAGGAAAGAAGGAGAAGAAAAAAAATGAAAAAAACTTTACCGAGTGCCCAGATCTAGGACACTCGGCAAAGAAAAAAACCACGTTAATTAACGCCGAGCCCGCGCCCTCTCTCCTCCTCCCTCACTAGATCCGCCCGCGCCCTCTCTCTCCTCCTCCCTCCGTAGAACTACCCGCCCCCTCTCTCTCCTCCTCCCTCCCGGTGGATCTCCAGCGCCGCTGCTCCCGCGCCCTCTCTCGTCCTCCCTCCCAGATTCGCCCGTGCCCTCTCTCTCCTCCTCCCTCCCTAGATCCGCCCGCCCCCTCTATCTCATCCTCCCTCCCGGTGGATCTCCAACGCCACCGCGCCTGCGCCCTCTCTCCTCCTCCCTCCCCAGATCCACCCGCGCCCTCCCTCTCCTCCTCCCTCCCAAGATCCGACTGCCCGCACCCTCCCCTCCCCTTCTTCTTCCCTGGCGGGCGCCCCTCCCCTCCCTTCTTCCCCCGCCGGTGTGGAGGGCCAAGGCAAGCTCCAGGCCGACGAATCCACGGCGGGTGGTCCTCGCGACGGCGGCACGCGCGGATCCGACTGCTGGGGCTCAGATCCGGCGATGATGGGGTTTCGGCGGCCGGTGTCGGTCCGAGGTAGGTTAGCTCTCCCCATCTCCCTCTCTTTTCCCCTCTTCATCTCCCTCAGTCTCTCCCTCGCCAGTGATCAGATCCACGGCGGCGGCGGGTGGATCCGGCAGGGAGGAGCAGCGTGGAGGCGGCGCATCCAGTGGGGAGGTGACCTCCGATGGCAGATCCGGCGGGTGGCGTGGTGGTGGCCAGCGGCGGGGCGTGGTGGTGGTGGTGGTGGTGGTGGCGTGGTGGTGGTGGTGGTGGTGGCGGCTGTGGTGGTGGTGGTGGCTAGCGACTTGTTCTTTTATTTTTTCCCGAAAAATGTTTGCTAAGTGTTTTTTGGGGACTCGGCATAGTCTTTGCCGAGTGCCCGATGTTTGACACTCGGCAAACAGCTCTTTGCCGATAAAATCTTTGCCGAGTGTAACACTCGGCAAACGCTTTGCCGAGTGTTTTTGGGGCTGGCACTCGGCAAAGCTCCTATATCCGGTAGTGTTACTAAGGCTACTCTTTACAATTCTACCCCTTATTGGTTGATATTTCTATTCTAATACAAACCGCTAGGGATACTTTGGGTGCCTTTTTCTTTGACCGCCTTTGCTTGATGGGCCACTACCATGAGTCTGCTTGCGGCCCACGGCCTGGCACCGCCGCCCTATGGGAAGTCCCCCGGCTCCTAGAACCTTCGCTCGGGATGACCTTCGTCCGAACCTTCGTGCTGACTCCTGTAGCCTTCGTAGGTATCACCCGAGCCTTCGCCTGCATCCGGGCGCCTTCGCCGCAGTTTTTGGACCTTCACTCAGGGCGTCCAACCAGGTGCAGGTTCCGTCCTTCTTTCCCTGCACAATGCTCACGGAACATGGTTAATAGTTAGTTCTTAGCACCACTGCGATCCTTGGAGCCTCCGCGACTTGTAACCATGTCCCAACACGCAGCGTTCGGTAAAGTGTCTCGGAGGCGGGCAGGCATTTCAACCGCCTCGATTAATGCCTGGATTAACCGAGACGGTCATTTTTTATTAACCGAGGTGGTTAAAAGAGGCCCGTGTGGGAAAATCATGCTATTTTCCTAGGCGGGCATCTTATAAGGCCCGCCTCGATTAATATGGCCAAGCCCAACAGGCCCAGGCGAGGCCCGATAGCTAGAAGCAGTATAAATCAGGGTCTTAGGGTTTCTCATTCACTCCTCCCTCTCCCAACCCGGCAGCCGCAGCCTGATCTCCGTCTCTCTCGCGCTCACTTCCTCGCAAAGTCGTGAGTCGCCCTCCCGGCGCCCCTCTCCGTCTCTCTCACTCTTTCCCAGGCCGGCGCTGCTCTCTCACTCTTTTCGTCTCCCTCCCAGGCTCCGCACTCCCTCCCTCCACTCTCTCTCTGGCACAGTGGAGCGGCCTCGCGGCCCTCCACTCTCTCTCCGTTGCGGCGGAGCGGCCTCGCGGGCAGGGCTCGACGCGTCGTGGCCGAGCGGGCTCAGCGCGGCGGAGCGGGCTCGGCGCGACAGATTGGGCGCGGCGTGGTGGAACGGTCTCTCTCCTCATCGATGTTCAGATCCACGGCGGCAGCTGGCGGATCTGGTGGCCGTGGTCCCGATCCGGCCCCTTGCTCCCGGATCCGGCCTTCTCCGCATGTGGCGGTGGCTTCGCGCGGATCTGGTGCGGCCCCAGCGGCGGATCCGACGATGACGGCGGCGCCCTGATCCAGCGAGCAATGGTGGTGGCGGCCCGTGGATGGGCTCGCCGGGCATATCCACGGGTTTTCCTTTTTTTTGTTTTTTTATTCAAATTACCGAGGCGGGCATCCAACCGTCTCAGAAAAGGTCCTATTTACCGTGACCTTTCCACCGAGGTGGTTTTGCCCACCTCGGTAAAGTTTTCTGTAGTAGTAAATTTGACTGAAGTTTTAACATAAATAGACCCTTAGTAAAAGGTTGGAGAATTAATTAAGATTGTTTGCTGAAAATCTACCTCGCTTTTCCTGTGCCGGCTTCATTTATTAAAGACCTTTTACCTAACATATTGCAGGGTATTGCAAGTCAATATAAGGAGTTGTTGGAGATGCTCTTAGCTGCCATTAATCTGTTATCTGGATCTGAGTGAGGCCTTGTCTAGCGGGTGAAATTTGGGAATTTGGCTACTGTAGCACTTTCGTTTTTATTTAGTAATTAGTGTTCAATCGTGGATTAATTAGGCTTAAAACGTTCGTCTCACGATTTCCAACCAAACTGTGTAATTAGTTTTTTTTCGTCTACATTTAATGCTCCATGCACGTATCGTAAAATTCGATGTGATGGCTACTATAGTAATTTTGGGAAAACTTTTTAGAACTAAACGTGGCCTGATATATGGTACACAAGGACACCGACTATTGCGACGTCACGTACGCTCTTAATTTAGGCCTTGTTTAGATCACCTCTAAATTCTAAGTTTTTTCACTCTCTCTTTATCACATCAATTTTTGGACGTATGTATGGAGCATTAAATATAGGTAAAAAAATAACTAATTGCACAGTTTGGTTGTAAATCACGAGACAAATCTTTTGAGCCTAGTTAGTCCATGATCAGACAAAATTTGTCAAATACAAACGAAACATACTACAGTGTCCAGATTACAAAAATTTGCAATCTAAACCAGGCCTTAAATTCAGTGCAAGTTGCATTGCGTCTGTTTGCGCACAGAGCTGAGGCCTCGTACGAGCCTCGATGGAAGCCATATGGAAAAGCCTTGGCGACAAGCCTAGGGCAGTGCAGGCTGAAACATGGAAGCACTGGATAGTCGTAGTACTGGATTGACAGCTAGTCAGATGAGTTTTGCTTTGAAAAACTATCATTCTATTCTAGTTTTACTTGTATTCATTATCTTAGTGAAGATGGACAAGGAAATGATGTTGGAGCTATTAGGGCATATTTTGCTCTTTGCCAAACCTGACCATTACTAGGTTAAGAAAATTGAGCAGTGCCACAAGCATTTGCCCCGTTCGGCTGGGAGCGGCTGGCTGGCTGGGCTGGCTAGCCCTCTCACAGAAACACTGTTTACATGAACCAGCCAACAGTACATCTCTCTCACATAAACGAACCAGCAACGATACGAACCAGCCAATTGTTTGTTTTTTTACTTAATCATGACAAGGTAGCCACAAGCGGAAATAAATATGGTCACATCATGGCTCATAGCAGTGAGATAGAGTAGCATGAGTAGTAGGCATGAGATTACTAGTAGTTCAGCATTGCTAGTTCTATAGTTTATTTGGATAAACTTGATGAACACGAATGGTTATTACCGTGATGACGGGTTCGGCTAGGCGCTGCTTGAGACATTACATGCTCTAGCAAATATGAGTATCATTATGATGAATCTGGTAATGTTTTAGGGAAACAACAATTATGGGTATGCAATAGAATGCAAAATATGATCCAAAATTTAAATCTAAAAGAGGGCTGAGGAACCAAATATTTTTTGAGAGAATTAGGCTATTGCTTTACTGAGGAATTGAGCTTACCAAGATGAAATTGAAAACTAATTTGATTTGGCATCGGCAAAAAAAATTATAACCATGGGATAGAAAACGGAAAAAAAAGGATGATGACAATGATGGCAATAGCTTAAGCCAAGGAAGAATTCATCGAGAGAACAGCTTTACGGAATTTGTTAGTATATATATGGATTATAATAATGGGAAGAGCTATAGGGAGTTTGTCCTTATCGAGAATAGTTGGCCGTTCACAATGTATAGGGGCGCCAGTAGAAATGAAACTGTGGATCCAGCCTATGAATCACCAATATAAATGCATTTTTACTGGCAGTTTTCTAAAGACTACCACCCGTAGTTAGTTAAAAAGCATTTATATTGATGGTTTTCTAAACCTAGCGCCACTACAAATAATTTGAAATTAATTTTTAATTTTTTTCAAATGATCCGGATGGTTTCATGGTCTAAACGAAAGTCGTAGTATTCAAAAAGATTTGCAACTTTGTAGTTGATTACCTTTTCATTTGAAATCATTTGGGTCTCGAAATTATATTTTAAAATTAACGATTTTAAAATTCATATTTTTTTAAATTTCTCAAATAACCTCGGATGAAAAAATTGTCAAAAGTAGCATTGTAGATCTCGATGAGATCTAGAACTTTTTAGTTCAAACTTGTTTTTCATTTGAATTCATTTAGGCCTTCAAATCTCCATTTCTAGATTTGGCAGACTAAATACTAGGGGATTGTTTCTGTTGCTAAGTCATAAGTGACTTTGGAGTGCGGTATGGGACGTAACGCGCGAGGCTTGAGGTTGTAAGTTTGATTTTCGAATACCACAACTTGCGCAGATTTATCACAAAAATGGAAAAATTGCTAGAAATCGGGGGTGGGTGTCTAGTAGTGCGGTCACTAATGTTGTTTGTACTGGTGTATATGACAGTTGACAGAAAAATATGGTTGCGGTATGCTCTATTTTTATCCCCAGAGATCTAGCCTTTCCACGTACACGCGTTCTGATCCACTGTTTTTTTTTTGTCCCCAGAGATCTAGCCTTTCCACAGAAAAATATGGTTTCTCAAATGGAAAGTTGACCAAAACAACAATTGTAGATCTTGATGAGTTGAACAAACTTGGTATTCAAAACTTTTCAATTTGAAGTCATTTAGAGTTCATAATACTAGAGTCAAAGTGTTGTTTTTTCATTTGACCAAATTTGACTTGGTCAAACTTGCTCAAATGAGACACTAAATGACCTCAGATGAAAAAACTCTGAATACCAAGTTTGATCATCTCAGCAAGATATACAATTGTTACATAGCTCATTTTCCCATTTGAGAAAGTTTTATCAAACACTAGTCACAAATTCTTGAATCTTAGACTTTCTGAAATTATGTCACACTTGTGAAATTTGAACTACATTTTATTTAAACTTTCTCAAATGAAAAAATAGCCTATATAAAGATTGTAGATCTTGATGAGCTGAACAAACTTGGTATTCAAAACTTTTCAATTTGAGACAATCTAGGGTTCCGAAAACTAGTTTGTAAGCATCAAAATTTAAAAATCACAAATTTGAACCATCCAAACTATCTCAAATGGAAAGTCGACCAAAACAAGAATTGTAGATCTTGATGAGTTGAACAAACTTGGTATTCAAAACTTTTCAATTTGAAGTCATTTAGAGTTCATAATACTAGAGTCAAAGTGTTGTTTTTTCATTTGACCAAATTTGACTTGGTCAAACTTGCTCAAATGAGACACTAAATGACCTCAGATGAAAAAACTCTGAATACCAAGTTTGATCATCTCAGCAAGATATACAATTGTTACATAGCTCATTTTCCCATCTGAGAAAGTTTTATCAAACACTAGTCACAAATTCTTGAATCTCATACAGACTTTCTAAAACTATGTCACACACTTGTGAAATTTGAACTATATTTTGTTCAAACTTTCTCAAATGAAAAAATGGTCTATATAAGGATTGTAGATCTTGAATCGATGACCATGACTCCATGAGACCCATGAAGCCATGAGCTTGGCTATTTCTACTCATGCCGCGAAGATTGGTGCTTGTATGATGTTTGATGTATGATGTATCTGTATCTTTATCTTATTTGTTGCTTTACTCTTTAGTCTTTCGGCTTAATCTAGATGGATTATTGACTCATAGAGTGGTGTAATGGTTTGCGCACGTATGATATATATATATATATATATATATATATATATATATATATATATATATATTGCTTTTACTCAATATCCGAATAGATATTTGTATCCGACCTTCTCCGAATCCGATTCATACCGTATTCGATACTCATTATTCGTATCCGTAACCGAGTCAATCCGTATTCGTATATGTATCCGAACGCTATCCGTGTCCGAATCCGAATCCGAACAGAAATATGAAAACAAATATAATATGAGTGATATCCGTTCGTATCCGATCCGTTTTCATCCCTACCTGTGCTGCTGCTGACTGCTGCCTGCTACACGAGTCACGTCCGCAGCGCGGTGTTGCTAGGACTAGCAATACGCGCCATTCTGTATGGCGCGCTACTGTCGCGCCAAGATCGGTGGCGCGACAGTCCTTGTCATGTCAGTGGTCAGCGTCCCGGTCGTCGCCACGTCAGCTCTCTCGTCGCGCCACCATGCATGGCGTGGCATAGGCATTTCGCCGCGCCATGGCTATATGCGTGGCCAAAAGTGTTAGATTTGAAAATAAAAAACAAGCGGTGTTAGATTTATAATTAGTTTAAAAAAGTGTTAAAATTAAAAAAAAAATCTACCTCGCCTATGCCTAGCTAGCGCCATCTCTCCTCCCTCCCCGGCACCACCGCCTGACGCGAGCGGCACCTACTCCCACACCTAGCGCTTTACGACCCGTGGCCCCGCTGGCGCCATCATCGCAGCTACCGAGGAGACGTGCTTGGCCCCCGCCAGTCTCCCCGTGCCCTCCGTCGACAACGCTTGCCGTGGAGAACTCTCTGATCTGAATCCGATCGAGCTCCAATCGTAGAAGGCCAAGGTTCCCGTCCTCTTCACTTGTTTTGCATTTGATTTATCTCATATATCATAAATTGGGAATGCAGCAATGCATTTGTTTCCAGTGTATGATCCAGTCACTTGTTTTGCACTTAACGATGGATTCATAAATTCTAAATTTCATTCATCTCATTTGTGGACAATGTCAATGGAATGATATCTTGATTTCAAGATAAACCATTGCTCGTTGCTAGGACATGGTCATCTTAAACAAACATACTTTGCTTGGAGGATTATGTAAACTGTACTTTGGTTATTACTAAGATAAAGCACAGTTAGTAAGCATCTAAACTGAAAAATTATAAAAATGTGTCAGGTCTTTTTCAGCAGTGATAATATAATGCGGTGAAATCTGGTTTCAGCTGCATGCTCCGCTACTGAACTTGTTTTTGATGTGTGACTATCTATCTGCAATCTGTTGGTGCCACAGTGTTGAACATGTGCTATATGGCATTGATGCACACGGTAAACAATGTTTGTTTGTGAATTTGATTCTTGGCATATATTGTATTCCTCATATAGGTTTATTTATTTTTGGTGGGTTAAGTGGTGCTTATAACTGCACATGTGATTTGAGCAATCTAATGTTGAACTAGCTGCTGTCGTGACGCTTTTTGTGATGGAGTCGTTAACTGGGGTTGGTCAATTCTTTTTCTTTACCGATGATTGCATGTAGGCAAAGATCCCGTTATGCATAAGATATCTTGTAGGACGTGGCATGCTAATGCACTCTGTTTCCTTTTACTGATGCAGGAGGAAATGCCGGGTCTTGATTCTTTGCTGGAGAACAATAAAATTGTTAGGAAAATGTTTGGTAGTGAAAAAGAATGATATTGGTTTTATAACAAATACGCTAGGGGGGAAGGATTTAGTGTGAGAAAAAGCTATTGTGAGTGGGGCAACGGCCACAATGAGAGGACCCTTCGGAAGTTTGTTTGCAGTAGTGAAGGTTTCCACGAAGAGAAGGAGCTGCAGAGGGAGATTAAGAAGCGGAAGCCACGAAATATTACTCGTGTTGGATGCCCTGCTAAATTTGTGATTGCACGGGATCAGAATACAGGGCAGTGGTATGTGAAGGATTTCATCTATGAATACAACCATCCGATGGCGGAACGAGACCTTGTTTGTCTTCTACGTTCACATAGAAGAATCAACGATGAGCAGAAAGCTGATATTGTGGCGATGCAGATTTCTGGATCCGCAAACACCAGATAATCGATATTATGGAAATACAGTACGGTGGGTATGATAAGGTTGGATTTACAACAAGGGACTTGTATAATTTCTGCCATCACAATAAGGTGGAGACAGTTGCTGCTGGTGGTGCTCAAACAATCATCAGTAACCTGACAGAATGCAGACGTTGGGATCTTGATTTCTTCTTCGACTACAAGACTGATGAGAAAGGGCACCTCAAGGAACTGCTCTGGTGTGATAGTCAATGTTGGCTTGATTATGCATCATTTGGTGATGTCGTCATATTTGATAACACGTACAAAATGAATCAGTACAACCTGCCCCTTGTCCTTTTGTTGGGGTGAATCACCATGGCAGCACAGTTCTTTTTGCATGTGGAATTATTTCCTAGGAGACAATTGAGTCATATGTGTGGATTCTTAGCACATTCTCTGATGCCATAGTTCAGAAGCATCCGGTTTCCGTGATCACTGATGGAGACCTTGCTATGTAGAGAGCAATCGGGCTGGTGTGGCCGAATTCATCGCATAGGCTATGCATATGGAATATTGAGCAGAACATTATGCGTAATCTTCACGATGATGGTGTGAAGGATGATTTTAGGTATTTCCTTTATGAATGTTGCTCCATAGAAGAGATTGAGAGGAAATGGCTGGAATTCTTGGATAAGCATAACGTTATAGATAAGGAGTCGTGGCTGTATCAGATGTATGAGAGGAGGGAAATCTGGTGTGCTGCATATCATGCTTATAAGTGCTACTTAGGACCGAGGAGCAACTAGCGGAGTGAGAGCCTAAACTCTAGGCTTCAGGTAAATCTAGATCGTAAAATGACACTATTTGAGCTAGTAGAGCACTTTGACCACTGCCTTTATTGGGTGCGCAGTAATGAAGCGAATCTAGACTTTCAAGCATCGAATTATTTGCCATGCTTAGAACCAGATGCTTCAATTACTGAGAAAGAGGCTGCAAAATCGTTCACACCAAGAGTTTTTGCCACGGTGCAGTTCAGCATAAAAGCAGTCAAAAAGTGTTTTGCGAAAGAGATTCTAGATGGCTATGATATGATTAAGTATATTGTTGGCTGGGAGGATAAAGGAGACAGAGAATACCATGTGTAATGTGAGATATGTGTTGATGAAGGTAATCTGAAGGGAATTAAGATATATAACATTCAGGGATAGAAGCACATTCCGGCAAATGTAGAAAACATTCTGATAGATTTTCATTCAGATAACATTCAGGCCAATGCAGATAGCATTAAGATAGTTTTTCATTTCAGAAAAAAAATCAGATAGTCTCTCTCTCAGTTCACTACTTAATCATGACAATGGTGATTTTCTCCAACTTCGCATCCTGACTTGGGCACTCCTCTACCAATTTACTGTCTTTATAGGCAGCAGTCCAGCAGCAGCATCCATCACTGAAATAGCAGTTAACCATATGAACTACAGAGCTAATCATGTTATAATATTGACTGGGGAAAACAGATAGTCTCATATTCGAAATATGAGCAACAGAGCTAAGCATATGAGCTAGAGAGCAGCAGCAACCATCACTAAAATAGCAGATAATAGTAGATGCACATACAATAGTCTCAGGTTGACACATGACCAACGATTAACAATTTTCAGATAAGGACCATAACTAAGATTAACTATAGATAACAGAGATTAATTAAAGATGACTCATGACCAATGAATGCTTTGTCTCACCTTATGCTTCTTGCGGGTTCCCAAACAGCTTCTTGTCCATCAAAGCCAATGCTTTGTCTCGACCATCCTTTGCTTCCTGAGTCATCTGACTTGTGTCATCTAAAAATTAGTACAGAATATATGCAGCAACTTGCCATCCACCTTGTGGAAGCTCTGAAAATTAGAAGTACACACAAGCATCACACTACTGGACTCGCATGCTTGGCCCTCTGGCAAAGGACCAGAAACCCTCGGTAAAGGCTTTGCCGAGGGCTGCCCTCGGCAAAGACCCCCCCGGGGAATTTTTAGACGGCGAAGGGGTCTTTGCCGAGGGCCCTTTATCGGGCACTCGGCAAAGCCTTTGCCGAGGGCCAGGACGGCCCTCGGCAAAGAAAAGAACCCGTCACGCGCCGGCGCCGTTGGCGGTTTCTTTGCCGAGGGCTGACCCTCGGCAAAGAAGTGGTTTTTTTTTGAATTTTTTTTGCCGAGGGCCGACCCTTGGCAAAGAATTTTTTTTTAAAATCTTTGCCGAGGGCCTCCTCCCTGGCCCTCGGCAAAGAAATTTTCATGATTTTTCCCAAAAAAAACTTTGCCGAGGGCTATTGCAAGGGCCCTCGGCAAATGTTTTTAAAAAAAAAATTGTTTACTAAGGGCCGGCCTTCGGCAAAGAAATAATTTTTTTTGAATTTTTTTAAAAAACCTTTGCTGAGGGCCTGCTCCCTGGCCCTCGGCAAAGAAATTTTCAGGATTTTAAAAAAAATCTTTACCGAGGGCTATTGCTAGGGCCCTCGGCAAAGGACCCTTCTTTGCCGAGGGCCTTAGTCATTGCCCTCGGCAAAGAGACATAAATTTAATTTTTTTTTGTTTTTTGCATTCCATCGACATAATCATTTCATATATATATAT
This sequence comes from Miscanthus lutarioriparius, assembly GCA_904845875.1. Lineage (NCBI taxonomy): Eukaryota > Viridiplantae > Streptophyta > Magnoliopsida > Poales > Poaceae > Miscanthus > Miscanthus lutarioriparius. The sequence goes on along the minus strand of CAJGYO010000004.1, from coordinate 100,138,461 downwards.
ATATACATATATATATATATATATCTACCGAACCCATTTTCTCACAATATATCACAACCATAATTGTGAACCACAAATCACAATATATTACAATGACAAGTCACATGTTCATCATCATTCACATGTTTATTACGACAAGTTAATGAAATCCAAGCACAAGTCACAACCATAAATCACAAATCACGCTAAAGTCCAACCACATCACCTAGCACGAGTCCTCATCAAGCTAGCCTATGAGACGATGGTGAAGGAAAAGCAGGATCACTCGGTGACGCACTAGCGGGTTGATTGGAACCCGCGGACGGAAGCTGCATAAAGGAGCAGGGATTGCATGTGTGAGTAATCTGGGAAAACAGCTTTGGAACTTAGAGATTGCATCTAGTAATCTAGGAATACAAAAAGATTAGACTCAATTGAAAATTTTGGCAGCACCTCCCCTGCACGGGGAGGTTTCCAAAACCTACAAGAAACGACGGCACGAATGCCGACATCCACAACGGCACGAGCGCCGACATCCACAACGGCACGAAGGCCGACATACATGCAAAGCACAAGCGAAAAGTGAACTTTCATACTTACAGGAGTAGCTGCAGGAGTAGGAGGTGGAGGAGCTGAAAACTGCACAGGTACACCCGATGCTTGCCCAAGACTTTGCATGATCACCATCATCTCCGCCATCGCTTCCTGCGCTGCCTTGAACGTGACCTTACGGGCCTACTGGTGTGTGGTCGACACCAGCGTTCGCTCTTGACTTTGCCTTCTTGTTTCTTGCAGCTCGGCACTGCAATATTTCACTCAATGTATCGATAATGCAAATCTAATTTAGGTGTGTAAATATCTCACGTCTGACGAGTAAAGCAGGGAATTACGGAGTGCTTGGACTGCTGCTGTTGAGTCTTTGGAGAAGGCCGTGGGACGATGGGTTGGTGGAGCTCGTGCTCGTGCTCGGATAGCGTTGAGGGAGGGGAACAGTGGTGGAGTCGATGGCGCCGTCTGCAATCCATAGCCGCCCGTGCTTCTTGCCTCCTCCGAGCCTCATGATCGCCTCTGCAGCAATGGGCTCAGTGCGCATATTGTAATCTGCCCCATAGATCTCCCTTACCGTTGACGTGTACTCTTGGACTTTAGTGTACACGTTCGGGTCGGAGTACGCCTGGGGCGGGGCAGCCGGGTCGAAGGAGACAGAGGACGACGCCCTGCCCATGTGGGACATAGCCCACGCAGAGAACTCCGAGACCTCCTTGCCCGGGTGCGCAGCCTCCTACGAGAAGATGGGAAGATGGTGAGAAATCAAGCAGAATTGAGCGTCAAAATAAATGAAAGAAATCACTTACGTATGCTTATTTGTATCCGGGAGGCTACGGCTGCCTTGATGGTGAGTTGGACCTTGCCTCATCAGACGCTGTTCCCGCTGCCTCTCGTGCGTGTCAACAAAGTCCTGTGATAACCACTTGTCCACGATCATGGCCTAGCACTCGGGATACGATCGGCACCACCAGGGAATCACCTACAAGTCATTGAGTATTTGACATATAAGAAGATGAAATTGAACCTACTTAATATCAAAACGAATCATTATGAATGTTATTCGCCTACCTCAAGGTACTGGTCCCGGGTCAGCGTAATCCGTCTTGCTTGAGGCTTGGGGAGGGACTGCCTAAGTACCGACCTGTAGTAGTCTATGTGGGCCTAGACACGTCCATGGTGGTGCATCTTGGTGACGTACTTCCTACAAGCTGCGGCAGCTGCCCGATCCGCCTGGGCCTCAAGTCCTTCTTTGGCCTTGAAATATTTCTGCATACAAAACCGATGTATCCATTCATTATTTCAATAAAAGATTTAACCAATGAATGCGATGTATTAAGCAATGTTGTGTGAGAGAGACTTACCCAAAACTCCGCCAATACTCGCTCCTGCTTGTTGCAGTAAGTGTCATCCGTGACCAGCGCATACCTGTCCTAGTTGGAGGCCAGCTCCCGCACCACCGGCTCTTCGGACAGTTGCACAATGCCGGGGTACCATTTCCTGCACAAAACACCAAGGATGCTCGTGGGGGTGCATGCTGGAGTACCCGACAAAACCAACCAAGCCCTGCACAAGTGATTAAGAAAATTTATCAGTTTCTCTTAAGATTTCCAACATATCTTATGAAGTAGTTGTGATAACATCCATAGTTACTTACCTCTTTGCCATAGGCCGAATCACTGGGCGGTTGTGAGGAAGCGGAATCGGAGGGAGGCTCACGGGACCTCGCTCGTAGAGAGTCCGGGTAGCGGTACCCTCTCCCTCGCCCTCGAGCGCCTCGCCTCCCTCGCCCTCGAGTGCCTCGTCTCCCTCGCCCGTCTGCTGACCCCTCTCGTCCTCCGATGAGGACGAGGCCGTGGCCGTCATGTGCTCCTCCTCCAGCACCTCGTCACTTGTTGAGGGAGGAGACCGCTGCCTCCTACGGTGGCTGCCCCTGGTCCTCCTCTCATCACCTCCTACGGACGCTGCCCCGGACGACGACCCCTCACCTCGAAGGAGAGGGCGGTCTCTCCCGTAAACCGAGGGCGTGTCACAGCGTGGACGTCTACTCACCATCTTTGTCCAATCACCTGCAATCACAAAGAAAGAACAAGACTAATTAGTACATATATTAGAAATAGATTCAAAATATATAAACAAAACACAAATTAAAAAACCATAGTATTACATGTATTAGGAATAATCTTTATGATTGGGATCATAGGTCTCATCATCACTATCAAAATTGTCCAAATGGGCAACACTATCCGAAGGTTCTATGTTGTCATCGTCATCATTGCCTAGAAGTAATCGCTCAAGCATTGCTATGTCCTTGGCATTTACCACCACATCTCCATCGACCTCGTCATCAACCGTTTCGTTGTCTACTTTCATTTCGATTGCTTCAGGTAAGACTATCTCAAACGTGCCTGGTAGCCCATCTTCTTGATAGAACTGTCCATCATATGTGTTTGCGTTGAAGTTGTAATCATCATCGTTTGGGGCAGGTAGTTTACCATGTGGAGATACCTGGCGCACAATAGCCCAACCCTTAAGATCCTCTTTGTCTTGGTTGGCGTATCGAGTATAATACACCTGCACGGCCTGTTGAGCCACAATGTAGACATCTTTTCCAGGATAGATGGAATCTTCTCGAATCTCCACTAGCCCAAGATGAGGGGTTCGTCTCATTGATCGAGGATTAAACCAGTGGCATTTGAACATGATAGGTTTAAGAGGTTCGTCTCCATGAAATGAGAGTTCATAGATTTCCTCAACTCTACCATGATAGACGAGGCCATCAGTGCCGGGCGTACAAACTCCGCTATTTGTGGTTTTTCGTTTGGGCCAAATCTGCTCGTAACTTGTTGTGTGGAAGCGATATCTGTTCACGTCATAGCCGGTAAATGACTTCACCCTAACATCACAGCCATTTGCAACCTGTTTCAACTCGTCGCTCATGGATGAATCGGTCTAGGCCTGCAAGGTGAATCATGATAGATCGTTATATTAATCAAACGTACAATCACCTTGGACGATCGAACATACGAGCTAAATTGGACATTACCTTTTGTTTGAACCAAGAAATGAAATCAGGCCTCCCTGCTCCCACACCCCGCGAAACAAGGGTGTCTTGTTCATGCGAGGTAGGATCCCTTGATTGATGCCAGAATTCACGAACAAATTCCCTGTCCGAACGAGAATCAATGGGGTTGGATGCAGAATAGTGACGGCATATTGAAATAAGTTCGTTGAGAACTTACTTGATGAACGGCTGCACCTCGGTAAGGTTATTCAACACATATAGCATGATACTACGCCACTCTTCATTTCCCAATAGCTTTGGGGTTGATCCACTTGCGCTGCCGAGTTGGCCTTGAAAAAGGCTCAGGGTCGATTCATTTTTGCCAGTATTGTAACGAGGGGGTGGATTATGATTGCTAGGAAGGTTCGGGTTGTAGTATAGCGTTGTGAAGTTTGCCACCTCCTCCCGAAGGCATGCCTCTGCAATGGAAGCCTCAATTCTGGCTTTATTTGTACATTTTTTGCGAAGAGTCTTTAGACATCTCTTGATTGGATAGCACCAACGGGCCTACACGGGCCCCCCCAAACATGCCTCAGACGGGAGGTGCACAATCAGATGTTGCATCGGCAAGAAGAAGCCGGGTGGAAAGATCTTCTCCAGCTTACAGAGCAACACAGGTGCTGCTTTTTCCAAGTCCTGAGCGACGGTCCGAGGTATCTCCTTGGCACAAAGCTGGCGGAAGAAAAAGCTCAACTCTACCAGCACTTGCCAGACATGCTTAGGGACATAGCCTCGGACCATTGCCGGAAGAAGCTGCTCAATCCATATGTGGTAGTCATGACTCTTCATCCCGTTGACTCGTAGAGTGCCTAAGTTCACTCCCCTGCTAAGATTCGCTGCATATCCATCTAGAAACATTAACATATGCATCCATTTTAGTACCTCCCTCCTTTGATCGATTTGCAAGACGAAATTGACCTTATGCCTTTTCCAGTTCTTGTTTCGGCCACTAGGAGGCTACATCGCTTGATTCGGTCTATCGCACAACGTCGCTAGGTCCACTCTAGCATTAACGTTGTCCTTAGACTTGTCAGTGTCCATGAGAGTTCCCCAAAGTGCCTCGGCGATATTCTTTTCAGTATGCATTACATCAATGTTATGTGGCAGAAGAAGGTCATCGAAATAGGGGAGCCTCGTCAAGCCAGATTTATGAGTCCACATATGTTCCTCACCATATCCCACAAAACCACCTTCTTCATTGGGCACGAGAGCATCTATCTAAACATGAACCTCGGCACCAGTCCTCAAGTGCGGTTTAGGGTCTGTCACTTTGAAACCTTTCGTAAAGCTCTTGATGTCTTCTCTAAATTCATGGTTTAGAGGAAGGAACTGACGATGCTGGTCGAACGACGAATACTTGCCACCCTTTTTCGACCAAATGAACCTCATGGCTTCCTTGCATACTGGGCATGGGAACTTCCCATGAACACACCAGGCGGTGAATAACCCATACGCCAGGAAGTCATGCAGGGAGTAGTGGTACCAAACGTGCATTTTGAAGCTTGTCTTTGTAGCTCGATCGTATGTCCATACCCCCTTCTCCCAAGCGTGGATCAATTCATCAATCACAGGCTCCATGAACACACCCATATTACTCCCCGGGTGTCCAGGAATTATCAACGACAAGAATACGTTATGCCGTTGAAAGGAGATGCCGGGAGGGAGATTGAGGGGGATAACAAAAATGGGTTAGCATGTGTATGGGGCAGCCATCATTCCATAAGGATTGAACCCATCTGTTGCCAGCGTGACACGTACATTACGGGCCTCAGCTACTTTGTCATGATGTTTGTCATTGAAATACGTCCATGCTTCAGCATCAGACGGATGTACCATCTTCCCAGGATTGTACCGTTTGCCATCTTTGTGCCATGTCATCTGTTTCACGGATTCCTCAGTCATGAATAGCCGTTGGATCCTCGGTAGGAAAGGAAGGTGACGTAGCACTCTCGCGGGGATCGGAAGCTGCTTCTTCTAACTATCACCAGAGTCTACCTCCAGGTACCTGGAGGATTTACACTTCGGACAGGAATTTGCATCCTTGTGTTCTTTCCTAAATAGGACGCACCCCTTCGGACAAACATGTATCTTGTCATACGGCATCTTAAGCATACGAAGGAGTTTCTCTGCCTCGTACAAGTTCGTCGGCAAAGTGTGCCTCTCCGGTAGCATGGTGCCAAACACGGCCAACATCTTATCGAAGCCTTCTCGACTCAGGTTTAACTCGGCCTTCAACCCCATTACACGTCCAATCGCATCCAGCTGAGAAATCATTGTACGCTCGTGAAGGGGTTTCTGTGCCGAGTCCAACATTTTGTAGAAGTCCTTTGCGGATTCCCCCATCTCCTCCTTCTCACGTCGTTCAACAAAGTGAGCTTGGTGGGCGTCATCTAGCATGTCTGCTACCCCGGCATCATCATCAAAAGCCTCGAGGCGTGGTCTCACCACCTCCGCTCTTATACGATCTGCTTCACCATGGTAGATCCACTGCTGGTAGCCAGGCGTATAACCATTGAACACAAGATGTCTACCCATGGTTTTCCCGTCTACTTTTCTCCTGTTGTCACATTTGCTACAGGGACACCAAACTAGAGAATGTCCTCCTGCTCCTGGGCCAAATGCATGTTTCAAGAAACCATCTGTCCCCTTCACCCATTCATAGTCGTAGTCACTCCCGCTTCTCCAGCCCATGTACATCCACTAACGGTCATCCATCCTTTAACATTTATAGCATAGAGTATTGTGACCATCAATTACATCTACGCGGTGTTCCTACTGTCTAATAGGTGAGGATAGGTCCTAATCCCACCCGTGGATGCGTAGATGAGGTCAGTTTCCATGCTCCGCTCCTCTCTGAGACAGAATTTCGGCAGCACCTCCCCGCTGTTCTCCCGATACACGTCCTGCAAGGATGAGTGTGTATCCGGAGAACAATAGGGAGGTGTTGCCGAAGCTTCTTCTCGGACCGGAGCGGACCATGGAAACTAACCCATCTACGCATCCACGGGCTGTCCAAAAAACGTGGACAATCCAAAATAGATACGGTCGCAGATACGCAAAGATCCGCATACCTACGACTATATCTCTTTCGGACGGGAGACGCCTAACTGGGTTACGCGCGGGCTACGACAGACATGCGCAAAAAGAGGTTATTTATACCTAGGGTGTCGGTGAAGTAAGGCTAGCGGGGCAGTGGTGAGTCGACGTAGTGGCGAGGCGACGCAGCGTAGGTAGAACCGCGACGTCGACGAAGACGATCGGGGTCCTCCGGGTCCCCTCCGACGTACTCTTCTCCTGCATAAAAAGACAATAGGTTATTTTTTGTTCAAAATTTCGGCAGCACCTCCCCTGCACGGGGAGGTTTCCAAAACCTACAAAAAAACAACACGATGGCCAACACTCACAACGGCACGAAGGCCGACAACCACAACGGCACGAAGGCCCTCATATCAACTTACGGCACGAAGGCCCACACAACCACATACGACACGAAGGCCGACAATGAGAGTTTTACCTAGGGTTGCGGTGGAGTCGGGCGTCGCGGTGCGGGGGTCACTTTCTTCTCCGGCGAGGTCGAGCGGCGTTGGAGTACTCCTCTCCCCCTCTTCCCTTTCTTCTCTCCTTTTCCTCTTCTTCTCCTTCTCTTCCCCTTCCTCCTTCTCCTCTTCTTCTCCTTTTCTTCCCCTTCCTCCTTCTCCTCTTCTCCTTCTCTTCTTCCTCCAACTTCACCCTCTGCCTCCTCCCCTCCAACAGCAACCGGTGACGGGGGCGGCCTGGGGGCTGGGGTCGGGGTGGGAAGGCCGGCGAGGGGGAGCCGCCGGAGGGCTAGCTGGGGCGGCCGACCTCCCCTTGCTCGACAGAGAGACGGGAACGGAGGCAGTGGAAAGCGACTCGGCCGCCACTTGGGCATGGGGGGGGGCTACTGGGCGGCCGAGCGTGGGACGGTGGGGCACGCTGGTGGGTGGCGACGATGGACACATGGCAGTGTGGCGGTGGTGGAGGCTGGGGCGACTGGTGCACGCTGTGGTGGGGGGGGGTGGGCGGTGTGTGGTGGTGGTGGCCAGATCGGCGGTCTTGGCGGGCGGTGGTGGTGGAGGCTGGGCGGCTGGGTGCGACGCTTGAAGGTGGAAGACAGGCGCAGGGGCTGGGGGGCACAGGGCAGTGATGCATGAGCAAGGGGGGGGTGAGTGGTGGCGGTGGACGTCGTGGGGCCGACCACGAGGTAGCGTGGGGAGGGAGATGGTCGAGCGGGATTTTTTTTCACAAGATTCCGATTGGGAATTTAGGCTGCGGCCCGATTTAGGTTTCGGTCCCTTGCCGAGGGCCCAGATCCAGGGCCGTCGGCAAAGATTTTTTATTTTTTTAAAAAAAATTCTTTGCCGAGGACCACGGGCCAGGCCCTCGGCAAAGAGCCCTTGGCAATTTTTTTCTTTTTTAGCCCAGTTTTTTTGTGATGCTACAATACATTGTTTTGAACTCAATTTTAAAATTTAGGCTAATTTTGATTTTTTTTATATTTCCTTAATTTATTTCGATTCTTTGATTTTTTTTTCGAATATATCAAATTTTAACTACAGGTGCATGGAATATTGCAATGTTGTTGACACCGTTTTTTGCACGTGTCAAAATGATCAGAGTGGGCTAATCGGTAGGAGGAGAGTTACTGTATACGCTGACAGCCGTGAAAATCAGCTTGTAAAGATGGTTGCCGATGAATGGTGGTGATCGATGGAAAGGTTGATTTAGACTCGGGTGTTGCCGATAAGGTTGGAGATATTAGTGTCGATGCCGATGAAGGGAGGCTTAAAAACTACTGCCGATGAAACAGGAAGTATGCCGATGGAAAGGAGGTCTGTGAGAATTCCATCGTAATCGAGGCGGACAGGGAAATAGATAGGAGTTGATTTCCTTTTCTATATTTGTTAGAGTATGATTCATGTAAGAGTCACGAGTTTCCTTAGATATGGACTTGGTGTCCTAGTCGTATTTGGTTTTGTCTCTTTAGATCAGGGTATAAATATAGATTGAGGGCAATGTAATAAAAAAATCAATATCAAAAACAATTTTACTCCTATTTGCATCTACTTACTTTTTTGGCGACTTCGTCAATTTGCATATTTTTCCTTTTACGAGTTCTCATTGATTCGGCGAGTTGCATCGTTTTAGTGCAACCTTGGCGATTCTCGAGTTCGCGTGAGTACCTCTTGGCCGTGACTTCCGGGCGATCATTGTTGTCGGGACCAAAGTGCTCGATCTTCATCCTTGTCGATTAATAGGTCAAATCGACTGGCACGCTTTGGATATCGATTCGGGTATTAGCCCTTTGTGTTTGCAGATTCACTTTTGCATCAACACATCTTTTGGCACGCTCGGTGGGAGACATCAATCCGATCAATATGATCAATCCGAGATCGATTCAGGGAACATTATCGCGGTATCGAGAAGAAGATCTTAAGGAAGAGCAAGAGAGGCAAGGCTATGGAAAAGGCTATAGAAGAATATAGGCGACTTTTATCTGAGATCGTTTAGCCTGAGCAAGAGTGGGCAAGTCATCCAGAAGCAAGATTTGCCGTTGCCTCGGCAGGTGTTGACACCGTTTTTTGCACGTGTCAAAATGATCGGAGTGGACTAATCGGCAAGGGAAAGTTACTGTATACTCTGATAGCCGATGAAAGCCGACTTGTAAAGATGATTGCCGATAGCTGGTGGTGGTCGATGGAAAGGTTGATTTAGACTCGGGCGTTGCCGATGAGGTTGGAGGTGTTATTGTCGATGCCGATGAAGGAAGACTTGAAGACTATTGCCGATGAAACAGGAGTATGCCGATGAAGGAAGACTTGAAGACTCTCGCCGATGAAACGGGGAGTATCTTTGATGGGAAGGAGGACGGTGAGATTTCCATCGTAATTGAGGCGGACAGGGAAATAGATAGGGGTTGATTTCCTTTTCTATATTTGTTAGAGTATAACTCATGTAAGAGTCACGTGTTTCCTTAGATATGGGCTTGGTGTCCTAGTTGTGTTTGGTTGAGTCTCTTTAGATCAGGGTATAAATATGGAGTGAGGGGCAATGTAATGAAGATATCAATCAATATCAAAACCAAGTTTTACTCCTATTTACATCTACTTACTTTTCGACGACTTCGTCAATTTGCATATTTTTTCTTTTTACGAGTTCTCATTGATTCGGCGAGTTGCATTGTCTCTGTGCGACCTTCGATGATTCTCGAGTTCCGCGTGAGTACCTCTTGGCCGTGACTTCCGGGCGTATCGCTGTTGTCAGGACCAAAGTGCTCGTATCTTCATCCTTGTCGATTAACAGGTCAAATCGACTGGCACGCTTTGGATATCGATTCGGGTATTAGCCCTTTGTGTTTGTAGATCCACTTTTGCATCAACACATCTTTTGGCACGCCCGGTGGGACCAATCAATCCGATCAATATGTTCAATTCCGAGATCGGCGCGGGGAACATTATCGCGGTATCGTAAGAAGATCTTAAGGAAGAGCAGAGGAGGCTATGGAAAAGGTCAGAGAAGAATACAGCGAGTTTGTCTCGAAATCGTTTAGCTTTGAACAAGAGTGGACAAGTCATCCGAAGCAAGATTTGCCGTTGCCTCGGCGCAAAGTTACCTTTGACTCCAATCTCGTAAACTTCAAGAGATGGTTAATTTCGCAATAAATCATGCTTTGATTAATCATTCCAATGTGTTGTCCATCACTGTTCATAATGTTGTGGTTCGAACTCTCAAAGAAGGACAAGCGCCACCGCATTATGTTGGGCCCGCCTATCACCAACCGAGCCGGCATCCGTCAATACTCCATCGGCTCCCTCGGCCATTGTGGGTATGAAGTTACTTCTTCTCCAAAGATCGGCGGGTTTACCTAATATTCAATCTACACCGATACGATCAGATCCAGTACTACCAGGAGGACGAATTCAGCTTTATCTACAGATCTATCGGCATCGCCTATGTCAGTCCCGTGTCTCAAAATAGCCGATTCCTACTAATTGGTGGGGATATGGTATGCCTCCCGAGTCATCTGCTTTCAATCTGGATTACCTCAAGTGTTTGATGCAGAGGAAAAGCTCCTATACCATCATTTGTTTCACCGATGCCCCAAGTGTCTCAATCAATATGCCACAGCAACTCATTGTGCAACCAACTCGTGGGGTTTCAAATGCCTTTGGTTCAAACGCCTGATTCAAATCCATCGGCAAGCTTTATCGCCGATATGTGAAAAGCCCCTCGTTATGAGTCAAAGCGGGGTTCGGTTTATGCCTCAAGCTGGTTATAATTATCCAACAATGTCAAGAATTACCGCCATCGGTAAGTTTTGTACCGATGAGTTCTAATAATGGTTGGTCAGACGATTACACTGCTCAAAGATACGATTCAAAGCAAAATCAAGCGAGTTGCGAGGATTCAACAAGGTCATATGCAAGTGGTTTTTAGAATCAAGCATCGGCAATTTCAAACCGATGAATCCTTTCCTTTCAAAAGTTAATGGACCACAAGTAACGGCAAATATGCCGATTGTCGGAGATCGTGGGCCACAAAGATATGTGGAAGGATATCGTGAGGTACCTCTGTAGAAATTCAGCCGATTAAATCGCCAGGAGGTGATGCTTTTGGGCCGATAAGATAGCAGAAATTATGAAGGATTAGTTTGGGATAAAGCCCAAGGTCAATACTTATTCTTATCGGACTCCATACCCTCCTGCATATGATTTAATTCCTCTCCCAAATCGGTACAAGATACCAGATTTCACTAAATTCTCTGGGCAAGATGATACATCAACAATGGAACACGTCAATCGCTTCATTATTCAATGTGGAGAGGCAGCTAGCAAAGATGAATTAAGAGTTCGATTATTTTCATCATCTTTGTCTGGATCGGCATTTACATGGTTCATTTCATTACCACCAAATTCTATTATTACTTGGGCTGATCTAGAAAAACAATTTCATAAGTATTTCTTTGCTGGAATCCATGAAAAGAAGCTTACCGATTTGGTAAAATTGAGACAGCGTAATGATGAATCGGTAGAAAGCTTTGTGCAAAGGCTAAGAGATGTAAAGAATAAGTGCTACAGTCTGGTGCTGGATGATCGGTAGCTTGCCGATCTGGCTTTCCAAGGGTTATTTCCACATCTTAAAGACAGATATGCTTCTCAGGAGTTTGAAAGTCTCAGTCATCTTGTGCAAAGGATTTCTGATCAAGACACTAGGGTTTTTGAACCTAAAAAGAATTGGAATAAAAAAGTATCATTTGTTGAAGAAGTAGGAGATTTCGATTCGATGAAGAACCGATTATCGGCTTTATTTGAGTGGGTTAAGAATAAAAGGCCGATATCTTGTCCCTTTGGTCAGAAAGAGCCAGAAAAGTTTACCTTTGATATCACCAAGGCCGACAAGATATTTGATCTTCTGCTTCAAGAGGGCCAAATTAAGCTGTCACCTAATCATGTGATCCCATCGGCAGAAGAGTTGAAGAAGATCTTGTATTGCAAATGGCACAATGCAACTTCAAGACAAAGTACAAATGAGTGCAAGGTGTTCAGAGCCTTGATTATAATCGGCTATTGAATCTGGGAGAATTAAGTTTGGTACTTCCAATGCCCAGAGGCCGATGAAAATTGATCAACACCCTTTTCCAGCAAATACGTTGGAGGCCAAAGGGAAGACCAAGGTATTGACGTCAGAGGCTGCTGAGAAAAACGCGTCAGTGGATCCCCAACATCGGATAACTACCGATGATGCAAAAAGTAAGGGTTTGCTGGGAGAAAGCAGTAGTTCCAAACAACCTCCTCGACCTGGCATTGTGATTACTCATCGAAGGCAGCAGGAGGGTTGGCGTCAGCGTAATGATCGATATCGACAACAGCAAGAAGAAAGACGTCGGGAAGAATGGCATCGGCATAAAGATCATTGGAGGTGCCCGTTTTTTATCCATTGCTGGGAAGAAGGTATTAAATTGCCAACTGTTGAAAATTGCCCTGAGTGCAATGGTTATTATGGGGTCAATCGGTCAGAAAGGAGGTTTCAACCTGGCAATCAGGGTTTATTTATCAATGAGCCGATCAGAGGTAGAGCATCAGTGCATGATCGGCTGGGGGGCAGACTTAGTGTACATGAAAGGCTTGGTAAACGCGCTGGATATTTTCCAAGGAATCAAGAGGAGCTTGAGGAAATGGCAAATGCAAGAGTTCCCGATACGGAAATATTCTACAGGGACCCTAATATACGCCGTGTAGAGTCAACTAGGACCTGTTATCAGCCGGTTTGGAAAACCAAGTTTCCTCGATGGTGCCCGGAGGGTCTGACAAAGACGCAGAGAAGGAGGATGCAACGTGAGTGTCAGGAGGATTTATACCAAGAGGAAAATTCCTCCAATGAGAGGTCTGGTCATCAGCAGTGGCAGGTAAAACACAAAAATAAGGGTCCATCGGCAGATGTTAATATGGTATTCATATTGCCGATGAAGTTTTTGGCACTATCTGATAATGAGGAAGAAGTTGTTCTCTCTGATCAAGTAGCTCAGTTGACACTAGATCCAATGATGGCTATTTTTGAGAAACCTACCGATGACGAGAGACAGCATCTTAAGGCTTTGTTTGTGAAGGGCAGAGTTGATGGGCAGCCTGTGTCTAAGGTAATTATTGATGGAGGGGCTGCGATTAATATTATGCCTTATGTGATGTATCGGAAACTTGGTAAGGGAGATCAAGACTTGACCAAAACCGATATGATGCTGAAAGATTTTGAAGGCAATGTGTCACCGGCTAAAGGGGCAGTATGCGTTGAATTGACCATCAATGACAAAACCTTGCCGACGACGCGTTTTTTGTTATTAACGGCAACGGTGCATATAATCTGCTTCTGGGGAGGGATTGGATTCATGCTAATTGTTGTGTTCCTTCTACAATGCATCAATGCCTCGTATAGTGGATTGGGGGTAAGATTGAGGTTGTCCCTGGTGATTCTTCTTATATCATCGCATCGGCAGAATCAGATACTTATGAGCGAACTAAATGCATATCGGGAGAAGCTTGGGAAAAAGAGTTCCTTAGAGTTGCTGATTATGAAATTCCACCGATCCAAGCAGTCGGTTCTGAAGAAGAGTTTTAATGGATAGGTTTGTCGATGATGGAAAACTAGGTCAAGGGTTCACATCAGCAGATGATTTAGTAGAAGTAGATATCGGTGATGGCGACAGGCCAAGACCTACTTTTATTAGTGCTAAGTTAGATTCCAAGTGTAAGCAGCAAATAATTGATGTGTTAAAAGAGTATAAAGATTGTTTTGCTTGGGATTATACTGAGATGCCTGGATTAGACCGATCGGTAGTTGAACATCGGTTACCTATCAAATCTGGATTTTGGCCACATCAGCAGCCAGCGTGCCGATGCAACCCTAATATACTTCCTGATATTAAGGCCGAAATAACTAAATTAATTGAGGCAAAGTTTATTCGGCAGTGTCGATATGCAGAGTGGATCTCTAATGTGGTTCCTGTTTATAAGAAAAATGGAAAACTTCGTGTTTGTATTGATTTCAGGAATCTCAACAAAGCCACACCGATGGATGGCTATCCAATGCCGATTGCTGATTTGTTGATTGATGATCTTGCGGTAGGGCATCAAATTATCACTTCATGGATGGTAATGCAGGCTATAATCAAATATTCATGGTGAAGAAGATATTCCAAAGGCGCGCTTTGAGATGTCCGGTCATGTGGGGTTGTTTGAGTGGATAGTTATGACGCGTTTGGTTTGAAAAATGCGGCGCTACTTATCAGAGAGCTATGAACTTTATTTTTCATGAATACATCAGCACATCAGTGGAGATTTACATTGATGATGTGGTGATTAAGTCTGGAGATATCACAAAACATTTAGCCGATCTACGAAGATCTTTGGAGTGCACAAGGAAGCATGGATTGAAGATGAATCCTAATAAATGTGCATTTGGTGTATCGGCGAGGACAATTCTTGGGTTTTATGGTGCATCAGTGGGGCATCGAAATCAGTAGGAAGTCTATTGATGCGATTAACAAGGTGGTTGCTCCTGTCAATAAGACTGAATTGCAATCTTTGATCGGTAAGATTAATTTCATTAGAAGATTCATATCTAATCATCGGGTAAGATCAAGGCTTTCAGGTCCACTACTTAAATTGAAAGCCGATCAGAATTTGTATGGGGAGCCGAAAGCAGATTAGCCCTCGATGAAATTAAGAAATATTTAACAAATCCTCCAGTGCTAGTTCCACCTCAACACGGGAAGCCTTTCAGGTTATATTTGTCAACTGATGATACAGTTTATCGGTTCAGCTCTTATTCAAGAATTTGAAGGAAAGAACGTGTTATTTATTATTTGAGCAGAAGATTAGTGGATCTTTGAGACGAGGTATTCGCCATCGAAAAATTATGTCGTGTTTATACTTTTCTTGTGTCAAATTAAGGCATTATTTGTTATCCGCCGAATGTACGGTCATATGCAAAGACGACGTAGTCAAGTACATCTTTGTCAATGCCGATATTAAGTGGTAGAATCGGCAAGTGGATTTTAGCATTATCGAATTTGAACTACGTTACGAATCGACCAAGGCAGTTAAGGGGCAAGTTATGGTTGATTTCGTCACTCAGCATTGTAATACAGTGGACTCTCTGGAGATTGCCCCTTGGACACTTTTCTTCGATGGGTCCACATGCGGTGAAGGAGCAGGTATCGGCATTGTGTTGATTTCATCTCAAGGAAGGAAGTATGAGTTTTCATTGCCGATTGTTGCTACATCGACAAACAATCAGGCTGAATACCAAGCCTTGATAAAAGGGTTAGAATTACTGAAGGAGATACGTGCCGATGCTGTTGAAATCTTTGGTGATTCTATGCTAGTTATAAATCAATTGGCTGGAATTTATGAATGCCGAAGTGAAGCTTTGATTTCGTATTATGAAAGATGTTTGCAATTATTGAAAGGATTTAGAGATTTTCGTCTTGAACATATCTCTCGATTGCATAATGAGGAAGCTAATCGACTAGCTCAGCATGCTTCAGGGTATCAGCCTATTCAGGAAGTGCTAACATCGGCAGTTGATACCGATGACTGGAGGAAGGAGATTGTCGATTATTTAAAGGATCCATATAGAAAGGTTGAGAGACGTATAAGGTTCCAAGCTACCAAGTATGTGCTCCTCGATGATGAATTATATTATCGAACTATAGATGGAGTTTTACTTAGATGTGTTAGCAGTGATGAATCGAAAAGCTTGATGGGTGAAATTCATGAAGGAGTGTGTGGGGCGCATCAATCGGCTTTCAAGATGAAGTGGATGATCAGAAGGAATGGGTACTATTGGCCGACTATTCTTGAAGATTGTTTTAAATATTTTAAAGGATGTCAGGGGTGTCAAAAGTTTGGTAATATTCAAAGAGCGCCTGCATCGGCTATGAACCCTATAATCAAACCGTGGCCGTTCCGGGGATGGGCTATTGATCTCATTGGTCAGATTTATCCGCCATCGAGTAAAGGACATAAATTTATTCTGGTTGCTACCGATTATTTCACAAAATGGGTTGAGGTAATTCCTTTAAAAAAGGTGACATCGGTTAATATGATTGATTTTGTGAAAGAGCATATTGTTTACCGATTTGGTATTCCTCAGACTATCACTACCGATCAGGGCACTATGTTTACATCAGGAGAATTTGATGAGTTTGCTGTAGGTATGGGAATTAAAGTTTTAAATTCTTCTCCATATTATGCTCAAGCTAATGGTCAAGCTGAGGCTTCTAACAAAGGGATCATCAAACTCATTAAGCGCAAAATTGAAGAAAATCCTAGGAGGTGGCATACAGTATTAAATGAAGCCTTGTGGTCATATCGGATGTCATGTCATGGTGCAACCAAAGTAACGCCTTATCAGTTAGTATATGGACACGATGCAGTATTGCCTTGGGAAATTAAAGTTGGCTCTAGGCGAATACGTTCTCAAAATCAGCTGACAGCCGATGATTATAATACTCTTATGAAGGATGAGTTGGAAGATGTGGCGGGTCATCGGTTAAGGGCTTTAGTTTGCATCGAAGAGAATAAGAAAAGAGTAGCTAGATGGTATGACAAGAAGGTGAAGGTAAAGGAGTTTGCTGATGGAGATCTGGTCTGGAAATTGATTTTACCGATTGGGACTAAAAGTTCAAAGTTTGGAAAGTGGTCTCCTAATTGGGAAGGTCCATATCGGATAAATTTGTCTGTTCCTGGTAGCGCATATATTCTAGAAACCCTCGAAGGGGTTGTGTTTCCCAGAGCATTAAATGGAAAATATTTAAAGAAATATTACCCTAGTATCTGGATGGATGCATAAAAGTATAAGTTCCGATAACAGTCCTATCGGCTAGAATTATGCAAGGATGTCAATGTCTCATAAAGTGCCGATACAATAAACAAGATTACAAGTTCAACAAGGATTGGATAGCTAATATCGCACGCAGGCGAATCTGGTCGGCTTCCTCCATTTCTTTGATATCGTCATCGGCAGCACCCTCCACAGGCTTGAGTTTTTTCTTCATGGCCAAAGCTTTGCGAGCCTGGATATCTCTTTCTTGCTGAAGGGCTTTGATGGCATTGGGTAGCTGGCTTTCTTCTTGTTGAGCATGAGTTAAGGCTGCATCGACTTCTTTCAATTCAGCCAATAGAGCCATCTTCCTTGCCGATAAATCCAAGATTTTCTGCTTAAGTTCAGCACCCGAAGTCTGCAAGTTGCCGATGCCCTTGTGCTTCTCATCGGTAATTTGTTTCAGTTGTAGCATCTCTTCTTTGAGTTGAGCCTGAGCTGCTCTATCGGCAATACGTTGAGCAGCCCGTTGATATTGTAGTTGGCGGCTTTCTAAATGGGGTCTTTGGGAAGAGTACTTCTTCAACATCGGCACGGACACGCCACGGATTGTTTTGAAAATTGCCTTTATGGGTCCGAGTCATCTACTAGTTGGGCGGTATCCTGCTGTAGCAAGTTCAGGAGAGCTTCCAACTTGGACTTAGTTTCTGCCGATATTGTTCCTAGTGCAAGGGAAGAACTTGTTTCCTCTCCATCATCGTCAGAGACGTCAATAGCAAAGGAGAATAGGCTGTTTGGGGAGTCTTGTTCCTGAGAAAAAGAAAAGGAGGTCGATTAAGGATAAGTATGAGTATTGTAAATCAGCTAGGTTAATCGGTTTACTTTTCAAGGCAATTTCTGTGCTTGATTGGAGGAAGCAAACCGAGTATGTCGTGTGGGGGATCAATTTGAGCTTGCCGATGGGATATCCCTCTGTGACTTCATCGGTGGTTGGCTCTTGAGGTATGATGACCGATGACATTGGGGCGTATGTAGGGATCGGCATGGACCTTTGTCGTTTTGGTCGTGCCAAAGGCATCTGTTAAAGCTTTGCGCTTTGCTTGGGCATCGGCAACGATTGGTGGGGGGGGCATCGGCACTTGTTGGTTGTGAAGCTTGGATATCCGTACGCTTGCCGATGTACCCAATTGTTGCGCAAAACAAGTGTAAGGTATGATATTTAATAGATAAAATGAAAAGTCAAGAGGATACCTCGAAGGTTTGTCAAAAGAAGTGGTGCTTGATATCGGAGGAATTTGTCGATGATGATCCAAGCAGTAGCTCTTACCCCGATGGTTAATGTTAATACGAGTTTGTGATCGGCATAAGTAGAAATAAACAAGGTTGTTACCTTGAATGCCTTGACCAAGGTTGTAGCAAAGAACCGATGGAGTGGCCCTAAGCTGTAGCCAATTTGGACTTAGAGGTGATGGTCTTGGTACGGATCTTACGGTGAGTCAAAGCAGTTAAGGTGGGGCGTTGTAGCCGATCGATGATATCGGAAATATAGGTGAAGATCGAAGGGTTTCCACTTTTGCTCACAGATGGTGTTTGGGTTGTTAACTTTGTCATAAGAGAGTCGATTCATCGATATATGAAGGAAAAGCGGAAGGAGTTAAAAGAAACTTACATCGCGTCGTCGGGGATGGCATATTCAGGGTCGATCATGTGCCGATATGTGTGAGCAGAAGTTGCAAACAGTTGTTCCTTCCACTCTCGCCACCATTGCTTATATGATTTCGGTGATGAAGGATCTTTGGCGCCCGGTGGATATATCAACATCATCGTAGTATCGGCATCGGGGGAGAGTTGTACTACCTTGTTCCAATCTGTTCCACAGGTGATTGTTTCCCTGGGTTTGATCACATCGGCAAAGCAAAGTTTGATTGGCAGTTGCCCAAAAGCCAATTGACGGGATACTGCCGATGGGTTGTAAAAATCATACGTAATGTTGGTGTTTTTCCCGCTACCAAATGTATTTACTGGAATTGCCCTGGGAGTAATGATGGCCATCATGAGTTCCTTATCCTGATTCAGGGTGTCATCAGCAAAGTTGAAAAGAAGGGGGAATCTGTTTTCCTCGTCAATATAAGGTACCCAGGCCCTATGATCACGAGAAAGACCATTGTAGAAGCTTTGGAAGAATATGCCGATCTGGTCTTCATTGGCCTCTGTTCCAGGAAGGACAATTATGGCTTCACCAAAATTGAGGGGTGAGCGTGTTTCCGATTCATCGTCCCCGAGCACATGGTCTTCAGCAATTTCTCGTGGAAATTGTTGGGCAAAAAAGTCCCATTGCAAACGTTTGTGCATATGGGCATTCAGCCACATGTTGATAAACCACCACGGGCCTCCTAGGTTGCCGATGGGTTCGCCAAGCAAAAGTTTCTGAGACACTTGATGAAGAAGATGATAAGTGGAGCTCAGAAGGTATCGGCCAAGAGGAAACCTTACACCATTAGCCAAAAGTTCAGCTGCGGGGAGGAAGGCGTTGGTTGGTCCTACTGATCGACCACAGAAGATAAATTTTTCTAACCACATATTCAAGAATGTGGCATGTTCCCTCTGGTTAAGTGTCCCGGTCTTCTGGTATTCTTGAATGTATCCCGTCCAACCGCCGATGTTGTGGGTATTCACCCTATATTCAGATTTTCTACCATAGATGGAGCCTTCATCGGCAGTTGAAATATCCAAGCCAGTGAGCATGTGGACATCGGCAAGTGTGGGAGTAGCTGGACCATGTCCAAACATAAAAGTGTTTGTTGTGTCTGACCAGAAGTAAGCAGCTGCAATCATCATTGATTCATTCTTCTGCATATCGGCGATAGATAGCCTAATGCATTGGTCTAACTTCCGTTCTGCCCAGTATACTTGCATCGATCTATTAACCCTCAAGTACCAATCTTTCCACCCTTTGGTGGTCTTGGGCCAAGATCGGAATGTGTCTTTCCATAAATTCAGAGAGAAATTTTGGGCTCTAAAGGGGATTCTGTTAACCTCTGCATTAATCAAATCGGGTTGGATCTGGGTTGCCCATTGGTCCTAGGCATTGGACATCTGGTGATCGGTTGGAATAACTAATTTGTTGCGCAGTTCCTAAGTTTAAAGGATCAGGAGAACAAAAGAAAGAAAAATCACCAAGCTGTATGGATTTGCAAAAACTAGGGGATCAAAGTAAAAGGTAATGGAAGTGGAGCGAACTATGGGACGTCGAAGTTGATTGCCATTATCTTGAGGAAGATGGGGCACTGAGCCGGAGACTTTGAGGTTAATATTGGAGAAGAGTTCTTGTTGGTTGAGGTCGCAGCAGATTGTTTCGTCTGAGTCGCCACGGAAAGAGAAAATGTCAAAGATTGGAGTCTGAGGGTAGAAGACGAGTGTTCCGGAGGAATCTATTTATAAGCCGCTTGGAGTAGGGGTATTTTGGACTTATCTCTATACTGCGCGCATGTAGGTCGAGGTGGTTCAGATGGATATGGTAACTGTTCGCACGATAATCAGGGGATTGTACAGATGAGTTGATGGCAAGTAATCATGACTTGGAAGAGATATCGGTACAGGATATTTTAATTCTGAAAACGACAGCATTATCATGTTAAGATCTTGCCGATGGGTTATTGTTTCGGTATCTTAACCATAATCAAGGCAAGAGTGGTTGGCGATTGTGCGATATTTACTGAAGTGCGTGAATCAGGATTAGATTTGATTGGATTTGATAACAGATCAAGTTTTGGCTTGGAGAATGAGTTACGGTAATCGGGCGAAGGCAAACGTTATCTGGAGTAAATTTCGGAGCATTAATGGTTTTATACTCCGAAATTGGGGGGCATGTGTTGACACCGTTTTTTTGCACGTGTCAAAATGATCGGAGTGGACTAATCGGCAAGGGGAAAGTTACTGTATACTCTGATAGCCGATGAAAGCCAGCTTGTAAAGATGGTTGCCGATAGCTGGTGGTGGTCGATGGAAAGGTTGATTTAGACTCGGGCGTTGCCGATGAGGTTGGAGGTGTTATTGTCGATGCCGATGAAGGAAGACTTGAAGACTATTGCCGATGAAACAGGGAGTATGCCAATGAAGGAAGACTTGAAGACTACTGCCGATGAAACAGGGAGTATGCCGATGGGAAGGAGGACGGTGAGATTTCCATCGTAATTGAGGCGGACAGGGAAATAGATAGGGGTTGATTTCCTTTTCTATATTTGTTAGAGTATGACTCATGTAAGAGTCACGTGTTTCCTTAGATATGGGCTTGGTGTCCTAGTTGTGTTTGGTTGTGTCTCTTTAGATCAGGGTATAAATATGGAGTGAGGGGCAATGTAATGAAGATATCAATCAATATCAAAACCAAGTTTTACTCCTATTTACATCTACTTACTTTTCGGCGACTTCGTCAATTTGCATATTTTTTCTTTTTACGAGTTCTCATTGATTCGGCGAGTTGCATTGTCTCAGTGCGACCTTCGGCGATTCTCGAGTTCCGCGTGAGTACCTCTTGGCCGTGACTTCCGGGCGTATCGCTGTTGTCAGGACCAAAGTGCTCGTATCTTCATCCTTGTCGATTAACAGGTCAAATCGACTGGCACGCTTTGGATATCGATTCGGGTATTAGCCCTTTGTGTTTGCAGATCCACTTTTGCATCAACAGCAGGTTACCTTTGACTCCAATCCTGGTAAACTTCAAGAGATGGTTAATTCTGCGATAAATCATGCTTTGATTAATCATTCCAATGTGCTGTCCAATACTGTTCATAATGCTGTGGTTCGAACTCTCAAAGAAGGACAAGCGTCACCGCATTACGTTGGGCCTGCCTATCACCAACAGAGCGGCATCATCAATACTCCATGGGCTCCCTCGGCCGTTGTGGGTACAGAAGTTACTTCTCCTCCAGTATCGGCAGGCTTGCCTAATATTCAATCTACACCGATACGATCAGATCCGGTACTACCAGGAGGACGAGTTCAACTTAATACTGAGATCTATCGGCATCAGCTATATATGTCGGCCCCGTGTCTCGAATAGCCGATTCACCGCTAATTGGTGGGGATATGATATGCCTCCGAGTCATCTGCTTTCAATCTCGGGTTACCTCAAGTGTTTGATGCGATGAGGAAAAGCTCCTATACTATCAATTTGTTTTCGCCGATGGCTCAAGTGCCTCAATATGCCACAGCAACTCATTGTGCAACCAACTCCAGGAGGTTTCAGATGCCTTTGGTTTAAACACCCAATTCAAGTCCATCGGCAAGCTACTCGCCGATGCAGCAGAAAAGCCCCCGCTATGAGTCAAAGCGGGTTTGATTCATGCCTCAAAGCTGGTTATAATTATCCAACAATGTCAACCAAATTACCAGCCATCGGTAAGTTTTGTACCGATGAGTTCCAATAATGGTTGGTGGGGACGATTACACTGTTCAACATACGATTCAGCAAAATCAAGAGAGTTGCGAGGATTCAACAAGGTCATATGCAAGCTGGTTTCGAGAATCAAGCATCGGCACTCAACCGATGAATCTTTCCAAGAAAGTTAATGGACCACAAGTAACGGCAAATATGCCGATTCTTTGGAGATCGTGGGCCACAAAGATATGTGGAAGGATATCGTTGGTACTCTCTGTAGAAATTCAGCAGTTAAATCGGCAGGAGGAGGTCGATGCTTTTGGGCCGATAAGATAGCGTAAATTATGAAGGATCGGTTTGGGATAAAGCCCAAGGTCAATACTTATTCTTATCGGACTCCATACCCTCCTGCATATGATTTAATTCCTGTCCCAAATCGGTACAAGGTACCAGATTTCACTAAATTCTCTGGGCAAGATGATACATCAACAATGGAACACGTCAATCGCTTCATTATTCAATGTGGAGAGGCAGCTAGCAAAGATGAATTAAGAGTTCGATTATTTTCATCATCTTTGTCTGGATCGGCATTTACATGGTTCATTTCATTACCACCAAATTTTATTATTACTTGGGCTGATCTAGAAAAACAATTTCATAAGTATTTCTTTGCTGGAATCCATGAAAAGAAGCTTACCGATTTAGTAAAATTGAGACAGCGTAATGATGAATCGGTAGAAAGCTTTGTGGAAAGGCTACGAGATGTAAAAAAATAAGTGCTACAGTCTGGTGCTGGATGATTGGCAGCTTGCCGATCTGGCTTTCCAAGGGTTATTGCCACATCTTAAAGACAGATATGCTTCTCAGGAGTTTGAAAGCCTCAGTCATCTTGTGCAAAGGATCTCTGATCAAGATACTAGGGTTTTTGAACCTAAAAAGAATTGGAGTAAAAAAGTATCATTTGTTGAAGAAGTAGGAGATTCGATTCGATGAAGAACCAGGTTATCGGCTTTATTTGAGTGGGTTAAGAATAAAAAACCGATATCTTGTCCCTTTGGTCAGAAAGAGCCAGAAAAGTTTACCTTTGATATCACCAAGGCCGACAAGATATTTGATCTTCTGCTTCAAGAGGGTCAAATTAAGCTGTCACCTAATCATGTGATCCCATCGGCAGAAGAGTTGAAGAAGATCTTGTACTGCAAATGGCACAATGCAACTTCACACAAGTACAAATGAGTGCAAGGTGTTCAGAAACTTGATTACAATCGGCTATTGAATCTGGGAGAATTAAGTTTGGTACTTCTAAGGCCCAAAACCGATGAAAATTGATCAACACCCTTTTCCAAAGCAAAATATGTTGGAGGCCAAAGGAAGACCAAGGTATTGACGCGGAGGTCGTTGAGAAAACGCATCGTGGATCCCCAACATCGGATAACTACCGATGATGCAAAAAGTAAGGGTTTCTTTGGGAGAAAGCAAGAGTTCCAAAAACCCTCCTCGACACGGCATTGTGATTACCCATCGAAGGCAAAGGGAGGATTATTGGCGTCAGCGTAAGGACCGATATCGACAACAACAAGAAGAGAGACGTCGGGAAGAATGGAATCGGCATAAAGATCATTGGAGGTGTCCGTTTTTCTTCCATTGCTGGGAAGAAGGTATTAAATTGCCAACTATTGAAAATTGCCCTGAGTGCAATGGTTATTATGGGGTCAATCGGTCAGAAAGGAGGTTTCAACCTGGCAATCAGGGTTTATTTATCAATGAGCCGATCAGAGGCAGAGCATCAGTGCATGATCGGCTGGGGGGCAGACTTAGTGTACATGAGAGGCTTGGTAAACGCGCTAGATATTTTCCAAGGAATCAAGAGGAGCTTGAGGAGATGGCGAACGCAAGAGTTCCCAATGAAGAAATATTCTACAGGGACCATAATATACGCCGTGTAGAATCAACTGGGATATGTTTTCAGCCGGTTTGGAAGACCAAGTTTCCTCGATGGTGCCCGGAGGGTCTGACAAAGACACAGAAAAGGAGGATGCAACGTGAGCATCAAGAAGATTTATACTGAGAGGAAAATTCCTCCAATGAGAGGTCTGGTCATCAGCAGTGGCAGGTAAAACACAAAAATAAGGGTCCATCGGCATATGTTAATATGGTATTCATGTTGCCAATGGAGTTTTTGGCACTATCTGATAATGAGGAATAAGTTGTTCTCTCTGATCAAGTAGCTCAGTTGACACTAGATCCAATGATGACTGTTTTTGAGAAACCTACCGATGACGAGAGACAGCATCTTAAGGCTTTGTTTGTGAAAGGCAGAGTTGATGGGCAGCCTGTATCTAAGATACTTATCGACGGAGGGGCTACGATTAATATTATGCCTTATGTGATGTATCGGAAACTTGGTAAGGGAGATCAAGACGACCAAAACCGATATGATGCTGAAGGATTTTGAAGGCAATGTGTCACCGGCTAAAGGGGCAGTATGCGTTGAATTGACCATCGGCAGCAAAACATTGCCGGCGACGTTCTTTGTTATTAATGGCAAGGGTGCATATAATCTGCTTCTAGGGAGGGATTGGATTCATGCTAATTGTTGTGTTCCTTCTACAATGCATCAATGCCTCGTACAGTGGATTGGGGATAAGATTGAGGTTGTCCCTGGTGATTCTTCTTATATCATCGCATCAGCAGAATCAGATACTTATGAGCGAACTAAATGCATATCAGGAGAAGCTTGGGAAAAAGAGTTCCTTAGAGTTGCTGATTATGAAATTCTACCGATCCAAGCAGTTGGTTCTGAAGAAGAGTTTTAATTGATAGGTTTGCCGATGATGGAAAATTAGGTCAAGGGTTCACCTCGGTAGATGATTTAGTAGAAGTAGATATTGGTGATGGCGGTAGGCCAAGACCTACTTTTATTAGTGCTAAGTTAGATTCCAAGTGTAAGCAGCAAATAACTGATTTATTAAAAGAATATAAAGATTGTTTTGCTTGGGATTATACTGAGATGCCTGGATTAGACCGATCGATAGTTGAACATCGGTTACCTATCAAATCTGGATTTCGGCCACATCAGCAGCCAACGCGCCGATGCAACCCTAATACACTTCCTGACATTAAGGCCGAAATAACTAAATTAATTGAGGCAAAGTTTATTCGGCAGTGTCGATATGCAGAGTGGATCTCTAATGTGGTTCCTGTTTATAAGAAAAATGAAAAACTTCATGTTTGTATTGATTTCAGGAATCTCAACAAAGCCACACCGATGGATGGCTATCCAATGCCGATTGCTGATTTGTTGATTGATGCTGCAGCCGGACATCAAATTATTAGCTTTATGGATGGTAATGCAGGTTACAATCAAATATTCATGGCTGAAGAAGATATTCCCAAGACTGCTTTCAGATGTCCAGGTCATGTAGGGTTGTTTGAGTGGATAGTCATGACGTTTGGTTTGAAAATGCCGGCGCTACTTATCAAAGAGCTATGAACTTTATTTTTCATGAATACATCGGCACATTAGTGGAGATCTATATTGATGATGTAGTAATTAAGTCTGGAGATATCACAAAACATCTAGCCGATCTACGAAAAATACTGGAGTGCACAAGGAAACATGGATTGAAGATGAATCCTAATAAATGTGCATTTGGTGTATCGGCAGGTCAATTCTTGGGTTTTATGGTGCATCAGCGGGGCATCGAAATCAGTAGGAAGTCTATTGATGCAATTAACAAGGTGGTTGCTCCTGCCAATAAAACTGAATTGCAATCTTTGATTGGTAAGATTAATTTCATTAGAAGATTCATATCTAATCTGTCGGGTAAGATCAAGGCTTTCAGTCCATTACTTAAATTAAAAGCCAATCAGGAATTTGTATGGGGAGCTAAGCAGCAGTTAGCCCTAGATGAAATTAAGAAATATTTAACAAATCCTCCGGTGCTATTTCCACCTCAACACGGGAAACCTTTCAGGTTGTATTTGTCAACTGATGATACCGTTATCGGTTCAGCTCTTATTCAAGAATTTGAAGGGAAAGAACGTGTTATTTATTATTTGAGCAGAAGATTAGTGGATGCTGAGACAAGGTATTCGGCCATCGAGAAATTATGTCTGTGCTTATAGTTTTCTTGTGTTAAATTAAGACATTATTTGTTATCTGCCGAATGTACGGTCATATGCAAAGACGACGTAGTCAAGTATATGCTGTCGATGCCGATATTAAGTGGTAGAATCAGCAAGTGGATTTTAGCATTATCAAAATTTGAACTACGTTATTTAATCGACTAAAAGGCGGTTAAGGGGCAAGTTATGGCTGATTTTGTCACTCAGCATTGTAATACGGTGGACTCTCTGGAAGTTGCCCCTTGGACACTTTTCTTCGATGGGTCCACATGTGGTGAAGGAGCAGGTATCGGCATTGTGTTGATTTCACCTCAAGGAAAGAAGTATGAGTTTTCATTGCCGATTGTTGCTACATCGACAAACAATCAGGCTGAATACCAAGCCTTGATAAAAGGGTTAGAATTGCTGAAGGAGATACGTGCCGATGCTGTTGAAATCTTTGGTGATTCTATGCTAGTTATAAATCAATTGGCTGGGATTTATGAATGCCGAAGTGAAGTTTTAATTTCGTATTATGAAAGATGTTTGCAATTGTTGAAAGGGTTTAGAGATTTTCGTCTCGAACATATTTCTCGACTGCATAATGAAGAGGCTAATCGACTAGCTCAGCATGCTTCAGGGTATCAGCCTATTCAGGAAGTGCTAACATCGGCAGTTGATACCGATGACTGGAGAAAGGAGATTGTCGATTATTTAAAGGATCCATATAAAAAGGTTGAAAGGCGTATAAGGTTCCAAGCTACCAAGTATGTGCTCCTCGATGATGAATTATATTATCGAACTATAGATGGAGTTTTACTCAGATGTGTTAGCAGTGATGAATCGAAAAGTTTGATGGGTGAAATTCATGAAGGAGTGTGTGGAGCGCATCAATCGGCTTTCAAGATGAAGTGGATGATCAGAAGGAATGGATACTATTGGCCGACTATTCTTGAAGATTGTTTTAAATATTTTAAAGGATGTCGGGGTGTCAAAAGTTTGGTAATATTCAAAGAGCGCTTTGCATCGGCTATGAACCCTATAATTAAACCTTGGCCGTTCCGTGGATGGGCTATCGATCTCATCGGTCAGATTTATCCGCCATCGAGCAAAGGACATAAATTTATTCTGGTTGCTACCGATTATTTCACAAAATGGGTTGAGGCAATTCCTTTAAAAAAGGTGACATCGGCTAATATGATCGATTTTGTGAAAGAGCATATTGTTTACCGATTTGGTATTCCTCAAACTATCACTACCGATCAGGGTACTATGTTTACATCGGGAGAATTTGATGAGTTTGCTGTAGGTATGGGAATTAAAGTTTTAAATTCTTCTCCATATTATGCTCAAGCTAATGGTCAGGCTGAGGCTTCTAACAAAGGGATCATCAAACTCATTAAGCACAAAATTGAAGAAAATCCTAGGAGGTGGCATACAGTATTAAATGAAGCCTTGTGGTCATATCGGATGTCATGTCATGGTACAACCAAAGTAATGCCTTATCAGTTAGTATATAGACACGACGCAGTATTGCCTTGGGAAATTAAAATTGGCTCTAGGCGAATACGTTCTCAAAATCAGCTGACAGCCGATGATTATGATACTCTTATGAAGGATGAGTTGGAAGATGTGGCGGGTCATCGGTTAAGGGCTTTAGTTAGCATCGAAGAAAATAAGAAAAGAGTAGCCAGATGGTATGACAAGAAGGTGAAGATAAAGGAGTTTGCCGAGGGAAATCTGGTCTGGAAATTGATTTTACCGATTGGGACTAAAAGTTCAAAGTTTGGAAAGTGGTCTCCTAATTGGGAAGGTCCATATCGGATAAATCACATTTCCGGTACGCATATATTCTAGAAATCCTCGAAGGGGTTGTGTTTCCCAGAGCATTAAATGGAAAATATTTAAAGAAATATTACCCTAGTATTTGGATGGATGCATGAAAGTATAAGTGCCGATAATAAATCCTATCGGCTAAAACTATACAAGGATGTCAATGTCTCATAAAGTGCCAATGCAATAGACAAGATTTACAAGTTTAACAAGGATTGGATAGCCAATATCGCACGCAGATTTAATCTGGTGGCTTCCTTCATTTCTTTGATGTCTTCATCGGCAAGCACCTCCATAGGCTTGAGTTTTTTCTTCATGGCCAAGGCTTTGCGAGCTGGATGTCTCTTTCTTCGTGAAGGGCCTTGATGGCATCGGTAGTTGGCTTTCTTCTTGTTGGGCATGAATTAAGGCTGCCTCGACTTCTTTCAATTCAGCCAATAGAGCCATCCTCTTTGCCGATAAATCTAAGATTTTTCGCTTAAGTTCGATGTCGAAGTCCGCAAGTTGCCGATGCCCTTGTGCTTCTCATCGCAATCTGTTTGGTGTAGCATCTCTTCTTTGAGTTGAGCTCGAGCTGCTCTATCGGCGGCGCGTTGAGCAGCCCGTTGATATTGCAGTTGGCGGCTTTCTAAATGGGCTGCTGGGAAGAGTGCCTCTTCAACATCGGCAGGGACCTGGCCACGGATTGTTTTGAAAATTGCCTTTGCGGGGTTCGAGTCATCTACCAATTGGGCGGTATCCTGCTGTAACAAGTCTAGGAGAGCTTCCAACTTGGACTTAATTTCTACCGATATTGTTCCCAGTGCAAGGGAAGAACTTGTTTCCTCTCCATCATCGTCAGAAACGTCAATGGCAAAGGAAAATAGGCTGTTTGGGGAGTCTTGTTCGAGAAAAAGAAAAGAGGTCGATTAAGGATAAGTATGAATATTATAATCGACTAGGTCAATCGGCTTACTGTTTCAAGGCAATTTCTGTACTTTCATTTGGAAGAAGAAGTCACCGAGTATCTTTGTGTGGAGGATCGGGTGAGCTTGCCGATGGGATATCCTCTCGTGGCCTCATCGGTGGTTGGCTCTTGGGGTATGATGACCGATGGTATGTCTCAGACAGGAGGATCAAGCGCTTGCTCGGTTGCATCGATTGATTCTGGCGGCTTTGCGGACGTAGGGGCGTATGTGGGGATCGGCATGGACTTGCCGTTTTGGGCGTGCCTCGGCATCTGTTAAGGCTTTGCGCTTTGCTTGGGCCTCAAACAGCGGTTGGTGGGGGCATCGGCACTTGTTGGTTGTGGAGCTTGAACATCCGGTACGCTTGCCGATGTACCCATTTGTTGCTACAAAACAAGTGTAAGGTATGATATTTAACAGATAAAATGTAAAATCAAAGGAATACCTACGAAGGTTTGTCGAGGTAGTGGTGCTTGATGTCGAGGAATTGCCGATGACGATCCAAAGCAAATGCTCTTACACCCGATGATTAATGTTAATATAGATTTGTGATCGGGCATGAGTAGAAATAAACAGGGTTGTTACCTTGAATGCCTTGATCGTGGTTGTAGCAAAGCTGACCAATGGAGTGGCCCTAGTTGTAGCCAATTTGGACTTGGAAGTGATGGTCTTGCACGGGTCTTACGGTGAGTCAAAGCAGCTAAGGTGGGGGCGTTGAAAGCCGATCGGTGATATCGGGAAGCAGGCCAAAGATCGAAGGGTTTCTCACTTTTGCTCATAGATGGTGCTGGGTTGTTAACCTGTCACGAGAAAGTTAGTTACCGATATATTAAAGGAAAAAGCAGAAGGGAGTTAAAAGAAACTTACTGCATCATCGGGAATAGTGTATTCAGGGTCGATCATGTGCCGACATGTGTGAGCAGATATTGCAAATAGTTGTTCCTCCACTCTCGCCACCATTGCTTATATGATTCGATGATGAAAGATGTTGGCGCCCGTAAAGATATATCGACATCTGTAGTATCGGCATCGGGGGGGAGAGTAACACTACCTGCTCCAATCTGTTCCGCGGTGATTGTTTCTCTGGGTTTGATCACATCGGCAAAACAAAGTTTGATTGGCAGTTGCCCAAAAGCCAATTGACGGGATACTGCCGATGGATTGTAAAATTCATACGTGATATTGGTGTTTTTCCGCTACCGAATGTGTTTACTGGGATTGCCCTGGGAGTAATGATGGCCATCATGAGTTCATTATCTTGATTCAGAGTGTCATCGGCAAAGTTGAAGAGAAGGGGGAATCTGTTTTCTTCGTCAATATAAGGTACCCAGGCCCTATGATCACGAGAAAGACCATTGTAGAAGTTTTGGAAGAATCTGCCGATCTGGTCTTCATTGGCCTCTGTTCCAGGGAGGACAATTATGGCTTCACCAAAATTGAGGGGTGAGCGTGTTGCCGATTCCTCATCCCCAAGCACGTGGTCTTCAGCAATTTCTCATGGGAATTGTTGGGCAAAGAAGTCCCATTGCAGACGTTTTTGCATATGGGCATTCAGCCACATGTTGATAAACCACCACGGGCCTCCTAAATTGCCGATGGGTTCGCCAAGCAAAAGTTTCTGAGACACTTGATGAAGAAGATAATAAGTGGAGCTCAGAAAGTATCGGCCAAGAGGAAACCTTACACCATTGGCCAAGAGTTCAGCCGCGGGGAGGAAGGCGTTGGTTGGTCCTACTGATCGACCATAGAAGATAAATTTTTCTAACCACATATTCAAGAATGTGGCATGTTCCCTCTGGTTAACTGTCCCGGTCCTCTGGCATTCTTGAATATATCCCATCCAACCGCCGATGTTGAGGGTATTCACCCTATGTTCAGATTTTCTGCCATAGATGGAGCCTTCATCGGCAGTTGAAATATCCAAGCCGGTGAGCATGTAGACATCGGCAAGTGTGGGGGTAGCTGGGCCATGTCCAAACAGAAAAGTATTTGTTGTGTCTGACCAGAAGTAAGCAGCTGCAATCATCATTGACTCGTTCTTTTGCATATCGGCAATGGATAGCCTAATGCATTGGTCTAGCTTCCATTCTGCCCAGTGTACTTGCATCGACCTGTTGACCCTCAAGTACCAATCTTTCCACCCTTTGGTGGTTTTGGGCCAAGATCGGAATGTATCTTTCCATAAATTCAGAGAGAAATTTTGGGCTCTAAAAGGGATTCTGGTAACCTCTGCATTAATCAGATCAGTTGGATCTGGGTTGCCCATTGGTCCTAGGCATTGGAAATGCGGCTGATCGGTTGGAATAACTAATTTGTTGCGAAGTTCCTAAGTTTAGAGGATCCAAAGAACAAAGAAAAAGAGAAAAAATTACCAACTGTATAAACTCGCCAAGACCAGAGGAATCGAGGTAAAAAGTAACGGAAGTGGAACGAACCGCAGGGACATTGAAGTTGATTGCCATTATCTTGAGGTAGATGGGGGCACGAGCTGGAGACTCGAGGTTAACGCTGGAGAAAAGTTCTTGTTGGTTGAGGTCGCAGCAGATTGTTCGCTTGAGTCACCCGCCGTAAAGAGAGAATGCCAAAGGTTGGAGTGCGAGGGTAGAAGACGAGCTGCGTTAGGAGAAATCTATTTATAAGCCGCTTGGAGTAGGGTCTTCGGACTTATCTCTATGCCGTGCGCATGTGGGTCGAGGTGGTTTTGGATGGATATGGTAAGCTGTTCATACGATAATCAAGGGATTGTATGATGATTTGATGGCAAGTAATCATGACTTGGAAGAGATCTCGATGCAGGTATTTTAATTCGAAAATGGCGGCATTATTATGTTAGGATCTTACCGATGGATTATTGTTTTGGTATCTTAACCATAATTAGGGCAAGAGTGGTTGGAAATTGTGCGATATTCTTTGAGGTGCGTGAATCGGGACTAGATTTGATTAGATTTGATAATGATCAAGTTTTGGCTTGGAGGATGAGTTACGGTAATTGGGCGAAGGCAAATGTTATTCTGGAGTAAATTTTTGAGCATTAATGGTTTTATACTCGAAATTGGGGGGCATGTGTTGACACCGTTTTTGCACGTGTCAAAATGATCGAGTGGGCTAATCGGCAGGAGGAGAGTTATCACATATCTGTTGATGTACCGTGAAAATCAACTTGTAAAGATGGTTGCCGATGAATGGTGGTGATCGATGGAAAGGTTGATTTAGAGACTCGGGTGTTGCCGATAAGGTTGGAGATATTAGTGTCGATGCCGATGAAGGAGGCTTGAAAACTACTGCCGATGAAACGGGAAGTATGCCGATGGAAAGGAGGTCGGTGAGAATTCCATCGTGAATCGAGGCGGACAGGAAATAGATAGGAGTTGATTTCCTTTTCTATATTTGTTAGAGTATGATTCATGTAAGAGTCACGTGTTTCCTTAGATATGGACTTGGTGTCCTAGTCGTATTTGGTTTTGTCTCTTTAGATCAGGGTATAAATATAGATTGAGGGGCAATGTAATAAAAAATCAATATCAAAAACCAATTTTTACTCCTATTTGCATCTACTTACTTTTCGGCGACTTCATCAATTTGCATATTTTTCCTTTTTACGAGTTCTCATTGATTCGGCGAGTTGCATCGTGTCAGTGCAACCTTCGGCGATTCTCGAGTTCCGCGTGAGTACCTCTTGGCCGTGACTTCCGAGCGTATCGCTGTTGTCAGGACCAAAGTGCTCGTATCTTCATCCTTGTCGATTAATAGGTCAAATCGACTGGCACGCTTTGGATATCGATTCGGGTATTAGCCCTTTGTGTTTGCAGATTCACTTTTGCATCAACAAATGTAGTGTTTTGAAAAATGTTATTCATGTTAATTGGTGCATGTTGTGTCCCTATCCACGAACTCGCATCAAATTTCGCGCATCTTGTTCGCGTAACATGACGACCGACTTGTCAGAAAAGTGTTTTAAAATTATATAAAATCCATACGAAATCCGAAAATCACAAAACTTGGCGAGATGTCATGTTATCGCATGTGTAGGCTGTGGTAAAAAATTGAGAAGGTCCTCAAACCTGCATATCTTTGGGCGAGTTGCGACATCGGATGCAAGAAACCTTTCACATCTTCACCATAGGCTACATGTGATAATGCAGGTCTCGCCAAGTTTCGTGATTTTCGGACTTGGTATGGATTTTATATAATTTTAAAACACTTTTTCGGCAAGTCGGTCGTCATGTTACGCGAACAAGATGCGCGAAATTTGATCGAGTTCGTGGATAGGGACTCAACATGCACCAATTAACATGAATAACATTTTTCGAAACACTACATTGCAATATTCCATGCACATGCAGCTCAAATTTGACATATTCGAAAAAAATCAAAGAATCGAAATAAATTAAGGAAATATACAAAACAAAATCAAAATTGGCCTAAATTTTAAAATTGAGTTCAAAACAATGTATTGTAGGACCACAAAAAAACTGGGCTAAAAAAACCAAAAAAAAATTTGCCGAGGGCTCTTTGCCGAGGGCCTGGCCCCTGGCCCTCGGCAAAGAATTTTTAAAAATAAAAAATAAAAAATCTTTGTCGAGGGCCTATCCTGGCCCTCGGCAAAGGGCTTATTTGCCGAGGGCCTAGCCTCGGGCCCTCGGCAAAGACGATTTATAAAAAAAAATTTGGCCGAAAAACTAGTTTTAAAAAAATCTTTGCCGAGGGCCTGGTCTAGGGCCCTCGGTAAAGACTTAAAAAAATTTGCCAAAAAAGCTGGTTTCACAGAAAAAAAAACATTTGCCGAGGGCCTAACGGGTGGCCCTCGGCAAAGCTTGATGGAAAATGGCCGCCGTGACCCAACGGGCCTAATTTGCCGAGGGCATCTTTGCCGAGGGCCGCGGCCCTCGGCAAAGATTTGATTTGCCGTGGGCCTGTCTTTGCCGAGGGTCGTACCCTCAGCAAAGGCCTCTTTGCCGAGGGCCGTTCTTTGCCGAGGGCTCCTGTGGCTGGCCCTCGGCAAAGAGTGTCTTTGCCGAGTGCCTGAGATTTGGCCCTCGGCAAAGCACACGTTTCCAGTAGTGTTAGGTTACTGCTGCCCTGATGCTAGCCACAATTGAGAATTAGATAGGACCAGGAACAACATCAGACATTGCCTTGCTTACAATGACTATTTGCCTTGGTTAGGCCCAACCAGCAAATCAAAAGGGAAATACTATTGGAGCAGGCGATGCCCTGCATCGAGCTTGAACACCAGCAATGTCACGACGGTGACCGCGGTGAGATTACAGATGAACACGAGAAAGTCGAGGGTTTGTTGCTGCCAAGCGACGCAGCATTTCTGGGTCCTTTTACTTGCTATTTATATGGATACAAGTTGAGATCACGGAACATGCCTCCGCATATCTCCTGCGCCACGCTATGCACCATGTGCAATGCCGTTCTTGTGTGACACGCACCACGTGCTACAGCACGCACCATGGCGCAACCCAACTGACTTAACCAGACCGTGTCGTAGGCAAGCATGCCTCTGCTACGTACTATCCTCTACCTGGACTCTAGATGATAACAGAACAAAAGAACATAACTAATGCAACAATTTAGCTAACAATTCACCCCCTAAACTTGTTGAAGCTTAATGACGCCGAGTGCCCTCCTAAGTTCCATGAACCTTGCTCGCCCCAGAGCTTTAGTAAAGATGTCAGCCAACTGATCCACAGTGCCAATGTGATCCACCTCTACCTTGCTCTCCTCAATACATTCACGGATGAAGTGAAACTCTGTATCAATGTGCTTACTTCTATCGTGATGCACCGGATTCTTACTCAGAGCAATTGCAGACATGTTGTCCATGAGCAGCTTTACTCCCGCCTCCTTTGTTCCCAACAAATCACCTACTAACCGGCTTAACCATATCCCCTGGCAGGCTGCCGCAGCTGCTGCTACGTACTCAGCTTCACACGAAGACAAAGAGACAATCTTCTATTTCTGTGATGCCCAAGTCACCACATTACCTCCCAAGAAGTAAACAACTCCTGTGGTGCTTTTTCTATCCTCAGGATCTCCAGCAAAATCATTGTCACTGTACCCAAGCAAGAGGGGTTTTAGTTCAGTGTCTTTTTCATATTTGTAGCCATAATCCATGGTACCCTTTAGGTATCTCAAGATTTGCTTCACTGCTCCCCAATGAGCCTGACTTGGTGCCTCCATGATCCTATTGACAACACCCACCGAAAATGCAAAATCAGGTCTGGTATTGACAATATATCTTAGGCTCCCAATTATGCTTCTATACTCTGTTGGTCTCACAACCTCATCCTCCATTCTCTTGTAGAGCTTGAGCCTAGACTCCATTGGTGTAGCACTTGGATTGCAGTTCAACATTCCTGTAGATTCCAATATCTTGCTCGCATATACACTCTAGCTCAATGTGATTCCATCATCTCCTTGCCTTACCTCAATGCCTAGGTAATAACTTAGGAGACCTAGATCACTCATGCTGAACTTTTTCTTCATCTCCAACTTGAATTGCACAATATCACCAACACATGGTCCTGAGA
Organism: Miscanthus lutarioriparius; assembly: GCA_904845875.1. Classification (NCBI taxonomy): domain Eukaryota; kingdom Viridiplantae; phylum Streptophyta; class Magnoliopsida; order Poales; family Poaceae; genus Miscanthus; species Miscanthus lutarioriparius. The sequence goes on along the minus strand of CAJGYO010000004.1, from coordinate 100,102,728 downwards.
TGATTAGATCATCAACATACACCCCCACATTGAGAAAAGAGTCTTTGTTACCTCTCCTGTACACAGCATGCTCCAACTTGCTTTTCACAAAACCAAGAGCAATAAGCTCTTTATCTAGCTTAGAATTCCAGGCCCTTGGTGCCTGTCTTAAGCCATAAAGCGCCTTCCTGAGCTTTAGAACTTTGTCACCTCTGCCCACAATGAAACCAGGGGGCTGCTTCACATACATAGATTATGCTAAGTCTCCATTGAGGAAGGGTGATTTCACATCCATATGATACACTTCCCATCCTCCTTTTGCTGCAAGAGCGAGCAGTACCCTCACTGTCTCAATCCTGGCAACAGGTGCAAAAACCTCTTCAAAATCCACTCCCTGCACTTGAGCATACCCCTTAGCTACTAATCTAGCTTTCTGCTTAACTATCTTGCCATCAGGATCCTTTTTCAGTTTGAAAACCCATTTCAGCCTATGGCCCTCTGTCCCTTTGGCAACTCACTGACATCCCAGGTTTTATTTTCTTCTATGGCCTGCATCTCGGCCTTCATAGCTTTTCTCCAGCAATCTTCAGTCATGGCTTCTTCAACAGAACCAGGTTCACCGGCTGCAACCAAGCACAGTCCACTATACTCAACATCATCCATCTCCTCTGTTGAATCTAACAGGTCTGCAACTGTCCTATACCTCCTCGGGGCTTCATTTGTTCCTGCAGAAGCATTCAAAGGAGGAGTAGCCCACTGAATTTGATGTGCTGGCTGTGAAGCTGCACTAGAGAGCGGAGTGTGTGGTGGGGATCCACCCAACTCTCCCTGCGGTGGAATTGAACCAGCAGATGCGGCCAGAGATGGTGCACCACTGAATGAATCAGCATCCAATTCTGAATCAGGGTCTATTATCGGACTGTGTATAGTATCTAGAAACTGAACCATGAAGGTATAAGGTGCTGATGCTCCACTGCCCGCTCTGCTGCTCTCCCAATTCCATGGTCTCTGCTCATCAAAAATAACATCTCTAGCTATCATCAACCTGTCTTTTGCTGGATCATATATGCGATACCCTTTTGCTCCTGGCTCATAGCCCAACATTACACCTGGAATGGATCTGTCAGCCAATTTGTTAACCCCGGGTCCCAGCTTCTTAGCATATGTTGTACAACCAAACGTGCGTAAGTGTTTGACTCTGGGCTTCTTATCAAACCAAGCTTCATATGGAGTTTTGCCATTTAGACTTTTGGTTGGTGCTCGATTCAACAAGTACACAGCTGTTTTCACAGCCTCACCCCAAAATTTGGCTGGCACCTTCATTGCTTTCAGCAAACAATGCGCCATCTCAACAACAGACTGATTCCGTCGTTCAACTACACCGTTCTACTGAGGTGTATAGGGTGTGGTCGTATTGTGCTTCACGCCATGATCGCTGCAGAATGTCACAAACGCACCCGAGTTGAACTCGCCCCCACAGTCAGTCTTGAAAGCTTTTAGCCGACGTCCTGACTCCACTTCAGCCGCCGCTACAACCTTTTTGAAGTACACCAATGCTTCATCCTTGGTTGACAACAGCTCGAGCCACATATATCGACTGAAGTCATCTACGATCAAGAGAAAGTAGGACTTGCCTCCTAGTATGGGTGGTGTTATTTGCCCACATAGATCTCCATGCACTAACTCGAGTCCAGCAGCTGCACGGTATGCCGAAGCTCGAGGAAACGGTGTCATGTGCTGTTTACCAAGGACACAACCATCGCACACCTGCTCCACCCCGCGGATTCGGGGCAAACCCTGCACCATCTCCTTCGACGTCAGCTCATGCAACGACCTGAAATTCAGGTGCCCGTATCTAGCATGCCATAGCCATGCAGCCTCCTCCATCTTAGACAGCAGATAGACCGGAGAGGTCCGCTTCGGCTTCATGACATACAACCAGTTTCTCCTCTTTGCCCTTATCAGGATGTCGCGATGCTGCTATACAGCTTGTCGACGCTCAAACACTTGCATGACGCCGTTGTCGATCTCGACATGGCACCCAGCTTCCTCCAACTGTCCAAGACTTATGATATTGCACTTCAAGGATGGTATAAGGTATAATTCGGTGAGCACTCGGTGTTCCTCGTTCTTCCTAGCAACCACCACAGCGCCAATGCCTTGAATTTCGACCATGGACCCATCTCCGAACCGCATTGCGCCGCGCACGGTTTCGTCAAGACTCGATAGTGCGTCACGATTTCCTATCATGTGGTTTGTAGCGCCCCTGTCCAGGATCCATGCACCTTCAACATATTCAGCCGGGAACACACGATCCTGGCTTAGGAATACCCTCTGCGTAGGTGCTGCCAATATGTGCGACACTTCACACACCTGAGTGACTAGGAGTGCTCCTGTCTCGACGTCGCCCATGGCGTGGTGAGCAGCCTCCTGCCTCTCCTCCTTTGGCTTTGTCTTGCACTCTTTGGCGAAGTGTCCATAAATCTTGCACTTGTTACATCTACCTCTGCGCCTTGGTGTTCCCATTGACGTGAGCCTTACTCCGGAGTCACGCGCTTCTCCTCCGCCGCGTGCCCCCGGCTTGTCTTTTTGGACATAACGGCCACCGTCCTTCTTCTAGCTTGATGACAAGGACGAATATGTGACCATCCGGCTCTTGTTTCTGGCAGCCCACTCCTCCTCCATCAGCAGGAGGCTGCCAGCGTTCTTTGACACCTTCTCCACCACTGGCTCAAAACGGTCCTCAGCAGCCCTAAGCCGACCGATGAGCTCTTCTATGGTGAGTGTGTCAAGGTCGTAGAACATCTCAATTGCTACTGCAATCTGGTTGTAGCGAGCAGGAACCACCCTCAGGAATTTTCTCACCACTGGTGGAATTTTCTCACCACCCTCTTGTCATCAACGCTTTTCTCCCCAAGTCCCGTTAGATCGGTGGTGATCTTGGTGATGCGTATGGCGAACTCCTCGATCGTCTCTCCGGATTTGAAGGTGATCGACTAGAACTCCGCCAGCAACTTATGCGCACTGACCGCCTTGACACGATCTACCCCGAGGCGCATCGACTTGATGGCCTCCCAAGCCTCCTTCACCGTCTTCTTGTTCAACAGCATGGGGTGCATCTCTGTTGGCACACCGTGGAGCATGGCCACTAGAGCCAACCTGTCCCGACATCGCTCAACTTTGTCCTCACTGATCGCGTCCTAGAGAAACATTGCCTGCAGGTTGCATTGGATGTGTGATGCCCACTCCTAATAGTTGGTACGTGTCAACATCGGCCAGATTAGGTTCCCGGCCGCCTGGTTGAACGCCTTCTCCATAGCTTCCTCCTCGCCCGACGTACTCATCTTTGGCGACTTCGACGACCTTCCCTTCTTGACTCCGGTGGACTGGACCACCCTGGCTTCGTGTCTTCAACTTCTCACCGCCACCGGCGCCTCGATGTGCGCTAACAAGACTTTGATACCAGTTGTTGGAGCAGGCGATGCCCTGCACCGAGCTTGAACGCCGGCAATGTCACGACGGTGACCGCGGTGAGATTACAGATGAACACGAGAAAGTCGAGGGTTTGTTGCTGCCAAGCGACACAGCTTTTCTGGGTCCTTTTACTTGCTATTTATATGGATACAAGTTGAGATCAAGGAACATGCCTCTGCATATCCCCTGCGCCACGCTACGCACCATGTGCAATGCCGTTCTTGTGCGACACGCACCACGTGCTGCAGCATGCACCATGGCGCAACCCAACTGACTTAACCAGACCATGTCGTAGGCAAGCACGCCTCTGCTACGCACTATCCTCTACCTAGACTCTAGATGATAACAGAACAAAAGAACATAACTAATGCAACAATTTAGCTAACAAATACATACTGTAACTGAAAATTGTCAAGAAAATAGAAAAGCAGCACATGTTTGATGAAGAGGAAGCAAGGTGGATGGCAAGTTGCTGTAGAGGAAGAGAAGAGCAGCAGGTGTGTACCATCTGGCCGTTGGTGAGGAGCGGCACATTGGGGACGGGGTTGAAGCCAGGATGCGCGTCCCCGCCATGGCTGTAGCTCATCTGCGCCCTGAGCATGGACTCGGTGACGTACTGCGGGTTGTCGTCGTGCCCGGGCCACCGTCGTGCAGGCTGAACTCACCCTGCCACACACGAGCAACCCTCGCGGCTCTCGTACTCATAGCAGGTACGACAGTTTGTGGTGGGCACCGGCTTGCCGAGCCCTCCCTCCAGCTTTGCCACCACGGACAGCCGCGTTCGTGGACGCGCGCACCTCACCACCCCGCACCCCCCGGGCAGTGGGGATGGCCGCCGCCGCCGCGACCGAGAGCGCAGTCGCTGCCGCAACCTCCACATGCTCGGTTGGGGAGCTGAGGGCTAGTGAGGAGGGGTCGGGCCCGGATCTCGACGGAGACGATGCAGGAGCGGCACAGCGCGTCGAGGTCCTCCTATGGATAGATCAACGGTGGCGGACGATGGCGGCACAGAGACGGAGAACACAGAGACGGCGCGAATGAACCCTAACAAGACAAAAATATTCATCTTTTTTTAAAGCAAATATTCATCTAACTATAGTACTTAAATCATACATCCCAACTATATTACTCAAAACATTATTTTGACAATTATGGATTTACCGTTTTACCCTTGATTAAAAAAATTAACTACGAAAAAGGAATTGCCACTCTTTTATTTGAAGTCCTAATCCTCAGGCATTGGGAGGCATTATGGTGCATATGGGCCCACCAACCATAGACACATCTAACGCCTCCCTACGCCTCCCTCATTGACGCCTCTCAACGCCTTCCCTCATATGGGCCCACCAATCATAGACACATCTAACACTTCCTGACGCCTCCCCAACCATAGTAAAAAAAGTTCTTTATTTTAACCTTTGTTGGCAGCGAGTTGGACACAACACTATTCGCTCATCTAAATAGATTCAATTTTTTTGCGTGTTGATCTTATCAGGAGACATAATTTTTGGGAAAAAAAATTATCTGACTTTATATGAATATTTTCGTACAATGTTGTTACCTAAGTACAACAGTTATTTACTGTGGCTTCGGCAAACAAACAGAAGCATTTTTCCTGATGTAAATACTCTATATATTAGAGATTACTATTTATTTACTATTTGTCTTCATTTACATTCATGAATAAACTAGAATGCCTGATTCCAATAATGTATTGATACCAAGTTTCTCCTTGAACATATATGTTTTCAATTACCAAGTCATAGATCTCATCAGGGGTACAGTTTTCATATAATCTTGTCTTCATCCAACTAAGTCAGAAAAGGCAGGTATTAATTTTCAAAAAGAATCTGCAAACTTATAAGAACTTTCTATTTGCAGTGAGTTTGTTAGAACTACGGTAAAATAATCAACGACTGTTATAATAATTGGTTTATGATAGAAAGTGATTGTAATAATGTCGTTTCGATAGAAGGTTTGTTTTATGAATGAACCGTGTTTTGTCTAAATTTATTGTACAGATGATGTATTTCCATAGTTTATTCTAGCCCTGAAGCCGTTAGTGATGGTTCTAGAGGTTCAACCAAGTATGCTTTTTACTCTCTCCTTGTATGTCATTCTGGCTTTTCTAGGTATAAGCTATGTACCTAGAAAAGTCATAATGACCCATAATTTAGAATAGATGGAGTATTTTATAAGGCACTCATTGTAAAATCGCCGTGTTATATATTTTTAAATGACTGTAACATATAATATATATATATTCTACTGTAATACAATCAGTCTCACTTTTACCTTGGACAGATCGTCCAATGGCTCTATATCTTCTCAGATAGACAAGCTAGATATGGGACACACATATAAGACACCCAACCTTTAGTTTGGTCACATGCATAAATACTCTTTTAGGAAAAAAGTAATATTGTACTAAATTATTTATACTGGTAAAAATTCAAAAATGTACAACAAAATCAGTGAGCGTCGTTGTTCCTAAATGTATCGGAACCAAAAAAATTAATATATTATTATCTACACATATTTTACCTCTGAATATATACATGGTGTAGACATATATATATACTGCAGAATATGGTGGAATAAACAAAACTGGTCTCACATATCCTCTATTTTTGCGGAAATTAAGCCATTTATGAGCTCAAAAGGTGCACAAAATGGAAGCCACAGCGTCAAACAGTGGAGCCAAACAGGTATGCCCAATCATCACAAGCATCTCTTACTAAATACCTTACATGCATGCACCAACAAGCAAACTTTTCTGATTCGTACATGGCAAAAATGTAGAAGTTTGCCTAACTTCCACCATGAACAAAATGCATGAAGATGGACATCTATCACGATTTCATCATAAGCACCCAAAGGATATCCATGTATATCTACGCCAGTGGACCATCAGCTCTGTTTGTTAGAAATATCACAAATGTAAGGCGTTTAAACTCTTTAGGGAGGAAGAACTCCATTTTTTGCCATAAAACTTCAGCATTTTTTGTTATCAAACTTCAAAATCAAAGAAATATGAACCCTCCCTAAAGAGTTTAAAGTTTAGCGAGAAAGGTGCCAGGTTAAGAAGCACTTTTTATTTAGTCCTTATTGATGGTCAAACATAACATAACCAATGCATGTAACCTATACGCCGCCCTTTAGTTCGGTGGGCCAAGGCCATCCATATGACAAGTAAAAGGTAATAGACATCAACATCATCCATTACTGATCAAGTAGGTATAATTTCTCCCATCACTCTTAACTGGACTAATGGTGATGGGCTTCCATTTTCATATGTCACTTGGTGGTGCATTTTGAACCATTATTTGAATGCACTTCTAGTGATATGCTCCAGAGCAACGCCTTCAATGCGTTGACCATTCACTACTCCGAATCTATGGATCAATAACGGGTTTAAACCTGACATATCACTGCCGAAATGGACCTGGTAGATGGCATTTACCAGTGATGGGGTTTATCGACCATATCACTGCGCTGGCGCTTGGTTCCCAAACAATTTGGTGGATTCAAGTGGCAAATGATAGTATCATACTATAACCTTCATTTCGGCCCGTAGGCCTGCTTCTGCCTCGCGGCCCGTTCCTTTCCCTGGCCCGTTCCTTTCCCTTCCCAGGCCGCCGCTCTTCCTCTCCTTCCCGCTCGGGCTGAGGCCCAGCTCGGCTTCTCTCCCGCTCCGCACCGCAGCAGCCCAGCAAGGCGCCTGGCCCAGCCAGACTCCTACCCCGCGCTCCTTCCTACGGGCTGACGTCCCAGGCCCAGCTGTCAGGCACCTTCATCTCCCTCGCGTCGTGTTCTAGTCAGACACCGCACCGATGGCGCCGTGTCCTCTCTTGCTACACCGTGGGCGTCGTGCCTCTCAAGAAATCTCCGCATCATAAATAGCCGACAGGTCCTGCTCCACCTCCTTATCCCTCTTTGCAGCAAGCTTTCCATCTCGTGCGAGCTCGCAGCCGCCTCGCCCTAGCTCCGCCGCGAGAGCCGCCGTCCGCCGAGCGCCGTGCCGCCTCTGTTGCTTCCCGCTCGTTGCTCTTGGGTCTAGTGAGTTCCCCACTCCCTCCTCTATCCCCCGGTCTTTTTCTTTCGTCGAACCGAGCACCGTAGACCAAAAACCGAAAGCTCCGGCGAGCCATCCATGGCGCCGCCGTGGTCAACCCGCTGCCGGTACTGTTCTGGCCAGCAACGTTTTTCTCTCTCCCCGCCAGATCCAATCTCAGCCCTCCAATTCTAATCCGACGGTCCCAGATCCAAGTTACCCCTTCGTTGTTACATTTATAAAAAGCCCCTTATAATTATCTGAGACTCATCCCGCCATCCCTAGCGCCTTTCTATATTCCGTTTTCTTTTTCTAAAAGCGTACTTTGGTTCGGTTAGATCGCAAATATGTTTTCAGCTATTTACAGTTTTGCCACTCAACTTGTTTTAGCCATAAAATCTTCGTTTTAACTCTGATTTGATCCGTTCAAGTTGCGTTAGGTTCGTAATTTCATAATCTACATGTTCATACTACTGTTATGTAGGTTTTCAACTTTTAAAATTCAAGGTTAGATTTAATCTATTATTTTACTATAGGAAATCTTGTTTAATTCATAACTTCTTCGTTTTAGCTCCGATTTTTGTGCTCTTCGCGTCTGTGTGTTCGTAGCAAGACGCAGATTCATTTTCCAAACTTTTCATCTTGATTTTATGCTATTGGTGTACTGTTCTAATCTATAGCTTTGTTTGCTTTGCATGATTGCTCCTGGATGCTTGTATGTTGCTGTGTTATCGAGTCTAGACGGTGAGCAATTCATGGGAGATCAAGGGTACTACTTTGGTGTGTAGGACCAGCAGGAGTGCTTTGTTTAAGGCAAGTATAGCATGGGATCATCCGTATTTCCTATTCACTTTAATTCATTAAATTCATGTTGCATGTGTCACCTTGATAGGGATTCCCTAGTATTGAACTTATACCTTGTCACCTACGGGATATGTATTGGGTAGCTTTGCTAGTGCTCAATTAAACCATGATCTTGTAACCTGACTAATGGTGTATGCAATAAACAATAAAATATGACTTTTTAGCAACTTGGAAACAAGGGGCTGGAGTGTTTAGCTACTTTCTAAATGCTTCAGATTCCTCTCCCTACGGACTTATCTATAAGTGATCATCCAGGACTTACAGTATAGCTGTGAGGGCTACATGGATCAAGCTTTAGCTCAGTATGAGGACCTTTTCTAGCTTGTTAGTGGTTACCTTTATTGGCGTAAGAATGGCTTGATGAATCGGGTATAGTGCGGCCTCTGTCCCCTTGAGTATAGGCTGCGCGTTATTGTGCCATCGGGAAGGGGGGCTCTATATCTGTTTGCCGAGTGAATCTAATGGCCCTAACTTGTTAGACGAACCTTTGAAAGGCTTCATAGTGACCCCTGCCTGCTCACCTTGGAAGTGTTTTGGGAGTTATAAACCTGGGCATATGGGTATCATGACTCAGTGAAAGTGTACAACCTCTGCAGAGTGTAAAATTGGTATATCAGTCATGCTCACGGTCACGAGCGACCTTGGAACCCTTATGGAATAGATGAACACTAAGTATTATTGTCTATGCTATTCATTATTCATGTTTACATTGATCATGTGTTTTCCATTGGGAATTGAAACAATTTGTTGCTACTCTTAAGCTAAAATTGTGACAACTAAAAGCTGAACGCTGTTAAACCTGTGTCAAGGTTTTTGAGCCTCATGAACCCCATGTTACACTTGTTGGGTATGACAGGTACTTACGCTTGTTTATTTTCATTATTTGGATAAAAATCCTGGATGGGTAACAGATGGCTATGGTAATGACGATTTTCTTGAGGACTACTAGACTTATGGTCAACCAGTCGACATCCCTGTGAAATGGAGCTTTCGCGAGAGATCTTTTCTTTGATACTTCCGCTACATTTATGTGAAGACTCTGTCTTATTATTCATGATGTAATAAACACTTGTGATGATACTATTGATAATTTGTCGGCTTATGTGTGTGACTGATCTCTGGGCACACATAAGATTATGCATCCCATTTTATCCTTAAAATCGGGTGTGACAGATTGGTATCGGAGCTGTGTTGATTGTAGGACACAAGCCTAGTTAGCAATGGTCGTTTTAGCTTCTTTTGCTTCACTCATTTCATGCTTTCCATCTTACCCTTGTTATTTGCCAAAGTTTTCTGCTTCTTTTGCCTCACTCTGTTATAAAATTTTTGCTTCTATTCTAACTAAATCTAATTCTATAGATGCCTCGTTCCAACAAGACCGCCCGCATTAACTATAAAGGACCATGCTTCACTAAAGGAAATCATCCCCCAGGTGTGGGGTGGACTAAGGAGTCCTATTTCAAGCATGGCGATGACACAGCCTACTTCCATTCCCTACTCATGATAGTGCTTGTATGCTACTACCCTGACTTGTGTCCCTATGTGCAATATCGTTGCACCGAGTACTGGCACCCCAATTAAGCTACATATTGGAAGACAGACTTGTTTGTCACTAGTTGGGATGAAGTTAGGAAGGCTCGTAGGGTGGAAATCAGCCACACTCACCTGGTGAGTCGTGCCACTATGGAGGAAAGTATGGAGGATGCAACCTATGAAGCTTGTATGGTATACCGTGCCCGATGATTTGAGAAAATGAAGGAAGATCCATTCAGGTTCCTTCCTTGTTGTGACCCTAAAAAAGAAGGATGGGAGATGATGGAGCCTCAAGGTCTTGATACGACTACAAAGGCGATGGTCCATTTTGATAGGGAGATACTCCAGAAGAATGATGTCCTTAAGGAAGAATTGGAAAAGGAAAAGAAGGCTCGCAAACGGGTTGCAAGGCAGCTTGATGAGTTTAGGACCTAGCTCAAGATGCCTAAGATCTATGAGAAGCTACCCAGAGTTCGTCACCATAGGAGTTTAGAGTCCCTTTAATAAAGACGTTAGTAGCACGGGTTAAGTTGAGTGTAGTCGAGTCTATTAGTGCGGTGTGAACATTGGTGTGCCTAGTTGATTTATTATTTTGTTTATGTGTGAGTTGGATTTTTGTAATGAGTGATGGAACTTTGTGGGCATGTCCACAAGTTCCATAGTTAAGAATATTAAAGTTTGGGTCAATAAATAAATAGTTGGGTTGGTATATCTTGCTCTCGGGATCTATTTTCGGAGCAGTCTTCCCTTATCTCAAAGCCAATTAAAATCTACTAAACCAAAAATTATGAAATTTTTATGGGAACTACTAGACTTAAGTATCTTTCCAATGCCTCTGGAATCACCCCTATATATCATATGGTTTGTGATATATCGCTGTTTCAAGATAAAGTTTCTGTGCAGTCTGGAATTTGGAAACAATTTCGGTTGTATCCTGTACTTGAGTAACCTAACGACAGAATCTGGGAATGTGGTTTGAATAAAAGTTGTATATAATTTCTTAAGCTTTCTAACCATATAAAGTACACCTCTTTTGGATATCTGGAGCTCGAGATATGACTGTTTTACCAAGCAGCTGATGTTGGAACTCGTCTAGAAAATTTTCAGAACATATTCTATATCTCTATAAGTGTCTATAATTAGGAAATCTCTAAATTTTGGATATTTGTGTGGGATGTCAGATGTCTGGAAGAGGAAGAGGCTGAGGTCGTGGAGGTGTTTCCCCCACATCCACCACCACCACCGTCACCTACTATTGAGCAGCTTCTGGCGGTACAGACACAGATTATGCAAGCTCTGGTGCAGAATCAGTAGAATCATTCAGTTGCTGGAGCACTGTGTGACAAGTGCGGTGAATTCTTGAAGGGCCATCCCTTGGTGTTTTCTCATGCCACTGATCCATTGGAAGGAGATGATTGGCTTTGTGCAGTGGAAAAGCAACTCAACATAGCGCAGTGCGATGACCAGCAGAAGGTGTTATACACGTCAGGACAACTTCAGGAAGAAGCTCAAGACTGGTGGGAGGCATTCGAGTATGGACATCCCGCCAATGCTCCTCCTATCACCTGGTAGGAATTTAGAGAGAATTTCAGACCCATCCATATACCTGAAGGATTGATAGAGCTCAAGTAGGAGGAATTTCGGGCTCTGAAACAGGGATTTATGTCTGTAGTTGAGTATCGTGACAAATTTGCTCAGTTGTCACGTTACGCCCTGAGGGAGGTGGCTGATGATGCTGATAAGCAACTCCGTTTTCTTAAGGGTTTGTATGATGGTCTGCAACTTCAGCTTATGTCCAATACATACCCCAATTTCCAGACACTGGTGAATCGGGCAATTGTTATTGATAATAAGCGCGAAGAGATGGAGGCCAAGAAGAGGAGGCTTCAGGGACAGGCCTCTAGAAGTAACACTCATCAGCGCACCAACCCTCAGCAAGGTTTCTAGCAGAGGTACCAGGGACCACCCAATAAGTGGAATCATGGTCAGTACCCCCAGCGCAACTAGAACCAGTAGCAGAAAGCTAATCAACGTCCTCAGCAGTAGAGTGGTCAGCAGACACCATGACAGGGAGCGCCTAACAACACTCCCATGAAGGCTAGTGCCCCTAACACTCCCAACAAGTGTTTCCGCTATGGTAAAGAGGGTCACCTATCTTCTAATTGCCCTGAGAAGCCTAACCAGCAAAACCCCCAAAGGCAGAATAGTTATCAGAAGCCAACACCCAATACAGGAAAGGTGAATCATGTGTCTACAGAGACGGCACTTGCGGAACCGGAAGTCATGCTTGGTACGTTTGATGTCAACTCAACTCCTGCCACTGTTCTCTTCGATTCTAGAGCTTCGCATTCATTCATATCACAAGCATTTGTCAGAAACAATAGTATACCTTTATGTGCCATGCAAAATCCCATATTGGTAAACTCACCAGGAGGTAGTATGCAAGCTTCCAACCGTTGTCTTCCGACTAGTCTATCCTTAAGGGGGGTAGAGTTCGAAGTGAGCCCCATGGTGTTGAGAACATCTAGCATTGATGTGATTCTAGGTATGGACTGGATGATGCAACAACAAGTAGTGATTCAATGTAAGGAGAATGTAGTTGTTGTGACCACACCGAATGGGGAAAGAATCAGTGTTGATGTGGTAGTACAAGCACAGCCGATAGCCACAGTGAACTAGCTTGATGATAGCGGCAACAAGGAGGACCCAGTGGTGGATGAATTTCTAGATGTGTTCCCCGATGATTTGCCAGGTATGCCACCAGACCGTGATGTTGAGTTTATTATTGAATTATTACCTGGAACTGCACCTATAGCCAAGCGTCCATATAGAGTGGGGGTTAATGAACTAGAGGAACTTAAGAAACAAATAAAGTAGTTACAAGAGAAAGGTTTTATTCATCCTAGTTCGTCACCTTGGAGAGCACCGGTTATATTTGTTGACAAGAAGGATGGTACTCAGAGGATGTGTGTTGATTATCGGTCACTAAATGAGGTTACTATCAAGAACAAGTATTCGTTGCCTAGAATTGATGATTTGTTTGATCAGTTGAGAGGTGCTTATGTTTTCTCTAAGATTGATTTTCGTTCTGGCTATCATCAATTGAAGATTTGTGCAACTGACATACCCAAGACAGTTTTTACTACGAGGTATGGTTTGTACGAGTACACCGTTATGTCCTTTGGTTTGACCAATGCACCTGCCTACTTTATGTACTTGATAAATAAGGTGTTCATGGAGTTTCTGGATAAGTTTGTGGTGATATTTATTGATGATATATTAGTATTCTCCAAAACAAAAGAAGAGCATGCTGAACATTTAAGGTTGGTCTTGTAGAAGCTCAGGGAACCCAAGTTGTATGCTAAGCGAAGCAAGTGTGAATTCTGGTTGAAGGAAGTTTCGTTCCTAAGCCATGTTGTCTCTAATGGTGGAATCGCAGTAGATCCAAACAAGGTGAAAGATGTATTGAATTAGAACCACCAACTAATGTGGGAGAGATTCGAAGTTTCTTGGGATTAGCTGAATACTACAGAAGGTTCCTAGAAGGTTTCTCTAAACTTGCCAAACCGAGAAGTGCCAGGCTAACTTTGAAGAGTTGAAGAAGAGGTTGACTACAGCCCCAGTATTGGTTTTGCTTGATTTGAACAAGAGTTTTTTGATCTATTATGATGCATCTCGTCAAGGTCTTGGATGTGTTCTTATGCAAGAAGGGAGAGTAGTGGCCTATGCTTCCTGATAGTTGAGAACGCATGAGTTAAATTATCCTACTCATGATTTGGAGTTAGCAGCAGTGGTTCATGCTTGAAGATATGGAGGCACTATCTTATTGGGCATAAGAGTGACATCTATACTGATCACAAGAGTCTAAAGTACATTTTCACTCAGACAGATCTGAATATGAGACAGCGTTGATGGTTAGAGTTAATTAAAGATTATGATCTGGAGGTACACTATCATCCTGGAAAGGCGAATGTGGTTGCCGATGCTCTTAGCAGGAAGAGTTATGCTAACGAGGTGCAAGTGACACCGATGCCAAGTGAGTTGTGTGCTGAGTTTGAGCGACTGAATTTAGGCTTTGTCATTAATTCAGTAGAGTTGGTGTTGGAGCCTAAACTGGAGCAAGAAATACGTAAGGGACAGTTACAGGATGCGAAGTTGAAAGAGATAGCGGAAAACATAGTGATTGGTAAGGCACCAGGTTTCCATATGGATGACAATGGAAGTCTGTGGTTTGGGAAAAGATTGTGTGTGCCTGAGGATAAGGCTATACGAGAGCCAATTCTTCGTGAGGCACATGAGTCTGCTTATTCTATTCATCCTGGAAGTACTAAGATGTATTTGGATATGAAGGAGAAGTATTTGTGGTATGGACTCAAGAGAGATGTTGCAGAAAATGTTGCCTTGTGTGACACGTGTCAGAGAGTCAAAGCTGAATATCAAAGACCTGCAGGGTTGCTACAACCAATGAAGATACCTGCATGGAAGTAGGAAGAAGTTGGTATGGATTTTATTGTTGGGTTACCACGTACTTAGAGAGGCAACGATTCAATATGGGTGATAGTGGATTGGTTAACTAAAGTTGCTCATTTTATACCGGTCAAGACTACTTATAATGGACCGAGGTTAGACCAATTATACATGGAGAGAATAGTGTGTCTACATGGAGTTCCCAAGAAAATTGTGTCTGATCGAGGTACTCAATTTACATCTCATTTTTGGCAGCAAGTACATAGTTCGTTGGGAACAAAGCTGAATTTTAGTACAGCGTATCATCCTCAGACAGATGGGCAAACTGAGAGGATTAATCAGATATTAGAGGATATATTGAGAGCTTGTGCGTTGCAGTACGGTACAAGTTGGGACAAGAGTTTGCCTTATGCAGAGTTCTCATATAACAACAGTTATCAGAAGAGTCTCAATATGGCACCTTTTGAAGCGTTGTATGGACGAAAGTGTAGAACCCCGTTGTTTTGGAATCAAACGGGAGAAACTCAAGTGTTCGGACCAGATGTTTTGAGAGACGCAGAAGAGCAAGTAAAGATGATCAGAGATAACTTGAGAGTGGCTCAGTCTCGACAGAAGAGTTATGCTGACACTAGGAGAAGAGAATTGGTTTTCGAAATAGGTGATTATGTTTACCTGAAGGTGTCACCTATGAGAAGTGTGAGAAGGTTTAACATGAAAGAAAAGTTAGCACCAAGGTATATTGGGCCTTTCAAGATTTTAGAGAGACATGGTGAAGTAGCTTATCCGTTGGAATTGCCTGAGAGTTTGTTAGGTGTGCACGATGTGTTCCATGTGTCTAAACAAAAGAAGTGTTTGCGTGTACCCGATGAGTAGATACCGTTAGAGGAGCTTACAGTTAAGGAAGATCTCACTTATGAAGAGTTTCTGGGAAGAATTTTGGAGACAGCAAAAAGAGTTACAAGGAGCCGAGTTATAAAGATGTGTAAGGTTCAGTGGAATCGGTATACAAAATATGAGGCTACTTGGGAAAGAGAAGAGGATTTGAGGAAAACATACCTGTAGTTATTTGAGTAAGCATCGCCCGAATCTCGGGGACGAGATTCATTTTAAGGGGGTAGAATTGTAACACCCTAAATTTTGCATATTTTTGAAACAGGAGAAAATGATTAAATATGCATTTTGTGAGAATTTGAATTTAGGAAAATTAATAAATTTTATCAAATTCAAATCAAATATAGGTTAACATACATGAGTGTGCATTCATGTTGTTGCATAAAATTTTGTATTGCTTGCGTTGAAGTCGGATTCTAAATCGATTTGAATTTGCATTTTGAATTTGCTTTGGAAAAAATTTAGAAAAGGAAAAAAACCGAATTCCCCTTCCTCCCCTTCATTTCGGCCCGTAGGCCTGCTTCTGCCTCGCGGCCCGTTCCTTTCCCTTCCCAGGCCTCCGCTCTTCTTCTCCTTCCTGCTCGGGCCGAGGCCCAGCTCGGCTTCTCTCCCGCTCTGCACCGCAGCAGCCCAGCAAGGCGCCCGGCCCAGCTAGACTCCCGCCCCGCGCTCCTCTTTCCCTCCTACGGGCTGACGTCCTGGGCCCAGCCGTCAGGCACCTTCTTCTCCCTCGCGTCGTGTTCCAGTCGGACACCGCACCGACGCCGCCGTGTCCTGTCTTGCTACGCCGTGGGCGCCGTGTAGAGTCCAAATGGCTTAGGTCCACTCTGCACGCTAAGCAAACCACACCTACCACTATCTCACTTACGCATTCGTCCTCACTTCGCGTAAAAGGATTAACCCGGGGATGGTGGGATGGACTCTAGAAGCCTTATATGTTGGTCTATCCCACCTTTAACAACCAAGGTGGGACTAAACTCTCCACAATATCTCATTAACTTGCATATGGGCCACTATGGGCCAAATTCCAAACTAGGCCGGATGTCACACATACTCACTCATGGTTCACTGGATTCAACTATATAGCGATGTTCATTTTTTCCATTTTTATAAATACTTTATTATTACATTTAAATAAAGGTTACTATCTCATATTTTACATAATATTTTAAATATGACCCATTTAGCATCTTTCTATGTAGTTCATGGATCGATTCAGGAAGGATTGTGACACCTTCTATGCCACTTTATTATTGCAAGTTTGCGACCTTGGTAAAAATCTTGAAGCTCACGTTTAAAAGGTGAATTGATCTATATTGTTGAACCTTGATCGCCTCTTGACACTTTGGTATTATATAGTGTAACAATCATATCCCAAGTCAAAAAGAAGTTTTCTGTTATAGAGTTTTCAATCTCAGGGGACATCTACATTTTTATTAAATTTTTTTCTAAAATCATTTTTGTAAAATTGACCATGAGTTAAATCCATGTTTCTTTTGTAAAGGAGTAACTCTATTCATCGTGTAATTATTAGCTTACCAGGATTGAGATGGTAATGGGGTTAACTCATCCATTTGACTAGAAGCATACCTCGCGTGTTGTTACAGGAATCGCAAATAAAATTTAGTGGATTGTGTGGTATGCTGACGTGGACAAATAAATGTATATTATTGGATACGTAGTTTGGTGACCTGGATAGTTTGCATAAATAGTTATGTGTCATAATCGCATGTGTTAGCGGGTTGCTGATTTGGATGACTTGTATGTTGAGATAGACTTCCAGTGGGGTTTAGGATTAAGAGATATAGATAGATATAGATAAAGCAAACAAAAAATGAAGTGCAAGAGTATGATCGACCAACCTATAATTTCTAAAACAAACACCCTATTGCAAAACAAACCAAATCGATCCTACTTTTCTAATAACGAGAACAAAATCGATCCCAAATAAGCAAAACGACAACCTAGCGTACGGAATTAACCAGCTAGAGGCTAGAGCTTGGCTACACAGTAACCAATGCCCTGCAGTTTTGGTATGTGGTGGATGACGCTGGCGGGCCAAATCAATCCGTCGTGGGGCTTTCCTACTGGCCGGTTCTTGGTTACTAAGATTCTCACCATCCAGAGCGGGTCAGCTAGCTAGCTAATGTGTTGCTCGATCAAATGGCGCTGCGACACGTGCACCGTGCCGATAATTGGTGACACTTGACCGGTAGTGATTGGTGATACACATCAGGGAACCAAGCAAGTGGCCGTACATTCGCGCACGAGCTGTGTTTCCTCAATTATTCAGGAATAAACTGTGGATTGACGTTCCATATTCATCCAAGATCGATGTGTGACGTATATCAGTATATGTACACACAACATATACAATAATTCATTACAATAGCTTATGTTGGGCCACTTGGATTTCTTTTCTCACTTGTGATCATGTGTCACGTGTAAAAAGGAAAAATCAACCGCATCTCACACGAACCAGGCACTATAAAAAATGGAACCTGGTTTTTGCTACTTTTCTATATATGCCACATGCCGTTTATCTATCAAAATAGTGGGTACTAAGAAAACAAATCCACTAAAAGTTGTCTTCCAACACTAAGTCAAATATTTAATATAGACATATAACCTAAACTAACTAACTAACTAAACTTAAAATAAACCTAAACATAATAACTAACATTCTAAACTAGTCATAAAACACATGCACCTACATGTACACGTACCAATCGAGGGAAGAACCTAAACACGGGTTTGTAAACTTAACTGATCTACCTAAACAACTTTGCATATCCACCAAAATCAACTTTGCTTCAAACCCTAGCTACCTAGCTAACTAGGGTTTGCAAAATACACCAAACTAGATCAAATCGATGCGTGTAAATTGAGGAGGAGAGGGTGGATACCTTGCTCTCGAAGATCTACGAATTAAATCCATGCTTTAAAGGTCGAATCAAGAGAGTAGAGAAGGTAGGACAGATTGGGGAGAGAGAGGGGGGAGAGGGGATGCAACAAAGAAGTGTGAATCGGTCATGAAACTAGCTACCACGGGCTTATGGTTCATAGCTCGACGTCATGGGACATGGCGTCGAGCTAAGCGCCAAGATCTCTGGTGCCGAGCTCGGTGCCATGGACCATGGTGCCAAGCATCAGCAATGTCACCGTCACAAAGGCATCCACGCCACCCCTTGCCTCTGATCTCGACGCCAAGGCCCATGGCATCAAGGTGTGTTACCTTAGCGCCATGGGTCACGGTGCCAAGCCTGCCACGGTAAATCATATTAACCGCGGTGGGCGATTCATACCGCCCGCCGTGGTAAATAACGATTTCCTGCGGCGAGCAAGTAAGGTGGCCCGCCGCGGTAAACCCTTTTCCCACAGCGGGTGCCTCGGTGGCCGGCCTCGCTGGCCGGCCACCGGTTAACCGTGGCGGGCAAAGAGGTGCCCACCACGGAGCCCATTTTGGCCACGCTGCGCAAATTGATTCCTATAGTAGTGCGTCCCGGGCCCAGCCGTCAGGCACCTTCTTCTCCCTCGTGTCGTGTTCCAGTCGAACACCGCACTGACGCTGCCGTGTCCTCTCTTGCTACGCCGTGGGCGCCGTGTAGAGTCCAAACGGCTTAGGTCCACTCTGCACGCTAAGCAAACCACACCTACCACTATCTCACTTATGCTTCCGTCCTCACTTCGCGTAAAAGGATTAACCCGGGGATGGTGGGATGGACTCTAGAAGCCTTATATGTTGGTCTATCCCACCTTTAACAACAAAAGGTGGGACTAAACTCTCCACAATATCTCATTAACTTGCATATGGGCCACTATGGGCCAAATTCCAAACTAGGCCGGATGTCACACATACTCACTCATGGTTCACTGAATTCAACTATATAGCGATGTTCATTTTTTCCATTTTTATAAATACTTTATTATTACATTTAAATGAAGGTTACTATCTCATATTTTACATAATATTTTAAATATGACCCATTTAGCATCTTTCTATGTAGTTCATGGATCGATTCAGGAAGGATTGTGACACCTTCTATGCCACTTTATTATTGCAAGTTTGCGACCTTGGTAAAAATCTTGAAGCTCACGTTTAAAAGGAGAATTGATCTATATTGTTGAACCTTGATCGCATCTTGACACTTTGGTATTATATAGTGTAACAATCATATCCCAAGTCAAAAAGAAGTTCTGTTATAGAGTTTTCAATCTCAGGGGACATCTACATTTTTATTAAATTTTTTTCTAAAATCATTTTTGTAAAATTGACCATGAGTTAAATCCATGTTTCTTTTGTAAAGGAGTAACTCTATTCATTGTGTAATTATTAGCTTACCAGGATTGAGATGGTAATGGGGTTAACTCATCCATTTGACTAGAAGCATACCTCGCGTGTTGTTACAGGAATCACAAATAAATTTTAGTGGATTGTGTGGTATGCTGACGTGGACAAATAAATGCATATTATTGGATACTTAGTTTGGTGACGTGGATAGTTTGCATAAATAATTATGTGTCATAATCGCATGTGTTAGTGGATTGCTGATTTGGATGACTTGTATGTTGAGATAGACTTCCAGTGGGGTTTAGGATTAAGAGATATAGATAGATATAGATAAAGCAAACAAAAAATGAAGTGCAAGAGTACGATCGACCAACCTATAATTTCTAAAACAAACACCCTATT
Organism: Miscanthus lutarioriparius; assembly: GCA_904845875.1. NCBI lineage: Eukaryota > Viridiplantae > Streptophyta > Magnoliopsida > Poales > Poaceae > Miscanthus > Miscanthus lutarioriparius. The sequence continues at coordinate 100,082,773 of CAJGYO010000004.1, read as the reverse complement.
GCAAACCAAACCAAATCGATCCTACTTTTCTAATAACGAGAACAAAATCGCTCCCAAATAAGCAAAACGACAACCTAGCGTACGGAATTAACCAGCTAGAGGCTAGAGCTTGGCTACACAGTAACCAATGCCCTGCAGTTTTGGTATGTGGTGGATGACGCAGGCGGGCCAAATCAATCCGTCGAGGGGCTTTCCTACTGGCCGGTTCTTGGTTACTAAGATTCTCACCATCCAGAGCGGGTCAGCTAGCTAGCTAATGTGTTGCTCGATCAAATGGCGCTGCGACACGTGCATCCGTGCCGATAATTGGTGACACTTGACCGGTAGTGATTGGTGATACACATCAGGGAACCAAGCAAGTGGCCGTACATTCGCGCACGAGCTGTGTTTCCTCAATTATTCAGGAATAAACTGTGGATTGACGTTCCATATTCATCCAAGATCGATGTGTGACGTATATCAGTATATGTACACACAACATATACAATAATTCATTACAATAGCTTATGTTGGGCCACTTGGATTTCTTTTCTCACTTGTGATCATGTGTCACGTGTAAAAAGGAAAAATCAACCACATCTCACACGAACCAGGCACTATAAAAAATGGAACCTGGTTTTTGCTACTTTTCTATATATGCCACATGCCGTTTATCTATCAAAATAGTGGGTACTAAGAAAACAAATCCACTAAAAGTTGTCTTCCAACACTAAGTCAAATATTTAATATAGACATATAACCTAAACTAACTAACTAAACTTAAAATAAACCTAAACATAATAACTAACATTCTAAACTAGTCATAAAACACATGCACCTACATGTACACGTACAAATGGAGGGAAGAACCTAAACACGGGTTTGTAAACTTAACTGATCAACCTAAACAACTTTGCATATCCACCAAAATCAATTTTGCTTCAAACCCTAGCTACCTAGCTAGCTAGGGTTTGCAAAATACACCAAACTAGATCAAATCGATGCGAGTAAATTGAGGAGGAGAGGGTGGATACCTTGCTCTCGAAGATCTACGAATTAAATCCATGCTTTAAAGGTCGAATCAAGAGAGTAGAGAAGGTAGGACGGATTGGGGAGAGAGAGGGGGGGAGAGGGGATGCAACAAAGAAGTGTGAATCGGTCATGAAACTAGCTACCACGGGCTTATGGTTCATAGCTCGACGTCATGGGACATGGCGTCGAGCTAAGCGCCAAGATCTCTAGTGCCGAGCTCGGTGCCATGGACCATGGTGCCAAGCATCAGCAATGTCACCGTCACAAAGGCATCCACGCCACCCCTTGCCTCTGATCTCGACGCCAAGGCCCATGGCATCAAGGTGTGTTACCTTAGCGCCATGGGTCACGGTGCCAAGCCCAGGGTCTAAAAGCGAGATTAGGAGGCCTAGTTGTATAAACGTGAGTAGTATTTTCAAACCTTTGAAGGATCGACGCGATCGCCACTACAGGTGCTGAGCCTGATCAAAGAAGAAATTGGACTCGTCACAAGATCTACTAGGTGTCCTATTCTACCCCAATAGTTTTACTTTGTTTTATGTGCCTCTGTCTGGGTGTATCTTCTTATATGTAGATTGGATTTGTAAAACATCGAATTGCTCTTCTTCTTATATGATATAGCAGCGCTCCTGCTAATTTTTCAAAAAAAAATTAAAAAAAATGATTAAATTAAAAAAATCAGGAAAGGTGAGGCTAGTGGTATTCATGCTTCAAATTGTTGATCGCAATATTGCATCCGTCTGTGGCCCACAGTGAAATAGACAGCAGTTCGTACGGGGCCTCGATGCAAGCCATAGAAAAGCGCACGTGGTCGGCAACAGCACAGTGACTAATTCTACAGCGAACCATCGATAGGTGCAGGTTGGAAACGGATGTCATGGAAATCCGAATTATTCTTGTAACATGGATATCTGTATTCGTATCTGTTTGTAACGTGGATACTAAATGGATATATCCGAATTCGTTTTTCAGTATTTTTTTATCTCTCTCCATGGCTTGACTAATTATTTAATTTTAATATTACTAATGATGCATTGAAACTATTTATTAGTATATCTATAAGTAATATTTAATATTAATTTAATACTATTAATGATAAGCAAATATTAAATTAATTTTAGTATTTTTCTAATTTAGTTTCAACCTAATGTATTTTTTGTTGCAAATTATTTTAATACTTTAATTTATGTTTTGCTGATGTAAATTATTTTATATAATTAATAATTTTATGATAAATATTATATAAATAATGATTGATTAATTGATATATTTAATTACTAAATATTTATTGATAACTATATTAAGGTGTATCATTTATGTCCATGTCCTGTTCATAAACTTCAAAAATGCAATTCTAGGTCACTTAACTTGTTAATTGCTGCATCATAGTTCAATAGTATTTCATCAACATTTTTTTTGCTGAGGTGGCATGCTAGCATTGGTATTTTTTTTAAATTCTTCCACTTGTGTCTTTCCTCTCCTTTTCTCTTTGCTCCTCCTCATCTTAGCTCCATGTCTCTTCTGTGTTCTCTCTCTCGCCCATTCTTGCTAATGTTCCTCCTTGTCCATTCTTGCTGATGCCAACATCATCACCACCTAAGCGCCATGCCACAGCCACCCAAACCCTGCCTCCCCTTCCTCGTCAATGCCCCCTGCCCTGCCCTCCTACGTCGTCGTCCCATGGCAAGCCACCCCTGCTGGCCAGCATCCGCTTTGAAGGATTATTTGGATGATTATGTGATTATGTGGATTCATATTCACTGATACTGAAAATCTTTGTGTTGGAATGCTGCGGAGCCTAACCTACATATCTAGATTAGATTCTGGATTCTGGGTGTTTTTTATGAGATTTTCTGAACCTGCTGAAATGTAAGGTACGTGTTGTTTGATTCTAGTCTAGGTAAGGGAACGAATCAGCTACCGGCCGGCGTTACCTGTTCTAGGGAACTAAAAACGTCATTTTTTTTTGTTTCCTTTAGGGGTGCTTTTCATTTCCGTTACACTGCTTGGTAGGTAACAAACAAAACTACACTAACCAGTGCTCAAGGCTAGGCTAGGGATGTACGTATCATATAGAGCATGCCTCAAGGAGACCATGTGTAGATGACCCTGATGTCGATAGCCCGCTGAACGGCGAGCGTGGGCAGCAGGACGATGATCAGGTTGGGGCAGCCGACGAGATGTACCTCTCCCCATGCCCGGCTAGGTGCAGCTCCTGCACCCCGAGCATCGTGGCATGAATGCTCTTGCCATGGAACCGCAGCACGGAGCTCCGCACCACACCAACCAAACCTCCCTACGGGCACCATCGGTGGCGTGTACCGCCGTCATAGAGACCTGCTCAGGGAGCACGTTGAGGCCCGTGGACAAAAGAAACATGGTAGGGGGTAGAGGTTGGAAGCGGCGATTGTAGCTTGCCGCCTTTTCACGTGTTCAAGCAGCCAAAGTAGCTGACACTACGCTTGCCTTTGCAAGCTGGCATTTTTATTTTTATTATTACCATATTCACTGGTCGCTATTCAGAGACTAAATTTTACTAAATATGAGCTAATTATAAAACTAATTACACAGATGAAGACTAATTTACGAGACGAATTTATTAAGCCTAATAAATCCATCATTAGCATATATTTACTGTAGCATCACATTGTCAAATCATAGACTAACTAGCCTTAATAGATTGTTCTTGTAAATTAGTCTCTATCTGTATAATTAGTTTTATAATTAATCTATATTTAATATTCTAAATTAGTATCCAAATATCTGATGATGTTACAGGGACAAAAGTCTAGGAGGAAGTATCCAAAACACCTTCAAGTTTTTGTTTGAAAAAATCCAAACACCCCATGATGATACGGTACGGTCACAGCTCACAGGTAAAGGGGACAAGCAAGCCCAGGCCCATCCCGTGGAAGGCCAAGCCCAACTCAACGATAAAGCAAATGTGCCCGGCGTCGTTGTGCTTGAGCCAGCAGCCGTCCGTACAAACATAAGAACACAAGGGTGCACCCCTCACATGAACTGCTAGCCCTTGCGCAGAGTCGCAGACAGCAACGAGGACTGATGACAGCGGCGCACCGGCCTGAGCTGAACAATGAACTCCAAGTGCGGACCGCACCATAGTCGTGTCACGTCAAATCTTTATACCAATTAAAAATATTAAACATAGACCGATTAAAAAACTAATTATACATATTGAGGCTAATTTACGAGACGAGTATATTAAGCCTAATTAGTCCATAATTTGACAATAAGGTACTACAGTAGACATTTGCTAATGATGAATTAATTAGGCTTAATAGATTCGTATCGCTCATTAGTCTACTTCTATGTAATTAGTTTTATAATTAACTCTTGTTTAGTCCTTCTAGTTAGCATCCGAATATCCGAGATGACACCGACTAAATTTAGCCCCTAGATCCGAACACCCCCTCAGCCATTCCCCATTCGAAACCACCATTAGCTGAACAGTGGATGACTGGCTGGTCACTAGCAAGTCCAGCCACTCAATTGCTATAATTTATGGGTCTGTTCAGTTACCTGGCTTTCTTCTAGTCAAACTAAGAAATAAGTCAGACTGTCTCTAGCAAGCCAAGATGGATTAGTTTTTTTTTCTCAAAAACCCAGGAGAGCTACGCTTCATTAAATTAAGAAGAGAATGAAGGACAAGAGCCCAAACAACACCTCACACACGCTCACGCCCCCAACAGTTTAGATGGATTAGTTTGGTTGCGTACACTATCGCTACTACAAAAGACTTATTAGAGGCCGGCGGAATCTTAACGGAGGCAGACATTACAACCGCCTACAATCAAAGGCCTCCGTTAATACGGATTAATGGAGCCTCAGTTAATCTATTATCAGGTCGAACCCATGACCAGACACTCTACACTACCGCGTCTCTACCACTGAATCGCACATTCATTCATATCTATATATAATATGTTATTATTTTATATTAATATTTCATAATCTTATATTGAATATTTTGGCTACTAAATGAACTCAAATAAAAAAAATTGAACTATAAAGTTTTAAATCTTGTCAAGTACTACAACTTTGGTGTAGGATGTATCTTCATCAGAGAGTATGAAAAATTCAAAAAATTGAGTCTCAAAACATTTGAATTTCAAACATATATTTGAGATTCTAGATTAAATTTAAATCAGAAACTTGTCACTATTAAACATGTAGATCAGGTCAGCCACTAGAACTTTAGTATTAACTATGCGAACATTTGAAATCATTTAAGAATTCTAAATTTTAAATTTCAAAATCTATAACATTAGAAAACATATTTGGGACTCTAAACATCATTAAATTTAAAAAAATTCAACTACAAAGTTGTAGATTCTACTGAGAACTATAACTTTTGTATAGACCATGCCAAAATCCGAGACCGTTAGATAATTTTAAATTTTAAATTTTAAAATTTGTGAACTTACAACAATATTTTAGGACCCTAAACAGTTTCAATTTAAAAACTTTTCAACTACAAAGTTGTAGATCTCGTCGATAGCTACAATTGCGATATAAAGTTTATCTTCATCTAAGTTCATATGAAAAAGTTATGAATTAGTTTTTGTTGCATTCATTAACCGAGACAGACATCCTACGACGTCCGTCTCCGTAAATCGATTTACGGAGGCAGGCGGACACTTAGAACATCCGCTTCCGAAAATAATCGATTAACAGAGCGGATGTCTTAAGTTACCCGTCTCGTTTAATGGATTAACGTAGGCAGTTGCCTTATGACGACCGCTTCCGATAATCTAGCATTAACGGAGCCGGACACCTAATGTTGCCCGCCTCCATTAAGCATTAACCGAGGTGGACGCTCAGCCGGCGGACCTGCCACCGATTAACGGAGGAAGCCGCCCAGCCCTCCCATCTCGTATAATAAAATGGCACCGCCTCGCAAAATCTTTTCTGTTAAAGTGTATCTATGCCTAGCTAGCATCTAGTTTGTTTGGTTGGCTTGTTTGTCTTGGATAGAGTCACCGCTTCTTTGTGCACCTAACTTCACTACCTTTGAGGCAATTCGTCCACATGTGGTGAGTGCCACTTCTCTTCGAATCCGAGTAGGGGAGATGGCCGGCGCGACCAATTCCGGGCAGTGGGGCATGCGCGAATCGGAGGAGAGCAAGGATTGAAGCAAGGATTGGCCGAATTGGAGCAAGGATTGGCCAAGGCGAGGTGAGCAAAGGGAGCAGAGGAGAGTAGATGGAGCGCGAGCGAGGTGTGTGCCGAGGTGTGTGACTGCGGTGCACGCTCCTCGTTTGAGGCGGCGAGGTTGTCCAAGTTCATCCACTTCAGCCGTGTTGGCGTCTTGGAGCAGGGAGCGAACGAACGGGGAATTGGTCCAAAACCACTCGCATAGGGAGAGAACGGGGACAAGCTCCCCTACCCTGGCTTTGGTCGCCCCTACCGTGGTGCCGGTGCTCGAGAAGAAGTCGCCCTAGCAGTCGTCGGTGCCGGTGGCATCGCCGGCACCTGAGAAGAAGCCACCCCGGTAGCCTGTGGTTTGCTTGGAACTGCTGCACCGCTGATCAATGCCTTATGCTGCACCGTTAGGAGTGCGAGGGTGAGCCGGTGGAGAGGAAGGGGAGTGGGGACTTGCCGGTGGAGAGAGGGAGAACCGTCGTGAGAGGGAGCACCATGACCGCGAGGGAGGCGGTGAGCAGAACGACACAGTGCTAAGCCAAGCCTGGCCGCCAAAAAAGCGATGCCATTGCATTCTCCTAGAGCCAAGCTAGTGGCTCAGAGTGGCTGAAGCGGGGCACGGCTTCGACTGTTTACAAGCAACCAAATATATGGAAGGTGACTTCTGAAGTGCAGTTGGGAGTTAGCCACCCAACCAAACAGGCCCTATATAGCCTTAACACGGGATCTTAATAATTACGCCTAGCTCAACATTAGAACACCTAGAACTTAGGGATTAGCATTTTTAGTTTGTACCTTTGTGCGAATAAGACCGGACGCCTGCGTCGCGATCGCTAGTGTACGATGTCGTCATGTCAAAGTGGAAGTCACGGTAGACTTCGTGGTACTCTCCCACCGGAAGGTAGTAGACTCGACATCGGGAGGAGAGAGATGACACTACCGGGACGGACGGTCACTGGCTTCGATCTTGAGACCAATCCCGTGTTACCATGATTGGTTAGGTTAAGCAGTGGAGGAGTTAATTAGGTTAATCACTTGTATGCAGATGAGACCCCCTTTATTCTTATAGCACGGGACAAATTAGGACCAGGCCATTATTTAATTGAAAAAGATTACATTCCTGTATATGTGTAAGAAGTTTACAATAGTGACAACAAAATTCAATCAAAATGGTGGAAAAGATTGGAACATAAAAAGCATATTAACAGAGATGATAGAATTGGGATGCCTACCTCTATTAATGATTAACAAAAGCAGACATTCTAAAGAATCTGTCTCTACTAAACAAGCTGTCTCTGCTAAACGTTAACAGAGGCAGGCATCTTGGGCCTGCTACCTCTGTTAATGTTAAACAGATGCGAGCTTCATAAAAGAGACTATCTAACAGAGACGGGCACTCCAGACGCTTATAGAAATAGTTGAGACACAAACGATTTCCCAAAGGCGGGCAAAGCCGTCCGCCACGGCCTAGAGGCCACGGTAAATCGTGGCTTAACCGCGGCGGGCGGCTTTGCCCGCCGCGGTTAACCGATTTACCGCGGCTGGCGGTGTAACGTGCCCGCTGCGGTAAATGTACTTTTACCACGGCGGACACGTTACACCGCCCGCTGCGGTAAATTATTTTACCGCGGCGGACACCTTTTGTGGCCCACCGCGATTATGTTCATTAGCCGTGGCGGGCTTTATTATTTGCCCGCCTCGGTAAATTATTTCCTGAATTAAAAAATACAGCAGGCATATAAATTCAAATTCAAATCACATCCAGATTTCACAGATTAAACTTAAAAAGTATGCATGCATTAGACATGAGATAATATACATATATATACATTCACTTAGTCATTCTTGTCATCGTTAATTCATTACATTTACATATTAAAGTCGTTATACATGCGCTAAGCAGTAATCCTGCGGACGCATCATCGTGGGCCATTTCCTCAGCCTCTCGTACTCCGGTAAAATCGCTAGCGGGCTGTTCTCATTGAAGAACGTAACCCTTCAAGCACGCATTTGTGTAAGACAAACTTACATATGTCCGCCTTTGTCTGCTTGAAGGAGTGTTGGGTGCTCTGCACGTCTCTCGACCAGTTCAATCCATTCTTGAGCACCCTCCAACTGCTGCTGTGCTGCTTGCACGCCCTCAGGAACTCACAGGCGTAGAAGCCACAGGTTTGTGATCCTACCGGTTGTTTGGCACACTGCATGATCGATACACAAGCATTACAACATAGGCATTAGAACGCATATGAACGGAAAGCACAATTAAACCTTTCAAATACTTACCGGAAAGTTGCGTTTGATTTTGATGTGGTTCTTATGCTTAGCCTTAAAATTCTCTGTTCTTCGATCATAGCATTCAGGATCCTTCACGTACTCCTTATAAGCGCTATACGAAATATACTAGTATTAGGCAGGGCATTAGAACGCATATGAGAAGACAGTTCAGTCACTTACACTCTGAGGCAATCTTCAAAGGCCTTGTACCCTTTTAAGTTTGGCACTGTCAACGAATCAAATACGCAGGCCCTGCCATCCTGAGGGTAGATGATAAATGCAACCCAGTGACCCTCGAGGCCTTGGCTGCGCCATTAAAACAAAATACAGGTTACGACGAGAAATAATAATACTAGCTAGCTACCCACTTATATCTACAGGCATGTCTTTGACTTACCCAAAGTGGTAGGCAGCTAGGATACACCCATTTCCCCTGATCTTCTTCATTGCTCCTAGTATGTACCTTGAAATGTTCAACTTCTCATTGTCCATCAGTTTCTTCCTGTGCGCCTCTCTCTGTCGCTTGGTCTAGTCTTTCATGGTTGGATGATTGTCATCTAGGTGGTAACCAATGATGATTCTTTGAGCAATATGCATTGGAGATAGATAGATAACATCAAGTTTTAGTTCCTTGGATATATAGGCCATCAACCTGCAAGGACAAGCCATCGTGGCATATATAAGTAGTCTTGACCGATTCAAAGGCAGGTGATATGTGAAACTCGCAATTCATCACTTACATAGAGAACAAGGCGACTTGGGCGATGTCAAGGTCTTGTTCCCGCAGTAGTCTGTACATGTCGTGGAAGTCCACGGGGAGTTCTACATCATTGCCGGGCAAGTGGAAGTACTCCGCCACAACCTTGACTAGAAAACCATGCAGGCCAGCTTTTGCCGCTTCCATGTACCAGAGATGAAACCTCCTTGTCTCCCACCTTTCCTCGTCGACGAGCTGGGCCTTGGTTATCATGAACTTCCCATGCTCGTAATGGCCGGGGTAGTCATCCGATTCAAGAAATAGATGGAAAGGTGATCTCGGCCTGGGATAGAAATGTTAGTACCATATTATGGCAAAGAAAAGTTATTAGCAAATTATGCTCGCCGCTACCATACATTTCGAACTCAAGTGAGGATGTGAGCTTCCCTTGGTCGCCTTTAGTCTTCGCCGGCGGTGGAGGACAGTGGCTTGTGCTCACAATGGCAGCATGCGGTGTCTTTGTCCCCGGTTCATCTGTGCCTCCCGGACCTTTGCTCGTGCCCTTAGATGGACTGCCGGGAGGTGGAGGTGGACTTGTTGTTGGAGGAGGAGAACGAGGGTGAGGGCTTGTGCCTCGGGGTGAGTTCCTTCCCTTGTTATCCCCGCCATTGCCTTCGTCATCGCCATCGCCGTGATCTGGATCATCGGGGGGACAAGATCCGGCAACGGATGGTTGTGATGCTGGTGTCACCGTTAGCGTCGAAGTCGACGTCGAGAGAATGATCTCTATGTCGTCCTTGTTCCACAGGACTTCGGAACCCATGGCAGCTCCAAGGATCGTTACCCCTTCTGCAGTTGGATATTCCATTTCAAATTCTTCGTATTTGGTCGCATACCATGTAAGTATCACGGCAGCATAGTGGCAGGGATCTGGTCTTGGTTGAAATCTTTGATATCTTCTTTGGGGTGCATGTTACCCTCACCCACGATCAACTTTTTCGCCCTACCGAACGGGATCATGAGGTGGACACGCATGGGTTCTCGGATGTCGACGATGGGGTGCCTTGGGCGATCCTCGATCATCGACAGTGGCTGCCCTTGAGTCTGCCCTTGTGGAACTTGAGGCATGGCCACGCCAGCCTAGCAAAGCATCTGTGACCTCATCGACACCATATCTGGGTCATTGCTCATGAAGGCTTCTTCTATGGACTGGCTGATCATTTAGGCCACGCCTTGATCATAGCCCTTCTGAAAGATGCCCTCCTTGTACCTCTACCTTGATCGGTATGTGGCAGCGTCAGATTGCTATGACTCCATTGGGTTCCAGCTCATCTTCGACGACATGCCACGGACGTGGCCACGGTGCTCGGGGGTTCCCAGCGCCAGGGTCAGCAAGTCCTGGCCCCTGCGAACCTCAAAGCTGTCCTTGGATTTAGCGGCCTCGATGAGAGCCCTCTCCACCTCCTCGAACTTGGGCTCATTGAACTTGCTCGCGCCCTCCTTGAGCTTCTTCGGCTTGCGGGCATAGATGAAGTCCTTAGCCCTCAATTCTACACCATCGTACGGATCGGGAAGCCCGGCGGCAGCTCTAGCCCTTTCTTCCTCCCGCCACTGGGGCCTCTTACTAGCAAACCCAGTCATGCCCAAGTTGTGGGGGTGTAGGTTCTTCTTCGCGAGTGTGCTGAACTTGGCGCTCTTTGCCTTTGCTTCTTCTGTTGTTCTTTGTTTGCAGAACTCTTCCCAGTGATGTTCCTTCACCATAGTGTATTTGACATAGGGTGACTTGCCTAGCTTCAGGTAGTACCTGGTTAGCATGGACTTGAAGTTTCTAAAGGCTCTTCCTACCACGTGCATGACCCGCTCCCTACACTTGTTCAGATTGGCGTCCTCGGGATAATGGAAGCTCCTCGTCACCTCACCCCAGATATGTGTCTTGTAGTTGACCGGGACATTGTTCCACTCCTCCCAAGTGATCTCCACCTTGTCCTTGACTATACATGCCACCTGGTTGCTGAACTTGGCAAGGACCGTGGGTGGCGACAATGGGTTTCCCTCTGGTCCCACCTCATGGATCACATGGACTTCGCTGTGGGTTTCCCTGCGGTGCCTCCCGTGTTCCCCCCTTCTCAGCTTTGTCCTCTAACCCCTAGACTTGCCTGAAGTGGTTGGAGATGGAGCGGGGGGTTCTTTGTCCCTGACTTGTTCCTCCTCGAAATTCAATTCTCGAGGCACCACCGACATCTGTTCAGGGTTTGGAGACTGCGCACTTTCAACTTCGTCGTCCCTCGGTTGGTATGTCAGATCATCTTCCTCCTCTATACGACGTTTCTTTGTTGGCCTCGAGGTCATGGACACTTGGCTCTCGAGGCTAGTTGATGATGATGCACTAAGGGTAGGGTCGCGCCATTCGCTTATCGGTTCCTCCGCCATTGGAAAGCTACAATGTATACATATTTCAGTTGTATAGACACAGTTATAGAGTAGTAAAGTAGAGTAGTACTAGAGTAGTAAAGTAGAGTAGTACTAGAGTAGTAAAGTAGTAGTAGTTGGCTCAAATTTGCCCCATTGTCATCACATCGCTTTTAAACTGGTTGCTTGTATCTGGTATACAAGCCATCCTAGTTTAGCGAGGGCACTCGATCATCATCGCCGCTGCCTCAGCATAAAAGGGTTCACATCATTGCATATGCCACTGCCTCATCTTAGAAGTGTGAAAAGAATCATCATTACATTTAGCAAACAAAAGCCATCAAGATAGTTTCAAAATTCGGCCCCAAAGGGCTAAGTCCTTCGGCCATCAAGACAGAGTAGAAGACTAGAGGAGGTGAGAGTAGAGTAGAGTAGAGTAAGAGGAGTAGAGTAAGAGCTATACAGCTCAAAAGTTTCTTTCGCATCATAGGCAGCAATAAACCCCCATCACAGCTCAATCAAATTTAGTCAGTAAGAGTAAGAGTAGTAGAGGAACTGCTCAATTTAGTCAGCAAGACAGTAGTAGTAGAGTTCAGTAGTAGCAGTGTTAGCAGAGTTTAGTAGAAGATTGAGTAGAGTTTAGTAGTAGATTGTATAGTAGTAGTAGTAGTAGTAGTAGTAGTAGTAGTAGTAGTAGTAGTAGTAGTAGTAGTAGTAGTAGTAGTAGTAGTAGTATTCTATAGTAGAAGGACACTGAGCACTCAAACTGAGCACACAGTGGTAGGGCTAAGTCTTCAACCATCAAATTGAGCACTCACACTGTTGTAGAAGGAAGCAAGGGAATGCAAAATCGCATCATAGGCATCATAACCTATTATAGGCATCATAGCAATTTATCAAAAAAATCATCATACACTATACATGCCTCAGCACATGTTTTTATAAGTTTAACAAAAAATCATCATCGCAAATGCCACACAGATAAGACAGTGTTAAAAAATAGATCCCAAATCCATCCCAATTTATCAAAATTCATCCCAATTCCATCCCAATTCATCCAGGCATTATGCTCAGTCAAAAAAAACATCACAGGTAGCTGCAAGTTGAAAAAATCATCACAGGCAGCATATAGGCAGTGGCATTGCTCAGATTACTATTGAAGTTAGGCATCACAGGTAGTAAGGGCATCACATATGCCATTCATCTCAAGTAGGCAGCAATAGTAGATAGCCATTTGCTCAGTTCAAATTAGGAAATAGAAGGCATCACATGCACTGCTCAGTTCAAATTAGGAAAAAGAGTAGGCATTGCTTAGTTCAAATTAGGAAATAGAAGGCATCACAGGCAACATGCACAATAGGAGCAGTAGCTGAACATTGGCAGTGGCATCATTGGTAGTGGCATCTGCTCAGTTCTCAATTAATTGCATCATAGGCAACCGTTCGAATTCATCACAGGCAGTTCCAATTCATCACAGTTCCACGTGTAGAAATAGGCATTGCTCATAAATGAACACAGAAGGGATAAATCACATACAGTTTCAAACCTCGGAGATGGAGCCGAGGAAGAAAGGAGTGAGCACGGTGCTAGTGTTCCGGCGCGCGGACGGAGGCGGCGGCCCTTGGCATCGGTGTGGTCGACCAAGGTCAGCGGGGATAGGGCGCCAGAGGAGCATGGGGGCGGGGCGCGGGCAAGGGAGAGGAGGACGGGGGCGGGGCATGGGCACGGGGGAGGAGGACGGGGGCGGGGGTCACTGTGGAGGAGCTCGACGGTGGGGATGGCGGTGGCGGCGCTAAGTTTCGGCAGCCGTTCGGGGTCGAATTCGAGGGCGCGAAAGACTTAGAAAATTTGGGCGAGTAGCGGCACATATAAAGCCACGGATTAACCGCGGCGGGCAATATAAGCCGCCCGCCGCGGTAACTGTTTACTGCAGCGGGCACCTTAGACTGCCCGCCGCGACTAATCGATTAACCACGGCATGCGCTGTTACGTGCTCGCCATGGTTAATATTTTTGCATTTGCTCAATCAATATAACACTGATATTTATTATCAATCTAAAACTTATTAATCTAAAATTTATTATTAATCTAAAACTTTTATACTGCAGCGGGCACTGATATTTATTATTAGTAGAGAGTAGTAGTGTGTAAGTAGAGAGTAGTGTTGTGTAGTAGTAGAGTAGTGCTGTGTAGTAGTAGTAGTAGTAGTAGAGTAGTGATGTGTTCAATAGATCGAGCTATATTATTACATATATGTCTCTGGGATACATATATCATTTTTGTGCAGGTGCTTTTACCGTCCTCTTCTCACCGTCGGGGCGGGCCCACGGCATCATCCTGGACTTGTTGAATCGGTCCTCGACGGCCTTGATCTTCTTTGGATGATCGGTAAAAAGCTCGAGCTCTGCGTAGTTGTTGTATTGTTCGGGACTCTGCACCCCATCAGCTCCCACAATCCGCTGCTTTCTAGACATAACCACATGCCTTTTTGGGTCCTCTACATATATATAGTAGGCCACTTGCGCGACATTGGTTGCTAGTACCCACGGGTCATCTTTGTAGCCGATACTTTTGAGGTCCACGGTGGTTAGCCCATAACTGTCCACTGCAACCGCATTCGGTTTGACCCACTGGCAACGGAAGACGGTTATGCGTAGGTTTTGGCCGTAGTCAAGTTCCCATATTTCTTCGACTTGCCCATAGTATTGCCTCCTCTGGCCCGTGGACTCTTCTTCGCCCTCGTATCGAACACCGTAGTTCTGTGCCGAGCTCTTCTTGTCCTTGTCTTTCGTGTGGAACCTGTAGCCCTGGACGTCATACCCTTGCCACGTGGTGATTTGGCTGGATGGGCCTAACACAAGCCTCTTAACGGTCTCCGTATCTTCATCAGGGCATCCTTCAAGGGGTATGTGTTGCTCTTTGAGCCATTCTATGAAATTGCTCTTGTGATGGTTCTGGACCCATGCCTCCGTGCGCTGTCCGTCATTAGCGGCACGGATCTCTTCCAGGTGCTTTTCAATGTATTTCTCCATGCTCACTAACTGATGAAGGATGCTGTAATGAGCTTCTTGCACCGTTCGGTTTGCCACATTGGTGCGTACTTTTCGACCTGTGCACCCCATCCCTGAGGTTTTGCCTTCATGGTGATGGACAGGCAGCCCAATCACCCTCCCATCTCTTATGTACATCATACACCAGTTCATGGTCTCCTCCATTGTGTATGCCTCGATCATAGAGCCCTCCGGGTAAGCGCGGTTATGGACGTATCTGTTGAGGGTGGACATGAACCGCTCATACGTCCACATCTGGTGTAGGTACATGGGGCCCAGTTGATGGATCTGATCGACAATATGCATCATTAGGTGTGGCATAATATCAAAGTAAGATGGTGGAAAGCACATCTCGAGCTGGCAAAGGGTCTCCGCGATGAACTCCTTCAGGGCAGGCAGCTCAGCCTTATCAATGACCTTCTGGGTGATGCGGTTAAAGAAGTATGACATCCATGTGATGACCATCTTCATGTACTCTGGACGGATAGCCTTAATCGCAATTGGTAGGAACACCGTCAACATGACGTGGCAGTCGTGTGAGTTGTAGCCGGTCATTATGAGGTCTTTCATGGAGACCAGGCTCTTGATGTTGGAAGAGAAACTAGTCGGCACCTTGATACCCCTAAGCAACTTAAGAAAAGCCATCCTCTCGTCTTGCGTTAGGTTGCAGGCCGCACCTGGGATATCGACTTTACCATTCTGAGGTGGTCCTGGGTGAAGGTCCGGCCTGATGCCTAGATTGACAAGATCCGTCCGTGACTTGATACCATCCTTTGTCTTGCCCTTGATGTCTAGTAGGACACCGATCGTGCTTTCGAAGACATTTTTCTCCAGGTGCATGCAGTCGATGGCATGGGGTGTATTCAGTGTTTTCCAATACGACAGGTACTTGAAGAAAATTGACTTCTTCTTGAAAGGAATGGCGGCGGGGAGTTCCTCCGTCTAGTCCCGCTTTCGCTTCCTTGTCTGCTTGGTCCCCTCTTCAGGCGGCTTCTTCTTCTTTCCAAACTCCACCTGATCCATGTCCTTGACCATCTCATACACCTTTGTCCCCCAACTAGTCTGCGTCGGTTGATCACGCTGCGGCTCATCCTAATTGTCAAAGTATTTGTTCATAATACTTCTTCTATACCTATGATTTTTGGCGAGGAACCATCTGTGCCTTGTGTACACTATCTTATTGGATCCCTTAAGGTAAGTGTAGCAGGTCCCGTCGATGCAAATTACGCAGCCGGTCTTCCCTTTGATCTGCCCCGACAGTGAGAAGAGACCGGGGTAATCGGTGATGGTGACAAAGATGATTGCTTTTAGTGTGAACTTCTCCTTGTGGGATGCATCCACCATCTGGACCCCAACATCAAATAGTATCTTCATTTCCTCCATGAACGGCTCCAGGAACACATCTATATAGTTGCCGGGCTGCTTCGGTCCGGAGATAAGCATGGTCAGCATAAGGTACCTACGCTTCTGACATAGATGGGGAGGTAGGTTGTACATGGTGAGCACAACGGGCCAAGTGTTGTGCGAGCTGCTAAGCTCCCTGAACGGGTTCATCCCGTCGGTACTCAGCGTGAACCTAACATGCCTGGTGTAACAACCCAAAAATCCACACCAAAAATCACAACTACAAAATTTTTGTTTAAACCTATGTGATGTTGAGTGACACATGTAGAAGTCAAACCCTAGTTTTGGATTAGATGTGACCCAACTAGGTTAAAATCATAAGCATAGTTTGGTTTTATGCCACATGTGTAATTAAATTCCTAAATAAATAAATCATGCATGCATCTTAAATTTCACTTGTGATTTGGATTCTTTTGCCTTATGTGATGTTTAACTAACTTACTTAATATTTATGATAAACCCAAAATAATGAATTATTTGTTGGAAGAATAAAACACCCCTATATAAAAACTTCAACTATTTTTGTATAACAAAAATAGCCAATAATCCCTAATATATGGGATGTATTTTGACCACCATTTGAAACACCTTGTGGGACCCACTACATAACTCGAAGCTCAAGTTTAAACTCTAACTAAATATGAATCGAAGCAAAAGAAAGAAAAGAGAAACAAACAAATAAAAGAGAAAGGAAAGAAAAGGGAGCCGCAGCAGCCCAGGACTGCTCGGCCTTGCGAGCCAGCATGTTCGGCCCAACTCGCGCCCGCCTGCCCTCCCACTCGCGCACGCGGCCCACGAAACCGGCCCAGCGACACCATACAGCCCGTGCGCGCACAAGCCACTGACGAGCTAGACCCGCCGCATCAGGACAAGCTGACAAAAGGGCCCCCTCTGTCAGCCGCCCAGCTATAGCATCGTCGTCTTCCCCATGCTCCCTCCACCACTCGACCGGGAGCCGACCACGGAGCAGGCGCGGGCCCGGGGTCACGCACATCGCATGACCCTATCCCCCACCTTAGCGCCGCGCCCACGCAACTGCCCCCACACGCGAGAGCCGCCCGATGCGCTCGACGCATCACCAGCCGTTCCGCCATCCGCCATGGATGAGCATGGAGCTCGGCCTATAAAGGAGGACCTGGAACCCTAGCACCTCACCACACCTCACCGCCACCGTGTGGTTCGCACCAACACACTAAGCCGAGGGACGAGAGGAGAAGGAGAGGCGCGGAGAAGGACGCCGCTGCCGAAGGAAGAAGGGAGGAGCCACCGGCACGGAAGATGATGAGTAACTCTGTCCCGGCTCGGCTCTGCTACACCATCGACACCGCACCACCACCATCACCTTCGAGCTCCCCGCGGTGAGCTATCTTGCTGAGACCACCTCCCTAGCCAAATGGAACATGCACCGCCATGATCGAAACCTTGCTGAAGCTTCGAGCTCCGGCCTAACCCAATTGGTTAGCTAGGGAGACCGCCATGGCCACGCTTGCTGAGACCCAGGACGCGTCGTGCGTGCTGCCATCAGCCAAAAGGAGGACCACAGCCAAGATGTTGTACATCAGAGCAGGAGCGCACATGCACGGGCACGCTCACCATGGCCGAGAGCACAACCATGGCGAGACCACCACATCTTCTACGTCATGGTAAAGGCGACATTGACACCCTGACTGGCTCCGCCATGACAAGAGACACACCGCGCTCACCTTAGCCGAGGAAGAAACCCACCGGAGCCTTGCGTTACCGCACCGCACCTCATCGGAGCTCCACCGCCTCCGCTTTGCCCCCACCATTGTGGCCGGAGCCACTGGGAGCACCAGGAGCTCCTTCAACACGCTTACCATGGCCGTAGAAGCACTGTGGAGCCCACATGCTCCTCCAACTGGGCTCTCGCTACCACTACAGCCCTATCCATGCACGCCGACGAACCCATGCCACCGTTCACTGTGGCCGGAACCCTAGGAAGCCTCGGCTACCACCTTGACCCCACCACTGCACTCGCTGAGGCTTGGCGACGTTTTTGCCTACCTTAATCGCACACCAGTACCGCCCGAGAGGCTCACCGGCGAGCTCACCACCGGCGCGAGCACACCGGGGAAGAAGATGGGGATTTTCCCCTCACCGGCCACACGTCCGTGCACTTGGTGCACGTGAACCGAACCCTGGGAAGGAGTAAGTGGACCAAGTCCTTCATAGACCGGCTCTGCGGTCTATGGACCAATGCAGGCGGGTTCACCATGAACCGCGCCTCACCTGTCAGTCACCGTTTGACCCCGGACCCACCTGTCAGTGACCAACCGAGATGATGACATCATGCTGACGTCAGCGGGACCGCACCTGTCAGCCACGATTTAGCTCTAATGATGTCATGCTGATGTCATGCCGAAGATGAGACCACGCCAGCGTCAGGGACCTCGGCGACCTCTCCGACCACCTCGGCGACCTCTCGACCACCTCGGCGATCGCTCCGACCACATCGGCGACCTCTCCGACCACCGCGGCGACCTTTCCAACCACCTCGGCGACCTCTCCGACCACCTCACCAGCTGATACACCACTCCAAATCCCTACATGCCACGTGAACCAGTCACAGTGTGACACGTGTCAGCACGATATTAATTAAGCCTTTTCCCATTTTTAGAAATGATTGAAACTTCGGAAATTCATAACTAATTCATACGAACTCAGAAAAATATGAAACCAGGACCCAAAATTCATCTAAATCGAGCTCTACGCAATGAACCCATGTTTGAGTGCATTTGGCTCTTTTGAATTTTCATTGCTTCTTTATGCTATTCTATAGACGTCGCTAACGCGACTATAATTCGATCGTATGCAGACTCGGAGGAGAACCAGATGGACGAGGACCGAGAGTACCGTGAGGAGTACGGAGACGACTACACTAAAGGTGCCACATCCCACCCAACCTCGTAGCACTTATTACGCATGGCTAATATAGAACTGCTATTGCTTTACTTTATTATTATATTCACACTATGATAGGACTTGCATGGTAGTATGCTTACTTGATGGCCTTTACCTTGACGCAACCTTACCCCTGCTTACCCTGCTATTAGGCTAGACACACGCTTGCTGCTATATTTCATTGCTTATTACTTCTACTATGCTTGTACTACATTGATGCGTGGTGGAAACTGGTCTTAACTAGACTATGGGGAGAGTGCTGCGTGTCTGACTTGGGTGCGTGGAGGGTGAGGGTTGTGTCGACCAAGTTGGAATATACGACGAGCCTAGGACAAGTCTTGCCGCGGGGTGCTACCTGGGCACCCCTAGAAATAGATACCTGTGATGGGTAAATGGTATATGAGGTGGCCCTGGGTGTGAACCTGTGATGGGAGGAGCCCAGGGTGGAGGTGCTGTGGTGGCATGGTAAATGGAAACCCTGATGAAGACATTCTGGCTTGGTCATCCCTAAGGACTTACTAGTACTCAAATTCACCAGGAAGCCTTACGTACCACTCGCCCTATATGGCGCGGGATGGCCGGACTACTTGGTAGGATATTGCCACTACTGCTAGGTTGATAGCGGACTGTGTGAGGGAGGTACGGGGCGTAGAGGGTTCCCCCCACACCCTTCTGAGACTTCATGGAGACCTTGTGGACCCGGCTCATGACTCACAGTTTCAGCCCACCCCAGACTAGACTTGGGGTGTACCAGGGCTGAATGGTAGAGTGGCATTATCCTAGGCTAGCAAGCGGCCGAAATCAGCCCAGTTGACGACGGTCAGCGAGGAAGGCGGATCTTGTGGTTATGTAAAACCTCTGTAGAGTGTATGGTTGATCGATCGATACATATGCCGACTTGTCGGCTATGGACCTTTCCTGGGTTTGGCTTAAACTAGATAGTTAGATGAGTCCTTCTCTTCTCCCCCCCTGTGAGTGAGTGTTCGGACGTAGCCAGGGGCTACGGGCCATGAGACAGTGCCGAGAGGGAGTTGGCCTATCGACTGAGCGATGGTATGGTGATGGTGTGGAGATGGTGGTATATCGATCCCAGGATCAAAACTTGGCTCTGGATGGAAATGGGGTGGAATGGGTGTGGGAATGGTGTTAAAACTTGACCAACTATTAATATATATATACTTGATATGCTAAAACATAGGAAACCCCAGCCTTATAGGTTCCTTTTGAATATATCCAACTTGCATCCAATTTCCACAAAGCAATGCTCATAGGGTGGGAGTGGCCAGTACAAATCATACTGATAAATTTTGGCACACAGGTTCTGTTGAGGAGTATAGCTCTGAGGAGTTTGACGGTTGAGGGGTTCGTTCCTACGCTCGAGTTTGGCGATCTTATCTTCAAGCTGTTCTGAATGAATGTTACTTTTGATTCTGCCAATGCGGCGATGTAATAATTTATGTAATTCTGCACTATTTGTACTCTGATATTACGTTGTATGAATGTGATATTCGACTAGAATTTGGGTAATATGATCTACAACGGTCTTATTACACTTTGACTCTGTGGATTTTCCTTCATGAAAATTAGGTCGTTTCAGTTGGTATCAGAGCCATACTTGACCCTAGGACGAAACTCTCAGAAACAGACGATAGAATAGGACGTGAACAACCCATCTTTCGGTTATATACTGACCTTGCATTTACTTTCATGCAAGGCTTATCTATTTATTGACCTGCTAACACCTGTTTCCTTAAAACATGCAGATGGCAACAAACGTCGAATGGCCGCCTCTAGGACCGCTACCTCTGGACCACGCCAAGCTTACCTTCGACCTACATGAGCTCGGGGGTTTTGCTCAGACTCTCTGCCGAGTTCTCGTCACGTTAGGAGTCCTTGACAAGCTTCTCAAGGTCACTTGCACCGGGAAGTCAGCTTAGGAAGGAGGAATCGAAGGATCGGTTGTCACCTCAGTCGTATCCTAGCTGCGGTGTACGAGTTAGAGTAGATGACCCTGCTTGGTCATGAGTCATGTCAGTGGCTTCCATAAGTTGTACCCCATGATGTACCCCTTATGAGATGTAATATGAGACACTATGTGTAGTACGATTCTCACGAGTCTTCAAGTGTACCTACTGGAGATGATGCTATGTAATAAAACCCATGTAATGAATGTTTTCGATCTTATTGCATCTTATGGATCTTATTGCTTCTTTGTAATGAGTGTTGGATAGTATAAATGTTTTTCTTTAAATTGTCAAAATCATGTAATCATACTGAATTATAAGCACTTATGGCACAAACACTAAAATTCCTATGATCCATGTTGTAGATGCCGAACCACCGATCTGTACGCCTAATGAACCGTGGATGTGCGCCCACCTTCGAACCAGTCGAACCAAACGGGGGGCGTGGTGGCAACAACCGTGGCCGTGGACGTGGAGGGATACCCTTCAACCTAGAGAATACCCCGCTGCTTGTTGAGGAGAATATTCTGCCACCACGACCACCGAACCTGGCAGAAGTGATGGCGCAACAGACCCAGCTTCTTACAGCTCTTGTAAACGGAGCAAACCGTCGCCAGGGAGGTCAGCAGAATGACTTCCAAAGGAAGCTGGAGGGATTTCTGAAGCTAAGGCCACCTACCTATGATGGCACCGACCCTGGCCCGCTTTTAGCCGATGACTAGCTCAAGGAGGTGGAAAAGAAGCTCGACCTCACCACCTTCACCGACGATGAGTGTGTTGGAGCTACCACACACCATCTCACAGGTGCAGCACGCGCCTGGTGGGATAGTTTTAGTGATTCTCATGAGGACCCTGCCAACATCTCGTGGGATGAGTTCGCCGAAGCATTCACTGAGTATCACATTCCCAAGGGTATCATGGAGGCCAAAGCCGAGGAGTTCCGCAACATCAAGATGGGAAAGGACAGGGTGACTGAGTACACAACTCGTTTCACCAACCTTCTATGCTATGCACCTTCCTATGTTGTGAACTCTGAGAAGGAGAAGCTGTACTATTACCACAAAGGACTTAAACCGCACATCAAGCTGAAGTTTGGCGGTATTGAGAGTAGCACGCTACGTGCTCTGGTGGATCGCTGCATCCAGATTGAGAAGGACCATGCTGAAGCTGGAGAGGAGTACAGGGAGAGGAAGCGTAAGCCTGAGGAGTCCTTCCATGGCCGTGATCACAAGAGGTTCCACAGAGATGCACCATCCAGGGAACGCTCACGCCACAACAGGGATGACAACCCTGGATCGAGTAGGGGTGGTGGATGCTACACCACCAAATACTCCCGCCCTGCTCAGGATTGTTACCCCCGGGACTGTTATGCTCAGGACTGCAACACTAAGGACCGTTCCAACCATTCCCGCTCTGTTATTGAACGCCCAGCACAGAACCACTCTGCACCAAGCACTAGAAACTGGAAGGCACCCGCACCAACCCCTACAGGCGGTGCGCCTTTCACCTGCTTCGCTTGTGGCCAACTGGGTCACAAAGCCATTGAGTGCCCTCAGAACTCAGCCGCTCAGAAGTCTCAGTTCAAGGGATCTGCTACTCGTGGACGTCTCAACCATTTAGACGCCGAGGAAGCACAGGCTGCCCCTGACGTTGTGTACAGTATGTTTTTAGTTAATGGCAATACTGCATCAGTTCTATTTGACTCTGGAGTAACTTGTTCTTACATATCATCCAAGTTTGCATGAGAGCATGACCTGCCTGTAACCCCACGTGGAAAGCATATCATCACCAGCTCACCTTTAGGAGACCTATAGTGCACCCACATCTGTAAGGGAGTGAGTCTTACCATTGAGGGTCTTATCTTTAAAGCAGACCTAACCCTGTTACCTTCCACAAACCTAAATGTCATCTTAGGTATGGATTGGCTAACAATTCATCGAGGTATCATATCATGTTCACCTAGATACGTCCAAGTGACCCACCCATCAGGCCAAGTTATTAGGTGTGAACCTCAGACCGGAAAGTCCACCTCTATCCTATGTGCCCTTAAAGCGGGTTTAGAATCACAGAAGGAGGAGAGGACAGTCCATGATGTGCCTATGGTCAGAGACTATCCTGATGTATTCCTTGAAGAATTACCAGGTATGCCACCAGACCGTATTGTAGAGTTCATCATTGATCTTTTGCCAGGAACAGGACCCATTGCCAAGAGACCCTATCGCATGTCAGTTGATGAACTGGCCGAGCTCAAGAAACAGCTTGATGAGCTCATCTTGAAGGGATATATCAGACCCAGTGCTTCACCCTAGGGATCCCCTATTCTATTTGTTAAGAAGAAGGATGGCTCAATGAGAATGTGCATTGATTACTGGAACTTGAACGCAGTCATCATCAAGAACAAGTACCCCCTGCCAAAGATCGATGATTTGCTTGATCAGCTTTGAGGTGCCAAGTATTTCTCCAAGATTGATCTCAGATCTGGCTATCATCAGATGAAGATTCAAGAGAGTGACATCCCGAAGACAGCTTTTGTGACTAGGTATGGGCAGTTTGAGTTCACTGTGGTGTCCTTTGGATTCACGAATGCTCCAGCATACTTCATGAACATGATGAATAAGGTTTTCATGGATGAACTGGATAAGTTCGTGGTAGTATTCATTGATGACATCCTTGTCTATTCACCCACCGCTGAAGAACATGAACATCATCTGAGAACTGTGCTTGAGAAACTAGCCCAACATCAGCTCTACGCAAAGTTCAGCAAATGTGAATTTTGGCTATAGAAAGTTGCCTTCCTAGGGCATGTACTATCAGCTGAATGTGTCGCAGTTGACCCAGCCAAGATTGAAGCTGTGAAAGAGTGGGATCAACCCCGTAATGTGACAGAAGTCAGAAGTTTCTTGGGATTGGCTGGATATTACCGTCGGTTCATCAAGAACTTTTCCAAGATAGCCCATCCAATGACCAACCTTCTGAAGAAGACTAAGGAGTTTGAATGGACGCCCGAGTGCGAGCAAAGCTTCTAGGAATTGAAACAGAAGCTTACCACAACTCCTGTGCTAGCATTGCCTGATATCAGCAAAGATTTCGTGGTCTATTGTGATGCATCCTGTCAAGGACTTGGCTGTGTATTGATGCAAGGTGGGAGAGTGATAGCTTATGCTTCTCGATACTTGAAAGAACACGAGAACCATTACCCCACTCATGATCTTGAGTTAGCTGCAATTGTGCATACTTTGAAGATCTGGAGGCACTACTTAATAGGCAACAAGTGTGATATCTACACCGATTACAAGAGCTTGAAGTACTTTTTCACTCAGGAAGATCTGAATATGAGGCAGCGTCGATGGCTAGAATTGATCAACGACTATGACCTAGAAATTCACTATCATCCGGGAAAAGCTAATGTAGTCGCAGATGCTCTCAGTCGCAAGAGTTACTGTCACACTTTGATCACTGAATCCGTACCACCTGAACTCAAGGAAGAGATTGATGATTTCCAACTTGAGATACTACCGCATGGCTTATTGAATGAGCTCCGCATACAGTATGATCTCACAGATTGCATCCGTCAAGCTCAGAAAAATTGTGAAGAAATTGGGTATCTCCGTGGTCTGATGAAACTAGGCTACAAGACCAACCACCATGAAGATGAACAAGGAACCATCTGGTTCAAGGATAGAATCTGTGTCCCTTCCGATCCAGTACTACGAGAGGAAATTCTGTCAGAAGCTCATGATTCTAAGTACTGTATTCACCCTGGAGGTTCAAAGATGTATCAAGACTTGAAGATACACTTTTGGTGGAAAGGCATGAAGACAGACATTGCGGGACATGTGGCACGATGTGACACCTGTAATAGAGTCAAGGCTGAACATCAAAGGCCCACAGGATTGCTGAAGCCTCTTGACGTTCCCGAGTGGAAATGGGAGAGCATATCCATGGATTTCATAGTCGGGTTGCCCCGTTCACAGAAAGGCAATGATTCCATTTGGGTGATTGTAGATCATTTGACCAAGGTTGCTCACTTTGTACCCGTTAAGACCAAGATCGATGCCGAAAAGTTAGCAGATCTATATGTTGAGCATATCCTTAGACTGCATGGAGCTCCCTCTAGTATTGTATCTGATCATGGTCCTCAGTTTATGTCTCAATTCTGGGAAGCTCTGCACAAGTCCATCGGAACCAAACTTGATTTCAGTACCGCTTATCACCCACAGACAGATGGACAGACTGAACGAGTAAATCAGATCTTAGAAGACATGCTTCGCGCTAGTGTACTGAATTATGGCTCTAATTAGGAGAAATGCCTACCCTATGCAGAGTTCTCTTACAACAATAGCTACCAAGCCTGTATCAAGATGTCACCGTTTGAAGCTCTATATGGCAGACCTTGTAAGACACCTTTGATGTGGTCTCAACCGGGGGAAAGATCATTCTTTGACTCGGTTAAGATTCAAGATGCCGAAGAAGGAGTTGCTCAAGTGAAGGAGAATTTGAGAATTGCTCAAAATCGATACAAGAGCTATGCTGACAAAAGCAGAAGAGAACTTGAGTTCAATGTGGGAGACTTCGTCTATCTCAAGGTATCCCCGCTATGTGGAACTGTCAGATTCCATGTGAAAGGAAAGCTCGCCCCTAGATTTGTTGGGCCATACAAGATCCGCAAGAGGATTGGAAAACTCGCTTACAAACTTGAGCTACCTGAGGAATTGGCGGGTGTACATCCCGTATTTCATGTATCCCAGCTAGGCAAGTGTTTGAGAGTGCCCGATGAAGTGATCCCGACTGATACACTTGACATTCAGAACACTCTCGAGTATAAAGAGGATCCTATCATAATTCTGGGTAGAGATACCAAAGAGACCCAAAGCAAAACTATTCCTATGTGCAAGGTCCAATGGAGCAATCACACTGAGAGAGAAGCAACATGGGAGAAAGAGCCTGACCTCTGGCTATAATATCCTTATCTCTTCGAAGGGTACGTTACGCTTTAATCTCGGGGACGAGATTCTATTAAGGGGGTAGGACTGTAACAACCCAAAAATCCACACACCAAAAATCACAACTACAAAAATTTTGTTTAAACCTATGTGATGTTGAGTGACACATGTAGAAGCCAAACCCTAGTTTTGGATTAGATGTGACCCAACTAGGTTAAAATCATAAGCATAGTTTGGTTTTATGCCACATGTGTAATTAAATTCCTAAATAAATAAATCATGCATGCATCCTAAATTCCACTTGTGATTTGGATTCTTTTGCCTTATGTGATGTTTAACTAACTTACTTAATATTTATGATAAACCCTAAATAATGAATTATTTGTTGGAAGAATAAAACACCCCTATATAAAAACTTCAACTATTTTTGTATAACAAAAATAGCCAATAATCCCTAATATATGGGATGTATTTTGACCACCATTTGAAACACCTTGTGGGACCCACTACATAACTCGAAGCTCAAGTTTAAACTCTAACTAAATTTGAATCGAAGCAAAAGAAAGAAAAGAGAAACAAACAAATAAAAGAGAAAGGAAAGAAGAGGGAGCCGCAGCAGCCCAGGACTGCTCGGCCTTGCGAGCCAGCGTGTTTGGCCCAACTCGCGCCCGCCTGCCCTCCCACTCGTGCACGCGTCCCACGAAGCCGGCCTAGCGACACCCTACCGCCTGCACGCGCACAAGCCGCTGACGAGCCGGACCCGCCCCATCAGGACAAGCTGACAAAAGGGCCCCCTCTGTCAGCCGCCCAGCTACAACGTCGTCGTCTTCCCCACGCTCCCTCCACCATGCGACTGGGAGCCGACCATGGAGCAGGCGCGAGCCCGGGGTCACGCACATCGCATGACCCTGTCCCCCACCTTAGCGACGCGCCCACGCAACCGCCCCCGCACGCAAGAGCCGCCCGATGCGCTCGGCGCATCACCAGCCGTTCCGCCATCCACCATGGATGAGCATGGAGCTTGGCCTATAAAAGGAGGACCCGGAACCCTAGCACCTCACCACACCTCGCCGCCGCCGTGCGGTTCGCACCAACACACTAAGCCGAGGGACGAGAGGAGAAGGAGAGGCGCGGAGAAGGACGCCGCTGCCGGAGCAAGAAGGGAGGAGCCACCGGCACAGAAGATGGCGAGTAACTCTGTCCCGGCTCGGCTCTGCTACACCGCCGACACTGCACCACCACCATCGCCTTCGAGCTACCCGCGGTGAGCCATCTTGCTGAGACCACCTCCCTAGCCAAATGGAACGTGCACCGCCATGATCGAAACCATGCTGAAGCTTCGAGCTCTGGCCTAGCCCAACTGGTTAGCTAGGGAGACTACCATGGCCACGCTTGCCGAGACCCAGGATGCGCCATGCGTGCTGCCATCAACCAAAAGGAGGACCCCAGCCATGACGTTGTACATCAGAGCAGGAGCGCACATGCACGGGCACGCTCACCATGGCCGAGAGCACAACCATGGTGAGACCACCGCGTCTTCAACGTCGTGGTAAAGGCGATGTTGACACCTCGACTGGCTCTACCATGACAAGAGACACACCGCGCTCACCTTAGCCTAGGAAGAAGCTCACCGGAGCCCTGCGTTGCCGCACCGCACCTCGTCGGAGCACCACCGCCTCCGCTTTGCCCCCACCACTGTGGCCGGAACCACTGGGAGCACCAGGAGCTCCTTCAACATGCCTACCATGGTCATAGAAGCACCGTGGAGCTCACACGCTCCTCCAACTGGGCTCTCGCTACCACTACGGCCCTGTCCATGCACGCCGACGAACCCACGCCGCCGTTCACCGTGGCCGGAACACTAGGAAGCCCCAGCCGCCACCTTGACCCCACCACTGCCCTCGCCGAGGCTTGGCGACGCTTTTGCCAACCTTAATCGTGCACCAGTACCGCCCGAGAGGCTCACCGGCGAGCTCACCACTGGCGGGAGCACGCTGGGGAAGAAGATGGGGATTTTCCCCTCAACGGCCACACGTCCGTGCACTTGGTGCACGTGAACCGAACCCTGGGAAGGAGTAAGTGGACCAAGTCCTTCATAGACCGGCTCTGTGGTCTATGGACCAACGCAGGCGGGTTCACCATGAACCGTGCCTCACCTGTTAGTCACTGTTTGACCCCAGACCCACCTATTAGTGACCAACCGAGATGATGACGTCATGCTGACATCAGCGGGACCCCACCTGTCAGCCGCGGTTTAGCTCTGATGATGCCATGCTGATGTCATGCCGAAGATGAGACCACGCCAGCGTCGGGGACCTCGGTGACCTCTCCGACCACCTCGGCGAGCTCTCCGACCACCTCGGCGAGCTCTCCGACCACCTCGGCAAGCTCTCCGACTACCGCGGCGACCTTTCCGACCACCTCAGTGACCTCTCCGACCACCTCACCAGCTGATACACCACTCCAAGTCCCTACATGGCACGTGAACCAGTCACAGTGTGACACGTGTCAGCACGATATTAATTCAGCCTTTTCCCATTTCCAGAAATGATTGAAACTTCAGAAATTCATAACTAATTCATACGAACTCAGAAAAATAAGAAACCAGGACCCAAAATTCATCTAAAATCGAGCTCTACGCAATGAACCCATGTTTGAGTGCATTTGGCTCTTTTGAATTTTCATTACTTCTTCGTGCTATTCTATAGACGTCGCTAACGTGACTATAATTCGATCGTATGCAGACTCGGAGGAGAACCAGACGGACGAGGACCGAGAGTACCGTGAGGAGTACAGAGACGACTACACTGAAGGTGCCACATCCCACCCAACCTCGTAGCACCTATTACGCATGGCTAATATAGAACTACTATTGCTTTACTTTATTGTTATATTCATGCTATGATAGGACTTGCATGGTAGTATGCTTACTTGATGGCCTTTACCTTGACGCAACCTTACCCTGCTATTAGGCTAGACACACGCTTGCTGCTATATTTCATTGCTTATTACTTCTACTACGCTTGTACTACATTGATGCTTGGTGGAAACTGGTGTTAACTGGACTATGGGGAGAGTGCTGCGTGTGTGACTTGGGTGCATGGAGGGTGAGGGTTGTGTCGACCAAGTTGGAATATACGACGAGCCTGGGACAAGTCTTGCCACGGGGTGCTACCTAGGCACCCCTGGAAATAGATACCTGTGGTGGGTAAATGGTATATGAGGTGGCCCTGGGTGTGAACCTGTGATGGGAGGAGCCCGGGGTGGAGGTGCTGTGGTGGCACTGTAAATGGAAACCCTGATGAAGACATTCTGTTTTGGTCATCCCTAAGGACTTACTAGTACTCAGATTCACCGGGAAGCCTTACGTACCACTCGCCCTATATGGTGCGGGACGCCTGGACTACTTGGTAGGATATTGCCACTACTGCTAGGTTGATAGCGTACAGTGCGAGGGAGCTACAGGGCGCAGAGGATTCCCCCCACACCCTTCCAAGACTTCATGGAGACCTTGTGGACCTAGCTCATGACTCACAATTTCAGCCACCCCAGACTAGACTTGAGGTGTACCAGTGCTGAATGGTAGAGTTGCATTATCTTAGGCTAGCAAGCGGTCGAAATCAGCCCAGTTAACGATGGTCAACGAGGAAGGTGGATCTTGTGGTTATGTAAACCTCTACAGAGTGTATGGTTGATCGATCGATACATATGCCGACTTGTCGTCTATGGACCTTTCCTGGGTTTCGCTTAAACTAGATAGTGAGATGAGTCCTTCTCTTCTCCCCCCTGTGAGTGAGTGTTTGGACGTAGCCAGGGGCTACGGGCCATGAGACAGTGCCGAGAGGGAGTTGGCATGTCGACTGAGCGATGGTTTGGTGATGGTGTGGAGATGGTGGTATATCGATCCCAGGATCAAAACCTAGCTCTAGACGGAAATTGGGTGGAATGGGTGTGGGAATGGTGTTAAAACTTGACCAACTATTAATATATATACTTGATATGCTAAAACATAGGAAACCCCAGCCTTATAGGTTCCTTTTGAATATATCCAACTTGCATCCAATTTCCACAAAGCAATGCTCATAGGGTGGGAGTGGCCAGTACAAATCGTACTTATAAATTTTGGCACACAGGTTCTGCTGAGGAGTATAGCTCTAAGGAGTTTGACGGTTGAGGGGTTCGTTCCTACGCTTGAGTTTGACGATCTTATCTTCAAGCTGTTCTGAATGAATGTTACTTTTGATTCCGCCAATGCGGCGATGTAATAATTTATGTAATTCCGCACTATTTGTACGCTGATATTACATTGTATGGATGTGATATTTGACTGGAATTTGGGTAATATGATCTACAATGGTCTTATTAGACTTCGACTCTGTGGATTTTCCTTCGCGGAAATTAGGTCGTTTCACCTGGGCTCCTTGCCAAACTCTAGGTAGGCCTCGTCGAAATCCTTCCACTGCTTGCCATCGGATGGGTGCCGTAGCTTGCCATCGTCTTTCAGGCGGTCAGCTGATGCATGCCAGGACATGAGCTTGGCAACGTCCGGGTTCCCGAATATTGCACGCAGGCGATCGGTCACGGGCAGGTACCACACCGATAGTGCTGGACTTTTCCTGTGCGTGTAACCCTCTTCTTCATCGTCCTGCTGAGCCGAGATCTGTTTGGCCGCACTGCTCTTCTTTGCCCCCTTCTTGTTCTTCTTCCGACCACCACGCAAGCCTCCCTCGTCTTCTGCATCCACACGACAACCAGCATTTTTCTTGTACCGACTAAAGCCGCAGTGCGGACAACTCGTCAAATTCTCATACTCATTGCCCTGATATAGGATGTAGTGGTTAGGGAATGCATCAAACTTTCTAAGCTTCATCGCCACTGGCCGGATCAGCTTCTTGGCCCGATAAGTATTGGCGGGCACCTTGTTAGCCGTTGGGTACATGGTGGCAAGGTAGCTTAACAACTCATTGAAGCTAGTGTTAGACCAACCATGACGAGCCTTCAACATCAACATATGGAGGTTAAAACAGAGCGCCGTGCACTCCTTCGGACAATCGCCGCCGTCCTTATAGAGAGGATCAACTGCCGCCTGCTTCAACTCTCTAAAATTCTCCAACCACTTTGGGCAACCCAACACAATGTCGTCTTCATCGAAGTGTTTGACTAGATCTTCAACAAGCTGCACATCCTCGGGTTGGCTCACAGTATCCTGACCATCCCAACCGTCACTGGCTTCGTCGGCCATGTCTTGCATTAGATCATCCACCGTGATGTAATCACGACAACTGTTGTCACTATCGGCTGGCGCAGCTGCTGCTGAAGAGGATGAGGAGCCGGGTGCTCCTAAAGGATCTTTATTCACCGGTGGTGCTATCGTCGTCGGCGTCGAAGAGCTCACTCCAGATGCACCGCCACTCGCACCAACTCTTTCGCCGTGAAATGTCCAGACTGTGTAGCCCTCGACGAAACCATACATGATCAAATGAGTTTGCACCTCGTTGTCTTGGTGGGCTTTCAGGTTTTTGCAACGAGAACATGGACATATGGTTGTCATCCACTTCAGTCTCTCACGGTGAGCTTTACCAGCAGCAATAAACTTCCTTAATTCAAAGAGGTACCGCGGATCATTCACTCTATCGATCTGGTACATCCATTCTGACCTATCCATCATACCTGCGAACATTATCCGTCACAATCAACATTAAATAAAGAAGAATTAGGAGAAATTGATGATTTTTACGTCCAAAGTCATGAAAAAGAGAGGAAATGACGATGTGAAAGATGAAGCATGCATCTATGATGAATCTAAAGTTAAAGAAATACATGACATCATTTTTTCCATTAAAATTGATCTAGATCTAGATCTAGATCTAGAGAGAACTCTAGGTGATGGAAACAGAGAGAGAGGATGGAAGGAGAGAGGGAGAGCCTTTATGAACCTCTTATGATGTCCTCCTCCCTCAAATCCAAGCCCTTCAACTCAAATCAAAAGTTTCCTCAAATTTTAGGGCAAAGCCTCCCCCCATGAGTTTGAGAGACTAAGACCCGTGGAGAAGATGAAGGGGTGGTGCTATGTATTTGTACAGGCTTTACCGCGGCGGGCAAGATAAAGCGCCCGCCTCGGTAAATCAACTCTTTACCGCGGCGGGTAGTTTAAAGAGCCCGCCCGCGCAGTATGCGGCATGTGAGCAAGATAAAGCGCGCCTCGGTAAATCAACTCTTTACCTGCATGGCAGGCGGTTTAAAGAGCTCGCCACGGTAAATCATATTAATCATGGCGAGGCGATTCATACCGCCCGCCGTGGTAAATCTTGATTTCTGCGGCGAGCAAGTAAGGTGGCCCGCCGCGGTAAACCCTTTTCCCTTGGCGGGTGCCTCGGTGGCGGCCTCGCTGGCCGGCCACACGGTTAACCGTGGCGAGCAGCAAGAGGTGCCCACCACGGAGCCCATTTTGGCCACATTGCGCAAATTGATTCCTATAGTAGTGCGTCCGGGCCCGGCCGTCGGGCACCTTCTTCTCCCTCGTGTCGTGTTCCGATCGAACACAAGACCGACGCTGCCGTGTCCTCTCTTGCTTTCTGCTGGCGTGGGCGCGTGTAGAGTCCAAGCGGCTTAGGTCCACTCGGCACGCTAAGCAAACCACACCTACCACTATCTCACTTATGCTTCCGTCCTCACTTCGCGTAAAAGGATTAACCCGGGGATGGTGGGATGGACTCTAGAAGCCTTATATGTTGGTCTATCCCACCTTTAACAACAAAAGGTGGGACTAAACTCTCCACAATATCTCATTAACTTGCATATGGGCCACTATGGGCCAAATTCCAAACTAGGCCGGATGTCACACATACTCACTCATGGTTCACTGAATTCAACTATATAGCGATGTTCATTTTTTCCATTTTTATAAATACTTTATTATTACATTTAAATGAAGGTTACTATCTCATATTTTACATAATATTTTAAATATGACCCATTTAGCATCTTTCTATGTAGTTCATGGATCGATTCAGGAAGGATTGTGACACCTTCTATGCCACTTTATTATTGCAAGTTTGCGACCTTGGTAAAAATCTTGAAGCTCACGTTTAAAAGGAGAATTGATCTATATTGTTGAACCTTGATCGCATCTTGACACTTTGGTATTATATAGTGTAACAATCATATCCCAAGTCAAAAAGAAGTTTTCTGTTATAGAGTTTTCAATCTCAGGGGACATCTACATTTTTATTAAATTTTTTTCTAAAATCATTTTTGTAAAATTGACCATGAGTTAAATCCATGTTTCTTTTGTAAAGGAGTAACTCTATTCATTGTGTAATTATTAGCTTACCAGGATTGAGATGGTAATGGGGTTAACTCATCCATTTGACTAGAAGCATACCTCGCGTGTTGTTACAGGAATCACAAATAAATTTTAGTGGATTGTGTGGTATGCTGACGTGGACAAATAAATGCATATTATTGGATACTTAGTTTGGTGACGTGGATAGTTTGCATAAATAATTATGTGTCATAATCGCATGTGTTAGTGGATTGCTGATTTGGATGACTTGTATGTTGAGATAGACTTCCAGTGGGGTTTAGGATTAAGAGATATAGATAGATATAGATAAAGCAAACAAAAAATGAAGTGCAAGAGTACGATCGACCAACCTATAATTTCTAAAACAAACACCCTATTGCAAACCAAACCAAATCGATCCTACTTTTCTAATAACGAGAACAAAATCGCTCCCAAATAAGCAAAACGACAACCTAGCGTACGGAATTAACCAGCTAGAGGCTAGAGCTTGGCTACACAGTAACCAATGCCCTGCAGTTTTGGTATGTGGTGGATGACGCAGGCGGGCCAAATCAATCCGTCGAGGGGCTTTCCTACTGGCCGGTTCTTGGTTACTAAGATTCTCACCATCCAGAGCGGGTCAGCTAGCTAGCTAATGTGTTGCTCGATCAAATGGCGCTGCGACACGTGCATCCGTGCCGATAATTGGTGACACTTGACCGGTAGTGATTGGTGATACACATCAGGGAACCAAGCAAGTGGCCGTACATTCGCGCACGAGCTGTGTTTCCTCAATTATTCAGGAATAAACTGTGGATTGACGTTCCATATTCATCCAAGATCGATGTGTGACGTATATCAGTATATGTACACACAACATATACAATAATTCATTACAATAGCTTATGTTGGGCCACTTGGATTTCTTTTCTCACTTGTGATCATGTGTCACGTGTAAAAAGGAAAAATCAACCACATCTCACACGAACCAGGCACTATAAAAAATGGAACCTGGTTTTTGCTACTTTTCTATATATGCCACATGCCGTTTATCTATCAAAATAGTGGGTACTAAGAAAACAAATCCACTAAAAGTTGTCTTCCAACACTAAGTCAAATATTTAATATAGACATATAACCTAAACTAACTAACTAAACTTAAAATAAACCTAAACATAATAACTAACATTCTAAACTAGTCATAAAACACATGCACCTACATGTACACGTACAAATAGAGGGAAGAACCTAAACACGGGTTTGTAAACTTAACTGATCAACCTAAACAACTTTGCATATCCACCAAAATCAATTTTGCTTCAAACCCTAGCTACCTAGCTAGCTAGGGTTTTGCAAAATACACCAAACTAGATCAAATCGATGCGAGTAAATTGAGGAGGAGAGGGTGGATACCTTGCTCTCGAAGATCTACTGAATTAAATCCATGCTTTAAAGGTCGAATCAAGAGAGTAGAGAAGGTAGGGACGGATTGGGGAGAGAGAGGGGGAGAGGGATGCAACAAAGAAGTGTGAATCGGTCATGAAACTAGCTACCACGGGCTTATGGTTCATAGCTCGGCGTCATGGGACATGGCGTCGAGCTAAGCCAAGATCTCTAGTGCCGAGCTCGGTGCCATGGACCATGGTGCCAAGCATCAGCAATGTCACCGTCACAAAGGCATCCACGCCACCCCTTGCCTCGATCTCGGCGCCAAGGCCCATGGCATCAAGGTGTGTTACCTTAGCGCCATGGGTCACGGTACAAGCCCGTGGTCTAAAAGCGAGATTAGGAGGCCTAGTTGTATAAGCGTGAGTAGTATTTTCAAACCTTTGAAGGATCGACGCGATCGCCACCACTACAGTCTTGAGCACGATCAAAGAAGAAATTGGACTCGTCACAAGATCTACTAGGTGTCCTGTTCTACCCCAATAGTTTTACTTTGTTTTATGTGCCTCTGTCTGTGTGTATCTTCTTATATGTAGATTTGATTTGTAAAACATCGAATTGCTCTTCTTCTTATATGATATAGCAGCGCTCCTGCTAATTTTTCAAAAAAAAATTAAAAAAAATGATTAAATTAAAAAAATCAGGAAAGGTGAGGCTAGTGGTATTCATGCTTCAAATTGTTGATCGCAATATTGCATCCGTCTGTGGCCCACAGTGAAATAGACAGCAGTTCGTACGGGGCCTCGATGCAAGCCATAGAAAAGCGCACGTGGTCGGCAACAGCACAGTGACTAATTCTACAGCGAACCATCGATAGGTGCAGGTTGGAAACGGATGTCATGGAAATCCGAATTATTCTTGTAACATGGATATCTGTATTCGTATCTGTTTGTAACGTGGATACTAAATGGATATATCCGAATTCGTTTTTCAGTATTTTTTGATCTCTCTCCATGGCTTGACTAATTATTTAATTTTAATATTACTAATGATGCATTGAAACTATTTATTAGTATATCTATAAGTAATATTTAATATTAATTTAATACTATTAATGATAAGCAAATATTAAATTAATTTTAGTATTTTTCTAATTTAGTTTCAACCTAATGTATTTTTTGTTGCAAATTATTTTAATACTTTAATTTATGTTTTGCTGATGTAAATTATTTTATATAATTAATAATTTTATGATAAATATTATATAAATAATGATTGATTAATTGATATATTTAATTACTAAATATTTATTGATAACTATATTAAGGTGTATCATTTATGTCCATGTCCTGTTCATAAACTTCAAAAATGCAATTCTAGGTCACTTAACTTGTTAATTGCTGCATCATAGTTCAATAGTATTTCATCAACATTTTTTTTGCTGAGGTGGCATGCTAGCATTGGTATTTTTTTTAAATTCTTCCACTTGTGTCTTTCCTCTCCTTTTCTCTTTGCTCCTCCTCATCTTAGCTCCATGTCTCTTCCCGTTCTCTCTCTCGCCCATTCTTGCTAATGTTCCTTGTCCATTCTTGCTGATGCCAACATCATCACCACCTAAGCGCCATGCCACAGCCACCCAAACCCTGCCTCCCCTTCCTCGTCAATGCCCCCTGCCCTGCCCTCCTACGTCGTCGTCCCATGGCAAGCCACCCCTGCTGGCCAGCATCCGCTTTGAAGGATTATTTGGATGATTATGTGATTATGTGGATTCATATTCACTGATACTGAAAATCTTTGTGTTGGAATGCTGCGGAGCCTAACCTACATATCTAGATTAGATTCTGGATTCTGGGTGTTTTTTATGAGATTTTCTGAACCTGCTGAAATGTAAGGTACGTGTTGTTTGATTCTAGTCTAGGTAAGGGAACGAATCAGCTACCGGCCGGCGTTACCTGTTCTAGGGAACTAAAAACGTCATTTTTTTTGTTTCCTTTAGGGGTGCTTTTCATTTCCGTTACACTGCTTGGTAGGTAACAAACAAAACTACACTAACCAGTGCTCAAGGCTAGGCTAGGGATGTACGTATCATATAGAGCATGCCTCAAGGAGACCATGTGTAGATGACCCTGATGTCGATAGCCCGCTGAACGGCGAGCGTGGGCAGCAGGACGATGATCAGGTTGGGGCAGCCGACGAGATGTACCTCTCCCCATGCCCGGCTAGGTGCAGCTCCTGCACCCCGAGCATCGTGGCATGAATGCTCTTGCCATGGAACCGCAGCACGGAGCTCCGCACCACACCAACCAAACCTCCCTACGGGCACCATCGGTGGCGTGTACCGCCGTCATAGAGACCTGCTCAGGGAGCACGTTGAGGCCCGTGGACAAAAGAAACATGGTAGGGGGTAGAGGTTGGAAGCGGCGATTGTAGCTTGCCGCCTTTTCACGTGTTCAAGCAGCCAAAGTAGCTGACACTACGCTTGCCTTTGCAAGCTGGCATTTTTATTTTTATTATTACCATATTCACTGGTCGCTATTCAGAGACTAAATTTTACTAAATATGAGCTAATTATAAAACTAATTACACAGATGAAGACTAATTTATTGAGGCAATTTATTAAGCCTAATAAATCCATCATTAGCATATATTTCTTGTAGCATCACATTGTCAAATCATAGACTAACTAGCCTTAATAGATTGTTCTTGTAAATTAGTCTCTATCTGTATAATTAGTTTTATAATTAATCTATATTTAATATTCTAAATTAGTATCCAAATATCTGATGATGTTACAGGGACAAAAGTCTAGGAGGAAGTATCCAAAACACCTTCAAGTTTTTGTTTGAAAAAATCCAAACACCCCATGATGATACGGTACGGTCACAGCTCACAGGTAAAGGGGACAAGCAAGCCCAGGCCCATCCCGTGGAAGGCCAAGCCCAACTCAACGATAAAGCAAATGTGCCCGGCGTCGTTGTGCTTGAGCCAGCAGCCGTCCGTACAAACATAAGAACACAAGGGTGCACCCCTCACATGAACTGCTAGCCCTTGCGCAGAGTCGCAGACAGCAACGAGGACTGATGACAGCGGCGCACCGGCCTGAGCTGAACAATGAACTCCAAGTGCGGACCGCACCATAGTCGTGTCACGTCAAATCTTTATACCAATTAAAAATATTAAACATAGACCGATTAAAAAACTAATTATACATATTGAGGCTAATTTACGAGACGAGTATATTAAGCCCAATTAGTCCATAATTTGACAATAAGGTACTACGAAGAGACATTTGCTAATGATGAATTAATTAGGCTTAATAGATTCGTATCGCTCATTAATCTACTTCTATGTAATTAGTTTTATAATTAACTCTTGTTTAGTCCTTCTAGTTAGCATCCGAATATCCGAGATGACACCGACTAAATTTAGCCCCTAGATCCGAACACCCCCTCAGCCATTCCCCATTCGAAACCACCATTAGCTGAACAGTGGATGACTGGCTGGTCACTAGCAAGTCCAGCCACTCAATTGCTATAATTTATGGGTCTGTTCAGTTACCTGGCTTTCTTCTAGTCAAACTAAGAAATAAGTCAGACTGTCTCTAGCAAGCCAAGATGGATTAGTTTTTTTTTTCTCAAAAACCCAGGAGAGCTACGCTTCATTAAATTAAGAAGAGAATGAAGGACAAGAGCCCAAACAACACCTCACACACGCTCACGCCCCAACAGTTTAGATGGATTAGTTTGGTTGCGTACACTATCGCTACTACAAAAGACTTATTAGAGGCCGGCGGAATCTTAACGGAGGCAGACATTACAACCGCCTACAATCAAAGGCCTCCGTTAATACGGATTAATGGAGCCTCAGTTAATCTATTATCAGGTCGAACCCATGACCAGACACTCTACACTACCGCGTCTCTACCACTGAATCGCACATTCATTCATATCTATATATAATATGTTATTATTTTATATTAATATTTCATAATCTTATATTGAATATTTTGGCTACTAAATGAACTCAAATAAAAAAAATTGAACTATAAAGTTTTAAATCTTGTCAAGTACTACAACTTTGGTGTAGGATGTATCTTCATCAGAGAGTATGAAAAATTCAAAAAATTGAGTCTCAAAACATTTGAATTTCAAACATATATTTGAGATTCTAGATTAAATTTAAATCAGAAACTTGTCACTATTAAACATGTAGATCAGGTCAGCCACTAGAACTTTAGTATTAACTATGCGAACATTTGAAATCATTTAAGAATTCTAAATTTTAAATTTCAAAATCTATAACATTAGAAAACATATTTGGGACTCTAAACATCATTAAATTTAAAAAAATTCAACTACAAAGTTGTAGATTCTACTGAGAACTATAACTTTTGTATAGACCATGCCAAAATCCGAGACCGTTAGATAATTTTAAATTTTAAATTTTAAAATTTGTGAACTTACAACAATATTTTAGGACCCTAAACAGTTTCAATTTAAAAACTTTTCAACTACAAAGTTGTAGATCTCGTCGATAGCTACAATTGCGATATAAAGTTTGTCTTCATCTAAGTTCATATGAAAAAGTTATGAATTAGTTTTTGTTGCATTCATTAACCGAGACAGACATCCTACGACGTCCGTCTCCGTAAATCGATTTACGGAGGCAGGCGGACACTTAGAACATCCGCTTCCGAAAATAATCGATTAACAGAGCGGATGTCTTAAGTTACCCGTCTCGTTTAATGGATTAACGTAGGCAGTTGCCTTATGACGACCGCTTCCGATAATCTAGCATTAACGGAGCCGGACACCTAATGTTGCCCGCCTCCATTAAGCATTAACCGAGGTGGACGCTCAGCCGACGGACCTGCCACCGATTAACGGAGGAAGCCGCCCAGCCCTCCCATCTCGTATAATAAAATGGCACCGCCTCGCAAAATCTTTTCTGTTAAAGTGTATCTATGCCTAGCTAGCATCTAGTTTGTTTGGTTGGCTTGTTTGTCTTGGATAGAGTCACCGCTTCTTTGTGCACCTAACTTCACTACCTTTGAGGCAATTCGTCCACATGTGGTGAGTGCCACTTCTCTTCGAATCCGAGTAGGGGAGATGGCCGGCGCGACCAATTCCGGACAGTGGGGCATGCGCGAATCGGAGGAGAGCAAGGATTGAAGCAAGGATTGGCCAAGGCGTGGTGAGCAAAGGGAGCAGATGGAGCGTGAGCGAGGCGTGTGCCGGGGTGTGTGACTGCGGTGCACGCTCCTCGTTTGAGGCGGCGAGGTTGTCCAAGTTCATCCACTTCAGCCGTGTTGGCGTCTTGGAGCAGGGAGCGAACGAACGGGGAATTGGTCCAAAACCACTCGCATAGGGAGAGAACGGGGACGAGCTCCCCTGCCCTGGCTTTGGTCGCCCCTACCGTGGTGCCGGTGCTCGAGAAGAAGTCACCCTAGCAGCCGTCGGTGCCGGTGGCATCGCCGGCACCCGAGAAGAAGCCACCCCAGTAGCCTGTGGTTTGCTTGGAACTGCTGCACCGCTGGTCAATGCCTTATGCTGCACCGTCGGGAGTGCGAGGGTGAGCCGGTGGAGAGGAAGGGGAGTGGGGACTTGCCGGTGGAGAGAGGGAGAACCGCCGTGAGAGGGAGCACCATGACCGCGAGGGAGGCGGTGAGCAGAAAACAACCTGGTGCTAAGCCAAGCCTGGCCAGCAAAAAACGGTCGCCGCTGCATTCTCCTAGAGCCAAGCTAGTGGCTCAGAGTGGCTTAGCGGGGCCTGGCTTCGACCTGTTTACAAGCAACCAAATATCTGGAAGGTGACTTCCTAAAGTCTGGTTGGGAGTTAGCCACCCAACCAAACAGGCCCTATATAGCCTTAACACGGGATCTTAATAATTACGCCTAGCTCAACATTAGAACACCTAGAACTTAGGGATTAGCATTTTTTAGTTTGTACCTTTGTCTGAATAAGACCGACGCCCGTGCAGTCGCTAGTGTACGATGTCGTCATGTCAAAGTGGAAGTCACGGTAGACTCGTGGTACTCCGCCACCGGAAGGTAGTAGACTCAACATCAGGAGGAGAGAGATGACACTACCGGGACAGACGGCGGCTGGCTTCTGATCTTCAGACCAATCCCGTGTTACCATGATTGGTTAGGTTAAACAGTGGAGAGGAGTTAATTAGGTTAATCACTTGTAGAGATGAGACCCCCCTTTATTCTTATAGCACGGGACAAATTAGGACCAGGCCATTATTTAATTGAAAAAGATTACATTCCTGTATATGTGTAAGAAGTTTACAATAGTGACAATAAAATTCAATCAAAATGGTGGAAAAGATTGGAACATAAAAAGCATATTAACAGAGATGATAGAATTGGGATGCCTACCTCTGTTAATGATTAACAAAAGCAGACATTCTAAAGAATCTGTCTCTACTAAACAAGCTGTCTCTACTAAATGTTAACAGAGGCAGGCATCTTGGGCCTGCTACGTCTGTTAATGTTAAACAGAGGCGAGCTTCATAAAAGAGACTATCTAGTTGAGACACAAACGATTTCCCAAAGGCGGTCAGCTGCCCAAACGATTCCCTCTGTTAATGGTTTCAGCAGCAGTGAAATTTGAGTATTCGGATTTGGTTGGTAACAGAACAACGAGTATCTAGATTCATATACGAACTCTGTTCAATATTTGACCCCTTACCCTTAGATTCGAATACAAACTACCTATTTGGTCTCTTGCGCCTTCGCACGGACGGACTGATGAGATTAACTATTGAGCCGTTTGTTCCTCAACATCGTAACCTATACAACAATGTTTTAATAATGATGAAAAAATCCAACATGCAGCCACTGTGGTACGTCTGGTCCCTATGCCCGGTGGCACGCACGCATAGATCCCCGACGTTGTTTTCCTGTGCGTGGCCACGTGATGTGTGCTTGTCCAAAAGTCAGCAGGTCTTGGGGCTAGCAAGCTGCTTTGAAAACTCAGAGCGGCACATATGAGATCAGCAGCAGCTATCTCTGGAGCTGACTGATCACGATCCACTTCTGTTCCCAGCCTGTGACAACATTAGAGCAACAAGCAAGTAATTAATAACAAGCTCCAGCTCCGACCTGTGCTAGCTAACTGCAAGCTACTCTTCTCCGCTTGAAGCAATGATGTTGTACTACTCAACGCTCATGATGTTTTGATATATACTTCTGTGTGCAGTTTTTAGAAGGAGTACTATCGGAACGAAATTTGACCAACAAGTAAATATTTATAGTTTTACCGTGCCTTGTGATCGAATGTGGCCTCGCACGCAATGCCACATGATTTATACTGGTTCAGGCAACGTGCCCTACGTCCAGTTTCAGTCGGTCGATGACTTTATTCCTGAGCCCAGATGCTCGAAGTTTGCTGTGGGGTTACAATCAAATAGGAATGAAAAGGGGGGCGTTAAAGGCCCGGTCGGACTTTGAACCGAATGGCTGAGAGTGACGGGTGCTCTAACGTGCGCTAAGTATTGGAGCGTATGCTCTGTGTAGCTATTGAGTTTTAGAGCTATTGAGCTGTTTGAGTCCTCAGGTCGTTAAGTCCACGAGTCGTCTAGCCTTTTCTTTTGCGAGAGAGCTTTTAGGAGAGAGCTTGTCCCATTTTATAGTTGAAGGGGATGGCCTTACAAGTCAGAGAGAGAGTGTGTGTTATGTGTGCTACCTAGTCTTGTTGCCCACGCCGTCGGGTACGAGATGGTTATCGACGCCCACAATATTGTTTATGTTCAGGCGCATCTGGCAGGCTCTACCATGTTCACCTAGTACGGCAAACGTCGGCGCCTACAATATTGTTTGTGCTTTGACGCGTCTGGAAGGTTCTATAATGCCCGTCTGGCATGGCCTGGTGGCACCGTCCTGTAGGTGCGCATGGCATGGCAGGGTATGGTCATCGGTATTGCGGTTAACTCAAGCGCCTTACCTTATCTGCTCCAACTAATCCCCGGGCCCTCACCGAGAGGGCGTCCCCGGTCAGTCGGTCCCTGTCGGGGTCCCGACTGTGTCGGTCGGGAAAGAGCACCGAGCAGAGGTCTGGCGTATCCTCGGTCGGAGAAGGAGGTCGGAGCCGGATTGTGATCCAACCTTGGCCAGGCCTTCCAGTTTTAGACCGGATCGTTGTTCCGGCCTGTCATTATGTATCTGGGCCGGCCCAGGTGCGCGTTGTCGCTGCGCCGCCTGCTTGGCCGGGTTTTGCAGGGAAGCAGGTCGATTGAGGACCCCGGGGTTATGAATCCGATAGGAGCCCCCCGAGCCCATTTGAGACTTTTGTGAAGTCGTGAAGGGGCTGTTTACACTCGTTTCACAAGCGCACCATTGGGTGTAAGGTTGTGGGTCGCCGTCGGATGAGACGGAGCGCGAACCTGAGGCGTTGGGCGAGATGGAGCCCGCGGCGTGGCCTTGGGGTCGGGCGAGACGGAGCCTGCTGTGTGGCCAAGGGGTCAGGCGAGACGGAGCCCGCGGTGCGGCTGAGGAGTCGGGCGAGACAGAGCGTGAACCCAAGGGTCGGGCGAGACGGAGGAGAGTGTAGCCCCCGAGCCTGTGTCCGGCTAGAGAGTCGATCAGAGGTTGAGCACTTTGGTACTCTTTTTGGGGCTGCGGACTCCTGTGTTCTTTCTGGTCGGGGTGTTCGCCCGTGTCCGTTCCGACCACAACCTGCGCGGTCAGTCGGGTTCCTAAGTAGGGACCTGGCAGCTCGAGCCCCCAAGCCCCGTTGGGCTCGGTAGGGGTTGGCTGAGTTTTGTGCATCACCCCATCCGTAGTTTCCACAACCGGAGGGGCTGAGCTAACGACACTTACCTCGATGGCTCGAGTGTTGCGCTCAGCGAGCTCGCTAATGGGCATGTCCGAGTGGAATCTGGGTCGGTCGTTCGTGATGGGATTGGCATAGCCCTCATGTGGCATTCCACTACTCCTTAACCCGCCTCCTAGCAAATGCCCGAGTCGTTCCAAAGACTAACTCTGGTGGCGCTCTGGCCTCCCCTCGATGGAGATTCTGTGGGCTTGGCTCGAGGTTAGGATTGAATGAGAAGGTCGAGATGACATTGTCTGCTTCTGAGCAGATCAAGTGAGGGCCGCTGGGGCTCATCTGCGTTTTCTCCCCTAGCTCTATTTGACGCGAGGCGGCCTCGAGCCCTTTTTGGGCCGGCCTTTGAACCTAGATCGGTCGTCACTCATATCGAATGAGATGACTACCACTTTTGTGATGCGACGCAAAGCGTTGTGATGCAACAA
This sequence comes from Miscanthus lutarioriparius, assembly GCA_904845875.1. NCBI lineage: Eukaryota > Viridiplantae > Streptophyta > Magnoliopsida > Poales > Poaceae > Miscanthus > Miscanthus lutarioriparius. The sequence goes on along the minus strand of CAJGYO010000004.1, from coordinate 100,039,005 downwards.
TTGCACATGCAATACTTGGATGTATGGGATGAATGTATGAGGATGGATGAATGAATGCTCATGCACTGGGAAAGTAGAACGGGGGTTGGTAAAGTTACCTCGATGGCTCGAGTGACAGGTCTGAGGAGCTCCTATTGGATATGTCTGAGTGGGATCCATGTCCGTCGTTCGTGACAGGGTTGGCATAACCCACATGGGGCATCCCACTGCTCCTTACTGGTCTCTCGGCAGCCGCCCGAGCTGTGCGATTGCCTTGGGTGACCCGTTGGTCTCTCCTCGATGGAGATTCCGTAGGTGGGCCCCTCCAGACCCTGCCTCGGAAGGTGGAGAGTCGTTTGCATGCGGTTGTGCCCTATTTTCCGTGCTCAGGTTAAGGTAGTGGTGCGCCCTACCCTGGCCACGTCCCATTAGCTAGGCGATGTTTTGCCAGGCAGGGCGCGTCCCATCAGCCAGGGCCACGTCCCACCGCACGTCTTTCCACCTTAAATAGGGGCGAGGGAGAGGGTTTTCCTCCCGTTCTTTCGCCTTTCTTCAACCGTTGCCGTTTCTCCTTCCTTCTTTTCGCCAAGCCTGTTCGTGTGCCATGGTGGTTTCTAGGAGAGAGAGGAGAGTAGAGCGAGGGAGAGAAAAAACTCATAGATTTGTTCGTAAGTCCGAGGTGCAATGTCGAACTGGAGGCCTTCCAACGTGGATGAGGAGGTGCTGGCCGCCTTTGCCGAGAAGGGGCTGCTCCTGTCGAAGGAGGTGGTGAATTGGAGGGCTCCTGCGCTAGGGGAGGTTGTTCTGCAACTCCAGGCCGACGAGGTCGTATCCTTCCTTGCCTTCCACTAGCGCGGGCTCGGGTATCCCGCGCACTGGTTCCTGCGTGGGCTCCTCAACCAGTGGGGCCTAGAGTTGCAGCACCTCAACCCAACTGGGGTACTGCACATCTCTATCTTCGTCACCATCTGCGAGGCCTTCCTCAGGATGGAGACTCATGTGGACCTCTTCCGGTGGATTTTCAGCAGGCGAGCCCTGTCTGAAGGGAAGCCGCCTAGAATCGCAACAGTTGGGGGGTTTGCCCTGCAGAAGAGGCCAAAGCCATCGGTCCCCTACCCCGCGTACTACCCCTATGACTCCAACCAGGGGTGGCACAGTGAGTTGTTCTACATTAGGAACCCAGCGGAGGCGCCATTCCTGACGTTCATGAGGGAGAGGCCAGAGAGGAGGGAAAGCTGGTCGTGGGGTCCCGCCCGTTGGCAGAACAAGCTGGAGATTATAGAGACAAAGCTTTGGAGGCTCATGCGGCATGGCCTCGATGGGTTGCAGGTCTTCCATACCTTCTCACGCCATTAGGTCGCCCCGTTGGTGGAGAGAACGCGGTCGATGTGGGAATACTCTGGCCTGGTGGATCCCGACCGCGCATCGCCAGAGGAGTTGCCGATGTGGGAATACTCTGGCCGATGTGGGAATACTCTGGAGTCGTCTCAATCGGGTGCTGTAGTTGAGGGATGAAGACTGCCTCGAAGGGATGCCCGGTCCCCTTCACGTCGTGAAGATGTCCAATTTGGTATGCTTTTTTCCATGACCTTTTTCCTTCTTGTTTTGATGTTTTGATTGATTTCGAGTTTCCCGTTTCGAAGGGACTCACGGGCTATAAATCTGGGCCACATCTTCTAAGAGGGCCAGAAGGCGTAGTTTGGCAAGCTACCCAGAGGTACATCGCGTTTGCCAAGAAGAAGAGGAAAACCGAGAAGGCCCGGATGAGGTTTGATAAGGAGAAGGAGATCATCCGACGGGTCCATGGTGGCGAGAGCCAGAGCAACGTGGAGGTGGAGCTCGAGTCGGAGGAACCCATGGAGATGTGTGATGACGTGAGTTCCTTGGAGGACGAGGAAGATAGGGGCATTGCTGTGACCTTGGTGGAGCGCTGTAAGCCCGCGGCTGCGCCTATCGGTGGCGGGCATGGTACGAAGGTGCGCGGTGATGTTCCTGAGTCAAGGAAGCTTGCCGCGCTTGAAGATGCCACCCTCAAACGAGAGGCGAAGCAGGCGCGGGTGCCGCACCCTTCGGAGGCGTCGTCGGCTTCGCAACCCCCTGCTCAGAGTGTGGTAGAGCACGCCGGTCGGTCAGAGGGACATGATCGTTCCCTTGCATCTCCGAGGTTGGCGCGTGTGCACGACCCCCAATGAGGAGATGCCCACCAGTTGTTCCGGTGGTTTCGCCATGAGCTGGTGGTCGTGGCCGTTCATGGGCCGACCGGGGATCGGCCGGGTCGCCTCCTCCATCGATTGATGCGAGAGGGCGTGGGTCACGAGCCCTGAGTGATCTTCATCTGGTCAGCTCATCGTCAGCCATTCGGGGCTTTAGGGTTCTACCACTTTCGTCTAGGTATGTATTCATGCTCCCTTTTGTCCTCATAGTTGAATTTTTTGGGTGTGACTAACCTTTGCTTGTTTGACAGCGGCCAGGGGCTGGCAGGACTGGGGATCTCCCCACCTCCCGTGCGAGAAGAGTGGAGACCCAGCCTGTAGCAGGTCACGATGAGCAGGGGAAGTAGGTTGGCGACGACGCAACCTTCCTTAATGGGGGTTGCATCTTCCCGGCCGGTTGTGAGCACGGTGGCAGCAGTGGTGGTGGCGATCCCCGTGGTGATGGTGGAGGTCAGGTCAGAGGTGACTCTTGCAGTCCCTCCCCCGACGGTTGTGGAGGAGGATAGGAGGGAAACTGTGCTCCCTATCTCGCCCGGTGGAGGAGCGCATGGTTCGCCTGCCTTGTCAGAGCTGGAGGGGTCTGGAGGAACCGTTGCCAAGCCAGAGGTAGAGCAGCCGCTGGCGAGCCATGGAGTTCTAGTGGCAGACATTCCCTTCGATAGCAAGGAGGACATCGGGGTGGAGTCACCAGCCATCCCACCGTCCCGGTAGTTGGTGATGATCCGGTTGTCACTTGATATTACGATGGCTGGATCTTCCAATAGGTCAGGGTCGACCCGCGAGCTGGTATGGCCTTCCCCAGATGAGCCAGGAAAGGCTCGGTTCGTCATTCGTGATGAGGAGGAGGTGAAGCTTTGACACCTGCTCGGGGAGAGAGGACTGTCGATGGAATCCGATCTCACCCTTACCAAGGCGAGGCTCAAGGAGGCCATGGAGAGGGTTGAGCTCGTCCATCAGGCCATCACTGTGGACCTACCATGCATTGTAGAGGTTAGTTTTCTATGTTCCTGGTATTGTATTTTATTCCTTGGCATTTAAATGGTTGTCTCAACACGCCTGCTTCTTGTCTCGCAGGACCTGGAGATGATGCCGATCTGCAAGTCCTGGTTTCTATGGGAGGAGCACGGTCGGATGGAGCAAGAAGCGGTGGTGTCACGGCTGGTCGATGAGATCAGGCACCAGCTAGAGTTCGCCCATCATGAGTCCCAAGACCGGGCGGCTGAGGCGACGGGAGCACGGGCGGCGGAGCTACGTGCGATCGAGCGAGCAACTGCTACCGAGCGGGAACTCGATGCAGCAAAGGCCCACTTAGCGGCGACCGATGTGGTGCTCTAGAAATCTTTGGAGGCTCTGGAGGCGGAGCGGAAGGCCCGGTCGGACGCTGAGCAAGAAGTGGTCGCACTTCGGGGGTAGATGCTCGGTGCAGAGGAGTCGAACACTTGGCTGCTTGAGAGGGTGACCCAGCAAGAGGAAGGGCTCTCCATTCTTGAAAGCGCCCGCCTCAGTACGTACCTGTTCTACCTTCCGTTGATGCCTTGAACTTCTCTTTTCCTTGCTTTTGAATTTGTCATCCGTTTCTAGAGCTAGGCGGAAAGACCGGTTCTCTAGAGCAAGAGCTAGAGACGGTCAAGGTAGTGGTTGGTCATTGTGCTAGCCCAATCCCTTGAGGAGCGATGCGCTCTTGACGGGGAGCTTGACTAGATTCACAATATTGCGCAAGTGGTGGTCTCCGAGGTGTTCGGGTTGGGACCGAGCACGAGTACACCTACCGTCTAGCTGGCAGAGGTCCTGAATGAGGTTCGTGCGCTCATCTCCAATGGCATGTTCTACGGGACGTCAGGGGTGCTGACCTCGGTGGTGACCCATCATCCCGATCTAGACTTCGTGGCCATCTGTAGAGGATACGCCAATGGGTGGAGCACAGACGAAATCCATGCGCTGGGGCAGAGTTTGGTGCCGCATGCACAGATGGTCGCTGAGCAAGTCACCGCGTAGTGGGTGATGGAGGCTCGCCGTTCGACCGTGGCCGCAGACATGGGCCGAGAAGATGTCATCTAGCCTGTGAAGACAGTGGAGGCTGGGTCAGAGGCGAGCGTCGTCCCACCCCCAACAGAGCTGAACATCGTCCCGACTGGAAGCGAGCTGCCTTCGTCCTCGTCAACCATACCATCAGCCAATGCCACCGTGGGGCCATAATAGAGTTAGAGTAAAAATAGTCAATTTATGTAAAAGTTGAATTCGTGGGGGAGCCCCCATGTAAATAGTTTTACATTCGTGAATATTTTAAGTTCATTTTTTGTGATGAAATCACTTGTGAGGGGAAGCTTGTCATGTCTGCCCTTGTTTTTATCCTTGCATAGCTTTGTTTTTGTCCTTTGTTTTTCACTCCTGCCCGTTGACCTGTAGTCTACAACCTTAAGAACCCAGGCGTGGCCCGCGAGGCTCAGCTACTCGTAACAGTAGGTCGTGGCGGGGTGTGATCGGTCGGGAGGTTAAAGCGCAAGTTCTGTAGGATAATCAAAGAAATGGAATGCCCTTTTGATTGGGTGATGCCCTTTCGTTTGGGTGAAAAGTATTACTACATGATAGTAAAAAAAAGAAGGGTGGTATCGCTCCCCCATGGAGCCCTCGAGCGACCCAGGCCGAGAGTGCTCGGGCTAGGGTGCTGTAGGACCAAACATTGAATAGAAATAAGCAGTAAGACCGAGCTTTAGGGAAAGAAACGACGTAACTGTTCGATGTTCCATGTGTTGGTGAGAACGTTGCCGTTGTCGTCCTTCAGTCGGTAGGTGCCCCGTCGGATTACCTCGGCCACCACGTACGGTAGGCGCCCATGACAGAGAGAGCTTATGTTTGTCCTTGGTTGACTGGGTCCTCCTAAGTACAAGATCACAGACCTTGAGGGTCCTCCCCCTGATTTTTCTTTCATGGTACCTGCGGATAGTTTGCTGGTAACGAGCAAAGTGGATGACAGTCGTCTCATGAGCCTCCTCGAGCAGGTCAATTGCGTCCTGCTGAGCCTCTGCGGCTCGGTCTTGGTCGAAGGCCTTTACTCTTGGGGCACCGTGATCGAGGTCGGAGGGCAGCATTGCTTCGGCTTCGTATGCGAAGAAAAAAGGGGTGCACCCTATGGATTAGTTTGGGGTTGTTCTTGGGCTTTAGAGGATTGCTGGGACCTCTACAACCCATCGCCCGGCATACTTTTTGAGTCGGTCAAAGATGCGGGGCTTGAGTCCTTGGAGGACCATGCCATTGGCCCACTCGACCTGACCGTTAGTACGCGGGTGTCTGACCAAGGCCCAATCGATCCTGATGCCGTATCCATCACAGAAGTCCAGGAACTTCTTTCCAATGAAGTTTGTTCTGTAGTCGGTGATGATACAGTTAGGAACACCAAACCGATATATGATGTCGAGGAAGAACTTGACCACCTCTTCCACTGCCACGAGTAGGTGACTAAAGCCACGTAGGGCCTTTTTGAGTGGTCCGACCATGTCAAGGCCCTAGACCACAAATAGCCAGGTGATGGGGATGTCTGAAGTTCCTGCGTCGGTAGATGAGTCTACCGAGCATAGAACTGGCATCCCTCACATCTGCAGACCACCTCCTCTGCATCTCGCAGCGCAGTGGGCCAGTAAAAACCTTGGCGAAAGGATTTTCCGACCAGCGACCTTAGGGATGCATGATGTCCATAGATTCCAGCATGGACTTTGAGTAGAAGTTGTTTCCCCTGGTCGGTCGGGATGCACTTCATGAGCACTCCCGACGGACTTCGCTTGTAAAGTTCATTACTAATGATAACAAACATCTTAGGGCATCGAGCGATTCATCGTGTTTTAGTCCTTTCTGGTGGGAGAACCTCCTCGAGGAGGTAGGCAAGAAGTGGTGCTCTCCTGTCGACTGGATCAAGTGCCATCACAGCAATGTCGGTGGGCGATGTTATCATGGAGGCGCTAAGGTTGGAGCCCCCAAGCACTTGGTCAAGATGGGGGCACGTCAGGGGGTAGGAGCCCCCGGGTAGCAGATTGGTGTTAGAGTGGGTCTAGGTCAGATCCTCCAGAACACGGGCAGACGCCTCGTGGAGATCGTTGATGAAGACCCCATCTAAAGATGGAACCCACCTGGCAGCCAATTTTGTGAGGAAATTAGCGACATCGTTGTCCTTTTGGGGGACATGATAAAGTTTGATCCCTCAGAACTTGTCCTCAAGCTTGCGCACCTTCTGGCATTATGCTGCCATCAGAGGGCTCTTGCAGGACTCTTTCATGACTTGGTCAACAACCAACTCTGAGTCACCACGAACATACAGTCACATGGTGCCGAGCTCGATGACGATGCGCAGTCCGTTGATGAGGGCTTCATACTCCACGACATTGTTCGAGGCTGAAAATGGAGACGGATCATGTAGCCTAGCCTGCTATCATCTGGGGAGATCAAAACCACTCTAGCCCCCGAGCCAGGCGCCATGACCTTCCCGTCAAAGTACATCGTCCAATACTCATGGGTGACATCCGAGGTCAGGAGCTGGACTTCCGTCCATTCGGCGATGAAGTCAGCGAGAGCCTGAGACTTAATAGCGCTATAGGGGATGTACCTGATGTCATGGCCCATGAGCTCGAGAGCCCATTTGGAGATTCGTCCCGTGGCATCACGGTTGTGGACGATGTCTCCTAGCGGGTACGAAGTGACGACGATGACTTTGTGATCGGTGAAGTAGTGTTGGAGCTTCTGGGTCACCATCAAAATGGCGTATAGAAGCTTCTGGGCCTGGGGGTAGTGAACCTTGGCATCGGCGAGTACCTCACAGACAAAGTACACCAGTTGTTCGACCTTCAAGGGGTGTCCCGGCTCCTCCCTCTTGACGACGCGAGCGGCGCTCACAACATGGTTGCTTGCTGCGATGTAGAGGAGGAGGGATTCTCCCCGTTGTCCCGACTGTGCCTCCTCTGTCTAGACAAATGCATTTGTCTTTTTGAGAAGTTTGTAGAGAGGCATTCCTAGTTCGCCTAGTCGGGAGTTGAACCGACTCAGGGTGGCCAGACAGCCGGTGAGCCTCTGTACGCCCTTGACATTGCATATGGGCCCATGTTGAAGATGGCCATGATTTTTTTGGGGTTGGCTTCGGTGCCGTGCTCGGACACGATGTCTCCGAGGAGCTTCCCCTTTGGAACCTCGAAAACACATTTTTTGGGTTTCAATTTAACGTTGAACCTTTGGTGGTTCGCGAATGTTGCGGCCAAGTTTGCGATCAGGTCACTACCTTGATCCGTTTTCACCACTATGTCATCTACATAAACGACGATTGTTGGTTTTGGCCGCTCGACTTGGTCAGGTTGGTCGGGTGGGTCGATTTGGTCGGCGAAGCATCGTTGCATGCACCGTTGATAGGTGGCGCCAGCATTCTTCAAACCAAAAGGCATGGTTACATAACAGTACAAATCATACGGGGTGATGAATGAAGTTGCTACATGGTCAGACTCTTTCATCGTGATCTGGTGGTAGCCTGAGTAAGCATCCAGGAAGGAGAGGATTTCGCATCCTGAGGTGGAGTCAACTATCTGGTCTATGCACGGCAAAGTAAAATGGTCCTTTGGACATGCCTTGTTGAGGCCAGTATAATCAACACACATTCTCCATTTCCCATTCTTCTTTTTCACAAGAATAGGATTAGCTAGCCAGTAGTTTGGTGATCTCCTCACCTATGGCCCTACGCCTCTTGTCGTCAAAGCGACGCATGCGTTGCTTGGCGGGCTTTGAGCCTAGGATGACACGTAGTGTGTGCTCGGCGACCTCCCTTGGTATGACTGGCATGTCAGAATGTTTCCACATGAAGACATCGCGATGGGCACCTAGGAAGTTGGCGAGCTCGCTTTCCTATTTGGGCGGGAGCTTGGTCCTGATCCGCACCGTCTTGGTTAGGTTGGTGGGGTCAATCCCCACCACCTTGGTTTCCTTAGTTGGATGGAAGGAGCTTGAGCACCTCGGCTTGTTGCAGTTGGGGACTACTAGATTCACTGAATTCTCGAGCTTTGGGAGCTCAGTGGAGTTGATGATGGCAGTGGCAAGCTCGAAATGCTCGCGATTGCACTTGTAGGCATGCGAAAAGGTACTACCCACGGTGATGACGCCGTTCGGTCCCAGCATCTTCAGCTTGAGGTAGCTGTAGTTGGGGATCACCATGAACTTGGCGTAACATGGCCGCCCTAAGATGGCGTTGTAGGACCCCGAAAAGTCCACCACCTCAAAGGTTAGGACCTCTGAGTGGAAGTTGGCTTGATCGCCAAATGTGACGGGCAGGTCGATCTGTCCGAGTGGGTATGCCTGCGTCCAGGGACATTTCACTGGGCGAAGCTTTGATCGAGGGATGCGCATGGCATCGAGGGTGTCGATGTAGAGAATGTTGAGACCGCTGCCTCCGTCCATCAGCACAATGGTGAGGCACTACTAGCGGATGATGGGGTCAACGATGAGTGGGTAGCGACCCGGTAGGGTGACATGGGATGGATGGTCTCTCTGATCAAAAGTGACCGGGGAGTCCGACCAGCTAAGGAAAGAGGGGATGGCTGACTCAGCGGCGCATGCCTCTCTATAGCGTACCTTGTGTTGGCGCTTGGAGTGGATGGCATCGGATCCTCCAAAGATCATGAGGCATTCCTCAGGGTCAGGGAAGCCGTCATCATCCTTGCCTGCCACACCTCCTTTCTTGGCTACCTCCTCCTTGCCTTTTCCTTCCTTTGGCTTGGCCGCTTGCCATAGGAAGCGCTTAAGGAGCTCACAATCCTTGTAGAGATGTTTGACGGGATAGGCATGGTTGGTGCATGGACTCTCCATGAGCTTGTTGAAGTGGTCGGGCTAGCCCTGCTAAGGTTGCTTGCCCACTCGGTTGGTCGTAGCGACCAAAGATGGGTTGACCGGTCGGCGTTGATCCTTCTTGCCCCTTTGTGTGGAGGGGCACTCGCCTTGGTCTTCGCTCTTGGCCTTGCCCCTATCCTGCTCATCGCTGAAGTCTGCCCCGACCGCCTCCTCACCAGAGGCATGGTTTGTGGTGATGTTGAGTAGGGAGTGGGTGGTACGAGGCCTCACATAGCCGAGCTTGTGGATCAAGGAGTCGTAGGTTGTCCCCGAGAGGAACACACTGATGATGTCCGCGTCGACGACATCTGGGAGGGAGTTGCACTGCTTTGAGAACCTATGGATGTATCTCATAGGGACTTGTTGGGCTCCTGCTGGTAGCTCTTGAGGTCCTAGGAATTGCTAGGACGGACATACATCCCCTGGAAATTTCCGACGAAGACTCTCTTGAGATCGGCCCAGTCGTGAATGCTATCGGGTGGAAGGAATTCGAGCCATGCTCGAACATGCTCCCCCATGTAGATGGGGAGGTACTGGATGATGAAGTAGTCATCACCCACTCCTCCGGCTCGTTAAGCGAGCCAGAAGCCTTTGAGCCATAAACCGAGGTTCATCTCCCCAGTGTACCTAGAAATGTTGGTGGGCGGTCAGAAATGTTGTGGGAACGGCGCTTTCTGGATGCAATGACCAAAGGCTCATGGCCCTAGGCCATCCGGGCTAGAGCTCCGGTTGTTTGGTCAGCCACCATGCATGGGGTGCCTATCGCCGCGCTCTTCGATGGTCAGGTCGAGGCCCACGCCGCCTGCTCTCACGGCCACTCGATAGACGTCATCATCGTGCCAGGCGTGGCGTCGATTGTTGATGATGCTACGAGCATCATGGTTTGGTCTGAGCCATTCACGCACAGGTGGTCAGCGTGAAGCAGGCACTAGGTCGTGCTGTGGTGCAGCCGCATCTTCCTGCCCCACGCCCGGCAACTACAATGGCGAATGAACAGAGTGATTCAACTAGTACAACCCCAGTCCCCTGGTGGGAAAAGAGGCCACGAGCTGGTGTCATGATGCGGAGCTCTCTGCCTGCTAAATGGTGGTGGTCTCCACCAACGCCCGAAGGTTCCAGTGGATTGCCTGTTCCTAGGGGTCGGCATGCTTAAGGAGGCCACACAGAAGCATCGCCGCAGCAGCGATGTTCTGGCCAACCTGAGCAAACTGAGTGGGGTCGTTCCATCCATCTAGGATGTTATGCTGGACCTGACGAGCGTGACCCTGAGCGCCGCTCATCGAGTTACATGCATGTGGCCCAGTGTGCTACGCCGCGCGCGCCAGCACAGGTGGCGGCTGGCTCTGCCGCCTTTGTTGTAACTCCTAGCCGTGCTCCTGCACACGCACCAGGGCCTTCGCATGGGGGTATGGAGGGGTGTGAGTCTGTAGAGACTCCACTACCACCGATGGTCGTCCTGGGGAATCCGCCCTAGCGCACTCCCGGGACAAAGGGTGGCCAGGTGCCACAATGTTGCCGATGCTGGAGCTGTCGCTTTGGACCTCATAATCGATGAGGTCATGGATGGAGGTGGGAGCATAGCCTACCATCCCCATGAACTCAAACATGAGAGGGGGCAGCGTCAGCATCCTTTGGAGCCCTCGCATGGACGTGTCCACGAGGGACACAAGTCATAGGGGAACTGGTCGCACGGCGGTCGCGGTGGGGACAACGGGGTCCCTTCAGAGAGTCGGTGGAAGGTGTTAAATAGTGAGCAAAGAACAATATGTACATGACTCACTGTGGTCTTTGAGCCCAGCATGGGCTCGTGGCAAAGCGTGAGTGTCTCGATGTTGGGGTCGTCGAGTGGCCTAGGGCTGGTGGAGAGCGCTCCTCGTCCAGTGGATGCCGGGACGAGCGCCTCCTTGTGGAGGTGGAGTACACCGAACTAGTCGGTGATGAAGTCCAGACTCCTTTAGAGGAAGGTCTGGTGTGGCACGAAGACGGGAGGAACCCACACCCTAATAGGTGGGAGCGTGGGAAACTCCAGCGAGCCAAAGCAAATCGTATCGCTCGAACCCGCCATGCCGAAGATGGTGGAAAGGTGGGCCATCTAATGACCAAAAGCGTGAACGCACGATGTTCTCCCCACGGACGGTGCCAACTGTCGGTGCGAAAAGTGACCAACAAGTAAATATTTGTAGTTTTGTTGTGCGTTGTGATCGGATGTGGCCAAGCATACAATGACACATGATTTATACTGGTTCAGGCAATGTGCTCTACGTCCAGTTTTAGTCGGTCGGTGACTTTATTCCTGAGCCCAGGTGCTTGAAGTTTGCTGTGGGGTAACAAATGAATAGGAATGAGAAGGGGGACATTAAAGGCCCAATCGGACTCTGAACCAAATGGCTGAGAGTGATGGGTGCTCTAACGTGCGCTAAGTATTGGAGCGTATGCTCTGTGTAGCTATCGAGTTCTAGAGCCATTGAGCTGCTCAAGTCCTCAGGTCGTTGAGTCATCAAGTCGTCTAGCGCTACTACAGAATAGCACATCACTTCTGGCCTCATGACTGCCGGAATTATGAGAACCGACAGTGTTGACCCTTCACTACTGGTTCTTGGCTCTAAAAACCAGAAATTGATTTGGGATGTGACCGAATCGGCAGTGATGACAACTATCATTGCCGGTTTGTGTCTCTAACCAGTAGTGGCTTGACAGCCACATATCATTGCCGGTTCAAGCCAAGAGCTGACGGTGATTGGGCTCTATCACTGTCGGTTCTAGCCAAGAACCGACAGTAATAAGCCTACAGCACAAAAGGCAACAGTCGTCCTATCCTTCCTCCTCTCTTCCATCCAGAGAACAGAGGCGCACGTTTGGGCCCTTCCCTCCATTGTTGCGGCTGCTCTTCACCATGAAGCTAGCGCTTGGATTTTGAAGAATGGCTTGATCTTTTTGCTTTAAGGTTAGTAACAAACTTTCACTCCTTTGATTTTGTTACTTAATTAGCTTTGTTTTGATGGCTACATTGCTTGATTCTCATTCTAGTTTTTTCTCCATTCTAGAGAGCACTTTTCCAATTGGACATTTGTGCAAGGCTCAAATTGTGGTGAATCCATCATCCAAAAGGTTGGTGTCTATAAACACATTTAAATTCCTAGCTAATTATTCCATGGTGGTCAAGATCATCATTGTTAGTATGCGATGCTATAATTAGTTCTTAGAAGTAGAGTAGATTCTTTTACAATTTGTTGAGAAAATTAATCTATGTGTCACATAACAAGGCATTGTTTGGAGCTACATTCTTGTTCATGATCATGTCTCCAACTTTAGACTTTTTTTTAAATTAGTGTCTCCATTTTTATGTGACATGGAGTAGAATAATTGTTCTTCATTGTTGTGCAATAATTTTTTTATGGGGCTGTGTTTTTTAATTTATATGGGAATTGCCTAGAGCTACATTGTTGTTCATGATCATGTCTCCAATTTTAATCTTTTTTAAAATAAGTGTCTCCATTTTTATGTGGCATGGAGTAGAATAGTTGTTCTTCATTATTGTGCAATAATTGTTTTTTACTACGATTTTCAATTTACAGGGCCGGGCTACCAATTTCAATTTTCCAATAATTAGTGTACAATAATATTTTCCAAAAATGGTACTTTTGAGCTACAATTGTTATTCATGAAGCTCGATTTCTTATTAATTCTTTGTAATTACTGTTTTAATATTTTTTGTGTAGAGATGGATCGAGAGTAGATACATCTGTCCCGAATGGACAAGCGGTATATGCATGGCGTTAGCCAGTTTATCACCGATGCCAAAGTCCAAGCTGGGAATGGGAAGCCTGTCTTTTGCCCTTGCAAAGATTGCAAGAATCAAAGGAGCTTTCGTCAAATTGAGTCTATACGATCGCACTTGATTACCATGGGGTTCATGCCAAACTTTGCGATATGGACTATGCATGGCAAGGTTGGTGTGAATGTTCCGCAGGAAAACAATGATGATGTGGACATGCCTGATGTAGCCATCCACGATGCTGACTTGGAACCCGATGTCAACATGGAACCTATGGCCACAGTTAATAATATGTTTAGGAACACGCTAGCTGACAACACCGAGGATAACGATGGCATTTCTCAATTGCTACGTAATGTAGAGATCAGATGTCTTAGTGAAAGACAACTGAGAAGGTTAGAGAAAATTAGACAAGATGGTAAAAGACCATTGTATAAGAATTGTTCAATGAGCAAACTGGAAGTCGACATCATGCTGTTAGAGTTCAAATCGACAAATGGATTGAGCGATAAAGGCTTCGATCAGTTGTTAGGTATAATAAGGAAAATGCTCCTAGAAAAAAATGAGTTGCCAGAAAAGATATACTTGGCCAAGCAAATGATCTGCCCCATCGGCCTCGAGGTTGAAAAAATCCACACGTGTTCCAATGATTGCATATTGTACCGTGGAGAAAAATACAAAGACTTAGACAAGTGCTCCAAGTGTGAAGCTCCACAGTATAAGGAAGGGCCGTCAGATGAGGGTACCAAGACCAGAGGAGGTCCCATAATGTTCATTTGGTATTTCCCTATAGCTCCCTGGGTGCATAGGCTATTTGCATGTGCAAAGTCAGCCAAGCTATTGTGATGGCATGGCAAAGAGCGTAAGAAAGATACAGTGATGAGGCACCCCGCCGATGGGCATGACTAGAGGACTGTCAATACTATGTTTTATAAGGACATCGGTGGAGAGGTAAGGCACCTTTGGTTTGCTTTGAGTACAGATGGGATGAATCCTTTCGACCAGGTTAGAAGCAATCATAGCATCTGGCTAGTGACGCTCTGTATATATAACCTTCCACCTTGGGTCTGTATGAAGCAATCGTAGATCTAGATGCCACTACTAATCCAAGGGCCAAGACAACCTAGGAATGACATCGATGTGTTTCTGGAACCAGTGATCGATGAACTAGTGGAGATGTTTGAAAAGGGTGTGTCAGATGTTTGGGACGAGTACAAAAAGGAACATGTCTCGATCATGGGAGTACTTATTATCTACAATTACCAACCTGCCAGGTCGAGGTTCATTGTCCGGAGAGAAGACAAAAGGCTATACTAGATGTGTCGAGTGCTTGGACGACACCGATGCGGTAAATCTACCAAATAACTCAAAGATTGTTTATATGGGGCACCGTAGGTTCCTACCTAAGGATCACCCTTACTGCAGGAACAGAAAATATTTCAATGGTACTATTGAGAAATGCTTAGCTCCAAAATATCAAGACGAGCCTACGATACTTCGAGAACTCAACAAACTGGAGGTTGTCCTTGGGAAGGGGGACAATGCAGTAGTAGCACCTGATGGGAGCGTTTGGAAGAAAAAATCGGTTTTCTAGAAACTACCTTACTAACCATTTCTGAGTGTATGCCACTATATTGATCCTATGCACATCACTAAAAACATGTGCGCTAACATGCTTAACACATTGATGGACACCGGGGAGACATCGAAGGATTCACTAGCCACACGCCTGGACATGCAACACTTGGGAATTAGGAAGGAACTGCATCGCATGGAGCTAGAGAATGGGCAGTTCAAACTTCTGGTTGCATCATGGACATTGAAGAAGGAAGAAAAGGGTGCGCTTATTTCTTTCTTCAATGAACTCAAAGTCCCGATGGGCTACTGTGTGAACCCGAAGAGGCTAGTGAACATGAGAGAACTCAAGTTCAACTATGGCCCTATGAAGGCCCATGACTGTCATGTCAATATGACTCAGTTGCTCCCTGTTGCTCTGCGTGGTATCCTCCCCCCAAAGGTGCGTGCCCCAATCATAAAGATGTGCTCGTTCTTCAATGCGATCTCAAAAAAGGTCATTGATGTGTCCAGGCTAGAGCTGCTGCAGTGGGACATAGCCAAAACTCTTGTTAGGCTTGAGATGCATTTTCCGCTGACTTACTTTGATATCTCATTGCATCTGCTCATTCATCTTGTTGACCAAATTAGAGCCCTTGGCCCAATGTACCTGCATCAGATGTTCCCTTTGAAAGATTGATAAAAGTTTTCAGGAGGTATGTTAGGAACAGATTCAGACCAGAAGGGGGCATGGTTTAAGGATGGTCAATGGAGGAGGCCATTGAGTTCTGCACATATTATCTGGACATCAAAAGGGTTGGAGTTCTAGAATCTCGTCACGAGGGAAGACTACGTGGCAAAGGAACGATGTGGGAGAAATCTATTAAAGTAGACGACCCTATTTCTTTCAAACAGGCATAGTTCCCTGTTCTCCAGCAAGTCGAGGGTGTGATGCCATACATTGACGAGCACATGCAATCGCTGCAAACTCTGTATCCGAGCAGGTCACAGGCTTGACCGCATACAGATATGACCCCTTCGTCCTTGCAAGAGATGTTATGCAAGTCTTCTTTGCAAGGGATAACAAGACAAAAGGAAGGCTAAAAATAGTCCTAGAAGGGACAATGAAGATTATCGGTGTCGGTGGAGTGATGGACGAAGAAGACTACATGGGCTATCAGGAAATGCCTCTATTTGGGGCGAACATACCCCTACATATCCTTCAAGAGGGTAACGAACCTTCTTATGTATGGCTTGATCACAATGTGGCCCTCATTGTTGATGCACCTAAAGATAGTTAGATTATTGTTAACTATGTAATCATTATTCGGACGTTGTTCACCAACTATATAATCTAATTTATATTTTGTGCGCTTCTCTAAAATTAAATAATTGACTATGTAATCAAATATTGAAATTATATTCAGAAACACTATTGTTTGATAATTATAGACCATTAATTAATTATCATGGAATTAAATAATCAAGACACAAATATTTGTATTATTTTACAATAAATTATATGTTTAGAAACACTATTACATGCACAGCGGTTAAGGCCCTATAATCTGGACCTCGAATTAATTAACTCCCGTTCAGAGGATAAAACAAAAAAAATGTACCTTGAGTACTCCCTATCATTGCGCAGTGGTAAAAGCCAGCTATTGTGAAGCCCGCGCCCTTGGTTCGAATCCTAGGTGTGGCAAACTTTTTTTTATATTTTTACAGAATTAAATGAACCTCAACTTAAACTATAAAAATGATAACAAAACGTTTCCTAACATAAATCCTCCTTTAACGCAGCGGTTAAGCCACTAATCCCTCTTTCTCGCTCCCTCGGTTCAAAACCCAGGCGGGACAATTTTTTTATTTTTTTTATCCAGAGCCCGTGGCAGTGGCTCTGATTTCAACAAAATAAAAGTTGAGCACCTGCGGCAGCGGCAGCTGCTTTGCTTGGCCTATCACTGTTGGTTTTTGCATAAAAACCAATAGTGATACATGGAATCAATGCCGGTTCTAAAAACCAGCACTAATGACCCCTATCACTGCCGGTTTTTTATCAAAACCGATAGTGATAAGAATATTCCCTCCACGGACCAGCAGTGCTCCTGCTGATCACCACAGCAGGAGGACTGCTCCCACCTACCACGACAGCTAGCCTATGAAGTGGCGCCCTGCTAGGGAGCCTCTCCATGGCTAGTACTTGTGTTTATTTTGCAACTCTCAGCCTGTTCGCTTGTTGGTTTCAGCCAGGGCTTATCAGCCATGATACAATATTTTTCTCTCATAATTAATCAGCACCAGCCGGGCTTACCGGCCTTTGTTGTTTGTTTCTCTAGTTCATTCTATGCTTGCTAGTTTCCACATACATGGCCTCTCTGTGGGAGAAAGCCCTCCACGTACAGATATCGTTATGCGTCGTAGTCCACCAAAATGGTGCACACAAGAGGTACTAGAAGAATGCTACTGAAGATAGAGCAACGCCGAAGATTAGAGATGCCGCGAGGTTCACAGAGCCATCCGCTACGGTGCGCTCTGGACTGTATGTCCAGAGAGACATGGCATCCTCTGTGCTTGGCCTACCTGGTGTGCTCCAGGCAATTTCCTGTCCCGGAGCGGCATTGCTTCATCGGTGCGGTGCTGAGCTGAATTCGGCGTGCTCTAGACTGTACCGAGAAAAAGGCCATGTACAGCAGAGACATGGATTCAACGAGGCCACCTTGTTATCTCCAATCGGTATAGCTCGTAGACCACCTCAGCGTTGTTGTTTGACCCTAGTTGGTGCTAGAAGAATGCTACTGACGTGGTTAAATTATAATGTGTAGATACACATTGATTGTAACATTGACCTGTACGCAAATAGGTCTTTGTTATCGTATATGTAATTTTAGTGTAAGGTCCTTGTTATCGTATATGTAACTTATTTCTAATATTTTTGTTATTTTTTGATGTATTTTTTTACTCTATCTAAATAAATATATCATTGTTGTTAAAACTTTCCCACGGTCCTTTACATATATGCACCTTCACTGTCGGTTCTATTTAAAAACCGACAGTGATATTCACTTTCACTGTCGGTTGTAACTGAAAACCGTCAGTGATGTCCATGCCCCCCTATATAAAACAAACCACCAGCCACATACATCGATCCCACCCACCCACGAAACTCTCACAGTCTCATTTCTCACGTTTCTAACTCACTTCTCAAGAAATGCACTCTCTCTATGTGATTTGGTCATGGCTCCTGCATTTTTCATTGGTATTGATATGCTGTCTTCTCCAATGTGCTATCTATATTCATGTGATCTATATTTATATTCATGTTTCTTTGCATTCTACATTTATATATATTCTTATTCCTTGCATTCGATCTATATTTAATTATATTCCCACATTTTACTTGGAAGAATTTTTTGTTCATATATTTTATGTTCATATTTTTTTTGCATTATATCGATCAGGTGGTATGAACAACGGACCTCCCCCACCACAAGAACCAGGTTTCCACCCTGGTGATGAGCCATTCGCTCCTAATGTGGCCATTCCGTGATTCCCTGTTCCTTATTGTATGAAATATTTTCCAACATCTTTTGTTTTTTGATGCAAACAAATAAATGTAATTAGCTTAATATCATTGTTGCATATATATATATATATATATATATATATATATATGTCACAGACTATATCCCAAATAGATTGGCTACGAACAACGCTTAGCTGGTTCTTTATCTCAGACATCATCGAGAACATGGCATCTAATGCAAGTGGTCGGCTATGGACGTGTGAACTCAGTTTTTTCATTCCTTTGAGGGGTGCAAATCATCGGAACCATATCCATGAGATGGGAAGATAGAGACCGGACGTGATAAGTGCCTAATTTAGTGTTGTGCGCTTCTGTTTAGAGACACTTCGATGTATTTGCTATGATGTGCCTGATTTCTCGCACTTTAAGGCACTTGCTTTGAATGCTGGTGATATCCCCGTTCCGCAAGCAAGCGAATGGTTTGCGAGCTACAATCGTACGGATGTGGTAAAATGGTCACTTATACCTGAGCCGTGGTTATTTGTTGTTTATTATTGTAATAACATTCTCTAATTTTTTTCTTTTTCTCTGCATGCAGATTGCACTCTAGGACCTTACCTATGTTGCATGTGGCTTGTGGGCCGTTCTAGACCAAGCTACGGAGCAACTCGGGTACAATTGGGACTTCTACAATGGAAACCTTGGCCAGCTCACTATAGAAGGATGCTAGTACTGCATAAGGATTACTAACAGGGACAGTGGTCGGTCAGTAGGCTACATCTATGGCCGACCATTCTTTCGGTATTGTGAGGCATGAGAGAGTGCACTCATATGGGCATTGACCTTCATCGATACAAGCGGATACATAATCCGTGATATCAATTACCATATATGGCTACAGAGGCATGTTAGTGTGTGTGGCCCGATCTATCCTAGCAGTGAATCCAATAGTAATTAATGTTTATTTAGCTAGGTTTGCAAGGTTGGAGTTTAATTGGGTTCTAATTTTAATATGTACGGCTTGTGTATTTAATTATTGTCATGCATGTAATTCGTGTAACATTTGTTGGGCAACTAGAAATCTATATTCCGGTGTCGCATTGGTCTCAAACTTTTTCTTTGGCTTGCACACGCCATGGGTGAAGAAAACACCAAGTTTGGGATTTTTCGGAGATGGTTTGCTACTTTCTGCGGTTTAATTGAATTTCCGCGTGACATCACCGAGTAATTATAGGTTGAACTGAGTCTACCCCGAAAAGATCCAGAATGGTGCCAAACTTTTACACAGGCTCTCATGTGCCCTAGGGATAAGAATTTTGTGGAGGTCGATGAAAAAATCTATTGGGTCCAAGATGTAATTCACCCTCTTTTGTCTCATTCAGCACAGAGAAAAATATATTAATAAAAAATGATCAGAAAAAACTAAGATCTCATGTGGGGCCTTAATTTGGGTATACATGCTTGCCAAAAAAATTTCAAGCCATTTTGATAAGGCGGAGTATACATGCTTCACAGAGGTACATGAGCCCTTTCATCGAACCATGACTATACACTTAGGTTATCAAGGTTTCTGTGGTTCATATGCATTCTGGTGTTGTATTGGTCTCAAACTTTTTCTTAGGCTTGCACATGCCATGGGTGAAGGAAACACCAAGTTTTGGATTTTCTGGAGATGGTTTGCTACTTTCTGAGGTTTAATTGAATTTCCGCGCGACGTCACCGATTAATTATAGGTTGAACGGAGTCTACCCATGAAAAAATCCGGAATGGTGCCAAACTTTTACATAGGCTCTCATGTGCCCTAGGAATAAGAATTTTGTGGAGGTCGATGAAAAAATCTATTGGGTCCAAGATGAAATTCACCCTCTTTTGTCTCATTGAGCACACAAAAAAATATAATAAATAAAAAAACCTAAGATCCTGTGTGGGGTCTTAATTTGGGTGTACATGCTTGCCAAAAAAAATTAAGCCATTTCGACATAGGAATACACATGCTTCTATTTATTCAGTATATAAAAGGAATTTTTTATATATATAAACATCACTGTCGGATTCAAAAAACCGGCAGTGATGAGACAAAACCTACAGTGATGCTAGTTATCACTATTGGTTCGTTTTGAAAATCGATAGTTATTTATAAAAAACTTAAAAAAATTGTGCTAGCCCTCAGGTTCGAGCTCGGGTCTCGGGGACCAGAGTTCTAAGTCTTAACCACTGCGCTAGTATAGGAGGTGTGTCAAGGCTTATTTTATTTTTTCTTTTTGACCTTTTAGAGCGCTTAATAATTTATAAAATTAAACCAAAAAAATTGGGCCGCCTGGGACTTGAACACGGGTCTCGGAGGCTATATTGCGCTGTCTTAACCGTTGCGCCAGTCGGATGATTTTGAAAGAAAGGGAAAAGATATGCTACTTAACCTGTAAGCGCTACACCCCCATCACTATTGGGTCCAGGCATGGCCCGGTAGTGATTTTGCCTCATCACTGTCGGTTTAGACCTTGCAACCGGTAGTGATGAGCCATTGTTATAAAAGCAAGGCGCGGGGTGAAATTTTCCAAAGTCATTTCAACCCCGCGCCAACCCCTCCCCCCGCGTCGTTGGAGCACCACCCCACGCCGACGGGCACCACCGCCCCCCGTGCACCTGTCCACCGCCCCCCGCGCCGCCATTTCTAGCCCGCGCTCCTCTTCTTCGACGCTGACACCCGTGCGTCCCCTTGATGTGTCCCCATTAGTCCTGCGCCAGCGCCCGCGATGCTGTCCATCGCCCCACGCCGTCCGTGCCCTCGTTCCTCGTCCATGATACCGGCCATGCCCCTCGTCCTCCACACCTACACTCCCACCTCCAAGGCCTTTAGGAGCGCGCAGATAGCTGCTTCCCCACCCCCACGGTGAGTGTGTGGCTCACTACTAGCTATGTGTTTGATGAAAAGCCCGTTAGGTTAGCCAAGGCCAACCTGGGCTCTGCCCCCCTTCCTTCTTTCATACGAGCTTCAATTGCATACGAGCTTCAATTGCATATGAGAGTAGATTGTGGCGGAATGAATTGTGCGTGTTTTCATACCGTGGTGTGAATTGGAAGTAATAGTTTGTTAAAATTTGTTGCCCGGTTAACATGCACCAGAATTCGGGTACGACAATTAAATCAAAGCCGCTTGGTATAATATAGAAGGTGTAAAATTGCAGTACATGTATTAATTTGCAGCAACGTGTGTTATCTCGTGATGGTTTTGTTGATGTTGTATCCTAGTTGGTGTCATCAGAAGACTAGATAGGAACTGGTTTTGTACCTTTTTTGTGACTTGGGTGACCACTTGCAATGAGTTAGTTTTCTGTGTAGCTTCCCCAACTAGGTTCCATCTCATTTTTGGAATTGCTGCATCATTTTGGTGTTTGTGTTTGATGCTAAGTTTCTATTCTCTTTATTTTTGCAAGTATTGTTGCTATATGGTGCTATGTGTGATAACCTTTACCCATACTATGGGCTATAACTGATACTTGCTACTTTTTCATGCTAAAATCATGAAGAACATTTTAATTTGTTAGATGCTGCTAGTAACTCCTCTCACAATGTAGCTTGATCCATGCCTCTTTATCTAGATAATATTTGTTCATTAGTTGTATGTTAACTTAATATTCTAATACATCATGTTTGAATGACAACCTAATTTACTTAAATGTATAGGCAGCCATGGCATGGTATGTAGTGCATGTTGGTCACGTGCCTGGGATTTATTGAACCTGGGAAGATTGCTATGCTCAAGTCAATCGCTACCCTGGTAATTTGCACAAAAAATACAATACAAAAGCTGAAGCTTTGAGGGCCAACTATAGTCATCCGGCTTACCTTGCAAACCATGAGCAACTGGACTACTATGGTCCAATGAATGCAAACTAGGGCCATCCGCCGGCACTAGAGATTGAAGAGAAGCCACCCGCCGGAGATGTGAAGATTAGAATAATTGCTCCTTAGTCTTGGAAAGATGTCATGCTTTTATTTATGGCTATGGTCATTGCTTTTCTTATTTAGAAGTTCATGTAGGCTTAGTTTCATAGAACAGTAGGTGGACTTTGTTGTATGTGGTCAATCAAACAATGAATTTGTTCTAGGTGAACATATGCTATTATTAGACTTTGTTGTATGTGGACTTATTATTAGACTTTGCATTATACATATTATATATATATAATATGAACATATGCTATTAGTAGTTGTTCGTAGCCAAAACTAACCACGATCGTGTCGTGGCCATGACTCGTCGTCGCCTGTTACCCCATCGCCGAAGAATAGATCCGCAACAAGAAGCGGCTGATATCGCTGGGATGGGAGAGCCGTATGATCTGACAAACGGTGACGGTGTCAATCAGGACGATGAGAACGAGCAACCATGGACCCCGTCCGGCCTGCTCGAGCTGGGTCAAAATGACCAAGATGACTAGGTAATTTTGGTATCATGTGACTATGTAGCCACACACGCTAATCAATTGAGAGGGTCATAGCTTACTTGGTGTCTCCAGCAAGAGCCTCTACCGCCTAAGGAGCCAGAGGGTTCGGGTAGTGTCGACGAAATATGGTCGGCAGTCCACCGAGGGGGGTGCCCGTGGTGGTAGATTATCGGTAGGATGCGTGTGATCAGGAACCAGATGGTGACACAAGGCGCAGAGACAGCGATTTAGACAGGTTCGGGCCGTCTGGTCGACGTAATACCCTACGTCCTGTGTCTTTGGTGTATTGTATTGAGATGTATACAGATTAACCTGTCCTCTAGGGAACCCTTGTCTCTTCTTATATACTCCGAAGAGACAAGGTTACAAGTAAAGTATCCAATTTGGTACTATTACAATATCTAGTACAACTTGTAATCTTGATGTGCACACCTTGATCTTACGGGCCGGACCACCTCAGATGGTACGACCCATGTACCATCTTGTGGTACCCGGGGGTATATCCCCCACAGCTAGTCCCCGAGCGCCATGTATTCTGATGCGACACGCCATTTTAACCTTTTTCGAACAGTGAAGCTTGAGTTCTTGACACCTCCGACCACCGTTGTCGCCGGAGAAGTAGGTTGTCCGAAGAATGTATGGTGCTCTTAAGAAGAAAGAAAAAGATTTCCGTCCTGGGAAGTGTGCCCACTTGTATTTCTGAAAAGAAATGTAAGTGTGTCTTGAAGCGTAGCGTCTTTGATCCTCAGAGGCGTAGTGGTCGAAAAACAAGCACATTCACCGCAAGGTGAAGTGTGCCCACTTAGTCCCCGAGCCTGGTAGTAGGTGACGTAGGCATGTGGTGCCAGGGTCTAAAAAGAATTCCTAGTTAAGTTGAGAATCTAATCGTCGTACAGGCGATACGAGATGCACCGGCAAGTGCATCGTACCGATGTAGTCCCCGAGCTTGCTGGAAGGCGAGGTATGAGCCTTGTAGCAAGGTCTAAGTGAGAAAAACTATCCCAACTGTATGCGAGTCGCCAGTCGCATGTAGTTGAGACGCAAAGTCCCCGAGCTGTGGTCGGAGAGTGGTCGAGCAGTCCCCGAGCATAGGTCAAGGAGCGAGCGACGAAGTCCCCGAGCCATGGTCGGAGAGTGGTCGAGGCAGTCCCTGAGCACAAGTCGAGGAATGAGCGACGAAGTCCCTGAGCTGTGGTCGAAGAGTGGTCGAGGCAGTCCCCGAGCACAAGTCGAGGAGCGAGGGACGAAGTCCCCGAGCTGTGGTCGGAGAGTGATCGAGGCAATCCCCGTGCGTGAGAAGCGAGCGACGAAGTCCCCGTGCTGTGGTCGGAGAGTGATCGAGGCAGTCCCCGAGCGTAGGTCGAGAAGCGAGCGACGAAGTTCCCGAGCTGTGGTCAGAGAGTGATCGAGGCAGTCCCCGAGCACAGGTCGAGGAGCGAGCGACAAAGTCCCCGAGCATAGCTCAAAATTACTGCAATATAAATATGTAGAATGGTAGTACATGATGTACAAAGTAATAAATTATGGAGAAAATGACGCTCAGCAGTCATTTGCAAATGAGCATGATGTGATAAAGCAGTTGGTGCTTTGTAAACATCAGTGTTAAAGTGAAGTTTGTGTTTATACTTAATATAAACTGCCCGACCAGTTAGTATGTAGCTGAGTCTCCAGCCCTAGTTAGCCCGTTAACCATAACGCGGGGCGCGGAGCCCGTGCACGTGTACGAAGAACAAAGCGTCGCTAAGGAGCCGCTGCCGACCACCCATAACGCAGAGGGCAGACGCTCGTGCACGTGTAGGGAGGAGCCAAAGACAAAGCCTTTTCTGGAGACATCGAGCGTCAACATGATTGGTCGATGATTTGCATTAAGTATAGTTGTATGTTATCTTTAAGATTGTATACATGGACAAATGTTATTTGAAGAATAATCATGACAAGAACGCTGTGGAGAAACGTTGTAATGAAAATTATGTTAAATATAAATATTAGAAGTGTACTTATCTTTGGATAGAAATCTGGTCGATGGTGATGAAGTTGTCCGGTCCTCGAGCTTTTCGGCCTGTCGTCATGACGGTGGTCGCGATTGTCGTAGCGCCGTTCTTTGCGGCGATCATCATTGCGACGTGGTCTGGTGGTCGAGGTGGTCGGAGCTCGGCGGAGCCGCTCGAGACGTGGTCGACGTGGTCTGTGGTCGATGTGGTCGGAGCTCGGCGGAGCCGCTCGAGACGTGGTCGACGTGCTCCGTGGTCGACGTGGTCGGAGCTCAGCGGAGCTGCTCGGGACATGGTCGACGTGGTCGGAGCTCGACGGAGCTGCTCGGGATGTGGTCGACGTGGTCGGAGCTCGGCGGAGCCGTTTGGCATGGCTCGCTTGTGGCTCGCTTGATAGCTCGGCGTGGCTCGCTTGACGGCTCACCATGGCTCGACACGGCTCGCCGACAGCTCGACGCGGCTCTCCGACGGCTCAGCGTGGCTCGCTCAGCGGCTCGCCCGATAGGTCGGTGCACGGAGTCACGATCGGACGAGACAGATGGGCGTACGTGGTCGGAGCATGTCTGATCGGAGTTGTAGCGATGCCATGATGGTTGTGCAGCTCGTGTATGCTTTGTAGATCATCCAAAGGCCCTCGTATTTGGAGGAGGAGAAGCACGCGGAGTCCTTCAAGATTGTTGCTTATTTGCATGGCCGAGAAAATCATGTACACCTTGGACGGTTAGATCCTGTAGATGCGTATGTATGCGCTATTGATTGCTTCAAAGACACGTAATCACGTGTTCATCTTCCTTGCTTGCCATTGGCTTGCATGTACACGGACTCATTGCCTGCCCGATTGGTGCATGTGTGTATGTGTGCGAGAGGTAGGAAAGGCAGGCCCAAGTGAGCAAACGCTGCCAAGGCCTTGGCTCGGATCGCATGTCAGGAGCGTCGAGAACCGTGTCTGACCCCGCCTTTGGATCGAGGTAACACCGTATCGGATCTATACGGTTCTTCTGACTCCATCGTGCATACGCCCAGCGTATGTGAAACTGGGGGATCATGATTGAGATCTCTAGACGTTTGATGTTGACATTGTTGCCGTCGTTGAAACCGAGAAGGCGACACCTCAAGTCGAACAGAACAAGATGAATTCTTCAGCTGGAGCGATGGATGCTGGAGACGCAAAGCGAGACCGCCGAACACTGGGGCTGTTGTTCTTTGCACCGAGTAGAATTGCGGGAACCCCATAGGTTGTTGTCGTCATCGCCGCAAGATCTCGCCACGTTAAGCCAAGTTGCCGTGCATGATGTTGATGAAGAAAATCGCCATCTGATTTGCCGGAAGATTAGCACGCACAACCCCTAAAGGGGTCCCCTACCTGGCGCGCCACTGTCGACAAAATATGGTCGGTAGTCCACCGAGGGGGGTGCCCGTGGTGGTAGATTATCGGTAGGATGCGTGTGATCAGGAACCAGATGGTGACACAAGGCGCAGAGACAGCGATTTAGACAGGTTCGGGCCGTCTGGTCGACGTAATACCCTACGTTCTATGTCTTTGGTGTATTGTATTGAGATGTATACAGATTAACCTATCCTCTAGGGGACCCTTGTCTCTTCTTATATACTCCGAAGAGACAAGGTTACAAGTAAAGTATCCAATTTGGTACTATTACAATATCTAGTACAACTTGTAATCTTGATGTGCACGCCTTGATCTTACGGGCCGGACCACCTCGGATGGTACGGCCCATGTACCATCTTGTGGTACCCGGGGGTATATCCCCCACAGGTAGCATGAAGGACAGATCCAAGCGAGTTGTGTCAAAGCTTCCTGTTGGTAGGAATGCACACTGGCACATCACTGAGTTCAATGAATTCGGGGATCCACTCTCACCGCCTATAGCTTTGATCAAATACAAGACTATCCTCGGGTTACTTGTAAGGGACTTCATCCCGATTAGGTACAGGAAGTGGACTGGGAAAGATAATGACCCGTGGAGGGTTCCAGAAAGTGAGAAGGATTACATATGAGATATCAAGATCATAGAGTATTTCACTTTCCCAACGGAGTATGACAAGGAGGTAGTCAAGAAAAAAGCAAAAGAAATCATGGGGACATGCTTCAAGAATTTCAAGGGGACATTGTACAAGCATTTTGTCCTCCAAAATAAAAAGCCAGATTTCGATGGTGGACAGTTTAGCAAGCAGAAGAACTTCTGGCAGGATTTCAAGGAATATAGGTTATCCGAGGAGTACTTAGAACTAAGCAGGAAGAATAAGGAGAACTCACAGAAAGCGACGAATCCTCATCATCTCGGCTCTCATGGCTACACCAAAAAGATGCCAGAATTTGAAGCAGAACTTGAAAAGATGGATTGCCTTGCTGAGGAAGGCGTTCAGGTTGAGACCGCCCATTGGGAGCCAAGATCGGTAATATATTATATGGGGAGGAATGTACGCCACGCCGAGGACGGGAGCTTAGGCAAGGGACTCGCACTTCTAATAGGGAGAAAGACATGCTCACCCAAGCACTCAAAACCAAGAAGCACCCTAGTCGCACTAGAGGAACCGGTGTTGTTTCTTGGAAACTAGCATTCCCCGAAGAATCTCACACTTACCGGAGCCACTCGAGGGGTAGAGCAGAACAGGAGGCAGAGTGTTTGAGGCGACTAAAAGAGATAGAAGACAAAATGGATGCACGGATTGAGGCGACTGTTGAAGCATGAGTCCAACTAATTTTGCTGCCCAAGGGGTCAAGAGTACCACAAAACCCTACTCCTACTACCTTTAGCCAACAGTTGAGGGGTCGCAGCAGCTACGGATCGACCTCGCTCGACGAAGAAGATGCGAATGTGCCTCATCTGGTGGATGGCATCACTGAATCCATCAATGTCAAGTAGTACATCCGTCAGGAATGGACAAAGGACAAGGCGGCGCTCGGCTAGGCCTGGCCTATGGGAGACGGGACCATTAATGTCCACCCAATTCCACAGGGGTACGCTCGCGTCACCATTGACAGATTACTTGATAAGAAGTATAACAAGATACACATTGAGTATCCGGCAGCGGAAGACAGGATGAAACTTGGTCATAACAAGGGCTCTCAAGTGGCCTGGCGCAAGCGCTTCATTAAGCTTGACCACCAATTGTCCTCTGATCATGAGGACGACTATGACTCTTTGCCCACCTGCGATGATCCCTCAACATCTCCCAATAGAGATCACTCCCCTCCTCATCCCTTGCCATCGCTCCTGAGAAGACAGAGGTCTCCTTCCATTCCTCCTCGTCTAACTCCATCTTCATCAGCCCCGAGAAAAGAGAAGACTCATCCTCCTCCTCCATCTTCATCAGCCCCGAGAAAATAGAATCGTCGTCATCATCCTCCTCCTCCACCTCAGCCCAAAACAAGATCAAAGGCATCCTCACAGTCACAGAAAAGGTCCTTGAATTCGATCGCTAATGCTCCCAAAGTGGACCAACAAAAAAATAAAAGGCCGTTCAGTGGCAGCATTACAAACTTGATGAAATAAAAATTTACAGCACACATCTCGAAGGAAGATTGTGTTAGTTTCTTCAATCTCTATGCCTCACTGCCTTAGTATTTGTTGAAGTCCGAATTCCAAAGGCAAACACAGAATAAGTACTCTACAATAAGAGCCGAAGAAATACATAATGAAGATTTAAGGAAGATACAGAAGTACGTCGAAGACAACCCTGAATTAACCATGGAAGAGGCCGCGAACATCTATTATGATGTACAAGGGACGGGAACACCGGCAATGAAGTATGAAAGGGGCAATCTTTTGGTTCTCGACGACGAGTATAAAAATTTGACAATATATATGCGCCATTTGCATGAATATTACATGGCTCAAGCAATAGAGATGGAGAACTTTGGTTTTGAGGTTATTATCTGTTCGTCACATGTTTTTCATTATCCTGAAGAAGAGATGTTCGATGTCGAGTGGAAGTGCTTGTTCTAGCTATACCGAAAACGCTCTCTCGATTCACAAATGTTGACGCTGTGGACTATGTAAGTACCCTACACGCATGATATTACAATTAACTACTCTCTCGAGACATAAATTATTAACTTTTGAGCACTTTCCATGATTTTATGTAGGTGTATAGCAAAATTTTGCATACTAAAAAACAAATGAGATAACATAGGCTCGTGGAAGACCTAAAAGAGAGATTGATTGCTGTTTTCGATGAATTCAAGATGAAGAACAAAACCCACATACTTCTAGCTTACAACTGCGAGTATGTGTTCTCAGCTTTTAATTTTATGCTTCTTTTTTTGTTAAGATTATTCGATAATTAGGATTCTGTGATTGCAGCAACTATTTCGTCTTCATTTGTGTCAATCTTGCTAAAAATCTGATCGAGGTGTGGGACTCGAAGAAAAAATCATTTCATCATCTGGATGTACTGGTGGCAGTGCTGAATTAGTAAGCGATCCTAATAACATATTATTTTCTAATCACACATACCGCTTTCTAATATTTCTCCTTTTAATGTTGCACATTATCCAAAGAAGACATATCAGTGGGATGTAGGTCCCATTCAAGGTTGTTGAAATGGAGGGGAAGTACCAAAAACAGCCGACGGGAACAATGAATGCGGGTTTTATGTAATGTAGGCAATGCTTCGCTACATCAGCGGAAAATGGGAAGAAGCAGATAAGTTGGTGTGTATAATCCCCATTTCATTTTTGTCTGTTAATAATTCAACAAAATAATTTACTGATTTCTCTTTGGATATCATCTTTTTTGAACTATAGCGCAAGAAATATAACCACGAAAGGCTGTTAGACATGGAGATCGTCGCACTGCAATCGGAGCTTGCAAAATTCATCTTAGCCGAGGTATTGGAAAAAGATGGAGTATTTTACATTGTACAATCCGTGAAGTTCAAGGACCAGAATGGCCCAGAGCGGCTCGCTAGATTATTGTAAGAAGTCCGAGAAGCATGCTTCATCTTATCGAATAATTTCTTTTTTATTTTTCTGGATCGAGATCTTGATAAGGACATTTGAACTGTATCCGTAACATTTATAATGTTTAATATTGATGGACCTGTCATCTATGTAGCGTATATAAAGCTAAACCCGATTTCACAAAAAAATATAAATTAAAATAAATTATAAAACAATAAAATGTGAACGGGCCATCACTGCGATGTTCGTGTAGTATGGTAAACGTCGGCGTCTACAATACTGTGTGTGCTTTGACGCGTATAGAAGGTTGTATAATGCCCGTTTGGCATGGCCTGGTGGCACCGTCCAGCAGGTGCGCAGAGCATGGCAGGGTACGGTCCTCGATATTACGGTTGACTCGAGCGCCTTAACTTATCTGCTCCGCCTGATCCCCAGGCCTTTACCGAGCGGGCGTCCTCGGTCAGTCGTTCCCAGTCGGCCCTAACCGTGTCGGTTGGAAAAGAGCAGCGAGCAAAGGTCTGGCGTATCCTCGGTCGGAAAAGAAGATCGGAGCCGAACTGTGGTCCAACCTTGGCCAAGCCTTCCGGTCGGAGACCGGATCGTTGTTCTGGCATGTCATTATGTATCTGGGCTAGCCCAGGCGTGCGTTGTCGCTGAGTCGCCTGCTGGGCCGGGTTTTGCAGGGAAGCATGTCTATTGGGGACCCCGGGTTTATGAAGCCGGCAAGTACCGAAGCAGTTCCCGTAAGTTATTCTAGCTTTTCGAGATATATAGCTTTTGCTATGTAATTAAATATATATTACATTTAGATACATAATAAAAAAACTATGTATCTAGAAAAAACCGAAATGATTTTGAAATATATATTATATCTAGATACGTAATAAGAGCTATATATCTTAAAAAAAGGGTCAGAACGAATTTGAACTATGTATCTACGAAAGTCAGAACGAATTCAAAACCAATACTAGGAAAGAAAATGCAGGTAGATGACATTATCATCATCATTATCATATATTATTTTAATAGTGTACAGTATCAAGAAAGCATGCGGCCGGTACAAGCATTATCATGCAACACAGCCTACAGGTGGTAGACAACACAACTTCAGTCGGGCTAGAGCCTCAGCACGAGGTTGGGCTCTTCCATCGCCCCCTTGGAGTTGGAGGCCTCCACCGGCGCCAGGGCACTCCTGGACCTGGTCCACTTGAGCACGTCGACACCGACCACGCTGTCACCGTGGTCCAGCTGGTGCGCCGGCGCATGCTGGGCGTCGCTCCACCTCTCCACCATCTCCGAGCGCAGCTCCGCGGCAGCCACAACCCACTGCGGCACCTCCCGAGACCTGCTGCAGGCGCCACCTGCGACCGCGCCGCCGCCGCAGTGCGGAGAGCCTGCCGCAAGCGTCGACGACGTCGCGGAGGGCGCGCTGCCGCTGGCTGCGCGCGCCTCGAGCTCCATCCCGGCGGCGTAGGAGTAGGAGCTGGCGTAGGGGTCCTAGCTGCCGACCACGCGCTCCTTCTTGTGCGCGTTCTGGTGCCCGCCCAGCTCCTGTGACTTGAGGAACGTCTTGTTGCAGAAGAGGCACGGGAACAGCCGGGCGCCACCCTTGTCGTCGACGAGGCCACCGCCGCTTGCGTCGTCGGAAGAAGCAGGCGGAGCCGCACCACGAGAAGACTCCATCTGTCAGGAGAAGGTCCCGATCTACCAGTGGCTAATGGGCCGTGTGTGTAGCTTAGCCGGCTTCCGGTGTGGGCTCGGCCTGTGGCGTGCGTATCAGCTATATACCTGTCTGCCTCGGCGTGGTGAGGGGGCATGTAACTGAGTTCTGAAACCGTTCATCTCTGAACACGAATCCCTCTCGCGGCGTCCCTCCCATCCTACCCCAAATTCTTGCTATCCTGTTCCCCAAATCTCTCATTCTGTAGGTAGATCGTTACAACTGGTATCAAGAAACTTCCGATTTTGGGGAAAAAAAATTTCTCACCAAAATCTGGCGCCGAAGCGGAAGCCTACCAAGTTTCAGCAAGAAATGGCGACATCAATGGAAGACCTCAAGGCGACCATGGAGAACATGGCGAAGCAGCTCGTCGACGTTCAAGACATGGCCAAGTAGTTTACCGGCCTTCAGGAGGCAGTGACGACTACGCTTGACAAGCTTCAGGATCTGTCTTATTAATTATTTATATATATATATATATATATATATATATATATATATATATTTATATTTATACATGTTAACTAAAATCCTAGCCTTTTTAATTCTTTTTGGAGTAAATAGTCATTATTACAATAGTTAAATTTTAATGTCATATTTGAATTAACACAACTACCCATCCTAGATCTTTTCTAAAACTCTACCTCTAATCTTTGTAAACAGGGAATTCCACACGGGGATCAACTCCCCATAACCGTCCCTGCGAGCATGAAACTTGCCATGTTTTTTCCTTACAACATTTTCACCTCTGGTTCTATTAAAACCGGTCTGAATATATATCACCACCGGTTTGTAATAGAACCGACGGTGGTGAAATTCATTTTAATCACTGGTTACTGGCTTGAACCGGTGGTGAAGATTAGAACAGTTTTCATCACTGCGAGTTGAAGCTGTAAACCAGCATTGAAAACCATCCCCAAATACTCATATACTGTTGAGTGTTGATGAGATTTGAGCTAGGCCTACTTAGCGCTAGCTAATATGCAGGCTCTGGCGTGTTGACACGCGTCTCCCCGTGCTGCCGCGAGACGATACTTTTGATATATGTAAGGACCCTGACGCGGACAGCAGGAAGGAGACGGGACGCCGGGGGCCCGCGGCTGCCTGCAATCAGTACGTACGCCGGAAAGACTCAACGACGACGTCCCGCAAGTGTGCCGCCAGGCAGCTGTTGCCTGCCTGTACGTCGCTGTTCCTTGTTCAGTTTCCTCCGACCCATCGCTAGCTCCCAGGGAGTCCCTGCAGCTAGCCACCCATTCTCGTCGACGTTTGGCACGCCCATTATTGGCTGTTGTCGTACTCGAGATTCACATCTGTCGCTGTCGTCCGTTTCCATCAGATCGATCCCATCCCATTATATATTCGGTTCCTGTGGTGTGCTAATTTCGGTAGCACTAGCTAAAGCTAGCTAGCACTTGAGAGATGGTCGCGGGCGTTGGGCCCTGCTGATGGACCCAGGACGACCCACGCCACGAGAGAGCGGCGTCAGTCTGGCGATTTTCTCATTTCTGCTCAAAACAATAAAGCAAATTTCGTGTGTTACTACACCTACTTCTGCACCAGCCATTAGCAGCTCCGACTCCTGGGACTCCTGGGAATAGTTAGCTACAGCTTACCTCTCGTTGGTCCACAGTGCGCTCCCCTCGGTGGCCATGGGCCTGAAAACGACATGGCATCACTTAATAGGGACTCGATCAAGACGGATGTTTTCCATATATATACTTTTAATTAGCGAACCTTCTTTTATACATTTTTATATTTCAAAAAAGGGCGAGATCTATGTTGACATTTCAATTGCCAAGAAAACCTTTCCTGCTCAGAGTCATTCATTACCGTTTCAAAAAAGATGTGTCTTTTTTAAAACAAATGAGAAGTCTTTATATGGGGATGAAAGATGAGATCAATATATTGACATGATCTGACTCTGGCAATGTCACTAATGTTAAGATGGACGCAATTTGAAAATGAAATATGGATGAGTGGGTACACTAATATATGGTGCTAAAGAGGCAGGACAATAAGGCATGAGGTGATATGATTGCAATACTTCACGTGTTGTCTTGCACATTGAATGTAAAAGGCCTAGGGTACGGTCTAAACTTCTCAGATCCACTCCATGCATTTGGTGGACCGCATACTCGCATCAACTTGTAGAGTCTAAACTATTAGGATCCATTCTACACATTCCAGTGGATCACACAGTTCCACCAACTCACTTACGTTTTATTACTCTCGCTTCACGTAAAATGATTATGAGGTTGGTGAGATGGGCTCTAGTAAAATTATATATTAGTCTACATTGATTAGAAGGGGTGGGATTAAACTCGAGCAATCTCACATGCGCACACACATGGGCCACGATGGTCCTAATCCAAACTGAGTTGGATGTGACATATGTTCTACTCTAAGGGATAGGCATACCTCTTATTAAGTTTGACACATTGCCTATCAATGATTTCATTATCAAAGTATATTGAACTTGTCCATTGGAAGAATGTGCCATTAAATTCTCTTATTTAACTTCTTCTTTTATCTATTCAACATAGTAGTAGCATTTTAGTCAAGTGAGCTTTACTAGCGACTAACGTTTATGACGTGTGTGTGACCGTACAATTGAATTTATTGCATCTCAAGCTGAAGATATTTGTTGAATGAAACTTATATTAGTTTCCAACACACATCACATTTGATTAATTCCCTAACACTACAATCTAATTAACTATATGTCTAAAGCCTAGTGGCACGCACGCATACAGTGGCGGACCCAGGATTTAGTCAAGACTAGGGCCAAATTTCAAAGGCGAAATACCAATCGCTACACCATAGTCTATATGACTATATATATGTGTGTTATACTGGTAGAGAGCAACATGATGCTAAAGTTCTAGTCATCTTCATCTTCTAAACAAATTAAGAAATCTATAAAATTATATTCTAATTAGAATCAAAAGTTCAAACTCTACATAGAAATGACAAAATTGAAATTATAAACCTAGAAGTTAGAATCAAAATCAGCAGAGAATTGAAATAAAGAGAAGAAATCCCTTCACTCTTCCTATTCCAGAGTTCCTGCTCTGCCAGCGAGGGGCTCTGACCGGCGAGCGATGGCGCAACAAAATTAGAAACTGGAAATTTGGAATCAAAATCAGTTTTAGGTCTAAATCTAACAAGGGAAGTGTCGAGTTCATAAACCCGGGGTCCCTCGCAGAACGGCTTCCACGCCAAGGCTCGGCCCAAGCAGACAGTGCGCAACTGATGGGCCGGCCCAAATACACGAGCGACAGGCCGTGGGAGTGATCCAATCTCCGACCGGAAGATCAGGACGAGGAGAAATGGCTCCCGTTTTCCGACTCCGGCCCACCTCTCCGATCGGAGCGCTCGCTTCGGTCGCCAGCCCGCCTCCGGACGGCCTCTTTAACCGTAAGGCCTGGCCAAAAGCACTACTTCCGACTCTGACCCCACGTCTCCAACCGGGGTTCGTAGAAGCCCTGCTCACCGCTCTTCTTCGACTGGCACGATCAGAGCCGACTGGGATCAACCGACCGGGGACGCCCGCTCGGTAGGGACCAGGAGACGTGCGGAGAAAAGCGGGGCGAGGCGCACAAGTCAAACCATGGTACCAGGGACCATACCCTGCATGGAACATAACTCTGCAACCGCCCTAACACAAACAGTATTATAGGCGCCGACATTTCTTTCTACAGTATTGTGGGCGACATTAACTCCCATACGGTAAGGCCCCCCACATGCCTCTAGGCATCGATAATATTGTGGGCGCCGGGATTTACCGTACCGGGTGAATGTGGTGAAACTCCTCACATGCCTCTAGGCATCAACGGTATTTGCAGGTACCGACATCTGCCATTCCTAAAGAAGGCAACGCAAGCTCCCACATGCATCTGACATTCTGCAGTGAATCAACAGTGTTATGGGTGCCTACCATTATCTTGTACCTGTCGGCATGGGCAACAAGGCTTAGAAGCATTCGTACTCTCTCCCTCTCACCTATAAGGCCATCCCCTTCATCTATAAAAGGGGATGCACTCTCTCCCAATAGACCAAGTTGATCCAAGTTGATTCAAGCTCAGTCCCTTTAGATTCATTAGATCGATCAAGTTCACTAGCTCACAACCACATAACCGCCAGGTTCGGACCTCAAGCACACGCTTGAACACTTAGCTCATAGCGGAGCTCCTGTCGCTCTCGGCCCTTCCGACCAGAGTCGATCGGAACTCTTGTGCACCCCATCTTTCTCCTTCTCGTTTGTAACCCCACTACAGACTTCGAGCACCTGGGCTCAGGAATAAAGTCACCGACTGACTCCAACTAGACGTAGGGCACATTGCCTGAACCAGTATAAACCCTATGTCATTGAGTGCTAGGCCACCTCCGATCACAACGTACGGCAAAACTATAAATATTTACATGTTGGTCACTTTATGCACCGACAATTGGTGCTGTCCGTGGGGAAGACGTTGTACGTTCAACACTTTTTGGTCATCGGATGGCCCACTTTTCCGCCACCCTCGCCGTGGCGGGCTCAGGCGATACGATTCGCTTTGGCTCGCTTGAACTTCCCGCTCTCCCACCGGTTGGGATGCGGGTTCCACCCGTCTTTGAGCCATCCCAGGCCTTCCTCTTCGGAAGCCTGGACTTCGTCGTCGACCGGCTCGGCGTACTACACCTCCGCGAGGAGGCTCACATCTTGGCACCCGTCGGAGGGGCACCCTCCATCAACTCCGGGACACACGACTTCGACGACGCGGCATCTGCGCTTCATTCCGAGCAAACTCTTTGCTCAAACCCCGCTGTGAGTAATGTACATGCTATTATTCACTTACTATTCTCTATGTTCCATCGATTACCCGGAGGAACCCCATTGTCCCCGACACGACCGCCATATGACCGGTTCCCCTATGGCCTTGCGTCTTCTGCGGATGCATACGCCCGGGGACTCCGAAGGATGCCAGCGCCGCCCCCTCTCGCATCCAAATTTGTGGCAATGGCGAGCTATGCTCCCACCTATTTCCTTGACCTCATGGATGAGGATGGCAAGAGTGATGGCTCTAGCATCGGCTTCATGGCGCCAAGCCACCGTCTGTCCCGGGAGTGCGCTATGGCGGACGCTCTGGGACACCCATCGGCAGAAGTAGAGTCCTCATAGACTCACACCTCGCGGGACTCTCGTGCGGAGACCCCTGAGCTCACATGGGAGCACGGCAAGGCGCCACGACAATAGTGGCTGCATCAGCCACCGACTGCGCCAGCGCGCTCGGCGCACCACACTACGCCCCGTGCGCATAGACCGGCGAGCGATGCCCGGGGTCACGCCCGTCAGTTCCAGCGCAACACCATGGACAGGGGGACTGATCCCCCATAGTTCGCTCGGGCCAGTTAGAACATCACCGCCGCGGCAATGCTTCTGCGTGGCTGTCCGAGCCGAACGACCCTCATGAGCAGGCGATCCACCAGAACCTCCGGGCACTAGTGGAGACCGCCACCGTGCAACAAGCGGAGAGCTCCATATCGCGACGCCAACTCGCGACCTCACTCTCCACCAGGGGAATGGGGACGCAATAGAGGGGTCGCTCCACCCTATCACCACGACGACCGCCGAGCGCGGCACAGGAGGCCGCATTGGCACCTTGCCTTGACTTGACGACCGCTCCGTACCGACCGCCTGTCTACATGCAGCTCGGGCTGAACCGAGACGCATGCAGCAGCAACCGGAGTCCCAGCCCTGATGGCGGGACCATGGACCTTTGTCCAAAACCTCCAGCAAGCGCCGCTCCCGCCGCACTCCAACGGAAGCTGGGGCAAAGGTAAGGCCAAGCGCTAGGATTAGGACGAGGGCCCCTCCACGCAGAGGGGGAAAAAGAACAGAGAGGATCTCCGCCGACCGGGCAACTCTACGTTGGACGCCACGACTGATCACGCAGCCCCAGCAGGACCCTCCGGGCCACTTCCATGAGCTCATGGAGAGCCCATGAACCAACCACGACTACCCCATCAAACACCTCTACAAGGACTGCCAGCTCCTCAAGCGCCTTCTACGGCAGGCTAGCAGGCCAAAGGAAGAGAAAGGCAAAGAAGCAGCGACCGAGAAAGGGGGCGTAGCGGGCAAGGATCCGGACGACTGAAGGTTGAAGTGATCCGACTGGACGCCTACCCACTAAAGGACAACAATGACAACATTCTCTCCGAACGCTTGGAATAGCTATGTCATTTTTCTTCCCCTAAGTTTCAGTCTTTCCATCATTTACTTAGCGTATGCTCCTATAAAAGCACCCCGACCCGAACACTTTTCGACCCAGGGTGCTCGGGGGCTCCACTAGGGTACACTACTACCTCTCTGTTTTGTTTACTATCATATGGTGAAATTCCTTCCTACCCAACCAAAAGGGTAGTTTATTCCTTTAATTTGCCTTACGTAGCTTTGCTTTAAAACATTTCGGCCTATCGCACCTCGCCTTTCCCTACGGTTACGAGCAGCCGAGCCTCACGGGCCACGCCCTGGGCTCCCAAGGTCACGGCCTACGGGACAAACAGGCAGGTACGAGAAGGAAAGAATAAAAAACAAAATTACGCTAAGGAAAAACTAAGGAACAAAAGGGAAACAGGCTTCCCTGAACGGAGTGACTCCATCATAGAAAACAAAACCAACCGTAGTCATTAAGCACAAAGGAACATTTACACGGGGGCTCCCCCACGAACTTAAAACTTTTTACATTCACTAAACTACTTATATTTTACAAGCTATTGGACCGGCTCTGAGGCATCTGCTGTCGGTGCGACCGACGAAGGCGCAGGCTGCTCACTTCCTGGTGGCACGACATTCGGCTTGGTCGAAGCCGGGATGACGTCCACCTCCGACCCAAGCTCCATGCCATCCGCAGGCTGGGCAACATTCTCCCCACGCATGCTTCTAGCCATGTCTTCACGGCGGACATCCATCACCCACTGGGCAGAGACTTGCTCCGCCACCGACCTTGCGTGCAGAAGCAAGCCCTCCCCGATCGATTGGATGTCCTCCGTGCTCAAGCCTTGAGCATACCCACTGCAGATAGTGGCGAAATCCAGGTTCGGGTGGTGCGTCGCCACCGATGTCAGCACCCCCAACGCTCCATAGAACATCGCGCTCATGATAAGGTCCCGGACCGCATCCGGGACCTCCACCAGCTGAACGATGGGCGCGCTAGGGCTTGGCGCTGACTCGAAGATCTCCGAGATGGCCAACTAGGCAACATTGCGGATCTGGTCAAGTTCCCCCTCGAGCGCATGTCGCTCTTCACGGGACTTGGCCAGCTCCTCTGCATTCCAGCTGAAAGTCGCCTTGACCGTCTCCAGGTTCTGCTCCAGCAACCTCACCTTTTCACCCATCTCTGAAAGAAGGGCAATAAGCTTAGAAACAAGCTGAAGAAAGAAACCAACACAACAAAAAACAGAAAAGGTACGTACCGACGCGGAAGTTCTCAAGGACGGAGAGTTCCCCCACCTGTCGAGCCACCTGCGCGCACAGCCAGGCATTCGCCTCCTCTTGCCCATCACCCAACCCCGGAGCGCGAGCACCTCCTGGTCCGCCTCCGATCGGGCCTTTGGCTCTGACTCCAGGGCCTTCTGCGCCAACTCTAGGGTGCTTCGCTCTAACACCAAAGCGCTTCGCTCCGACTCAAGGGCCACCAAGGACTCTTGGAGCGCCACCTCGGTGTCTGCCAGGGATGTCCACAACCCTGCCTCAGTCTCCGCCTGACGGGCCTTCGCCGCCTCGAGCCCTTGCTCGGCGGCAGTCGCCCGCTCTGCTGCACGCTGCCCCTCCGCCCGCGCCGTGGATGCCTTTGTCGCTCGGTCCTAGGACTCGTGGTGAGCGGACTCTAGCTGACGCTCAAGCTCAGCCATCTAGGCGTGCTCCATTCAGAGAAAGCGGGACTTGCGGGACGACATCCCCTTCAGACTCTATGAAAAACAAGTATGCTAAGGCAACCAACAAAAGATTCAGAGGTCAAGGACAAGTATGCGAAGCTCACCTCCATAGCAAGCTGTAGGTCGACCTCGACTAACTGCTAAGCGGACTTAACCCGCTCCTGGGCGTCTCCGAGCTTCGCGGATAGGTTGGCGACTTCGAGCACCACGACGTGCCCTTGCACCCCAAGGATGTCCCAGAGCTGACACTCCTGGGAATCCTGAAGGATGAACCGCACCTTCGCTGGGTCCTCAAGGCAGGACCACTCTAGGTCACCCTCCGACAGCCCACTGGAGGGCCCAGCCTCTGACTGGACCACCGCCAGCTCCCGCGACGACACCGGCGGCTCCACCATATCATCTGCCTCGTCATCGGATGGGATGTTCACCACCTCGGTTGCGTGGACCGCCGCCGGGTGTTCCGACTCTATCCTGGCAACGTTTTCCCCCGGTGCCTTTGGCTCTGACCACGAGGGTGAGCCGTGCAGCCCTCCACCCAGCGAGGCAGGGAGCTCGGTCTCCCTCTCCTCTTCCACCGCAGCCAGTGGAGGAGGGGCTGTGAGGGTTACTTCCGATGCAACCCCTGCCATCAGCACCAGGATCACCACCAACGCCGATGCCGCCGCTACCACCGTACCAGCAGCTGACCCAGGGGGCACCACCCCTGGAAGGGAAGGCTTCGCCACCGCCACCCTGTTCCCCCCGTCGCTTCGCCTCCAAGTCTCTCGCACGAGAGTTGGGGAGATGCTCAACCCCGACATCTCCCGGCCACTGACAAAAAGTGTGGGTAAGTCACACTCCAAAAAAGGCTCAATAGTGAAAAATCAAAAAGAAATAAAGAAAAATGTACCGGGAGGTGAGCGGCAAGACTCTGAAGGTGAGACCCGACGTCAACGGGCCTACAGGGCAAGAACCGCTCCCTGGCTGCAACCTGCGCCCCCTCACTTCAGCCGAGGGCGGAGTCGTCCCAACTGGCTCCTGCCCAGCCTGTGGGTCGCCATGACCCTCGGCTCGGGACTCCTCGACCGGAGCAGTGGGTGGAGCATCCTCCGGCTGCGAGTCACGCAATGCGCGGGCGCCAGTCTGCTCCTCAGACCGCTCGACTTGCAAAACCGCATCTGCAGTAGGAGGGGCCTCCCCCGACTATGAGTCACGTGTTGGCACCGGTTTTGGCGATGCACAAGTGCCAGTCCGCTCCTCGAACTGCCCGATTTGCTCGGCCGCGTCCGCCATAGGTAGCGACGGGACCGGCGACGCCGCCAAAGGGCGTAGTGACCGCGTCCGCTTTGCCTCCCGTTCACCGATGGCGTCCGCGCTAACCGCACGCTTCCTCAGCGCGGGAACCACCGCGCGCCACGCGGCCTCCTGCTCATCGCCAACGGACGTCGCCGCAGGGTCACGATACTCCGCCAAGGTCACAACGACCTCCCAACTTTCCTCCTTCTTAGAGAAAACCATGTCATCCACATCTATGGGATCCTCCTCCTTGTACTTCCGATGAGCCACCTTGGCCTTCTTCTTCTTCCTGGCGTCTGCCGCCTCCTTCTGAGCGGCCTGCCAGGCCACGCCCTCCGGACCCTAGGGAAGGTGCGGCAGGGACTTGTAAACTCCAAGCACTTGCGGAACATGTGGCTCCAAATCAAAAAATAGGAGAAGCAGAGGAAGAAGTACGGACTAAAGAGAAGGTAGCATACCAGTCTGGACACGATCGCGAAGTTGAAAGGCGCGGGCTTCCCTTCGACCCTCTCTTTGGGCTTCAGCTATAGCACCCGGCCAAGGCGACTCCTGACCTCATCGTCCGGTAGATCCCCCGGCGACATGTGGTCCGGGTCCGATGGGCCGCTGTACATCCACATCGGTCGTGTCCTCTCCGCCAACGCTGCAACCCGGTGGCGGTAGAGGGTGTGGAACATCCGCACCCCATCAAGACCGCACCGCACAAGCTTTTGGAGCTCCTCCTTGATGACCTCCACCTTCTTCCTCTCCTTACGGGCGCAACCCCACGACCAACTTTCCTGCTTCTCCGGCCTCTCGCCGGTGAATGCTGGGAACGGCGCCCCCGCCGGATTCCTGATGTAAAACCACTCCCCATGGCACCCTCGGTTCGAGTCATAGGGGAGGTACGCGGGATACGAGCCTCCCGCGCTCAATTTTCTCTGTAGGGCGAAACCCCCACCGACGTGATCTCGGTCTAATTCCCCACCGTCAAGGCTCTCCCAGAGAACAACCGCCGGAAGAAATCCGCGTGCAGCTCCATCTTGAGAAAAAGCCTCATAGATGGTGACGAAGCCGGTGATGTGCAGCACCCCCGTTGGGTTAAGGTGCTGCAGCTCTAGACCCCACTCATTGAGGAGCCCACGCAGGAACTAGTGCGTGGGGTACCCTAACCCGCGCTCATGGAAGGTAAGAAAGGACACCACCTCGCCAGGCCAAGGTTGCAGGAACTCCTCCCTCCTGGGAACCCTCCAGTGCGCCACCTCCTTCGGTGGCAAGAACCCCTTCGCAATGAAGGCCTTCAACACCAACTCCCTCATGGTGGACGACCTCCAGTCCGACATTTCACTCTAGGATCGCAAAAGGATTGGTGAGTTCTTCTCTTCTCCCTCGCTCTCTCCCCTTTCTTTCCTAGAAACCACCGTGGCTCTCAGGAACGCTCACGGCAAGAAGTTAGAGGAAAGGAGGCGGTAGATGAGGAACAGGCAAAAGAACGGGGCGAAAACCCTCTCCCTTCTCCAACTTAAGGAAAAGGGAACAACAGTTAGGGAAGGGCGCGCCGATCGGGGAAGGCAAAATGGCGGAGCGGAAAACTCTCTCTCTTTCCCATTTAATGCAGATGAGATGCGCCCTGACCGATGAGACGCACCCTGACCGATGAGACATGCCCTGCCCAATGGAACGGATCGGATGGGACATGGCCTAGGCATGGCCCACCACTACCGCATGACCAAACACTACCGTACGCTGGGCACAAGAACCAAAGCGCCACCGCACGTGGGCGGCTCTCCGCTTCCCTAGGCCAGACCTGGAAAAACCCAAAATGGGATCTCCGCCGGGAGAGACCATCGGGCCTCCTAAGTTGATCGAATCGCTCAGGATAAACACCGAGAGACAGATAAGGAGCAAAGGGACGCCTCATGCGGGACATGCCGACTCCATCGCGATTGACAAACGTGGGTCCCGATCAGACATTTTCGATTGGAGCTCTTCAAGCCCCGTCGCTCGAGTCATAAAGGTAACACTACCGACCCCAGCTATTTCTTTATAATCATTTCATACATCCATATGCGCATTCATTCCATACACCCATGCCTCTCAGACAATTCGGGCCCTGAACCGCCTGGGGGCTCAGGAACTAAGCATCGCACGTGCAGCGAAATGCATCATAACGCTCCGTGTTGCGTCACGAAGCGGCGGTTGCCTCATTAGACATGAGCAACCAACAAAGCCAGGGGAGAAAAACATAGATGAGCCCCGTGCGGCCCTTGACCAGTCTGGCAGACAGGGTCATCTCAACCTTCTCGTTCGATCCTAAACCTCTTGCCAAGCCCACAGAATCTCCATCGAGGGGAGGCCGTTAGGCCACCCGGGTTGGTCTCTGGAACGACCCAAGCATCTGCCGGGTTGCAGGGAAAGGAGTAGTGGAATGTCACAAGAGGGCTATGCCGACGCCGTCACGAACGATGGACCCGGATTCCACTCGATCATACCCATTAGCGAACTCATCGAGCGTGTCACTCAAGCCCGAGCGATCGGGACAAGGGATAAAACTCAGCCCCTCCAGCTATGAGGAACCGAGGATGGGGTAACGCACACAACTCACACCAACCCCTACTAAGGCCCAACGGGGCTCGGGGGCTCAAGACACAAAAAGCCTGGATCTACGACCCCGAACTCGCCCCTTCCGACCACGCTCCAAACACCTAGGTTTGCAACCCCGATCTCGCCCCATCCGGCTACGCTCCGACTGTGCTCCAAAACACCTAGGTCTGCGACCCCGAGCTCGCCCCATCAAGATCCGCGAGCACCTCATTGTTGCCTCGATTGATCCCTAACTAACAAACTAAATGCCTCGGCTACGTGGGCTGCACCGAGGCTAGGATCTGCGAGCACCGCCATGTCGCCTTGCCTGATCCCTAAACTAACAAACTAACTGCCTCAGCTACGCGGGCTGCACCGAGGCCAGGATCTGCGAGCACTGCCTTGTCACCTTGCCTGATCCCTAAACTAACAAACTAACTGCCTCGGCTGCGCGGGCTGCACTGAGGCCAGGATTTGCGAGCAATGCCTTGTCACCTAGCCTGATCCCTAAACTAATGAACTAACTGCCTCGCCCGATCCCATGGCGTGCACCGACGCCAGAATCCGTGAGCTCCGTCTCATCCGATCCCCACGCCTAACCGCCTCGGCCACACAACGACGCCTTGGTTGACAAACTCCGTCTCAACTAAAAACATGCACACACGCTCGCTAGCGAACACCCCCCCAGACGGTTCTGCCCGAACCGCCTGGGGGCTCGGGGGCTATACCCGCGGGTGCGCTCGTGCGCACCCACCGACGAAACGGAAACCTCCCCCACTGACAACACAGAAAACCCTCCAGATGGTTCAACCCAAACCACCCAGGGGCTACAACTGCGGGTGCGCTCGCTCGCACCCGCCGTCAAGACAAAAATCCCTCAGACGATTCTACCCGAATCTCCCGGGGGCTCGGGGGCTCCTGTCGGGTTCATAAACCCAGGGTCCCTCGGGGACTGGCTTCCACGCCAAGGCTCGGCCCAAGCAGACAGCACGCAACTCATGGGCCGGCCCAAGAGTTTAAAACAACAGGCCAAAAGGGCGGTCCGGTCATCGATCGGAAGGTCTGGCCGAGGAGGAACAGCGCCCGCTCGTCAACTACTTTGGCCCACCTCTCCGACCGGAGCGCTCACTTCGGACTACAGCCGCCTCCGGACGGCCTCTCCGATCGGAAGGCCTGGCCCAAACACTACTTCCGACTCCGACCCCGCACTCTCCGACCGGGGATACGCCTAGCCCTTGCTCACCGCTCTTCTCTGACTGGCACGATCAGAGCCGACTGGGATCAACCGACCGGGGACGCCCGCTCGGTAGGGACCAGGAGACGTGCGGAGAAAGGCAAGGTAAGGCTCACAAGTCAATCCACGGTACCAGGGACCGTACCCTGCACGGAATAGTACTCCGCAACTGCCCTAACACAAACAATATTGTAGGCGCCGACATTTCCTCTATAGTATTGTGGGCGCCATTAACTCCCATACAAGTAAAGTGATGTAAGAAATGGTTAAGAATGTTGTAAGCTTTATTCTCTCATTTGTGATCCTGATGGAAAAATGTGGATTTTCGCGTTCACCCTTGGGGTGTGCCCGATGGGACCGCGTAATTTGGTGTCCTCCTTTGAGTGCTTAGTGTTTAATGGAAGACAAGCAATTCTAGGAGGCATTAGATTAGGTGGTTCTGCCACATTAGGCCACTCCTTAGGAGTAGGAGTAGAGTAGATTTTGATGAGTTCTTTGGTCAAGCAGGGCTACATCGGATGACCTA
This sequence comes from Miscanthus lutarioriparius, assembly GCA_904845875.1. NCBI lineage: Eukaryota > Viridiplantae > Streptophyta > Magnoliopsida > Poales > Poaceae > Miscanthus > Miscanthus lutarioriparius. Next base: position 99,994,509 of record CAJGYO010000004.1, on the reverse strand, counting down.
ACCTCTGGCTTGTTTGTGAGTATCCATCATGACTTATATTGTTACTTGTAAGGCAGCAACAGATGACTGATCTCTTGCAAGTCACAGTATAAGTTAGTTATCAATCTATATTGTTATTTATAAGGCTACAACAGAGGACTGATCTCTTACAAATCGTGGTATAGATTAGTTATCGATTCGTATCAACCTTTATAAGGCTGCAACAGATGACTGATCTCTTATAAATGTTGGTATTGATCAAAGTTATCGATATTGTGTTAAATAGTTTATTGTTTAATATAATATCACCAATTGCACAATCTAGATTAAGATTTATTGGTCTTATTGTTCTGATCTATCATCGACTGATTACCATCATAGTTGAATTCAATTCTTGACCTTAGATCCTATTTTGATGACTAATCTATCTCGATCCTGATCATACATGGCGGGTGCTTGAAGTGATGTTCTGTTAAGAGATAGATTCATTGGCCGATTGTATCTGGTATGACCCCGCTATCAATGCTGCATCAGATGACTCGACCTATTGATAGTACAATAGATTGGGTCTAGTTGTTTATAGATTTATTTGTATCCAATGGATGAGTGATCGTGTGCCGTACGACACAATCGCTGGAATCGCCTATGTTAGTCGATGCCCTTTTTGATGAGGATGTACTGGCTGTTTCACATGCTTTTACTTGTTTTTGTCTTGGTTAAAAGCTAGTATGTCTATCACATGTATGCATACATGCCTATCCTTACATCTTTCGCATGTTTTCATGATCATCGGCTAAGTTAGGTCCATGCAACTGAGCAAATCATAATTGCCGATATGCTTCTTTTGTTTATCATGCATCATGAACATGCTGGATATCGACTCTCTAGTCGATAGCCTTATCTCATCAGCTACATAGCCGCATATTTGGAACTATCTGGACAAACACTGGCATGTTCCAGCTTAAATTACTGATAAATTTTCTCTCCTTGTCAATTATAGGGTCAAATTGACTGGCACGTCCTCGGTCAAGACCATCCGGTCCAGTGTCTGCCTTAAGCTCAGGATCTGCTCCATGCGGTTTCTCTCGGCTTGCTACATGTCGAAGGCTCCCCATCACTTTTTGCCGTCGACACGGATTGGCACACCCAGTGGGACCACAATCATCAACATGGACAATCAAGCAATCATCAAGGTCAACCTTGTAGACTTGCCTGATGACCAGAAGGCACTCATTGAGTGGGTGGTGAAAGAATTTAGAGAAAAGTGTCTTGATGTCTTATAGCAAGACGCGTGATTTAGTCATTCAGAAGACTCCCCAGCCAAGCATCCTCCTGCATGGACAAACTGAAGATGTTGAAGGAAAGACTACTACTCATTTGGTCCATAAGACTGTTCATGAAGCCTTTACGAACCACAATAAGGTGTTGGCCAACATGATCGGTAATCTTTTGAAAGAAATCTTCTTTGGAGCGCCAGTTGATCAAGTTGGGCCAACATACTCTAATGGCTATAATCCTTCGGCTATGGGAAGCAACATACCTAGTACTTGTTAGCAATCGAATGGTGAGCAGTTCAACAACCACCAATACAGCAACTTCTCGGGAGGATAGGCTCATGATCAGACCTTGCAAATAGCAGGGGGGCAAGTTCAAGCTCTACCAACCGTAGGGGGGCATGGTCAAGCCCTATCGACGGTAGGGGGGCTAGCTCAGATGACAGGCCACAACCACCAGCACAGCAATCACCAAGTGCCCCTGTCACACATTCAGTCCAGCAGCCAACCTTTCTAGCTACTCAGCAGGTTGTGCAATGGCTGGCTTAGGGAAGATTCAATACTTCCTATCAAACGCCTCAGTCGGCCCATAAAATTGCCCCATCAGTACAGAGGATCATCAAGAATGTTTATCCTAACTACTTCAATAGTCGATTGTAGGGATATATGACTCACAATGCTCAGATTGACTATCCAGAGGGGTACCACCTAGTTTCTGATGCTAGCACATATGATCTCATGCCATATCCTAGGTATTAGAACCCTTACAGTTATAATGCACATCAACTCTAGCAATCTCTGGCTCAGAATCAATGAGTCCAAGTACAAGGATCTCAAGCTCAAACTCAAGGGCAGCCGAGACAAGAAATTGCTGGCATGGATGTTGATGAGTTCATCAATAGAATCACTGCTATGATGCAGAGCTAGTTCAGTCTGAAGTCCAAAAGACAGGTTGGCTCTTACTAACGCCCATACTCGGCCTGGTATGACATTGTGCAACTCCCACCATGCTACAGAGTCCTAGATTTCTCCAAATTCACTAGGGTGGATGAGATGACAAGCATGGAACATATCAACCTCTATCTCGTTTAGCTTGGAGATGCATCTATTGAGAAGGCACATAAAGTTAGATTCTTCCCCTTGTCCCCCTTGTCCATATCTAGACCGGCCTTCAGTTGGTTTTCATCACTAGAACCAAACTCGATCACTGGATGGGCCGATCTAGAGAATAAGTTCCACGCATATTTCTACAGTGGGACGGGTGAGAACAAGATTGTAGACTTGACAAGCATGAGATAAAGGAACAATGAGTCAGGCTCTGAGTTCATTCAAAGATTCAAAGAAGTAAGGAGCCTATGCTACTCATTGAATCTGTCTGATGGCCAATTGGCTAAATTGACCCTTCAAGGGATGTCTCCATTAATCAAAGAGAAGTTTGATGGCTAGGAGTTTGAAAGCTTGGCCCATTTAGTTCAAAGAGTGTCTGCCTTTGAGAATCAGCATCAAGCCATGCGCAAAGAGAAGTATTTAAAGGGCACCACTGCTATGACTGACCCCTATGATGCAGACTCTGATGGAGACGATCCATAAGTCACGATCACCAAATGGACATGGGGCAAGGCTCCTGTATCTTGTCCATGGGTGAAGGAAATAGAGAACACCTACGACTTCGATGTTAAGAAAGCCGACATGATCTTCGACTTGTTGCTAGAGAAAAAGCAGTTGAGATTACATACAAATCATGTGATCCCTTTGGCTAAAGAACTTAAAGGGAAGAAGTACTGCAAGTACCACAACGCTACTAACTATAGTACCAGTGAGTGTAGAATCTTTTGTTTTCACATTCAGAAGGCCATCGAACATGGGAGGATCAAGTTTGAGCCAGCTAAGAAACCGACAATGGACATAGATAAGCATCCTTTCCTAGGGTTGCACATGGTAGAGTTCCAGTTAACTAAAGTAAATATGAAGGTCTTGATGATGGCTAAGGGCAGACAAGATAGGTCGGTTGACCCCAAGGTTCAAATATTGGTTAATGAGTATGAAGAAGCTAAGAAACAGTACGATCAACAAAAGAGTCGATAACAAGGTGAGACATCCAGAGGTGGTGCTATGCGTCCTCGTGTGACTTCTAGGATCTTGTTGAACAAGTGGCAATGCTAGAAGGAGAAGGACTACCAGCGCTGGCTTGAAGAAGAAGAAGAAGAATACGAGCGTCGGTGTGAGGAAGAAAGGTATGAAAGAGAATAGGCAGAGTTACACTGGAATTGTCCTTTCTTTCGACACTACTAGAATGAAGGTTTGAAATTGCCTACAAGACATAACTACCCAGAGTGTAGTGATCAATATGCAGAGTTCAGGCAATCTCAAACCAGCCACCAGTCCATCCATGAACATTTGAGTTATCAATCCAATGACATGGATCGGTGCATAAAAAATAAAGGAGTTCATGATCGGTTAGGCAAACATGTGCATGATCAGAATTGGGCCGGTCGTGATGGAGAGAAAGAGTATGTTTGGCAAGAGAGCCAATGGTCTCCAAGAGGTCTAACAAGGAGCCAAAATAGAAGAGTTTAACGCTTGAGGAACAGAGAATTAGAAGCTTAGAAGTATAAAAGACCTTAGACGTGGCGCGTCAAACAAACAGCCGACAAGGGTAAACCATCGGCTAATATTGATATGGTCTTCATCCTACCTGTAGAATTCAAAGCTCCTTCCAAGTATAATCAAGAAGAATCCTATGGAGAAGACTATGATGAAGAAGAATTGGGAGAAGCAGTGGCTCAACTGTCCCTCCAATCCCAACAAGCTATATTTGGCAAACCATCTCAGCATCGGCACTTCAAGGCTTTATACATGAAAGGATTTGTCAATGGAAAGCCGATGACTAAGATGTTTGTCGATGGAGGTGCTATAGTCAATCTTATGCCATACACTACCTTCCGTAAGCTTGGGAAGGGCTCAGAAGATCTGCTTGAGACCGATATGATGTTGAAAGACTTCGATGGTAACGCATCTAAGACATGGGGGGCAGTCACCGTCGAATTAACAATTGGGAGCAAGACTCTACCTACTACTTTCTTTGTCATTGATGGCAAGGGGACATATAGTCTGCTCTTGGGACGTGACTAGATCCACGCCAACTGTTGCATTCCATCGACAATGCACCAATGTCTCATCTAGTGGCAAGGAGATAACGTCAAAGTGGTTCCGGCTGACACATCTGTAAGCGTGGCAATAATCGATCCAGCATATTGGGAATTTGAAGATTATGAATGCTTCTCTGGTAGAATCTGGGAAGGAGGCATCATCAAGATCTACGATGAACGTCAATAGCTGATCCAAGCAAATGGCTCTAAGAGTTTATTCTGATGACTCCCCTAGTTGGTTGTTATAGAACGGCTAAAAATTGCTCTCGTAGACTAGTTTGCCAGAATATAGCCGTTTAGTTATTGAGGAGTCAAATTTGGATGTAATAGTGCAACATTTTTAAGAAGCTTGGCAGCTAGTGATTTTTGGTTTAATACTTGAATCATCATCGGCTATCTTCAAAAACATCGCTCGATATGGGACTTTGACCCTAGTGGTTAAGGTTATTATTCAAGTTTAATCCATTTTGGATCATCACCAGGATTGACAGCCGATACTAATAGAGTATCGCCTTTAGAACAAAAAAAATGAAAATCCTAATTCAGCCTAAGAAGGCAAAAGCCGGTGTCGTACGCATCGCCTATAGTGCAAAAAGAAAAGGAAAAATACAAGTCATATAGGGAAAACATCAATGACATTCATAGAGATAGACATGAGATCAACATAAGGGAAGTCAGCTATTTTATTCATAGTTGGATCCCTAGATACAAATTACTGGCCGAAGAAAACTTTGTTTACAATTCCTTTGGCCGAAGAAGCATCTGCGTGCCCAGCGAAGGCCTCCACCAGTGCATGATGGTCATCTTCGCTGGTGAAGCTAGGCTAGAGCCACCAGAGTTCATGCCTAGAGTTCACCTGGGTATTCATCAGGGCCACCGTGGCCCTGTGGCAGATGCCATGGAGGGCGATCTCCCCGCCACGCACAGGGATGTCCTAGAGACGGTTCACCACCAGATCACCCCAGGCGTTCAAGGCCCTGGCAGCATTGTTTGCTGCCAGTTGGAGGGCCTCCAATTCCTCAATCAGGGCTGAAATGAAAAGAGAAAGAGTCATCAAGAAGAACACGACAGAACAAACATGGTGAAAAGGGTGGGGTTTCTTCTGAGAGTCCTACCTGCAACCCTGGCATCAAAATATGCTAAACGCGCTGGAGCGGCGCTACTCTCCCCCTCCATGGTGGCGAGATCAGTTTGGGAGGCAGCCAAGGCGGCCTCTAGACACTAAGTTTCTTGGGTCACCTCCTAATGGTGACCTAGTGCCTTGTCCCATTCATAAAGATAACACCGGGCGTCATCTCCATTGTATGAGTCCGTGGAATCAATGGAAGAAGCCATTGATGCCATCGGCTAAGCCTCGATCCTCGCTAGAAGATTTTGGATGGTGGCCCTGGTGATGTTCCTGCAAAACAAAATCACCAGGATCAGATGATTATCAGAGAGTCAGGAATGCAATTCTAGCGTACCCTAGGATGCGAAGGCGTTGGCACGGAGGGAGATCCTCCTTTGGAATGTCGCCAATAGGACGCTTGCCGTCCGCCATTGTTCTTGACTAAGAAATTTTGGTCTGAGGAAGAGGAAGAAGAGGATGTGCAGTAGCAAGAGTGGGGATGAGTGCGGATGTGATCTCTCGGCTGTCCCCTAGGAGCATACATTTATAACCAAGGTTGGCACGGGTAGGTTTACCGAGCCGTGTCAAAATAAAGAGCAGTTAATGGAATACAAAAGGCCATTCCAAGAACCAAGGAGGCCACACGTGGTCGAATGAGAAGGCAATGGTTGAACGTGAAGAGTTGCCATTGGGATTCTATGTTTTCATTCATTTTCGGACTATGGATTTGAAAAAGTTCATTCGCTGCAGTTTTGTGTTGCCATCCGAGCCTAGGGATTGGCCTTAAGGATTGATTGGTTAAGGATGGTTGTGAGAAGCCAATTTTGAAGTCTGAGAAGAATTGTCGGAAGTCGATCGCTAAACAACAAGGAAATTTATACAAGATAGAGAAGTGCATCGGCTAAATATTGACACCTAATACCACAAGATCAGGGACAGGGGTTTGCAAACCGTTCGAGTTATGTTTGAAGCATCTAAGTGAATAACGTCAGTCTCTACAACCGTATTGTCTCTCAAGATCTGGACCACAGGTTTTAGAGGAAAGTTTCTCGATGCGGTTTTCATTTTACACTTAACCTTGGACGATCCGACCCTAGGAGGACAGTCGATTCGATCTGATCGGCTGTTCTTGGATCAACCAAGGGACCTAAGTTTGAGTTCTTTGATGGATACTTCAAGTTATCGACCTAGAGGCTGTCGCTAAAGGGAATTGATGACAAGGAAAAAAGGACGCTCAGAGCCAAAAGTACGAGGGACATATTTTATTTATTCACAAACATAACCCCTAGTTACAAACTAAGGGCCGAGGAAGACGTTGTTCATGACTTCTTCAGCTGAGGTTATGTTCTCCACGGCGGCGTCGGTCCCCTCAAAGTCATCCGCCAGGTCCTGGTATTCTTCAGGGTTCTCCTCCTCTGGGAAGCCGAGCTCTACCAAATGGAGGTCGCGCCCCGAGTGCACCTGGGCTATTGCTAGGGCGACGATAGCACCACGGTGGATGACATGAAGGGCCACCTTCCTGGCACGCATAGGAACGTCTTGGAGGCGAACCTCCAGAGTGTCGCACCATGCGTTCTGGGCACTGGAGGTGTCACCTGCCGCCAACTGGATGGCTTCTAGTTGCGCTGTTAGAACTGAAAACTATTAGAAGATCGGCAAGATGGAAGCATCGAAGGGGACTGGAATGTTGAAGATCTTACCGGCGACCCTAGAGTCCAACTCCACCAATTGCGCTCAAACCATGTTCGCTTCTGCCTCCATGGTGGAGAGGGAGGCCTGGGAAGCATTTAGGGCAAACTCTAGTTGCCCATTACGATGGGTGGCCTCAGAATAGCGGTTGACCACCGCATTGCACTTGCGGTGGAAGCACCACACGTCCTCTCCGTTGTAGGAGTCAGCAGAGTCGAAGGAGGAGGCCGCTTGCACCACTGAATGGGCGTCACAAGCGGCTCCAGAATGATCCCCCTTGCAACATCAAACAGATCAGCAAAGGAAGATGAAAAAACCAAGATAGATTTGACCTTACCCCTGAAGAGGAAGGCGCCGGTGGGGAGGAAGATTTTCCTCTGGGAGGTCACCAGCAACGCGCTTGCCATGGTCCATGCTTCTCTGGATGCAGTTTTTTGATCTAAGAGCAAGAGGAAGAGAAGTTACACGGTGGTGAGAACAGAAGCAGGAACGGATGTTATCCCTCGGCTACCCTCTAGGGATGTATTTCTAGTCGGGGTGGGATGCTGATGGGTCTTTTGAATCAAGAAGAATGAATTCCATTTACAGAAGATGGAAGGCCATCTCGAATATCGAGGGAGCCACGCGTGGCCAAATAAGGGGAGAGCAGTTGCAGAAGCGGCGGATGTGAAAATTTCATTCATCAAGATTATTTGTAGTTTCATACAAATCCGGGATGCGGATGTGAAATAATATCCGTTGCAGTTTTGTATTTTCACACGCGTCCAAATGCGGGCCCTAGAATCGATCAGCTAAAGTTCAGACGGTTGGTTGATGGACCAAGCTTGAAAAGGTGGTCAATTCAAAGAAGTCGATCACTAGTGCAGAAGGATTTGAGCGTAAGTAGAATAGGTATCAGCCAAACCAAGGAGATGACAAGAGATCGGTTATGGAGCATAGGTTTAAGAAGGAGGGGTTGATCAAAAGGTTAAAAGGAAGATCGACGTCAGGTGACCACACGTCATGCCATTGGTCAAAAGAAGCCAAAGAAATTAGCATGGGATTAAGAGCAGATAGTTGGAAGTACGGCACATGCAACGGTCATAAGAGAATAATTTTGGAATAAAATCATTTTTATCCCAAAATTGGGGCATGTGTTGACACCAAAATTTGGTCCAAGAGGAAAGGACCCCGAGGTCTCAATTTGTCAAGGGAAAGCCAGAATATTCAACAAGATCGGCTAACCAAAGTTGCCATCAAATAAGTAAAATGGCGCCATTATATCAGGGGAATGGGTCCCATTGGCGAACGCGACAAGGTAGGAAGCGAGAGGATACGTCGGACTTCATAGAAGGGGAAGATTGAGGTCCAAGTTATCATAATTTAGGAAACTTTATTTTCTTTTCCAAGTTTGAGATTGGTCTTGTTCGACTAGGACTCGTAGTCAAGCCTCGGGTATAAATACTAAACCCCGGCTATTGTAATAGACATTTCTCATGGATCAACCAAGCAAGTACCTTTACTTTTCAGCTTAGGCCATCCCTTAGGAGTAGGAGTAGAGTAGATTTCGATGAGTTCTTTGGCCAAGTAGGGCCGCATCGGATGACCTGACCTCCGGCTTGTTTGTGAGTATCCGTCATGACTTGTATTGTTACTTGTAAGGCTTCAACAGATGACTGATCTCTTGCAAGTCGTAGTATAAGTTAGTTATCGATCTATATTGTTATTTATAAGGCTGCAACAAACAACTGATCTCTTAAAAATCATGGTATAGATTAGTTATCGATTCATATCAACCTTTACATGGCTGCAACAGACGACTGATCTCTTGTAAACGTTGATATTGATCAAAGTTATTGATACTGTGTTAAATAGTTTACTGTTTAATATAATATCACCAATTGCACGATCTAGATTGAGATTTATTAGTATTATTGTTCTGATCTATCATCTGCTGATTGCTATCACAGTTGAATTCAATTCTTGATGTTATATCCTATTTTGATGACTAATCTATCTCGATCCTGATCGTACATGCCGGGTGCTTGAAGCCATATTCTGTTAAGAGATATATTCATTGGCCGACAGTATTCGGTATGACCCCGCTATCAATGCTACATCAGACGACTCGATCTATTGATAGCTTGTCAGATTGGATATTGTCAGTTAAATAGTCTATCTATTAAGAAGAGCATGGCGTCAGCCACCCGCCATGCCCCCACCGGCTATTTAGCCGATGGCTTAAGCTTCCACGTGTATGACATGCTTTCATGATTTCTTTGCGATATAAGTAGATCTATCGACCGCTGGTCTCTGATCTAGGGTCCTACCATCAATGCTGTGTCAGACGACTCTTGACCTATTGATGGTACAATAGATTAGTTCTAGTTGTTTGTAGATTTATTTGTATCTAACGGATGAGTGATCGTATGCCATACGACATAATCGTTGGAATCGGCTATCTTAGTCGATACCCTTTTTGCTGAGGATGTATTGGTTGTTTCACATGCTTTTACTTGTTTTTGTCTTGGTAAAAAGCTAGTATGTCTATCACATGTATGCTTACACGCCTATACTTACATCTTTCGCATGTTTTCATGATCATCGGCTAAGTTAGGTCCATGCAACTGAGTAAATCATAATTGCCTATATGCTTCTTTTGCTTATCATGCATCGTGAACATGCTGGATATCGACTCTCTAGTCGATAACCTTATCTCATCGGTTACTTAGCCGCATATTTGGAACTGTCTGGACAAACACCGGCATGTTCCACCTTAAATTACAGGGTCAAATTGATTGGCACGCCCTCGGTCACGACCATCCGGTCTAGTGTCCGCCTTAAGCCCGGAGAGAGCTCAGGATCTGCTCCGCGTGGTTTCTCTTGGCTTGCTACGTGTCGGCGGCTCCCCGTCACTTTTTGCCATCGACAGTACCTTAGGCGCAGAAGTGGAGGTTCCATACAAGGTGGCGATTCTAAAGTTGACAAGCTTGTCTAGATCAGCCACCTTGCTTGAACGGGTCTTGAACGAGCAAGCTGCTAATGCATGTGCCACATTAGCAGCGTTTGCTGCCTCCACCTCCTTGTGAAGCACTTCTGGGAGTTGATCAAGAGTAGTAGGACAGAGTATGTTGCTCTCATTGGACGCATCGGTGAGATCACCTCCGTTCTTGTCCTGATTTTCTGGCATCTTGGTCTCCTGATTTGATCTCTTCCTCAGTGGAGTCGCCAAAAAGTTTGTTGGCATTAGATTGTGATCTAAGCCAAACACCAGCAAGGGCTAGCTTGCCCTAGGTTGCAAACAACCTGAACCACGCAGCAAGCGACTCGAAGAACAACTAAACCGATCTAGAGAACGGTTAGACCGATCTAAAGCTCGTCCAACGCCGCAAAAGTCTGGGAATGCCTCCTGGGAGGACCCGTTGGGGAGGAGCACGTCTAGGGTTGTTCTAGGACCAGCATGGCTGCCTCGAACGCCGATGAATCTCATGGAGTGATGCAACAAACGACAGGAGGGTTGGAAAAGGGTAAAACTAGGTAGTAGATGTATTTTTTGTTGATTGAGTGTTGGATCCTTTAATCGACCATGATCCTCTCATATATATAGAGATGGTGGTCTTATCCCAGTAGAAAACAACTCCAGATCGTGATCTTCAAGTTTCCTATGCGAAAACACGTCCAAAAATCAATTTGAAAAGTGTTTGGTTCGGACTTGCATAGGCAAACCGGCTTAGCTGGTTCTAGAACCGGCCTAGCACCGGTCCAGCAGGATACCTTCTGAAAATCACAATTAATTCGTCCGGATTCCGAACGGGGTGAACCATATATGTTTTTCGATCAGCTCGACAAGAGGAACGCAACGGTGTAGTCCAATCTTGCATTTGAAGAACTTAGCCAAACCGGCCCGGTTTAGGAACAGGCCAGGCCAATTCCGGCTGGGCCAGCGCTCGCGAATCGTCGTTTTTTCGTCTGGGCTCCAAATAAGATGATCCAAATATGTTTTCTGACCATCTCGACGATAGAAACATGATGGTGGAGTCCATTATAAGCTTTGACCACTTTTGGTTGTCAACACTGGCATGTATACACAGAACACACGGGTTGAATTAATAAATAATAAAGTAGGAGTGGTAGCACTTGTCAGTGGCTTGGCCTACTTGTGACTGTGGCTGAGGAGAATAAGCTTTTCCGTACGATATGACCAAGGAGAATAAGCTTTTCCGTACGACTGCATACGACAAAAAAAAAATAGAAGTGTGCTCAGTGGATAGCTAAAGTCTGTGCTATGGAGATTTACTAGGATTCTGGTGGTTGTCGCACTAGACGTGGCTCAGATCCGCATCATAGACGACGTAGACCGTAGAGTAGTGAATCCAAGCAATTATATCCTTCACCCACAAAAGCTACTCTTTATTAATTAATTAACTAATTAATTAATTAGATAACTAATTAATTAATTAAATATACATAAAAGAATTTTTCTCTCGCATAGTCACGCTTACTTTTACAAACAGAAAATAAAGCTAAGCTTTGTTTTGAGAATGCATCAACTAGAATTAACACTACTCCCTCCTTCCAAAACAACGCAGTCCATGAGTTCAAAATTTGTCAAAAAAAAAACGCAATCCGGTGCTCATAGGTACTAGGTCGTACAATACATCAGGTGGTGGGCCATCGTGCCGGGGTTTGGTGCAGCGTCTCCAGAACGTTCAAGTATGTCCTGGTCACGAGTTTTGCTAGTGCTGCCTTACGCGTGTGTGGTGCTGGTTGAAAGTCTGACTGCATACAGCAGCATGCCGGCCATTAGAGTGTCAGCGTACCAGAGTAGGGGTATTTCTATAATTTGTCAATAGCATTGGTTTTTGTGCTTGTCTTAGAATTGCATTTTTTTTAACCAAGGAAGTACACAAAATGCCCTTGTACTGTACTATTACTGCTATAAACATAGGCTTTACAATCACCACATCCAGGTTCTAAGGGCATTCGGTATTCGGTATGCCGCCAAGCGCAGTCACTTGTCTTTTTCTTTGCTTAGTTTCTCAAAAACCCTTTCCTTGCTACATTCATTATATCGAGCCATCCTTGAGTCAACCTTTTACTTGAATCAACATTAAGCATATATTTGAAAAATCCATTTCACTACTGTAGAAACTTCATCACTGCCATCATTTTTAAAGTGGCTGGCAATAACCAATGTTACCACCATGGTTTTAACTACCGGATCATCCACCAACCCAGTAGTAAAAATAGTTTTCACCGCCGATTTTCCGCCCCACTACGCCCTTTGGCCTTTGAGCCGACAGTGAAAAACTATCACCGCTGTTTTTTGACAAAACGGACGTGAAAATCATGCTGCGAAATGAAAACTATAGTTGTATTTTATTAGTATTTTAATCCTTGCTTGAATATCTTCATTGATATACATCTTGAGATCAATCAAGCTTCAATGACCTTGATCAATTTTCTTCCTCCTTAGGTATGAACATGATTAGAGTGTCAAGCAATTAGACATATTCTCTTTAATCAATATGAAGTCCCATGTCATCATTCTTGATTTGATATGGAAATCCCTTCATGTGAGACTAATCCATATGCAATCACTTGTGTCTCATTCTTTGATCTTTTATAATGCATTCCTTCTTGATTAATCTTGAAATCCCAATTTCAACGATCCACGATACGAACAAGCTTCATGTATAAAATCAATTGTTATGTATCACACCATGTCTCTTGTTTTCATTCTTCACATAGGCTTGTCATTGATCAATATCAATGCATAGTAATTTTCTAAGCCTTTGTCCATACAGGCAAACAAATATTATGACCATCTTATATCTATTATATCTCATCTCTTTTGTCATTTGACCTTTGCTTGATATTTCTTCACTTATGCATTCTTGACTTATTCATGAAACTTGATCAATACCAATGAACTATCAGTCTCTTCTTATTCAAGCAAAGTAAGCCGCTATTAAGATCAAACCATACCATTTATGTGTCTCATTTTGCTTTATCAATTTGCTTGCCTTCTCTTCACTTGAGATATGACATGAGTTTGACAATGATAATTTGCAATGAAACCTATTCAAAATTCATCAAACTCATTAGTCCTTTAATTTTATTGTCATTCAACCACCAAACCTACTAGGGGTGTAGATGTACTTTCACAAAGGTAACAACAATGAAAAAATCTAGCGGTGGAGTAAATAAACATCACTGATCCAAGAGTATATATAAAGTCATATTGGTCATCTTGAACTGTATTCATGAATCCACACATTGCTACTCCAATGTGATTAACACACATGCATCACGTATCATGAAGAGGTGATACAACAAACATAGAAAAAATTGTGAGCTTTAGGGGACGTCATTTCAAATGATGCAACCTTTCTATCTTAATTGTCACCACTCCTTTTGCTAAGAACAAAATTCCTCCATGAGGGCATGTTGTTGGGGAAATGACTTGGTCCGAATGCCCCCCTTGTCACTCATTTTGGTTGAAAGTTAAATCTATCCATTAGCAGGTAACTTTGCAAGTTTACTTCACCGGGACACCCTCGAGGACAAGCCACATCATGGCCTTTGTGTAACAGGCTTGCTAGGACTTCAGGAGGAGGCAACATTGGAGATATCACCGAAGCACCCCATGAAGGCGCATGAGGCTTTGGAAATGATGGTGAAGGTGCATAGCATGCATGCGAATGACTCTTAGTGAAGTGGACCAGAAGCTAAACCCAATTTTTCTTTGCATGTTTAGGATGTGTTAGAACTATTTTGGCCTTGACCGGCTGTAGAGGAATATTCTATGTATCATACTCCAAGGGTAGGGGCAAAATAGTCCAAGTGTTGTAAATAGTGCCACTGTCACTACAAGGTTCTACCTCTAATACCACGCCATATGATTGCAACACCACTAATTTGGTTGCCATAGGTGGGTCGTATTGCAACCTTTTCAAAACATGGTTGCAATATGTGCCTATAATGCAACGGACTAAATTTGTTGCAATATGTGTGGTTTGTCGTTGCAACAGGCTTGTGCTACTTCAACCATTTAAGAATTGTGTTGCAATTAGTTGGCATTATTGCAATGGCATTTTTGAGTTGCAATAGTATTGATTTTCGTTGCAATTACTTGGTGTTATTACGACTATACTGGATTTGGTTGCTTTTGCTTGTAACTATTGCCACGGTTATTATGGGTTGCAATAATGTTCTATGGTGTTGCAATTGCTAGGGTGGTTATTGCAACAAGATTTTTGAATGGATGCAATAGCATGTTCCTATTGCCACGGTTTTCTGGGGTTGTAATAATTTTTTGTGGCATTGCAATTGTTAAGTACTTATTGCAACTAAAATCCTAAATGGTCACAATATCATGCTAATATTACCACGGTTTTTTTTGTGTTGCTATAGGCTACCACTGATGCAACGGCCTAAAAATGTTGCAATATACAAAATGCTCCATGCATTAGACTACCCCTGATGCAACGGCCTAAAACTATTGCAATATACAAAAAAATGGTTGCAATAGACAAAATGCTCCATGCATTTCTGAATAATATAGCAAAAAAGTGGGGGTGAGGAGGATTCAAACCCGTGACCTGCCACTAAAGATGAGCATGTCTTACGACCACATCATGGTTGTGTTTGTGATTTTTTTTGGCATGTTTCCTTATACATGTTTGGTCCAATCATTTGAAATTCAAAACCAAAAAAATATGGGCTAGGCTGCACGCTTGCGCCTGGTCCGAGCAGGCCTGCTGGCGCCAGCTGCAAGCTGGAGCCCATCTGCCAAGGGAATTGACGTGAAAAGGGCGAAAAAAGATGCTAGCCAAAGGAATTGAACCCAAGACCTCGGACTAAAGCCAAGCGCACCGTACCACCACACCACTTCGTTGTTTGTGACTTGCTTCGGCATACATTGTTCTTAACATGTCAGTGAGAGAATAGAGAAATTAAATCGGAAAAAATGTATTCCTTAGTTGAGACTCCAACCCAGGACCTCGACAAGGAACCAAGGAAGTCTAACCACCATGCTACAGAAAGTGTTTGTGCCAAGTTGGGGGAATTTTCTTCCAAGTACTAATTCCGTCCAGTTAGATGAACTGATTTGGAATGAAAAACACATGAATAGTTGGTATTTCTATTCGTAATAGTTGGTATTTCTAAAACTTTTTTAACAAGCAATAGCCTACGTATATGTTGTTGTGTAGGAGTTTCAAAAAAATTGGAACTCATTTGATATTTTCTATCTTTTAAATAAATTTCTGCGTGCATACCGAAAGTAATTCCAAATTGTACTGTGCGTGCCTCCAATAGGAGTCAACAAAATTTACAAAGAACATATTTATAGTCATAGATTTCACTCTATCCCATATCCCAGAGTTGTTTGGGAAAAACATTTGTTTGCTAGGGATAATTCATCCTTCTATTCCTAAATTAAGATAACATAATTGTAATAATTCTAAATTTTGTCAGAAAATTCTACAATTTTGCATGGTAACATGTTTTTGTTATCTAATCATCATATAAAAAACTCAAATGATTTTAACAAGGTGGCAATAGACATTGTTCACAAATTGATACATCTCTCACATAGTTATAAGTGATTAATATGAAAGATGTACCCAATTGTGAACAATGTATACTACCATTTTGTCGGATGGAGAAATTACCAATACAAGAGTTGTAGATCACGTTGGGTTGTACAACTTTGTTGTTGACGACTTTTTCATTTGAAATCATTAACTGTCCCAAAAATATGTTTGAAGCTCTCATGTTTTAAAATTCAAATTTTGAATTATTCAAACAAAGTTGGATAAAGAAATGACCAAAATAAAAGTTGTAAATCTTTATGATTTCTACAACTTTGTTGTTGATAACGTTTTCATTTGAAATCATTTACTATCCCAAAATTCTATTTGAATTCTTATATTTTAAAATTCAAATTTTGAATTGTTGAAACAAAGTCGGATGGAGAAAGGACCAAAACCAAAATGGTAGATCTCAGTGGGTTCTACAACTTTTATTTTGACGACTTTTGCATTAAAAATTATCTACTATTTCAAAATTGTAGAAGTTCATAAAAATTCTAGAAGAAAAAAAAGAAAAAGAACGAACACGTGATGACATGCATGGCAAGCGGTTCTGTCTTCGTCGCTGACCACGGGGCCCACCGTACCGACGTGGAGGCATAGGACTGGCCGGACCACGTCACCAGCCCCGCGGCCTGCGCCGCTCACCGCACCATTTCATTCACACCTGCACGGGAGCAAATACTGGCTGCGCGGGAATCCAGCCAGTGGGACCCGCTCTGATGCAATAGCCTAAAAGTGTTGCAATGTACCAAAAATGGTTGCAATAGACAAAATGCTCCACGCAGTAGACTACCCCTAATGCAACGGCCTAAAAGTGTGCAATATACAAAAAATGGTTGCAATAGACAAAAAAAATTCTATTAACAAAAAAAATGCTCCTTGGAGGATTTGATCCCAGGAACTAAAGGACAAGTAAACCCTCATCTACCACTGGGGTACTGAGGTGAGGTGTGTTCGACATTAAGCAGCCTTTATATTACCATCTGGCCGTCGTCACCACGCCCGACGCGCCTCGACGCCGCCGTGCCGCGCCAACAACTCGCCGCCAGCGCCTGACCACGCCGTCCACGCGCATCGCCGCTCGAGCACGCTACCGCGTGCATTTTTTGAATCTTATTGGAGGTACACATAGTTCAACTTGGAATTACTTTCGATAAGCGTGTAGAAATTCATTTAAATGATAGAAAATACTAAATCTGTTAAAAAATTCTTGAAACTCCTACATGACAACTTAAATGTTGTCTATTACATGTAAAAATATAATTAGGGGTATATAAAATAATTATTTTGCAAGTTACTTCACAAGGGTGTATTAATTAGTTAGTTAAAAAATAGAAAAATAACTTTTTTGCACAACAAGTGGCAATGTAAATCCACAAATATCAACAGCATGGTAAAGGTAAGGTTGTGTCCAATTTTGAGGTGCATACGAGTTCGAACATATTACAAGGTATTCAAATCTCAAAGTTGGACTTGAGTTGTATGAAACAATGTGAGAGGTCTATCCATTTTGTGAACAACGTACACTCTAATTTTTGTAAAATCTTATGAAACTTTTATGTCAAGCTTATACGTCAATAAATTGATTGTATGGCAATTTTCAGATTTTTCAGAGAAGTTTTAGATATTATTACCATTATTTTATAATAAGGTTGCAACTAGAAGTTTGAATTATCCCTAGCAATGGTGCAATAAAATGAAAAAAGAAAAAGAAAAACATTAAGTAGAGAAAGAATGAACCAAGCCCATTTTAGCCCAAATGGCCCAACTATTTCTAGCCGTCTATCGCCAATCCAGTGGTTCTGATCGCACCCTCATGGTATAAATCGCGTTCATTTGTGATACTTGCATTGTAGTTTTCTGGATGAGCACATCTATGTCACTTATTCCGAATTAGTGTCACCTAGATAGCCATTGTCAACATCAAGCTCAAAACATAGCATGTAACATGCACTGTCAATGTTCAAATATAAAGCGATTCCATCCAAATGAAAATTTCTCCCATCATAGGTCTGGCAAAAGAAAATTCAAAATTAAGAGTACATGGGAAAGTTAAACCATGTATACAAACCATGATATTTAATTACATTTCATACAATGTGGAAAGTTCATGGATATAATACATTTCATTAAATTCAAATTCTCAACAAAATTAAAATTTTGCTCCTGCTTGGAAATTTTGCTCCTCATAAGAATTTTTTAATTTAAATGTATTTCTGTTTAAACAATAAACATGTTGATTTATTTTGTTAAACGGGCTGAAATATCCTGTCCCGAGACGTTTCTTCTAAGGCCCAGCTCCTCATAACCGTTCATCTACAAAACAACGATCAAGATCTCAACTAGCATAAAATAGATCTACAAAACCATTCTAAGGCCCAGCTCCTCCACGTTTCAACCCTACCTATCTGTCCCCTGGCCGTACCCCTCGCGGCGCCACCAGTGCCCCCCACCCGCCGCCCCCCGCCCACCGCCCGTGCTCCCTCGCCCGTGGGCGGCGCTCGCGCGCGCCGCCG
This sequence comes from Miscanthus lutarioriparius, assembly GCA_904845875.1. NCBI lineage: Eukaryota > Viridiplantae > Streptophyta > Magnoliopsida > Poales > Poaceae > Miscanthus > Miscanthus lutarioriparius. The sequence goes on along the minus strand of CAJGYO010000004.1, from coordinate 99,976,215 downwards.
GCCGCCCATCGTCGCGGCACCGCCAGCCCCCCCCCCAGCCACCTCGCCCCCCCGCGCGCGCCTTCCTCTCCGGAGATCCGCCGCCACTCCGGACCCGTCGTCATCCTGCGGTCCTGCCTGGCGCATCGTCGGATCCGAGAGATTCTTCCATCCCTCCGAGCTGTTCTCAGATCCATGTGCAAATTGGTATCGTCTGATTCTGTGCGTAGCCATGTGGGATTGGGCTTCTACTAAACCATTCGCTTGCAAATTGCTCTGGTATGTTTTTGGGCAGTATTTTTACCTTGCATCCTTCTTTTGTGGGCTCCATTGGTCTCTCAGATTCATAGTCTAGTAGGGGTTCCATTGTGCCATTGATGAACTAAGTTTGCAGTGGTAAGTTTCTGAAAGCTATAATTCAGAGACTACAAGGTCTGCTGCTAGCTGTTCCTATCAAGTTTTCTCTACCATATCATCGATCCTATGTCCATCACATTTATGCATTCTAGCTAGTATGTTGTTTGTATTATTTTGCCTAATTGAATTCCTGCTATATCTGATTGATGCCATTAATTCTTTTTCCTCTGCATGCTGCTCTTGAGGGAAGGTGGTCTTAACTGGAATGGTAGTACTGACAGAGTGTGCCGGTAACTGAGTACCCTGATGAGGTTTGGATTGGGGAGAACCCTTTAAGCCTGGTTGTGGTATGTTATGTTGGACCATCAACCCCAAGTGTTTTCATCTCCTGAGTTAGATGACTACCAGTGCATAGTCCCTACAAGAGCTGTGAGTACTTAATTTTGCATTTGTTTGTTTTCTGTATTTTCTTTTATTTGCTTTTTGAAGTTTGTGCTAATCTTAAATATAGTGCCACGGCAGTGTACTATACAAAGAATTCGTGTCAGCTTGTATACTAAATTAGAATACTGTAGTCTCTACAAAATGTCAACACATTCTATAGAGGTGACACTATCTTAGTCTTTAAGTCCTTGTGTGCATTTTGCTATTGAATCTGTGTCTATGTGTGAAGTCTGTTCAAGCAATATTCCTTTAAGTCATGTATTGCTTATCTCCTTTGGATGGCAGGATCTGAAGTACTCTTAGCAACTATGAAACTCACGAGGAGTATGCCTAGTAATGGAATGTGTTGTCAAAGAAAATTATGGTGGGTGGGTGGGTGGGTGTGTTTATTACTGCAACTTCCAGTGTGGAATCTGAATTTTATTTTGATATCTTTAATTACTAGTAACTTAGTATTTTCTTACACTACAGCTTTTCTTAGTAATACATGCATTTGATAAGCTTGAAGTAACAGAACATGCACATACTTCAGATTTAGGGTTTGTCTTCTAAAATGAAATGGGGCATTCCTGAATTTTAATGCCATATTACTTTTTAAAAAAAAAAACTTCACGGGAAGGAGCAGGCCGCACCCCCGCTTTAAATTAAGGAGATGCAGGGCTGGGACTGCAAATATGTATTGCTCAATAGCCACTCAATTGTTTTTCTACAACACCAAATGTTATCAATCCATCTGTGGTTCTGCTTCTCTATTCTAACACATGGCGGCGCTGGGACAGTTCGTCTCGCTGCTCATCACCTCCACCGGCTTCGCCTCCTCCGAGCTTGCTCGCCGAGGTACGCTGCGCCGCCCCTGTCTTTTTCTGTTCCCATATGCCGGTGATGCTTTGCAACCTGTATCCTTCCTAGGGTAGAACTTCTTGGCGGACTAGCACTGCTGCAAAAATACTGGATCTTATTATCGTTTTGAACATAAAAGGCACTCCTTTTTTTTTCCCAGTTAGCCGCGTCTTCAATTGTGCCGTGATTTTGGTTACTGGTTCTTCATGTTAGGCTGAGACCTGTCATTTGGCTCCTGTAGCTTGGACTGCCATGTTTGTCCCATTTCTTTCCGTGTTCCGAAAAAAAAACAAAATCGTATGACCATGTTCAGATGACAGATGGTTGAGAACTGTGTGGATTGAAAAATACTGAAGATAATGCTGAATCATAAGGGTTTCTTTTTTCAGGTGTCAATGCACCTACATCACAGTCATTGCTGAATTACATCCTTCTTGCACTTGTTTATGGTGGAACACTGCTATACAAAAGGCAACATATGACGGTATGTCTGGATGCTGCTTTTCCAACACATGGAAATGTAACTGGGGAAATTGAAGCTAATCTTAAATTTTGTCCGTTCTAAAAGATACTAATCATGAACTATTATTATTGCTTATACTACACATCAATTCATACAGTAGAATAAAAAAACAACAGACTGAAGTAATGAAGTATTATACAGTCTCAAAAGTTATGATCACCTGTTGAGATGCTATTTTAGTTTTCAGGACACGAGAGCAATCTCTTTAGAAGTTATGATCAAAAGTTGAGATGCTATTTTTGGGTTTGAGCACATGCCCAGCCTTTAAATTATTCCCATGGGCCAGAAGTTTGTGTGGTACTGTTTCTCTTGTATGATTGATGCATGTACAATATAATTCACGTTCAGTGTATGTGCCCTGCTAACCAGGACCAATGGCCACCAATGTATTTATGCGTATTCTTATTCTGTTCTTTATAAGTTATTTGGGCTTTCGTCGCCACAATGTTTATGTGATTATTCAGTAATGTGAATGCTACTATCTAAGGAAAGCCTGACATGTTTTCCACATTCTGTTCCTGCAGATCAAATGGTACTACTACTTGATCCTAGGCATCGTTGATGTGGAAGCTAACTACATTGGTATGCTCCAGGTTAGTGTAATCTAAGTTGCTAGCACTTGGGCTGTACGAAAGTGTAGTGCATTTCTCTGTTTGCTCAATTTTCTGTTTCATCTGAACTAAATGTAGGATGAGACCAATATCAAGCCATTGTGGGGAACCGCACAACTCTTTTTGCATCCACGCTACATGCATGGTGCTGCTACTAGGTTGGTATCTTGGATTTTTTTTGTATTAGACAAAGTTATGGACTCAAAAGTGTGTTGTACAAAACTATAGTGGAGTGACTGTTATGGACTCAAGAGGATTTTTTTGTCATGCCTTTAGTGGTAAAAGTGCCAAGGATAGTTACCTGCCATGTTATAAGGTTACTTGTACAAGATGCACTTGAGTAGTGTGGTATATCGTTTTCTAGGTAGCAGCGTAACATGTACAAGATGCTTAAAATTTTGTTCACAATATTGCTCATACAATGTAGAGATCATTGTATTTCTTTTGTCCTCAAACTCAATGTTTGTAGTTTGAGAACTGAAGAGTGTTTAATGTTGTCATGTGATAGTCCTTAGTATGGGGCCTAATTTTCCCTCCATCTATTGATTTGCAGGAAAACCAAGATAGCAGCCCGCCACAAACACAACTCGTAGCTACCACAACGGAAGGTACAAGTACTGGTCGGAGCAAGATAGAGTTTGAGTGGAGCGCACAAGTGATGGGATGGTCAATGCCAAGCCAACCTTTGCTACAGTGCTAGACCTAGTTCATTACATTTTGATGTGTTCAAACTAGCTACTATGAGTCGGATACCTTATGTGTTTCAGTTGTACGAACAAAGCATATTTTGGATTAATGGATGTCTAAATGTTTCTTTCATCATATATTATTCGGCATGCAATTATTGTTTGAAGCAAATAAGGCGTTGCAATATGGACTATCGACATAATAATTTGGCGTTGCAATATGTGATATAGCAACAAACATTTATCGTGGCAATAGACGGTTGCACCTATAGCAACCACAATGTTTAGTGTGGCAATAGAGAGGTAACCTCTAGCAACCAAACATTTATCGTGGCAATAGACGGATGCACCTATAGCAACCACAATGTTTAGTGTGGCAATAGAGAGGCTACCTCTAGCAACCAAATATTTATCATGGCAATAGAGGTTCCACCTATAGCAACCACCGAGATAGCGTGGCAATAGAGGGTCTATCTATTGCAATGTTATTGATGTGTGGCAATAAGGTCTATTGCAACACCCATTGTCGTTGCTAGTGCACCTATTGCCACGCTTTGGGTACGTGGCAATAGGTATTTCTGGCAACACCTGGTGTGTTGCAATAGTAACTATTGCAACACCCACGATGGTTGCCTATACTATGGGTTGCAACACTACATAGCGTTGCAACAACACTCCTTGGTGTTGCAATAGAGGAAAACTTATTGCAACACCAAAATGAGTCGTTGGGCAAACCTTTTGCCATGGTTACTATGGCAACGCCTGCCAACGAAAAAAAAGTGTTGCAATTTTGTCTATCGCAACCATTTTTATTATATTGCAACGCTTTTAGGCCGTTGCATCAGGGTAAAACCTTGTATGTATGGGATGTCCCTATGCAATTGAAAATGAAAGATGGAATGGTGCATGTTACTCCAAATTGCCTGTTGCAGAACTCTTAGGGCTACGACAATACTCATAGTTAATTACTACAATAACAAAACAACAGTTCAACCTGTGCCGCCAAACTCAAGATGTTGAATCAGCTATATTGAAGAGTTATATGTGTAGTAGTAATGTTTTGAAATCATAGTCCTAAAATTAAATTACTAGTATTGATGGCATAATATTTCAGTTAAAATGTATAAAATTATTGAAAATAAAAAATTATAAAAATTATTGTTATGGAGTATTAATGCAATATAAAGTGAACTATTTTCCAATGGAGTATATAATGTACTTTTTTTATAATGCCATAGGTGGATAATTTTGATACAAGTTAAAGGTATTAATTTGTATTATCTTTCATTCATAATGACGTAGTGGGTAATTTGAATGCAAACTTAGGATTTACTTTACATTTATCTTTATAGTGACGGAGGTGGTAATTTATATGCAAAATTTGGGCCCTTCATGATGTCACTTAGGAGGTGAGGCGACTGAGAGCATATCTCGATCGCAAGGGCAGCGCTTGATGCCATGAATGGGGAGGCCAATGAGGCCAAGGCCGCTGCGATGGAGACCTAGGCGAAGCTCGCCGGTAAGTAGGATTCCACCTTCTTCAGGTTTTATCCATTCTAGCTAGGGTAGTTCTAATCTTTTTCCCCTTCTTCCTAGGTGTTAAGGAGCAACTGACTGCCGCGCAAGCCAAAGTGGCAGAGCTACGGCGGGCCAGTGAGGATTTGGCTGGGCTATTGGTGGAGGCTGCTCGTGAGTAGAACAAGGCGACCACCTGGGCTCGTTCCTCCACTGTCCTAGCGCAGTCCAGCAATGAGCGTCACTCGACGCTTCGTGACGCAGCGATTGTTGCCATCACAATGGTGTTGCTGGTAGGGACGAGCGTTCCCGATCGAGTCCACTATCTCCCGACGTAGATCCGGGAGGTGGTGGCTCATGGGGTCCATCATGGAGCCACGGGAGCCTTGACTGCAGCTCATCTCTAACTTCATCATAATATGGATCTGCGCAAGGTGACAACTAGGTTCCTGACGATGGAAGAGATTCCCGACGACGTTGATGTTAGTCGACTAATTGCCGGATTCAGCGGCTACGCTGAGGCGATTGCCACCGTTGTCGATGTGGATCAAATCATCAAGGACGCCCCCTTTGAGAGTAGATTTTTTACCTCTTTGTAAAAAGAAGGTGTAATGAAGTTTGGATCTTGTAGTTTCTCGATGCTTTTGCAAATCAAATCCTCTTCGCATGGTGATTGTTTGTGGTAATAGTAGCCCCCAAACGCTCGAGTGGGTCAACGTGACGTACCCGAGGGTTGGAGCCATTTCACAATCATCATGAACCCATATGGCACTTCTCTACTTTTGTAGGGCAGATAATCGTTTTGAGATCGTCCCGCGACAAGTATTGTCGTGCACAATTAGTGCCCGGGTGTTCTGTTCAAACAATGATAGACTAGTTGTAGTCATGCTTTGGGTGGCATATCGATCGGTTAGCATAGATGTGCCGACGTTGATTTCACGATCCGTAGGTATCTCATGAGATTTTTAGGATTAGGGTGCTCGATCGAGTTAAAACTGGCCCAGACCTAGAGCACCACAATGATCTTTGGGTGCTAGACTTAGTCATGAGTAGCGCCGTTGGCGCGTTGAGCCTGAGCCTGAGCCTTGTTTGGCGGTCGGGATGGTTCACCCAGTTTGTCTGGATCGGGTCGATATCGCCCATAACAATCTTACATTTTGCACGGTCTGCATGCTTTTTTGTCTTTCGTCTTTCATCTTTCTTCGTCTTTAGTGTTTGATGCTGGTTTAAGCTTTTAGACTAACTACCTAGGGATTATTCAACCAGAACGAAATGTTTTGATGGAGTTCGCGCAAGGTCTTGTTAAGTCGCTTATACCATTTCAAGGTATATGAGACTCCAACAAGCGAAAGGGACTGTTGGTATTTATTAACGTGTCACTTGTTTTAAGTAGCCACCTATCATAAACCTATATCTCCTAACATTACTTTACTAGGTTGTCATCCCAAGTTATGATGCTAGAGATGTTTGTAGTACTACATAGCATTACTACTAGAATAATACTAAGTAGTTCTTTATCATTTCATGTGACTAGAAAGAATATATAAATATATGAATAAAAAGGATCTGCAAGCGCATAGATAGTATACCATTATAGCAATTTACCTGAGAGTATTCTAGGTATCGTTATTTATATTTTTACCATAGGGAAAGGTCTAGCATGGACATGTATTGATAACTTATACTATTGAAGGAGAAATAAACCATAACCAATGTTTTAGTCATAACTGGGGTAAGTCATATGATAAGATATATATGATAAGTATTAATCAATAATAATGATAAATCACTTAGAGTACTCCTTTCTATGGCATTAGCATGGTCAGGTAGAATATTAGAGGAATAATTCCTAAGTTATTCTTAATTACAAGTCAAAGCATACATTGATTAGTGCAATTATACCTAGTAGTCATTGCTGACATCATCCTCATATCTACACATAAGGGATATTACTAAGGAAGATTAAGAATAGAGCTTGCTCTTCCTTCATAACCGGACCCTACATGTGCCTATATTCGGGGAGTGGACTAAAATGGACTCAGCGGGAGTGTCACATCCGCGATCTACCACATGACCTAGAATATAGGGTGTATCCATAGGTAAACAATGTATAAGCACCACGCTTACACAATGTCGACCACTCACCCCGTGCGCAGCGGAGCGAGTGCTATACGAACTTATGCATGGATATAATGATAAACTAGCTATACTAAGCATATAACCAAAGTAGACGATGAACATTATAACAAAAACATGAATAAGATGAATACTAATATTGTCATAACAATTGTAACTAGCATATAAAAGTAATGGAGATACAAAAGAGAGGGGGTACAAAGATTATACTGAACGAGGCTCTTGGCAAGATTGGAAATCCAACTGAAGCCTGCTTGCCTCCCTCTAGACCTAGCCTAACTAGCTAAGCCCTAGAATATGGTGGAGCTCTGAGGATGATTAGGGTTTCTGTCTTCTCAAATGACTTATGCCTTCAGGGGTCAGGGGCTGATATATATAGGCTAGAGCATCCAACGTGAGCCCTTGGATCAAACCGACTTAAAGGACAACATAGATGCAACCTAGGAGGAGGTGGAGAACCGGCATTGCAACGAGGGGCTGACAGGTGGGCCCTAGGGGCTGGGCGCCTTATAGGTGGGGCCAGCTAGCCCCACCTAGCAGTGTATCATCCTCTGCTTTGGTGTGGAGTCCTCTCGAGTCTTCTGGTGTCCGTTTCGCTGCAGATAAGCGTAATTAAGTCTGACATGTAGGTCCACCTTGATAGTTTTCTGAATAAACCATGTAGAAAATATAGAATCATCAAAACTCGTGGAATTTGTTAGTTTAAACCCCTAAACCTTCATTGGTGATTATATTTGTGCCCTTATACATGTTATATTGACGGTTTATAATGGTTGTTAACTACCGTCAACAGGGATAAAAGGGGGTAGGTGTGCGGTTCGTAAGATGGTTTCTGTAGTCTCTGATCATGATGGTAGGTTAGTGTAACCCTCGATCGTAATGACTACAGGTGTTGTAGCTGGGTCGATCGGATATAGCCAACCCCCAAGTGATTCGGGAATATCCTCCTCGAGGTGCTCGGGAGATGTTGGTATTCATTCACATCAAATTGATACATGTAGATTTTCACAAAAATGTAACATGACATGAAGGAAAACCAAATAATAAAGCCAAAGTAGGCATAACTGATGGTCGTCGAGTGTTGTCCAGATGCTTGGTGAATCCTTCCCGTCAGATTATGTCTCCGGGGGCAGAAGTTGGCGTTGGGTTCAGAATCGAGGGAGGTGACGTAGTTGCCTCCATCCTGATGACCCTGCACTGTCCTCCTTACTTGGAAGAGGCCTGCTGTTGCTCATAGAGGGAGCGATTAGCCTCGAGTTCCTGGTCCTGAACGACTGGTGGGTCAAAAGTGGTTCGGCTCTTGGACAGGTGAGAACACAAAGAGATGACCGGTGTAGTCGCATAGTTACGCATACAGGTCAACTCGTAGAGTTTCCAGCCTTGTTCAGTGTGGGAGGCTCCAGTGGTTGCACGAGGCCCTCCCTTGAATAGTCCTAATTCGTTGCCTGTCGAGGGTTCCATTCTTGACGAAGGAGAGATGATAGCCCCCCTTTCTTTTTTGCGGCCATCGGCCGTCGGGTGCAGGCGTATGGTTGAGATCGGGAGTTTCTCGAGGTGAGGTCAACGCTCGAGTGATGGATTGTGCCACCCCCTCGCCCTTCTCGGCAGGGAGAGAGATCTCACCCTTTCGTCGAAGGGGATTGTCCGAGTTTCGGTTGCTTGTCTAGCAATGGTTCGGTGCTAGTGCCCAGCACGCATGAGGTGGCCTCATTATCATCGCCATTAGAGTCTGAGTTCTCGAGTAGCTGGTCGCAGCTATAAAGAAAATGACAAAAAGCCTCGGGATTGATGAGTCTAGACACGTCGGCGTTGTCCCACCAACCTTGCTGATCGGGGGTGTCATCGGCGTCGTCTTGGTCCATCAATTCCTACGACTGATGTTCCTCCTTGGGAGGTTCGGTGGGTTCCATCGTAGCTCATGAGAGTGTCTCACTAGGGATTGCCATTGTCCGCCCCGTTCTTGTGGAAGATCGGGGGTCATGATGGCGATGTATTGGTGCCAGATCTGAAGCAGAGTCAAGATCCGTGGTTTTGCTTATGTGAAAAGTGGGGATCGACTCACCATCTCATCCATCTTCAAAGAAAAGGTGGGCACAACACTTGAGGTACTTTGCGAGGGCGTCAGGTCCAGTGTCCACAACCTCCTCTAGTCTGGCGGTGAAAGCACAGATCTAGAGAGAATGTTTCCCCTCTTCGGTTGGCTCGGGTTCCTGAAGGCACAGGTCCCCAAATTGGTCGGTGATGAAGTCGAGTTTGCTGAAGGTTATCTTCTTCCCTAGCTACTCCTCTTTTGGTTCTTCACCAAAGTTGAAGATGACTCCCATTTGAAACACAAAATTAGTCTGAACGTGAAAGGCCCCTACCTAGCGTGCCAACTGTCGGATTATTTAGCTCCAACAATGCCTAGCAATGTGATCGCGTAGACATATTCAAATGGTAGTACACAAGACACAAGGATTTATACTGGTTCAGGGCACGGTGTGCGCTAATCCCTACTCTAGTGGTGCTGCTGCCCTTATATTCGTATACTCAATTAAAGGGGCCATTGCTCCTAGCTATGAGGTAGATTGGATCAGCAGATGATCATCGATCCCAAGCCTGAGGTCCCTACCCTCCTGTATATAGGCAGGAGAGGTAGGGTTATAGAGAGGACGATTAGGCTAACAGATCATGTTCCGAGTTTGTTACGCAATGCGCGCGACAGATTGATCCTAGCTATCGTCCAGATACGTCCTCCTTGATTTGCCTTGACCTCCATGTTAATTGATCACGTCAATCCTCATGGGCCTGCTTTTTGATAGCTATTGGGCCGATAGCTAGGTGGTAGTCATATATACGTGCGTTGTAGGTACCCCTGGCACATATCTCTAACAACTCGAATCGTGGTTGTGAGGACTGCCCTTCGCAAACCATATGTGCACGCCTCACTAAAAACTCCATCCCAAAAATCCTATTGGGAAAAAGGGTATGGAGAAAAGAGCACATGAATGACTCAAACCTATACATGTTCTAATCCCAAGGCTTCAAGCTCCAAGTGCCTTTATCTTTTGAATGTCTTCATCTTCGGGCTTGGGCTCCTTCTACTCGACGTGTAGGTCTTAATCTCTAGGACTTTCACGATGTGCGAGTCTTCATCTCCTTCTTCTCAGGGTGCAAGTCTTTGTCTCCTAGAACTTCACCTCCGACATTTTCACGACACGTAGGCCTTCATCTCTGAGGTTTTCTTGATGTGGAAGCCTTCATTTTTGGTATCTTCTCAACACGCATGTATTTATCTCCAGGACCTTCATGCCGGGAGTTTCACTTAATGATGTGTCTTCTCTTCGGAGATGGATGTAGCTGTCATGGTTGGAGTAGTCAATGTAGTCAAAGTGGTCATGGTTAAAGGTTGCTGTGAGGCCTCAAATCTTCGCTCGCGAGTGCCGGGCAAAAAAGAATTCGTGCCCCGGAGTGGCTGGTCCTTCCGGTGTGATCCCCTAGCCCCTCTTAGTCGATGCTCATGACTGAATCCTTCACCACTCTTGGTGTGGCCGACGTAGTCGTACTAGTCAAAGTAGATGTTCAGACCCAAGTTGCCGATGTAGACACCGACGAAGGTTTTGTAGAACTTGGTGTCGTAGGAGTTGATGTGGCACTTCGAACTTGGTGACGTAGGCAAGTCGTTGTAGCATTGATATCGAAGGTGTCGATGGAGGCTCTCGAGCTATTGTAGTGGTTGAAGATGATGGCAAAGCCCCTCTTGCCGAAGTTGTTGACGAAGGTGTGTCGTCGAAGTTCATTGAAGATGTGGCAAAGGCCCACCTACCAAAGAGTTGGTCAAGGCATGTCGTTGTGGTTTGCCGAAGATGTTTGCAAAGGCCCTCCTATAAAAGGTGTTTAGTGGAGGCGATGCTGGTGTAGACAGCGAAGGAATCAGCAAAGCCCCATCGAGCTTACGTGTTGGCAGAGGCTTGTCATCATGGTTTTGTCAAAGGCCCTCCTGCAATGTTGTTTGGCGAAAGGCCTCCTGAAAATTATTGTTTTGGAGGAGGCGATGTTGGCGAAGTCACCGAAGATGGTTGCGGAGCACCTCATGCGAAGGCCTTGGAGAAGGCAATGCCGATGTAGATGCTGACGCCACGTGCCGAAGGCCGGAGAAGTCACGTGAAAATGCACCTAAGTTGATCTCCTGCATTTTTTAGGACTTAGGTTGGGCGTTATAGCTTCGTCTAATATCAACTTGCATGCAAGTCTTTCGACACTTAGAAAGACATTGACTTTCTACTTGCTGCAAAAGATGGTTAGTCATTTCATATAATATGCTAGGGGTGAAGTTTTTGAAGGTTTTAAGAGAGAGAAGGTCCCGATGCCTGACTACAGATAGGTCTTTGTCGGGTAAAGCTTTTAGAAGCTTTTGAGAGTGACAGCCCCGATGCCTGATCATGGACAAGTCTTTGTCGGGTTACCGCGGTGCAATACATTTATGTAATGCATGTATGTATGTGATGATATGAATGCATTTGCACAAAAATATTAAGAGTGGTAAACATATCATACACCTTGCGAAAATGATGGTTATGCTTGAACAAAAGATAAGCTCTACATATAAGAAATAAAGCCCTCGAATAAGAGGGTTGTAGTTTTGGATGGCTAGTGAAGGCTGTCATTCAAGAACCTGCATGGGTATAGATGTGACTTGTAACATTGAACATAAAAGAGAACAGTTCCCTACGAAGGTGAGCTCAGATAAAATTTGGTTGATGCATATTATAAAAACTTAAAAAAATTAAACAATTCAACCTGCAAAAAAGAGAAAACATGTTAGTGTTTGTGGGTTCCAAGGTTGGGTGTCTATCGAAAGTTGATTTTTGATAGAGGTTGCTGACTAGAAGGCTGCTGATAGATGAAGACTGCTGAATGACGAAGGCTGCTAACAGACAAAGGCTGCTGAATGACGAAGGCTGCCAACTGACAAAGCATGTCGACTGATGAAGGCTGCTAAATGATGAAGGCTATCGACTGATGAAGGATGCTGAATGACGAAGGCTGCTGACAGACGAAGGTTGCTGGATGACGAAGGCTACTGAGAACCAATGATAGGTGAAGGTCACTAATGGATGATGAAAGTCAATAACTGACGAAGGCCACTGAATGACGAAGGCTACTGAGAACCAATGATAGGTGAAGGTCGCTAAATGATGAAGGCTACTGAGAACCAATGATAGGTGAATGCCACTAACTGATGATGAAAGCTAATAACTGATGAAGGTCACTGAATGATGAAGGCTACTAAGAACCAATGAGGGGTGAAGGCCACCGACCGATGATGAAAGCTAATAACTGACGAAGGCCACTGAATGACGAAGGCTACTGAGAACCAATGATAGGTGAAGGCCACTAACAAATGATGAAAGCCAATAACTGACGAAGACCAATAGCTGACGAAGGCTGCTGATAACCAATGATAGGTGGAGGCCACTGACAAATGATGAAAGCCAATAATTGACGAAGGCCAATAACTGACGAAGGCGAATAGCTGGTGAAGGCCAATAGCTGACGAAGGCTGCTGACAACCAATGATAGGTGGAGGCCACTGACAAATGATGAAAGCCAATCACTAACGAAGGCCAATAACTGACGAAGGTTGCTGAGAACCAATGATAGGTGGAGGCCACTGACAGATGATGAAAGCCAATGACCGACTAAGGCCACTGAATGACAAGGCTACTGAAAATCAATGATAGTTGAAGGCCACTGACAAACGATGAAAGCCAATAACTGACGAAGGCCAATAGCTGATGAAGGCTGCTGACAACCAATGATAGGTGGATGCTACTGACAAATGATGAAAGCCAATCACTGACGAAGGCCAATAACTAACAAAGGCTGCTGAGAACCATTGGTAGGTATGAGGCTACTGACAAATGATGAAAGCCAATGAGTGACGAAGGCTGCTGAGTGATGAAGGTTGAATTTCATGGGAGCTACTATCTAATGTAAGCTATGTACTATGGGAGGGTTAGTTTGGAATGATAAGAGATACTTATAGTGGTGGTAACATGTATGTTAGTAACAACAAGAGATTCGATAAAAATAAAAAGTTGTTTTGAAGTTAGCCGGTTAGGGCGAAGCATGTATAGCCCCTTAGGCTACGCTTTTGATGCGGCAAAGGCCACGACAACTTTCTTGTCACATTGGTGACAAGTCGTATGCGAAGGTTAATTTTCAAAATTTGTTTTGAGAGAGGATGGTTAGATCACAATTGTGATGAAGTAAATCATAAGAGAAAAATCATTAGGCATTATAAGCTGTGAAAATTTATAAACGGGTGAGAAATACTCATTTATATTGGTTTGGTTCCAGCAAGCTGACACTTTTCAGCACATTGTACAGAAGGTTAGTATTTGATATGCATATATAAATATAGATAAATATGTGTTCAAGTATTATGATAAATGACATGTAGTTCAAGAGATAAGAGGGTCAACCTTTGGAGTGATAGGTCGAAAGTCTCGAGCAGCCGCGGTGATTGGGGTTCGCATGATCATCCCAAGGGTTGAATAGATAAACCATGTCGAAGGCACTGCCTTTTTATGGGAAGGCTCAGAGTCAAAGATACATCATCTGGCATTTGAAGATATACTTCGACGGGTAAATCTGGCCTTCATGCGAATATTCAAACAAATCAATATGGCCTTCGTAGATATATCCATCATCCGAACGCACTCCGATAGATAATTCCAGCCGAAGGTGTAGCTCAGCCCATCCAACGATTTGAATGCTCCAGCCGACAGACAAGACCATTAATTTCACGAAGACTAGTAGTCTTTTGCCTTGTCAGGCAAAACCGAAGGTTTGCCTCTGTAGCACCACGTGTTGATGGATCGTCCATGCTAGTTTCTTTTACTTGCACACTTCATGCATGTGAGTAGATACCAATTAATTACCTCCACACTAACAAGTACTAGAAACACTCTGCGAGCTTTTGGTTAGTCGGAGGTTATATTTTAATAAGATAAGAGGTCTAGGGCTCAAGGTCAGATGATGTAAATTTTTTAGCAGAAAAGGATATTCAAAAGATGTGTGTATAACGGTGCCGAAGGCATGTACGTGTCGGAAGGCTTGGCAGCTTTGGAAGCCTTTGGTCCGAGCTTCCGGCCTTCCGTACCACTGAACTCCCATCGAGGGTGTGCCCTGAGGCCGGAGGTCTGCTATAGCCTATAGCCTCTTTGAAGCATGGAAAAGCACGCAGCCTGATGTATTGTTAGTATAGTATTTGAGTAGCTGATTTTTTCGTATACTTATCTTTATCCGAGTAGGTGAGGCCGCTGAACTTCTGTACGGAAACAGGGATGCCCGGAGGGACCAGTCGGTCTCGGCGTGATTCAAGGAGGCGGCCGGTAGCCAGCAGGTCGACGACGTTAGAAGCGTAGTTTGGAGGAGGAACAGGTCCGTCCGTGCTCGTGCACTGATCGGCAGACTCTCTGAATTGCCGCGCAGGCACCATCACACCGCAGCGTCATATGAGCCAGCATCGGCGTGGCTCGGGACTACCAAGCCAACGACGCAAAATGGCTCCTGCTGCCTAGCTTGGCTAGCGACGTGGTGGCCGCGTTGTCCCGTGCCAGCCGTGGAGGCGTCCATGGCCCTGCGCGCACGTCGAAGGTGCCGGCCGTGCGTCCTGGACTTCGTGGAGGTCGAGCGGGGCTCCTCGGTCGCTGGTAGCTGACGATGACGCAAGCTGGTCGTCGAGTCGGCCGAAGGTGCTGGTCGGGCTCGGTTCCGTTGCACCTGGGGCACCGGGGCGGAGATGAAGCTGTGCCACTGGGGCCGAAGGTGCCTTTGACTTCTCTTAAGCTGACACCGCTTTTGCGCTCCCGATGACTGACTACGGGTTCGGCAACTCCCGAAGGACCCTGAAGGTTCCTACGACCTCCGATGGGTGGCCTCTGTACCTGAACACCTTGGTCCCAGAAGGTGAATCTCAACACCTGCATTTACGAGATCATGGCTGCAAAGGGGTCTATGACCCTTCGGCATTGGTCATTAAGAAAACTGCTCAACTTTGACCGCAAAAGAAAAGGAGATGTAGTGGTTAGACTTTGTTGTTTGGAAAATTGAAGGTTATGGGTTCAAGAATTATGCTTGGCGTCATTTTTGAAAATTTTGGGAGTTAAAGTCGACTTATCTGGACCATAGGAGACCGAAGGCCTAGCCTTGGTGAAGACTCTGAAGGCTTCCCTCCAAGGATCAAAGTTGAAGAAGGCTTCTCTCGGAGACTTCGGCGGATTTTTGTTTCTTGAAGTTGACATCCGAAGGTCCCAAAGGTTCCAGCTCTCAAAAAAAAAATCACTCCAAAGAAGGTCTCCCAAAGAAGGTTGGTCGTAGAAGGTTTCCTGACGAAGGCTGACCAGAGAAGGTCCACCGATGAAGGCCCGTACAGAGAAGGTCTCCCGACGAAGGCTGGTCGGAGAAGGTCCGTCGACGAGGCCTGACTGGAGAAGGTCTCCCGACAAAGGCCGATCGGAGGTCTCCCAACGAAGGCTGGCCGAAGAAGGTCCACCGACGAAGGCCCGTCCAGAGAAGGTCTCCCGATGAAGGTTGGTCGGAGAAGGTCTGCTGACGAAGGCCCGACCGGAGAAGGTCCGTTGATGAAGGCTCATCCAGAGAAGGTCTCCCGACGAAGGCTGGTCGGAGAAGGTCCGCCGACGAAGGCCCGTCCAGAGAAGGTCTCCCAACGAAGGCTGGTCGGAGAAGGTCTGTCGACGATGGCCCGGCCGGAGAAGGTCCGTTTATGAAGGCCTGTCCAGAGAAGGTCTCCCGACGAAGGCTGGTCAGAGAAGGTCCGCCGACGAAGGCCCGTCCAGAGAAGGTCTCCCGACGAAGGCTGGTCAGAGAAGGTCTGCCGACGAAGGCCCGGCCGGAGAAGGTCCGTTGACGAAGGCCTGTCCAGAGAAGGTCTCCCGACGAAGGCTGGTCGGAGAAGGTCCGTTGACGAAGGCACGGCCGGAGAAGGTCTCCCGACGAAGGCTGGTCGGAGAAGGTCCGCCGAAGAAGGCCTGGCCGGAGAAGGTCTCCCGACAAAGGCAGGTTAGAGATCTCCCGACGAAGGCTGGCCGAAGAAGGTCTAGTAACGAAGGTTCCAACTTGTAGCTCTCCAAAAAATTTGGTGCCAAGCACAGTGGACGCCAATGTTGGGAAAACGGTTCCCGAACAGGTTTTGAGAGCAGAGTGGAAAGAGGCGGCTAGGGTTGGTCAACAAGAGTCGGTTGGGAGAGCCCCCTTGCCCTCATGTTCTTGGCATTATATAGGCAAGCAAAAATTTAGAAGCGACCCCTCGGTGGGTGTGGGTTTTACATGACACTCCAATGGCGCTAGTTGGGCATCTTCTAGGGGACTTGGCCCATATGAATATGGCATGTCCCAACAAAAACTTAACTTATATATCACCACTTGTTCCATCTTTTTGTGATGTCATGCACCCATATTTTTGGATTCCAACTTTTTGTCATATTAGTTTTTTATAATCTGTATTCACGTGTTATGTAAAAACTCCGTTGCTTCTTGTTTCTTTATTCAAAAGTTTCCTTGTATACTATATTAAAAAATAGATTATGTGTCTTAGGCTACACTTTTACTTAAGAAACTGGCTTCCTTTAATATTTCCTTTTACATTCCCTCTATCTGAAAATTATATGTGAATAAAAAAATAGAGACCTTACAATTAAACTATCAAAACTAATATGTCAAAAAGTAACAACTTCCAAAATATAGTACCATTCAGTTCTGGTATAATTCAAAATAAATTATCAAAGTCATTACATTGGTATATGGTTTGTTAAGTGAATATTTTTCATTATCAATGAACTGTCACTAGTAGACAACATCTTCGATTTTTACCTTTAGACCCGGCCAATGTTGGACCTCAAACTAGAGGGAGCACAAGTCCCGGCACCAACTGGGAAGTTTCTAGTCCAACGGCTAACGCCGCAGGCTTTTACAAGAGGAGACCTTGGTCCTAGTTGGTGGCTCCAACTGAGATTAAAGGTCACCCTTTAGTCCCGGTTGGAACCACCAACCGGGACTAGAGATTGGCCTTTAGTCCGCAACAGCGCCACTAACTGGGACCAAATGTCAATGCGTACAATTATTGAAGCTCATCGCTCTCTTGCTCTGTTCTTGCTCTTGGGTGAGCAAGTTCTTGCTCTTGGCTATTTGAGAGGATCTTCGTTCCTCCATCCATTCTAAGTTCTTGCTCTCGTCTATTGAGAAGATCTTTGTTCCTCTATCTATTCTAGGTTCTAAAGGTAACACCAACCGGGATGTTTTAGTTTATATCTTATAAAGCCATAAGTGGGTAATTTAGATGCAAAATAAAGTGGTTACTCTATCTTATATAACTGTAGAGGTAGGTAATTTAAAAAAATTAGGGGTTACTCTAAATTAGTTTTCATAAGGCAAAATTGGCTATAGGACATTAAAATGAAGTCATGTTGCTAGCGGTCACCGAAAAATCTAATTAACAGTTGGACACTCTAGTTTGTGACAAATTTGTTAGAAAATACCTTAACCATTAAATATTCATTTCTGGTTCACGAGGAGAAAACACAGTGAAATGTTGTTTTTTGCCCTTGGCCCTTTAATTTTCCTATTCCTCCCTTACTATTCTTTCTCTCCACTTCTCTTTCCCGTGCAACCTGGCTCCTCCCATCTCTCTCCGCCACCATGGTCCCCGTGCACTCCCTCCGCATTCTTCTCTCTTCTTCTTCCTTCCTGTCATCTTGACAAGGTACTCTTGCGCGTATGAGCCAAGCTAAAGAGGGACTCGCCCATCTCTTTCATTATGAATGATAATGTAAAAGCGAGATTTTCATTATTCTGAGGATGGAGGGAGTATATGTAAAGTGCCCTAATGTAACACCGTCGGTGTTACGCCCTAAACCAACTACTAAATCATGTCACAAGCATCGTGTTTGTGTAATAATGCATGTGATAGAAGGTGTTGATAAATTTCTTGTAGCCTAAAATAATCAATAAAAAGGTTAAATCAATGTTGATGCAATAGCTCATGTATATCAGGTTTAAAACCAAATTTTATTAAGCAAAAATACTATAGAACATGTGTATCAGACTTAAATAAAGTTTAAAGTACAAACTTTATAGATAACAATGCAACTCTTGCTATAGAAAAATAATGTTACTAGCTATTTCTAACCGTCTAGAAACGGAACTTGAAAACAAATCCAGTTCAAGACTTAGAAAATTCCTAAGGTGAGCAGCAGTGTGCCAAAGCCATGTTTGGCAAATTATTCTGTGAAATTGAGTTAAGAAGGGGTGTTGTGTTGTAGCTCTTGTTGAGAGCCTAAGGTGCCCTCTTTAGAGTAGTGAAGATGGATTGGTTCCAAATTGAATCGTTTAGTTTTTACGGGCACTTTAAAATTCGTGCGTGTACTCAGTCTCGGGCCGCCGGGCATGGGCGCATGGTCACCACGCCTGGCTGTTCTGCGTCACTGCGCGGCCGGCTAAGGCTGCCCTTGGTATGGCCATGGCTTGGCCGCTCTGGCCGCACCGCTTGCAGCCAGTCATAGGCCGCCGTGCCCCGCCGGCCCTCTCTTCGCCCGACCGCCACTGCCACCATGGCTGCCGCTGATGTTGCTGTTGCTCTCCATGTCGCGCGTCGCGACACAATCACGGTCGCAATCGCTGCCACTGTTGTCGTGTCACTCCCGTACTCGTGTCTACTCGCTGCATCGCGCTGCCCCCTCCTTGGCCTGGTTGGGTGCCGTCCGCATGTGGCCATGCACACCGTCGTCATGCCATTAATGGCACTGCAGCGCGCGGGCCATGGCCAGTCGCGGACGCTCGAGCTCGTCCCCTCGTGCTTGGACGTAGGTCCCTCAGTCACGTCAACCACGTCTCGCCAAGGCTCACCTCATCGAGTCACCGGCCGCACCCCGTATCTCTCTCTCTTTTTCCTTCTCTATGCTGCCGCCGCCGAGCCGTGCCAATGCGCCTGCCTGCGAGGGGTTGTCTACCATCAATTTCGTGCACCCACAGCTCCGCCCTCATGTCCCCTCTCTAACTGCCCCCACCCCGCCTTGATTACGGCCAGGCCGAGCCCCAATTTTGGAGCTTTGCTCCCGCCACCGTGCCATTTAAGGCCCAGCCCACCTCACCGTGGCTAGCTCCAACCTCACCATCTCAGGTCGAATTGACCGCACCACTAGCCCCGCCTAGAACCCCTCTTTGTCGTGCGCACCCAAGTCACACCCCTATAACCGTCTCCACGCCGCTAACTCTGCCGTGCCACTATGGTTCGCTGTCGAGCTTGCCGCGCGCATGTGGCCAGACTTGCTTGGGGCGTCTTTGGCCAGGCCACCGCCACAGGTAGGATCGTGGTGCGTCACTGATGCTTACCCATCACTTCTATAATCTGTTTCACTTTGTGGCTCACCGGAACATGGTTGCCGCCACCATAGGTCGCCGTCATCGGGGAGAACCCGCTCTGCTTCACCTCGGTTCGTGCAACCACCGCCCATAGTCGCGCGTCGGCCCATAGGTGAGCATCGATCCCATAGCTAGGTCTGCAAGGGTCATGATTGGCCGACGTAGTGGGGCCGTATAGGTCCACGCTGCATCAGCGAGCACGGGGGTCGTAGGGACCTCCCCGATGCGAAGACAGCTTCTCTCGAGGTCTTTGATGCATAAGTGCTGACTGAGTAAATAGGATGAATAGTGGCTGCGAGAATAGTAGGTAGCTCGGGGGGCGTTTTTGCTAAAATGCCAGCGCTTGCGGGCTCCCCGCCGTGGTCCGCCTCCACGCGTGGGTCGCGCCCCGTGTGGGCCGCGTTGGGCCAGTTTGGTTCGCCTTTTTAGTAATGAATTAGAAATAGTTTTGTATTTTTATTTAAGAACCAGTTTTGTATAATTAATCTAAAATCATGTAGATGTCCAAAAATTGTGAAACAGATTTTTTTAGGTTTCTAAAATTGTGATCTATCTGCTAGTATATTTTGTTCACATAGTTTTGTAATATTTCTAGGAGTTATCTAATTAAGTTAAGATGTTTAATATTGTAAGATATAAACTTGTAGGAATTTTTGTGATGAATTGGTGATAGTGTTGGCTCTGAAACTTTTATAGTAAATCCCTAACAATATTAGGTGCTCACTGTAATTTTTGTAGTTCCATAATAATCAGTTTGTTAGAGTAGCTAAATGAGCCCTAGTTCAAAAATATATATTTAATCAATAAAATGCGGAAACACCTTGGGATTTTGAAACTAGAACATTTTTTCTGGAGACAAAGCCTTACTTGACGACATGGATACATAGACCAGTATGTTACTCATTAAATCTGGCTCGTTCGCTTGCGAAGCGTAATCGTATATTTAAGAGTTGCGGTTATCGTTGATTAATTGCGTCTTTGCGTTGTATCCACGTATATCATAATAGGAACAACGATGAATCATGGAGTCGACTGGAGTAGCAGAAAAGATGATGCCTTGATGATAATGTCACTATGATGGAAAGCTAACTTTTGGTTATATCTTACCCAGGCAAGCCCCGGAGTATAACCCCTATTATTCTGCACTTTATTTTACGCTTGTGCATTAAGTTTTAAGGAGGTGAATGAAACCCACTTCCATATGTATATCCTTATCATATGAGTCCTACTAGTATGTCTAGATCGTGTAGATTGCTATGCTATAGGACCCAATAGAAGTCGAGTGATTACCTGTCACTCGCGAGAGATAGGAAAGATATTATTGTTGTTATTACATTACTATCACATGGAATATATATAATAATAATAATAATAATTGGAGATCAGGCGGAATGGTATTTTGGATCTGGACTTAGTTAGGCATTCGAACGAGGCTCGGATTGCACTTGTTCTGTCTTTGTTGATTGAGGACCGTCCGTTGCTGCGGATGGTAGTCAGGTCACAGACTTATTATTCTGAGCACATACTTGCTTATGGGAGCGGGAAGGCTCGTTACGCTCTTGTCGTGGGTTTCGGCTCTTTCTGGACCGACTGATTGGAGGTGGGATGGTGGAGGTCTAAGCACCACACTGAGTCCGGGACTTAGGAGTGGGGGCTTGGAGTCCAAGTTTGGACTGGGACCTGGACCCCGTGACAGGGGTGGAATGAGTTAGTCGTGCTTGTGCCTGGGGTACAAGCGGGGCGTGTGTTTCGGGGTACTTAGCTGTGATACATTGGTTCGTGAATCGCCATGTGATACGGTACTGACTTGGCTATGGTCTAGCACCGTAGTAAGAACTAGAATATGAAAGATGGTAAAATGGTTCTGATTGCTTACCACGTGCTTGAAAGTAGCATAGGTGCTTACATAGAATGGTTAGTTAATGAACTAATGATGACTGTTAATGAAGTTGAATATAAGGACGCACGTTTAGTAATGCTTCTGTAGATGCAATAACCCCCCAAGTCAGATAGCCTTGCATATCCTTGGAGTTTTTTATTTCCTCCTGTCTGGTAAGTCTTACTGAGTACTCAGGGTTTTATTCCCCTGTTGCAGGTGATCGGAGGATGCTTATGGCTGACTCTTATGTGTGGAAACCTCCTGGTGGGCTTAGAGAGGATGCCTTTTACGCTACGATCATAGTGTTTATTTATAACCCTCACCAAAGGTTTTGATAAGAAAAGATGTAAAATCTGCTAGAATCTCTTGTATAAAATGTCCACTATGTCAATGCTCCATCATGTCATTAAAGTAATCCTGCTTCCTCTACAACTCTGATAACATTGTTATATTCCGTTGTTATAATAAATTGAGGTAATATTATGGTACTGTAATAAAGTGATGTAAGAAATGACTTAAGAATGTTGTAAGCTTTATTCTCTCATTTATGATCCTGATGAAAAAATATAGATTTTCTAGTTCTCCCTTGGGGTGTGCTCGACGGATCTACGTAGTTTAGTGTCCTCTCTTGAGTACTTAGTGTCTAATAAAAGATAAGTACTCCCGGGAGACATTGGATTAGATGGTTCCGCCACACCTAATGAAACAAAACAGATCAAAAGAGAGAATAATAGTGCCGCTCTTTGCTCAATTTGTATATTTATTTACATGCCTAGTCCTCCTTTGGGAACTTGCCATTGTAATTTCTTCTCCTCACTATTTCTAGTACAAAGGTAGAAGACAATATGGAGATTAATTGGCAAAGCAATAGGATCTGTTTGGCTTGCGCCTATAGCTACAGTGAGCCTGGCCACACTTTTGCTTTGGCCATATGGTACACAGTGCCAAATTAAATGAGACCTAAAAGATTAGCATTTGATTTGTGGCCATGTTTAGAAAATAATGAGTCTGACATGCGGTCCCACCCATCATCACTTTTGAACAACAAAATATAGTTGATATTGATATGGTTCTTGATCGAATTAGTATAGATTACTTAAGTTCAAGAAATACAGGGCCTGTTCGCTGGTTGGTGTTAGTGCTGGTTTGAGCTGGCTGGTGCTGGTTTTTTGTGAGAGAAAAACACTGTTAGCTGGCTGATTTGGGCTGGCTGAAACCAACAAGCGAACATGCTGTACAGTTATATCCCAATTTACATTTTTGGCTTAGTATTTATTCAAGATATAAATGCCGACCGGGAATTCCTTATCAAGAACGAAAGGCATTTACTGCAACGAACAGAATGCTGCCACGTTGCTCAGCCATGGACAAACAGGCAAAGCCAAATTTGGCCACTTCAAAAAAAAAACGACGAACTACTCTATTGAAATCCATCCTAGTGCAGTCATGTTTTTCACGGCCAATCAAAGTTTGGCACTGAAACAAACAGCAGCTAATTTTGTAGGGCATGAGCAGTTTTAGCTTTTGATGACCAGGACCACAAACCGTGACAATCGGCATGGCATGCTTGTAGTGTCGAATTGCTTGTTCCATCTCAATCGCATTGCCATGTGAGGCAACATTGGCCAGGGTTGTAGCTCAACAGATCTTACTGCAGGCATTGATGGCTGTAACATTTGTCTAGTTGTCGACTGTACTGTGCGTCTGGACAAGTTGCATGACACAGTAGTGTTCTACAGTTGGATGCTCTTATTTTGGTTGTAACACTACGTCAGATATGATTTATAGGAGCGACTACAGTACATTTGTAGGGGCGGTTCGGTCAGCCGCCCCTACCATACTGTCTCTACAAATCATGTATTTGTAGGGGCAGTTCCCAGACCACCCCTACAAATCGATTTGTAGGGGCGGCTGGTACGGTAGCCGCCCCAACACATGCTCCCCCAAATCAATGCATGGATCATTGACTATCCAAAAGTTTAGGCACACACCAGCTCTTTTGACTTACATTTTAACAAAAATGCCATATCACATACATCTAAACAGGGTAGCACGAATTGTATGTGGATTGTGGTACAGGTGGAATGAACTCAATCATGAATGTGGACTACACACTGAATGTACACAAAATTTCATATAAGAACAGGCAGAGCTCATTACATTTTTAAAATACAATGACAATGTACATAATGAATGACAAGCTGCACATTGTTGAAACCCATTGGGTTTTAGAATACAGAGAGAACTCACTGTAAGGCTTCATCAGACATTCATCTGTGAACTTCTTTTACAATTGTGTCTTCACCAACAGAAGACGTCGGAAGCAGGTGTTTATCTTCCAAGTCATCTTCATCAAAGTTATCGTTGCTGGTGGTGTTGCAACCATCTAAATTCACAGACAACAATATGACATGAGACTGGATAACAATAGGGCATAAACACACCAGAATGGACAATAGTACAATGTATAGACAAGAAAAATGACAGCAAGGAGATCTATATGCATGATATTGTCAGTTATAAATAGCATGAGAAACCACCAGTTATTCCAAAATCACAACCAAACAGAACCCAAGCTGGACAAAGCAACAACCAAATAGTGCTGATGCATCACATTCACATGTAGTGCCGGATATAAATCAACGTCAGAGCATACGCACAGCTCAAGGCAGCATTTCGACACAATCTGACAGGACATCATTACATCACAGAAAGCACATCACCATCATGTTTTTGCTCTTAGTGCTTAGTAGTCTCATATATTCAAACACATTCTGACATAAATGAATAAAACACTCTAAAATTGTGTGTTAACCACTAGGAATTTTCCCCTTCTGTCTTCCCATCGAACTCTGTATATCTACTTGTAGTGACTCTAGTTGCAAAATAAGGAGGAGATCGAGTCTGATACATACCAAAATTTTAGCGATGCCGTTTGTGCAGAAGTGAGCCCCTTCCGTACACCCGCTTGGCATGGATGGCACACAGGTTGGTGTCCTCGAAGAGACCCACGAGATACGCCTCAATCTTAGTGCCAGTCAACAAGTAACCTTCTGTAAGTACAGAGAAAATAGTGCCAGTCAACAAGTAACCTTCTGTAAGTACAGAGAAAAATTAGAAAGAGAAGAATGTTCATGTGCAAAGTTAGAACCATCGCGTTGAGTAGCTTCCAGAACCAAACCACATTCATCAGTGCCCATTAGAAGAATCCTAAGGTGAAGGTGGACTTCTCCTGTGAAACAAGGATGGGAAAATCATTAGAAGTTGAAAAGGAATGCCAGTAGAATGGCAACGGAAATGGAAATCAATCACACTTTTCTGTCATGAATGCACCCAAGGTTATTTCTAACCAAAAAGGAAAACTGCATGCTGCTACAAGAGAAGCAACATCATCTAGAGGCTAGAGCTAACTTTTTTTGCAGCTGTTGTGTGAGGTCTTGCAGGTACAACAGAAACATAGTTTCTGTGACAAGCCATAATTGATTAACCATTCTGTACAAGCAATTTTGCAATTACAATTTTCTTCAGCAACAAGTAACCTTATCGAATGCCCCAAAAGAATTACAGCTTCCTGATATTTCAGTTTGATTTAAGGTTATGCACTTTCGTAATTTTTATATAGAACATTGAGTAACTACCTTTAGCATTAATAGAAAAAATGCTGATCACACAGATCCCACTCTAAAAAATTCGTTAAGAATTAAAGAATGCACAGGTTAATTGGTAATAGTGTGGTAATAAAAATTATTTTGTAGTTAACATATTTTACAGAAATAGAACACTTCTGATATTTTTCATGTTCATTTGTTCTAAAAGATCTGCAAAGTTCAAATGGATTGTTTTTCAAATAGAGTGAGAAATAAAGTTGAAAAAATAGTGTCCTGATAATCCTTAAGACAATCAGCAACTCAAATGGGTCAAGACGTTGGTGATTCAGACATGGAACAAAGTATGAATTGTCTTATGACCCTTTTAACTCTGTACAGCATCAGCCAAAAAGGAATTTGAGCTCAAGTAGAATTAGATCATAAGAGGCAATATTTAAAAATAAAAGAAAATAACAATGGTTAGACGGACTAATTTTTTGAAAAACTGTTAGACGGACTAAATCATTCATCTGAAGGAGTTGTTACAACAAATAAGGGGAAAAACTCTCACCATATATCAAAATATGAGTACCGTTATCTTAATTCAGCTAACAACCGTACAACAGCTCCGCAGATGCTATTCATTCAGTTTTCACTAAGAAAGTTCTTAAAAGGTATATACTAACAAATGAACCTTGAATCCTGAAACACTAGCATTTGGGAGGCTCTCCAAAGCACTTGGGTTGAAGGTGTTCTCTGGCACAAGGCCTCCGCAGGACCCTATATTAGCAAACCACAGAACCTTGGCTGAATCCAAAAGCTGGTCTCGCCTATGCATTGCTTCTTGTATCACGACTTGGTCAAAAGAAATTCAACAGCCCGCAAAGCAAGCAGAAACTTGAGACTGATATAGCTGAAGTTACGTAAAAAAATAACAGCCAGGAAAACAAGCAGAAAAATGTGACTGACATAACTTCAGTTACGTAAAACTTATGTCTCATATATTCAAACACATTCTGACATAAATGAATAAAACACTCTGAAATTGTGTGTTAACCACTAGGAATTTTCCCCTTCTGTCTTCCCATCGAACTCTGTATATCTACTTGTAGTGACTCAATTTGCAAAATAAGGAGGAGATCGAGTCTGATACATACCAAAATTTCAGCGATGCCGTTTGTGTAGAAGTGAGCCCCTTCCGGACGTGCTTCCTTACGGAAGCGGCTTCTAGAGTGGTTGATGTTGGAGATGCCGGATGTGTTGGTCTACAACGAGCGGCCTTGCCACCATCGTCGTGGATGTGCCGGCACAGCTCCGCTGCAGGTCCGACGCCTCTCCTCCGATCCCATCTGCAGGTCCGGCGTAGGCTCACCGCCGCTCCTCGAAACCCCACCCCTTCAGCACCTAGAAAGCACGCGCGGCGAGGCGCGCGGAGAGAGCAAATCAGGAAGCCGTGATGCGCGGGCGGAGGAAGGAAGAAGAAGCGGAGATGGGGATAGCTCGAGCGACTCACCTTGCGCAGCCGGTAGGACGGAAGGGGCAGGCTGCTGCACCCGCTTGCCAGATCTAGGCTCGTCCTCGCCGGATCAGGCTTCTCCTCGTCGGATCTGGTGGTGGCCACTCGGATCTGTGTTGTTCCTCGCCGGATCGTGCTCATCCTCGCCAGATCCGGTGGTGGCCGCCACCATGTGCTTCATGCGGCCTCCAGCAGCGCGCCGGAGGAGAGAAGGTGAAGGGGACCGCGCCACCAAGTCCCGCCACCGCTGGAGCTCGACGGGAGGCCGCGCCACCGAGCCACGGCACCGAGCTCCGCCACCGTGCCTCCGCTGGGGGGAGGGGACAGGGTCCCGCGCGCCGCTGGCGCAGGAGTAGGGGGACGGGCCCCCGCGTGACTGCCGGCGCTAGAGGAGGGCACCGAGCCCCGCACGACCGCTGGGAGGCCGCGCCCCAGAACCCTCGCCAACCTAGGGTGCGCCGCCGAGTGCCGCCGCGCGGAGAAGAGGGGGGTGCGACGCCGTGCGCCTCCGTTGGAGAGGGAGGTCCCGTCACTGCGTGGGGGAGAGGGAGGGGCGGCGTGGGGGAGAGACGGAGGGGCTCAGAGGATAGGGAGAGCGAGGGAGAGAGAGAGGGAGTCGAGACGGAGAGAGAGAGAGAGAGAGAGGAGGGCAGCAGATATTTTGGACGGTTCACTTAGTTACTGTACGTGAGGCATTTGTAGGGGCGGCTCAATCACCAGCCGCCCCCCCTCCTAACCATTTATAGGGGCGGCTCATATCACCAGCCGCCCCTGCTGTTTTATTTGTAGGGGCGGCTGGTCTCGTGGATCGCGAGCACGTCACTATAGGGGCGGCTCCATCACCAACCGCCCCTAAAAAAATTTTGTGCCGTTGCTACAAACCGTTTTTCACGTAGTGTAAGATGAGGGATTTATTTATTTGAGCCTTTACTAAGTTGCTAGCTTGGCACCTTGGCACACACTAGAATCTAATTCCTTTGACAATGAATGTATGTAACCATTTTGAAGATTTTTAGGACAGGTTTAGGAGGACGAACGATAAGGCCAGTCCAGTGGGGGTTTTATGTCCCAGTTTTCAATACTCATATGTTCAAAACAGTGAACCAATGAAACTCATTTCATTCCTATCAAACTTTTGTCATCCCTCTCTTCATTAATATCATGCCATGACAACATATTTACTAAGTTGGTAGCTTATTTAATGCTCAAAATGAAACTCCCACTAAGACTGGCCTAACTAATTCCTACATATTTATGGAATTTATGCTATAAATGATACTATGTACCTTTCTCCGCCCAGGAAAAATGGCATTTTAATTTGTTCCTAAGTCACATTATCTTAAGTTTTAACCAAGTTTATAGAAAAGAATATCAACATCTAGAACATCAAACAAGTATACTGTATTTCTTGTTATGATGAATTTAGTAAGTTCTCTCCCAGAAATTTTGTACAAGTGGCAAACGATTTCTACTATGTACTAAAGAAGAGTTAGACAACTTCTTCTAGAGTTTACAAAAAAATTGTGGTTTCATGGTGAAGTCGACATACAACTTTTGTGTCACTAATCGGGTGAAGGTTTCACAAAAAGTTTGGCATACGAAGTTACGACCAAATTTTAAGATTTTCTTATAGGGACTAAAAAAGGCGATCATTCTAACTAAAGGTAACCTAGCAAAGAGGAATTTGAATGCAAATCAGTTCTGTTGTTGTAGGAAACTTGAAATAATAAAATATCTCTTCTTCGAATATCATTAATCATTATGCCAAGTTTTTATGGCGTGTATCCATGTTTTTCTGAGTGTCCCCCCACCTACCGATGTTGAACACTTTTTGGCACGCGTGGTCAAAATTTTGAGAACATAAAAAAATTCTATGGTTGATAGGGTTTTTTGTTATTTGCTAGGCTATTTGGCTTACCACAAATGACATTCTATGATAGGTGTCCATGTTTTTCACCGTGAGTCGTGATACCCATATGCCCGGACTTATAACTCCCAAAACACTTCCAAGGTGAGCAGGCAGGGGTCACTATGAAGCCTTTTAAAGGTTCGTCTAACAAGTTAGGGCCATTAGATTCACTCGGCAAACAGATACAGAGCCCCCCTTCCCGATGGCACAATGACGCGCATCCTATACTCAAGGGGACAGAGGCCGCACTATACCCGTTTCGTTAAGCCATTCTTACGCCAATAAAGGTAACCACTAATAAGCTAGAAAAGGTCCTCATACTGAGCTAAAGCCAGAGCCATGTAGCCCTCACAGCTATACTGTAAGTCTCGGATGATCACTTATAGATAAGTCCTTAGGGAGAGGAATCAGAAGCATTTAGAAAGTAGCTAAACACTCCAGCCCCCTGTTTCCAAATTGCTAAAAAGTCATATTTTAATGTTTATTGCATATACCATTAGTCAAGTTACAAGATCATGGTTTAATTGAGCACTAGCAAAGCTACCCAATGTATATCCCATAGGTGACAAGGTATAAGTTCAATTCTAGGGAATCCCTATGGTGACACATACAACATGAATTTCATGTATTAAAGTGAATAGAAAATAAGGATGATCCCATACTATACTTGCCTTGAGCAAAGTACTCCTGCTGATCAAACTCGTCAAAGTAATACTGTTGGTCTCCCACAAATTGTCCACCGTCTATACTCGATAATCACAGCAACATACAAGCATCCAGAAGCAATCATGCATAGCAAATAAGAGCTATAGATTAGAACAGTACACCAAACATCATAAAATCAAGATAAAAAGTTTGTAAAATGAATCTACATCTCGCTACGATCACAGAGACACGAAGATTACAAAAATCGGAGCTAAAACGAAGAAGTTATGAATTAAACAAGTTTTCCTTTAGTAAAATAATAGATTAAATCTAACATCGAATTTTAAAATTTGAAAACATGTTCAACAGTAGTATGAACATTTAGATTACTTAATTACGAACCTAACGCAATTTGAACGGACCAAATCGGAGTTAAAACGAAGAAGTTATGGCCAAAACAAATTTAGTGGCAAAACTGTAAATAACTGAAAACGTATTTTCAATCTAACCGAAACAAAGTACGCTTTGAAAAGAAGAAAACAAAATCGGGAAAGACGCTTTGGACCGCGGGTTAAGACTCAGATAATTATAAGGGCTCTTTTGCAAAATTGGTAACGAAGGGGTATCCTTCGATATGAGCCGTCGGATAAGATCTAGATGGCCTTGATTGGATCAGGCGGGTGAGAAAAAAAACATGGCCGGGCGGAACAGTGCCGTCGGCGAGGTGACAGAGGTGGCACCATGGAAGACTCACCGGAGCTTTTGGTTCTTGGCCTACGGTGCATGATTTGACGAACGGGAAACACTGGGAGAGAGTGGAGGCGATGGGGATATCACCGGAGCCGAAAAGAACGGACGGAAGACGACTATGGCTGCGCAGCACTTGGCGAAATAGCGACAGCACTCTAAGCTTGCGGTGGCGCTAGGGTTGGCTGACTCGGCATGAGTAGGGGTGGCGCTTGCTATCGGGTTGGAGGCGGCGCAGGCTCGGGCGGCATTTAAAGGGGCGTGAGGACTTGGGTGGCACGGCACCGAGGCGTGGCGGCACCGGAGTCGGACGTCGGTGCGGTGGTCTCCGGCTCAGTTACGGCGCGAGGAAGATGAAGCGCCGACATGTTGGCCAGCGCTGTTAGCGAGAGGGAGGAGAAAACAACGGTGCGGCGCAGACCTGGGCCGGGGCTGCTGGGCTGTGCGGAGCGGGCGCAGGAGGAAGTGAAGCGGCCGGCTTGCGGAGGGAAAGAAATGGGCCGGCGCGCTGGGACGGCCGCGGGAGAGCTGGGGCAACAGGCCGAATGCGGGGATGGGGAGGAAAAAAACTCATTTCCCTTTTCCAATTTTTCCAAAGCAATTTCAAAATCAATTTTGAATGCAAATTCAATTCAACTTGGAATCTGTTTTCAAACCAAGCAATACAAAAAGATATGCAGCAACATGAATGCACATACATGATTGTGACCTTATATTTGATTTTATTTTAATAAAAATTATTATTTTCCTAAATTTAAATGCTCACAAAAAATGCATAATAAAGCAATTTCCACTATTTAAAATATTGCAAATTTTACGCTGTTACATTACTAAGTTGGTTGCTTATTTAATGCTCATAATGAAACTCTCACTAAGACTGGCCTAACTAATTCCTACATATTTACGGAATTTATGCTATCAATGATACTATGTACCTTGCTCCGCCCACGAAAAATGGCATTTTAATTTGTTCCTAAGTCACATTATCTTAAGTTTTAACCAAGCTTATAAAAAAGAATATCAACATCTAGAACATCAAAACAAGTATACTGTATTTGTTGTTATGATGAATCTAGTAAGTTCTCTCCCAGAAATTTTGTACAAGTGGCAAACGGTTTCTACTATGTACTAAAGAAGAATTAGACAACTTCTTCTAGAGTTTACAAAAAAATTGTGGTTTCATGGTGACGTCGACATACAACTTTTGTGTCAATAATTGGGTGAAGGTTTCACAGAAAGTTTGGCATACGAAGTTACGACCAAATTTTAAAATTTTCTTATAGTGCCTAAAAAAGGCGATCATTCTAACTAAAGGTAACCTAGCAAAGAGGAATTGGAATGGAAATCAGTTCTGTTGTTATAGGAAACTTGAAATAATAAAATATCTCTTATTTGAATATCATTAATCATTATGCCAAGTTTTTATGGCGTGTATCCATGTTTTTCTGTGTGTCCCCCCACCTACCGATGTTGAACATTTTTTGGCACGCGTGGTCAAAATTTTGAGAACATAAAAAAATTCTATGGTTGATAGGGTTTTTTATTATTTGCTAGGCTATTTGGCTTACCACAAATGGCATTCACTACTACAGATAGGCTTTGTAGGGGCGTCTCATGGGTATATGTAGGGGCGGTTTGGCCAGCCGCCCCTACCAAAGCGTGGCTACAAATTGTCAATTTGTAGGAGCGGTTCGCAGACCGCCTCTACAAATCGATTTGTATGGACGACTGTAGTACCGGCCGCCTCTATAATACATGTTTATAGGGGCGGTTCAGTCCAGAACCTCCCCTACAGTACAATTTTTCGTAAAAAAATTTCAAATTTACAATTCAAATTCGACCAGAAAACACACACATATATATGTATAATTTAAATCTAACCACAAGCACAAGAGTATTATATAAACTACAATTACAAGTCTAATTCACAAGAATATATACAATCCCTAGTCCAATTTCATCAAACATAAATTTACAAAAACAAAATTAATAAAAAAACCAAACCCTAGATCTAGATCTACATGCACATGAAACATCCATAAAACTAACTAATTGTTTAGTAAAATCAAAAAACATGGACCAAATAAGGGTATAATCTTGTTCCCCTACCTAATTTACCCTACTACATTCAAAACTTGGGTCTAATTTGCTTCATAAGTAGCTCAAGCACCATAGAAGAGAGAGAAAAACAAAACTCTAATTACTCACTAACCAACCATTAAAACTTCAAAAAAAAGCGTGGAATAGCATTTTCTTAGCTTCTATAGCCTCTCCACCAAAGGATTTGAGACCAAAACCTTCCCCCTAGTAGAGCAATTTTTGGGAGCTGCCTAAGGCCTCCCTACCTTTTTTCTTGGGTTGAAGTGAGTGACCCGAGGAGGAAGAAGGAGTTGTAGTTTTTTATACGTGGGTCATTTGTAGGGGCGGCTGATGATTGAGTCTCCCCTACAAATCGCAGATATTTATACGTGGGACATTTGTAGGAGCGGCTGGTGATTGAGCCGCCCCTACAAATAGCAACACCGGGAGCGGCTGGTGACAGAGCTGTCCCTACAAATCGACCCATTTATAGGGGCGGGTCGTATCACCAGTCACCCCTACTGTTCCATTTGTAGGGGCGGCTGGTCTCGTGGGTCCTGAGCACGGCCATTGTAGGGGTGGCTCCATCACCACCCGCCCCTAAAAAAATGTCCCGTTGCTACGAACGTTTTTTTGTAGTAATGATTGTGTTTAACAATTGCTAACCAAAAACATTTTTACAGGTGCTATTGGGGGTTGGGGGGGGGGGACATACTGGCTCTGGATCTAGATTTGTTACAACACACCAAGGAACACTCACAGATTTCTAAAGTACACTCTTGCCAGCTATTAGAGTCAAGATCGATAGAGTTCTTTGCCTCCAATGGGTGGCTGTTTATTTTTCGCATTAATTGTTAGTGTTAAACTCATTGCAAGGAGTTGGATAGACTTTACAATAATGATGGACTGATGGTTCTTCTTTTTGAAGACGACTGAAGCAAGATTGTTTCTTTTATGTAAAAAATATTTGGATAGCTACCTGCCATGACTATATGAGTACGTAAATAGTTTGTTGTGGGTTATGTTGTTGGAGATTTGATAAAGTTGTTGTAAAAGATGAAAACTGTTTCATAAAAACCATGCGTCAGCAACTTCAGGAGAAATAATAGAAGTCACTACAACTGTCAGCCGCTTATAGACAAACTGGTAGGAAATGTCACATTTCTTATAGTGTCATGAGTGATTAAATGTGATCACAAGGCGATTAGTTCCCCATATGGTTTGTGGATGACAGCGAGGCTATTTGGGTTTATATTATGACAATCAGCAGTAAATCACATTGCTATTGCCTGCATCAGGGCCGTACAAAAGTGGATTACTCCGTATAAAACCCTAGCTAGCCAGTGAGCTCTCTTTTGTTGTCATAGAGAAGGGATCGGTCTAGTGAGGAAGGCCTAATGTTAATGGACTAAGGTGCAGGATAGGAGGGGAGTCGTTTTCACTCTCCTCAAGAACAATGGAAGATCCAATCGGATTTGCTCTATGCGAGGTGGCTACTAGCTCGCTTTCTTCGCCTGTAAAAGATCGCTCGAGCTGAATAGAGGATAATAACACTGGAGTAGCCTGCTTTTAGATCTGCAAGGATGGGGACAGATGTCGTCGATCAGGGCAGTGTGCTACCACAATACAGGCACTGGTTTGCATTCCAGTTGCAGCTATCACTGCTGCACGTACAGAATCATATATATGTACTTGTTGTCTTGCATATATAGGCTTCTGCTCCTTGCTATTGCTAGGCCTCGTTTAGATTCCAAATTTTTTTACTCTCTCTCTATCACATCAAATCTTTAGACACATGTATAGAGTATTAAATATAGATAAAAAAAATAATTAATTACACAGTTTGATTTTAAATTACGAGACGAATCTTTTGAGCCTAGTTAGGCCATAATTGAACAATAATTATCAAATACAAACGAAAGTACTACAATGTCAAATACTAATTCCTAACCGCGAACTAAACGAGGCCCTAGTACCAAAAGAGAACGGGATGCCCTTCAAGCCCATCACTCATGTCAAGTAGTAGTACTACCCATCCATCTCACCGCTAGCACGTCGCAATGCTTCTCACCCTTTATATTCGTCCTAGCTCCTTCCATTTCTGTACATCTTGCAACACAGCCGCCGAATTTTAGTGATACAACTTGTGACAGCCCCACCCCCACGGCAGCTGCTTGTGAAAATTCCTTCCGGTTGCATGGCGCAAGCGCCCTGGTCGCTGCCTTCACAAGTGGCTGTGGCGGTGGACCTGTCGATAGGCCTGGCGCCGGCGGGACACCGCCTCGAGGAGGAGCAGGACCAGGTGACGGCGTGCGTCGGCGGAAAGGAGGCGCGGCTGTTCCCGTGCCTCTTCTGCAACAAGAAGTTCCTCAAGTCGCAGGCGCTAGGCGGGCACCAGAACGCGCACAAGAAGGAGCGCGCCGCCGCCGACTGGATCTGGAACCCCGACGTCTACGGCGACCACTACGCTGCAGCGGCGGCCATGGGCGGCAGCCTCGGTGAAGCTTCCGTGTCCTTGCTGCTCGCCTCTCATGGCGGCGGCACCGCCGCTGAGCCCCTGCCAGCGTCAAGCCCAAGCTCGAGAGGGAGAGGCCTGACGGTGGCGAGGCGCTCTTCACGGACCACGCCTTGCTCCCGGCGGCAGCCGACCGCCCCTTCACAAGGTCGCCCGACGGCACCGTGGACATGCTCAACTGGAGAAGGAGTTCCCGAGCCTCTGCCCCACCGGAGTGCGCGGACACCAACGCCGCATCCTCCGGCGCTGGCGAGGAGCTGGACCTCGAGCTGCGGCTCTAGCTGGAACCGCACCGATCGACCTAATTCTGCTCGGGGAGAAAAGCTTAAGACGCATCTCCCAGCTGGATCATCATCAGTCATCACTGTCCGTCTTGCCTTCACATATCTATATATATGATATGAGTGCATATATCTGCGTCTTGTTCTTGCTCCAATAACCAAGCTTGATATGGATCGTTGTTTTGTGCTTGTTATGAGTACTAATTAATATGCTTGTGCGAATGCAAGCGTGTGGATCTTTTGAAGCACTGTGAGTTGCTAATTACGTAGTGTTCCTTGTTGAATGGAGCACACCGCCGCCCGCGCCGGAGCAGTGCTGCCGTCAAGCTGGAGAAGCCGGCCGATCGCACGTACGTGATGTTGCCAGGGGGCAGCCGACCACTCTGCCTTGCGCTCTAGCATCCCTGCCCCACACCGGCCAGCGGATCGAGAGGGCCAACAGCAACACCTTGCGGCACCTTGCCCTACAGCTCCGGCAAGGAGCTTGGCCTCCAGCTGTGTGAGCTTGTGACACTAACTAGAATGAGACGGCTGTGCATTATTCAGAATTCTAATCGTCCCGTTTGAGTGGAGGTCATATAATATTAGTACGTTTGTACTTCCTGTTGCCGTTTATGAAAAGGCGAAAAGCTGCGTCTGTCTGAAAGAAGAAGACTATTTAATTATTCACGCTTCCACGTCTTGGGTGCCTGAAATCAAAATCGACTTCAGATGACTCCGTTCGCAAAGTTGGAGAAGAAATCGGCGGCAGGAGGGGGGAGGGGAAGAGGGATGCTGCCGCGGGCGCGGTAGGGCTTGGCCAGAGCTCTGCGGCCGAGGCTGTGGTGGGGAGGTGGGTGGAGGCACGGGCGACTTCAGCATTGGCGTGGGCGAGAGCTGCGGGAGGAAGATGAACAGGGGGAGTTGAACAAGGGCGTCAGCTGGGGCATTGGATGAAAATTCAACTTCGGAGATGCGTCGCCCGATCAAAATTGAGTTTTCAGGCGCCTCAAAATTAGTAGTTTTGCCATCAACATGGGAATAGTTGGCGCGCGGAAATGGAAATTTGAGAAGCCTTTGGGCCTTGGCCCTTGGGTCTCACAAGTGTCCAGAGGCAAACAGTAACATTGTACGGTCCGAGATTGGCAGGTACACAAAAAACAAGTGAACAAGTGGTAAATTAAGTAGTGGCTGGCCCACATGTGACTCTGGTCCGCGTCTGATGAAAACATGTATGTAGTATGTGCATACAAGCTTCCGTACGATTGAATACGACAAAAAAGATTTATGGTGCTCGCAAGTTAGCTAAGCTTGCTCTAGATATTCCAAGCATTATTGTGGTGGTTGAAGCACTAGCGTGGCTCCAATTTCAAGCATAATATATAAAAGCCCACGTGGAAGAATGTTAGGAAACATTGGACGCGATTAGGTGGGCGCATCTCTGTTAATATATATAAACACAAAGGATATATAGTTGTTGTTGTTGTTGCTGCATTATTAAACTTAAGTCCCGCTGTTCATGAGAAGCCAGACTAGTCCTAACCATAAGAGATTGCTTTGTATGCGTGAGAGATATGGGATGCAGAAGCAAATCCTTGGTTTGACGATGAAACATCAGGGACATATGTTGTTGCCCTCGGGTCGCGTGCGTCCATAGTCGGGCCAAGTGGCACCATAGGATTGGTGGAGGACGGTTCAAATTAATGTGGCAAACATAGAAATTAACAATAGTTAATTTTAATTAATTAACAATAGTTAACTTTAATTAATTAACAACAATCACCATAACAAAAGTGCAAATAATCATGTTTCAAGTATAATTAACACCGATCAGTTGTACTTCAATCATCATTGTCAAAAATAGTAAATCCGTAGATAGCTAACTACATTTGCAGGTACGATTAGTCCCTAAAGGCCCTCATAATGCAGAAACTACCATAGGTTAGGCATTCTCCTTATATTAAGGTCCAAGCTTAATCATCCAAGAGCAAAAACATACCGTATTTCCCATGATCTATTCCTATTTTCCCCCTTTTCATCTTCGATTTCTTGCAAGTACGAGGACATTGTCAAGGCCATGGTGTACGGAGAGGAAGGGGCTGTTTGGTTCCCAGCCATAAATTGCATAATAACTAAGCTTAGGCAAGTGTGGCAAGCCATAAAAAATGTGGCAAAGAATTTTGTTGCCACACTTTGCCATGCCAAAGAAAACCTTGCCATACTTTTTTACTTTGAGAGCCCAAATTATCAACTCGGTCAAACTTGTCTAAGGTGAAGTGTAGCAAAGTGTGGCTAGCAACCCCCGAAATCCCGATGACCTGGATGGAGGCAGTGGGGAAAAAATGAGCTGTTGTGTTTGTAATTGCATGGTGGGCCGGGTAAACAACTAAACATGCGTGCTTGAATCTAGTAGAAACTGATGTACAGTAGATTACTGGACTGCTACAAGCTGACATGCTAAATCGGAGAATCTAAGGCAAATAAGTGCTAGGTGCTTGTTTTAGCTATAGATTACTGAGTAAAAACTCAAGTCCATAATTTTTTTTTGGTCGAAACAAGTCTTGGCCATGCAACCACAGCTAGAGGGGAGACGAGAGAGCAACTGCTGATAATTGGTGCCGTGCGCCAGCGTTGTCGAGATTGCCACAAGACGACAGGGAGGAGCAGGCCGTGAGCAAGGCGATGGAACATGAGAAGCGCGCGCATGTGAAGCTACGGCACGACCGTACCAATTAGCTGAGGGGCCACGTGGTATCAGGCCCACCATATATTTCCAACATGTTGCGTCTCTCCATCCGAAAAAGATACGGTTCTAATATTGTTTTTAGCGTTCAGTTGAAGCATCATCCTTGGATTGGCCATATTTACATAGAAAAATATCAATACTCACTACCACACAATCGACAAACACCGCGGATTGTGAACCTACTGTCACAGGTGGTTTTGCCACTCGATAGTGGGCAAGCGGCAGTGATAGAGTGCCGTATCATTATCAGGTGAGCAAATCATGGCTCAACCGCCCAAACCCCAGCTCGCGCTCTCAACCGGGAGGACCGACGGGAGAGAGAGGGAGAAGAATGGGGAGAGATTGAGTAGGCGTGGAGTGTTGGAGAGGAATAGGAAAGAGATTGAATCAGTCGGGTTTAAGTGTATTCGAATAAAATTTCGGGTCTAATGGTGTCACTATATACTACCAAGTGCGTGTTAAAAACTAGAAGTGATAGCTGGTTTGTAGCAAGCACCGGTATGATAATGAATCATTACTACATCTGGTTCAAAAGATGCATTTTTCTTTCCAAATCAGCAATGATTACTTATCATGAGTTAAGGTTGGGTTTACTTCACCTAAATTCCCATATTTTCTAGGATAAATTTTGATGGACACCTTATATTTCGTGATGTAGTATCGGATTTATCCATCGGCATGATCCGAACTCTGAACGGCGCGTATGAGTAGTCAAATGGAATGCATTAGATAAGTGCTACACATCTATGGTCTCTGATCGTCTATTCGAGCAATAGATAAAAATATTATTTTTACCACTCGTTAGAGCTCCAATTAATTATTTTCCACTTTGCGCTTTATAACACACAAAATGTATTCTGGGTGTTACACAAAGTAACTGGCATGTTTATCATAATCGAATAAAGATTATATAGAATATCTAAATTGGTATTGTTCCAGGAAATACATATCTAGATAGAGAAAGTAAAAAGAATCGAATTTCATTAGTTGTACGTATCCACAAAAGTTTTAATACTCCAATACCATAATGTTCTAGCCAGTGCTGGAGCATGGATTGATGGGCTAGTAGATGCTAATAAATGTTAAAGTCCATACCATCACGGACAGATAAATTGAGTGGAGAGCAAGAGGGTTTTTCATCTTCATCCTCTCTCTTTTCTTTTCCCTTTTTTGTGTGTGTTGGTGCAGGATCTCAAGTCCTCGATCGTCGGATCGTGCACCATGTTGAATCCTCCCAAGAGTACGTATTAGTAAGAAACTAGGAACGCTGTGATGACTTCATTTATATAGAGTGGTTTGTCCATTTATGACACTGGAGATGTTCACGCTTTTAAATTTACTGCAATATGCATGGCACCCGCCTGTATGCGCACAGAGCACCCACCTCACGATGGAGGCCATGGAAAAGCTCTGGCAACAACGACAAGAGGAGCAGGGTGAAAGATGCGAGTGGACCGCACTGGCTAATAGAATCGTACGATGACAGCTAAAGCGGCCCATCGAGCTGCATCTGTCATGGTTCGCAATCATGGATGATCGGAGCCATTGATCAATGACAACTAGCATTCAATTAGGTGACCATTGATGCTGATCGATTTGGCCCTATACCATAGCCTGTCTTTTTTTTTTTCGCGTGGACTCACTACTACGGTCAGCATTTGTATAGACGGCTGAGGATGGTTTGTAGAGCCGATTTTGCCAGCCGCCTCTACCACACCGCCTCAATAAATCAAGGGTTTGTAGAGACAGTTCCCAAGCCGGTCCTATAAATAGATTTGTAGAGGCTACAAAAATGATTTGTAGGGGAGACTGTAACACCAGTCACCCCTATAATTTCCATTTATAACCGCCCCTACAGTATATTTTCTCGCAAAAAAATCAAATTTCAAAATTCAAATCTTAGAAGAACATATATATATATATATATATATATATATATATATATATATATATATATATATATATATACATGTATGCATATATAATTCAAACATTGTATACACAAGCACAAGAATATTATATAAACTAACATTACAAGTCCAATTCAAAAGAACATATATAATTTATCGTTACATAGACATAATTCACAAGTCATCCAATCGGTTCCACAAGTTCAAACTGTTTCACAAGGTAAGACCAATATCATATTTCATACACATTGTTATCAACGGCCTAGAGCTAGACTTTCCATCTCATGAAGATGTTGGTACTGAGGATAACTTCCCAACTCGAATTTTCGGTCATGATAAGTGCCTCTTACGTGTATAATCTGGTCCAATATGAAGGAGCAAAGATCGCCGACGAGCTCCAAAAGGTTGTCATCTTTGTGTGTGTCGGATTGTTTTGCTCCGGTATTATCTAGCAACATGATTGCGTAGATGGAATCAGATGGTAGCGTACGAGACATAGAGACTTATATTAGTTCGGGGTGCGGTGCACGCTAAACCCTACTCCAGTGGTGCGGCTGCTCTCGTATTCGTATGCTCAATTACAGTGGCTGTTCCTCCTAGCTATGAAGTAAATGGAATATGTGAAAGATTGGATCATGTGCCCGAGGTCCCTACCCTCCTTTATATAGGCAGGAGAGGTAGGGTTATAGGGAGGGCGATCGGGCTAGCAAATTGCGTTCCTAGTTTGTTACATGATATGGGCAACATTATGCCAGATTGATCCTAGCTATCATCTAGATACACCCACCTTGGTTTGCCTTGATCCCCATGTTGGTTGATCGTGTCAGCCCTTGTGGGCTTCCTCCTTGACGGCTGCTGGGCCGACAGCTTGGTGGTAGTCATAAATACGGGCAGTGCAGGTATCCGTAGCCCATATCTCTGACAGTAGCCGTCGTAGGACTTGATGATAAGCTAGTATGTAGCTTCAACCTCTCGGGGCGTCACTATCTCCCCTGTAAATTCTACATTCCAAGTATTGTTGCCGCTCAAGTACCAAGAGTATTTCACGGGTAGCGAGAATCTTCTTCAAGCATTGAGTGAGGTGGTGGTACACCGTACATCAAGGAGCATTGTTCTCTGGCTGTAAGTGCCTGGCTCAGGTGGTGCACCCCATATCGGGAAACGTAGTTTCCTGGGCGTAGCCCTCGGGATGTTGTTATCGTCGTGATCGGGTGGTGTACCCAATAACCGGAAGCGTATCTCCCAGGACATCGTGGATGTCATGCTAGGGTAAAAAATACCGTTGTACTCGAGAAGTTGGTTCCTGACATATCCCAACATGTAAAAAGTTGTTCCGCATCATTAAGTCGTAGTCGTAAAACAATAATGAGGATGGGGTAGGTGCACCTCCATCGCCCGCGCATCACTAAGCCAATTGATTTTTAGGGTGACCTATTGCAGGTCGAGCAATAAGGGTGTCACGTTTTTCTTTGAGATCTGTCGAGTAACATATCGAATTTTTGTGAACCTCGTTAGTGGAAGAGTGAGGACCTTGTCCCAGAGCTCTGAGGCCAATATAACAGTGTCTAGGTGCGGGCACCACTGTGGGCGAGTAATGTACACGTGCGCATTTGTCGGCAATTGCGTTTATTACTCTTCGAGTTGGTAACAGGTAGAACGAGTGAACATCCGCTATCATTGAAAGGAAGTGGTAGGGTTAAGCTTGACCAGCGGGGGCACGTCATAAAACTCTTTTTCCATATTCCACGAGCTTGTACTTTGGTTACAGCCTTGGGCCAACCATTTTTCCGGTTTCCCCTGAAGGGGCACACATCCGCTGAAATAATGTACTTCGAGCTCGTCCGGGTATTGGGAGATTTACGTGACATGGAGTCTCAGAGGTTTTAGGATTAGACTGGTGACCCTCCCGAATACCCCCTGACTCTATAGGGGCAGGGTCGATAGCGAATGAACCACTAGCTCTTACACCTGCTGAGGGGGTGAGCCGGGCTGAATACCCGATCTGAGTGTCAGATCACTCGCCTACACTGGCTCAGGTGATGGTGCGTCGGATTTCGGGCATTGCGGAGATGGGTTCCTTCTTGACGAAACTAAAGTGTTGGTTTCAGCGGCTCGTTTCCCCACATATGTCTCTCGGGAGGCGTCCCTCCAGAAATTGTGGGGACGTGGTGCGGCCTCAACGGCACCACTGCTCGGAGAGATTATTGGAATTTCATTAGCCATGTGCGTCCCCTGTCTATAAAAACAGAGGAAACAGAGGGAAGTTAGTAAATCTGTGCCATAGCTTTTACAAACTCAGCTTGCTTGTCGCGATACGACTATTCGAGTGGCCATCGTTGACGATGTAAACGAAGGAAGCGTGTCGATGTAGATGGTGATGGCGTGACCGGCTCGAGGTAGCCCCCGAGGGAGTACCCGAGGGTCGTTGCTGACAGAGTGCCCGGAGGCGACGTGTCGACGTAGCTGGTGGCAGCGTGACGATGTTGCTAGAGGCAGCATGACCGGCTCAAGGTAGCCCCCGAGGGAGTACCCGAGGGTCGTTGCCGACGTAGGCTTTGTTATTGTGCATCTTAAATCATGAAGACAAGATCAGTTAGTATTTATTCGACAGGCGAACAAGATAAACATGTAGTAAATCAGGTGTTAATTTCCCTTTATGAGCTATATTCATTGTGTTATGCACTTTGTTGACTAGACCGTAGCCCCGTGCTAACCATCGTGATGCAACGCATGTGGCATTGGGTTTACGGCGTAGGTCGTCGTTGCTAACAAAAAACATTACATAGAACATGTCTTACAAGGGTATTTAAAGTAGTTTTAAAGGGTTGTTGCCTTTAATCCTTGATGTTGTTTTCCCTTTATGAATTGCTCGGTGTGTTGTGCACTTTGTTGACAAGACCATAGCCCCCATGCGTAGGATATTAGCCATGAGATGGCATGACCCGTGTAGCGTTGGGTTGTGGCGTAAGTCATTGTCATGACAAAGCTTTACACATAGAACGTATCATGCATGTACTTAAATCGCAAAAAAGAAGAAGCAGACATGCCTTAGAGTGTGATTATTATGTGTGGGAGCCCCCGAGTTTCTACTAAGTAGGAGGATAACTTAATAGAAAGTAAGAGCAAATATAATATAATAAAACAATTACGGAAACGACTTAGCTGATCCAACGGGACGTTGGTGCCATTGTTGTCAATGGGGGTGATGCTGTCGGTGACAAGTGCTATCCCGAGCGCCGCGACGAGGATGGCAGGAGGCCGAGAGTGGTCGACTCGGGGAAGCCTGTCGACGACGTGTTCGAGTGGTGGTTGTCGATGACGTTATCGGAGATGGCATGGCCGGTCCGATGTAGTCCATCGAAGGTGTACCCGAATTGCCGATGACGTTGTCATTGTTCATCTGGATCGGCGATGCGGACGACGAGTCAATGATGCCAGCCAAGGCGTGCTGATGGCATGGGCCGCCGCAG
Source organism: Miscanthus lutarioriparius (assembly GCA_904845875.1). Lineage (NCBI taxonomy): Eukaryota > Viridiplantae > Streptophyta > Magnoliopsida > Poales > Poaceae > Miscanthus > Miscanthus lutarioriparius. The sequence goes on along the minus strand of CAJGYO010000004.1, from coordinate 99,933,435 downwards.
GACGACGACGAGACAACGGTGAGGGACGTCATTGAGGGCTGTCGTCATGTTCCTGCCGTCATGTAGACACGGAGATATCCGAAGAGATATATGTATATTCTGCGGAAATATATAATTGAAATAACAAAGATATGACTTTGCTCGCTCGGCATGTGAGCATGTCTGACTCGAGACAACTTATAGATGGCATGCTCGAATAGCCATGGTTGCCGACGAGGTGCGCCGTTGATGGGTGTCGCGACATGCTGATATGGCGGCCAGGGTCGATCGGCCGACAACGTATGACGAGATGTCGATGACGAGTGGACGTAGTCGCCGCGAGACGGCGTTGGGTCATCTACGTGTGCTGCCGCGGATCGACGAGTCGCGGACGTGAGCCGCGACATGCTGACCAAGGGCTGCCGCGAGATCCGTATTGGTAACAAGGGACGCGGCTAGGTTCCTGCCAATCACAATAATACAGATGCGGAGATGTCCGGAGACAAATATTCTATATAAAGGATATTCAATCGTGAAGATATATACTACATATACAGAATATTTAATCAGAATGAAAGGCAAAAACTTAGCTTGGTTAATTTGATGGCATCAGACTTGATAACAAAAGCCTCCACATACAGGTGCATGCGTTATGAGTACATACACATACTCGTTCATGCTGGATTTGCTTGCATGGGCCATCGAGGTGTCGTTCTCTGCTTGTTTTTGTTTAGCCGGTGGTGTAGGAATCAGTCGACTGAGATACGTCACCTCGAAGATCGATCGTCGATGTGGCCTTCGATACTTCTGGTGACGATGCACGTGGTGGCCAGCACCGCCCGCGGTGTCCGATCGAGGGTCACATGGACCCCATCACGTGGCTGCGGTTCCGTGGCTAGATCCGTCGAAGGTGAAAGTGCAGGCGCCGCTATATGCTGCGTGATGCCGATCGTCGATGCCGCCGGTTGATCCCGCGACATGTCGCCACGACCCTGCAGTCCCGCGACAGGAGGAGCGTCGCCGCCGGGTGCCAGAATCACTGTGGACGATGCCGACAAAGAAAAATCTCTAAAACACAATATTAGTCTCAATGCGAAAGACTCCTGCCTGACACGCCAACTATCGGATTATTTTGCTTCGGTAATATCCAGCAACGTGATCACGTAGACACAATCAGATGGTAGCGCATGAGACACAGAGACTTATACTGGTTCGGGACGCGGTGCGCGCTAAACCCTACTCCCGTGCGGCTGCTCTTATATTCGTTTGCTCAATTACAGGGGTTGTTGCTCCTAACTACGAGATAGATGGAATATGTGGAACATTGGATCCCGTGCCTGAGGTCCCTACCCTCCTTTATATAGGTAGGAGAGGTAGGGTTACCGGCTAACAGATTGAGTTCCTAGTTTGTTACACGATATGCGTAACAGACTGATCCTAGCTATCGTCCAGATGCACTCGTCTTGATTTGCTTTGATCTCTACGTTGGTTGATCGCGTCAGCCCTTATGGGCTTCCTCCTTGACCGATAGCTTAGTAGTAGTCATATATACGGGCTGTGCAGGTGTAACACCCTAAAATTTGAATTTTTGGAAATAGAGCTAAAGTGATTTAATTTGGAATTTTGTGCTCACAAAAACCTAGGAAAATAAAAAATTTTCATTAAATAAAAATTCATCATAAGGTTTAGCAACATGGATGTGCATGCACGCCGGTGCATTTGTTTTTTTGTACTGTGTGGATTTGATTCAAATTGAAAATATGCCAAAATATTTTTGAAGTTGGCTTTGAAGTAAAAGAAAAG